>JARCFY010000018.1:36514693-37787098 GCA_029233225.1 Lepidodactylus listeri | reverse complement strand
GAACCTGGGTTTACCCTAGTATTCCAGCCACTCTTAACTCTGCCACTCCCTTTAGGATGAAGCCTGCTATTTCTTGCCACTGTGAACTACTGACCCCAGTTCATTTTTGAAAAGGCAGGAAGTGGCATCTATGGCCCTGAAAGCCCTGCAGGTACAAAGCTACAAAGCTTGGCGTGGCCACAGCCAGCATGGTGCAGTGGGATCTGGAAGAATCCAGGTTCAAACACCCCCCCCCCCTGCCCTGGAAGCTCCCCCGGTTACCTCAGGCAGTCACACCAAACTACCTCACAGGGTCTGAAGACAAAATGGGAGAGAAGGGAGCGATACTGCAAGCCACTTTGAGTCCTCCCCTGGGGAGAAAAGTAGGGTATAAATATCGAAATATTAAATAAAGCTCATGGCCCCTGAATGAACCGATCCACTGCATCCAAAGCCTTTCTGGTATGTGGTTTCTAAAAAGCAAAATACACTTCAGAAAACAAGCCATCAGGTATGCTTATAGATGGCTTTGGATTCCCCACGGGGGGTAACTGCCTAAATAAACATCACCTAATTCCAGGAAGGTAGAGCTGGCCTGGTTTTGGCTAACAGTGAAGAAGAGTGAGCAGTACTGCTTCCTTGCATTGTTGAACCAGAGCCATGGCACAGGGTAACAGGTTTGGGGGAGTTCAGCACCAGTACCAGCCACAGCTTTACACTCTTGCGAGTTAACGTTCTTGGACTGCCCCCAACACCAGCCTGTAGATGGTCTTGCTTCCTAGGATTGCCAGCTAGTTTCGAAAATTCCTGGCGATTTGGGGGAGGCAGTGCCTGGGGAAGGGTGCTCAGTTGGGAAGCGGATGTTCTAAACTAACACCCCCCCCAGCCCTTCCCTCCAGGGGAACTGATCCCTGTAGGCTAGAGGTCAGTTTTAATTCTGGAAGAAGTCCAGGCCAGACCTGGAGGTTGGCAACAGTACTATAACATTATTACCAGGAGGTGAGGATCAACAGATGATGCCTAGGTATTTAGCCTCCAGGCAAACTGCGGCTGCATGTTTAATCCAGATTACACAGCACCCTATATTTCACAGTCCATATGCAAGCTTTCTGACTAAGGAGGAGTCACCCAGAGGACAACAGGGCAAGTCAGAGGGGTAACTAGTCCTCATTAGGCAATTTTATAGCTCCCATGGGAGCTGGTGCCCCACTTCACTCAGGACAAAGGCTGCACTTCTGTGTCTATAGCCACAAACTATTCCTTTTGCTGGGAGGGAACCAACTAAGTTTTATTCAAGGTATAAGCTTTTGAGTGCATGCATACTTCTTCGGACATGAAAATCTGAAGAAGTGTGTGTGCACCTGAAAGCTTATACCCCGAATAAAACTTGGTTGGTCTTAAAAGTGCTGCTGGACTCAAACTTTGTTCTGCTGCTTCAGACCAACACGGCTACCCACTAGGGTTGCCAGCCTCCAGGTGGGGCCTGGGGATCTCCCGCTTTTACAACTGATCGCCAGTTGACAAAGATCAGCTCCCCTAGAGAAAATGGCTGCTTTGGAGGGTGGACTCTATGGCATTGTACCATGCTGAGGCCCCTCCCCTCCCCAAACCCCACCTTCTCCTGGCTCCACCCCCAAAGTCCCCAGGTATTTTCCAACCTGGACTTGGCAACCCTACTACCCACCTGAATCTCTTGCTGGGAGGGGAAGAGATGGGGGAAGCAAAAGAAGCCACTCACTGCATTCATAGAGCGATTGCACCACCGCATGCATGATGTGAGTTCACCTGTGGCAGTGAGTCTAGCCACACCATGCTGGGACTGAATGCACCCAAGAACCCTCTCTCACCCCACCCTGTTCAGAAGAAAATGGTTTTCACGATCAGATTCTCCACCCTTCTTATTGGGGGGGGAGGCAAGAAAGGACTTGTGGCTGACTGCAAGGGAAAGACCCTTCTTCAATACCCACTAGGTAAGAAATCCACTTCTCAGCAAGGAGGGTCAAACTTAATGGTTCACCGAACAGTCAAACACTCTCGGCATTAACCCTTTCCTTACTCTGGGGGGCTTCTTGTTCCCACAAATTGCAGGCTTTCAGCCCCAGATGTGCTTTAGAACATTTCCACACACCCACCATCCATTCTTAAAACGATCCTTTCTACTAATACTTAAATGGAGGGGGGGGGGGGGACAAGGCTAATGGCTCTACTTCATCCCTATGTCCATTATATCCGAGATGTCCAAAGTAAACCACGTGGCCACAGGATAGTACGCTCCAGGGAACAAAGGTTTTCCCCCCCATGGGTAGGGCGTGGCGGCGGGAGAAGCGTGTCGATCGCTCTCCCCTCCCCTCTCAACCGAAACTCACTCCCCCCCCCCCCCAAGTGGGAGCTGGTTTCTACGACTCTGGTTCAGTATCAGGGCTGGACGGCCCCACCCAGGGGGCAACCGGTGGGTGGGAGAAATTCTTTTCCATAGAGGACAGAGAGAGATAATCTTGTGTCCCCCCCCCCTTAAAATGTCCCAAAGGCAATAAAAGCCAGTAGGGGAGGGAAGGAAGACGTTTTGCCACACCAGTTTAATAGATTTAGGATTTCTTTTTTCTTCCATCGGGTAGGGACTCTGATGCCCGCCCCTCCAAGAAAAGCTAGACTAAAACGTTTCCCAGCAGAGGCGTTCCTGAGTTAGCTCTCCCTCCGTCTAACATATTAAGGGGCCGATCAAAAACGAGCCCGCGCTCGTGCTCGGAGACCCCTCGGAGCTGCCCCACCGCGTCCAGAACCGCGCCACGGCGGGCGTTGCCAAAAGAGACACCCCTCCTCAATAAAAAGCAGCCCTCCCCCCCAAAAAAAATAAAACCCAGGAGGAAGATTCCCCCCCCCCCCCAAAAAAACGAACACAAAAGGCAATGCTAGCCGTCGAGGCGGGAAACGGGGATCTAGTCGTCCCGACTGCTTGTTCGAGTCCTCGGAAACTCTGGGGACGGGACGGGACGGGACCCAGGCGCCTTTTCTCCACTCTCCCCTGGGACAGCCATCGAACCACCCGGCGAACATTTAATACCAAGCTGAATTGCAAGATGGCAAAAAGGGGGAGATCTCGGGGTTTTAAGACACACAGTTATTGCCCAAGCGGAAAGTTTCTCAGCATTTTCAAGCCTGAAATTTGTATTCCAACGCAACCCGTCGTGGACCGGCGCCCAGTTCTTCCGATGTCTTTATAGAGAGAGAGCAATAAATGGATTCTAAAGCAGGTTCCCGCCTCGAAGTGAAGCCCGTCCTGATTTATAATCCAGTCCAGCAGCATTTTAGAGACCCAACAAGATTTGGGGGGGGGGGGGTGGATTGCTTTCGAGAGTCAACGCTCCCTCGGTCGGATCCATACCCTCCAAAATCCCGATGGGTCTCTAAGGCGCTGCCGGGCTGGATCCCAGCAGTTCTACAGCAGACCAACACGGCTACCCCAAACCCATTCTTACCGATAAAAGAGAGCGAAGACGGAGGCTGGCGCGATTGATCTCCACGCAGGTTGGTGCGTCTCCAGAGGAAGCGGAACGAGATTGAGCCCACAGTGCCTTTGGCGCCGGCTAAATACCTTCCACATCTTCTCCCCCCCCCCCCCCCACCTTCCCCAGTCTCCAGACCACACCTCTCGGATCCCGAAATGATGTCACCGACAGGTGAAACTGCCCACCTACGCCAGGAAGCGGGAAAAAGTTCCCCTCGGCGGGGGGCGGGGGGGCGGGCGGGGGGTAGAGAGAGGCAGAAAGCAAAGACAAGACAAAGGGTGGGTCCAGCGGCACCTTTGAGACCGACACGATTCCATGGAAGGCATAAGCGTTCGTGTGCAAGCGCACTTCTTCGGAAACAGTGGAACAGAATCCCCCCAGCCATGACATATAGGCAAAGACGAAAGCGGACAAAGGCTTGCCACACCCCGGGGAAGGGAGCGGGGGGGGGGGGGGTCTGGATCCAGCTTTGCTTTCAGCCCGGGGACAGGCGGTTACCTGACGGCCGCGCCCTGCCACCGACCGGAAGCCCTTGGGTGCGAAGACCCACGGGACGCGGTAGGGGGGTTACTTCTGAGGAATCGGGCCCCAGGAGGAGGGGAGCACCCGGAGAGGCTCCAGCCGTCCCCCCCAGTTCTCTTCTCTTTGCCGATCCGGGGGTCGTGTGGTTTTTTTTTGTTTTCCTGCCGGGATTCGAATCTTCCAACTCGCTCTTCTATAAGTTTATCTAGCGATACAGAGCGCTCTGCACGCGTTCAGAGACGCTCTCGCCGCTTATTATTTAGTGGGAGGGGCGATGCAACTCTGTCTCCAAAGGGCGCGGCAAACCTCGTCCCCCTTTTTATCCTCACGACGACCCCCGTGAGGTAGGTTGATCTGGGAGACAGCGATTGGTCCCCGATCATAGCAGAATTGGGGAACCAGTGTGATGTGGTGGTTAAAAGTGTGGGACTGGGATCGTGGGAAAGACAGGTTCGAATCCCCCCCCCCTCTGCCACGGGAGCTTGCTGGGTGACCTTGGGGCAGTCACACACTCTTCGGCCCAACCTACCTCATAGGACTGTTGTGAGGATAAAATGGAGGAGCAGAGAATGACGTAAGCTGCTTTGGGTCCCCTCTGGAGACAAAGGCGGGATATAAATAAAGGAAAGAGAGAAAGAATGAGAATTCCCTTAGTCATAAGCCCAGGCACTAACCAGGACACCACAGTGGCCAGCATCGAGTCAAGGCTTATGGGGAAAGACCTACCCCTGATTGTTAGGAAGTGGGTTTCCTTGTACTAGAGGAGAACATGAGCTCCCTTGGAAGCCCCTGGTTCAAATCTCATCTCCACCAGGAATGCTGGATGAAGGGGGAAAAGGTGGCTCCTTTTGTTTGGAGTGTCGCTACAACAGCAGGTGTCCCTGCAGTAAAGCTGGCTTATCTGTATGCGCTCCGATAACAAACAGGGAGGGAGGGAGGTCTCAGAGCTACTCTGGGGAAGGAGACTTGGGGCAAAGGGTGGGGGGCTGAATTCCTTTTTGTATGCAACCCTTCAGGGTGCCGGAGCCCTGTCTCATTTCCGACAAAGGATGAGCACTGCAACCATTCACTGCATCCACGGGACAAAACAAATAGGGCATTAAGGGGAAACATCAGTTATCAAAGGGGTATTTTTCAGCCACTGTTATCACTACAGTTCTTGCCAGCGGTATCTGTCATGTTGTCCATGGAGTTTTGTACTCCGAGACTACTTGGGACTGCATCTACATAGAGACAAAGTCTACTGTGTGACACAGCTCTCGGTTAGGGCCACTTGAGAAAATTTTTGGAAGAGGAGGGTACAGTAGTTTTTCCTGTGAATTAAAAATCCACAATTCCCAGAAAGGCTTGGGATATTCGTTGCCAACGCTAGAATTGGCTGGGGCTTCAGTGTACAACATCTGTGCCCGTCTGCTTGACTGTCCCAGAAAGGCACTCCTTAAAAGGCCTTTTATAAAACAGAATGCAAATTCACAGAGGATGGATCTTTCAAGTGTCAACAGCTATTAGCTGTGATGGCACAATGGGCCTCCAAGTTTATAAACTGTATACCTCTGACTATCAGAACCATGGGTTATTTACCCTTGGAGGAAGGGCTAGGCCCCCCCCCCCCCCCCCCGCGCTCATGAGAGCCAGTCTCCTTTTGGAAATGAACTGCTGGACCTTTGTCTGGTTTAGCAGAGAACATAGTATGTTTTTGGGAAGAGAGAAGTTAAACTCCAAGACAGGTTTAATCCTTCCTTATGACATATTCCAGGGGTGGGCAATTGTTTTGGCTCGGGGGCCACTTTGTGGGGAGCGGAGGTTAGCGGAGGGCCGCACCTTTTAAAATGATTGCGTTCATTACTTAACTTTGCATTTCAGAAAAGGTATAAATTGTATCATAAAAATCAATAAATATAAATTAAATAAAATAGTGGTAGTTTTATTCAATTTATTTATTGCGCTAATTTCATATCATCTATAGCTGCAAGCACATTTAATTTTAGAATCAGTTTAATGAGACAAATGTAGTCTATCACACTTTTCTACAATGTTTTTGAACTCAGGAGTGAGATTGCTTGTTGAGATTCTCATCACAGCCTGCAAGTTAATGTCTGTCAAAGAGCATCTATATTTACTCTTGTTAATCTTCACGTCTTGGCGGGCTGCAAAAAACTCTGTGGTGGGCCGCATGTTGCCCGCGGGCCGCCATTTGCCCACCCCTGACATAACCAATCAATCTATCTTACAGTAATAGATTAGCCAAGATTGACACACAGACATAATCATCAGCACATCTACATACAATAAAATTTCAAGATTTTGACTGATGGGAAAGTTGGTACAAGGTTGGGAGAGGGGAACTTTGACTTCCCCGTGTGTTTAGAGTCCAGAGTATGATGGAATGGCATTGAAGACTTAGGCTGCAGTCGAACACACTAAATAATCCACTTTCGGTGCACTTTCCAACTGGATTTTACTTGTGTGAACTGGCAAAATCCAGTCGGAGAGTGGATTATTTAGTGTGTGTGAGCGCAGCCATATGGTTGTATCTGCAGAACAAAGTTCTGGTCCAACAGCACCTTTAAGACCAACAAAGTTTTATTTAAGGTGTCAGCTCTCCTGTGCAAGCAGGTTGTGCCACGAACAAAGTGGCCAATAGAACAGCGAAGTAGTTTGTCGGAGAGTTGGTGTAGCTAGGCTGGTGGCTAAAGAAGGGCAGAACAGGATGCAAGGAGAGATTTGAAACTGGAGTGGGGCAAATGTGTCCTCATGGATTGCTATGATGGAGAGTACTGGCCGCTCCCTTTCTCATGGCAATCTCCAGTTCCTGGGAGGACTCTGGTTCAAAGGAGTGGCCGGCATTTGGCTCTGTGGGCTAAAAGTTGTGCAGGCCTTTGGGATCTGGGCAGGCACTGCCAAGAGGGCTTATTTTATAGGGCTGTAGTGCTTATTTTGTAAGGCTGTAGTGGCTCAAGTGGTTAAGATGCTGAACTGCAGACCGGAAGACTGGTAGTTCAGCAGTTCGAGACCTGGGTGCTGCATGACGGAGTGAGCTCCTGTCTCTGGTCCCAGCTCCTGCCAAGCAAGAAAGCAAGAAATTGCAAGTAGATAATTAGGTGCCACTTCAGTGGGAAGGTAACAGCGTTCTGTTCGCCTCGGTGTCTAGTGATGCCAGCCACATGACCATGGAAATGTCTTTGGACAGCGCTGGCTCTTCGGCTTGGAAACGGAGATGAGCACCACATCCCTAGAGTCGTATTCGACTGGCTTTCGAGCAAGGGAAACCTTTTCCTAGTGCAAATTACTGAGAATGTGTGTGAAATGCTTTAAATGCCTGACGTGCCCCTGTAAAGGATGGTAATATGAATCAAATCTTGGGTCTATGTCAAGTTACAACTCTACATTTATGGTAGTCGAGTAGAAGTCTGTTGTTTTCTCTTTGGGGTCCGGATTTAACTTTGAGCTCTTTAACGTGTCTTCAGATGCTTTTTATACCGTATTGCGTCCATACCCTATTGCGTTGTTCATTGGCTGTCCCAGCCATTGACTGTCTTGAATCTTTTTTTCGCCATCAAGTCACAGCTGACTGATGGTGATCCAGTGGGGTTTTCAAGGCAAGAGACATTCAGAGGTGGTTTGCCATGGCCTGCCTCTGCGTTTTATGATTTGCCTTGAAGTTGAGTCTCAGTGAGAAAGGCAGACTTTCAACCTCCTTTGGAGTTTCCAAACAGAGGCTGGATGGCCATCTGACAGCGATGCTGATTCTGTGAATTTAGGCAGATCAGGAGAGGGAGGGCAGGAAGGGTTGCATCAGCACTTAGTTCTCGTGGCCCTTTCTTACACACCCAGGGAAATGCTGATCGCCACTTTGGGGTCCAGAAGCAATTTTTCTCCAGCCAGTTTGGCTGGAGATCCTGGAGGTTGTTTTTTTTTTTTTTGCCATCTTCTGGGTATGGAGCAGGGGGTCACTGGGTGTGTGTGTGTGTGGGGAGGTATTTGTAAATTTCCTGCATTGTGCAGGGGGTTGGACTAGATGACCCTGGAGGTCCCATCCAACTCTATACTTCTATGTAAGCGAAAGCTGCTCCCTCTTGGCTCCAGTACCACCCCTATCTGTAAAATGGGGTAATACGCACTGAAATTCATAGATTTTTTTTAACAATAAGGTGTCTGGAATGTTTGATTCATGTTTGTATTGTGTTTTCACATACTATGAAACAAAAAATAAATCCAGCTGACCATGTGCAGAGTGCTTTTCTGTTGCCGTGGAATAACAACTATCTGCTGTCTCTCATTCATAAGAAGAGCCCTGCTGGATCAGACCAGTGGTCTATCTAGTCCAACATCCTGTTTCACACAATAGTAAAAAAGCCCAGTAGCACCTTTAAGACTAACAAACTTTATTGTAGCATAAGCTTTCGAGAAACACAGCTCTCTTCGTCAGATGCATCTGACGAAGAGAGCTGTGTTTCTCGAAAGCTTATGCTACAATAAAGTTTGTTAGCCTTGAAGGTGCTAGTGGGCTGTTTCCTGTTTCACGCAGTGGCCAATCACTTCCTCTGGATGGCCAACAACAGGACACAGAGGCCAAAGCCCTCCCCTGCATCTGCTTTCCAGCACTGGTGCTCAGCGGTCTGCTGCCTCTGAATATTCCAAAACATTCAGGACTGGAGGGAAGAGCTTCGGAAGCAAGAAAGGGAGTCTGGGGCCGGTTTAAACTTCAGCATTTGGGGCGTTTAAAACAGTCAAGCCCTGGAAGAGAAATTTGTGTGAGCGGGGGGGGGGGGGGGGGGGGGGGGTGTCTTCAATGGGTCAGAGCAATTCCATTCTTTTTCTTAGGAGGAAGGGTTGTGCATTTGAAGAACAAAGGTGGATGCATAACCCCTCCCCTGCTAGGTGTAAACTATCTTCCTCCCTCAGCATGACAATGAACTATTGATATGTTCAGGAGCAGGGAATGTCAGCTGTTTCATACCAGAAGAGGAGGAGGAGGAGGGGAAAAGATCTGGGAGAGTGTGGGTGGGACAGGAGCTGCCATTCTTTAATGAGAGAGAGAGAGAACTTTATTCCAACATAAGCTTTCGTGAGTCAGAGCTCACTTCATCAGATGCACTAAAGGAAACGTCCATTTGATGCTTTTATATTCACCACAGAAAGGCTGGGTGGAGAAGACAGCTTATAAGGAGAGGCTGATTTAAAAGAAGATTCAATTAAAAACATGTCAGTTCTCTCAGAGTGGGCAGGGACCAGCCCCAAGATAAGCAAAGCGGGATGAAAGGCTTTGTGCCTTTAACAAGTACCCATTGGGTAGAAAACCAACAGGTGAGACCTGGCAGGCGGATGCAGTGGAAGGAGAAGCTTCCCCTGCTGATTGTCTGCCTGTCAGGCAGCTTTTCAAGAACTGTGGAGCTTCTTGCCCAAAAAAGGACAGAAATATGGTTTATAGCTCTGGGAACAAAGAATGTCCCTTCCTGTGTTATCTGCACAGGTTGTTGTAATCTGATTGATGGATTCTTGCTCAATTGATGTATGGGTTTTACAGTGGAATCCTAAACTGAGTTAAAACTCTTCTAAATCCATTGAAAAGAATTGGCTGGGACTTGACGGTACTTAAAAAAAATTAGAAGGGTGTAACTCTAAGGATTACACGGTTAGTTAATGAATGGCTTATATCTGCATGCACTTTCATGTGGCAGAAATAATCCTGACACACAAAAACACATACTTTAAAGGTTTTTTTTGTTGTTGTTAATTTTGGTTGCAGTGGACATCATCTTAGGAGAGGCATCCTGTCTCATCCCACACACTGAGGGGGAATGGCTCTTCTAACATGGCGCTTGCCCAATGCTGCTTTTATAATTGAAACGTTAAGAAGTTATCCACTTAAAATCTGCTGCCTGATTAAAGGGGGGCATCTTGACTCGGGGTTGCAGCCCTAAATATTTCAGGGCATCTGTGAGTCGGCCTGGTATGGTAAATTAAGAGTGTTGGGCTGGGATCTGCAAGACCTGGCCTCAGATCCCTTCTCTGCGATGGAAACTCTCGCTGGGTGACTTTGGGCCCATCACTCTCTAAACCTATTTATACCTCTGCAAGTTTCTTCACAAGGTTGGTGGATTTCCATTCTGTACAGCTAAATGTGGTGTCTTCCATGGAGAGAGATCAAGATGGATAATAACCAAATTACTCTTTTCTACTGTCACAGACAGACTAAGATTCCAGGAAGCACCTTAAAGACCAAGAAAAATTTGTGGTAGGGTATGAGCTCTCGTGAGTCACTGTTCACTTCTTCAGATACCTGAAGAACAGAAAGACTAACCAGGGCTACCCATCTTGATCTGTCTCTTAACCTAATTCACTTCACAGGAATCCTTGTGAGAATAACGTGGAGAGGAGGAAAATGCTGTTAAGTTAGTTTGGGTCCCCACTGAGGAGGAGGAAAAGATATGAATGATCTAATCCTATGACATAGATCTGGGTTTGTGTCACTTTGCATAAGCCAAAGGCAGTACTCAGCCCCAAGGAATTTGCAATTTAAATAGGCGGGAGGGAGTAAAAGAGTGTGTCAGGAGAGAAAGCAGAGGAAAGAGTGAATAAGGCCAAGATTAAAAGGGGTGGATTTACAGTCCAATACAATTCAAGCTTCTTTAGAAGTAAGTTCTACTGAAGTAAATGGAACATGTGCAAGTAATGTCGCCTAAGGCTGTGGCATTATGTACTCTTATCATAGGGTTGCCAGGTTTGGGTTGGAAAATACCCAGAGACTTTGAGGATGTATCCGGGAGAGGGTGGGGTTTGGGAAGGGGAGGGGCCTCAGCATGGTACAATGAAGAAGAAGAAATTGGATTTATACCCCGCCCTTCACTTGGAGTCTCAGAGCAGTTTACAAACTCCTTTCCCTTCCCCTCCCTACAACAGACACCCTGTGAGGTAGGTGAGACTGAGAGAACTCTTTCCAGAACTGTCCTTGAGAGAACAGCTGTGACAGAGCTATGGCTTGCCCGAGGTCATCCAGCAGCTGCAAGTAGAGGAGTGGGGAATCAAACCTGGTTCTCCCAGATTAGAGTCCGCGCACTTAACCGCTACACCAAACCACTACACCATAGAGTCTACCCTTCAAAGGAGCCATTTTCTCCAGGGGAGCTGATCTCTGTCAGCTGGAGATCAGTTGTGAAAGCGGGAGTTCCCCAGGCCCCACCTGGAGGCTGGCAACCCTATCTTATCAGGAAATGAATTCTCCTCAGTGGCACTTTTCAGCAGAAGTGCCCAGACTCTGTTTAGGGTTGCATCTACAAGATGTTGGATGAACTTAACATGATGACTATTGTAATTATTCCCCTCCTAAATTTTGCTAGCAACCACCTAGATCCAAAACCACTGGGTGTGTGAGCCAATGCTCCCTCTAAGCTGTGGTGTCTTGTGAGCAAAAATTCTGCTTTGTGAGCTACTGGCATTAAAGTCGTGAGTGAGCAAATTGGCTACTGCATCAATTAGTTGAAGGAGCCATCCTTCCTGAGCTAAGACAATGTAAAAAATGTTTGAGCTGGAAGCTAAGAAACTGTGAGCAAGCTCACACTAACTCAGCTTAGAGGGAACAAACGCGGCTTTGCAAACGGACCCTAGTAAGGAGTGCCATGGGGTGGGAGACAGTATACATACGGCCTTGCCTGTTCTTGCACTTTTGGAGATGCAGAAATCAGCAAGAGAAACTTTTCCTGACCTGGTAACTAGCTCATTGCTACTGTTAAAAGGATCTCTTCAAAAACAGGAGACCTTGTTCTTGCCCCTGGGGATCCAGTGCCTTCCTTTGTGGCCAATGACATCCGATCTCAAAAACAAACAGGGTCTTGTAGGGATGCCAGTCTGGGGAACCCCAGAATACAGCTCATCTCCAGACAACAGAGCAGTTCCCCTGGAGAAAACGGCTCCTTCTCTATGGCATTGTACCCCACTGAGGTACCTCCCACGCTCTACCTCCAAATCTCCAGAAGTTTGCCAACTTGGATCTTGTAGCACCTTATAGGCTAACAACTTCTACAGTTCCGCAGGGCCTGTAAAACGGAGCTCTTCCACCAGGCTTTTAAGTAGGGTGCCGCTGTGATTTTATGGCCCTGGCCCGATTATCAACTGGACCAACAACTGGACCAACAATGGTGCCGATAGTACTAACACCACCACCAACCGAGACTCCATAGCTGGGTAGGAGCCTGGTATTGTCATTTAGTAACAGCTGATATTGGAAGAAGAAGAAGAGATTGGATTTATACCCCGCCCTCCACTCCCCAAGGGAATCTCAGAGCGGCTTACAAACTCCTTTTCCCTTCCCCTCCCCACAACAGACACCCTGTGAGGTAGGTGGGGCTGAGAGAACTCTTTCCCAAGCTGTCCTTGAGGGAACAGCTGGTACAGAGCTATGGCTTGCCCAAGGTCATCCAGCCAGGTACAAGTGGAAGAGTGGGGAATCAAACCCGGTTCTCCCGGATTAGAGTCCGCGCACTTAACCACTACACCAAACTGGCTCTCTTTGCCATCTTTTAATAAAAATTATGTTTATATGGTATAATTTTTACTGATTGACTGTTTTAATTGGAATTTTCATGTATATTTATCTGTGTTGTCAGCCGCCCTGAGCCTGCCAATGGCAGGGAGGGCAGGATACAAATGTAAATATAAATAAAATAAATAAATAAACTTTATTCTAACACAAACCTTTGTAAAAGCCCATGCTCTCATCTACAAACGCTTACAGTGGAACAAAATTTTGTGAAGCCTTTAAGGTACCACAAGACGGTTTAATTCGCGCCAACACAATAATGGGGTTTACTCCTCTGGAGTTATTACTCGTGAGGCACTGTGTGTGTCCTAGAAGGAAAATAAAAATGAGGTGTGTTTGTAGTGGTTATCCAGCAACTTAAGTCCAATGCCCCACTCCCAAATGTGCTTTTGGGGCTTCAGATCACCAGTTTCCCAACAGTTTCAGAGATGCCCTTTCGAGTTAGCCACAGCGGAAGCCCTGTGGTGTCGTGGTCGGAGGGTCAGAGTAAAACCAGGGTCCTTGCTGTCAACTCTCCACCATGTCGTTAAATTTCCCCAGGCAATTTAGGGCTGTTCACTCTTCCTCAGCCTAGCCCACCTCGCAGGGCTGCTATGAGGACAAAAGGTGGAAGGAGAGGGAACCTGGCAAATTGTCCTGAGTTTTCTAGAAAGAATGACTGGCTAAAAATTAAATAACTACATTTTAACATAGGTCCTTTCCAATACTCTGTGGAGTCTTTTTTTTAAAAAAAAAATTAGATTTTTAATTTTAATATCAAACAAATAAAACAAACATAAAACATACAAGTGTGTGTGTGGGGGGTCCATTTTACATCTTTGTAGTATCTGTTATATTATCTCCTACAACATCCAGTTGTATATTGTTTATTTTCAACACCATTATAGTTTGTCTATGTATTCTGCTTGTAATTGTAAATAAGATCCCTATTGTCTCCTAAACTGTGGAGTCTTGTGAGTAAAAATGCTACTTTGTGAGCTGCTGGCATTAAAGTTGTAAGCGAGCGATTTGGCTCCTGCATAAATTAGTTTGCACTGGAGCCATCCTTCCTGAGCTAAGACAAAAACCTGTGAGCGGGAGGCTAAAAAATTGTGAGCTATCTCGCACTAACTCAGCTTAGAGGGAACACTGGTCCTTTCCCTCACTCCCCCCCCCCCCCCCGCCCCAAATTATGGTCTTAAATTCCACAGAGGTAGCTGTGTTAGTCTGTAGCGGGAAAAATAAATAGAAGCGTAGTGGCACTTTAAAGAGTAAAAGATTTTATAACCTTTTGTCCATAAAAACTTCTTATTAGTCATCAAATGGTTGTGCACTAGAGTTGTGTGTATGTTTCCATCCTGGTCTAAATGTATTTTGTAGCATTTCTGTATGTGTAAACTCTGGTAGGTGCTTTTGTGACTTCAGGTTCTAGGAGGGATTTTATTGCTTGCTCTGTTGTTTTAGGACATTTTACGTAGGCAGCATGTCTAGTGCCCTGGCTGAAAGCTAAATAAAGTTACATGGCTTGAAGGCTGCAACTGACTTCCCTTATCCTAAGAAAAGCCGCGCATAGTGATAGCTGTCTCGTGGTATTCGCTATGGTTTGTGGTCTGAACAGCTCAGTTCCTCTTTGGGGGATTTTTTTTCATGGATTACCTCAGCATGTTCTCATTTTTTGCATGAATTTCCTCAGCTGAATTGTGAATAGCATCCCTTCCCCTGACCCCTCTCTGCTTTTCTCAAACTCACCCACTTTGGTGATGGGAACCTGCTGAGGTAGTTCATAAAAAAAAAATCTCCCAAGGGGGAACTGAACTGTCCAGACCCCCAAACCATAGGGAATACCACAAGCCAATATATAAATATTACTGCCACGGTGTGGAGGGCTATGGCTAAGTGGTAGAGCATAGGCATTATAAGTGGGTAAAGGTAAAGGTTTCCCTTGCTCGAAAGCCAGTCGAATCTGACTCTAGGGATGCGGTGCTCATCTCCATTTCCAAGCCGAAGAGCCAACGCTGTCCAAAGACATTTCCGTGGTCATGTGGCCGGCATGACTAGATGCCGAGGCGCACGGAACACTGTTACCCTCCCACCAAAGTGGTACCTATTTATCTTCTTGCAATTTATTGCTTTCGAACTGTTAGGGTGGCTGGGGCCAGAGATGGGAGCTCACTTCGTCACACGGCACTCGGGTCTTGAACTGCTGAACTACTGATCTTCTGGTCTGCAGTTAAGCGTCTTAACCACTGAGCCACCACGGCCCTGTAAGTATTTTATCCAACTTATACCCCGCCCTCCCCGCAAGCAGGTTAGGCAAAATGGATCATTGGACTAGCGATAAAGCAGTTTCATACATTCATCATTACTGCTAGTTTTCTCTCAAGTATTTGTGCTCCACCCTCTCCATGAAAACATGCTCAAGACGGTTTGCAATATTCAGTTAAAACAGTAACACCACATAATCACCATAACAAAAGTGGAAAAAATAGATTGGTCTGAGTAAACCAATGAACAGCATCGATGAAAACATGTGATACATCAAAACATCAATCTTATAATTTCCCAGTTGCCCTTCTTTTTACTGTCCCCATTCCACATGGCTTTTGTCCATGAAGATCCAGTGATCCCCAGAATAGCCGTTTGGGGAGGTCGAAGGGGACCCCTCTGTCCTTTTTCATAAATGGAGAAGCTGGTTGAATTGAACCTTGAAGTATCAGGCCATAAAGGAAACAACCATAAAATCATCAGCACAGCACAACTAAAACCCACGCATAAGTTGTCTGGAACAAAAAAAGACTGAGGGCGTTTTCTCACTAGCTTTCCCCCGCGGTTTACACCGAAGCTAGCACCGGAGCTGTGCAGTGATACTCTGGAGGAAATTGTGAGCACGGAGCAAATGGTGGGAAACTGACCAGAAGCTCCGGTGCTAGCTTCGGTGTAAACCGCGGGGGAAAGCTAGTGAGAAAACGCCCTGAGATTTTAGAGTGTCGGATTAAGAGCTGGGAGACACAGGCTCAAATCCCTGTGTTTCCATGAAAGTTTGCTGGGTGACTGTGGGCCAGTCAGGACGACTTCCCCAGCGTAATGACGTCACCCGGAAGTGATGTCATCATGTTGGGGACGTTGCTGGGACGACGCTCTAGCAATCACCCCAAAACTCTATGGTACCATAGAATTTTTGGGCGATTCCCAGAGCGTCGCCCTGGCAACGCCCCCGACGTGATGATGTCACTTCTGGGCGACATCATTGTGGTGCGCGCGCAAGCGCGCACACTGGGAAAGCTCCCAGCCCCAGGAGGACCCCCCCCCCGCCGGTAAGTCAGAAGGACTTGGCAACCCTAAGCACTGGGCAAGTTTCTGTGGGAACAGAATTCCAGAGTATTGGCACCACAATGGAGAAAGATTTGCTTCTGGTGCCCACTCAGCTTTCTTTTGACCGTAGAGGCATACAGGGGCTGTCAAACACACAGATCACAGAAGCCCGCTCAAGAGGATTCACCTCTAGATACACAATGATCCATTTTTAGGTGCAGGAGGAGAAGATGGCCTGCTTAACATACAATGGGATTTTTAAGTAAAGCAAAACGAGGTTGCCTTTGACCTCCATTTGTGGCCATCAGTCTTAGACTGAATAAATTTGTCTTTCCCTAGGAATCTTTATCTTTATTATAAAGACAAATAACATGCTAAAAGTGACAGAAGTAGGCTGCGGTCACACAAATGAAACAATCCGCTTTCAGTGCACTCCCCAACTGGATTTTACTGTGTGCACTGGCAAAATCCAGTTGGAACGTCCATTGAAAGTGGACTGAAAGTGGATTATTTAGTGTGTGTGTGACTGCAATCAAGAACCACCGGGGTAAGAAAGAAGTCTAATATAGGGCCAATATTAAAAACCTAGTGAAAACTTATACAAAAATAGATGTATTTATCAGAGAGGTAGTTAAAAACAAATACAGGCCCAATGAAAGCCTCATAGAAAAGTTAAGCGGCCTGAACACAAGGCCAATACACGCGACCTGAGGCGTTTCAGCCCTACTGGGGGCCTTCTTCAGAGCTCAAACAGTTTGAGGTACACATGGTACAATATTACAGATCACAATAAGATAACCAATAAATTAATACGGGACCAAGTGTTGTAAAAATGGCTATATTACCTACTTAAGCAGCAAGAGCAATAGACACAAGACAAAGATGTGTGTGAGGCCGCTAAAGATGAAAGTCATGTACCTGGTACCAAATGAACAGCTGCTGAATTAGAACATCTAAAAATATAAAATATATTTCAGAAAACTAGTGCAGAAAATAAAAGCCAGTATACTAGCTAGAATGACCGCAGCCAGTTTGTCATTGCCTGCAAAATACATACACATATATAATGATGTCACTGAATGAGCTGGGGCTGGGGGGGGTGTGTGTGTGTGACCTGATTCTACAGATGATTGACGTGACTCAGTTTGAGTCAGGGGAAAATTGACTGGGAACCAGTTGGTCAGCTTCCCTAACATCGCTATCCATTACCCCAGAACAGGTTTGCAACTGTTTAGGAATGACTGCATAGGCTCACCAACTTTAAATCTGGTCTCTTCACTGTGCACTAAAACTGTTGTTTAATGTACTGCAGTTAAGAGGTTATACCGTTGATCTCCATTAAAAAAGCTTACCTTATTAATGTCTATACATTGCTATCTTGGTCTGTCTGTCTATCTATCTTTCACCACGAAGTCACAGCTGACAACAGCAACCCCATCGGGTTTTCAAGGCAAGAGATGTTTAGAGGTGGTTTGCTATTGCCTGCCTCCTTCCACTTTACAACCCTGGTATTTCTTGGTGGTCTCCCTTCCAAATACTGACCTGGGCTGACCCTGCTTAGGTTCCAAGATCTGACAAAAATGGGCTAGGCTGGGCTATCCAGGTCAGGGCTCTGTATATATGGGCCTTTATAACATTAAAACAACAACAACAACACAAACATTGGCAGCCGTTGTGCAGGAAACAGAACTGGGCTAGACAGAACTTGTCTTGATCCTCTTATGCCAAATGGTATGTTATCTTTTAAGGTCCATTGGAGCGATTGTTTCAGAAAAAAATCAGGAGTGGCAGCCCACACCTGCCCAGTTCTTGTTATGTACAGAGGGACTCTCAATTTTTGCCCTACTGTACTTTGCTCTGAGGTGTGAGGGCCTGATCCTTCCCTGACATCTGTTCTTCCCTCTGCTAGAAAACCTTTTTCTTTTTGATCCCTCTCCCCGCTTGGCAAGTTTCCGAGCCTATCTCATAGCACCACAGTCCTTGCATTGGGGAAGGAGAGGGAATTGCCCCGGGCTGTTTTGAAAGGGAAAAGGTGGAACTGAAGCTGAATCATCCACAACTTGGCCCTGAATCACACAACTGAGTATCGAGGAACTAAGAGAAACCCATGTCATGTTTCCACAACAGTCATGTCACATAAATGTGTGGGAGAAATGTGAAAGGAGATGTCTGGGGTGTGCATATCCAATCAGCACCTTGCGGATACGTCTGTGTCGGAAAGACTGACAATGAGGTGCGTGTACAGTACTTAGAATCAGAAACAGCACTGCCCCAAGCCAGGGTGAGGCGGCAGATTTTCAGGTAGCTCTTAAGGATGATAGGGAGAGACAGACATACCTCCTTGACCCACAAGCACAAGACACTGCGAAATTCTCCAGCACAAGTCCCATTGAAACTTAATGGGTGCTGTGTGATACAGTTGCCAACTCTAGCTTGGGAAATTCCTGGGTATTTGGGAATGGTGCTGGGGGGGAGCTGAAAGGGGATATGATACTGTACAGTCTGTCCTCTGAAGCTGCCTTTTCCTTCAGGGGAGCTGATCTCTGTAGTCTAGAGATCAGGTCTAGTTCCACAATAACTTCATATCCCACCAACATCATGGTGATGATCGTGTAGGAGAATTTCCTAGAAGATGGTGCTTTGTGGTCAAGAGTGAGAAGGTAAGGCATCATTGGGGTTTTCTGGCTCAGGTTGGAGTTGCCAGGTGATCACAAAAAAGGCCTAGTTGCTCCTACACACTTAATTAGGGTTGCCAGCCTCCAGGTGGGGCCTGGAGATCTGCTTTTACAACTGATCTCCAGCTGACAGAGATCAGCTCCCTGGGAGAAAATGGCTGGTTTGAAGGGTGGGCTCGATGGCATTGTGCTGTGCTGAGGCCCCTCCCATCCCCAAACCCCGCCCTCTCCTGGATGCACCCCCAAAGTCTCCGGGTATTTTCCAACCCAGACCTGGCAACCTACCCTTAGTAGCAGCCTGAGGTGTAGGATTTAGGTTAGATTTAAGTGTCTCCAAACCACATTTAAAACAGAGGGATAGGAGGAAGTAGCAACAGTTGGCAATCCTTCCTCAAGCACTGAAATGTTCTGGAGAAGCCCTGGATAGAAGCTAATATTACTTTACCTCCAAGAGAAAGACCAGACCATGACGGCATTGGCAAGGACATTTTCTCCCTTCCTGGAGTTTGTTAACTGGTGGTGTCACCACCAAGTTGTTGACTGAAAATCAAAACAACAATCTGGCGGCTCCTTAAAAAGGTAAAGGTTTCCCTTGCTTGAAAGCTAGTCAAATCCGACTCTAGGGCGTGGTGCTCATCTCCGTTTCCAAGCCGAAGAGCCAGTGCTGTACGAAGACATTTCCGTGGTCATGTGGCCACCTTGACTAAATGCCAAGGCACACAGAATACTGTTACCTTCTCACTGAAGCAGTACCTATTTATCTACTTGCAATTTCTTGCTTTCAAACTGCTAGGTTGGCAGGAGCTGGGGCCAGAGACGGGAGCTCACTCCGTCACGCAGCACTCGGGTCTTGAACCGCCGAGCTACAGACCTTCTGGTCTGCAACTCAGCATCTTAAGCTCTGAGCCACTGTGGCGCCTTGAGGCTCCTTAAAGACATATTAATTTGTTGTTTCTTATGCTGTCACAAGTTAGAGATCACTTTATTGGATGCATGAGGCATACACACACCCAGTAATAAGTAGCAGAAGGGTAGAAGAATTACTGCAAGTAGAGGTCACAAGATCAGTTTCCCCAGGAAATAGGTGTGTTAAATTATATTGCAGAGAATGGTTGAAAACAAGGATTACTCAAAGAAGTAACTGATCTACACAGCATGGGTGTGGGCCACTATCAACTATCATTGCCGCAGCTTGGAAATGCAGTAAACGCCTTTTGTTATCAGATTGGTACAAGAAGATTCGGGATAGATTTGTTGTAGAAAAGGTTTTGGACCAATGGATACAGATTGAATTAAATCAGTATATCTCTGATTTTGTTGAACTGTGGTCCCCTATAATTGAATCTATAGCAAATAATGATTCTGTCTTCCATTTCACCCCAAACAGTTCTTAGTTTTGTAATGCAGATATGCTCTAAATATAATCGTAAATAAGTTTAGCAGTTTTGTTGTAGTTTCTTCTTAACTTAGTTATTTAGCTCGTGTTTATTTAAACTGGAAATATTATAATTGTCAAATTTATTTTATTTGGTTTACTTGCTATATCGCTGGTCTGTATTTATGTGTGTCATTTCTTGACATATTGGCTTTTAATTTTTGGAGTATGTTGTTTTGGTGGTCTTAGAGTAAAACTTTTAGCTGTTTCAATAAAGTCTTTAAAAAAACCCTGTTGATAAATTAACAATGTAGGATGCATATACTCAAATGAGGAACAATTTTGAGTTAGCCATCCCCCGTCTTTACTAAGTACAAGTCTGATTGAATTCTGATTTGGAACCTCAGGGAATCCATCCCGGAAGTGTAGAGCTGAAATAAGTCAATTTATTTCAACCCGAACCCCTTGTAAAAATTGGGCATACGGCCTAATCAAGAATTCTGGGGAATTCGAAAGCTGGCAGGCTTGTTCTGATATTCTGGGATCCTAATAAAAAGTATCTTTTATTTTTTGAAATGTGTGGACCTAAATGATCCTTGTAAATCTTAATCCAAACTGGAGCATTAGAGCAAGTTTTAGGCAGGATCCCCAATGACTATAGTTACAGATTACGGGTTGGATCCAGTGCAAGGATCATACAAGGATCTCCAATCTTCCCAGCTTTCCCATCCTCCCAGTAGCCATTCCTGACCGCAGGAATGCTTTGCTCATGGAAGAGGGAGGAGGGAGAATTCCCCCCCTTCCCCACTATACCTTCCTGACCTGCATGGTTTAGGGCCGCCAGCTCTGAGATGGGAAATAACTGGAGGTTTTAGGGGTGGAGCCTGGGGTACAAAACCATAGCATCCACCTTCCAAAGCAGTCCAGGGGAACTGATGGCCCTCATTTGGAGATGCGTTGTAATACAAGAGATCCCCAGGCCACACCTGGAGGCTTGCAACCCTAGCATGGCAGTTACCCCACGTGGCTCCTGAAACCCTGGAAATAAACTTTCCAGTTGTTGTAGGAAGCGGAAAGCCAGGAAGGCTGGTGACTTTCAGCACTTTTTCCCGACAGCGCTTTCCTTGCTAATTTTTGTAGTGGTTAGGGGCACGGACTTTAATCTGGGAGTGACCTTGGGTCAGTCACCAGTTCTCTCAGAGCTGTCCTCTGGAGAGCAATTCTCGGAAGAGCTCTGTCAGCCCCATTTACCTCACAGGAGAGTGTCTGTTGTGGGGAGGGGAAGGGAAAGGAGATTGTAAACTGCTTTGAGATTTCGAGTGAAGGGTGGGGTATAAATCCAATCTCCTCCTCCTCCTCCTCATTATGGGATACAACAACCCTGTGAGGTTTGCCTCGAAGGATAAATCAAACACACATGCTACAAATACAGATGTGTGACTGTGAGGCTCTCCCTGTAATTGTGGCTAATGCAGAGGGATAGACACAGTGGAATCCATTGCAGTTTGATTTGGATCCAGATGAGAATTTCCACAGGCTCAAGAATTTCCGCCCACTCAGAGAGCACACTTTTTCTGTTACCCTCTTTCCCTGGCAGCCTAAGATATCCTGCCCAATCCTGCTCCTGGGCGTCCCCCTCCTTGAGCAGGATTTCGGGGTGATGGTGTTGACATTTTGGGCTCCCACAAGAGGGAGGAGGTAGGAAAATCATGCTCCATGGACAGAAATCTGTGCTCCCACAGAAATATTAGTCTAGATCCAAGCCTCTATCTGGATACTGTGAAGAGTGGGGGCGATGAGGCAGCTTCATATAGCCTGGTGGACTGTAGGGATACCAACCTCCAAGTGGGTCCTGGAGATCTCTCAGAATTACAACTGATCTGTAGGGTACAGAGATTGATTCCTATGGAGAAAATGGCTGCTTCAGAGAACAGACTCTGGTATTATATTTCGCTGAGGCCACTCCCCTCCCCAAACTGCACCTTCCACAGGCTCCACCCCTAAATTTCCAGGAATTTCCCAACCTGGAGTTGACAGGTAGCCCCACTTTGTCTCAGTGAACTGCTGGATTCTCGAAAGGGGAGATCATTGAAAGGCAAAACAACTTCCCCGAAGGACAATTTTCCTGCCACTGTCAATGACAGGGGTATCTTCTCTAGGGTGGGCACTCAGTTTGTGTGGGGAGATCCTGAGATCCCAATGTCTGGCTCAGTGTGAACTGAGGGTGCATCCCTAGAAGAGGTGATTTTCAGTCTTCAGGGGATACTTTCCACATGGCGTTTCCTGAGAAAGCCCCAACACAGATGTCTGCCTTGACGCCCCCCCCCCCCGGATGCTGCAGAGGATTCTGGGGCATATTCTAGAAGCCATCTTGCACAATTTATGACATTTATAGTTACATGTTATATAAATTATTGCTTTGATTATTATTTGTACAATGTGAACCTTACTATGCTGTCACACCTTGGTAGGGATGCCAGCCCCCCATGGGGGTGGGGGTCCCCTGGTTTTGGGCACTCCTCTCTGTTGCTGGCCAGCAGGGGGGGATTACCCCCCTCCAAACAGGCAAGAATCTGAAAATAAACACAACATGCCTACGTCACCTGGAAGTGATGTAGATATGCTGGTGACATGAGGGGGGATGCTCTGGTTTTGGGCCAAAACTCTATAGTAGAAGCTAATTCTACCATAGAGGTTTTGCCCTCAAACCAGAGTGTCTCCCCCATGTCCCTGACATTCCTATGTCACTTCCCAGTGACTCAGGCATGCTGTGTTTATTTCTGGATTCTTCCCTTTGCACTCCCGGTAAGTTCACCCCCATCACCTGCCTGCTGGTCTGGTGAGCATACTGGTAGAGACTACAGTGTTTAAAATAAACATGCTTTTGACCTACCGAACAGAATTTCCCTTGATGGCAGGGACCGGTTTTCGTTGCCTGCTTGGGCCTGCCCTGCAAAAATGTAAAGTTGTCACCTGTCAAGCACTTGACAAGCCACAATACATAAAGGAAGGGTTGTTTTTCTAAAATCACAAATTAGGCAGAACTGCCCTGAAATATGTCCCAGAATCCTCTGTACCCGGCAGTGATTTCTTGGCTGAAATGAAGGACTTTTTTAGCCTAGCCCTAGACAAGTCAGTGAGGGAAAGTTCTCTTTTAGTAAAATTTTGGAATAGTGGTGGTGGTGAGAAGGGCCATCAAGTCACAGCTGGCTTATGGCGACCCTGTGGGGTTTTCAAGGCAAGAGATGTTTAGAGGGGGTTTGCCTTTGTTGCACGCACAGTTTATGAAACGCTGTTGTGCACTCTGTACTCTGCCACAGACTTGGCATGGTTGACCTTGGTGAGCACACTTGGCGTCTTTCTGACATAGATGGACATCAGGGCTTTTTTTGTAGAAAAAGCCCAGCAGGAACCTATTAGCATAACAGGCCACACCCAACAGCAGAAACTCATTAGTATATTAAGCCACACCCCGACAGCACAGCTCATTAGCATATTAGGCGGGGGGGGGGAGGCTGGGAAAGCATAGGGCAGGCATGGAAACTTGCCTCTTCCCCCCCAAGCTTCTCCGCCGCACTTCAGCATCGCCTTTCCAGTCTACCCCCCTCCCCAAACCAGAGGGCCAGGGAAAGGCAGTGCTGAAGTGCTTGGGATCTAAAGATCCCAGGAGCTTCCGCATCACCTTTCTAGTCTCCTACCCCCCCCCCCCCCTCCAAAAGATTGGGAAGGGAAGCAGGCATGTTTGCCTGGCTGCCCTTGATCTCCCCAGCCAGGCCGCCAAAGCGTGCAGGCTAGGGAGACCTAGGGCAGCCAGGCAAACAAGGGGGGGCATGGTTAAATGCCTTTCTCTCCCGCCCCCAGATAGGGTTCCCTCCCTGCCCTTTTCCAGCTGTTGCATGTCAGCTAGAGAAGGGAAGGCAGAGAAAGGCTTTTCCTTGTCAATTTCACTCTCAGCAGACTGGTGGAAGTGAAATTGTCAAGGAAATCCCAAGGGGCTCCCCAGAGGGAAAGACGGCATTTTAACATGCCGCCTTTCCCTCTTGTGTGTAACGTGGGGAGGGCAGCGTGCTCTGTAGCCACGCATGCCAGAGGTTTTGGTTGTGGGCGTGGCCAACTCAGGAGCCAGCCGGAACTCCGTTCCTGTGTTCCTGCCCAAAAATAGCCCTGATGGACATACATATATGCTGAGTGCCATTGATGATCCTAGTCACAGAGGCAGGGATCAATCATGAATACATATTCAGAAGGGAACTTTGGTTCATTGCTTAAATGCATTCTGGGAAATAGCTAAATGCTGACAAGTTGCTGTTCAGCCAAGACTTGTGGCCGTGTTTTGGCCAGCTACAAACTGTGCATGCGTCTGATGTCAGTTAGCTTGGTTAGATGAGGAACCTCAGCACTCTATACCTGTACTGGCTACAATAGATAAATTTTGGAGCTTCATTGCCTGGGAAGAAGAAGGCCCATTGTTTGGCTAAAAAAGAAACATCTTTATTTGGGAAGGCCCAGCCCTCAGGTCTGAGCCCAGTCAGAAAGTTATGACGGAAGATTGACAAAGTTTGATTGAACCAATAGCTAATCTTTATTTGTGTGTGTCATCTTGAGTATGAAATCCTATGTCTCCCATTATAACTGCGGGAGGGCCTGTGGGTATTCGAGGGTCCAAAGCCCTGTTGTACCTGTGCTTCCCCCTTTATTAATAAAGTTCTTGGAACTTTCTCCTCTACAGGATTGTGCCGTGTGTTTTCTCAAACTGGGCTGGGAAGACACCACCAGAGACAGCATTTCTGTCTATCACCATCGCCTTCCTCCATGTCATAATGATGGTATTCCTTGGAGATCTTCAGTACGAATACTAGTCCAGGGCTGGCCCTGCTCTGAGATCTGATGAGATTGGGCTAGTCTGGGCTATCCAGGTCAGGGCATTGGAACAGTACCTGGGTTCAAATCCCTACTAGGGTTACCGGGTCCCTCCTGGCAACTGGCAGGGGATGGGGGGACTTATGAGGTGAAAGAGAAAGGCCTAGACTTCATCGCCAGTGTTGCACAGGAAGTGATATCATCATGCCAGTGATGTCTGGGGATGCTCTGATATCTGGGCAAAAACTCAATGGTAAAACCAGCTTCTACCACAGTTTTTGTCCAAATACCAGATTGTCACCTGTATATTGCTGGTGTGATGACATCACTTCCTGTGTGATGCTGGCAATGAAGCCCAGGCCTTCTTCTTTCTCCTTGTAATGCCCCCCACTGGCCAGCTGATTGCCGGCTGGGGGTACTGCCTGGCGGGGGGGGGGGGGAACCCCGCCTCCACCAGGGAGTCTGGCAAATCTAATCCCTACTCAGCTCTGAAGCTCGCTGGCTGGCTGATCTTGGGCTGTGTAGCTGAACCTATCTGACAACATGTGGATCGAGGAAGGAAGAACCATAGATTCCAGGGATTCGTACTTACCTGGTTGAACCTGTGGGCACTTAGTGAGTTTTAAGAACAGGCAGTGGGTACCAGAACAAAAATGGCTGCCACAGTGGGTGGTACTGATCATAAGTGGGTCCATTCACAGAATATTGGGAGGGTCCACAAAAACACAGGATGCCTGTCTCCGGGAGCTTCTCCAGCCAGTACCTGGAGACTGGCAACCTTATGCCATTCTTAGTCCCTCAGAAGAAGGACAGGACAAGAATGAGATAGACAGATAGACACAGAGATTCAGGTGACTAGCCCTTTGGGTCTGCAGCAGCAGCCCAAAGTTTGAGTCCAGCGGCACCTTTAAGACCAACAAAGTTTTATTCAAGTTCTAGGCTTTCGTGCGCATGTCCACTTCATTAGATACACTGAAATCGAAGTAACCTCCATGTCAGTGTATCTGAAGACGTGGGCATGCACACAAAAGTTTATACCTTGAATAAAACTTTGTTGGTCTTAAAGGTGCCCACTGGACTCAGACTTTGTTTTGATAGACAGAGAGATAAGCCAGTCAAAGCTCTGCTGGGCTGCTAGAGCTGATGTAATCCTCTTTTAGTTTTTCACCACAGGTTCCTGCGGAGAGCCTGAGTCATTTCAAGAATATCTCCTGCGGCGAGAGAAAGAATGTCTGGTTAACAGTGAGATCCAAGTGGAACACGCAGTCCTTGTGACCAAGGGCTTGTTACAGAGTGTATTAAGAATCTCTCCTAACTTCCCATTTGCACGCCCTTTTTCTCATGCCACAGACTTCAGCCCCCAATCTCCTGCCAAAGGGCAAATGACACATTACGCCCACTTTTTAAACTTAAAATGTTTATTTTGCCTTAGCAAGCATACAACAAACGTATGTGAATTTACAATGGCCAAGAACTGAACAAAGGAAAGAATAGCACTGCCGAAATAATTAATCTGATAATATTGACAGTTCAAACATGTGCTAATATACTAGGCTCAAACACTTAATCCTCCCCCCCTTTTAATATGAAGCAAACTCTGGAAAGCTGCAGTTTGGAGTGCAAGAGCGGCGATGGACGGTGAGGGATCATTCAAGCCTTTACCTGCTTGCTAGTTTTCTGATCAGGGGTTTGTACTTCTTTGCCTTTATCCCGGCTCCAGGTGTGGAGCCTGGGGGAAGGCAAGGTTTGGGATGGGGGGGGGGGGCCTCGGTGGGATATAATACCATAGTCCACCCTCCACAGCAGGGGAATTGATCTCTGTTGTCTGGAGATCGGTTGTAATTCCAGGAGATCACCAGGCTGCACCAGGAGGCTGGCAACCCAGCATTTGCACAAAAGTTTTTGTTTTTTTAAAAAACATATCTTGAACTGGAAAACAGCCAGAGGGGAAAAGATTCATGTGGCAGAACAAGTCTGCTCTGGCCTGCAGGCCCTGTTCCACCCTGCCCCCCCCCCCCCCGGTTTTTGCAACACCTGTTGAGGCTTTTCTCTCTCTGGTAACCTGCCACCACTACCTGTCCTTTGTAAGGAACTGCCCACTGGGAGGGTCAGGACTCCCAGCTTCCCTTCCAAGTTCTGAGGCCATGCCTCTGTGTCTCCTGCTGCACAGCGCCTGGGCACCACGGGAACAGTTTACTGCTTTGTGTGCTCCTGGAGGAATAGCTGCCTGCCAACTGCCTGCCTTTCCCCCGGTGCTCCTTTTAAAATAGCGTGTCCAAGATCGTGAAGGTCTGTGTGGTACAGAGAATCACTACCAGCATCCAAAGTGATAAAGTATTTGTTAAAAAGAAAATGTTCACAGGCATACTTTTAGCACAGCACCTGACTGAGCAAGTGATTCAAAAGAAATGGGTAAAACACAATTACTCTGTACCTCTCTCTATACATGCCCTTCCGGATGTTAAAACAGAACAGGCTCCTTAGCTTAGGAAGTTACTGATCTCTTACAGAATTGCCTTTACCTCATAGGCGTCAACTACAGGGGGGGGGGGCTCGAGCCACCCTCGAAATTTCCTCGGGGGGGCTCAGCCCCCCCCCCCCCGGCAAAATGGAGTGCCCACCAGGCTCTTCCTAGGCTCGCCCGCCTGCCAGCTGGCTGCCACAAGAGCCCCCCCCCCGGATTTTAAAACTCGACGCCCCTGCTTTACTTTGAAGCTTTCTCCCTGCTAACCAGGGCACCACATGGCCAATGGCTGCCTGCTCCAGACCTCAGTTAATAGTTCTTTCTCATATAATAAACCCAGGGCTCATTTTGTAGCAGGAGCTCCTCTGCATATTAGGCCACACATCCTTATGTAGCCAATCCTCCAAGAGCTTACAGTAGCCCCTGTAAGAAGAGCTCTGTAAGCTCTTGGAGCATTGGCTACATTAGGGGTGTGTGGTCTAATATGCAAAGGAGCTCCTGCTACAAAATGAGCCCTGAATAAACCCAGCATGAAAGAGACCTCCTCCTTGCTGCAAGGAGTTTTTATAATCTCCCTTTCCTCTCCCCCTGACCCGGTCAGGCCAAGTCAAGGAGGCTTTTCCTGAGGTCTCCAGAAATTTCTTTTGTGGAGATTATTCCTGGAACCTTTCTAGTTTAAAGTCCTCTAAACCTCTGTTCCCTGCTTGGAGAAAGGGGAGAGTGTGACCCACCCGTTATCCCTCCTGCTAGATCTATTAGCATTTGTCTGAAGGTGGGCTGAGGTAAGTCTGGATAGCAATTGAATGGACTTCTCCCTCTTCCTGTCTGTTCTCTGCCCAGAGGGGGGGAAAAACTTCTAAAACTCAGAAAGAAGGTTTTACTCATTTCAAACCCCCAAAGAAAACCCCCCACATTTCTTCACAGTTCACATGCCCTGCACCACTCTGTTCACAATTGCTCCCACCACCCGAGGCTCTTTTCTCATTAGAAGTGGGGGCACGCATGGTTTATTGCATGCCCTTGCTTGGATTGGGCAGAATAGTCCACAAGTCTGCATGTGGGTGTTCCATTTGGTATCAGTTTTAAGGATTCACCTGGATTTGTATGCATGTCTTTACACTGGAGCCTGTTATCTTGAAATCTTGTTCCAGTATTTGTTTGTACTCTGGCTGTGTTCCTGCAAACAGAACAGAACTCGGTGTATTTGGCTGGCGGCACTAAGGGGGTGGAGACTTTGGTGCCCCCGGCAAGGATTGGGGTGGATAGTGATTGAAATGGCTCAGGAACAAGTTATGCTGGGCTGAGCCTCAGTTTCATTGGCAGCCCTGTAGTGGCCACTTGGTTTGGAACGGGCCACTTGGTGACAACTAGGGTTGCCAACCTCCAGGTGAGGCCTAGAGATCTCCTGGAATCACAACAGATCAGTTCCCCTGGAGAAAATGGCTGCTTAGGAGGGTAGACTCTGTGGCATTATACCCTGCTGAGATCCCTCCCCTTCCCAAACCCTGCCCTCCCCAGCCTCCACCCCCAGATCTTCAGGAATTTGCCAAGCCAGAGTTCATCACCCTAATGACAACTGGCTCTATCACTGCTGCTGGCTGCGAGTGATGGGAGTGATCCCAGAGGAGCTGCCAGCTCCCATTGTGGATGCTGGCAGCCCTGGGGGCAGAGAAGCCCACTGGGAATTTCCCCATACTAAATGGGCTACCTATGGCTGCAATCCGAAGAACCCTTTCCTGGGAGTAAGCCCCACTGCATAAAATGAGACCTGTTTAGGATTGCTCTGTATGCTCCTTCGTTGAGAGCCAGTTTGGTGTAGTGGTTAAGAGCGGCAGACTCTAATCCGGAGAACCGGGTTTGATTCCCCATTCCTCCACATGCAGCTAGCTGGGTGACCTTGGGTCAGTCACAGTTCTCTCAGAGCTCTCTCAGCCCCATCTACCTCACAGGGTGTCTGTTGTGGGGAGAGGAAGGGAAGGTGATTGTAAGCCACTCTAAGTGAAGGGCGGGGTATAAATCCAACTCTTCCTCTTCTTCTTGCCTTCCATTTGGTGCCCAGATAGGCCTCATGTTCAAGGGCTATTTGCGACCCTTACTGGGATAGGGCCGCAGCAGGGCCCCTGTCCCCCCCCCCCCCCCCCCCCAGTTCTTCCTGCAGGGAATGTAAACACATTCCAGAGAGGTAGCTGCATTCCTCTGCTATAGCAAATACAAAGTCTTGCAACACCTTGCAAAAACTAACATTTATTGGGGTGTAAGCTGTGACAGTCCACAAAGGTTATTGCCACAATAGATCAGCGAGTCTCTTGACGTGTCACAAGTTGGCACGTTTAACCGTTTTCGGTCCATGGCCTGCAACCTGCTTTTAAAACTGGCCCTACTTTGAGAGTTCAGGAGCAGCCTGGCATTCAGAAATGGTGGTGATGCTTTTCCTGACATGGACATGAAATATAAAGTTTCACATTGACTTTAGTTCTGGATACTGCCCTTGCCTAATGCCCCTCGATCAAGAACAATGACGTGTGCTTATGCAGAGTTCCTGTTTTCAGTGCCTGGTGTCCAACCAATGCAAAAGAGATGCTGATCTGCGGTGGCGGGCAGGAACCTTGTAACGCTGGCCACCTGCCGTTCTTGCCCTGTACTGCCCTCTTCTGGGCATGTGGCACAGCTGCATGGCACACAAGGATCTCACTCCGGTGCAGTGTGGCGTCTTTCCTGATTCATGGGCAGTGAGTGGAAACACTGTTTATAGTTGTTGTTTTTTGACAGAGTAGCTCTGGCTCATGAATGATTATACAGGAAATCTGTTAGCCTTTCTCAAGCACGCATCTGTGTAAATTCATGTGCTGTGATCTCCATGGCACTGTGTGACATACACCCTGCCCTCTCACATGCTGGTGCGCCTCTTTTTGAATTAGGTGGGTAGCCGTGTTGGTCTGAAGCAGCAGAACAAAGTCTGAATCCGGTGGCACCTTTGAGACCAACCAGGTTTATTCGAGGTATAAGCTTAAAGGTGCCACTGGACTCAGAATTTGTTCTCTTTTTGAATTGTTAGCAATGGGCTGTTGAACAGTTATGTTTTTCTCGCACATCTTTAATGCGCACACACACGCACACACGAAGTCTTCTTGGTCAGGGGGTCAGCAAACCTTTTTTATAATTAAAGAGTCAAACTCTGTCAAAATTCTAAGCAAAAGATCTACAACGAACCAGCATAAGAAATCCCTGAAACCATGCAATTTAATGATACTGATGACTGATATGTTGATGAATCATCCATAACATTTCTGGTTGTTGCAAGCCCTTTATCAGGAAGGAGCACACACACATAGGGCTAGCAGCCTCCAGGTGATGGCTGGAAATCTCTTTGAATTACAACTAATCTCCAGGCGATAGAGATCAGTTCACTTGGGGAAAATGGCTGCTTTGGAAGGTAGACTCTATGGTACTGTACTCCATTGAAGCCCCTCCCCTCCCCAAACCCCAACCTCTTCTGGCTCCACCCCCAAATCTCCAGGTATTTCCCAACCTGGAGCTGGCAACCTTAGGATCTCACAATAAGTAATAAGCATAGACCCTGTACAATTACTTTAATATATCTGTACATGGATTGCACTTGAATTACAGGCAACTCTTCATGTCTTCCCATTTCCTTTTCTGTAAAGCATCTCTAAAAAACTCATAAGAAGCTCATAAAAATATTTGCTGGCCGTTTCCTTGATATACTGGTTACTCTAGCATTCCAACCACCTCTTTAATATATCTTAACTTAAAGATTTCATTTTCTTTTTGTAAAGAGCCTTACTTAGTTCTGTGCTGAGCTGCACTTGGGTCTAGAGCCTAGGGTTGCCAGCCTCCAGGTGGGGCCTGGAGCTCTCCTGCTTTTGCAACTGATCTCCAGCTGACAGAGATCAGCTCCCCTGGAGAAAATGGCTGCCTTGAAGGGTAGACTCTATGGCATTGTACCGTGCTGAGGCCCCTCTCCTCTCCTCCCCTCCCCAAACCCCACCCTCTCCTAGATCCACCCCTGAAGTCTCCAGGCATTTTCCAACCCAGACCTGGCAACTCTACCAGAGTCATAAGTTACATAGGACGGGCTACTGTAGTATAATGTGAGTGTATAGAAGGCAGAACACAGCCTTCAGCTGTATCAATATCAGTTATCTTTGCTGAGTTCAGTGTTTTTGGGAAACAAGTTTTTTTCCTGCTTCCTCACAGCATTGTGGTGTATTCATGCAACTCTGGGGGTTTCCCCCCGTTTTCCTCTGCTCTTTCTGAATCCTGCTCTTCTGGGAAGTTTTAGGAAGATCCTAAAGCCTCAATGGCTGCTGTGCGGGTGGAAAAATTCAGTTTTTCTGGCCCACCTGGCAGCCATTTTCCATGACCCTGTCCCCGTAGCAACCATTGCATCCCTTTGCCACCAGGGGGCAATTTTTTAAACTCTGCCCTAGAATACTGCTATACCAACACACCCATGTTAACGATAGGTGTAGCAGGTTCTCTTAATTCTCAGCTTTCATTTTTTTAAAAATGTAAGTCTCTAGCTCTTTTCCTTGTGAAGATATAAGAAAAAGGCATATTTCTGCAAGGGAGGTAAAAGAGAGTTTTCTTTTCATGAAAGCTGGGAATTCAGAGAACCTGCTACACCTATAAGTAGGGTTTGGTTGCCAGGTACAGTGGTATATTAACAGAATGATCTAGTGCTGATTAGAAAAAACAAACTGCAAAACTCCTGCTGGCTGAGGGTGGTCCTAGCCATTTCTGAGGGACTGAGGAAGGAAGGCTGATTCTGCACTGGCTTTTCCCTCCATTGTTTCATGAAACCCACGCTGGAACTGAAATTCCCCTCTGCATTGCATGCTGCTTTCACTTCCTTTGATCATCGGGTTTTATGGTACCTTTTGCATAAATTTATGGCAGTTTTATGGCCATATGGTGCTGCCCCGAGGTATTTGAATGTGGTTTTGAGCTGCACCTTTTCCTCCCAGTTGAGACAATGTGGAGCGAATGCTAGATGCAGAACCACCCAAAAACTGTGGGGAAACCTGCCATGTAGAAACCCCTTTGCAGCTTTATTTATTTAGAATATTTCTACGCTGCCTCTTCAGAAGTTCTGCAGTTGCACCAGCAACAGGGGAAGCCACAAAATCCCATCCTCGTGTGGGAGCCACCTTCACCACCAAGTCTCTTTGTCATTTTGATGAAAACAGTAATTCCATTTTAGGATTTGAAGTCCTAACGCACCCTCTAATATTTCACAGATGGAACCCAGGACATGGGAGATGGTTGAAACATCCTGGTTCTTCACACATATGAGGAGTCACTGCCCAAACTCCCCGACTGAGGAAAGCCATGTATTGTGCACTCCCATCAGTTTACTGGGAAATAGCCTGTTCTGTTCTGTTTTAAAAGCCAATATGGTCATATGATAGACTTTCAATAGCCACATAAGCAAAACAGAATGTCTGGTATCAGAAGCAGTACACCTCTGCGCGCCCTGTTCTGGAAGGCCCCGGCTAGTCCGATCCCATCAGATCAGAGACGCTAAGCAGGGCTTCAGCCCTGTTTCATATTTGGGTGGGAGACTAAGGCAGTCCAGGGTCACTACACAGAGCCAGGCAGTGGCAACCCACCTGTGAACATCTCTTGCCTTGAAAAGCTTATGGGGCCACCATAAACCAACACTTTCCACCACCATACATGGACAACTGCTACTACATTAATAGCCATCCAACTGACCACTCTTGGTCTGATCTAGTAGTAATAGGGTTGCCAAGTCCAGGTTGGAAAATACCTGGGGACTTTGGGGGTGGAGCGAGGAGAGGGCGAGGTTTGGGGAGGGGAGGAGCTTCAGCATGGTCCAGTGCCATAGAATCCACCCTTCAAAGCAGCCATTTTCTCCAGGGGAGCTGGTCTCTGTCAGCTGGAGATCAGTTGTAAAAGCGGGAGATCCCCAGGCCCCACCTGGGGGCTGGCAGCCCTAAGTAGTAAAATTCCTACATTCTTCTGTGGAATATTCTGTGTCAATAGTATCCAAATCCATCTTTGAACTGTTTTTAGGATTTGGCCAGACAGCAACTTCTCTATGAAGTGTTTAAGCTACAAAGACTTGTCCCCATAAATGGCAAGTTTGTGTAACATACTGTGGTGAGAATCAGCATATGTGCATGCAGTAGAGTTATCAGCTCTGGTTTGGAAATTCCTGGAGAATTCGGTGGTGGAGTATAAGGAAGGCAGGTATGAGGAAGGGAGGGACCTCAGCAGGGTATGATGTCAGTAAGTCCACCCCCCAAAGCAGCCATTTTCTTCAGGGGAACTGATCTCTGTAATCAGGAGCTCTCCAGATCCCCCCTGGGGGTTGGCAACAATAATGGGAGTTCCAGCCATAAGAGGGCCAACTTAAATTTGCATATATTACAGGCAATACACTTTGTATGATTTGTTTTAAGGTGATCCAGTTACATACAGGTTCATCTTCCTTTGAGGTAAAGGCAGTGCTTGTTTTGGACTGCACCGACCATGGAATAGGAGGCATTAACGTACTGCTCATGGTTGGCCTGAGCCACAGTAAAAAGGAGAAGCTGTGGTATTCTTTGACACCTCCCCCCCGCCGCGCAATTTCCCCCTTACTAGACAAAAACTACATTTCCCAGGGGGCATCGGTAAAGGAGTTTCTTTTAAAGAGTACGTTCTGGGTAACGAAGTTCTTTAATGATTTTTAAGTCCTACCCCACCGGATTAAAAAACAAAGTGTGCGGGGCTAACAAAATGGCAGGTCCCTGCATGATGGGAAAATAAATGCCACAAATTCCCCACTCATTCCCCCCTCCTTTTTGCAGCGCTACGGATAATTTTTTGTTTTAATTAACATTTCCCATAGGGCTCCGCAGCGAAATCTCTCTGGGAGCATCTTCCATTAATGGGGGCTTCCATTTCTCCTGCACCTACATCCTCCAACCACGCAATTCCTCCTAGAAGTTGTAGTCCTCCTGCAAAGAAACCTCCGTTACTACTATGGCGCCAAGAGAGCAACTGAACCGTATTTCCCAGAATCCCTCCAACCCACGGACAACAACGCGAGTAAAGTCTGCCTTTTTTTTGTTTTTAAAGGAACGAAATCCCGCGAGACTTGCTCCTCCCCTCTGTATTCCTCCCTCCCCCGACTCTAATTTGGGAGCGCGCGGGGGCTGACGGGAATAACGTTAACTCTACGCTTCTTTCCCCCCCTTCGAATCCTTAACGCCTGGCGTCGCGTTGTGCGTCTGTAAGGCCGCTGTGTTTGTGAGAGGGAGGGAGAAGCAAGGATGGGAAAAGGGGGAAAAAATAAATAAGTTTGCCTCAGACATCCATCTCTATGACTCTACCTTGAGCGCTTTACAAAATGGCGGCCGACCTTCGCGCTGTTTCTGGGCGTATCGGGAGTTGTAGTCTTTTCTCCTACGAGGGATCATTGCTACCAAAGGCCCCTTCGGCTGAGGGGAGACTACGTTTCCCATCTCCCCCCCGCGCGCAGCGAGGGCCGGACGGGAGCGAATTGGACGGGAGGGGGGGCGGTTCCAGCTTCCCTCCTCCCCTCCCTCCTTTCCTCACCCTCCGCCTGCGCCGCGGCTGGGGCTGCTGCGTCGGGTGAGGGAGCGCGAGCGAGTGGCGCAGCCAGAGACAGCGGCCTCCCCGGGCAGCGTGAGGGGGAGAGGCCCGCGGGGTGGCGGCTGGAAGGTGGGGGTGGGGAGGATGGCGCCTAGGCTGGGGTGGGGGGGCGGTGTTTGCGGCGACGACGACGAAGGCCTTGAAAATAGGGCACCATCTAGTGGGGGGTCTGATTGGGGGAGGGGCTTGGCTCGGGGGGTGTTAGTGGCCAGGGGCAGGTCGGAGCCCGCGAGGCAAGTCTAGAAATGCCTGTGGTGCTCCAAGGATAAGGCGCTTAATGGGAAGGTTAGCCCCTTCCTCCATCTGTACCCATTCTATCTGGTGCCTCTCACAACTTGATTCTCTACAGAGATGGGGGGGGGGGGGTGCTTCGTGGGGAGGCTGTACCCGGATGCGCGCATGTGGGAAGGGTATTATGGGCAGGTAATGGTCGTAGGAAGGACCGAATGGGAAGTTTATATGCAGAGGGCGTGTACGGGTGTGTGGCTAATAGAAAATCTGCAGCTAGGTAGGCGAGGCCTAGGTGGTGGGGGGGGAGGCGGCAGGCATAGCTGTGTAAGGCAGAATACTTCGATAAGAGGGGGTAGAATCTTTGGGAGGGAAATGTGACGATATGGCAGTTGGCTGGGCTTTAGCGAAGAGGGTGCTGAGTGCTGTTTGTCGGTTGGTAAGGTAGTTGGGGTAGGCGAAACACTGGGATCCAGGAAAGGCATTGTGTGAGGGGTGATTGAGGCAAGGGTTGCAGGCTGGAAACCATGTTTCTGGGAGACATTGTGAATGGTGCTTGGGGGTGGGACAGGGGTGACAGCACGGGACAGGGGGCACAGTAGGAAAGAAGGATTTGTGCTGTGATAGGGCAGCCTAAGGGCGCATGTGTTTTGGGGCTGTTGGATTGACTTGAAAGGTGGAAAGGTTACCTTTTAGCTTGGGTAGTGAGGGTAACGTATGTTGGGATGGAAAGTGACAGGTGAGGCGTAGGGGGTGTAGAGGTGTGGTGGCCGCAGTGGAATTGGAAAGATGTACAGTGAGAAGGCTTTGGGAACAAATAAGAATGAAGGTGCACCTTCTAGGAAATATCAGTAGTTTGGGGCTGAGATGAGAATGGGAGGGGCATTAAGTGCAGGCTGGGCTCGTAAGTAGTGATTTGTGGGAACAGGAGTGCCGCTTATGATGTCTAAAACATGTTTTGACCATGCGTATCTGTTTTCATCCTTGATTGTAGTGAGGGAGATGTTACCTTTCTGGTATGTGGAAAATGCTGGCAAAACATCATTTGCTCTTTTTTTGCTTCTGTCTTTATTTACCTTCCTGGGTATTTTCTTCTAGGTATTGGAGGCACCAGTGGTGCTAGTCTGTGAGCGCCATGTACAATGGGATAGGACTCCCCACTCCCCGTGGTAGTGGCACCAACGGTTACGTGCAGCGCAACCTGTCAGCCGTGCGCCACAAGAAGGACCGCACAGACTACAAGTCGGAAGAGGAATTGAGAAAGCTGGAGTCGTCCTTGGTCAAAAAACCTAACCAGGATATCCTGGATCACGAGCGCAAGCGGAAAGTTGAGCTGAAATGCTTAGAGCTGGCTGAGCTAATGGAAGAGCAGGGGTAGGTTGTCCCAAGATGGGAGAGTGAAGCATAGTTGGAGAGATCATGGCTGTGCGCTCCTTTAAAAATGGGAATGGAGACTGGCATTGGGTGGAAATGGGTCAAACTCATGGGATAATGCAGTTTACCCTATCTGGGAATTTGCCTTGTACCCATTTAGTGAGCTATAATAAGAGTGAACATTTTGTTTAGTAGAATTTTGATTGGACAGTTTTATGGGGTTGCATAGTTGTATTTGGAAAGCTAATTCTGCTGGATTCCAGTAACAAAAACTGCAATTTTTAATAGGCAGTGAAAAATAATCTCTAATGGCAGTAACAGTATGGTATTGGTAAAGAATCAGCCTTGTCAAGTGAACCACTATTATTATCTTTATAGCGATACTCCTCCAAATGTCTAGATCAGAATCCAGCTGACAGCTCTTCCTCGCTACCAGCTTTCATTCTTGAGGTTAGAAGGAGTAGCAGTCAGGAACCCTTCCACCATGCCAGGACCTGGACTTCAATAGACTCTTTAATAATCTTTTATTTATATCTGTATTTTGAATTAGTGTAAGCTGCCATAAAAGCCAATCTTTGACTGAAAAGGAGGATTAAATACATAATGATGTGGTGGAGGTGAAGATAAAGCCTGGCTAAAGGTCACATGGTCAGTTCATAACAGATATGAACTATAGAATCAGTGTGCTGGAGTGGGTAGTATCAAACTATGACCTGGTAACCCCAGGTTTGAATACCCACCCTGTCACGGAAGCTTGCTGGGTAACCTTGGAGCAGTCACACTCTCTCTCAACCTTCCTCACAAAGTTGTTAGGATAAAATGGAGGTGATGAGAACAACATTGTAAGCTGCTTTGTGTCCTCGTTGGGGAGCAGCGTGGGCTGTAAATGTTCTAAGTAAATAAGAGGTAAGGTTTGAAGCCAAGATCTCCTGGTTTAGATTTCATTGTTTAGCCACTTCGCTATATAAGGTAAAAGTTCTCGGCCCTCCATAGAGTGAGATCTTGGATCAGTTGTACATGGAGAGGGAGTTGGTTTCTGGTGGGTAATGATGTTACTAGGACAAAATTTGAGTCCAGTAGCACCTTAAAGGCCGGCTTTTTTTTTTTCAGGGTATAAGCTTTCATGAGTCAGAACTCGTTTTTTAAAATATGTGATGAAGTGGACTTTGACTCAGGATAGCCTATACCTTGGGAATTTTTGTTGGTCTTTGAGGTGCTACTGGGCTTGAATTTTGTACTCCTTGTAAGCTCTGTTGTGCCTTGACTGAAAGGAGACACTTCTTATGTACCTGATAAGTTTCCTGAATTTGTCCCCTGATGTTTACAAACCAGGTATGGAGAAGGGGAGATCCAAGAGAAGGTAGCCACTTTTCGGATGATGCTTCTGGAGAAAGATGTAGCCGTGGTCAAGGAGGGGGAGCAGCAGCAGAAGCCAACGTAAGTAAGGTGTCTCAGTGGGTTCTGGCTCTGATGCCTTGACATTCCATCTCTCTCCCGTTCTGTTGGAGCCTGTCGCCTCTCAGCTCTTTCTGTGTTTCAGACTCACCTCAGCCTCATTTCTCCCCTTCCAACTAATTGCTTCCGTTCTTCACCAGTGTCACAGAAACTCATCAGCTGGCTGAGGCCAATGAGAAGAAGAATGAGAGGCTCCGAGCAGCATTTGGGATTAGTGACAACTATGTGGATGGAAGCTCCTTTGACCCTAACCGTAGGGCAAAGGAAGCTGCAACCGCTGCAGCAGCTAAGCAGCAGCAGGAGCAGCAAAAGCAGCACAGGTATGCAGGGATCCCCTCTCGGGGTCAGGAAAGTTTCACTTTTCCATTTATAAAAAACAAACCACAGTTCACGTGATACTTTGTATTAGAAATAGGGGTGTGCATTTGGATTTACCCCAGCTGAAAATGTACCTGAAGAATACCTTATTGATGTATTTCTGGTATATTGCAATTTCCCAAATGTATCTGGGTTTTGGGAAAACCGGGGGGGGGGGGGGGAATCCCGTGTATATTTGGGAATTACTGGTAGATCCGAAAACAGTGGAGAGGTGGGAGCAGTCTGCTTTAGGAGAAGCCATCCCAGCCAGATCGGTGTGTGACGGGGAGGGACCTCCCTGTGGCACACAGATCCTGGGGCCAGCTTCTCCTGCAGCGCAGTTCAAACTGTGCTGCAGGAGAAGTCAGGCCCATCCTAGGATTGGGCTGGCTTTCTTTTGAAATCGGTATTCTTGGGTCTGTTGGACCTGAAAAAGTCCAGTATTGCCGAAAAATCCAGGATTTTTTTGAAAATACCAATTTTTTGGGGGGGTGGGGAGGTCAGTATACTCAAACCAAAAAATACTGATGTTTAAAAAACTGCACATCCTTATTTAGGACTAGAAAATAGACGTAGGGATTTGTGTGGTGTCCTCAAAATGGCTTACCTCATTCCTTCATGATTGGGGACAGAGGGTGGTGCTAGAGGAGAGGGTGTCACCTCGCCACCCTTTGGTGTGTAGGGTCTCTCAAAGAGCAATCCTCTCTCCTGTGTTATTCAACATCTATATGCATCCCCTCACCCAACTGGCACTGAGTTTCAGGCTGGGTTGCCATCCTATCTGTGGATGGATGGAAGGCCGGATACTGTCCCATCCGCTCTGGCAGAGGGGCTAGAAGCTGTGATTGGGTGGTTAAAACAGAGGCAACAGAGACTGAACCCATCAAAGACAGATCAGTGGCTGGGTAGGGGAGATGCAGGAATGGGATGTCATCTCCTGAGTCTTGACGGTGCACCTCTAGCACCAGTCAGACTACCAAGAGCCTGGGTGTAATTCTGGATGCTTCCTTATCAGTGGAGGCCCAGATTACTAATGTTGCCAGACCAGTGTTTCCAACGATGCCAGATCAAGCAACTAGCCCCCTTCCTCTGTCGCCCTAATCTAGCTACTGTAATGCATGCAAGGGTTACCTCCAGGGTAGACTACTGTAATTTACTCTATGTAGGGTTACCCTTGAGGCTGACCTGAAAATTACAACTGGTCCAGAATGCTGTGGCTCAGGCCCTCATGGGGACCCCTTTGACAGCACATATCTCACTGGTGCTTTGCCAGCTTCACTGGCTCCAAGTTACATACTGGATCAGGTTCAAGGTTTTGGTATTAAACTTTAAGGCCCTAAATGGTCTGGAGCCAATGTTCCCAAGGAACTGCCTGTTTTGGTGTACTCCCTGTAGAGCATTATGCTCTAAGGAGCAAAATCCGGTGATCCCTGGCCTGAAAGAGATCTGGCCTTATCAGCCCTGGCACCGGCCTGGTGGAACACTCTGCCTAGTGACATCTGTGCCCTGTGGGACTTGGTTCAATGTTCCACTGGGCCTATGGTTGAGGACAGCAATGGTTTTGTCGTCAAGCCTGGCCTCCCTTACTCCCCTCCCCCTTGCCCCCAGGAACAGAGTATAATTTGTTAGTCAATGTTATCTGAACAAACTTTTAACTTATATTGTTGTTGTTTTACTGTTTTAATTGTGTATCACTAGATGCCGTGCACCACCCTGAGCCCTCTGGGGGGCGGGGAGGGTGGTCTATAAATGTAATTAATAAATAATAAATCAGAAAACTGTGTAAGCTTTAGAGTTCTCCAGAATTCTTTTTAAGGCTTCATGTTATGGAGATAAAAAATAGTGGTGGGGGGAGGAAAAAGAGATGCTTCAGGCCGTGATTTTAAGTGCCTTTTTTTGCCAGCATCCCTGTGGTGAGAGTTAGATACATATTGGCGCCTTTCTGTTTTTACCTGCTACTATAACTTGCTGTGACCTGGACAGCTGGGGCTAGCCAGACCATATCAGATCTCGGAAGGGTCGCCTCTGGTTAGTACTTAGATGGGAGACCACCAAGGAAGTCCAGGGTCGCTACGCAGAGGCATGCAATGGTAAACCACCTCTGAATGTCTCTTGCCTTGAAAATGCTACAGGGTTGCCATAAGTTGGATGTGACTTAATGACAAAAAATGATCCTCCTCCCCAATAATTTATCGGGGGGAAATGACTGAAATGAAGGAAGAATGAAAGAGGCATTGAGTTGGATCCTGTCACCTTTTTCTTTTGGTGAAAAAGGTAGAAGAGGGATCCCTTTTGACTACCCAAAAAGACAATTTTGGGAATCGTGGGTCCTTCATGGGCAAAAGTCAAGTGGGATGAGGTCTTTAGTAAGGAAAGGAATTGGGCAAAATTCTTTGAAAAATAATAATTATTTAAAAAAATAATTTGAAAAAAGTTAATCCTTCCTCTTTGTCTTCCTCTTCTTAGTCTTGTCCGAGAGTCCAGCAGCTCCCGCTCACCGTCTCCAAAACTGAAAAAGAAGAAAAAGAAGAAAGACAGAGGCAGGTGGGTGGGTGGACCGAGCCTTTTGGCCTTACCTCCAAAGGACTGAAATGTGGGAGCTGAGTGCTGGAGAGAGAAGGAAGAACAGTAATGTGTACCCTTGTCAAAGGCAGTGGGGTCTGGATTGGTGAGGCAAGATTAAAGGAGCGTTGTCTTGTGGGCCCATTATGGCCTTTTCCAGACACGTAACATTCTCCTTTTGCTTGCCTTTTCAAGGTCTGAGAGCAGATCACCTTCTCGAAGAGAGAGGAAAAAAAGCTCAAAGAAGAAGAAACACAGGTAAGGGACTGTTCTGCGGAACGTGTAATGTGTAATGTATTCCAAGGTATTGGGGTTCATGGTCACTACCAGTTACTCCTCAGTAGTAGTTGGTTTTTTTGGTCTTCGTCAAGTATGAACGAGAGAAGACTATCCTTCTGTTTCCTCTACTGGAATATAGCCTTTGTTCTGTTTTCCATATGAAAATCGTTACACGATGGGTAGTAATAGTCTTGAAGTTTGGTTTTTTTCACATTCATATACTATTTATTGTGTTATCAGTGATGAATTTTCTGTAACACGTAAGCTGTAAAGATTATGTACTTGGGGATGGAGACTTCACGCTTTGAGCAATCATCATATTTTGGGGGTCCAACAGAATTATGATGGTGGACGCAGCATTGGGTATCTAGGTATCTGGCAACTAACTACAGCAAATAAAGTCTTTTTCCCCCCAGATCAGAGTCCAAGAAAAGGAAGCACAGGTAGGTGTTTGTTTTTCATTAATCATAGTTTTCAGCTCTTGCTTCCATTAATTCTCACAGCCACTTTTTTTGAGGTTAGGAGAGACTGAGAAGTGGTGAGTTCCCCAAAGATATCAAGTTATCTCCTTTGTGGAATGGTGAATCTGGTTCTTTCACGTTTAAACCGTGTGCTGTTACATGTGCAGCACCCGTCTTGGTTGTGAACGGGGAGGCCACATTTTAGAGAGTAAAGCTCTCTTATACAAGGCATGGAGATGTCCTGCATACGTGATGGGGTGGGATAGGCTGGACAGGACCTAGCTATGTCTAAATCATGTCATTTCTGAATGCTGCAAAATGAAAATTCTTCCCTCAGATCTCCAAGTCCCAAGAGCAAACACAAATCCAAGGAAAAGAAACGAAAGAGGTAAAGCAATGTTGTTTGCGCTTGAAAACCCTCATTGCTGAAACTGACCTTTTTTGCAATCTGCTTCACTTGGGTTTCTAACCATGTCTGCTTCAGGTCCACCAGCGAGTCGACATCTCAGAAAGACCGCCGGGGTCGCTCTTCCTCCCCGGATGGCTCTTCATCAGATGGCTCCCACAGCAGGTAGGACTTGGAATGGGAAGCTGAGAACTGGGCTTCTGTAACGGCATTGTTAACCTGCACAGAGTGTTGTGGGTAACGTGAATTTCAATCGGGTTTACTTTTCAGCAGGTCAGGCAGTGTCAGTACCCAGAAACGGGCTACAGTAAGACGGCAGAGCAAGTCCCCTTCAACAACTTCACAGAAGCGAGGAGAAACTGAAGAGGTATCCAAGAACCTGCCAGAGAGAGAACGTTCATCTTCTGCTGAACCAGCCCGGCATGGCAGAAGCACGAGTCCAAGACGCAGCAGAGAAAAGCAGGAGGTAAAGTACAGTGCTGTAGAACAGAATTGCCTTAGGAGGTCCATATTGAGAGTTGTATTCTGGAACAATAGGAGGAAAGAAACCATAGAGGGTTGGATTACTGGTCTGATGGTTCTTCTACCTCTCATTGTTTAGAAAGCTGCATCCAGACATTCTCCAGTACGAGAGAGTCGCCAACGTTCTACCACCCCGCCAGCTCCTGCTAGAGAAAAGGAAAGAGACAAGGAGAAGAAGGCTGCTCGGCATGGGGGTCGGAAATCTACCCCATCACTTGAACAGGATTCAAAATTCAAAAGTCGTTCCCCAATGCCAAATGATTCTCCGGAAAGAGCCTTGGGGCACAAGAGTCCCTCCTCCAAGGAGAGCAGGTCTCCCGCCTCTGCATCCCCACCTCCTAAGAAGACCTCAGAAGATCGTAATGGGACTCTCCCATCATCCAAGTCCAAGACATCTCCTGAACAGAGGCAGCATCTGGCAGCTTCTTCATCTTCTCCTGCTTCTAAAGCCATTGAGGCCAAGTTGAGGAAGACTTCTCATGATGGCTCTCCACCCCAGCGCTCCCGTTCCCCTTCAGAAAGTGGTAGCTGCTCCTCTTCCTCCTCCTCCTCTTCCTCCTCCTCCTCTCCTTCCTTAGCAAAGAAGCCAGCTCAGGCTTCCCGTAGTTCTTCCCCTGAGGAGCCTCCCAAAAGACAAAACAAAGAGAAGGGTTCCACCCAGAGAGAGAGGTCTAGTTCATCTCCTGAGATCACCCGTTCTGGGCAGAAGCAGTCAGCCAAGACCACAACAAGACGTGAACGTTCAGGCACGCCTCCAGGCAAAAGCACTAAGTCAAGGGCCAGGAGGAGGGACAAATCTCTTTCCCAAACACCCATTACTCGCAGAGGTAGATCTCGGTCTCGCACCCCACCTAAGAGGGCCAGATCCCGCACCCCTCCAAGGAGGGGAAGGTCTCGCTCTGCTCAACGCCGTGCCCGATCTCGTTCACGTACCCCTCAAAGAAGGGCACGATCTCGTAGCCCACAATGGCGAGGACGTTCAAGAACACCCCAGCGCTGGGGCAGATCACGTTCACGCACTCCTCCCAGATGGGGCCGGTCCCGTACACCTCAGAGGCGTGGCTGGTCTCGTTCTAGAACCCCCCAAAGGCATGGATGGTCTAGAAGCAGAAATAGTGGGAGATGGGGAAGGTCAAGAACCCCACCAAGAAGGGGCAGGTCACGTTCAAGAACCCCACCAAGAAGGGGCAGGTCTAGATCCAGAACTCCGCCTCGACGAGGGAGGTCTCGATCCCGAACCCAGCCTAGAAGAGGGCGATCTAGAACACGAAGCCCTCCTAGGAGGGGTAGGTCAGTCTCTTCACCAAGGAGGGAGAAATCTTTGATTTCTGCTAGACGAAGCAGGTCTGTATCATCTCCAGAGCGGAAAGCCTCCAGAATTTCTTCAAGAAGAAGCCGATCTGGTTCCTCCCCCCAAATAAGAGAGAGAGCCAGAAAGCCACTGAGACGTAGCCAATCTCTGTCATCTCCTGAGTCAAGAAGCAGATTGCGGGCATCTCCAAGACGTAGTCGCTCTCGATCTCTTCCAAAAGCGAAAAAGAAGTCCCACTTATCTCCCAGAAGGAGTCGTTCAGGGTCCTCTCCAAGATCAAGGAAGAAAAAGTCAAGGACACCCCCACGACGTAGTCGCTCTTGTTCTTCTCCAAGACTGAAAAAGAAATCCAGATTATCACCAAGACGAAGCAGGTCTGGTTCTTCACCTAATAAAAAATCCAGGTCGCCTGCCAGGCGTAGTCAGTCCAGGACACCTCCAGCACTCAAAAATAAATACAGAAGGTCTCCAAGAAGGAGCAGATCGGGCTCATTGCCAAGACTCTCGAAGAAATCTGAGGTTTCTTCAGCTGTTGAGGAGAAATCTAAAATGCCTTTCAGAAGGAGTCGATCTGGGTCAGTGCCAGCATTGAGAAAATCTAAATCTCCTGGAAGACGTAGCAGATCAGGTTCTTCACCAGACCTAGAGAAAAGATCACCAAGGAGACGAAACAGGTCTGAATCTTCTCCAGAAGTCAAAACAAAGTCAAAGTTGTCATCAAGGTCAGGGTCATCACCAGGACCAAAGAAAAAGCTGAAGTCTCCTCCAAGACGAAGCAGGTCTGGATCCTCTCAGTCATCAGCGAAAGAAAACTCCTTATCTCCTCCAAGACGAGCCACCTCTCCAGAGCCCAAGTCCACACCTCCATTGCAGCGAAGCAGGTCTGGGAGATCCCTTGCGGCTAAAGAAAAATCCAGATCACCAGTCCTAAGGCAGAGCAGGTCTGGATCACCCCCAGCTGTGAGAGAGCAGTCTGCCTCTCCTCCAAGGAGACCTTCATCTGGATCTTCCTCCGAACCAAAGAAGAAATCTACTTCACCGCTTGGGAAACATAGAATTGACTCTTCTCCAAAGTTGAAGAAATCCAGATTATCACCAAGGCGGAGCAGGTCTGGCTCTTCTCCACTGATTGAAGAGCAATCTAGATCGTCTCCCAGAAGCAAGTCCAGATACTCTCCTGATGTGAAAAAATCCATATCACCTTTGAAACAAGTCAGGTCTGGGCCCTCTCCTTCAGCAGTGAAAGAGAAGTCTAGGTCCCCTGTCAGGAGAAGTGGGTCCCGATCATCTCCTGAACTAAATGGCAAACCTAAATCTCCCCCAAAGCAAAATAAATCTCAAGAAGCTAAAGTAAAATCTGGATCACCTTCAAGGCACAACAAATCTGGATCCCTGGTAGTAATGGAGAGAGCTGCATCACCTTGCCAGAAAAGCAAGGCTGGTTTATCTCTGTCTGGAAAAGAAAAATCACATTCACCTCCGAGGCCATGCCAGCCTGCATCGTCACCTGTTCTTAAAAAGTCAGAGATTCCATTGAGGCGCAGTAGATCTGGATCTTCCTCATCTTCTTCCTCTTCTTCCTCTTCCTCCTCTTCCTCTTCCTCCTCCTCCTCCTCCTCTTCGGCAGAGGAAGATAAGTCTCAATCACCCCCAAGACTGAGCCGTTCTGCAACATTGTTGGTTAACAAAGGAAAATCTGTGTCCTCTCCAGTGCATCGCAGGTCAGATTCCTCTCCAGAGCTGGAGAGCACCACATCTACAGCTGCAGTAAAACACAACAGAGCTGGAGTTTCTCCAGAAGTCAGAGAGACTTCAAGAGTTGCAGTGTTGGGGACTAGATCACCTTTGGAGAAGAAAGAAACACCCAGAGATGTTCCTCGGAGAAGTAGGTCGAGATCATATTCTGGCAGTAAAGAAAAACCAAGAGCACTCTGCAGTGGGAGCAGTTCAGGATCTTCCCCAGAGCAAAAGGAGAACTCTGTAAGCAGGTCTGTGTCACCTGTGAGGCCTACTATAAAATCAAGAACGCCTCCAAGGCATCGGGCATCACGCTCACCCCCAAGGCCTAGAGCAAAATCTAGAACTCCCCCGAAGCGTGGCAGGTCTGGGTCACCACCAAGGCCCAGAGTGAAGTCCAGAACACCCCCAAGGCGACGTAGATCTGGATCATCTCCAAGACCGAGAATGAAATCCAGAACGCCTCCTAGGCGCCGCAGGTCTGGATCATCCCCAAGACCTAGAATAAAATCAAGAACCCCGCCACGTCGGCGCCGCCGTTCTGGGTCATCTCCGCGACCCAGAGCAAAATCTAGAACTCCACCACGACAGCGAAGGTCTGGGTCATCTCCACGGCCCAGAGAGAAATCTAGAACACCAGTTACAAGGCGACGAAGATCTGTGTCACCACTGAGCCCTAGACGGAAATCTCGAACACCTCCGAGGCGTGGAAGGTCCAGATCTTTCTCTAGGGAGAAAAATGCCAGTGTGCACCTGGGTAGGTCTGAGTCATCATCCTACCATGAGAGACCAAGAACTTCCTTGCGACAAGGAAGGTCTGGTTCCCCCTCAAGGAGGAGCCGCTCCCGTTCCCTGTCTAGACGACAAGATAAATCAAGGGGTTCGCTGCGGAGGGAAAGATCTGTCTCCTCCCCGGGCCGGAGCCGCTCGCGGTCTGCTTCTCGTCAGGACAAACCTCGCTCCCTTTGGAAGGGCGAGCACTCACCTCGCAGGGGCCATTCCCGATCACCAGCACAAAGAGAAATGTCGAGACTGTCTCCACAAAGATCTGCCACTAATCGGAATGCATCCCGTTCACCTCCCAGGTTAGATGCTTCCCGTGGAACAGTGGCTTACAAAAGTAGCGGGTCCAGAATCTCTCCTGATTTCCAGTCATCCCCAGTACGGAAGCGTTCCAGATCAGGCTCCCAGGAAATCTCTGCTTCTCCAGGAAGGAAATCTCGTTCTCCTCCAGTGCTGGAGAAATACCCCAAGTCCAATGTTCAGGAGAAGTCAGCAGCTTCCTCACATTGGCACAGCAAAAGCAGCGCTGCCGTTCCTCGCACCCCGACTCCACCCCGCGAGGATTCTCCCAAACCGCAAAAGAGCTTGTCTCCTGCTCCATCTGTGCTACAGGAATTGCCTTCTGTCTTGAAGAACGGTGGTCCCACTACCCTCCATGACATCCCAGGGGACAGGAATCAGGCTTTACATCCTATTGCGGCCAGGGATGATGCACCTGTTGGCGTTTCTCTGTTGTCAGGGAGAAGTAGCTCTTGTGCCGGATCCCCTCTTCCTCTTAGCAAAGCTAGGTCCCCTTCCCCCTCCTCCTCTGCGTCCTCCAGTCCCTTGCCAGCGCTGGTTTCTGTGCTTGCCCCGCCTCCTAAGGAAGAGGAGCTACGATCCGAAGGGAAGGCAGCAGACAGGCCCGAGGCTCGCCTCCCAACCCTTGAGGCTGAGTCAGAGTTGGCTTCTGAAGTCACAGAGGAGAATGGCAGGAATAGCTGCCCCACCGCTCCACAGCTAGCTCTTCCCTCCCCGCCGCCTTCTGCCCCTTCCAAGGTGAAGAGGAATTCCTCCGCTTCATCCACGACCTCTTCGTCGTCATCGTCATCTTCGTCGTCGTCGTCTTCATCTTCTGACTCCGAATCCAGTTCCTCTGAGTCCAGCCCCCACAATCAGCCAGAGAAGGAACTTGAGGCTGAGGTTGTACTGAAACAGTAAGAGCCTGTCTTTTTTGAGGTGTTTTACCCTTTCCTGGCCTAGAGGCACTCCCCCCCCCCCTTCCAGGGAAACTGTTGGCAGTAATTACACGTGCCTTATTGAGGTGGAGCCTTGACGTCTTGTGCTTGCCTTCCCCTTGTAGTGGTTGCCCTTGTAGGTCATCCAAGCTGCCGTGTTCACTTGCGGTGCTGCTGCTCTGGGCAACATTCCTTGTTAGCCCATTTCCATTTCTCTGTTGGTTTCATATCCTCCTTCCCCCTGTCCTTTTAAAACGCTGGAACCGGTTTTTGGACACCACTCTTTCTTCCCTTCATTGGGTGCTTTGAGCAGAAGGCCGACATGGCTTGGCCTGCATGGCATTGTGGTGCCAGCAGCTCCCTTGCTTTGTTGAAGCAGCTCCTATTGGAATTGATTTCTGGGCTCTTGCAAAGTGTGTAAGGGTGGAAACGAAATTCACGTGTATAGGTTTATGCCGTATATATAATTCTGCTTCCGGGGTCCTAGTTTTCTCTTTGGGCGGATGCAGAGCAAGGAGATAGGAGTGTAGTGTGGAAAGATCTGGCAAAATGGAAGAGAGAGATTTTTGAAACTTCAGCTTGCTTGAGACCCTCCCCCCGAAAACCGTATTCTCTCACTGGCAATATCACTGCTGCTTTTGTCTTCCATGTGCATGGCTGGGCTGCCGCTGCTGCTGCATTGTGGCTAGCAACCATGCAAGGGGACCCAGTCCCATGAGAGGTATGGTCACCCACATGGTCGCTAATGAAGAGGTTTCAGTAGCCTGTGTGAGTTCTCTTGAGATGTTGAGAACCTAAGATGTTTTTTGATTGGCTTGGAAGGCGGAGCAGCTATGCCTGTAAGAGAATTCCCCGGGGGGGGGGGGGGGGGGAGTGGTCAAAGGCAGCTAACTTTTCAGCCCTTTTCCATGAGCAACATGAAGCTTTTGTCTATTGTTTTTAAACAGGGTTTTCAGGATACATTACTGTGGGACCCTTAGCTGTTTCCTTGTAGTAAAGCCATTTTGCTTGTATGTCACTGAGCTTACTAATATCTTTGTTTCACTCACACCCCCCTTGCAGGCTGCCAAGTCCGGTACAGAGAGAAGGTAACCATGAAGAGCAGCCTATGGAACTGGTCAAACATAAGAGGCGGTCTCGGAGCTCCAGCAGTTCCAGCAGCAGCTCTTCCTCCTCTTCTTCCTCCTCCTCCTCTTCCTCCTCCTCATCTTCCTCAGCTTCATCCTCCTCCTCCTCCTCCTCCTCATCGTCATCACCCAAGACTGGACCCCAGGCACAGGCCAAGGTGGCCCCCAAAAAGAAACCATCACCAGAGCCGAGGAAGTGAGTTGTGGTTATTGGTGAAGACCTGGGATCTCCTGATATCTTGGGGTTCCTCAAGAGTGGGTGGGGTAGATGGTTCCCCCAGCCTGAGATGCTGTCTATCCTGTGTGCTTGATGGGTTGCAGCTGACACCACATTCCCAGCAAGTGTGCGGTGTCAAAAAGAGAACCTTGGGGCTGTATTGAGAGTGCAGAGAAAAGAACGAAGGTGAGAGAAGGCAGAAGCTCTGTGGGACAGGTGGGGACTGGTTATTGAGCAAGAGGGGCCTCTACTGGAGGCAATATACAGAAGTGCTAAAAAGAGACACATTCTGCACAGAAGTAGTCTGAATTGTGGATTCTCCCATTAAGGAACGTCTGGGTGCTTCCTTTGCATAATACTGTATCTTCTTGTCTCTACCCATCTTGGGTTTGTGAGGTTTTGCAGGGCTTCTTATTAGAATGGGCAGGTTTAACATTTTGAAACTTTAGAAGAGTTAAAAATAATTAAGTCCTTATGATGATGGATTGAGTTCCAGCATGTCTGCTTGTGAAGCATACAAAACTCGTAGATATGCGTTCTTGAGCTTTCTTTCCACGTTTGACACAACTGCACTCTCCTCCAAATCTTTTTTTGCCTGGGCCAAGTGTTGAGTGCCATTAACCAGTCTGTCCTTCCTCCTACCACCTGCTGTCTACAGGTCCCGCAGCCCCCGGAAGCCTATTGACTCCCTACGTGACTCTCGCTCTCTCAGCTACTCCCCAGCAGAACGGCGCCGGGTTTCTCCTCCAACCCAGCCGCCTTTAGCACCGAGAGACAGGCGCAGGTAGGTATCATAATCCAGTCTTTGTTCCCGTGGTGTGTATGCTTGGTGGAGAAGAAGGGTCTCTGTGTTCCTTTAAATGTTTAGTGTGGCTGCAGTACTGTGGGGGGGGGGGTGATAGAGGAAGACAGGTGTGATGTAATTGGATGATCACTGAGAGAGTGGGAGGAGAGTTTCTGAGAGGAATCGGTGTGTGTCTTGGGAGAAAGACAAGTGTGGAAGAAGTTTGAAGAGAGTCTGTGGGAAATTTAGTCTGTGTGACTAAGAAAGTGAATTTTATTCTGTGTGGATAAAACAGACTAGCTAGTGTGGCAATAAATGTCAGAGAGAGAGCGCATAAGAAGTACAGGAGCCTGTCAGAGTGGATTTTGGAGTTTAAGAGACTGTTTGGAGCCCCAAGCATTACCAGTTAACATTTACAAGTTCCTTTCTTCAGAAACAGTTCAAGTTAATCAGAAACTTGTTTTGTTCTTATTTCAATCAATCCATGTTTTGTTTAAATATCCCAGAATTCATTACAGTCCTTCCTCAGGGCCACATAGTCCTCTGAAGCAGCTCAGACCCTCGGTCATACTATCAGAAGAGAGAGATTTGGAATTTTAAATTCCTGGTGGCAGCAAGAAAACTACCAAGTTTATATATGCAGATTATGATTTAAAGTAAAAGCAGTCCCCCCAAATAGCAAGAACATGACAGGGTCTGTTTGGAACAGAGAGGGGGAAATACGAGAAACTTGAGGTGGGACAGTCAAGGCGAAAACCTTCATGCTTTTCTCTAGGGAGAGGTCCAGGGATAGATCCTCGCAGAGAAACAGACGAAGCATCAGCAGGTCTCCAGGACGGAAAAGGCGACGCAAGTCCCCCAGCCCCAGAGCCACCCGCCGCAGAACTTCAAGGTAGTGGCCGACTTGCTGGTTTAAAAAACTTGGCATCTTGCATGACAACTACTCAGCATGGTTAACCTCTTGAAAGTTTACAAAATGTGCCCGTCATGACTCAGTTAAGAAACCAGAGCTGAATAATCAGCAAAAAACTGCCATTTTGTGTATATCTACTCACCTAAGACTGAGTACTTCCAAAAGGAAGCTGGAGGGTGTAGGGGAGCATTTACTGCTTTCCTAAAACTGTAGAAAGAATAGTTAAAGAGATTTGGGGGTGGCGGGGGCCTTCCACTGCTGCCCTTAGGCAGAGCCTTACATAATTGCAGAGAGTTACCTGCTCTGTGTTCCTTCAGATCTCAGAGACTGAAATCCAAAGTGCTGGAGGATGGTCTTGAAGGCCTGTGTTGCTGTACCTGGCTGGATCCTGTGTCTAAGCTTCTCTGAGCTTCTTGGAGGAAGTGGAGGGTTTGTGTAAACAATCAAGCAAGAGACCCTTTGATATCAGTACACAGGGAGGCTCCAGTGGGGATAGTGGACCCTTTTCTGCCTTGTTCCCTAATAGTTGGTTTGCCGCCATATGAGCTTTCCAAGCCTCTCCAGTTGGCATTGTGAAACCTTTGTTTCCCCTCCCTCCTCACTAGCCATGTGGTGGCTGGTGTCCCAGTTCTGTTCCTCCAAAGGTGCTACATGTATATGTATACATGCGTACCTGATTTTGTAAGACAAGGTGCAGCTCGGCTTCAGGTTCCCTGTAGATGGACGGGTGCAGTCACTGAATGTTCATTCCTGGCCCACCCCGTCATTTTACTGAGTAAACCCTGTGTTTAACTCTTTTCCCTCCCCCTCTCCAGGTCACCCTAAGCCTGTCGGAAGGTCTGGAAAGCCCTTGCAACCACAGACTGCACCACCCCTGCCTCCCACAGCGCTGTCCCAGGTGGGAAGCCCCCTGCCTCCTGATGCCCACTGGAAACCAGTGCGGGCGCATGTGTGGGGGGCATCTTCATTTGCCATCGGCTTTTTATTCTCATTAGTTTTTTCCGTCACTGTCCCCTGTCTTTATTGCCCGTCATTTGTCGGCAGCTACATATTCCCCTCCTCCCTGGACATCTCTGCTCAGCACCCATCAGGACCCACCGCCTCTGCGCTCCTCCTCCTCCTCTTCCTCTTCCAACAGTTGGTGACGTTCATTTTGATTTTTTTCCTCTCTCTCTCCTGTGAGCGTTCCCCCCCCCCTGTGCGTTTTACAGCTAAGATCTTCTGTGTTTTGAGAGGGGGGGGTCTTCTTTTTGTTGATTTAGAGACATAAAAGGTTTAAAAAAAGAAAACATAAAGGGGGTGGGGGTGGGCTAGGGAGATATGTGAGCTAATCCATTTGATTTAGTGTTTCTCAGGCACCCTTCTCTGAACTGGTGGGCTGTAGGGAGAAGGAAGGCGTGCATGTTGGCATTGGAGATCTCCCACATGACACTGAGGAGCCTCTGCTGTTCAGCGGCCCTTCCTCTGTTTGCCCACTGTTTCAGGATCAGATCGGCGTTGCAGGCTTCTTATTTGAGGAGAAAAGCTGTGGTCCCTTTCAGTAGAATGTGACAATGGGGTTGAGTTTTGAGGGTGACGAACTCGAGGATTAGACCAGCACCCCCCCCGCCCCAGTTTAAAAAACAAAACAGAATTTTAATATGTGGTGCTCCTTTTTTCCTTTTTAGCCCTCCCTCTAAGCAGACTCTTTTTCATATTTGATCAGCTGAGCCAGGTCAGGAGGGGTGGGGGGGCCTGGACTGGAATAGGGGCAGCCCAGGCATTTTATAAGGCAAGTGAATTGAGAATTGCAGGAAAGAAGCTGAGAAACCCTAAATCAGGGAGGGATGGGAACAGAAGTTTCTTCATATTTCTTAAAAGCATTTAATTTTTTTTGATATGTACAGCAAGGAGATTTTTTCTGTCAAATAAAAAACTTATGAAACGCAGACATTGCTGCCTGAGTCCCTGAGATATTCCTCTGTGCCTCCTCAAGGGTGTGGCCTGGTCAGGGGCGGCGTCTGTCGGTGTGTGTGTGTGTGTGTGGGTTTCCTTCGCTGTGTCTCCTTCCATCCAGCCCTCGGAGTTGATTCATTTTTCAGATGCTGAAGCTCAGTTGCCTAATAAATCTTTTACAGACTATCTTCTGTTTCTCCCAGCATATGAAAACTGAACTCTCTCCGCAGTTCTATGCAGGCACTCCCAACACCACTGTGATACGTGAGGGTCAAGCTAACAAAATAAGTTATGATAAAAATACAAATGTTTATTATGGTATACACATTAGTAAAAGATAAAAAAGGTTAAAAGAAATGATCCAAATATCAGACTCTTGCAGCTTTTTGCACCCAGAGCGGATAGTGTTACATATGCAACTGATGGGGATATCTTATGACCAGTAGACCATACGTGTTTCGGCCCCTTCCTCAGTGGTCAATATTGCTATTGTAAAACAACTCACATCCAGAAATAAATATATGAAAAAAGATTTTCTTTAGAGCCAGGAGTTGCTTCCTCATGCGATGTGCAGTTGCTAAAAGTTTACACAGTAGGCCGTGGATAATCCCTCATGCTCTCAATTGTTCTGGTAACAAATATCCAACATGTCTGGATGTGTGTCTCTTCCATCAAAGGTAGTAATCATCACTACTGCCTAAGTGAAAAAATACACTGGGTTAAATCCAAAGATTCTTTCCCACTAATGTTGGAGCCTCCTTCCAGTGGAAGAGGCATACTCCACTGGTGGGAGGTTTCTTACACTTAAAAAAGGCTAAAAAATTTTGGATTTTGGATCAGGCCTATAACTTTTATATACTTAAGGTAGCTGTCAGAAGAGAAAGACCAGCTCAATCTAGCAAGATCATGAAGCCAGCCAATAAAATGACAAAACCCATGTTTTTCGGCTGAAAGGGGATTTTTAAAAATAACTCTTCTTGAAGCTTTCAAGGAAAAGCTTTTATGGCCTTACTGGGTAAAATACTCCAAAGCAGTTGGCCCACCGCAGAAAAGGTCTGTTTACTCTACCAGTTTTAGAGCTCTTCTCTGCTAAGTGGAACTCTTAAGTGGCGCCTCCCAGTAGACCTTTGTGGGAGGGCAAGGCTGATACAGAGAGGGAGGAAGGCCCATGCTTTGGAAAAGGGAAAGTAAAACCATCTTAAACTTCCTTCAGGTGACCAAAGCATCAGGTTGAGGACAAATTGTATCTGGAACGAGTTCTCAAACCTGTGTGATCCAAACAAGTCTCTTGAAAAACACTGTTCTATAGAGTCATCCAGAAGAAACAAATGTGCTCTGCTGGTTAGGCACAGACGAAATTTTACCCCACCCAAGTCCCTGTGGCGGCACTACCTAGTATTGGCTGCCGCTGAGGTTGATTCTGATGGAACAGCAATCAGAAATGTGTTGCCTAGATGCTTGCCCAGAAATGTTTTGTTCATTTCTTTATGCGATTGCTTCTCTTAAATCTCTCCTGCCTTGCCTTCAGTGGCAACCGTTCCCCAGTATCTGAACTGAAGGTGAGGATACTTTGTTTGATGGGGAAGTGAAAAATGTGCTGGCAGCCTGCGAGAGTGGAGACATAGCTACTTCCCAGCTGTCATGGCTAATAATAGTCACAAGAGCCTGCTGTAGCCCGCATCATTCATTTCGTTTTAGTATTGCTTTTAAAAAGGAAACCATATTTCTTGCCACTGCAGCTGCCTAGATTATGCACCCTTTATTCCACTTGCTTTACTAAGAAGCCTTTAGATTTTCATGACCATTCTCTCATACCTGCTTTTCTCTACATGGAAGTACTTTTAGCTAAAGAGAGTCATTCAGTCCTCCCCGCTTGTTCCATTTCCTGAATTTCTCTGTCCTCGGGAGATTCTTCTGTTGATGGAGTTTTTACCCTGTCTTTCTTTTATGGGATTCCTGGTGGCATACCCCAGAGTTCCCAGTGGGACTCCATCCAAGCACTTTTCCTGCGTTGTGTCAGCAAGGTGGTTGTTTGATCTGCTCCAGCCAAATCCAGCATTGCTGCTTAAAACGGCTTCCTTGTACTTTGAACTTTCTGTTTGTTCTCCTCTGCTGTGATGGTTTTGCTTCTGGGGTGCCCTTTGCAGCCCTAAAAGCCTATCAGTATACCCCCCTCCCACCTGGGCTAGATATTTACCATTTTTTCCCAGACCGAGCTTTAGTGTCTTGGCCTTTTTACTGGCTCTCAACCAAGTCTTCCACAGAGGACCGGTGTATGCCCTGCATGGTTTTTCGTTGTCTTTGAACTTCAAACCTTTATGGCACACCACAAAACTGTCCTTGTAACACTGCATGCTTTCAGAAACCGACAATGCTTGTTTTGAGATGCGTGAGTCCAAAGGCCCCTCATGCTTGCAGAACTAAGTGTGTGATTCTTTACATCCCAGCCAATGACTTGTGACTTCCTCCCTCCCGCCAACCTCCTCTCTGGGCCCTTCATTTTATCAGCCATTTTCCCTTCTCTCCCACCCACCTGTTCTAGGGAGTGCTGTATTTTTCAGTGTGAAACAGAAAGCTGCATGACTCACCAATTTAAAATTACAGGGCTGGGAAAGGGTTTGAAGTTCCGGGTCAGAGCAACAGGGCTGAGAGTAAACACCTGCTCCAGTTTCCCCTTCAGTTCTCAGTGGACAGCTTTGCAGGCAGTATAACGTGTGTGGAGCATATAGAATGTTGTGAAGAGGGTGGAGGCAGAGGAATAAAGGCTATGCTGAGGACAGTACTCCCTCCCCCTTTTACTACATCATCCCCCTTCCCAATAATCTGCCCAACTTTCACTTCATTCCCACAATCATCAAGGCTAGAAATGTTCTTTTCCGAAAGTAAGAACTTTTGTGTATGAGATCCAGTGGTTAGAGGCCCATGAGAAGAATAGTGCAGTAGATTACCACAACCAAACAATGTATTGTGTGCACATGTGTGCTCAGATGAATTGATGAAGTTGTTTTGCTTCAATACCCTGGGGCCCAATGATCCCTCTAAGCTGTGGAGTCTTGTGAGAAAAAATCCTACTTTGTGAGCTACTGACAGCAACTGAGTGAGTGATTTGGCTACTGTATAAATTTGCTCTGAAGCCATCCTTCCTGAGTTAAGATAAAAATGTGTGAGCCAGAGGCTATAAAAACTGAGCTAGCTCACACGAACTCAGCTTAGAGGGAACACTGCTGGGACCCCAGAAGTCTCTGCTCTAAGTATCTTGAATGGTTGGTAGGCACCTTAACATAAGAACATAACATAAGAACATAAGAGAAGCCAATGTTGGATCAGGCCAGTGGCCCATCCAGTCCAACACTCTGTGTCACACAGTGGCCAAAAACACCAGGTGCCCTCAGGAGGTCCAGCAGTGGGGCCAGGACACTAGAAGCCCTCCCACTGTTGCCCCCCCCCGAAGCACCAAGAACACAGGGCATCACTTGCCCCAAACTGAGAATTCCTATCTATACCTTGTGGCTAATAGCCACTGATGGACCTCTGCTCCATATGTTTATCTAATTTTCTCTTGAAGCCGTCCATGCTTGTAGCCGCCATCACCTCCTGTGGCAGTGAATTCCACGTGTCAATCACTCTTTGGGTGAAGAAGTACTTCCTTTTATGCATCCTAACCCAACTGCTCAGCAATTTCATGGAGTGCCCATGAGTCCTTGTATTGTGAGAAAGGAAGAAAAGGACTTCTTTCTCTACCTGCTCTATCCCATGCATCATCTTACAAACCTCGATCATGTCACCCCCTCAGCCGTCGTTTCTCCAAGCTAGAGAGCCCCAAGCTAAACCTTGGCTGCGGCTGAGGTGGTGTGGGTCTACTGTGGATTTTGGGAACCCCTCATGTATGCAGTCCAATGTCCATGATGGAAGAAAGGCAGGACAGAAAAAGAGAAAGGATAGAAGTTGGGTGCCTGTGGGACGAACCACCATCACAGGGTGGCAGTGTTGTACTCCGGATTCCTAGTGAAATTTAAAAGAAGCATCCTTGTGAAATCTTACCCCCCTCCCTTAATGAGTAAATATAAAAATGCAAATGTGGTAAGATTTCATTGATGATTTTAATAATGCACATTTAAATACATCCAGCAGTAGCGAAGGCCCCCTCCCCAAAGTATATTTCCTACAGCCAGTCACACAAGTAAAGACAGCAACCCTTTCCTGCAGATACCAAAAAGGCAAAATTCATTACAGGGCCCTGGAGGGCAATTTACGAGTCTGTCTGTCAGACAAGGGAAGGCAAGTGTTACAGAGCTTGGGCTCAAGGCTGGTTTTCTATCTTCTGTTCCTCCATGCCCTTCCAAAAAGCATCTCTGTGTGTGTGGGGGGGGGGGGGGGCGGGGAGGAAGCAGCAAGAGTTGTGTGAAAAAGACAGCATTGCCAGAATAGCTTCTGTACATCTGCAGTGGTTCTAATACACTTACTGCTTTCCTTTGCGGTTTTTCTTCCCATGTCGCATCTGTCTTAATCTGGACTGAGTTGCACTACAGGCATTTAGAACTGCTTGTGGTTTCCTGAAGTGTACATTTGGTGGGCAGACAGAGTGTCCTGGACCGATGTGACAGTTTGTGTGTGTTTCAAACATTAAAGTTTTGTTTTGGCTAGGCTTTGTGCTGGCTAGGCGGGATATAAATTCAAATAAATAAATAAATAAAGTATACATATTCTTATGGACAATTCGGTGACTCATTCTGCCTTGTTCGCCCAGACCCCTGGATGTGGATGCCGTCGCCCCCCTTTTCTCTGCCGGGCTTCTGTTCGCCTCGTTGCCTCCGTTGCTCACAGTACACTCATCCATAAAGTAGGAAACACTACACTTGGACACGAGCGTTTAGTAGTGCTTTCTACTTTATGGATGAGTCCACTGTCCTTAAGTACAGCCGCTGGCCATGACTGGGATACATCTTCATCGCGAATCGTTTCTGAGCCGGTCTCTAGTCCCCCTTCTTCCCCATCTGCCAGCTGGTCCCTGGTTGTGAAATAACAGGGAGACGCTGGCAGGAGGAATGGGTTGACTGAAGAAACCTGCCCTGTCTTGCGGGTTTAAAACAAAACAGCGATTTCACATTCGGAAAGGAAAATGGGAAACTTCTCTGTCCCTGAAGGGCTCACAGTCTTATGTCAGGCTTACGTTGCTTGAGAGAGAGCAGTGAACAAAGCTGTAAATAAATGTCTGTTGAACATATTTAAAAAAAACACCCCAGAATTTCTTCAACACCCGCTACTAATCTTGTATTGACTCTCTTCCCCTACTCTTGTGGTCAGGCATTTAACACTTCATGCTGAAAGCTGAAAGTTCACTTCCCCAGTTTGTGCTAAAAAGAGAGAGATGGGAGGGCAGGAGGGCATCAGAGCTGGTCGTTACCTGTGGCTATTTTGGGGAAGGTGCGCAAGCCCCAGGTCCCGTGGCATTAGGCACACAGGTTAGGGGATGGTGGTGACACTCATAGCCTGGCTGTCTCCTCCCAGAGGGAATGTTTGAAGCCCCATTAAAAACAAAACAAAACACAGGAGTTCTGGGATATCCTCTGTGCCTATGACATTTTGCTCCTCAGCTGTCCAAAGTCCTCCTTCTCCCATAGACGACTCTCTTTCCTCACTGCTTCTAACGCCAGGATCCCTGTACTAGGACATTGGAGTGATGCCTCTTCAAAGCTACCTTTTCAGTGAAACCTTGAATGCACTCCCCTTTGTTGAATTTTAGAATGTAAACTCATTGGGCCTGTTTTTAATGTTTCCTTGGTACTCAGTGTACGCTGAAAATAGCAGCAAGTAAGCACGGGGAGGTGTGGAATAGAACACCGAACCTCTGGATCCCAGCGCCTCACAGAGCTGGCAGTAAAAATCCGGGGATTCTAGTTCATGTAATACTTAATACTTCCCAAACCTTGCTTCCTTCACTAATATCTTGCCTTTCTCCCCAAAGGTGACACAAAACAGCTTGCATCATTCTGCTCTCCACAGTTTTATCCCCACAGCGCTCTGTTGCGGTGCCAAGAATCTGGAGCTCTGTGCCCACAAAAACTCACCTGGTGCCATATTTGCAAGCTTGTAGGGGCCAGGTAAAAACACTTCTGTTTTCACAAGTCTTCGTCTGATCATTCATCACTAGGAAATTTGGTAGTTCATTTGCACCCCGCCTTTCTGCCCAGGGGGTCCCAAAGTGGCCTACCTCCTCCTCACCTTCTCCGTTTTGTCCTTACAACAGTCCTGCAAGGTAGGGTAGGCTTGTGCTGGGCCCAAGGTCACCCAGCGAGGTTCTGTGACAGTGTGGAGGTGCACGTGGGTGTCCCAGATCCGAGTCTGGCACTCTAACCAATTCCTGACAGCCCACTTGGCGGCAGAGCCTAGCTTGAAGTTCCCCATGCTTGGACCAAAAGACCTTTCCCCATGTAAGAACCCAGGACTTCCAACCTGCTCCTCCCTCCTCTTGATGAATGTGTATCAACAGACCCCACTGTTTACCTAGAACTAGAGAGGATTTTGTGGGGAACGTTATCTGTTTGTCCTGAGGTTTTACATGAAACAACACAGTTCAGTAGCAAAGGCACACTGAGCGAAGAACGAGGTAGAACTTGAACGTGACCAGCTGAGGGGCTTCTGTGACGTTCCCTTTCCCACCCTCTGACTTCTCACTGTGAAACTTTCTCTTCCTGTAGCGGAGTTAAAGAGACGGAATCATATTTGGTTCTGGGATTGTGGAAGATGGACTGTAGCTCAGGGTCTGGAGCGGGTTGGTGGAGAACTCTTGCCTGCTGCCATTTGTGACAGCCGAGAGGTGAGCAAGAGGCATTCAAGGACAAAGTTGGAAGGGCCGAGGCTTCTGTAAATGGGCTGTAAAATGTCAGTCTTTAATTTAAGAAGCCAGTGCTCCCCCTCCCCCTTTAAAATATAGATCTGTACGTAGCAAGTTGGAATGTTTGAAATAAAATTAAATATTAAGGCCAGGAACCAGAGAAGCATAAAACTGGTTCCATCAGCCTAAGGAGAGCTTTAGCCTTGCTTTTTTGAAAGTTCTCTCCATGTCTCTTGGCAAACTGCTTTTGAAACTGAGTGGAATTTCCAAAAGCAGTGTTTGATGTGGCTTTGGGAACATTTAAAGGAAAGCCAGAACCCTGAGCTAACGCAAGACCATTACAGGAGGCTAAATAGCAGTTTGGATCCCTGCCTAGTTTAAAATCCCTGCCCCCTTTTAAAATACTTGCCGTGTGGCAATTTAGCAGATCACTAAGGTGGGAAATCCACCAAACAGAGATTGTAATACATGCCTGCTTTGCTCCTGATCAGATTATCATGGCAGAAAGGCAATAGCAGAGAAACAGGGCTGCTAGCATTGCCCTGCGTCATCTCTCTCCATGCTCCCCCCCCCCCCAAGTACTCCTGTTAAAACATCACCCCTGTGAGCTGCATACTTTGTTTACAGTGCCTGATCAAACAAGCAACAAAGTAGAAAGCATGGCTATTTCATGGGTTATGTATAGAAATATCTTAATATTGAAATTACCAAACTGGGGAATCTTGTGATTGCAGGGCTTCAGAACTTTAACATCACATCTCGCCAAACCTCAACAAATCCGGGATTGTGCCTGCAACTCTAGAGAGGGTGGGTGGGCCATTTGGCCACCAGCGATGGCCTATAAACGTGAACGCCTAAGACAGTCTACAGACCGTTGTGGACCTGCCAGAGTGTTGACTTTTGCCTCGTTTTTGCAGAACCAGGGTGCAGCAAGATCTACCAAGCCAAACGAAATGCAGCCCTCTGGGCTGTGTACAGTGCCCATGTAGAGCCTTGTGGTGTGGGAGACCAATCTTACAAACATATTGGAGTGCAGGGAGGTTATAACTTACATTGAGACAAATGATGGTATCCTAGAGGCTTTGTTCCGTAACTGTTGGCAATTTAATCACTGTAAAGGTAACAGTTTAGAGATGAAATCCGCCCCCCCCCAACTGTACCCATTTACACTCAGTAGAGTCACCCTGTTAAGTGCTCTGTACACTGTTGCACTATAGGAGAGCCAGTGTGTTTGGCGTGTCAGACTGGGATCTCGGAGACCCAGGTTCAGCTCCCTGCTCTGCTGTGGAACTTTGCTGAGTGACCTTGGGCCAGTCATGCCCTTGCCTTGACCTACCTCGTAGGTTATCGGGAGGATAAAATGGAGGACAGGAGAGTGATGTCAGCTGCTTCGGTTCCCATTGAGGAGGAAGGCAGAGTATAAACGAAGCAAGCAAATAGCACTCTTATATTCTCAGCAAAGTGGGTTGCCATAAAATGGCAGGAATAGTAGGCGGCTGTATGCCAAGTGAACCCCCAAAATGTTTTATGCCGACAAGATGCACTGACGAGCATTAAAAACCAGCGACAAACGGCTGTCAAAACTGACAGCCCCATCCTGTGCATGTTTATTTGAAAGTCAGCGCCCCTGCATTCAATGGAATGCCGCTCCCAGATATGTATCTGCAAGCATTGCAAGCGCCCCGTGGAAGGACCGTGCTTATTTGCAGGCAGGCAAGGCTGCGGTCCTTCGCAGCCTCCCTTCATTGCTATCGGCACATTTCTAAAGATCGCCGGGGGCGCAAGCCTTCTGGATCAGGCCTTCAGTGGTCTTGAGAAACTTGGTGGTAAAGCCCCAAAAGCTTAAGCAGAAGCAGTTTGCTTTGCAGCAATGATGCTTGGTTATGAATTTGATTTCAAGTGAGCGGGTGTGAAAAGCCAGGAAATGCGGTTTTCCTAATAAGTTGGGATTCAGTTTATATAAAAAACGAAGTGGCACCTTAAAACTTGACTTTGTTTTTTAAAAAGTGTTCAACGAACTAATGCCCACATCATTACATGTATGAAGTGCATCTTGTTTGGAAATTACCTGGAGCCTAAACTTTGGCACTTGGGAATTGTTGAGTATCTAAGTCTGATTACAGCAATGTGCCTGGATGAATATATGCTCTCCCTTACTCCTCTGACGTCTCTCTCCATTTGCCTCCAGGCCTTCTTTGAGGTTTAGACAAGATCCTTCAGGCACTAATTCTAACCACTTGTCTTACAACCCCCGATATGTTTAACAAAATGCCCTTTCTCTGTTCCCTTTAAGGACGGCTTGCATTATTCTGCAAGGGCAGCAGGGGGCGCCATGTTCCCCATTCGTCTCCCATGTGCTTTGCAGTTGAAAATACCTTTCTAATGTAAGAACAGCCGCCTGCGTTACCCTCACCCTGGCCACATCCAGCAATGCTGCACATCAGTTCCTGAAGTGTGGAAAGAACTACAAGTTCTTTGATAGTATCTTACCGGGTGTCTTGATCCATGGAACTGTCTAAAATAGGAACAGGGCATCCTACCCTGGTAGCTTCCCCTGCTCAGCCACATTTCTGCAAGTTCCCTGGGTGCAAACGCTTGCTGGGCCTCCTATTTCCACACACATCTGTGCGGAGGGGAAGTTGCCCTAAAATGAAAGAGATAGGAAAGAGACGTTAAGAAGCAAAACGAACTTCTTCAAATGGAAAACGGTCGAATGGCCTTGAAACCATTTCCTCACAAGGGTCACCACCCAGAGCTGCCGCAAGCGCTCGGCCTCCCTGGTTGTGAATGTGTGCCCAGCGGTTGCGCGGCTGCCATGTTTCACCTTGCATAAGCTGCCCATGTGACTTGAGTGACTTCCCCATTCTTGCTTCCCATGAGTGTGCTTGGAAGGGGGGGGGGCAAGCAATTCTAACAAGCCTGCAAGCCGATACCACCCTCAACCCCCCCTCCCCCACCATGCCTTGCCTCTCTTTAACAGAACGGACCTTACTCATCAGACAAGGAGGCAGTTTTTCTAGCCATGGAAGAGGGTGCCCATGTTAGTCTGCCTGAGCAAAATGAGGGTCACGCGGCGCCTCGAAGGCTAGCTTGAACACATCTTAAGCATTTGCAGACTGGCTGGAGTCCCATTTCATTAGACTTATGGAGGCTCCAGCGTTTCCAATTCCCCCCTTTAATACCTATGAACTGTACATAATGTATATACCCAGCAGCTTGAAGACACACTTCATCTGGTGAAGTGGGGTGCTAGTCCACTAACGCCTATGTCACAAATCTTTAGTCGCTATGTAAGGTGCTACAGGACTCTTTTTTGAAATAGAATTCAGCCGTGCTGGCTCATGGACCTGGTGGTTCCCCCTTCCCCAGCCGCCTCTTACCACCCAGTCCACAGCTTCTCCCAGAGCTGACAACTTCAGGGGTTGTAGACCGTCGTACCCCCCTCCCCCAACACACAATTGCACACAACTTTCTGAAAGAGTTCTCGCCACCTCAGATCCTCCAAGCAAACCCTTCCCCACCTTTTGTGTTCAGAACAGAACCCAGCAGCCCTGGCTGTAGAGCCTTCTCTTTCTCAACCCCAGCCGGAGGGGTGGAGGCGGTGGTGGTGTCCTACCAGCCTGTAGCCATCATGAAACACTACCTCTTGCTTGGTTGTAATCGGTCGCTCCAAGGAGATTGGTCGCCCGTTGAAGTAGAGAGGTGGAGGCGGTGGCGCGTGGCGCATTTATGGGCAGTTTGGACCCAGCCCGCTTCATGTCCCCTCCCACTTGGGAGATAAATCACATGACCGTTGCTATCTCTCCCCTCCCTGTCCCAAACCACAGGAAACGATGAGGCCTTTTCTCTCTCTTAACTGGGGCAGGAAATTGCAACCCCCCCCCCCAGCTTAGAGTTTTGCATCCTCTTCTCTCCCCCAGTCCCACTGAAACGAGCTGTGGTTAATCTATTTGGGGTGGGGTGTCAGCGGCTGTTAGCTGTGTTAGGTTCCAGCAGGCAGAGCAGAACAAGAGGGGCTGGGGGGAGGGGGTGGCCACCTGCATCCTCTTGTAAAGAGCATGGGTGTGTCTGTGTCAGTCGTAAAGGCCTGGCTATAGAGGCATCTCACGGAATAGGTCTGTTCTAGCCTCTTCTTGGGAGATACACGTGTGTGTGTGTGTGTGTGTAGACCTATTCGTGTGAGCCCTTCTGTGGCTGCTTTCGTGGAGATGGAGCTGTGACCGACCTGTGAGCAGCTGGTGCGCTAATGCTCCTTGTCTCAGGCATGTCCGGTCTCTCGTACACCTTTGCAGAGACTGGCTTGGGTTTCATCGTACAGCTCATAAACCGGAAGCATTTCTGTGAGTGGAGATGGACTTCTTCGCCTTCATCTTCCTGCCGCAGCATGAAATCCTCTCCAACATTCACCCTTAGGGACAGCATGAGAAGGTCTGCGGTGGGAGCAGGGCATTGCGGAAAATTAATGCCCCCTCCCCCACTTCTGTTAGCAGAATTTTGCCCTGGAATCGAAGCTCCTGGCTTGCATTAGAACACTTGACTAGTATGGCTCATTCACACAGGCGCTCAAACACAGATTCACATGTGCATCCTTGAGCTTCTAGCATGCACTTGCCCATGTGTTTCTCCATCAGGCCTTGAAGCAAGATTGCTGGCATGGGTGTGGGGTTCTGATAGAGGGGGAAACCTCCTTGCTCATCTTGGTTGTATCAGTGTTAAAGTGGTCTTTGGATGGGCCTGCAGCAAAAGTCTTCTCCCCAGAGTACCTTTTCTGCACGCTTTTTGACTGCTGTGGAATCTGCAAACATCTGCTGTACAGTGGCATGAGCATAGTGTTGGGGCATGCAGTGGATTGACCAAGCTCGGTGCGCTCCATTCCGTGGCAGGCTGCACCTCGAATGCATCCCTGCATCCCCCTGTGGCAGTCGTTTCCTGGGCACTGGTGTGAGCTGTGGACAGGCTGTCTTTCTCGTAGCTCGTCCACGCGTGCCGAAGTGGAGTCTCTGAGGAATCCCAGAATTCTTCAGCAAACAGATTGAAAAGGGGAGGAGTCATGGTAGAGTTATCTTCTTGGCATGCAAAAAGTCTCAGGTTCAGTCCCCAGCACCTACAGTTAAAAGGATCAGGAGTCGTGACGTGAAAGGCCTCTACCTGAGACCTTGGGGAGCCGCTGCCATTTTGAGTAGACAGTACTGACCTCAGTGGAGCAAGGGGCTGTTCAGTAAAAGGTCGCTTTCATGTGTTCATGTGAAAAGCAACAGGCTGCTTGGGGGTATGGGATGGGAATGGAGACATTCTAAGTTTCTTTTCAAATAGGCAGACTTCCCTAGCAAATGGCTCCTTTTCTTCTCCCCCCGCCCCCCCCCATGGCACACGGTAATATGTTGCTGTGGACCTCATACACACAACCTAATTCTGTAATCGGACGCAAATCTGCAATCTGTGGTTGGAACTTGTGTGCGAGCATAAACTGGCTTAATTTGCCAGGTCGCATGGTAGTGGAGGGGGTTTCAGAATCGAAAGTTTATGCTCAGGACGTAGAGGCTTTTGCTTGTTAGTAAGAGTTCTGAATGGTATTGAAGTGGTTGAAAAAGAAGGTGGGCGAAGAGATGGGGCTAGTTTTGTAAGGGGTGGGAAATATGAATGGGTTTAGACTGGCTCATGGAACACTCTTAACTTCTGGAACCCCCCCAGCACTTTTCAGCCACTCACCTTCAGCAGAACCTTCTGGGTTTTTTCCTCTCTGTGATCATCAGGCCCACAAATATCTTCCCTGCAAGTTTTAACTGGTTTGAGAGTGGCTTAATTGGTAAAGTTTTCACCCAAACAACCCTGAAAACCATAACTTTGAGAGAATTTTGGGAAATGATAACAATGATTCCCCCCTAGACAAAGCTGTAATTCCCAGGATTCCTTGGTTGAAAGCCGGGCTTGAAAAAGGTTTAAATTTGTGGCAGAGAAAGGTAATACTTCTCCTCCATTTATATAATGCTGGAGGGAGGGGCGGGGTCTGTCATATTTACAGTGACCCTGTCAGGTAGGCCCAGCTGTATTCGCCCCATTTTGCAGATGGTGGACTGAGAGAGGCTTGCTTAAGACCCCCTAGTGAACTCATAGCAAAGGGGGAATTCAGACCTAGGACTTTGGTTCGCAGCTAAGTCACTAAGCTACATGTCTCAAACAATTAACCAAAGACATATGAGAGATTTGGGGGACTCTGTTCTGAGCTGCCACAATTCATGCGGATTTCCAGGACTTCTGCACATAAATAATGGATCCTGATGTGAAGTGTGGTATGCCCTGCAATCTTCAAATGGGGTAAAGTCCGGTGTTTTTGAAACATCTTCCAGTCCTCAAGTTCTAAGAAAGAAACCAGAGTAATTAAGCGTCTCAGTGGAGAAACTTTGGATGAAAGATGTTTGGGAAGTTGCCTTGTCACAAACCAGACCATTGGTCCATCTACCTTTGAATTGTCTGCCCTAACTAGCAACGTCTCTCCAGGGTCTTTCCGGGCACATGCTGTGGAGATGCCAGCATTTGATCCTCGGACTTTCTGCATGCACATTCTATGGCTGCAGTCACACACCCTAAATAATCCACTTTCAGTGCACTTTCCAAGTGGATTTTACTGTGTGAACTGGCAAAATCCAGTTGGAAAGTGGATTGAAAGTGGATTATTTAGTGTACGTGACCGCAGCCTATGCTGCCTCTCTGAAATATGCGTCCTATCCACAGGGCCATTATTTACTTAATTTATACCACACTTCCCAAGTTTCTCCACTGAGATGCTAAATTACTCTGGTTTCTTTCTTAGAAGCTGAAGTGGCTTGCAGCAATTCTCCCTTTCTTTATTTTACCCTCACAACAACCCTGTGAGGTATGTTGGGCTGTGTGTGTGTGTGTGAGAGAGAGAGAGAGAGAGAGACTGGTCCAAGGTCCCCCAGCAAGCTTTTGTTGGCAGAGTAGGGATTTCCCAGATCCTAGTCCAGCCCTCTAACCTCTACATCACACTAGCTCTGTTAGGGACTGTCTTTGTACCCCTAGCAGCCTGCCGAGCACCACTTTCAGTTCAAACGGAGAGAGCTCAGTGCAGAACTTTTCCGCAAAAGCCTTTGCCATCCAGTGAGCCAAGGCTGTCTTGAATACTCCTTATTCCAGAAGGTCTCTCTTCATTCTGTGCTGCATGAGTCATAGCCCCTGGTTTCCCCCCCATGGCCAGTGAGGTCATGTTGCCCTACTCCAGGGTTCTTCCCTTTTCTGCTTTTTGGAGAGGAAGTCCTTGTCTGTGTGGTGGGCATGGACTCTCTTGGGTGGGTGAGACTTTAGATAATGCTTGCGTGCTCCAATTCAGGCCTCCCCCCCCCCCCCCCAAACGTATTCTCTTGTAGAGAAAAGGGTTGGAATGTACATGCGTCGGAGACTGTTGGCAGCACCAGCTTAAAAGGTGGCTTCCATACTTCTTTTTAATGTTTGTTTCTCACCTGTGTAATGAGTTGGAGGTCCCAATGGCCAGTTTAGGAACTGGGTGAATGGTGCTCATTTCATGCAGCTCAAATTTAGAGTCCAGCGGCACCAAATATTTTTATTTGGCAAAGTGTGCCTTGCACACGAAAGCTCATACCTTGAATAAACCTTTGTTGGTCTTAAAGGTGCCACCGGACTCTGAATTTGTTCTACTGCTTGAGACCAACACGGCCGACCACCTGGAGCTAGCTTCATGCAGCTCAATTTCTCTAGTTTTTGAGAAGTGGCTTTTCCAGAGAAACCCGCTGCTAGACCTTTTTTCTTCCTCTTGCTGTTTCCTTCCTTTGCTCTTCTTCCTCGCTGCCCCCCCCCCCCGGTCTCCCGGGCAACATAACATTATTCAGTCTCCCCAAACTGTGGCTTTCAGGGCTTACCGGAACATCATATCTGATGAGACGAGTGTGGGTCTCTCTCTTCGAGTTAAAAATGCTTGTTGCAGTTGAAATATTTCGGTCCCTAACAAAGTGAGGTGTTCAGTTTCTGCCTCCCGAGGGGGAATTTTGTGTTAAGAAAACAGGAAAATTCCGAAACGCTTGTTGCAGAGGCATTTCTGGGTGTTCTTTTTTAAAGGAAGAGCAAGTCCTCGTGAGGCAATAGTGGTTTCATGAGGAAGGATAAGGGTTATAACTGGGGCCCTGAGAACTAAGGACAGGGTGAAAAATCTTGGTGGGAACATGACACAGGTCCTTCGCAGAAAAGGCCTTCGTTGAGTCGGTTCTCAAAGTGGGAAGGCCGGCCTGGAAAGGACGGCAAATTCCCTCTTCTCCTCCGTGACTCCGTGTTGGAAAAGAGGCACCTTTGGTCTGTTCCCTTCCCCACTGAGCGGTTGTTCTCTCCTCTCAGATGCACGACTTGTGCCTGGTGAAAGGGAAGTGATGGTTCCCTGGCAACCACAGCTCCGCTTCGGGGGCTGATCGCTGGATAGGAGCTGAAATCTTTTCTCGATGTCAGCTTAGAGAAACTGATGGTGACAATATTTGGGAATTGCCGGGGCACGGAGGTTCCATTTTGTGTTGGTCTTCTGGGTGTAGTGGTGCTGTTAGGTAATTCTAGAACTTTGGACTGAATGGCCTTGTGAAGGCCTCCCCCCCCCGTTTTAGATAGCAGGGCTTCATATGAGAAGCTGCAGCCTATTTGGGGAGGGGGGGAGGGCTCTTGCAGCTCTGTGATCTGGTGAGTTAACATTTTGGAACTCCTTGGCCAGATGAGGTCTGCTGGGCCAGTGTGGGGTTATGGTGGCGAGTGTCTCAGAATGGGGAGTTGTGGGTTGAAATCTCCACTCAACCACACGGCTCGCCTTGGCCAAGCTGTGCACATTCTCCGTTTAATCCACTCCACAGGGTTGTTAAGAAGTCAGAATGAAAGTAGGGGAGAATCATGTGCTAGCCTGAGCTCCTTGGAGGAAGGACAGGATATAAAAAGATCTTGATTTAATCGTTACCAGAGTTAGAGATAATCCTTTAAATTTATTGTTTCCCTCCCTATCTGCTGGTGGCACAGAGCGTCGAGTACATGGTAAATGGAACGTTGGCCTCCTGTTGGTTTGAAACTCAACAGGGTTGGGTCCGGTGGATCCGTTTTGCAGATTGCATCACCTTCTCTTGACACAAGAGGCTGAATCCCTTGTGTTGGGTGTGTGTGTGTGGAGGGAAGCGCCTGTCAAAAGCAACCCATTGCCTTAAATTTGCGGAGTGCTTTTCTAGGAACGATATAATAGGAAAGGAGAGGCGCTGAAAAGGAAAGAGACAGAGATATGGATGTGCTCGCTCTCTTTCCAGTCTCTGTCACACATGTTGGTAGTGGGGCTAGGAAATCAGACCTTTCTCCGGCTCTGATGCTGTGCAGTGCCAGGTCCATCAATAACAAGACGGTGACACTGCAAAGTTATGTTGCAACACAAAATGCCCCCAAAGCATTTCTCTTGCCTCAACCCCAGCCTCGTGGAACACCCTTTCAGATGAGATCCGGGCCCTGCGGAATCTGATCCAGATCCCACAGGGCCTGTAAAACAGAAGTGTTCTGCCAGGCATACAGTTGAGGCAGCTAAGTTTCCATCCAAATTGGCCTCCCCCAGCCCCTCCCCTGCCATCTATTACGTCATGGTACCAGGACGATGGAAGACAGGAGGGCCTGGTGTGATGTGGTCCACGGGGTTGCGAAGAGTTGGACTCGACTATGCGACTTAACAACAACCATCTCCACGAACACACAGGTGGCATAACCTCACTCGATCAACTTATGTTATTAGTGCCCTAAGTTGCCATCTTATTTGATTTTACTCTTGACCTGCCATGCTGATATATTAATCTGTTTTTTAATAATTTAAGGTACTGTTTTTCAGTTCTTGTTACCCGCCCTTAGCCTTGCTATGCCGGGGGTGGGTGGGGTGGGGGGCTAAAATTCTAATAAAATAAATAAAACTAGGAAAGTGGTTCTCCTCCTCCTCCTCCTCCTAATCAATTTATGCACCACTACTACATCCTCTGACCCGTTAACCAGTGATGTACACTATGGAGACTAGCAAGACTTGGGTTTGAAGCTCTTCTTAAACAAGAAGGTATAGTCCATATGCCGCATTCTGGACCAGTTGAGGTTTCTGGGTCAATCTTAAGGGTAGCCCTGCAAAGAGCGAGTTGTAGTAGTGTAGTAGAGCCTTGAGCCAGTCACTCTTGACCTAACCTACCTCAAAATGGGGAGTGGAGAACTATGCAGGCTGTCCTGGCCTCCTGAGAAGAAGGATGGGAGAAGAACAGCAAAATCTAGGTAGCAGTCATTTCTCTCTATCTTTCTGTAGGTTATTCTAAATCTGTATCCCTCTCAACTAAGTCTGTCTCATACCTCAAAATCATTTAATTTGCATTTTTTCTTTTTTCCTAAGTTATGCGAGATAAGCATTTTACCTTTTTCTCAAGAAGTACGCACAGCTTATGTGTTATAAAGGGAGTGTTAAAATTCCCACCCTCGGTTTCTGTCCTTTTTCAAAATGAGTTACAATAATACCTCATGCATGTATTTTATTAACTTTTTTTTTTGTCACATTCAAATTGCTTTCCCTCCAAGCCATGGACAAGACACTTTGGACAAATGCGTGTGATTACTTATGACTCTTTTTAGATGTTTTATCATTCTGAAACAATTCTGGGAGCACAGAGTACCACCAAGCCCAAGACTGAAGTGGGTAAACCATTTTGAAGGTTGCTCTTCTGGATATGTAGACTGACCCATCAGCTGTAGATGATAGGACAGGCAGACTTCTGAAACTACTTTCTTATAGACTACCTCCTTGTGTCCTTTTTCTGGAGTGGGGCTGCAGGGGCAACCACGTATGAGCTGGATGTTGGGTGGGCAGCGCATTGTCTCAAGTAGATGATGCCCCGTGTTCAGAATCTGAACACCTTTGGGGTCACGAAAACATTTCCCGCCAGGTCAGAATAGCTTCTTATTCTGTTGTGCGGTTGGGAGGAGAGTCGTAGCCTTCTTTCATATCATATGATTTTGTTTGGAAATGTTTAACAGTCACCTTGTTACAGCTTGCACGTTCTCTAACATTTTGCCAATGAAATTGGGTAAGGCACCTGTTGCATACATTTGTCACATGCCGCTCTCTGAGGCCTACCCACACTGCACACGACTGAAGGAGACTCTTTCTCCATCTAGCAGACACGGCATTAATTTACTCTTGACAGTGTTGCTTCCTGAAAAGCAGGAAATAGCAGGCTGTGCAATGCATGGCACATTTGTGTTCATGTATGTGCACAAAAGAGGAGATATTTCCCCCCCCCCCCACACACACACACTTGCTTTCTGGCAAAATTTTCTGACACTATTTTGACGTGACGTCCCCCCAAAGGATATGCCACTAGGAACAGGTTCCCGAAAACTGAGATTTTCCTGCTAAAGAGAGCCAAATAGAATGTGGTTGTGCCACTGGGAAACTCCTCCCTTTTCTTGGCAGCTCACCATAGTGGGCACATCCAGTGTTCCCTCTAAGCTGAGTTAGTGTGAGCTAGCTCACAGTTTTTTAGCCTCCGGCTCACACATTTTTGTCTTGGCTCAGGAAGGATGGCTCCAAAGCAAACTAAGTTATGCAGTTGCCAAATCGCTCGCTCGCTCGCAACTTTAATGCCAGTAGCTCCCAAAGCATTGTTCTGTCCCTGTTTACAGATTTTAAAGCTGTTTCCAACATGCTTAACATCATATGCCTTCTACCCACACAGACCTTTGGGTATTGTACAGAGAAATTAAAAAGCTTTACCACAGTAGGCTTTAGGGTTTTGGGTTGTTTTTTTTCTAGAGGGGAGAGCCATAAAGAAGCATCAAGAGTGCTAAATGCATTTAGGCTTTGGCTCTGCTCCGTGTGGGTTGTGTGAACATGCGGATATTGATAGCGTGTAATACTTCAAGTTTAAAATTGAATGCCTGCTGTAAGTGACAGATGTTTATGTTCAAATTAGAAACACGGGACAGGTAAAAACTCAGGTGTTTTTTTCAAGGCGGACTGCTGCCTTGGTGAGATATCGCAGTCTCTATTTGGGAAGGGAAGATGGAAGTGCAGAGATGAAAAGGTTAAGCAGAAGGATGAATGCTGTATAAGAGAAGAGAAGGCCATACCGAGTTGTCGATTACGGGCTCCTCTCGCTCAGTACTGCCTTTCCACTCTGACTGGCGGTGGCATCGTGGTTCGGCTGCCTCGTCGAACATTCTAACACCTGCATGATTTGCACTCTCAGTGCTGCACCCTAATGATGGAGCGGACTGCAGGATTGCATTTGCTCCGCGTTAATTTACACGGAGAAGAAAGTTATTTTATTTTTATTTTTTTTTAGAATTTTTTAAAATTACTTTTGCACCGGCAAACCTCAAAACGCTACAGACACTAACAAACCGCACAAACTAAAACTAAACTAAAAATAGCTATACAGGGATCAAGAAATCTGGATTAACCTATAGCTTAAAAAAAGTTCTTTCCTTTAAAACACAGTTATCGTATAAAAGCATAATATTCTAGTTTTATTTATTTATTTATTTATTTTTGAGATTTATATCCTGCCCTACCCACCGTACGGCGGCTCAGGGTGGCTCACAACAATATATAAACAGACAATATCTTAAAAACATTAAAACTAATAAAAAAGCTAATGCTATGTAGACGGCGTATCTTCAATATATCATAGCAGTGCCCAGATGTAATCCTTATGGGTGGTCCCAGTAGGCTGGCAGGAGAAGGCCAGATGTTCATATCATATAGTCAGCTGCGAAGAAGTTCGAATACTCAAAGCAGTTAATCGGGCCAGGGCCAAGGTAAAAATATTAGGCGGCCCCTACTTGAACGCCTGGCGGAATAGCTCCGTTTTACAGGCCCTGTGGAATTGCAAAAGATTCCGCAGGGCCCTGATATTATCTGGGAGCTCATTCCACCCGTACGGGGCCGCCACAGAAAAGGCCCTGGCCCTTGTTACCGCCAGCCGAGCCTCTTTTGGCCCTGGAAGGACCAGACGGTTTTGGGATCCAGACCACAGTGCTCGCTGGGGAACATATGGGGAGAGGTGGTCCTTCAAGTAGCTAGGTGTAAGTTTCTGATGTAAGCTGGATAGTTTGAGTAATTAAATCAAGTGGATACATTTAAGACATCCACAAAGTTTCAAATAGGTGAATTGAAGAAGTTATTTTTATTTTACTTCTTTATCCCTTGCCTTTCGCCCTAGTGGGAGCCCAAACTTGCCTGCGTTGTTCTCGCCTTCATTTTATCCTCAGATCAACCCTGTAACGTAGATTAGGTTGAGAGCATGTGAATGGCCCAAGGTCACTGAGCAAGATTCCATGGCAGAGTGGGGACTGGCAAAGCAAGTCCTCAAATCCTGATCCCAACCCATGGTTTGTTGGTTTATTAGAGTTTTGGGTTGCTGCTCCACTGAAGGGTCTCATGGCAACTTACACCATTAAAACCATTAAGATAGATCAAGATGGATAGCTGTCTTAGTCTGTCTGTAGCAGTAGAATAGAGAAAGAGTCCAGTAGCACCTTAGACTAACAAAATTTGTGGCGAGGTATGAGCTTTCGTGAGCCACTGCTCACTTCTTTAGATACAGCTTGAATGTGAGTCTGTCCATAATGTTCAAAAACCAGTGGGGGAACATTTAACCTTCCAGGACATTCAGTTGCTGACCTAAAAGTAGCAGTTCTCTTACAAAGAATTTTCAAAGGGAGATTAGAAAGAGACTGCTGAATTACAACTGATAATGAAGCTCAAGACAAGGCATCCACCTGGACTGAATCGAGATATAGGTTTCTCATCTCATTACCAACGCTGATTTCTCCATGCCTACTGCCTCTCTGCTTATCACATCCAATCCAGTCATACTTGCTGTTGTCATTTGCCTGATAATGTCATTCAGCATCTGAAATCACTCCAAAATCCCAATATATAGGACAGATGGACTCCCATTCTAGCTGTATCTGAAGAATTGAGCAGTGACTCACGAAAGCTCATACCCTACCACAAATTTTGTTAGTCTTTATGGTGCTACTGGACTCTTGTTCTTTCTAAAACCAATAAGGTAAAACAATGGCTGAGGACAGACTGGCAATCTGGAGCGAGATGAATGCGGAGGAAACTGCTGCGGGGGAAAAACTCCCCGGAGCTGGCCGTTCACACTGACCGGTGTATTGCGCAACGGTGCCGATATGGAGCGTTCAGACTGCTGCGGAGTGGCCCCATGTGGGCCGGCCTCCGCAGCTCGTGATAGGGCTGTTTCGGCAATTTGTGCATGCGTGCATGCGTGCTCGTGTGCAAACTGGCAAAACGCCGCGTTCACACTGTCGCCTCCGCTTGCCTCCCGCCTTCTTCCGGTTCACACTGCCTGGAAGCGGGAGGCAAGCGCAAGACGGCCCCTGGACACCGGTTTCTCCCGGTGTCCTGTTAAAGCAGATGGAAAGCGAGTGGGAGACGGGTAAGTGCGAAACGGAGCTGATGGACAGATGCACATGTCTGAACGCGCTCCCTTCTTCCACTTCCAACGTGGGGCTGTCCCGCTTTACATTGCCAGTCTGTCCTCAGCCAATGTAAAAACAAACAAATATAAAATATTAACATTAAAATATTAAATTAGTGATGGTTGATTCTCACTAGAGATCAGAATGAGCCAGTTTGAGAATGGAGATCTGTTTGAAAATCTTGTCATCTATTTGGGTTCTGTATAGCTGGGGTGTTGGTAGGGCTGCCGGCTCTGGCTTGGGAAATACCTGGATTTTTTTGGGGTGGTGGTGGTGTAGTCTGGTGAAGGTGGGGTTTGGGGGAAGGGAGGGACTTCAGTGGATATGATGCCATAAAGTCTACCTTCCAAAGTGGCTGTTTTCTCCAGATCAATTGATCTCTTGTCACCTGGATAACAGTTTCGTGGAGATCTCCAGCCACCACCGGGAGGTTGGCAACGCTAGACGTTGGTGGGGAGCTCTGTTGCGCAGCTGATTTAAACCCTGCACAAATTGCAGGCGACATGGTTGGAGGGGATGCGTGCTCTTCCCCACAAGAGCTGGCATAACATGCAGAATCTTTAACTGTAGCCCTTCTCTTGGTATGCTAGTTTGCCAGTGTGTTTAGAGGAAAGAGGCAACTGTGTTCCTCTTGGGAGACTCAAGTTTTGATGGGTTTTTTTCCCCTTAATTTGACGTGTCCCGCAGGGAGAAGTGCTGCTTGCTCAGAGAGCACAAGCTCCATATGCGAATTCATGTGCCACGCACACACACGTCATCCGTCTGTCAGGGAAACGCAGATCTCAAGGGCCTGTCGGCTCCTGGCCACGGGGCCTTCTCTGCCTTCCTAGAGGCGCTTCCCAGCTTTTTCTCCCCCTCCTTCCTCTTTGCTGGCAGACTTCACGAGGCCCTTTTGATCTGTGCGACTCTTCCCGCAATAGTTTTAATCTGATGATCCGTGACTTTTGAGACGCTTCTAGCACTTCTAAGCCGTATGCATTTGCTTGTTTTGTGACCGGTAGGCGTTTCATGGCAGTTTGGGGTATTTTTATTTTAGTTTTGTCGGTTGTTTTGAATACTCACAAATGCGTATCCCTAAATAAACTGTACATTGGCAGCCTGTACTTATGCAAAGGCGTACGTGTATGCTAGCAGGGCTGCAGGGCTTGTCGGTGGGGTACCTCTAACTTTTTTATTTCAAGGGGTCACTTCTCCGTCACGTTCCTGTCTTGCACCTGCCTGCTGGGAAGCAGAGCAGCCTGGCGGAGGGAGTTCTGCGCCACCCGGTCTCTCTGTTCTTATCTTGCCTCTGGTTCTCTTTGCTGAGGGTTATCAGCCCGGCCTGGGAGGGGGAACTGCCGAGACCCAGAAATTAGAAGAGGTGGGTCAACCACATCCTGCCCAGAGCATGAGCGAGAAGGGAAAGGCGCGCACGCAGCACTCTCTGCCTCCGCTTGGCGCTGCTGCTTCCACACGGGTGTGGCTCCCCCCCCCCCATTTTGGCCTCCCACACCCGTGTTGCAACAGGCCTATGGTAAAGGTCACAGTTTTGCCAGGCAGCCAACTTATGTATTTTCTTCAGCGGGAAGAAGTGAGAGAGACGGCTGTATCTGTATCTGTATATCGGTTTGAGGGAGGGGAACCACATCGTCTCTCAGTCTTTGCTTGCTGCTTATAGATTTCCCTGCTCCCTTCTCCAAGGAGGTTAGGATCATGTACATAATAACTTCCACTCCCCCAACAGCCCTGCTTGGCAGGTATGGCTGGAGCGAGTGACTGGTCAAAGGGCACCCAGTGAGCTTTGCGGCATCCGTTGAGTCTTAGTCTAGCATTCTAACCTAGTCTTTGGGCCTGTGCCCAAATCCGGATCCTCGCCTCCCAGCTTGGCCCGAGGCTTAAGCGGCTTGTGGTTGAGGAACAGGTGGCGGAGTTGCTGTTGAATTCACCCTGAGGTACCTTCCAGCTCCCTCCCCCCACCCCCACCTGTTACGGTTGGCGTTTAACTTCTAGGTCACCCCTTGCTTCTGCGTAGGCACCTCAGTCAGCAGCTGGCTTTGTAGGAGGCTGGTAGGCTCGGTCCTCCGAAATGTATGTTGGCCTGCAGGTTCTGTTGCCCGGATCCTCATTCTTGATGGGCTGGGGTATCTCTCTGCCGTGTTTGGCCGGGTGGTCTGTAGCCCTTGACCACCGATCCTGGTGCACCCATGCTGGAGAATGAAGTGGCAGAAAAGACTTGACCACTTCACAGTGAGAGTGGGAGATTCCAGTTCTGAATGCCCAATTGCATTTTTTTTTAAAAAACCCAACAAAAGACACTTTCCTGCATATAGAAAGCCAGCACGGCAACCCAAGGACCTTTCTTCTTGCTGAGCTGGTTTTCTGTTTGCAGGGAGTGACATCAATGCTGGAATCTTTCACCCAGTGCCGTGCCAGCTCATTTTCCTGCTTGCGTGAACCGGGCTTCAGTTAGCTGCGTGTGGACCACTGTGGCTAGCATCACTGATCCCGCATCAGTTCCTGTTGCTCCTCCTCATTCCTGCGACGGCCTTGTTTCTGAATGACGCTGCACCAGACTTGCTGGTTAGTCTACAAAAAGAATTGCAAGCTTACCAAAAGGAATCTAAGGAGCCCACTTTTGTAGTGATGTCAGTTACTTACTGGCCTTTCTCTCTTTTGATTTACGTAAGTGTCCCTTTCGTGTGGCAGGGTGGGTGCTTCTTCAGGCAAGCGGCAATTTTACATGCAGTATCCTAAGTAAATGCGGCGGAACGCAGCAGATCATGGGTGACGTGTGAGGAAAAAGGGAAGGCGGACGCGGTTCTGCTTGCAGAAGCCATAGCGCGAGGGGCTGCCCTAACGGACAGTACATGAATAGGATTTTTTAAAGAAATAACACCGTGCACATGGAAGAATGGAATACACAACAGAGGCCTCACGCGACTTCATTTAATATCGCCGTGAATCTGCGTCAAAAGCAATTACCTTGCGCGTGTGGAAGAGACAGCGGTTATGCTACGGCTTTCACTTAACACAAGCAGACTGGAGCAACTGCGCCGCTTCTGCTTGCGCAAGGACGGTCGCCAACGTGGAAACCTGGCGTAGACGGCTATCTTCCACCCCACCCACCCATTTTATCCTCATGACTGTGCCATGGGGTTCGTTAGCCGGTGTCGGGGTGCCAGGGCCGAGTTCACTGAGGGATCTTCATGGCTGAGCGGAGAGTTCAGCTTGCGTCTGCTCAGCCCTAGTCCGGTTCATGTTCAATAATGGTATTCCCACCCGCAATCCAAAATGGTACAAAACCTGTCTCTCCTTTTGGGGCCGTGTGCAGAGACCAGGCCTACAAACAGCGGGTCGACCTGCAAGTGGACATGGGAGGCACATGACAAGCAGTGAGCTGATAACTGCTCACTAGACCTCTTCTCCGTGCTCGTATCTCCTCCTCCTGGAAAGCCATCTAAGATGGTGAAGGGATGGGAAGAGTTTCACTTGCTAAATTTTGGGCTGCCATTAGCAAGGCCACCGGCAGCCGTGTATGGACTTTAGTCATCTGCGCTGACGTCCTTACACAGTTACCCCCCCCCCCCAAGCCAGGTGGGAGACGTCACGCACGCATAAGCTCTGGCTCTTAATTTCTGCTTTTGTAGAGGGGGCTAAAAAAAGCCCAGCTTCGCCGCTTCCCCTTCCCAGCCCTCCCCTGCCCCCAGACAGCCCACCTGCTTCCTCTCGAGTTATACTGTTCCCTTCACTTCCCCATTTTCTACATGCCGGGGTGGGGGGTGGGAGGGAGGGAGGGGAGGCACCACCATTGTGGGGTCTAAGAAAGGGCTTGGAATCCAGACGGGTGGAAAGGAGTGCGCATGTTTGGGGGGCAAGCAGGACTTTTGTTCATTGCCCCCCTCGTACCGCTCTTACTTGGCTCCCCGCCAGGAGCGGCTGCATTTCACAGCCTAGCCGTGGCGGGTTTGCCCTCCGCTTCGCAGTCTTAGATTTTGAAAGAGGGTGGGTGAGCTGGAAAAGACATCAGCATGGTGGGGGATTTTGAAAAGGGCAGCCGAGAGAGGTCTAGGTGTGACTCAGGATCAAGAGCACAAAGACAAGTCCGCTTTCTCTCGTTCCTCCCCCCCCCCCCCCGCCCGCCCCTGGCCATGTAGTCGCCATCCAGCCTTGGGCAAATTTCACTTCCTTCTTTCTGTAAAATGGGGCGAATAAAGAAACTGCCTCCCAGAGCAGTGGCAGAAACGAGAGGTGTGCGTTCTGCAGCTTCAAGGGCCATTGAAATCAGGTCGAGGCAGACTTACGCAGTCTGCCAATGGCTGTGGTCATTAACCTGAAGGGGATCGGAAACGATACACCCCCAGCAGGACCACATTTTGGAGACCAGCCAGGGCTGGCTCTTTTCTTCCTGCTCTCTTTGTGAGCTTCCCAGAACCATCCGCCTGGCTCTTTCTGGACACAAGCAGGTGTGTTCTCCGGCCAAGGTGTTCCTTTGTATAGCACAGTAAGGAGGGTGCAATGGGTCGGCTCACTCCTGGTCATCGGTGGCTTAGGAGGCGACTGGCATTACTTCTGAGAGCCAGTTTGGTTTACTGGTTAGAAGTGCAGACCCTAATCTGGGCGAACCGGGTTTGATTCCCCACTTCTCCACATGAAGCCTGCTGGGGGACCTTGGGTCAGTCACAGTTCTCTCAGAGCAGTTCTCGAAAGAGCTCTCCCCGCCCCACCTACCTCACAGGCAGTGTCCCCTCTAAGCTGAGTTAGTGTGAGCTAGCTCACCGTTTTTAAGGTTCTGGCGCACACATTTTTGTCTCCGCTCAGGAAGGGATGGCTCCAGAGCAAAGTAATTTATGCGGCAGCCAAATCACTCACTCACAGCTTTAATGCCGGTAGCTCGCAAAGTAGAATTTTTGCTCACAAGACTCCACTGCTTAGAGAGAGCATTGCTCCACAGGGTGTCTGTTGTGGGGAGAGGAAGGGAAAGGAGATTGTAAGCCGCTCTGTGACTCCTTTGGGTAGTGAAGGGCAGGGTATAAATCTAATCTCTTCTTCTTCTTCAACCCGTGCCACCAGTGGCCAGGTCCAAGCTACCCCTGAACAAAACAGTGGTGGTACTGGCCCAGAGGACGACGGCTGTACTTTGCTTGGCGTGACAAAAGACCTTGAAGCGGCCCCCGAAATGAACCACTGACTTGATGGAGCCTCATTCTGGCTCAGCAAGGCAATGTTTGGGTTCATATTTAAGTATTCCTGCAGAGTTTGGCAGTGGCTGTTAGAGTGTGCGGCTCCAGCAAGAGGCTGGACAGATTTCGCGGGAGAAAGAGCCAAGAACCGCTTGTGACAGGTCAGGACGTTGAAGGGAAACCTCCACCTTCGGAGTCAGCGAGCCTCTGAAGGCTGGGGGTGTGTGGGGAGCTGTTTCTTATACGCTGTGTTTGTGGACTTCCCGGGCACACCGGGCAGGGCTGCAGCTAGACACAGGACGTGGGACTAGACGTGGCTTGGTCCCGCGAGGCTACCGTTTTTCTTGTATTACGACACAGGAGGGAGCAGGATTGGCCCCAAAGGGGGGAGGAATACACAGCCCTCCCTCTGATGGGGTGTTTGAAACTGGACCAAGAAAAGGTTGTTCTTTGACCTCGCAGCCGCCGGCTTTGATTCCAGAACTCGCCGTTTCAGTTGCTTCTGCAGCTCATGAGGGGGATTCTGGTACTGGGAAGCCAAGTCGCTGTTATTTCCTTGGTGGCTTTTCCCCTGTTTCTTTAAACTTCATGGCAGAAGGGACAGGAAGGCCCCACCCTCGTTCAATAGTGCCGATCTTCTGCAGGCGATAAGGAGCTGCCCGGAAGGGGAAGATAGCGGGGATGGCTCCGAGACGAGCGCAAAGGCCCTGCCTGCAGATCGAGGGGAACTGAGCGTTGTGAGCCTGAGCCCAGCTCCAGCCCTCCCGGCTTGCCTGCCTGCCTGCCTCTGAGAGGCCTGGGCAAAGAGCCACCCCCGCCCAGCCCTTATGCTTCGAGCTCCCTGTCTTATCAGGCCAGCCCCGGCTCCCATCTCCTTCCCTTGGCAGCCTGCTCTCTTTCCTTGCCTGAGGAGTCCTTAACTCTGAGTTCCCTCAGCTAGAACTCCTGCCGCCCCGATCGATCGCTTTCAGCAGCCCCAAGTCTCCTCTTTGCCCCTTTTGACCTTCTAGACCCTTGCCCCACTCCCCCACCTCGTCTGGGACTGGTGTGTGTGCGCACATCTGCCTTCCTGCTGGGGTGCTGAGCTGTGACTTCCCATGGTAGTGTGTGTGGCTGGGGGGGGGGGGGGGAGACAGGCTCCAGTGCCGCATGGATTGCCTTATATGGGCAGAAATGCGCCACGGGTGGGGGAAGGGAGGGTGCAGCCTTGGCGCCATTTTGTGAGACAGGATGTGGTCAGCCTGTGGCTTTTGCTGCTTACAGAAAAGACGTTCAGTTATGTGCCGGGAGGGTGGGGGCTGTTGTCACCTGTGGGCGCCATACACTCAGTGACCCATTCTGAAAGTCTCCTGGCGTTGGGGGGTGGGGGGACGCTGTGCATCGCCAAGTGACTCGCACACGGGCAGCTCAGAGACCGGCACGCCGAGAATGAGCTGCGACTGCAGGGTTCTGCCGAGTGACAGAAAAGCTGCATTTGGAGGCTCATTTGGAGTTTTTAAAAACAGCGTTGTATAGATCTTGACCAGGATCATGTGGAGAGGTTTGCTTAGGACCCAAAGGCAAGTCAGGTTCGCCCAGTGCTGTGCTTGGACTGAAGCAGACTCACACCTGGAGACTGATGAAGCCATAAAACAATGATTGGGAATTACAGGCAGAAATTGTGCTGAAACAGCCACAAGCACACGGCTGTCACACATGTGTATCTAGTCCAGGGTCACTGAAGGACGGGGGACTAATTCCAGGGACCGGATCAGCACACGTGGTGCCGTTGAGGAGTCAAAGCAGCACGCCTGTTCTACTTAAGCCTCTTGTGTGTTTTTCCTGAATGTGGCCGAGGTGGGTGGGGCAGAATGGAGCGCCAAGGCAGAGGGAGTCCTTGTGGGTCGCAGGGTCCTTGATTTGCACATTTCTAGTTACTTCTAGAGCCTCCTCTCCAGTCCCAAAGAGAGCCACTCACAGATGGTACATAACAAGTGCGTACAAGGTGGAGGGGGAAGGGAGAAAAAACATCTGACTACATTTCTCTTCCACAGGGATGGGGAAAGAAGGAACCAGAGACGTTCTGGCCCCTGTCCTGTGTGTGAGAACTTCATAGCCTCGGGTGGGTGTGGGGTTTTTTTTGGTCTTTAATTCATCCTGTGTTGCCCCAGTCAGACCTGGTGTATGAGACTACTGAGTTCTTTTGCTGCCTCAAGCTATTTCAGAACCAACTTTCAGCAGTGGGATTCACCCATCTGTAAACCTGAGACTTTTTCCCCGCTTCAAAAGGAGCTGTGCAACAAAGGCTGCCTAAGTTTCCTTGAGCATGAGAAAAGACCTGCTGGTTCAGACCAGTGGTCCGAATGGTCCAGCATCCTGTTTCACCCAGTGGCCAGCCAATTCCTCTGGAGGTCCAACAACAGGGCATGGAGGCCAAGGCCTTCCCTGGATGTTTTCTCCTGGCACTGCTATTCAGAGGTTTGCTGCCTCTGAACATGGAGGTTCTGTTCCCTTAGTCACCATGGCTAGTAGCCACCAATAGAGCTAGCTCCATCAATATGTCTAATCCTTTTATAAAACTCCATTCCCATGTCCATCACGACATCTTTTGACTGGGAGTCCCACACTTTAATCATTCACTGTCCAAAGAACTCTTTCCTTTTGTCTGTCCTGAATCTACTGTCCATCAGCTTCATTGGATGCCTTCGATGTGGAAAGGATGTGGGAACTTACTATCCTATGTGGTGGTCTTGTAAAGTAACACAAAAATTCTGGTTGATAATTAACAAAATGATTGTTGAAATTCTGGATGTTGATTTACCTTTGGACCCTGGGACTTATTTGTTGAACTTGATCCCGGATGGATTAACGAAAACAGATCAGAAACTAATAGCTTATATATTGACTGCAGCTCGTATTTTACGGGCTAAATGCTGGGAATCCTCGGAGCTACCTGGAGAAGTAGAAGTAACTAAGAAACTGCTGGAATGGGCAGGAATGGACAAATTAAGTTACTTAATGTCTATGGACAATAGACCTGATCCAATTGCTGTACGGTCCAAACTTTATCTTTGGTTGGAATAACATCTGTGCTCCCTAATTTAAAAGTTATCTTGTTATGTTAAATGTTAAAATCTTTAATAAGCTTCATTGGATGCCCTGGGAGAGGGAGAACAAGTTATCTTTGTCGACTCTCCAGCCTCTGCATAATTTTATAAAATTCTATAGTGTTGTCTTTTGCCAGCCTTTTATAATGGCAAATGAAGTTCAGTGTTGGTTAGTGTAAGGGGAAGCACACTGCAACAACAACAAAAAAACAATCCCAGCTTCCAAGTATAGACTTAATGGGGTTAACTTGCTAAGACTGAGAAAGATCTTGGGGTCGTAGTAGATAGCTCAGTGAAAGTGTCCCTGGTGTGCTGCAGTGGTGAAAAAGGAAAACTGTTATGTTGGGGATTATTAGGAAAGGGTTTGAGAATAAAATGGCCAATATTGTAATGCCCCCGGATAAATCTGTGGTGCAGCTTCATTTGGAATACCGAGTACAGTTGTGGTCACTGTGTCTCAAAAAGGACGTTGCAGCGCTTGAAAAAGTACAGAGGAAGGCAACCAAGATGCTTAGGTGGCTGGAGCACCTTCTGGGACTTTTCAGTTTAGATAAGAGACGGCTAAGGGGTGGGGGTGGGGACACGATAGAGGTTTATAAAATTATGCATGGGGTGGGCAGAGTTGACAAAGAGAACTGTTTCTCCCTCTCCCAAAGACTAGAGCTCGAGGGCATCCTATGAAGCCGATGGGCAGTAGGTTCAGGACGGACAAAAGGAAATACTACTTTACACAGAGAGTGATTAAAATGTGGCGTTTGCTGCCAGAGGATGTAGTGATGGCCACAGGAATTAAAACAGCTTTAAAAGGGGATTAGATAGATTCATGGAAGATAAGTTTATCAGTGATTACTAGCCATGGTGACTGAGGGGAACCTCCACATTCAGAGGCACTGATCCTCTGAATCCCAGAGCCAGGAGGCAACATTAGCAGAAGGCCTCAACCTCTATTGGCCATCCTGAGGAACTGGTTGGCCACTGTGTGAGATAGGATGCTGGCCTAGATGAACTATTGGTCAGCTCTAGCAGGGCTCTTCTTATGTTAACCTTGCAGAGCATGGTGGGGTGTCTCAGTGTGTGTACACATGTGCATGTCTTCTTCCAGTGTGCATCTCCTTGAGAAAAAGAACGGCTGTTTCACTGCAGGGCCTCCATCAGAGAAAAACTGTGAGATGCTCCCTCTGTGGTCCCTCTCATGGATCAAGCACAGTGATAAAAAGTAAAGGTTTCCCTTGCTTGAAAGCCAGTCGAATCCGACTCTAGGGGGTGGTGCTCATCTTCGTTTCCAAGCTGAAGAGCCAGCACTGTCCGAAGACTTCTTTGTGGTCATGTGGCTGGCATGACTAAACGCCGAGGCGTATGGAACGCTGTTACCTTCCCACCGAAGCGGTACCTCTTTACCTACTTGCAATTTCTTGTGTTCGAACTGCTAGCTTGGCAGGAGCTGGGGCCAGAGACGGGAGCTCACTCCGTCACGTGGCACTCGGGTCTCGAACTGCTGAGCTACAGACCAGGGGGTCTGCAACGCAGCGTCTTCACCTCTGAGCCACTGCGGCTCTTTAAACACAGTGACAGGCACCCCTAAATCCAGTATGAACTGTAGAAAAATAAATCCTGCATACTGTCCGGGTCCAGCTTTCAGAGAATCACTCGATTCTGTTCACGCATTTGGTTCCCTAATTAAAGGTCACGAAGTCCAGCTTAACTGAGAACTGGCCAAGCAATACGTTCAACATGGTTTCTAACGGATGCTGGGGATGTTCGGCTAGTTCCTTGGCCAAGTCTAAGAAACATGGTACCATGAAGAGGGATCCAGCACACCATAAGGGCTCACCTCCCAGCCATTGGCGATGTGGGCGGCAACGGGTATCACCTCACGGGGCTGGCGCAGGAGGAGGCCGTGGATCACCTTCTTTGGGGTGACAATATAGCTTGAACTGGTCCTGGTGATGTTGCAGTTGAGGCAAAGTATGGAAGTTTGTAGTGGGCCAACTCTTGAAGATATTCTGTGGTTTTCTGAAGTGTGCAGAATTCTGTGTCAGGTAAACCCCCCTCCCCGGGGGACTCTTAAACCAAGCTAGAGCTGGCGTTTCATCAAAATAATCACTTTGTGCCTCTCCAACTATCACTGTTACATTCAAGAAGCTGTTTTGCACTTGGAGAGGCACACTGTCACGCACCAAACCCCCACTAGTTAGTATCTCTGTGACGGTTTGTGCTGTTCAAAGCACTTCATACCCATTGTTTTGCTGCAGTCTTTGTTAACAGCCTTGTAAGGCAGCGCAGTACGATCCCTGTATTGCAGGTGAGGGAGAGGGACTGATGCCATGGGGCCACCCAGGTTTAAAACAGGGAATTCTGGCTCGTGGCTCATTTTGTTGGCTGCTGTGTCAACTGTTGTTGCACATCTCGCTTGTACAGGAATCTTTAAAAGGTGGGGCTCCTATACTGCTTCAGGCTCCCAATTTCATTTCTCCCTTCCTGCCAACCAGATGATTCACACTTTGGTCTCTTGTTCTCCCTTTCCCCTTCAGGATAACTCAGCTCCTGCACCAGAAAAATCTATGCAAGATATGGGCCATCAGTAGCAATTAAGGTCTTTCCTGTAAACTCAGTAGGGAGTTTTAGGCAAGCCACTCTCTTTCTACCTTATTTCTCTACCTGTAAAATGGGTACAATATCTGTGACTCCAGCAGAACAGGACTGCTTGTACATTTGTAGAATTCTGCTTAATAAACGCGGTGTGCATGTTTCGAGGCAGCACATCTCCCACGTTAATCTGCCCTTCCAGGCAGTTATGGTACACAGGGCCTTCTCAGTGGTGGTGCCTAGGTTATGGAGCTCCTTCACTAATGGAAATGGAACAGTCTCGGAAGGCATTACTGTCCTGCAGGACATTTGGGATGGCAGAGAACTATCTCCTTTGCTTTACCAACCCCTATTGTTCTATAGCTGCTATGCCATGGCTGGGTTAAGTTTTATTGTGTTTCACACCGGTAAGTGCATTGTCGATCCTGGTGGATGAAAAGACAGGGTATTGGTAATTATACTAGAAGCTCCACCCTGCTTTCCTTGTGAGCTTCTTGGAGGCATTTGTAGGGCTGAATGGGGGTCTCTGGTGTGATGCCACAATGCACTTCTTGTCTTTGTTCAGGGAGACTTAGGGCTCAAAGAGTTTGGAGCGGTCTTCAAGATTCCTGCCAACCCTCTGAGGAAGGCCGAGAGAGAGAGAACCTTTCCTTCAGCTTCCCAGTGAGGCACTCAAATCCTTGTTCAGGAGCGAATTCTCCAGGTCCAGATTCACACACTCCCGTTTACTGTCTTGACCCCTTCCTTCTGCTCAAGCCAACCTGAATGCTGCAATTCAAATATACCAAGCTGATAACATTAACCCAAATGTGCTTCCATGTGAACATTTGACCCTAATTTGGAAGCTGGGGTAGACACAGAATTAAAGAGAATTAGCCATGATCCGAAAAAGCCCCGCCCATGTGGCCTCAGGCCAGTCAATCTCAGCCCTTCTTCCCCATCCGCAATGTGGGAATAATAATACAAGCCTACCTCACAGGGAAGTGGTAAGAGATTACAGGAAGACATGCAGAGCACTTTGGAGACCGAAAGATTCTATTTATCCCACCAGTCATGGAGAGAGACGCCAGCCCTGTTCACATACGCCAGTGAACACACATGCACATTGTCCCTGTATGTGCAGATATCTACTTGTAAGAAAGAGCCAGCATGCGTTCACTTTATGAATGAAACCGGGGACCAGTACCAGGACAAATGTGGGGTTTGTATCGCGTGTTCAGCTATACGTGCTTTGGACCATAACATGAGAATTACTCAGAGCAGAAACAGAGAGCACATGCACACTGCACACGATCGTACGGGCGTCCACTGTTGTTTGTGAAAAGGGTGGCAGACAGCTAAGGAAGACCACGGAGTCCCATCCTTTAACTGCTAAAAACTTTTCTGGTTTCTGATGTCTCGCTGGGCACCCTTTTTTGCAGCTCTCAAGGGCTAGATCTTGCTCCTCTGAAAAAAAGAAAGCGAAGTTTCTTCCCAAAAGCTGCGCCCAAAATGAAATCCTGCGCCTGCACAGTGTGATTGTGACTAGCCTCTTGCGTTCCTACAGTTTTAGTCCTGCTTGCCTTCAGGTGAATGGCCGGGTCAGCTGCTTGTTTTCTTGTATGCAGCCCAGCAACTGGTTTTCAGGTAAAAACAGTTACACACACCCGGCTGTAGCCACACGGTGTCCATTTTGATACATGTATGCAGAGGCCAGCCAGGGCAAGCCAAGTACGGCATGTTCCCCCTTCAGACATTCTAAGCTGTTTCCTTCCCCCAGCTGGGCCCCCCCCCCACTCCCGCTGTAGCTTTTCCGTGACCTGGTTGATTCGAAACCAGACCAACGTCTTCTACCCACACGGCTTTGTAGCATGAAGTCAACCGCACGGCCTAACGACTGACGACAGCGCCACAAGGAGACTCGACTGCTCCTCCGCCACAAAGGACCTCAGCTCATGCCGAGATACTGCAGCCAGAAACCCAGTGCTGAAAATACAGATGTGTGCGTGGTCGCCGAGACAGGCAAGATCCTACGCTGATCTTCTCTCTGCATTAATCCCTGGGAAATAAATTCAAGCTGGCTCTGCTGTGGTTCACAGTCATTACTGTGCGTTGCAAGTGCAAAGGAATCTTTCTTGGTTGGGACAAAACTCGTATCTTTCCTATGTTCGACCTGCAGTATCTCAGAAACCTTCTCCCCCCCATCAGGCCCACTTCGCAAACCCTTCCCTGGGCCAGGGGCTGTGGCTCAGTGGTAGCAGACATGGTTCAAATGAGGAGGGGAGCCCAAGTTCTTTCCCTGGAACTCTTCCACTGAAAGGCAGCAAGTCTTGAGAAAACCCTGGCATTGCCTGAGATCCTGGAGCACATGTGCTATGGAGGCAGATTCATAGATTCATCCCAGCCCTGGATTGACTCTTCTGCATACTGACTCACACGTTTGGCATCCAGCTCTACCATATCTTAACACCTCCCCTCCGCAGAGTTCTGGGCAACAGATGTAGGCCTGTCCCATTTGCTTCTCACATAAACCTTGTGAGACAGAAACAGTAATCTGTCAAATAGTGTGCAGAAGATCACCTAATTTGCTTTCCGAGGGACTCGAACTCAGGTCCAAGTCCAACATTGCTGGCTACACCACACTGGCTTTCCCATTCTCCTTTGTTTGAAAACTAGCTAGCACCCTCTAGTGGCCAGCCCCACTCCACGCACGAGCTGAGCCATCCTTCAAGGGATGGGAACGCGCCAATCAGTTTCTTCTGGCTCCCACACCTCTCCCATTTCACTTACAGCATCATTCGTCTCATGGTCACGTGGGCCGCTTTCAAGTTACTTAGCCTTTTCTCAAATGGACCCAACACCATGCCTTCAAGAAAGGTAGTCTTAAAACCCTGCTAAGATCAGGAAGCCTTGATCCACCCCCCTGGTTGGATTGCAAGATGTCTGCAAATTGAGAGCAGCACCTTTGGGGGGGGGGGGGAGGAGACAGTTTCTCAAATGTCTGAAACTGGATTAAAAATGCTTTGCTTTTCCTCTCCCAATATATCATGTTTGTTAAAATGCTGAAAAATCAAAGAAGTGTTTCTATCCTACCAAGGAAGTGGTGTCGGGGGGGCGGGGAGACAGCTGTGTAGCTTGTCTCTCTGTTCTAGCCTTGTCCCATTTACTTAGCTAACCAAATGTTCATTCACAGGAGCATTCAGGGCTGATTACAAATACATTGCGCATACTCAGGTCTCCCTTTCCAGCATCTGTCCACCTACTGCACCAGAAAAAAAAAACTCACCGAAGAGGGTCTTTCTCTGGTTATCTGAACGCTTGTAGTTGGGGGGGGGGGGGGGGTGTGCGGCAGCAGTGGCTTGTTTTTCTAATGTTCCAGCTCTAGTTTGGTTCCCCAAAGCTGAAGATTTATTTATTAACTGGACTGCATTTCTGCATCCTCGTAATACCGCATGCAAATGGCAGCTTGATTTGGTAAATGTTGAGCATGCGCCAACTCAGTGAAGGCCACCAACTACACAGGCAGCACATACAATATTAAACGAGCAGATTTTAAATCATACACGGCTCGCCCCAAAATGACGCTGCAGCATAAGCGATCTCAACAAGCCCCTAAAAATTGGTGAGTAGACATCAACCCTGGGCTACTTGGCCGGCCGGCTTGCTGAATATGCTGCCACCACAGATACAGAAGGCATCGGAAAGCCCCTCGTTTTGAAATGTGAGGAAATCGAGTTATTGCGAGGTGCTCGACTCAACAGAAATCAGATATTCAACTAGGTCAGTTTTCAAACATCTGTTTTGAGATCATCTTTAGTTAAGATCTTTGAAAAACCTCAAACATTGTTTGGAATTCCTCCCATAATGTGTTCAGAATACAAGCTTTTTTAAATTAAAAGGGGATTTTAACATTTGGGTTTGAACCCAAAGGCTGTTAAAGCCAAGTCTTGGTCCAAAGGTGCCCCACCCATTTCCACCACACTGAGTGTCAAGTGAGAGAATCAGAGATCCAGTGGCAGATGGACCTGCCTCCTGCCCAGGTTGGATGTCTGCTTCAATGGCCCACTGATTAGTTGTTTGAAAACACACCCATTCAAAAAGCACAGCCTCTAGACACAGAACGGGACTGGAAGAATAGTAAGTGACATGGTGCTGAGGTTCTGGGATCACAGCGTTTAAAAATACAGGAGAGGGTGAATCCCATGGATTAACAAGCAGCCATGAATTTTAATTTGCAGGAAATATTTAGAATATGCTGTTTGTAAACCATGAACTTCCTTTCATGACACATCCAGAGAGACTGTAAACATCATCACCAATATATATGTGCCCAGATCTGTGGATACTTAAATACAGAGTCTGGAGCCAAGAGCAAACAAAGTCGATTTTCTACGTACCTTAAAAAACCACCATCAGTTTTCAGAAACAAATCCCTTCAGTGGCTGTTGCTAGGCAACCATAATATTGCCAGCCTTCAAGCTTTGGTTCTGCTTGGGGGGGGGGGGGGGCTTTCCAGGACAGTTTTGGCCTTTGAGGAGGGAGTCACTGGAGCAAGGCCCACCAGCAACCATTGCTACCATGCAACCTGCACAACTCACCCAGGCCCAGCTGCTTATTGTTCAACAATAGCGACCCCACAAAAGCCAGTGTGGTGTAGAGATAAGAGTTTCAGATTAGGAGGTGGAAGGTGCACATCACCACTGCTGTGGAAACTCACTGGGTGGCCTTTGGCTAGTTACACATCGTCAGCCTACTCACAGAGTTGTTTTCAGGATACAATTAAGAATGGTGGAAGTTTCTCTGAATCACCCTTGTGGAAATATGGTGGGGTATAAATGAAGTAAATAACATAAAAGGTAGGTTGGGTGGTGGGAAGGAGAGAAGGAAGCAGGGGAAGTTGAGGATATGGGGCTGCCAACAGGAGGGAAAGAGAAAATAGCGTGGGGAATGGGGTACAGGGGAAAATGAGGTGCCTCCTCAAAAGTCCTGGGTTTCCTGCGGTGCGACTGTACCTAGCCCAGTGGCTGCCACTGCACAACTAGGCCACAGTTTTCCTGGGTAGAGGGAAAGCTGAAAATGCGGGGCAAGGTAAAGGAAGGTTGCCCGGTGGGTGGGAACTAGAGAAGGAAGCAGGAATAAGGGAGGGGCTGCCAGGGAAGAGAAGAGAAAATGAGATATCCCCCACAAACTAGAGCTGGAACACAAGTCTGCTTGTTATCTCTAACTGCAAGATCTCCCTGTGCTAAGGAGGGCATTCCAGAATTCAGAGCTGAATTTCCGCACAAGCGAAACAAACTAGTGTGTGTGTGGGGTCTCTAAACACAAAGAAAGCTACTAAATTTCAATGTCAGAATACACATTTTTGAGTAAGCTATGGAGTGTCTTCAACATGGCACGGCTTAGGGCCCCTCAGCCTGTCTTAAGGTGGCCCTGTAAGAATCTGTTAGCTGTTGGCCGACTCTGCTGCAGAGCCATCCTTCCCTGGGTTCTTTGATGGAGGCACAACCAATGGCAATGAATTCATTTTCTCTGGGCTGCGCAGACATATCCTGCAGAGGATACACGGACAAAAACCTGGTTTGTGGCTAGAGGATTACAGTCCTGGAGGTGGCTGGTGCCTTTTCAGGGAGCCAGCCTCCTCTTTGGAGCCCTTCCTCCATCCCCTCTTTCAACTGAGATGTGCAAATGTAATGTTTAGGAGATGACTTACGCCCAAGAGGATGCATTTAATCTTCTGGTAGCAAAGGAAAAGGCCTCAGGGCCACAAGCTTGGTTCCGTCTCCCGTTCTGGCAACATTAACGGATCAGTGAGCTAGAAACCCAGATCATCCCACGCCTTGTACTTCCTCAGCATGGAAATATGAGGAGATAAAATGAACTAAGATGTACATGCACCCACGCCCTCTCCCATGTAAGACCACCTTGCCAATAAAATTGTCCACATCAGGGAGAAACATTCTAGTCTGACACCTTCGGATGCTGTGCTAAGTTTTCTGCTTACAGGGAATTATTAACTGAGGGAGCTCTGAAACACGTAACTGCTCGCTGCATTCAACAGTGGAACCAATTCCTACGGGGCGGACATGGCTTCTCCCTCACTGGAGGTCGTCAAGCTTTGGATCTGCAATCAGCAGGGTACCCCTGCTGACTCTAAGCCTCTAACAAAGTCTGAAGTGACACAGGCTGTTCTACGTCTTCATTCTGCAGCATTCCGCCGCAAGAGAAAAAGTGCTCCCCAAAGAGCAGCTTCCCAAGCTTGATCCTAAAGCGGGGGTCCCCTTTTGTGTTTCATAGCACAGGCCCACAAGACAAGACAAAAGGGAGGGGTGGAAAAATCCAGCTGAACTTTTATTGTTTCCAAAACCAAAACATAGCTCTGTTGGATGAATGAGGAGATGTTCTGAATGGGGGGGGGGGGGCGTGTAGTCTTGCTTAGAAGGGGTGGAGCAAAAGGGGAGGGGCCTGGACTGGAGGGGAAGGGGCAGCGCCATGACTCTCTCCACCCTAGAGGCTTCAGGAAGGGCAAGGGAGGAGAGGGGTGACATGGGACGTGCAGCTCACTTCGCCTCCGGGGCTCTCTCATTGCACTGCTTGCTCATTCGCACTGCTGCTGGAGTCCTGGGGTTTCATCACGTCAGGGAGCTCTGGAGGGCTGGAGAAGGGCTCGATGCGGAGGGGCTCAAAGGTGTCATCTGTGTAAAAGAGAAGCGGGGAGGGAGTGGTGATAGGCACATAGCTGCCTTTCTCACAGTAACCTCTGTCGTGCAAGCTTCAAACCGACTGTGCCGCGGTTACGAACTGGAATCAAAAGGATACAGCTCCTAAAAGATACTGGCTGGAAAAAAAAAGAAAAGATGCTGGCCTTTTAAGGCTCTGATGCGAGCAAGGGATGGGTCGAGACGCCACACTCCAGGTGGTAGTCTGGCATCCACGGCACAGTCATAGCCACGTGGTGAGTTCATGCGCCTGTTATTTCCCACCCCCGGATTCCAGGTTCTGACTCAAGACACAGTCGACTGGCACCCAGCCCAGAAGGACAGCGTGAGGCCGCTCACCACTGATCTTGAAGGCCAAGCCGACTGTTGCAGGAGCTTGGGGTCGCGCCGTCTGACTGGTGAAGCCGCAGTCTCCGAGGGTTTTGCTGTCATCCAGCAACTGGTCATCCTGGGGAGGGGCAGGAGAATCGCAGAGGGAAGTGAAAAGAAACACAGAGTTACAGACATGGGCTGGACGGGCAACACCGGAAAAGCAAGTGGGCTTTGCTGTGATGGGGAATGGCAGAAGGGCACCCAAAGCAGGCCTGACTGGTGTGGGTAGCTCTGACCTTTAAAGTCCTTTGCAGTTCGGGGCGTATAAACCAGCCCAGGCCGGCAGAGAAAGATGGCCCCCCTCCACCCCGCCCCCCTACATCTATGAAAGTTCATCACACCATTTCCCCAATTCCGTGGGTCCCCGGAATTTCATCTCCCTAGTTTGGCCTGCTCAGCAGTGCTGAGACGATCGATCCGGGAAAGAGGAGGTGGCATATGGGAGGAACCTGCCATTTTAGATGTTTGGTTGGTAGGACCCACGTGAGTGCCTTCTCCGTTAGACGGAGAAACTCCCTCCCACAGGAACGCTGATCTATTCTGGAAGGTCTTTGACTGTGTATGAGTTTTGTTCTCTGCAGTGGCTCCATCCAGCTTTCCCACTCAATCTCGTACATCTCATTTTTATTACAGCACCCACCAGACATGCCTTTTGTTCATGCCAGTCCCATGGCCCCCCGAGTGTAGCTATCTTTGGGTGGTGGTGGTCAAAGAGAATCTCCCCCCTTCCATTTTTGCACCAGTGGAAAAGTTGGCTGGATCCAACCCTCTGGCCTGGGGTGGAGTAAAACTGGATTGCTGTGATTTTAACGATATCGTGTTTTTTTTGTGTTTTTAATTGTAAGCTTGGTGTGTTATTCATTACAAGAGTGGGGTACCAGCTCCTAAAATACAACTGAGGAGCCAATTTTCAAAACTGCACATTGGGTGGCAGAGTCGTGATTGGCTAGAAAGACTAAAAGCCTGCCAACGTATTGGCTGATCCACCACACCCTGCCCAAAACCATGGGGAGACCCCATACGCTGATCCTCCTCGTCTGCCCATGTTAGAGCAATGGCACCGTTCCAAAGAACGGATTCCCAGGATGCTGCCTGCGACACAAGCGATAACTAAGGAGGAATCCCAAAAGCACCCCTGTTACTCAGACAGCATTAGTCTTTCCCCTCAGAGCGTTGTCTGACTGGGTGGATGGGAGGGGGGGATGCCAGACAGCTGTGTTAAGTGGGCTAGGGTGTATTTTATTTTATTTCTTTATCATTTGCATTTCTATCCTGCCCATCCTGCAGGTGGGCTCAGGGCAGGTAACAATTTCAGTTTAAAGCATTAAAAACACGGTAAAACTTCAGAACGATTAAAGCACAAGACCCGTCAGTTTTTCTGGGAGCCAACTGCAGAAAGGAGCCAAGAACTAAGCACGCCACCAGTTCGATGCAAGGAACGCAAACGTGCCCACGTGTATCAAAACCTTGGGAAAAAGTACTCCGAGAACTCGCGCCTAGGTTTAGATGGTTCAGCCTTGAAACTGCTGGGGGTGACCTTGGGCCAACAGGGACCTGCCTCTCAGGGCTTCCCAGAAGGATTTGCCCACTCCGATACAGCAGTTCTAAGCAGGTCTAGTCAGGATCCTACTCCGATCTATCCACTGGGGCTTACTCCCAATAAAGTGTTGTTAGGATCACGCGGCCAGCGTCCCAGGCGTGAGCAGTTCCTTGATTCCTTCTGTTAGCCCCACTCCCCCGTGCCCACAGAACAGAACCCAACGAGAGGCTACACAATCGCACAGGCCAAGATAGGAACACCTAGATCAACTTGCTACCTGGCCTGGGCACGGAGGGGGGAGCACATTGGAAAGGCACAGGCTCCAAGGAGGCTGGCTGGGACTAAAAGCTGGTCGGCCCCACCGACCTTCCTCCTGTCCCCTGCTGAAAAGGAGTCTAGGTGAGTGATGGACAGGCTGTACCTGCTTGCCAGGTGTCTATCACTGTTTTTACACGAGGGCAGGCTTGGAAGCTTGCACGCAGCCCTGAAGAACCACTGGATGTTCATTTCTTTCACTATCCGGACACACCAACAGCGTAGCATGCCTGCAAGACTGTGTGTACCCGAGGCCCCTGGTCTTACGGTACGTACCTTGTAAAAAGTAACATCTGAGCTAACCCAAGAAAACACTGAAGGGTCTTAAATAAGGACACTCAAAATTATGCAAAAAGCCAAGTATAAGGAGAGGACAAATTGGGAGTATTCATGCAATTCATTTGGGCCGTTCTCCTGCATACCTTGTATAGCCTCTGGTCTTCTGGGGGTCTCTTTAGGATCCCCTCCACGATTCTTTTCAGCTCATACACTGTACTGGATTCCTTGGCGTCTGTGAAAATGGTCGTCTTGTGACATCGGATCATTAGAAAGACGTCCTGTTGGAAGACAGGGAAGAACAGAGATGGAGAGCTGAGCGGTGACCCAAAGTGAGTCGTCCCAAAAACGTTTTCAGTGACTCACCAAGCGCTTTACCCCCAACCCAGCTATTTGTGATCCAGATGACGACAACACTAGTTTACCTGCAGGGAATTCTGACTTGTGACAAGCAATAAGCCAAGTGGTTGTTCAAAAGCCTAAACCATCTTGCCTGTCACCAACACCCCTGAGATTCTTTGGAAAAGCTGGGAGAGACAATGAGGACACTTCCCCCAAAATGAGGGGCCAGGGCATGGCTGGGTGTGCGTATTTATGTAAACTTTGCCCCCCTAAAAAAAAAAAGTGCAACAACCTTGTGTACTCAAGCATGGACCGGGTTTCATGTGTGTACCCTTCTGGTGTACGAACTGCAGTGTCCTGGGTAGAACAGTGGCACACGTGGCATTTCCTACATAGCCATGATCCTAGTTACTAATTATAGGTTAGATCTGGCCAGTTTTTCCACTGGAGCAGATGGGAGAAGGGGATCCACTCTGGCTACCAAAAAGACTATGCTGGGGACCAGGGGATCTGCAGGGACAAAAGCCACATGGAATAGGGCAGGGGTGGGCAAACTTGCTCAGCGTAAGAGCCGCCTAGAACAGGGGTGGCCAAACTTGCTTAACGTAAGAGCCGCATAGAATAAACATCAGATGTTTGAGATCCGCAAGACCTGAACAAATATTACCTGCTTTTATTAGAAAATAAGCAAATTTGCTTTTTATTAACATTAAATGAGACTGCCAAAAATAATAACAAAAGGGGTAAAAGCAGATATTGATACTGATCTTAATTTGTCCAATGATATTTGTTTGCTAATGATATTTAGCTTCCCCAGCCGCCCTGCCGGGAGCCACATAATATATGTGAAAGAGCCGCATGCGGCTCCCGAGCCACAGTCTGCCCACCCCTGGAATAGGGGATGTAGTAAGGGGAGGAACTGGATGTCATAGTCCCGCTGTGGACTGCACTGGTCAGGCCGCACCTGGAGTATTGTGCGCCATTCTGGAGGCCCCACTTCAAAAAGGATGTGGACAGAATGGAGCAGGTGCAGAGGAGAGTGATGAGGATGATCGGGGGGGGGGGGGGGGCTGGAGACCAAGTCCATGAGGAAAGGCTGAGGGACTTGGGAAACTTTAGTCTGGAGAAGAGGAGGTTGAGGGGGGACATGATGGCTCTCTTTAAGTATCTGAAAGGCTGTCACTTAGAAGAGGGCAGGGAGCTGTTCCTGTTGGCAGCAGAGGAGAGGTCTCAAAATAATAGGCTTAAATTAAGGGCAGGAAGGTACGGCTGGGTATTAGGAAAAACTTCTTCATAGTAAGAGTTGCGCAACAGTGGAATCAGCTGCCTAGGGAGGTGGTGAGCTCCCCCTCACTGGCAGTCTTTAAGCAGCGGCTGGACAAACACTTGTCAGGGTTGCGCTAGGCCAGGGGTGGGCAAACTGTGGCTCGGGAGCCGCATGCGGCTCTTTCACATATATTATGTGGCTCCCGGCAGGGCAGCTGGGGAAGCTAAATATCATTAGCAAACAAATATCATTGGATATCTGCTTTTACCCCTTTTGTTATTTTTGGCAGTCTCATTTAATGTTAATAAAAAGCAAATTTGCTTATTTTCCAATAAAAGCAGGTAATATTTGTTCATGTCTTGTGGCTCTCAAACATCTGATGTTTATTCTATACAGCTCTTACGTTAAGCAAGTTTGCCCACCCCTGTTCTAGGTGGCTCTTACGCTGAGCAAGTTTGCCCACCCCTGCGCTAGGCTGATCCTGCATTGAGCAGAGGGTTGGACTAGATGGCCTGTCCGACCCCTTCCAACTCTGTGCTTCTCTGATTCTATGAGACTTAGCAAGAAAACTGGCTGGGTCCAAACCCAAGGCCTGTTAGCACCAATTTGCAGAAAGCACAGGGCAGAACTGTTTGGTGGAGGAATATCACATAAGCCTTGGAAACGCAAATCAGCACAAGCCAATCTTGATCCACCCCCAAAGCAAAACATGATCTAGTAACACAGGCCCGTTCCAAATAAGCAAATCTACAATTTGGATGCACGACTTAGCTCCGTTCTTTTGCAGCGAGTATTGTTATTTCAATTCCCTACTTCCAAGCAAAGTAAATGTTTCAAAAACACTGCAATTGTTTCATTCCTTTTCTTTTGTTGTTCTCGCGCGCCAGCCCCCGTGGGATACAATCCACCTCGACAATAATATTAGTGACAAGGCTGCATTCCTGTGCACAGCATGAGTTAGCCACGTTAAACTAAGTGGGTCTTGCTCATGAGTAAACATACACAGCACTGGACTACACAGCCCTTTACTAAACAAAGCCCCAAGGGCATTCTCTTCCTTTTTATTTCTAAGCCTGTTTCTTTTAATCACTAAACACAGCATCTATCCTTTGGGGCACTAACAATTTGAGAACAAGACGACCCCATCATAAATAACGAATCTTTTCAAAAATAAATGCAAAATTTATGCAAAATACACATCTCAGTGTTTCAAGTCCTCTCAACACCGTGAAGTTTCCAAGGTAACCCACCCCTCCTGAAAAGTAACCCAAAGATTTTTTACCCTCTAATGGAAAATCTTAGGAACAGTCTTGAAAAGCTTCTTGCCTATAACCTGAGGGTCCCTCTGAGGCCAACTAGCCGCCCTCCCCCACCCACAATGGGAAAAAAGGCAATTCCTGTCTGATGCTTAGGTAATCCAGTTTATAGAACCCTTCCCAGGTTCTTCTCCCAGGAGATAAAAATCTTCTTCCTCCTCAAACTAACTGCTGTTTTATTATCTCCACAAAGGGCAGGATGACATTTTTGCCTTCTCTTTGTCACAGCAAATCGCTTGAAAACCTGTTTGACACCCAGCAGCATCTTATTCAGTCCAGCCTCCAGCATATCCTGTATTCCATTTTAAGTCTCTTAACTGAAGTTGTGGGGTTCTGCCAGCAACGCCCAAGACAATTTTTCCTCCCCATCTTTTTGGCACTGAATATCCAGCCCAACAAAGAGTTCTAGAGAACTCAAAAGCTCACGCGCTGTTTCGTGATATTTTAGTTAGCTCCGATAAAAGGCATCACACAGTTTTGGCTTTTGAAATGTTTGCAGGTCAACCCATCTGATACTTTCCCCCTCACTTGATAACTAAACCAAGATAGAGAGAGGCCTTGGTTCAAAATCGGTATTTGTCAAACTTCAGTCTGGGAGACCCAGGTTCAAATCCCTGCCCTGCTGTGGAAACCTGCTGGGTGACCTTGGCCATGTATGACATGCTGAGTTTCTTGGGTGAAAGGGCTGCATAAAAATGTAATACAATAAAACAGGAGAGTGGGGGGAATCATTCTTCCAGGTGCTCCTGGGGATATAATCATCATCATTATCTTGGATAAATAGATAGTAAACAATTATATGATGAATAATAAACAGTACTTAGGAATCAACAGTAATTGATATTCTGTTCTTGTGGATAAAAATGTAAATACTAACAACAATAATTTCCTTCCAATTAACTCATGGTAGCCACCGTTCTGTTTAATGTCGCCTTGGAAAGTTATCCTAGCCCTGCTCCAAATTAAAGGCATTCAATTCCCGTCAAATCTTTCAGGACAGCTTCTGTATCCCAAAAGCCTCGAATAGAACAGTCCACTACCGCTGCTCCCAAATCTTCCTCCCAGTGTTGACAGGTGAAAGGCCCAAGCACTTTAGTCTAAAAAGCATTAAAGAATTCACCTCCAGCACCAAAACACACCCCTACCGCAGCTGACATGACCAATGCTCCCTCTAAGCTGTGGAGTCTTGTGAGCAAACATTCTGCTCTGTGAGCTACTGGCATTAAAGTGGTGAGCGAGCCATTTGGCTGCTGCATAACTTAATTTGCTCTGGAGCCATCCTTCCTGAGCTGAGACAAAAATGTGTGAGCCGGCGACTACAAAAACTGTGAGCTAGCTCACCGTAGCTCAGCTTAGAGGGAACACTGGACATGACCCGGCTCAGGCTTAGTCTGCCGTGTAGCACACATTTGATTTTCACCCTGCTCTGCCACCTGGCTCCAGAGGGTAAACAGCGAACAGTCCCACCCCCCAGCTCAGACAACCATGGCCCATACTTTCGACAGTACCGCCCCAGCGTGTGCTACTTCTGTTATGAACATCTGAGGGATACTAAATGACCAACAGAAGTTAGCAGCACTGGAAAAAAGACCAGGCAAGGCAGGAGGGCGAAAGAGAAACAGCGGAACTGGTGAACAGGCTCCTGCCCAGGGAAAAAGTGGGGGAGGGCCTGGCCTGGGTTGCGTGATGGGGGAAGGAAGGGGGGAGAAGCACAGTGGCAAAAGTGACCCGGGCTTGGAAGAAGGCAGAAAAGCGGAGGTGGTTATGGTCGCACACAGAGACCCCTTTTGGCCAAGGGGCTGAAAAAGAGGCCCCCACCCAAAGGAAGAGGTTAGGTGGGTGTGCATGGGAAGGGAGGGGGGAGGGGGGGGAGGGGGGGAGAGCTAGGAGGGCGCCCTGCAGAAGTGAAGAGGAGGCGGAAGGGGGTGGTGGTGGTGGGGAGAGCCCCAGGGGTCTCTGCAAAACAAACGGGCAAGGGTAGGAAAAAGGGGGGGGGGTTGGCAGATAAGAGGAAGGGGGGGGGAGGCGATTCCCAGGCGGGCCACTGCTGCCCCCGCCGTCCCCTCTGCCCACTCACCATCTCCGCAGCTGCAGCCTCTGCCCAGACCCCCCAGAGAGGAAAAAGCGGCTGACCCCCCAATATCCCAACATGCACCGCAACCTCAGGACGGCCCAACCCGGTTTCACTGGAAGCGTCGGGCGGCGCATGCGCGCGGGAAGAAGTCGTGGGATGCTGTGTTTGTTGGTTGGTCAATCGGGAAAAAAGAACCATAGACAGCGAAAGGAAACACGGAAGGGACCATAGAGGAGGAGGCCTCCCCGCCCCTACCTCCGCCATCTTGGGAAGGGCACGCTAGATCCCAGCCATACTTAGAAGGTCGCTTTGCCGTCTCCCAGCGAAGGGGTATTTAAATACTGCGGCAGCCTGCCGTCGGCTCCACGGCGGCGCCATTTCGGGAAGGTCACCGTTTGCTTTGCTCGCCCTTCACCGGGGGGGGGGTGTCCAGGGATTTTTTGATCTTACGCCATGACGATGGGAGAATTCGCCCACTGGCATAGAAACAAGAACTATTTTAGGAAGAGCGTTTCCTTTTTTTGCGGCTGATGGGGCAAGGAGGGTACCTGGCGGCCGCCATGAAGACAGAGCGTCAAAGCACCTACGTTCAGTTGCGGGCCCAAGCAACGCGCCATCTTGAGAAGGGCCACTGGGAAGGCCCACCATTTTGTAGCCTTGTGTTCTGACGCAATTGGTGGTTTGCCTTCTCAGTGGCATTTCGAGGGCCCCAACAGCGAGGAAAGGAAAAGGGGCGGCCCTCTACATGCATCTTTCTGCGTTCCTGCTGAAATCACTGCAATGCAAAAGTAAAAAGGAGCCACTTTATACAACCACCTGCAAGTGATCGTGTTTTTCCTGGCTGTGGGTGGGCAGGGGTTGCATATTGAAATGCTCCCACTTTAATGGGAAAGCGAACATCCAGACAGACCTGTAGAGAAATATTCAGTCCGTTTCTATGCCCTGCACTCAGTGCAGAAAAAGCTCCCAAAGTGGCTTCTGCACTCATCACGAAAATATTAACGTGAGCGTGTGTTCAGAGCTGTCAGCTGCTGACTTATGGCAACGCTATGAATTAATGACCACCGGAAAATCCTGTTGTTATAATAGCCGCCTTCAGGTTTTGCAAACTGAAGGGCGTAGGGTTGCCAATTCCCAGTTGGGAAATACTTGGAGATTGGGGGTGGGTGGGGGTGGAGCCTGGGGAGGGCAGGGTTTGGAGAGGAGAGGGTCTGTGCCATAGAGTCCACCTTCTCCAGGCACCACCAGGAGGTTGGCAAACCTTGAGGGGCGTGGCCTCCTTCATTGAGGCAATCCATCTCACTTTGGACTGCCCTCTTTTATTACTGCCTTCAACTTCTCCAAGCATTGTTCTCTTTTCTGGCAAGTCTTGTCTTCTCATGATGTGACCAACGTCCAGTAGCCTCAGTTTGGCCATTTTAGCTTCTAGGGACCTGTTGGGGGATGCAAAGGAGCTCATTGGTCTGCATCTCTCGTGTTTTGTGTGTGTATAATTTACATCAGGAGAACAGCATTTGAGGAAAGGACTAGGACCAATTAGGGCCATTCGGGTGAGGGCAATCTCTTTTATTAGGGCCAACCAAATCGACACAAACCATTGTGCTTGAAGAAGAGTTTTGGCAAACTCAAAAGCTTGCATAATGTTTTGAGTCAATTTGGTTGGTCCTAATAAAAGGTATTACACGGGACTTTGTTCTTAGTTTGGAATTTTGTGTGAGCCAGTATGGCCTTTTACTTGGGGCGGGGGGGGACTTAAAATACTTGAAGTGTTGCTGTGGGTAGAGAATGGCTTTCTTAATTGCCCATAACCAATGCTCCCTCTAAGCTGCGGAGTCTTGGGAGCAAAAATTCTACTTTGTGAGCTACTGGCATTAAAGCTGTGAGCGAGCGATTTGGCTGCTGTGTAAATCAGTTTGCTCCTGAGCTGAGACAAAAATGTGTGAGCCAGAGGCTAGAAAACTAACTCAGCTTAGAGGGAAACACTGGCCACAACCACAGTGGTCACCCAGTCAATCCACAGCCAGCTAGGAGGGCAAGAGATAGATGGCACTGAGATTGCCACAAAGGTCAACAAATCAGCATCGTGTACAGCTAGATGATGGTGGAGGAGGAAGCCTGGACCTCCCCGCCCCCCTTTGATCTAGGGCTGTTCCTCTTTGCATTCATTGACTGAAAGGTAAACTCTTACTCCTTATTGTACATTTGGATAGAATATCCACCTGTATGTTTTTCCTTATATCTCTACAAGGAAACAGGGGTTGCACAAACTGCTCCCTGTACCTATGCACAACCGTTTCTCAAGTGCACCTAAAACAGCCTGTGTTTCTTTTGGGACATTTAAGCCTGTGTATACATGGGTCAAACTTGGTACTGTATTTCCAGAAATGGAAGGAGGCAACCCTCCCCCCACCTTAAATAATACACTTCTATTTAAAACCATAGGGATAGCATAAAGAAATGCAGAGACACAGAGACAATTAAAAATGAAGCGGTTGGTCCAGCAGAATATCACCTACGCCCAGAGGAAGTTAGTATACAATCTAATCCTATGTAAAGATACTTGGGGATATTTGCTTCCTGGATGGGGAATAAAAGGGAAGAATGTAAATACGCTTTCCCTATCTGGTGAGATGTTTGAGTTCTTAGTTGTTACACTCTTATTCTGTAGAAGGTCCAAGGACAGAACTCTAGGAAAGCATCTAATTGGGGGGGGGGGGGGGATGAGGACTTTGTAGTGTATGAACTGGCCCTTAGATAACCCCCTGGGTCCTCAGAGTGTCCAGACCCCATTCCTGTATTTTTGCCTAGGAAGGAGGAATCAGGGGGATCTTAGTGACTTGCCTCTGCCCACCCAATAGGCTTACCAACTCCTGGTTGCAAAATTAGTGGAGATCTAATAGTGGAGTCTGGGGAGATATGGGTTTAAGGAGGGGAGGAATATCAGCAGGGTGTAAATGCTGACCCTCCAAAGAGGTATAATGTTGATCCTCCAAAGCAGCCATTTTCTCCAGGGGAACTGGATCTCTGTAGTCTGAAGACAGTTGTAATTAAAGGGGGTCTTGAGTCCCCACCTGAAAGTTGGCAACCGTAGTGTCTAATAAAGAGGGTAGCAATGCATCATGGCGAACTGGCTTGCTCTGGGGCATCAGCTGCACGGGAGGAGGCCAAGGGCGAACCCTACTTGAGGCAGCCGAAATCTGTGAGTTTTGCGGGGAGATTTGAATCCAGGTCTAAGTACAAGTGCTCTCCACTGTATTGGCTCTGGATACTGTGTCGCTCACACTCATTCCCACATTTTTACCCAGTTTCTTCCCATCATGGTTTCTTGAGTTGCTTAGTAGTTAAAAAAAAAGATGGGGAAAAATTGGGACAACAGTTTATCGGGAAGCTTGGATCTTCCCTGGTGAAAAGGAGCACTTGGAGTAGAATCTGGGACATACGGGCTTTGAATAGGGAGGCCGTCTACAGTCGACCCAAGGGAAAAAGTCTTGAAGATGGAGGACAAAAAAAAATTAACATATACCAATTTACTTCCATAGATGCAGATTTACATGTCATTATTAAAATCGAATTACTACTTGCTGTAGTGCCAAGTGATGCTGGGTGGAGTTCAGCTCCTTGAATGAACAAGGATCCGGGAGTTCCACGTTTGAATATCTCACTCTCTTATCCAAGCTTGCTGAACGACCTTGGGCCTCTCACTCTCTCTCAGCTTAACCAACCTCACAGGGTACTTGTTATCAGTGTTCCTGTAAGCTGAGTTAGTGTGAGCTAGCTCACAGTTTTTTAGCCTCCGGCTCACATGTTTTTGTCTTAGCTCAGGAAGGATGGCTCCTGAGCAAACTAATTTGTGCAGTAGCCAGAATCGCTCTCTTACAACTTTAATGCCAGAAGCTCACAAAGTAAAATTTTTGCTTGCAAGACTCCACAGCTTGGAGGGAGCATTGCTTGTTATGAGGATAAATGGGGGGATATGGTAGGCTGCTTTGGAGAGAAAAATGGGGCATCAATATCTAATTAAATAAAAGGACACCCGCCTTTAGGTTTGCCAGCCCTGGTTTAAGACATTTTTGGAGATTTAGGGGCAGTGCCTGGGGAGAGTGGAGCTTAGTGGGGGTGGGATGCCTCAGAGTCCACCCTCCAAAGTGTCCATTTCCTCCTGGGGAACTGATCTCTGGGTGTGTTCAGACAAGCAGCTAATCCTGCCATTGGCCCGGCTCTAATTTGATCTCGATCTTTTTTTATCCAGTGTTGCACGACCAGACAGCTCCTCTATGAATCGCCTTACTGTGCGCGGACTCCGCGGTGGATTGTCTAGACCAGGGGTCCTCAAACTACGGCCCGCGGGCCACATGCGGCCCGCCAAGGGCATTTTTCTGGCCCGCCGGGTGTGCCGCTGCCTGTCCTCCAATTCCCAGCAGCACACAAAGCAGCAGAAAAATTGCAGCCAACTCGTCCCGGGCCACATGACAAAGCCCCGCCCCCCTGCTTCCAGTCAGCCAGGAGGAGGCAAAAGGAAGACTGGAAGAGGGTAAGTGTGGGGTGGCAGGCGCTCCGGCTGGCCCCAAGTCTCCTAGCTGGCTGAGAGGCCTCTCAGCCGGCTAGGAGACCTGCGCCAGTCCCAAGAGCCAGGCGGGGGTCTTTTTCGAGGCTTTTTGTGCTGCTGGGAATCGGAGGGGGAGAGAGAGAGAGAGAGAGAGAGGTTTCTCTTTCCCATCATGATGCCTGCAGTAGTGGAGTTTCAGGGAGAAGCAGCTGGGGGCTTGCTGCCTTAAAAAGTTTGTGAGGATGCCAAGTTCTTTGTTTCTTCAGAGAGGGAAAGAAAACAGCCTCGTCAAGTGTGCCTTGCTTGCGCACGCACCCCCCCCCCCCCCGTGCGCCTTCCCTACCCACAAAATAACATCTGAAATCTCCAACCAGATCTAGACTAACTGATGCACACTTGCATCACTTGTTACGACTAGCAGTGACAAATATGGAACCGGAGATTGACCATCTCATTAGCCAAAAGCAGGCCCATAGTTCCCATTGAAATACTGGTAAGTTTGTTGATTTAACTTTACTTGTTCTTCATTTTAAATATTGTATTTGTTCCCATTTTGGTTTTTTACTTCAAAATAAGATATGTGCAGTGTGCATAGGAATTTGTTCATAGTTTTTTAAAAAAAACTATAGTCCGGCCCTCCAACTGTCTGAGGGACAGTGAACTGGCCCCCTGTTTAAAAAGTTTGAGGACCCCTGGTCTAGACGGTGTCCACCTGAAGGAGCTGCATGGTTGGGTTTTTTTAAAAAAAGAATTCTGTTTGCGCAAGGGCATATGTGCCTCACTGTGTACGTATTCTTCCGCGCATGCATGAACTTGAATGGTCAAAGCACTGCCAGTGGCACCTTCCTCTAGGTACAATTTCAGTTAACAAAGTTTATACATTTCACGGGCCATTCAGAAACATGAAATTGTCTGGAACGTTTGAGCAAAGCTCTGCAGCTGAGTCAGACCATCCCTACAGGCTGATTGGGCGTTGGAATGATCAGACAGGAGAAAGTCCGCCAGTGGCCCATCGGCAAACTTTAGACCGGACTTTCAGCAGTATCTTTAAAGTACGGCTCCCTTGCTGGGATCAATGGGCTGATCACAGAAGTGGCACCTTTCCCAGATGTTGCTGTCTGGACGTTCCCTTTAAATCCGCCAGGCACTTGTGCCTGGATTGGATTTAAAGAGCTGCCTGATCGTGACCTCTGTCAGTTGTAATTTCAGGCAAACTCCAGCCCTCACCTAAAGGTTGGCAACGATACCTGGTTTAGAAGCTACCAGTTGTAGCACTGAGGTGTTAGTCTTTAAAGAGCTCATTTACTCTTTGGTGGGGCTGCTGTACCTTCCAGCCTTTCTCAGGGATGTGTTTACAGCGCCCTCATTCTTGTACCAAGGATTGCTGTCGAAGCCTTCACATCGCTGAAGATTTCTATCCCACCTGCCGTATTCCTTTATTCTATAACAAAAGGAATCACGGTGAACAAGGAGTCCAAAAGAACAACAAACACCGTATGAAAAAATCCAGTAAATAATATAACAGCAACACTCTTTATATTAAATATATGTATAGAAATTCAGTAAGTCAATAGCCATGGCACAATGAGCATACACGTACACACACCAACTGGTGTCAGCTCTCACAAGCAAAGTCTCTTTCATTTTTCTTTTGTTGACAGAATGTGGAAGTCAACGCACTCCTCCAGATTGTGAATAAGCGGTTTCAGTTGAACTTCCTCAGGACTTTAGATAGGCTGGAACAAAAGCCTTCAAATATTGGACAAAGCAGAACAGAAGCCTCTAATAGAGTTAAACAGCTGCCTCATCTTGTTGAAAAGAGACGAGGCAGCTGTTTAACCCAATTATAGAGACTTCTGTTCTGTTTTGTATAATATCTGAAGGCTTTGGTTCCAGTCTATCTAAAGTCCTGAGGAATCTTTACCTGGGGGCGGGCTAGTTCGTGACAGTTTTGCCCACAGGGTTTAAGATTATTTATATTTATTATTTTTATTTATTCCATTTATACCCTGCTTTTCTCTCCAACGGGGACCCAGATGGGCCGTTATTGTTCTCCTTGCCTCCATATTACCCTCAAAACAACAACCGTGTGAAGTAGGTTAGGTTGAGAGTGTGTGAGTATAGCTCAAGATCACCCAGCAAGCTTCCGTGGTGGAGTGTGGATTTGACTTGAGTCTCCTGGATCCAAGCCACTCTAAAACCACTACACCGCATTTGGCAGTATTTATTTATTTATTTATTTATACCATTTATCATCCGCCTTTCTCACTTGGACCCCAGGCAGATTACACAAAGCGAGTCAATACAGTCATCAGGTTTGGGGTATCCAGTAAACAATACAATAGGATTAGGGTTGTATATAGGATTGCCAGCCTCCAGGTGGGGCCTGGGGAATTTCCCGCTTTCACAACTGATCTCCAGCTGACAGAGATCAGCTCCCCTGGAGAAAATGGCTGCTTTGAAGGGTGGACTCTATGGCACTGTACCATGTTGAGGCCCCTCCCCAAACCCTGCCCTCTCCCGGATCCACCCCCAAAGTCTCCAGGTATTTCCCAACCCAGACCTGGCAACTCTGTTTGTAGAACCAGCAGAAATCTAGAAACAGAACTGAAGCAAAGCATAAGTCTTAACACGACACATTAAATGACACAAGAATCACATAGCAGCAGCCTAGTTTCAGTACAGTCCCTAATAATTTTGTCAAGTAACTTTGTGACTCATTTAGTACAGGGCAATTCTGTTGCCTGTGTAGAAAAGCTCTCTCGGTTTTGCATTGCTTGGAGAAAGGCAGGAGAGTGGAAGCCTTATGATTACGATGACGATAACAATGAATTTTGGTCGGGTATGTGCTTTTCGTTAGTCACTGCTCACTTCTGCAGATACCAGCTATCTGAGGAAGTGAGCGGTGACTCACAAAAAGCTCATCCCCTACCATAAATTTTCTTAGTCTTTGAGGTGCTACCGGACTGTTACTCTTTTCTGCTGCCACAGACAAACATGTCTACCCATCCCGATAACATTATGTGATCTTATTCTTCTGTGCACCTCCTCAGGTACCCTCACAAGAGCAGAAACACAGTAATACAAGTAAACAAAATTAAATTTTCAAGTTTAAAAACCAGCGATTGACAGTTCAAAGGGAATTTTTCAAGCAAGTGCAATCTAATGTTCATGTTTTGTCCTTTGCGTGTGCATGTGCTAGAGACAAGGGTTCAGATCCTTCCTGCCAGTTTTTCTGGCAGTGAAAAAAAAGGAAGAATGGGCTTCTTTTGGCCACTAAATAAGGCTACATTGTACATTATGGGACTTGCATATACAAAAGCTATGGGGGGACTGGGGCCGTAGCAATCGGGTTGCCAGCCTCCAGGCGGGGCCTGGAGATCTCCCGCTTTTACAGCTGGTCCCCATCTGACAGAGATCAGCTCTCCTGGAGAAAATGGCCACTTTGAAGAGCAGTGGCATTGTACCATGTGGCATTGTACCATGCTGAGGCCCCTCCCCTCCCCAAACTCCACCCCTCCTGGGTCCACCCCCAAAATCTCCAGATATTTTCCAACCCAGACCTGGCAACCCTACGTAGCAAGGAAGCGTATTGGGTAAGATACAGCACAAACAGCTGGCTGGGTCCAACCCTAGATGCATCCTCCCACTCACTCAGAAGGAAATGACTACTCTAGCAATTCACACTTTTTTTAAAAAAGGCATCCCTAGAAAGTAAAAATTGGGACTAAATAGGAAAATTAGTTTATCAGTGACAGGTCTGAGAAAGTGGAGACTTTCCCCAGTAAATAGGGACTGTTGGAATATCTTGACCTCCCCCCTGAACTTGTATAGGCCTCCTGAGATATTCTAAGAGAGGCACATCTTTGGTATACATGTGATATGAAGAATGGTCCATCTAGTCCAAATTCCTGTTTCACACAGTTGCCCACTAAAGGCTTTCAGTCAGGGCACAGAGATCGCAAAACTGTTCCCAGTTGCTGTCCCCTCACTGGTATTCAGATGGTTATTTACTCTGGACATAGAAGTTCCATCATGGCTAATAGCCGTCGATGGATGTATTCTCTATTAATTTGTCTAATTGCCTTGGAAAGCCAACTCCTAGCATCAGTATTGTATCCTGCAGCTGTGAGTTCCACGAATCAATCACTATTTGAGTGAAGAAACACTTCCTTTTATCTGATCTCAGTCTACATCATCGTTACTATGTACCTTTGATAGGGTTGCCAACTCTGTTGGGTAATTCCTGGAGATTTGGGGGTAGACCCTGGGGAGGGCAGGGTTTAAGGAGGGATAGGACCTCAGTGGGGTATAATTGCATAGATTCCACCCCAAAACAGCTAGGGTTGCCAGCCCCCAAGTGGGAGTGGGGGATCCCTTGATTTTGCCAGCTGGCTTGGAGGAAGTCCCACTCCCAACAGCCACAACCCAGCACAATGCTCCTGGTGTGGTGACATCACTTCCGTGTGATGTCATCATGGCGGGGATGTCGCACGCAGAGATGTCACCCTACTTCCCCAGTCTCAGAAAGCTCCCTCCCACCCCTTACTGGCAACAGGTAAGCACCTGTCAACCCTAAAAGTAGCCATTTTCTTTAGAGGATTTCCCTAATTTGGAGAACAATTGTAACTCTGGGTGTTCATGTATCCTTGTGACATGTCACCTTGATTCTAAGGAAATATGGCAAAGTATGAATATTTTAAATAAATGTATTCATTTAATAAATGGTAGAGGCTAGATGGCCATCCATAGCCTGTGCCGCCACTCATATTAGGAAGATCACGGAGCAGAACATTTGTCAGATCTTCTATGCACCTACCCACAACACCGTCATTAAGGTAATTAGTTAAATATCACCAGCACTTTATGTAATTTATGTAATTGAATTGTTTTGGATTGAATTGTTTTAGACGATTTTATGTTATGATTGTTAATTATGCACCAAATTGTGTGAGCCATTCTGAGCCGGCTTTGCGGGGAGGGCGGGGTACAAATTAAATAAATAATCAATAAAATAAGTGCTGACTCTGTGAACTTAGGCCCATCACGAGGCGGGAGAGCAGGAAGGGTTGCATCAGTGCTTAGTCCTCATGGCCCTTTCTTACATGCCCAGAGAAATGCTGATCGCCACTTTGGGGTCAGGAAGCCATTTTTCTCCAGACCAGTTCTTGGGTTCCCCCCCCCCCCATCTTTTGGGCATGGAGCAAGGATCTCTGGGGGGGTATGTGGGGGAAGTATTTGTGAATTTCCTGCATTGTGCAGGGGGTTGGACTAGATGACCCTGGAGGTCCCTTCCAACTCTATGATTCCACTTTCTCTGCCCCAAGCATAACGTTATCACCCTCTCTCATGGCCTCTCTTGACTTTTTTTTCTAAATGGAAAAGTCCCGGACTCTTTAGCCGTAAAGATGGGGGTCCATCCCATAATTGTTTTGCTTACCCTTGCCTGAATCTTTCCTAGCTCTACAGTATCCTTTTGGAGATACGGTAACCAGAACTCTACATAGTATTCCACATGCATCCACGCAGTAAACAAAGGCTACTATACGAATGATGCAGCTCAGTCAGTGTGGAACCGTAACAGGGCAAAAGTATCCTGAGGCAGTCCTGTGACCTGTGCCATTTATAAGAACTGAAATCCACCCCGATGCTTCAGGCCCCCTCAAAAATGTACACACGCGTCATTATCCAGAAACACCATAGTGACTGGTGACAGGGCTGGCGTGACTCAGACTAACTGGGGGATGCTGGCAACTCACACTGCTGTTTACCAGCGTGATTTCAGGGAAACCGGCTCTTCCAGTGCTTGAGCTCTCGGTTGCTCCCTTTGGAGACATGCGGGGGCTGGGGAGTGAATGAGAGGCCAGGAGGAGATGGGAGGGAAAACTGTGTTCACTCTGCAGGAGTAACTAGAGGAGTGTGTGAGGGCAGAAAGCTAAAGCCTTGCCCCAAGGAGCTTCCAATTTAAAACTTCAGGATAACCACGGGAAAGATGTAAATCCATCTCACTTTTGCGTGCTTAGGCTTAGCTCTGGGAGGGAAGAAGAGATTGGATTTATACCCTGCCCTTCACCCAAAGTCTCAGAGCGGCTTACAAACTCCTTTCCCTTCCCCTCCCCACAACAGATATCCTCTGAGGTAGGTGGGACTGAGAGAGCTCTGACAGAAACTGCTCTTCTCAAGAACAGCTGTGGCAGAACTAGGGCTTGCCCAGGATCATCCAGCAGCTGCAAGTGGAGGAGTGGGGAATCAAACCCAGTTCTCCCAGATCAGAGTCTGCGCACTTAACCACTGTACCAAATTGGCTATGGGAAGCTAAGATCAGGTTGCCAACCTCCAGGTGTGGTCTGGAGATGTCCTGGGATTTCAGTTAATCTCCAGACTACAGAGATCAGTTCCTCTAGAGAAAATGGCTGCTTTGAGGGGTGAATTCCATGCCATTATACTCTGCCAAGGTCTCTCTCCTCCTCAAACCCTGCCCTCTCCAGCCTCCACCCCCGTAATCTCCAGGATTTTCCCAACCCAGAGCTGGCAACCTGAAGCTAAGGGGTCATGCCAGAGATGGAAAGGTGAGTTTTGAAGTGGGCCCTCAAAGAGAACAAGGAAGAGGGCAGGGTTGTCAAACATGGCGGGTGGTTTCAGTGGTTTTAAAATGTGATTTTGTTACGGGTGTTTTAATTTGTTAGCCGCCTTGGTGGCCCTTGTGAATGCAGAATAAAATTTCTGTAAATAAATAAAAATGTCGGGGGGGGGGGGGAATGACCTGTTCACTTACTGGACGTTTATTGGGATGTTATTTACCGGGTGATGTTATTTGCTTCCACGTGGTAAAAAGCTTCAGCTGTCCGTTTCTACACAGGAAGTCTCTGTCAGAGGGACAGGACATTTTTCTCCAGAAGAGAAGAGGGGCTTGCGTTATGTGTCAAAGTAGGAACTGCAGTGGCTGCTGCTTCTCTCAGCCCTCTGAATGACAAGCCGCAGCTGGTGAAATTTGCTGTTTTACACAGCTGTAAACAGGTGGCTCAGCAGCTGGTTAAGATGCTGAACTGCAGACCGGAAGTTCGGTAGTTCGAGACCCGAGTGCTGCGTGACAGAGTGAGCTCCCGTCTCTGGTCCCAGCTCCTGCCAACCTAGCAGTTCGAAAGCAAGAAATTGCAGGTAGAGAAATAGGTACCACTTTGGTGGGAAGGTAAACCAGCATTCCGTGTACCTTGGCATCTAGTCACGCTGGCCACATGACCATGGAAACATCTTCGGACATCGTTGGTTCTTTGGCTTGGAAACAGAGATGAGCACTGCCCTCTAGAGTCGGATTTCGAGCAAGGGAAACCTTTACCTTTACTTAAATGGGTGGTAACTATTCTTTGCAGGGTTACCAGGTCTCCTGGTATGATGGTTTTACCATAGAGTTTCCAGTGATTCTTAGAGTGACATGACGTCACTTCCAGTTTCCCCCAGAAGTGATATCACATTGTGTGCAATGTTAGTACTTTCCCATGTTCCTGGCTCCCATCTCCCACAGGGTGCGGGGCTTTGGTAACCTAGGGTATTGTATTTTGGGAGAAGAGGGCATTAAAACAATTAATTGAAAATCAAGGACTTTTGATAACCAGTGTTCCTTCCTCACATGTATACATTTTATTATTTATTTATTATTTGATTTATATGCCGCTCTCCCCGCATTTTGCAGGCCCAGAGCAGCTTACATGACTTGGTAACCCAAGATTCACAAGTGCATAAAACAGTTAAAACATTTTAAAATTACAATTAAAACAATAACAACTAACAGATAAAGTGCTCAGGTGGCATCCGGTGTAGACCCCCTAGCATTTCGCGGTTCCGGTTGTCAGATCACTGACTCCAGATGATGTTATCTGCAGCCGATCATTGCTGGTCATAGGGTCATAAGGTGGGGGGGGAGCATGATGTAATGGAAGGGTGGCGGCCCCTATTTATAAGCCTGGCGGAAGAGCTCCGTCTTACAGGCCCTGCGGAACTGCCCCAAGTCCCACAGTGCCCTGGTCTCCTCTGGGAGCTTGTTCCACCAGTAATGTATGTCTTGCCTTTCCTGTACAGAGCCCAGATTGGGATGCCTGGATGGGGCAGATTTTTTCTCACACCAACCCTGTGAAATAGGCTTGTTTGAGGGCCTGTTAATCTGTTACAAAGTCCTTGTGTACCCCACATGTCTGGTCGACAGATCAAGTGTGGGAGTTCTGTGTTGTGAGCTCAGTTCCGAGGCATGTGCAGGGTGAATTCAGATTGAGACTGAGGCAGGCCAGGAAAAGGGGGTTTAAACCCTCCGTCTGCACTGTTTTCCCAATCTGAAATGGTCTCAGGGAGTCATTGTTTGCCTCACTGGGGAAACTTACAGGTAGACTGTCAGTGCCATCAGTATGTCTGATCTGCCCAATGGGACAAATAGCAGCTACCTGGGACCTTTCCAGGTTAGGTAAATGGTGAGGGAGGACGGTTTAAGCCCCTCTCCCTATGAACAAAGTTCCCCAATTTAATTAGGCTCATGCACACCTGAAGATTAAGCTCCCAGTATGGCACTCCTACACACATCTGATTGTCATTCTGTTGGACACATGGGGGACATGAGGACTTTGCAACTTGTGATGTGGCCTTACATAAAAGAGCAGCTAGCCAAAGAAGAAGAAGAAGAGTTGTTTTTTATATAATGCTTTTTTTCTACCCCAAGGAGTCTTAGAGTGGCTCCCAATCACCTTCCCTTCCTCTCCCTACAACAGGCACCTTGTGAGGTAGGTGGGGCTGAGAAATTTCTGAGAGAACTGTGACTGGCTTAAGGTCACCCAGCAGGTTTCCTGTGGAGGAAGGGGGAGGGGAAATCAAATCTGGTTCTCCAGATTAGAGTCCACCACTCCTAACCACTACACCACATTGGCTATGGCTAAAGTTGCCCAGTGGGCTCCATGGCTTACAGGACAATTCAGACTACCCTCTTCCGACTCCAGGTCTAGCACTCTTAACAACTAGATGATACCAGTTCTCAATGGATGTCTGTGTAATCCTGTCACCCAGTCCAATTGAATATGTTATTTTAGTGTTTATGAATTGTTAGCAACAGAAACTTTGAATAAAGGCAGTTATTGTTAAATGTAGATGCTCACATCATGTTTACAAAGGATAGATTCATTGGGTGAGCTTATGAGGTAACCTGAAAGTTGGAAGTAACAGAAACAATAAATTACAAATGCTTTAACCTAAATTACTGCTGTGTGTGTATTATACATGTTTAATGAGAAATAAGGATATCCACAGTCAAGGGCATAGACTTCCCAATTTCCGGGGGGGGGGGGGGGCTGGGCCTGGGCCAGAGAGATCACAGGCCATTGTCTCCGGGGGAGGCTCAACACTTCCTGGAAAAGTTTGGGGGGGGTGCTCCAGCTTCCCAGCCCCCCTGAAGTTGACGCCTATGTCCACAGTACCCAGAGGGCTGGGCATAGACCAAATGGTTCTCTAGACGAGGCAGATATTTGGCACTTACCCCCAAACCCTCTTTATTTGATATTTAAATGTCGCCTATGACTGCCCCATCCCCCAAGCCTGCCGTCCCCCAAGACTGGTGCCCCAAGCAGTTGCTTGGGTCATCTCATAGGGTAGCCAACTCCAGGCTGGGAAACTCTTGGAGATTTGGAGTGATACCTGGGGAGGGCAAAGTTTGGGGAGGGAAGGGACCTCATCAGGGACATAATTGCATAGAGTCTACCCTCTGAAGCTGCCATTTTTTCTTGGGGAACTGATTTCTCTGGACTGAAGATGGATTGTAATTCCAGGAGATTTCCAAGTCCCCCCTGGAGGGTGGCAATCTTAGTCACGTGTCCTTCAATCCATCACCGAGTACATGATCACCCTTGTTAATCACTATCACCCTGAATGAAACAAGCCAAAATAAAGCAACCCAGATATTAGCCACTGATCATTGTGAATTTGTCAGGTTGCATGAAGGTTGCAAAGATGGCCTTTTTTTAGCGAGTTCATAGGGTTGTACTGTACAGAATGGTTTAGAATGCTACTTGGGGTTCTTGTTTAACATGTCATGTTAATGCTGCACATCTGTTCTGTTTTCAGATTTCTGATTGGTTCAGATTTCCACAACCCAAATCCCATTGCCTTGTTTATTGGATGTCCCATCCTGTTGACTTACTCTGTGTAAGCCACCTTGAGTGCCAGTGAGAAAGTGCCAGTAATAAAAAGCAAGATAAAAAGTTTAAAGCATCCAAAATGTTCTCATGACAAATTCTGACAACCCAGCAACACCTCATCAAAACGCTAGTACTAAAAATAGGAGCATAAAAGATCTTAATGCTTGGCTAAGTGAAACATTAACATGGGGGGATGTTAAAGTTAGGTTGCTCGAATCAAACTGGGAGTGAACATTTGACCTGAGATTGATCTGTTTGTGATTGACAGCAACAGGTGCAATTAAACTGGTTTTAACAAGTTCAGAAACAGGGGCCGCGGTCAGGCACAGCCCATGGTTCGCTGGTTCGCTGCAGGCACAGCCCATCACTGCGCGATCAGACGGCATGGACGGGTGGGTTTATTTTCTTTTTTGCCTGTTTTTGTCCATGCATGTAAACGAGGGTGCAGTTTTTTTGCACATGTGCTTTCAGCTTCCAGGATTCGAGTTGCCACTGTCACAGCTCGCCGGTCCTTCCACGAAGCACTGTGGTCTCTGTGATTCACAGTGAGCCATGGTTGCCTAACATAGATTTCCCGCTCATTTTCACAGCTGGCCTGGAAATGGGGATGATTATGAGGTTATGCACATATCGCTAAGTGGGGGGGAAATGCTGCAGTATATTCCGACAACCTCAGTGCAGGCTTGAGTGACCAGACTTGGGAAAATCCATCCATGGCCCGTTAGCACGTGTTAGGCCTGGACTTTCCCTGGTGTCTTTTAACTCCATTTCCGTGGTGGAGCAGCACAGGGTGCCAACAACTGCAGAACATTTCACAGATGTTGCTGTCATTGTGCACTTCAGATCCATCAGGCATTCACAGCTATGTTGGATCTAAAGGCACGTCTGACCGTAGCCTAAGTAAAAGAAGTGTCACGTTCCTAAGCAACAGCAGAGATTGGCCAGACCACCAAGTTCTGAACCAATCATATGTTTTCCCACCAAGAAGTATATGTTGGAAGCAATGTTCCCTCTAAGCTGTGGAGTCTTGTGAGCAAAAATTCTACTTTGTGAACTACTGGCATTAAAGTTGTGAGCAAGCAATTTGGCTAATGTATAAATTAATTTGCTCTGGAGCCATCCTTCCTGAGCTAAGACCACAATGTGTGAACTGGAAACTAAAAATCTGTGAGCTAGCTCACACTAACTCAGCTCAGAGGGAACACTGGTTGGAAGTTGTGACACAGTTCCTTTCTAAATTTCTATAAATACATTGTGAAAATTCAAATCAGGGTCCTTGAGCCTGGTGTTCTTGGATCTGTGCATGTTAAATAAATTCTGTTTTTCTGTTAAGGAGTCTCTGGTTTTGGGCATAGTTGTTCCCAGGTTCAACCTTTAGGGTGATCTGGTATGCCAAAGAAATTCCAGGATAGGGGAGGTTAACTTCTGTCCCCTGCACCTAATTCCCTGCATCTGTAGTGGCCTTTTAAACATTGGGAGATCCAGTTAAGGGTCTTCAAGCATGCCTTGGTGATTGCTTCCATTGGCCTCCCTTCCCAGGATCCCCCCTCCATTTTGCTGTGAGTGGCAGCCTTAGGAGACTCTCAGCCCCTCTTGGGTCTCCTCTGAGTTTGCTCAGGGCACCTGGGAAGCACCACAAATGTGACAAGAGACACATGATGGTAGGATCATTCATGATCTGATGTGGCACTTCACACGCTGCACTGCGGTGCAGAAAGGATGCACTTGTGACTTAGCAGGGACAGCTGGTGCCTCACACAAAAGGGGAACGATGCACAAGAGGCGCCTGTAATGCCACAAAGGCCTCTGGGGTATCTTCATTCATCGTGGGTCGCAAAATGGGGGACAGCATGGGCAGTGAGGGCCATCAGCAGTGGTGGAAGCAGAGGGTGGCTGGGTCAGTGCTAGGAGGGAATGGCAATGCCATTTCCCTCCCTCAAGATGGCCATGGCTCAAGGGCAGAGCATTCTGGGTAAGACCAGTCACTACCAATCGGAGGTGAGAACACTGGAATTCCTGGAGATCTGGGGGTGGAGTCTGGGGAGGGTCAAGTTTGGGGAGGGAGCTCAGCAGAGATGTGACGGCATAGAGTCCGCCGCCATTTTCTCCAGGAGAAGTGATCTCTGTAATCTGGACAGCAGTTGTAATTCCTGAAGAACTCCAGGCCCCACCTGGAAATGGACACCGCTCCCAAACAGCCAGGAGAAGATGGCTTCCCCAAGCAGCTTGGCTGGATCTGGCCCCTAAAATGAAGCCTCTGCCCACCCTTGCTTGAATTTCTCCTTTCCCCACCCCCTGTAAGCCCTCTGCCAGGCACGCTCAGACTCATAACAGATAAAGGGGCCTTTTCTTCTGGATCACGTTCGCTTAGTCAGACCGATAGCGATCGCGAAAAACTCACCCTGTGCCAAGAAAAATCTGGGGCAGAGGGGAGTGAATGAAGTCAGCCGGGTGGTGTTTGGACCACCTCCAGTATTTTTGGGGGGGGTGGGGGGTGGAGAGCACTTCTCACTAATGTTAAACTCCCCCAAATTCCTCTCAGTCTTTAAATGGAAACTGTCACATCCCACATTTAAAAGCCTTTCAGAAACAAAATGTTTAGGTACAGTGAATCGGTGTTCCCGGTGGGGTGGGGCGTCAATGTCCTTCCCCCCGCCAGCAATGGCCCTGCTGTAACTATACGGGACCCCTCCGCGTTGGTTCACCCTACCAACCGGCATCCGTCTTGCCCAGAGAATCTCACAGCTCAATTCATGCTTCCCTCCACTGGGCTCTCAAGCCACTGGCTTCTTCTCCTTGCCCCGAGAAGGTGGCCGAGATGGAAGGCTGGCTTCCCAATGAGGAGGAGGAGGCAGCTTGGCTCTGGCCTCACAGGGTGCTTGGGGGTGGGGTGGAGAGGACAATACCCACAGATCAGGTTCAGCCTTTTGGCAGCTCCCGGATTCCTAGTGACGCCAAGAGGGCTGCTCCCTTTTTTTGTCAGGCACCAGTCTTGCCACGGGATGCTTGGCTCCAGCATCCCAGCTGGGTGCTCTCTCGCTCGCGCTCTCTCTTGTTTCTGGGGCATCAGAGCAGGATCACCAAGGGCAGGCTGCACCATGAGGATTCTCTGCTGCTCCCAGATGGTTTTGCTACTCCTGCTGCTGACAGGTGAGTGACCAGGAGGTTGGGGAGGGCACCTGGAGAGGTGGGAGCAATCCCTGGCCTCTTGTCCCAGAAGAAGAAGAAGACAGGATGGTGTACTCTGCATTGTTATGAATGAATGCTGCTACTTCGTTGGACAGATCCTGGCTTTTCTGAGAGAGGAGTGGAACGGAGTCAGTTGCAAGTGGGTAGGTCTAGGAGCAAGGACGGCTGGATTCTTGGAGAGGAGTTTGGCCACTTCAAGGGCCCTAGAAATCAGGGAGCCCCCTCAGCATCTCTGGGTACCAGTTCTAGTCTGGTAAAGGAAAAAGCCTCATGGGCTAGACAGTGGGCTCCATATGAAGGTGGAGGTCGCAATAGCGGGTTAGAGGAGGGAGAGAGCTGGCACGCAGTATGCCTGAATGATATCGCCGCCCCTGGGCATCATCTTAGGTCCCTGATCTGGTGACTGTGCCCAGCTGCTTGGCACGTACATTGCGGTGTTTTCCTCCTGGCACAGGAGGCTTCTCCGGTGGGATTTCTGCCTGCCGTGCATCTAGTGAATACCTAGGGCCCCTGCCAGGTCACATTGATCATAATCGTACTTAATAACTTCAATAGCACCTCCAGGGCCGAGTCGGATCCACACTCCGGCTTTGAAGTTTGGGGGAAGGTTCCCTGGCAAGAGGACGTTTCAACCTCACGAGCGCCTGAGCCTGTCCTTTCCTGCCCACGGAGCTAATTGCAGCTTTGGAGGAATGTTTTGAAGTGTGGAGAAGGCATGGGAGGAGAGGGGTTAAAACATCTCCACCCCCTGGCAACCGAAACAGCTGCTTGGTGCCGCTAACTTTTTAAAAAATACCATCAAAGACTGTGATCCCAGATGATTTCATCTTGTTTGGTCCTCGTCGTTCAAAGCGCTTCACGCCCGTGATCTTCTAATCCCAACAACAGCCCTGCAAAGTAGGCCATTAGTAGTACCCTCATATTTCAGAGGGGAGGGCCTGAAGGTAGAAGGGAGTGGGTCGCCCACATCCATCTAGGGAGTCAGTGACAGAGGAGAGACTAGAACGGGGGTCCTTCCGTGGGCTGGACTGCACCAGCTCAGCTCTAAGTCTCATAGATGTGATTTGGGATGTTTGTGTGGGGGTACTACAGAGCAGAGTTTGATGCTTGGGGGGGGCGGATTTCTCTGTTTGTGTCCACGCAATGCACTACTTTTCAGATTGTATTTGTATTTATTTCTTTGCGCTGTTTATCCAAAAGCCTGTTTTGGGCGAACTCTCTGAGTCGGGGTGTGAAACCAGCATCCTGGCAAATTCTCAGCTGGACCGATACGATTTCTCCTTCTGTACAACCCACGGGAGGGTCAAGTTACCTCTTTGTTCTCCTTTCTGCAATGCCATGCTTGGGAGACTGGAGATGCTGATTAGAACGCCCCAGAGACGGATCTGTTGCCGTGCTGGACGAGAAATCTCCCTTTGGCATTCCTCTGTGGCTGTGAGTGGCCTGGCCTGGCCCGCCCGGCCCCACCTCAGATTCAGTGGCAGGCCACCATGGGCCTGAGTTGGAATTTCGGTGGGCTCCTTACAGATTGTGCTTGGGGGACTGTCACGAAAGAAATACCACTTGAGATCACCCTATCTTCCAAAGGCTCCCCCAGTCTTCCCATAGGCTTCTCTGACTCCTTTTTCTTTTTCTCTTGCAGGGGCTGAAAACAGTTCGCCTCAGAGAGGTGAGAAAAGATAGCCGGGAAGGTACCCTAATAATGCCGTGCGCAGGGAAACATGGCGGGGGGGGGGAGGGAGGGAGGTTTCCTTGAATGAATCATAACCAAATCATGCCCCCAAAGCCTTCTAAAAACAGTCACTGAAGAGGCCACCAGAAGAAGTTGGCTGTTGGGTATGCCATGGTCCCTCTAATCTGAGTTCTGCAGCAGGGGGCGGGGTGGCCATCTGACAGCAATGCTGATTCTGGGAATTTAGGCAGATGATGAGAGGGAGGGCGGGAAGGGTTGCATCAGTGCTTCGTTCTCGTGGCCCTTTCTTACACGCCCAGGGAAATGCCCTTTCTTACACGCCCAGGGATCCACCCCCAAAGTCTCCAGGTACTTTCCAACACAGACCTGGCAACCCTAGGGTCAAGCAGCAATTTTTCTCCAGGCCAATTTGGCCAGGGATCCTGGAGGTTTTTTTTGTGATATTCTAGGCTTGGAGCAGGGGTCACTGGGTGTGCGTGTGTGTGGGGAGGTATTTGTGAGTTTCCTGCCTTGTGCAGGGGGTTGGACTAGATGACCCTGGAGGTCTCTTCTAACTCTATGATTCTATGGTATGTAAAAAAAATTACTTCCATCTCCCTGTAGCTACAGGGATATTCTTAAATGTCCCCGTTCTGTCTTTTTGTCCAGCTCTTACTCTCTCTTTCCTTCTCTCCATTTTTAAAAAATTTACCAAGTTGCTTTTGGTACAAACTACCTTCAGCAGTCTGACGGTGGGCACATATGATTGACTGATAGCCTGCCTTCCGCCCCAATGGGGGCATTGGCTGTCAAATGTGTGTCTCATGTTATAGTGCAAAAACAGAAACGGGAAAGAAATACAGAAATTTGGGGGGGGGGAAGACTCCATGTGTTGTGAGGGTTCCCCCCCCCCCCCCGTTCATAAAACTGATTCTCCTTTCATGGGCTGGCCAGACTTCCTGCTACAAGAGTTACGGCAAGAGGTGAAGGTTCAGGCAGATTTGTTCGTGGATACTGTTCCCGGCCTGTGCCAGTCATTCTCCCTGCAAACTTCTCATTTACCTGTCTGTTCCTCTGCACACCCTTCTTTCTTTAGAATGCGCATTCGTCACCATTAGCGTGTGGCAGCTGTGCCCATCTACCCACATCCACAGCTTGCCCTCTGTCTGCTCGTCACAACCGCATATTATCTTTGATTACTTAATCGTTCCAGTTTATGATCTGCCCTGCCCTTTTGACTCGGGAAATCAACCGGGACTGGCAGGAAAATGGGGAACACGGAAGACTGGGCCCAAACCAAAACCGCCTTATATCATTCCTGGAAGAGGCTTAGCCTCTGGAGCAAGCCCTGGCAGAAACTCCGGCGCAGCACCTGGAACCACCTGGCTATGTGTGCCTTTGAGGTTGATACAGAGAGGCTACCACTGCAAGGTGGCTCTTTGTCAGCTGTTCACGTGAACTCCCCTGCAGACATTTATGTTGATGTTCTGTTTACAGGGAGAGGGAACCTGTCTGGGGCATAGGTTTTCCATGCGTTTACAGCTTCCATTCATGTTGTTCATCGCTATGCACAAACCTCAGTCACATTTTTTTCTCATCAACACATCCCGTTTACTTTGTTTATTATGCATTGATTCATTTCCTCGTGTTTGTCTCTCCTTAACGCCATCCATCTGACCATCCACCCATTTCTCTGTTTCTACTTCTGTTCGTCAAATATATGCTCTGGTGAACCTCATAGAATTGATATCAGAAACTAATGTTTAAGAAAATCTAGCTTACATGAAAATGTCAGAATCCAAACTGTGGGTATCCAGTTAAATCATTCTAACTAAATTTTGAAACTGAATTTCCTTCCTTCCTTCCTTCCTTCCTTCCTTCCTTCCTTCCTTCCTTCCTTCCTTCCTTCCTTCCTTCCTTCCTTCCTTCCTTCCTTCCTTCCTTCCTTCCCGCCAAGCATTAGAAGATCCATGATTTGATGTACTTTTTTTGGTTTAAAAATCTATAATAGTTGCCATCAGAGGAGAACCAATATTCAAGGTGTAGGAAAGGGGATGTTAACTCTTTTTCTCCCTGTTTGTCACTGTTCTGATTTTACAGTGCCCCAATATTGGCCCTGAGGCAAAAAAAAGTGTAGATTGTTCTATGCTTAGTCCAGCCCTTGGCCATTTCTCTGGTTCTTTCAACCCATTTTTCTTTCTTTCTTTCCCTTTGTTTTTCCTGCACATCCTTTAAGAGAAGAGATGCTTTTGCCCATAAAAATATTTGGCCTCAGTAACTCTGTGGCTTCCATTGCATTTGCTATGGAAGAAGGCTTATCGTCACCCTACCCTCTCCCATGATCCTGTATCTCTGTTCTCTCCCAACAGCCTGTGGCCGGCCCAAAGTCTCTTCCCCTCGGATTGTAGGGGGCGAGAAGGCTGATGAAGGGGAATGGCCTTGGCAAGTCAGCATACGGAACAACCGGCTGCACATTTGTGGCGGAAGCCTCATCTCGTCCCAGTGGGTGGTGACGGCAGCGCATTGCTTTGAAGGGTGAGAAAAGAGGCTGAGGAGACACTCCCCCCCCCCGCACCACTAGAGGGAGAGAGAGGGATGGCAGTGGTGTGTGTGGGGGAATCAGTATACATTCAACAACGGGCCAAGTTCTATGCTTGTTAATGCCAGAATGGTATAATCTGTGAGTTGTGATGAAAATCGTTTGTGAACCTGAAACGTGGGCGTCCGGGTAAGGAGTGGCTCATGGCTCCAGTCTCTTTATCTTGAGTGCCAAGAGAATGTGTATGAAATGTACTGAACAATCAATTCTCCATGAAGAAGAAGAAGAAGAAGAAGAAGAAGAGATTAGATTTATACCCCGCCCTTCACTCACTTGGGAGTCTCAGAGCGGCTTACAAACTCCTTTCCCTTCCCCTCCCCACAACAGACACCCTGTGAGGGAGGTGGGCTGAGAGAGCTCTTTCCCAAGCTGTCCTTGAGGGAACAGCTGGTACAGAGCTATGGCTTGCCCAAGGTCATCCAGCTAGGTGCAAGTGGAGGAGTGGGGAATCAAACCCGGTTCTCCCAGATTAGAGTCCGCACACTTAACCACTACACCAAACTGGCTCTCCTCATGAAAACATGAGTTACCAAACTCATGAAAACATGAGTTACCAAACTCATGAAAACATGAGTTACTATCACTCATGAAAACATGAGTTACTATCACCAGGCATCAGGATACAGATTTTACACGATAGTGCTGGCTAATAAATTAGAATTCCTGGCTTTTTGGTATTTATTTGGTCGCTGGTGTAGTGTGGTAAGGCAGATAGGGTTTCCAACTTTGGACTGGGAAAATTCCTGGAGATCTGAGAATGGTGCCCCACCCACCAAAGCAGCCATTTTCTCTAAGGGAACTGTTCTCAGAAGTCTGGAGCAATGTTCCCTCTAAGCTGTGAGCTACTGTCATTAAAGCTGTGAGCAAACAATTTGGCTACTGCAGAAATTAGTTTGCTCTGGAGCTTTCCTTCCTGAGCTAAGACCGAAATCTCTGAGCCGGAGGCTAAAAAAACTGTGAGCTAACTCACACTAACTCATCTTAGAGGGAACACTGGTCTGGAGATTAGTTGTAATTCCAGGAGATCTCCAGACCCCACCTGGAGACTGGCAGTCCTCAAGCCAGAACATATGGTATGACCCAGGCGGCCTCCCGTTTAAATCTTGGCTCATCTGTGAACTCGATGGACACACAAGCAACTTGCTGAGCATCAGGCTGCTCACTGGCTATATGGGGAACCATACTGGCCCACCCTATAAGGTGGTTGTAAACATTGCTGGGAGAAGGTGTAGAAAACACCGCGAACCATCTCAAGCACCCTGATGTGCAAGAGCGCCAGTCTGTGTCACTTCCATTGAAAACTCAGATGTATACACAATCAGCCCAGTGAGCACTCTCAGGAGCCGTGATAGGTGCTAAATCTATCTCACACGACTTTACTAAGTTAATACCTCTGGTGCAAGAGAAATCAATCACCGTCACTGCGCTCAAATTGAAATGTGTCAGGCCTGCTGATAAGTTCTAATCCAGCAATTTCATTCTGGATCCTCCCTTCAAATATCTTCTGTTTCTTTATTTACGTATTTATCCATTAACTTCTTTCTCCCTAAGGGGGACCCAAAGCAGATTATGAGATTGTTCTCCCCTCGAGTGTCCCCTCTAAGCTGAGTTAGTGTGAGCTAGCTCACAGTTTTTTAGCCTCCAGCTCGCACATTTTTGCCTTAGCTCAGGCAGGATGGCTCCAGAGCAACCTAATTTATGCAGTAGCCAAATCGCTCACGCATAACTTTAATGCCAGTAGCTCACAAAGTAGAACTTTTGCTCACAAGACCCCACAGCGTAGAGGGAGCATTTATCCTGCACAGAAGGTCAGGCTGAGAGTGTGGGGCTGGACTAAGGTCTGCCAGTGATCTTCCAGGGCCAAATGGGAATTTAGACCTGGACCTCTTAGATCCTAGTCAGATATGGTAACCACTACATCACTGGGCCTCTCCATGATAGAATTTCTGTCTGCATCACATGTAACTGGGAGACGGAAATAGCCTCCCATTGCTATGTAACTTTTTTTTTGGGCTACCAATTCACAGCCAACTTATGGCGACCCTGTAGGTTTTTTTTTTATCTTATTTTTTGAGGATCACTGAATCCGTGGAGGAAATCGTGTGAAGCCCCTGGTTAAAATGCGCCCCGCGGCAAATAGTGGGAAATTCAAGCAGGCAATCAGGGCAAACGGAGGAACGATGGCGGGGCAGCGCTTGTGGGAAATCGGTCTTAGTGTGATGTAGTGCCTCCCAGTGTCCAGGCATGCCGAGTTGCTCAGTCTAGCTCAGAGGTGGTCAGCCATTGCCTGCCTCTGCATAGCAACCCTGGTTTCTTGGTGGCCTCCCATCCAAGTACTAACCAAGCCTGAACCTGCTTCACTTCCAAGATCTGACAAGATCGGGCCTGCCTGGGCTATCATTAGGTCTTGGAATACTATTGCCATTTTGGAGACGGGGATAGTATGGCCACCTTGAGATTTCTCCAAAGACCTCCTAACAAACTCTGAGACTGAATGGAGGTTTGGACTCAGCAGAAGACACTGACTTTTCTTTGGACCCCACCCCTCCAGACCACTGATCCCAGAAGAGTACCGAGTGCACCTGGGAGAATATGAGCTTCCGAAGCCTTTGCCCAGCATGGTCTCATCTGGTGTCAGCAAAATCATCGTGCATCCCTATTACGCTGGAGACGGGCTGAGTGCTGACATCGCGCTCTTGCAGCTGGAAGAGCCCATCCGTTTCTCCCGGACCATCTTGCCCATCTGCCTGCCCAGTACGTTGCATCCGGACCCCTTCCCAGTTGGAATGTCATGCTGGGTCACTGGCTGGGGCAACCTCTACCCAGAAGGTAAGAATGAGCTTGGTGGGGCTTTGTATGTTTGAATGGGAGTGGATTAGGGCTGCCAGCCTCTAAGAAGGTATACAAAATGGAATCAACGGGAAACACAGTGTAAGAGCTAAATACACAAACACACCACTGTGTAAAAAGGCTTTGCCAAACAGCCAATAAATCTTATTGCGCCGTACAATAAATGTGTGTTATATAAAAAAGACTTGTTTGTTACTTCTTGAAAATGGCGGCCAATCAGCTCAGTAAATGCACAGAACTTCACAGAAAAAGCAGCTAATCAGCTCAGTGGCAATGATACGTCTAGCCTTGAAGTCTGACAATCTTGGGTCCACGGTGCAACTCTGCAGCTAGAGACCCAGCAAACCTGGCAATGGCAAAAGGGGGCTGAAGTTCCTCATTTTGGCTGTTGCCTTTATCACAACCCAAAATACTTCTTCAGGGAGCAGGAGAAAAACTTCACAAAGCTGGCGCAAAACCAGTTTGGTGTAGTGGTTAAGTGTGTGGACTCTAATCTGGGAGAACCAGGTTTGATTCCCCACTCTTCCACTTGCACCTGCTGGATGACCTTGGGCAAGCCATAGCTCTGTACCAGCTGTTCTCTCAAGGACAGCTTGGGAAAGAGCTCTCTCAGTCCCACCTCCCTCACAGGGTGTCTGTTGTGGGGAGGGGAAGGGAAAGGAGTTTGTAAGCCACTCTGAGACTCCAAGTGAGTGAAGGGCGGGGTATAAATCCAATCTCTTCTCTTCTTCTCTTCTTCTTGAAAATTTTCAAGCACGTATGGGGCCATCCATGTTCAACGATCGGACAGCAGTCCTTCAAAGTTTAATGACTGGCAAGCGAATATGTATGCCAGTAATTAACCTTTGAAGGACTGTTGAACATTAATGGTGTGATACGTGCCTTGAAATTTACAAGAGTTGCCAAGTTTGCTGGGTCTCTAGCTGCAGAATTGCACACAGAGCCAAGATTGTCGAACTTCAAGGCTAGGTGTAGAATTGCTGCTGATCTAATCAGCTGCTTTTTCTATGAAGTTTTCATATACTAGATTGGCTGATGGTTGTTTGCAGCATGGTATGTGCATTTACTGAGCTGATTAGCTGCCATTTCCAAGAAGTAACGAACAAGTCTCTCTCTTTTTTTTTTTATATAACATACATTTTTTGAATGGTACAATAAGATCTGATGTTTGGCAAAACCTTTTTACACAGTGCTGTGTTTGTGTATTTAGCCTTTAAGAGGTTCCTGGAATTACAACTGATCTCCAGACTGCCAGTTTCGCTGGAGAAATCTGATGCTTAGAGGTAGACTTTATGGCATTATACCCTGCTGAGGTCCTTCCTCTCCCCAAAACCTAACCTCCCCATTCTCTACCTCGAAATCTCCAGGAATTTCTCAACCAAGAGTTGGCAGCTCTAGTGGATTGCGGGGGGGAGAACTGAAGGAGAAACGGACAGCTAAGGGATAAATGGGCAGAGAAGGAGCAGCTGGGGATGATAGAGAAACAGAATGCCATATTGGTTTTTTCCTCAGTACAAGGCAGCTTCAGACAGATGTTTGGAAGAGGAACTGGGCGTAGGAAAGCACTGAGACAAGGGTTGGCAAGTGCCTTCCTGTGCCCCCCCCCCCAGAACTGGGGACAGCATTAGCTGGGGGCTGCAGGTGCTGATAACATTTTCTTCGTGTAGAATCTTCCATCTTCAAAGCCCTTCGCCTATATTATCACAGCTTTCTAAGGCAGGGCAGTGTATCAGTGTTGCAGAGAGGGGGCTGAACAAAGGTGACTTGCTTATGGCCACCTAGGAAGCTTCCAGCTGAGATGAGATTTGAACCGACAACTTCCACATCTTAATCACTGAGCCAGACAAATGTGGACAATCACAACCTGGTCTCGAAACGACTGTTGAGAAAACAGCCGCGCGAGTCTCACCCACAAATCAAGACAGTCCACAAGACTTACACAGGGAATATTTTCTATATATTGTCACCAGTAAACATGACATAACAATGAACAAATGCCATCAAATCATAAGAAAATCCTTCCTCTTTGATAGATTTACAGGGCTGCAAAGATGAATTGAACAATGCAGTGCCAGTATTGCAAATGGAGCCAAGTGTGCAAGAAATTCTAAATAAAAAGAGTGGGAATGGAAAAATCTTCACCCCACCTATTATATCATCATTGAAGTTCTAATAACAACATCTACTCTAGGATTAATGGCTGCATTTTCAATGATAACAGAAAATCAATGGACAATATTGAAAAATTGGATTGACTATCACTGACCCTCCAGTGGAGAGCCAGTTTGGTGTAGTGGTTAAGTGCGCGGACTCTAATCTGGGAGACCCGGGTTTGATTCCCCACTCCTCCACTTGCACCTGGCTGGATGACCTTGGGCAAGCCATAGCTCTGTACCAGCTGTTCCCTCAAGGACAGCTTGGGAAAGAGCTCTCTCAGCCCCACCTACCTCACAGGGTGTCTGATGTGGGGAGGGGAAGGGAAAAGGAGTTTGTAAGCCGCTCTGAGACTCCCTTGGGGAGTGGAGGGCGGGGTATAAATCCAATCTCTTCTTCTTCTTCTTCTTCTTCCTGTCTTGGAATATAGCGGGCTGAAGGGCTAAAAGCCTTGACAGGGAGTTCATTAATTACATCACGCAATTTGACATTATTCCCCCCCCCCCCCAAGAAACCTTGTATAAAAATGCATCGACATCACCTCCAGATTTTATAACAACATTTCAAAGAATGGATCTTCCCCAGGAAATATTCTACGAAGTGGTATAAGAGCTTTCATGCTCATAAAGTGCTCTACTCAGAATCGGAAAAAATAATGCATTTAGGTGGGACGCTGATCTCAAAAGTATTCAGGCTGCAAACACGGTGCTTAGTTTCTGATGGATCCCAGGTGTCTCCTGGCAACAATATATAGAAAATATTTTCTTTGTAAGTCTTGTTGACCATCTTGATTTGTGGGTCAGACTCTCGTGACTGTTCTCTCAACATTTGTTTCTTAATCACTGAGCGACCAGCTCCCTGCTTGCTGAACTCTGTAAGCAGGGGTCATTTCGTAGAAAAACAGGTGCAGGAGCTCATTAGCATAACTCATTAGCATAACTTATTTGCATATGCTACACCACCTGACATCACCGGAAGTATGTCAGAAGGCAAGAAAGGAGGGAGGGAAGGAGGGAGGGAGAAAGAAAGAAAGAAAGAAAGGGGACAGTTACTAATCCAGGCCTCAGAAATACCACTCTTCTTGGAGGATAGCTTCAGTGGTGGCTGAAGCCTTCAGAAGGCTGGTTGGAGGAACAAGGACCTTTCCAGGGGGCGGGGTCATTTTGCTGCAGCCATGACACAAGCAGGCATTCCCCCATGGGGGGGGGGGCTGGCACCAACTCCCAGAGCTGTGCTCCCCCAAGCTTCTGCTCGAAATGACCCCTGTCTGTAAGCATACTTGCATGTGTTTTCTCAGTCTGAATGCTGCATTCTGTTCCCCATCGGGTGGGGCAGGGAGCAGTACAGCATCCTGAAATCCCTCCCTATGACCCCGGGGAAATGTGGCTTCTGGATTCTTTGACCAGCTGTGAATCAAGGGCACCTTGCATAGCCTTCGCCTTAAGAGCGTCTTCCGCACAGGGACAGAATGCCGGGGCAGCTTGCAGGGGAAGCCCAGCAGCAGTGGGGCGTGCAAAGGGCCGGTTTCTCTGAATTTCCCTGCCCCAGTCTCCCAGCAGCGGACACCCCTTCCCCTGGGTCACTGGGGCTTTTGCATTTTTTTAAAATGGCACTGAAGTGTCATTGTATCAGTATACTGTTGCAGCACCTTGACCAGGATCACCCAGGCTAGCTTGATCCCATCAGATCTCGGAAGCTAAGCAGGGTTGGTCCTGGCTAGTATTTAGATGGGCGACCTCCAAGGAATACCAGGGTTGTGGTGCAGGCAGTGGCAAACCACCTCTGAAACACCTCTCGTCTTAAAAAAATATATCAAGCTTGTCACCTAGTGGTGCCTAATGCTAAAAGAGCTAGAACTTCCGCCTCCCAGACAATCTTAGGATCTCCTGGCTATTCTACACACAATGCCATACGGTCGTTATTGTAATTATTAATTATTAGTGTTGCAGCAACAGGTGTGGCAGGTTCACTGAATTTCCAGTTTTTATTTAAAAAGTTCATCTCTAGCGCCTTACCTGGAGAAGGTATACCTTTTTTCTTATATCTACTAAGCAGAGTCACATCCTTGTAAGACCACTTGAGTGGAGCCAAAAGGATATCATTGGGCTTAGGACTGCTCTACCGAAGTCGCGTGGGGAGGGGTTAGCATGAGAAGAAATCCTGAGTCTGTTGTCTCTCCAATTTGAGCTCGGTCTCCGTTTTCCTCCCCTTCCCCAGCCCCCTTCGTCACTCGGACCCTGCAGGAGCTGGAGGTGCCGATCCTAGGCGTCGAGGAGTGTGACCATTTGTACCACAACAACACTTTCTCTGACACAGAGGATGTGCCGGAAGGCTACACACTGATCCACAAAGACATGATCTGTGCTGGGTACCCAGAAGGAAAGAAGGATTCTTGCCAGGTAAGATCTCAGGGCCCTGATCTGGATGGCAAGAGACTCACAGAAGTGGTTTGCCCTTGCCTGCCTCTGTGGAGCGACCACGGACTTCCTTGATGGTCTCCCATCCAAGTACCAACCAGGGCTGACCCTGCTTAGCTTCTGAGATCTGATGGGATCAGCCTAGCCTGAGCCGTCTGGGTCGAGGCTACACCATTGATATTTTACAGGAGGCTTCCCTGCGCTGCTGCAGTGGATGGCTGCTTGTAACCTGTGATCTTCCAGCTGCCTCAGCCTTTGCCATCTGTCTCCTGCTCCCTTAAATTAATCTATCTCCCCCCTCCTGTTGCTGCCCCTTATACGGGAACTACTTCCCAGAGCCCTGATATGATGCCTCCCTTCTGCTTCCTTCAAATCCCTCCTCAGCATCCACCTTTCCTGTAAAGCCTTCGACACAGACCCCATCTCCTGCTGAAACTCACCCTGTGCCCATGTAATGGGGAGAACTGCAGGTAGTTTCTTTCCTTGTAAGCTCCGTGAGGCAGAGACTTGCCTTACAGTACTCTGCAAACGCTGAGTTATGGTTATCTATGAAGGGGGTGGACATGTGTACAGTAAATTTAGCCCTAGAGAGATAAGTGGGTTTGCATCTTCTCTGGTTGAAGAAGGAAGTGGCTCTGAGCATACTAAGAGTGTGCTCCCCTTATATTTGATAAACTGTAATCAGGCTCCCTGCCCTTATGTCCAGACTGGGGGGGACGGACACTTCATTGACTGGTGTGTGAGCTCTTTCCTGCCTCTTCACCCAAATGTGACCTTGTCCCATGTTTTCTTCTTTCACTCTTTCCAGGGCGACTCTGGGGGACCCCTGGCCTGCAAGCACAACGGCACTTGGTTCCTGGCTGGAGTGGTGAGCTTTGGGTTTAGCTGTTCGGAGGTCAACCGGCCTGGCGTCTACACCCGGGTCACCTCCTACATGGATTGGATTCAACACACTGTGGCCCAGAACACAAAGACTGGTAGTGGGGCCCATCTCCAGAGAGCCAATTCTGCTCTCTTTGTGGTGCTCCTCCTCCTCCTCACAGCCTTGACCAATAGCATTTCATGAACTGCCTTAGCTCCACCCAGGACACTTCAAAATGGCTGCCGTGCTTCACTAGGCAAGACTGGACGGAGAGCTTGGAGTGGCTGGATGTTATGTAGGTTGTGCTTTTAAGTAGAGGACATTCGAAAGAGCTCCGCCACGGTTGGAAAGATCGGTCTTTACGCCCCTTATAGAATAGACAAGTGCCCATGCAGTCTAATCAAAAAGAAATGTGGGGAAATGGAAACATGAGAAATCGGGATTGTGGAAAAAGAAGTGCAGTTATCACATCAGAGAAGGAACTACCTGGAATATGGCAAAGCCAAAATACAGAATAATTAAAAAAAACACACAACAGCCAAAATGAAAAAAGTTGTTCTCTGTAAACCAACTGCTGTGAAGAGATATGAAGCTACCCGTTACTAAGTCAGGTCATTGGCCTACCTACCCAATACTGTCTTGCTTTGATTGGTTCTCCTGTCTTTCCCATGACTTGTTACCTTAGCTGGAGATGCCAGGGGTTTATCACACACATGAACACACATGAAGCTGCCTTATACTGAATGATGGACCCTTGGTCCATCAAAGTCCTTATTGTCCACTCAGACTGGCGGTGGCTCTCCAGGGTCTAAGGTGGCTCTCCAGGGTCTTTCACATCACTTACTGCTTGGTCCTTTTAACTGGGGATGCCAGGGATTGAACCCGGGACCTTCTGCATGCCAAGCAGGTGTTTTGCCACAGAGCTACACTGCAATTGAGATGCCAACCCTAATACTACCAATTTTGTCTGGGAAGGGTTTTTCTGAGGCCATTGTTTCCAGCTCTTTAACTGGAGATCCTAGGGACCGAACCTGGCTCTTCATGCATACAATATGCTTTTCCTACTGAGTTCCTTCTATACATAAGAGTCATATCACTGGGCTTATGCAGGGCATTCTCATGGTTTGTGCCCAGTGGGTCTTGAAGGCAGGTTTTAGGACAATGGGCTGAAGAAACCATAGTTGTTTAACTTAATTCTTTTAAAAAAATGTATTAGGGGTGTAGTTGTAGGCATATTTACTTGTATGTGAGCGCAACTGAACTCAGTGGTACTTTTCTGAAAGTATACACGCAAGCGAATCAAGCCGAACCCATGGGAACACTCATTGCTTGCCAGCAAAGGATAGAAGAAGAAGAAGAAGAGATTGGATTTATACCCCGCCTTCCACTCCCCAAGGGAGTCTCAGAGCGGCTTACAAACTCCTTTCCCTTCCCGTCCCCACAACAGACACCCTGTGAGGTAGGTGGGGCTGAGAGAGCTCTTTCCCAAGCTGTCCTTGAGGGAACAGCTGGTACAGAGCTATGGCTTGCCCAAGGTCATCCAGCCAGGTGCAAGTGGAGGAGTGGGGAATCAAACCCGGTTCTCCCAGATTAGAGTCAGCGCACTTAACCACTACACCAAACTGGATAGACAGAAGGCACACACACAAAAGACCTGTTCATTCTCTTCCCCCAGGGAGAGGACAGGCAAGCAATGACCGCGATCCAGAGCATAGTTTTTCACACCTGATCCCACTAAAATCGATGACACTTAAGATCACATCACTCTCACGTCGTTTCATGTTCAAATGGGAAGTCCCTTATTGTACGAATCGCACAGCAGCGAAACAACGGAGGTTGCGGAATCCTTGTGAATGTTCGTTAGCATTTCGGACAGAGTCACTTGTTGGGCTCAAAGACCTCTTTTTGTGATGGTGAATAACCACCTTTGCACTTCTGTGTTTCCCACAGTACTCAGCAAGCTGTTGGGACTAGGAGTCTGTTAGAGGCAGTGGCAGAGTCATGCAATACGCTTTTCTGTACGCTTCAAATTACAGACCGGGGATCACATGTTGCAATGGCGCCCTATGAAGAAATACTTCCCTGCACATAGAAAACTAGTGCGTCAGGGAAAAGGCAGATTTTTTTCTAATGGGCATAATAGATTTTTATAGGTACAGCTGATGGAAATGAAACACAACTCTTGAATCCTTGCATGAACCCTAAACAACAGAACTAAATGAACGAATTTCATCAGGCTTCTGCTCAAAGAGAGTGAATGGTTCCAGCAGGCGGATGTGTTTCCCCTCCCTGAAAAGCATAGAGCCACACAGCCTTATACTTCCAGCTCCTAAGTGTGGGGGAAGAGGTACTCTATTTATTCCGTCCTCTATCCCTCATCTCTCCATGATATTGTGCCCCATAGGCCTGAGATTCTTGCCCCCCCCTTGTTTGTGTCTGTTTGATGACCAGCTCACAGCACTGGAGTTTTATGGGTGTGTGACTGCAGCTTTTCATTTCTCTGTGAGACAGGAGTTTATAAAGGTCACCTCTTTCCCCCCTTTTGGAAATACTAATGATGGTTCAGGGAACTCGGTTGTGCAGAAATGAGAAGAGGGTGAAGGGCTAAATCCTTCTTCCTGAAAGGCCTTGATGTGGCCACCTTATGGGCAGTTTACCTTTTAGGCGCAAAAAATTGCGACAGCTGCCGGGAAGATGGCGTCGAGATGAAAGCCTTGGTTGCGACTCTCCACAAGTTAATCGTATTTTATCTTATTTGACTTACTTGGTTGTTTCCAATTTCTCTCAATTCCCCAAACTGGCATTTGCCTCATAAACTACAACTATCTTTCCTAGTTAGAAACTGAAGGAAATTATCTGTTATCTTACTATAATTAAACAACCGGGTTTACCTTGAATCTTCCTGCTGCGATAAGCCAGAGAAGCTGAGCCGCAGCTGAAATTAATTATTTTCTAGAGGCTATCCTCCGTCTTTTAACTGACTTTTGCCAAATATAATGCCAGAGAGCTAAGATTCAAAGCTTCAAACCTTTTAGGCAGACGGAGATCCCAAGGCTTAAACTAATGTGTTTTTCTGCACTGCCCTCTGCTGGAGAGAGATGATCTCTGTTTTTGTGTGCATGAGATGCATGTGTGCACGAGATACACATCGTCTACCGTGTTAAAGACTATAATCCAGTAGGGATACAAGGCCACTGCCTGACACTCGTAAGAGTTTTGGGGGTATGTGTGTGAGGCAAGAGGCAGAAGAGGACATTGGGCTACATGTAGACATCACATCGGAGTGAAAGTCCAGGCATGACATCAGCTGATGTTCTAGAAACAATTAGCGGTAATACCATCGAGTTTCTAGAGTGTCACCTGAATCCTTGATATCACAGACCGGACGCACTGTCATCATGTAACCCAATGTCATTTCTGTCCCCCCCCACTGGCTGCAGAGGCGAGGGGGGGGGGAGCAGTGGAAGCATGTCCGACTGAGGCAGGCAGCTGGCATTTCTATAACCCAGTGACCATGAGGAAGGGCCATTTTTTAAAAATCTTATTGCACATCCAACAGAAAAAAGGTACATCAAAAGCAAACATATGTTCTTTTGTAAATCTGCCCCAAAAGAGAAGCCCTGCTAGTTCAGACCAGTGCTTCAGTCAGTCCAGCATCCTTTTCCCAACAGTGTCCAAGATGCCAAAGAGACATCCAGAGGCAGAGCTCGCTGGCAACAGTCCGCACCTGCTGATTGCTCTCCAGTAACCTTCTGCTGTGAAATATGTACAGGGCTATTTTTGGGCAGGAACACACAGGAACAGAGTTCCGGCTGGCTTCTGACTTGACCACGCCTACAGCCCCCCCTTGGGTTCCCCAGGTGCCTCGCAAGCTGCGGGGTGCCTGGGGAAGCCAATCCAATCCAATCCAGGGAGGGATGGCAGTTTAAACTGCCTCCCCACCTCAGGTTCCCCAGCGCCTGGGGAAGCTGATCCAGAAACTGCCTTCCTTCCCTCGGGTTCCCCATGCGCCTCGCAAGCCACGGGGTACCTGGGGAAGCCGATCCTAGGAGGGAGCTGCGCTGTCAGGGGTGTGGCCTAATGTGCTAATAAGTTTCTGTTGTTGGGTGTGGCCTATTATGCTAATGAGTTCCTGCTGGGCTTTTTCTACAAAAAAAGCCCTGAGTATGTAACTTGTAGGAAATAACAAAGCATAACGTCCCCTTAGTATCGTATTGAGACACGCAAGGAAGGTGCAGTGCATTGTGAATACATCCCAGAGACCTCTGCAGCAAGTTCCAAAATAAGGTTCCTGAAAAACACCGGGGGGAAAAGGTATGGGAAGTCTATCCAGTTCCCCTTTTCGAACAGCCTTTAATCTTTCTGGGTTTTTCTTCCAACTGTCAGTTGAAGGGTGATTTAAAAAACTGCAGTGACTGCTGAGTCATGTAATGAATAAAAGCGCTAAAATACTGGCGTTATAAAATGTTGTACTGAGGAAGCAGAAATAGTGCATATGAAGAACTCATCAATTTCCCTGGATCTGAAGTATCACCACTAACAGACTGAATCAAAGACTCCTCTCAAATTCACAGTTCATGATTTATCACAAGTTCTGAGGTATTGAATGTATTTATCACTTATATCACTGGCCAGGAATTTAAGAAAATTAATTAGAAATCTCACTTTTGGTGGTGTGCAAGGGCCAAACTCTATGCTGTATGGGACATCTGTGATTAGATTTCTCACCAAATTTTTAACCCAAAAAAGCAGCTGAGGAGGGAGTGACTTGGATTGTGGGTGCAATGCTGGGTGTTAATCTTCCACCCCTAGATAGAAATCTCTGTGCCACCCAAGCAGCTATTAGCTCTATTAGGGTAAAAAGACAGGACATGTACTTACCCTGTTGTTTTCTCCTCAGGGCCAGTAGCTGCCGGGGGGGGGGGGGGGGGTTCTGTCAGCCAACAATCCCATGAAGAGGAGGGTTGACTTCCCCTTCCTCAGCGCTGTGTCACCAACCCAAATCATCTCCCTGCAGCTGTTTTTTCAGAGTCAAAAAATTACACCTGATAATGGATCACTTACATCATTTGAAGTTTGACCCCCAACACTTTCCTTCATATTCCGGTTCCCAGCCAAAGCTCCCTGGCTGAGAAATCTTAAGGGAAGATGAATTCTCAGCAAGTTTTTCAAATGGCAAGTCATAGAATCCTTCTGGGTGTCACCAAAATGGCTCTAAAGCAATCAGAATGGGTAGCATGCCCAAAGTAACTAGACAGAAGTGGGCGTGAGCTTCCCATTGCCCATGGTGATTTTGCACACAGCCACATGCCAGCCCCTTAAGGAAGGAAATTCCATTGGGTGAGTCGTCAGGTTGAAGGCAGTGAAATGAGCATCTCAGAGGAGAGCAAATGTGAGACACCCCAGAACGAGCGGCAAAGTGAAGGTTTTTGGTACACCGCTGTTCTTCCCTTCACCTCCGTTCTTGCAGTCTGAAGAGTCCATGCTTTGTAAATTTTCAGAGATCCAGTTGGCATAGTAAGGCACGTAGGTGTAGACACCAGGGCGGTTGGCTTTAGCACAACCCTCTCCCCAGCTTACGACCCCAGCCAAGACCCAGCCTTCCTCACGTGGACAAACCAAGGGTCCTCCAGAGTCACCCTGTGGAGAAAGAGGGAAGACAGCATTTGTGGAAAACAGACTAAAATCAGATATGGGATACGTGTTGAGATTGGTGGTGGCAGAATGTGCCATCACGTCACAGCTGACTTATATGGTGACCCCCCCCCCCCCCCGGTGGGGTTTTCAAGGCAAAGATATTCAAAGCTGGTTTGCAATTGCCGACTTCCGCATCACAGCCCTATTATTCCTTGGAGGTCTCCCATCCAAATATTAGCCAGCGCTGACCCTGCTTAGCTTCTGAGATCTGATGAGATCGGGCTAGCGTGAGCTATCCAGGTCAGGGTCTTGTTGGAATTAGCTTCCTAGTTATTCACTTCACTTTAACCAAGCTGTTACTCTCGTACCTTCAGGCTTCTATTTTGGTATGCTAGGATAATAAAGTGGGCAAACCATACAGGGTTCTTGTGAGGATTACTGGTATGAACTGCTTTAAACACTCTGGGGCAATACCAGACATTCACCTGCCCTTTAATGTTTTTTAGGTATTGGATGAAAGCTGATTTATCCCCTCAGTCTCAGGGTACATTTTAATTGGATACTCTTTCTCAAAGCTGCTTATGCCGATTTCTGATCTCTTCTGGATTTTAGTGGAATGCAGTCATTACATTTTTAAATATTAGCTTTTATTCTACTTCAACTGCTTCACTGATAATTCGATGGAAAGGCAGAGTATGCATTTTAAAAAACCCAAACAGATAAAAGTGCAATATAAATGACAAAAGCATAGAATCATAGAGTTGGAAGGGGCCATACAGAGAGACCATCTAGTCCAACCCCCCTGCCCAATGCAGGACCAGCCTAAAGCATCTCTGACAAATATTCGTCCAGCCTCTTCTTGAAAGCTGCCAGTGAAGGGGAGCTCACCACCTCCCTAGGCAGCTGATGCCACCTTTGAACCACTCTGACCGTGAAAAAGTTTTTCCTACTATGTCTATTCTACTTTGTAGGGTTGGCGGTCCTGGTGTGGAAAATACCTGGAGACTTTGGGGGTGGATCCAGGAGAGGGCGGGGTTTGGGGAGGGACCTCAGCATGGCACAACGCCATAGTTACAGCTATGAAATGATATACTTGCGGCCTCTTTCTTCGACAGACTTTGCAGTTGGCTGAGAAGAAAGCAGGAACAAATCCTGGGAAAGAGGTCAGGGGACAAGAAGCTTCCTTTGGTAACTTCTAGGGTTGCCACTTCTACGTTGGGACATTCCTGGAGACTAAGGGATGGAGCCCGGGGAAGCTGGGTTATAATGCCATAGAATCCACAGGGAAACTGATCTCTGTCGACTGGAGATCTACTGGCATTACAACTCCCAACCAGTGCTCCTTCTAAGTTGAGTTAGTGTGGGCTGGCTCACAGTTTTTTAGCCTCCGGCTCACACATTTTTGTCTCAGCTCAGGGAGGATGGCTCCAGAGCAAACTGATCGATGCAGCAGCCAAATGGCTCGCTCACAGCTTTCAGGCCAGTAGCTCACAAAGTAGAGTTTCTGCTCACAAGACTCCACAGCTTAGAGGGAGTGTTGCTCCTAACTGGTGGAGGAAGGAGCTGACAAAAAGCAGCTGGGAGCCGACAAAAAGCAGAAGGACAAAAAGCAGCTGGGAGCCGACAAAAAGCAGCTGGGAGACAATGCAACCAACAGGAGGCCAATAATAAGCAAACAATTTGCATGAAATGCAAATTAAGGCGTCCTGGGTTGGGGGCAATGGCAATATAGCAACCCTGATATGCTCGCACCCCAGGGCAGCTTACTGGCTGCCCCCTCTCTTCCCCACCACCATTTAAAAAACTTTCGGAGGAAAAGTGAAGGCAGCTCCTTGGCAGCTGACATCAGTGCAACGTCAATTTTGGCAAGAAGCCAGAAGTGACATCATTGAGATGGGGCATCAACGTAGGGTTCACCCCAAACTCTATGGTTTTAAACCAAGATGGTCCCTGCCCCACACACTCAACAAGCTTCCCAACTCTGCCCCAGACAAGAGCCCTGCAAGTTACGGAGTCTCCTACCTGGCAGGCATCCTTTCCGCCTTCTTTGTAACCAGCACAAATCATATCTTCCTTGATGGGGTCGGGGTCCAGGTCAGGCTCTGGATTAATGCTGAAGAGGGCATTGCAGGCATCTCTGCTTATGATGGGCACCTCCAGTTCCTGAAGGGTTTGTGGGTCGCCCAAGTCCTCTGTCAGGAAAAGACATGGGAGACCTTTGCATTCGTGGAACAAAGAGGCAGGGGACTGATGCCTGCTTTTGAATGCGAGGTGATGATGACCTCGCAGTTCCTGTGATTTTCATGGACAGTCAGGAGACAAGGTTGTCTGTATTCTACAATTGCCCCAGTTTGGTATTCGGTGTGGAACACAGTCCAGGGCTCATTTCATAGCAGGAGATCTTTTGCATATTAGGCCACACACCCCTAATGTAGCCAATCCTCCAAGAGCTTACAGAGCTCTTCTGTTCCGGGGCAGATCTTCAGTCTGTCCTCGGCAAGAGAGAACTATTATAATAACCAATGTAAAGAAAGAGAACAAAACAACAAAAAATGGAAGAACAAGTGATCTGTTCCACAAGATCCAAGAGATCAAAGATAAATTTAAAGCATGGTTAGGCATGCTGAAAGAGCAACATGGAAGTACATTGACTGAACAGGGCAAAATTAAGAAAAGATGGGAACAATACACTGAAGAACTATACAGAAGAGATGAAAGCATGATAGACTCCTTCAAAGAAGACATCTTTTGAAGAAGAACCTGCAGCTTTAGAAAGTAAAGTTTCAACCAAAGCAATTGCGAGAAACAAATCACAAGGGCAGATGGGATATCAATACTGTTATTTCAAGCCACAGAAACAGAGTCTATTAACATTTTTTCCCTCCATAGAGAACAATGGAGGGGATGGGACAATCTGTTTGGGGGCCTGTAGAATTGGGCCCTGTGGTCCAATCTTCTTGAAACTTGGTGGGTATTTCGAGGAGAGGCCCCAGCAGCTATCCTGCAAGTTTGGAGCCTCTCCCTCAAACCCCCTTTCCTCCAGCCCCTCATATACCCTATGAGTTTTTGCCACTGATTTCAATGGCCCATAGGATATAATGGGGCTGAAACTGACATTCCCTTTCTGACACACTTCTGGTGATGTCAGGGGACGTGGCATATGCTAATGAGTTATGCTAATGAGCTCCTGCACCTCTTTTTCTATGAAAGGACCCCTGGTGAGACCCCTCCTTCCTTTTTTACCAGCAGAAAATTTGATTGGATCGAACCCAGCACCCTGAGCATTTGTAACTGAATCCTGTCCCCTTCGTCCCTTGTTTTCTTTGTTTCTCCTGTTTTGCTCTTATATCTTGATGGCAAACTTTAGATTGTAAGCGCCTTGGAGCAGAGACTTGTCTTGGGGACCAGGCATTTATTTAGAATAGCTGTATCTAGGGACATAACTAGGGATACGATGATGAATTGTCACAGTCAGATATTTGATGGGTAGATGGTGTTCTGCAATTCAAGATTAAGCCAAATTCTTGGGAAGTGCAGATATATCTTCATGAGATTTTTGCTGTTGCAAGCAACACTGTCTTCTGGAGCTGAGCTGGTGTTAGTTGTTCAATGCCCAGAATGTCCAGGTGTTTCTCAAGACCTCTGTTCATAGGTCTTGGTATTTCATGGTCTCCTCTTGTTCTTTTCTATTCTGCTGTCCCCTGGGATTGCAAGTGTCAATGATTCAAACCCCATTTCTTGTTTTTTCGCGATATCAGGAGTATTATGTTCGAGATGTTAATCTGTTTGCAACCAGAAATAACAAAGAAACTTTGTTTCATCATTTTCTATGTCTTTCGAGTATTGCCCGTGCAAGTGCTTTTGTCTCCCGTTGTCAAAGTGAGTTTTGATTTCAGTCTTTTTGTAATCTTCTTTGGTTTCTATAACCTTAAATAAGTCTGCCTTGTACACTTCAACTAGAAGCTTCTCTTTGCTTTTCTTGATGTAGGCATTCAGTGCTCATTTTTCTTCTTCAACTGCTTGCTTAACCTTCAGGAGACCTCTTCCACCTAATTTTCTTGGTAAGTAGAGATGATCAACATCACTTCTAGGCTGCAGTGAGTGATGCACTGTCATTATCTTGCAAGTTTTGTCATCTATTGCTTCAAATTCTGCTTGTTTCCAATCAGTAATGCCAGCTGTGTATCCTAGGACTGGGACTGCCCACATGTTAATTACCCTTACTGTGTTGCCTACATTTAATTTTGTTTGCAATATCTTTTTAATTCTTTGGTAATACTCCTTAGTTATATTTTTCTTAACAAGGGAATGTTTGATGTTGTCAGCTTCCAAAATTCCGAGATATTTGTCGTTTCCTTCGAAGCCCAGTATTTTGATGTCGTTGTTGTTTGGCATTGCTATTGTTATTTTTGTTTTGTCTCTGAGCAGCAAATCTCTCCCTGTCTGTATCTAGTTATATCCCTTGGGGATATGACTTAAGTCCTGCCCGGGCCATGCACTCACAAAGGATATAACTGAGGCAAGCTTTATCTCTTTTTGTGTGAAAGATGATACTGGCCTACCTTACAAGGTTCTTGTGAGGATTAAAGCAAGATCAAACAGGCGAAACACTTGGAATAACTGAAAGCACTATACAAATACTAAGTATTATTGACTCGCCTTGTGCTGTACAATGGCAAGTCTGTGAGCAATGAGAAAGAAACCGCGCCATCTGAAGAAACCCTCACAGAGCTCCTCCCCCAACCATCTCCTTACCTCCCGTCTGAACCTGTCCCCATCCAGTGACCCAACACTTTTCTCCGTCTGGGAACTGTACGGAAGAATCTGGCAAGCAGATGGGAAGGACGTCACTGGTGAAATTTATGGACGATGACAGTTTCACTAGAGCAATATCCCCACTGGAGCCATCCTGGCCATCGTAAGCAGAGTTGGAGCAAATGTGGTTCATGGTGAATATCTGTCGCTCTCCCGGGGTAGGATTTTTAAGCTGATAGGCTCCCACCTCCACCTCATAATCATCAATGCTCCTGGAAGTATGAAAACAAAGGTAAGAATACAACAGATGAAGAATGCTTGTGGCTACACGCATGGACGGCTTCAAGAGGGAATTAGATAAACATATGGAGCAGAGGTCCATCAGTGGCTATTAGCCACAAGGTATAGATAGGATCCCTCAGTCTGGGGCAAGTGATGCTCTGTATTCTTGGTGCTTGACAGGGTGGGGCAACAGTGGGAGAGCTTCTAGTGTCCAGGCCCCACTGATGGCCCTTGTTATGTCTGCTGAACGCCACTGGGCGCCAGCGGCCTACAGTCAGAGCTAGGCTTCTTGGAACAATAGGAGCCAAGGATCCTAGACCACCACTAGTCCGCCAATAAGAACTCTTGCGGGAAATTCAAAGCCGCCAACAGGGCTTTTGGGTGTGTCCTAGGAGTTGTATATAGTTGGCCATCTCGGCCAGTTGTTGTTAGTTGCTGTGTACTCAATAAACCAATACTGATCACTACGTTGTAGTCTGGACTTCCCATGCATTGAACCCAGTACACAATAGTGGTGACGAAGGTGGGATTCGAACCCATGCACAGTGTTTTTGGCCACTCTGTCACAGAGTGTTGGACTGGATGGGCCATTGGCCTGATCCAACATTGGCTTCTCTTATGATCTTATGTTCTTAACTAGACTTGGGATTTCTGTGAGACCTCAGATCCTGCCTTGTGGAGCTGACAAGCTTCATCTCCCTGAGTTCCTTGCTGGTGATGCTCAACAGCACAATGGCTCTTTTCAAAAGGTCGTCATTAATAGCCAGCCGGGAGATCCAGGAACCGATTGCCCACAGCTGTTTTAAAGTGCAAATTACAATCCTGTGTCCTTTATGCTGTAATTTGAGTTGACAGCCAGCATGGACTAGGACCTAGGAGACTGAGGTTCAAACCTCTAGGTTTGCCGACCTAATACAAAAGATCAAACTTTGCATAAATGATGAAAAATATATATTCAGCATTCAATGAGTATGATAATCTAAACCTATATAGAGTAGTTTTTCAAAAATACAATAGAAACTCAAAAATATATGGTCTAAATCTACAAACAGTACTATTAATCCACCTTCAGAAATAGTCCAAGTCAATTTCCTCAAGCAGTGAAAAGTCCAAATTATAATTCCTCTTCAATAAAAAGCTCATCTCGCTGCTCGTGTATCCACTTCACGGCCCCGCCAGCTTCAAGCGGCCGTATCGCCTTGCTTCTTCAGAAGTGGAACACCAAAGCTGCCCAGCTCCAGTACGGAATAACATTTTCACTCTTAATGTTCATAAGGACAGTTACTGTGATGCAACCAGCAGGAGGGTGGGCGGAAAAACCATAGAGTTTCTAGTGATTCCTGGAGCTATTTCATGTCACTTCCAGGTTTTCCTTGGAAGACACATAGGGACAGAGCCAATGTTGAAATCCCCCCCCCCCCCCCCCCGGCCATTGCTCAGAGAGGCAGCAAGCAACTAAATGTGCTGACGAGAGGCTTGGCAGCCCTTGACTGCCCTCACCTAGGGTGGCCAATTTCCAGGCAGTGGCTAGATACCTCCTAGGATTACAACTGAGTTCTAGGTGACAGAGATCAGTTCACCAGGAGAAAATGGCTGCCTTGGAAGGTGGACTCTATGGCATTATACCCCATCAAAGTCCCTCCCCAAACCCTACCCTCCTCAGGCTCCAACCTCCCCATATCTCCAGGTATTTCCCAGCCGGGTGCTGGCATTCCTACCCTCACCCCTCGCAAGATGGGTGGGAGCCATCACTGACTCTGGAGGCCAGGTGCCCAAGCCGCAGATGATACAGAGGCAAGCTGTGGCAGGATCTTCTTCCTCTTCTGAGACTTGATCCTACTTGTGTTGTAATTAGACCTGCCAACCTCCCCAAACCCCACCCTCCTCAGGCTCTATCCCCCCAATCTCCAGGTATTTCCCAACCTGGAGCTGGCAACCCTAGGACTCGTGATCTGTATCAGATACTCACTTAGTCAAACAGTGAGCCGCTGTCAGCACCCATTGCTCGGCTATGAGGGTGCCTCCGCAAATGTGCTTGCCTAAGTGCACGATGCTGACCTGCCAGGGCCACTCTCCATTACTGGCCGGCTGCCCCCCAACGATGCGCATGGAGGACCCCTTCTGCCCACAGACTGAAAAGCAAAGAAAAGGTGGGGGGAGAGAGGATGAAGCAGGTCAGACGGCAATGAGTATGAAAATAATATCAAACCCGAACCCAGTGATGGTTTGGAGAGGAACAGAATTTATTCACCAAATGCATTGGAGGGGACATCCAGAAAGCTGATGTGTTTATATTCACAACAAGAAACGGGTGGGGAGAGAGACAGGACAAAGGCAGGCTGGTTTTTGCATATAAATATTAAAGCACTACACCAGTTGGGTGTAGTGGTTAAGTGCGTGGACTCTAATCTGGGAGAACCGGGTTTGATTCCCCACTCCTCCACTTGCAGCTGCTGGATGACCTTGGGCAAGCCATAGTTCTGTCAGAGCTGTTCTTGAAAAAAAGCAGTTTCTGTCAGAGCTCTCTCAGCCCCACCTACCTCACAGGGTGTCTGTTGTGGGGAGGGGAAGGGAAAGGAGTTTGTAAGCTGCTCCGAGACTCCCTTGGGTAGTGGAGGGCGGGGTATAAATCCCATCTATTCCTCCTCTTCCTCCATCTTCTTCTTCTAAAGCCATTGGACCACCCTGCCTACTCTGACTGGCATCAAATCTCAAACGTTAGAAGGATTACAGTGTAATTACAGAATCAGAAACAACAACAAAAATCACTGTAATGAGATGCTAAATATTTAAATATAATATAAATGATGATAGTTTATGTGTCTTTTACAATTCAGATATTAAATATTACAAAAAACCTCATGTAAAACCCTAAGGTCTAAATAAACAATTACCAGAACAAGATAAGTACAGATTTGTAGAACATCAGCACCCAAGGAAGAATCGTAAACCACTTTCAAAAATAAGGTAAGTGTTGTAGAAACATCATCATCAAGGAAGAACCATCAAGACACATCACACAAGGATCCCGGGTATAGACTCCCTTGTTTCAATAAACGTCTTCAGTGAGCCCAACAGTAATTTACAACTATTTAAGAGGTTCTCTCCAAAGTGTATGCAATGTACCATTAAATGTGACGGTCATTCCACTAAAAACCTGTGTCTATTGTTGAATTCTTATGTCCAGGGGTCCGTTGGAGCAGGAGCGCACAGGAGCGCAGCTCCGGGAGTGAGGAGCCCAGGGGGTGGGCACATGACCAAGCCCCGCCCCTTCCTCGGCTTCCCCGAGCAGTGCAGAGGCGCAGCGCCCCGGGGAAAGCCCTGCTAGGGTCTTTATTGTTTTTAATGTTTTGTTTTAATATTGATAATTTTATCATTGTTCCTTTTATGACTGTGTGCTGCTTTTCCAGAGACTTGCTCAAGGTGGCATATACATTTTCTAAGTATACCATTTTTTATCTGGGCACATGGCACAGAAGTACTGGAGAAATTTCACCAACCCTTCAGCAGCTTCCACCCGATCAGTTTGGTGTAGTGGTCAGGAGTTGGACTCTGATCTGGGAGACCCGGGTTTGATTCCCCACTCCTCCACATGCAGCTGCTGGTGTGACCTTGGGCGAGTCACAAGTTCTCTCAGAGCTGTTCTCTCGTGAGCAGTTCTCAAAAGACCTCTCTCAGCCCCACCTACCTCACAGGGTGTCTTGTTGTGGGGAGGGGAAGGGAAAGGGATGGGTGGTGCATATGTCCTGGGTATCTCAAGTCTACTTGAAACCTGGTGGTTTCAAGGGAGCAGGAAGAGAATGAGGGTGTGTTCTTTACGCTTATTTTTATTGCACAAAGTATTGGATGGGGAAGGGAATGGAGGAAGAGCAGGTCAGTTTCACTCACCTGTGGAGTGGAGCCTGAGGGGTGGGTGTTGCCTTCTGACACACTTCCGGTATGTGGTGGTGGGGGGTGGCATATGCAAATGAGTTATGCAAATGAGTTATGCCAATGAGCTCCTGCACCTCTTTTTCTACAAAATGACCCCTGCTTATGTCCATTGTTGAATTCTTATGTATTGGCACCATTCAGATATGTCAGTATAGAGATTAATCAGAACTTTCTACTGCTGGTATAGCTTCCTATGAGTATGCGAGTCAGTATCTTAATACATACTAATATGTAGGTGAGGCTAGAAAGTGCAGCAGTCGCCTGAGGTACCAATTATTAGGTGGAGCACAGGTGGACATGAGTGATCCAGGCAAATGAGGAAAAGATCCCATCTGAGTGGATCCCCTCACAGAGGGTGATTAATTGGAATAGCAAGATGAACGAGTGTACACACGCTTCTCAAAAGGGACAATTACTTTCTGTGGCGAGCCGGCCACTCCTTGTACCTGCTTTCCTTCACTCCCTCACTAAGGAAGTAACCAGACAGCCAATGAACAGCTCTGTCCCTCTCTCCAAGAAGGCCTGGTCTCCAAACCAGTTCTGAAATAGCCTATAGCTCTTCCTGGAAAATGGATAAATGGACTGGCAGACGAGGACAAAAATATACAAGGTGACTCATTGTTGGCTGTTCATGTACTTCAAAGGCATGCCTCCACCACCACCCAAAACAGTCTTCTCCCCACCCACCCCCACCACCCATTTCCATTCAGAGCATCAAAGTCAGTTTCCGATGCCAAGATACACCTTTGTTTACCTGAAGGCTTGTTTACTGCTTTGGGCTCCGCACTTTATTCTCACCGCTCATGAGCCAGACTTTCCTTTAATGTTGTATTCATTGCAGTGCAGTGATTTTATGTGGCATGTAAGGTAAGGTCCCCAGGAGGTCTCCCATCCAGATCCAGACCAGACCTGTCTTTACTTTAGCTGCAGCCACAGAAGGACGTGAAATTGTGGCTTGTACAATCACAGCAGCAAGAGGAGGAGGAGGTGGAGGAAGTAGCACAGGAAAGAATGGCATCCACGAGAGTTGCCAGTCTCCAGGCGGGAGCTGGAAACCTCAGAATGACAACTGGTCTGTATCTGCTAGGGTTGCCAGCAGCTCCCCTGGAGAAAATGGCTGCTTTGAAGGGTGCACGTCAAGCGGTACCATACTGAGGCCCCTTCCTAAACCCCACCCTCTCCCAGATCTGCCCCCAAAGTCTCCAGGTATTTTCCAACCCAGACCTGGCAACCTTAGTATCTGCCCAAGGGAGCTCTGACTCCTGAAAGCTTAGACCCCGAAAATTTTCTTGGTCTCTAAGGTGCTACTGGACTTAAATCTAACTGTTCTAAAGACTGCAGAGATCAGTTCCTGTTATGTCCGCTGACCACCACAGGGGACCAGCTGCTGCTCCCGACAGGTCTCCTGTGCTGTTTCCGATGGGCAGGGCAGAGAAGCGTGAAGCCGGCAGCTGTGCAGCTGGACTCTGCTGCTTTTGGGCCGGGCTTGCCCCCAAACCAATAAGAAGAAGGACAAGAGAATAGCTGTGGTGTGGATAAATGTGCCGAGGAGGAGGCGCCAACAGAAAGACGGGGGGCAGCCAGCCAGCCAAAGCCCTCCTCCTCCTCACTGTGGGAAGCCAGTGCCTCGGCCTGGTGATCCTTCCACTCGGGCTGTCCCCCGCTCAGAGCTCCACCTTGACTTTGGGAGGTGGGGGTGGCATCTGGGTGGGTGGGTGAAGGAACTTGGCATGCGTGGTGAATGCCCAGCTTGCTACTTCCCTCTCCTCTTCCTCTCAGGAGCAGCAAGGGGAATCCCCACCCTGCTGGAGCAGGCCAAGCCCAGGAGCACCTTAGAGCAGGGCTTTTGGCAGGGGTGGGGTGGCAGGCCGGTGCGATACTCTGCCATAAGGCGACGCTCTAGGCAAATGCCTAAATTTCTCTATGGGCGGTCCAGCCCTGAGTGGGAGATCTTCAGGTGACACCTGGAGCTTGGCACCAAGAAGATGGATCTCTCTCTTTAGTACAGTTTTATGCTGCCCTTCCTCTGTGGAACTCTGAGACTGTGCCTGGTTTTCCCTTCCTCATTTTATCCTCACAACAGCTTCATGAGGTAGAGTGACTGCCCCAAAGACACTCGGGTCACGTTCAGATGGGTCTTTAGATCCAACTGAGGCACAAGTGCCTTGTGAATTTAAAGGGAACAAGCAGACAGTGACATCTGGAGAAGGTGCCACTTCCATGATCAGCCTGTTGAACCTCGCCAGGAGCTGGACTTTAAAGATACCGGTGAAAGTCCAGGGCTTAATGCTTGCCAATGGGCCAATGGCGGACTTTCCCCCGCCTGATCGTTCCAGCGCGCAATCAGTCCGTCGGGATGGTCTGACTCCAGACCATCCTGAACGTCCGCCATTTAAAAAAATACTCTTAGCAATATGCGCATAAACGCGCCACAGCTGCAGAGCTCTGCTCAAGCGTTCCACACAATTTCATGTTTCGGAATGGCCCATGAAATGTATGAACTTTGTTAACTGATATAGTACCTAGAGGGAGGATAAGGTAGGTCTTTCCCCACACTAAGCAGTCCCTCCACTGAGCTTTAAGCATTCGATTCCACCCATGCGCGGAAAAACAAGTACATGGTGAGACGCATATGTGCATGCGCAAACAGATTTGTTTAAAAAAACTCGACCATGTGGCTCCTTTAGGTGGACGCCATTTAGACAATCCACCGTGGAGTCCACACGCGGTAATGCGATTCATGGGGGAGCTGTCTGGTCATGTAACACCAGATAAAAAAGATCAGGATCAAATCAGAGCCCGGCCAATGGTGAGATTAAATGCCCATCTGAACGCGACCTCAGATAGCAGCTTCATGGTAAAGTAGCCAATTGAACCCAGGTCTCCAGAACTGCATCCTGATAAACTAACCATTACCTCAGCGGGCCCCACCTTGAAAAACTGAAGAGGGCGAATGCTTTCAATGACCCAGTCAGGGCAACTTCTATCATCCCATCAGAACTGCATTCCAGAAAGAGAAACCGTGATTAAGCTGAAATGGGCCTCTACTGTTCTTTCAACTGCTACCTTTGAACACACACACACCGGTTAAACACACCAGAATTTTATAAACACCCCTCTTTGGTACATAGCCCCCCTCCCCGCTTGTGAAATTTCTGTGTAAAAATTCTTTCCAGTCTGTTAAAGCCCTCCTACCTGTCTCTGAGCAAGCGGCACCTGTGGGGAGAAAACAAAAGAGAAAAGGCATGTCAGCTGAGACTCAAAACATTGAAGAAGAGACACTGCTAAAATGGTCTGCCAGAGGGGAAAGACTGTGGGCTGCAAACTGTCCCCGATTTGTGGAAAAAACCAACTTCTTGGATAAGAGGCTATGACTACATTTCTAGTAAGGTTACCATCCTCCAGGTGGGTCTTGGAGATCCTCAGTGTGACACCTGATCTTGAGAGAGCTCAGTTCCACTACACAAAACGGCTGCTTTGGAGGGTGGGCTGTGTGGCGTTATACCCCACCGAGTTCCTGCCACTCTCAACCTCTGCCTTTCCCAGGCTGTTTCCCCCAGTTATCAGAAATTTCCCAGGCTGGAGTTCCAGCCATTTTCAGGATTCATACAGTGATTTTAATCCCCTTGACTTTTGGGGGTGTCTTTAGTTGCAGAACCCAACTTTGAAAGCTGAGTGTAACAATACCATGCAAGTCAAATGGTTAGCAGCTAACTTCTGACTTCCATCATTCTTCTCTTATCCGGGTTGTCTCCATGGCATACTGACAACCGGATTGGCCACTCAGATGTTTGGGATTGGGGGAAAAGGATCCCAGCAGAAACACAGACCTTTCTGGAGGCCTCCACATGTTATCTTTTAGAAACTAAGTCCAAAACTATGGGACTTTCTCCCTGTTAGCAGAAACACTGTAATAAACAGTCACCTGTCTTCTAGCTGCCAACAGTCTTCCTCAGCTACTAGGACCCACTGCCCTCTCAGGGCTGTGGGATAGGAAAGAGGCCCCAGTGTTTCCACATGACAACCCAGGGATTTCTACTCCATCCTGGATTTAAGACCCCCTTTCTAATCCATCCCCTCCACTCTTTTACACTCCCCCTAAGAGAGAAAAGACTACAAGCACAAGTCTCCCGTCTTTCAGTGATCCTACCCCAGTGCTAATCACCTTGTAGCACAGCCAACAGAAGCAGCCCCACGGCCAGGAAAGGGGGCGCAATGGGCATGGTGCCCCCTTCTGCTTCTCTAATCCTTCCGAGGTGTCTTTGCTGGTTGCTCCGCTCCAGTCACATCCAGGAAACAGGTGTCTCACTGCTGTGTGTCATAATGTTATCTGCGTTATAAATTTTCATAGCAAAGACAGGGCTGCTGGAGTTTCCTCCCCCTTGAACTTGCAGACACAGCCTGTACGCTCTCCCCCCAACCCTGAATTCTCTACATGCCAGCAGAACCCCAGATCCCGTCCTTCTCTCCTGATTTCTCCTGACACATTTTTTTTGGAAGGGGAGGGTAGCACTCCTGTCCCCTTTAAACAACAGGGCAAAATAAATAAATAAATTGAGAGAGACTAGGGAAAAAATTCAGCTGTTGAAATTTTGCTTTGTCAGGCAGCTAATAAAAGCACAGGGACCCTGCTAGGGAAAAAGTAGCAACTCCACCTAGTTTCTTTCTAATCCCCCCCAACCCTGTGATTTCCACTTGGTGTCCAGACACAGAACGTGGGATTTTTGTGACCCAGTTCACCCTCAGATTCTGTAGGCTGATTATATTATATGTATTATATCTTGGTATGAAACCTTTGTCCCCTGCACTCTCCACCGAAACTGCTCAGCTTAGCAACATTTGCAATCATACCCAAAACAGGTTACCCAACTCTGGGTTGGGAAATTCCTGGAGATTGGAGGGGGGTGGAGTCTGGGGAAGGTGGAGTTTGGAAAGGGGAACTCAGCAGAGGATAATGCCATAGAGTCCACCCTCCGAAGGAGGCATTTCCTCCAGGGGAACTGATCTCTGTAGTCTGGAGATCAGCTGTAATTCCAGGAGATCTCCAGGCCACACCTGAAAGATGGCAACCCTAACTCAAAAGCAAGCACTGTTTGTTGGGATTGCCTGGAGGGGGAGCTGCAAATCAGCCAGTTAACCCTTCCCTGACCAAATTCATTCTCAGCTGCTCTGACCCATCATTCTCCCCCCCCCCCCCCCCCCCCGCCCCTTCGCTTCTTTAGTGAGATTTATAAGATTCTGGAGTTGCTTCTTTGGTTTGCAGTAAAAATTTGCCTCAAGAATAGGTAGCATCTTAGGGAGAGGGGCAGAAAAAAAATACCCCATTTCACTGACCTTGGTTCCTGATTTTAATCATTCATTACAAATCCCCTTGCTATAACTTGGCCGTGTCAAAGAATGTGTGCCTCTGGGCATGTGCAGAGTGCCTTTCCTCACCAGTGAATAACCATTGCAAGCTCCTGTTCTCACCTCCTTTCCATATCCAAGATTAGGGCTAAAGGACTGAAGAGGCAAAACAGGCAGGTTTAAGCTTCCGAATCTCTCTCTACAGAAAACCAAGTATGTCAGTACTGAAGGTCAAAGGAGCATAATATCCAGGCAGTCTTAAGCCACTTCTCAAAAAAGAAAAATGAGGTCTTTGGTAGGATCTAAATAAAGCAGGATCACTTGCACAACCCTCCCGGTTCCCGAGCGAGTTTTCCTACACCTGGAAAATTGGCTGTGGTCACACGGCAAGGTTACCATGTTTTGTTCCCACTGTAGATTTGATTGGGGATATTTTTTAGCGGTTCAGATGATCACACATCCCTTGTCCAACCGCTTGCATTGCACAACGAGGCTCCAGGCACTGTCCAGACAGCTGTGCTGCCCAAGTGGCAGCATGGCAATTAAAAAAAATTGTTTGTGCATGTGCACATGCTATATTTGCATGTGCACATGCGCACATATGCACATGTGCAAACATTTTTTTTGCTGCATAGAACAAAATGAACTACCAATGTGCAACCAAGTGCTGGTTTATATGTGCTTGAGCATTCATGCATTTAATATATTCAGCACAGGAATGGTCATGCACAGGGCTATTTTTGCGCTGGAATGCACCAGAATGGTGTTCTGGCTGCTGTCCAAGCCCTCCCTTCCCTCCCCTCCCCTCCCCTCCCCACCAGCGGGAAAGGGCCCCGTATGCCTGATCTCTGTGCGGAGATCAGCCATCTGAGGCCCTCTGGCTCCATGCACTTAAAGGGAGCTTGCTCCCTTTAAGTGCATAGAGCTGGCAGGAAATGGCCCTGCATGGCTTCAGAGGCCTTCTGGCTTGTGCACTTAGAGCCAGCAGGAACAGAGGTATGTTGATTAAGTCAACAACAATGTACAGAGGTATGTTGATTAAGTCAACTACAGACTTATAATATGATCATAGGCAAATACCTGGGCATGCCTGGTTGCTGTCACCACGGCAGGTGTAAACTGAAGATAGGAAGCCATAATCCGGCACTACTAGCTCAGCCGCATTGTATTTAGCACATAGTTAATCTCAATGTTATGTTTTTGAACTTGGTAAAAAATAGCCTGTCCTTTCAAAACCACATAATGGTGATGGCACCCATTCTCAGATGCCACGTGGCACAATAAGCTGTGGTGTGTGGAAGCACGGTACTGTTATTCAGTATGACATGATCACATTCCACCCCATGAAATCACGGGACCCAACTCTGACATCAACAGGTCCGGTCAAAAGTCTAAGGACCTAGGGAAACTGGGACCTCTCCCTTCAGCATACTCCCCTCCCCTTTACCATTACATTTCTGGCTTCAGGACGATACATTCAGAGTTTAATTCAGATTTAGAATCCCAGCTTGTGGGTGGGGAAAATGACAGCTTTAATGCTGAGAACACTTTCCCGGGAGTAAGCCACCACTGACTAAAATGGCACTTACTCCTGAGTAGATCTGCATAGGCTTACTCTGAAATGCTATTTCACTGTACCACCGGCATTTTGTAGGGCATGGCTAATTAGTGTTATGTTTGTAAGCGGGATTCCCTGTGCAAGAATGGGGGGGGGGAGAAGGAGAATGTCCCATACACAAGACCAGCATTAAGATAAGTTTGTGTCTGTCAGTTCAATGCAATGTCTGAAAGCAGCCTATGTAAATGCTATATATTTCATTAAACAGTGATGATGATTTCTTAAGGGGCAGCATACCACTTGGCCTGAATATAGATAGATACCACCAGTTAAGTACCATGGTGTGCACATGGGAATCTGATAACCTGTACTGATGCACCAAATGGCGAGGGACACCCCCCCCCCCCCATGCTTGGCCCTAAGTTCAGGGAAACAGAACACTAGTAGCTTCCTATACCACTGAAGTGGGTTACCAATGGTAACTGGTCGTTTCTGTTCCTAGTAGCAACACCCCCCTGCTCCAGAATACTAGCTACAACCCCTTTGGCTTTCACCACTTGATACCACTTCTCTCCCTGAGCAGACACAGAGCCTGAGCAGACTCAATTCCCCCCCTTGCTGTGGTTATGACCCTCTCCCTGCGTTCCGTTCCCTTCCTTGGCTTTCAGGCAATTAAATGGATTAATATTCAACACAAAAGTTGGTGTTTAACCTTTAGACAACGAAGCCTCTGAACTTCCTCCATTTCAATTGGAGAGAATTCGGTTCCAGAGAAGGACTCTCATTAAACCATCTTCCGATGACACCCGTTAGGTGTTCTTGTCCCTCCCCTGCTGTTACAGTTTTAGCGACCTGTCAAAATCCTGAACACAATCCTTGTAATGTCTTTTCAGAGGACCTTCCTTATTAGGACCTTCTGTTGGACCGACACTGCTGATAACAACGTCTTACCCTTCCCAAGCAAAAGGAGGCTCCTCCTGTTAACCATTATTTTGTCCTACCTTTGTCTCTCTCTGGGACCCTCTGAAAAGATTCCAGGAAAGGTTGTTCGTCGCAGCGAGGCAGAGGGAAAGAAAGCCATCTATAAACACAGAAACTGATTCTTTCAATAAGATCATGTTACATATTAATCACTCGAAATAAACACACTCGCTTCCTGGTTGGAGCTTAAAGACTATCTTCTGATTACTTTTTTTTTTAACTGTAAAGAGTGTGACTCAGCATGTGCAGAGTGCATTTGCCCTGATGGAGTGAATTTTTTTTAAAAAAATAGATCTCCCTTAGTTTGTGGAGTGTGTCTCCCCATTCAGAAGGGAGCCACCTGAAGCATAAGAAAGCCCCCAGAAATAGGTACCTTAAAACACCAGCTTGCTGTGTGTTGTTCTTTGTTCTTAATAAATAAACCATTCATTCTCTAGCTTCCTGATAGGAAGAAAAGAGGGAAGCAAGAGGTCATTTGATAATATGCTGAAAAATTGGTTTCATTTAAATGTCTGTTGCAGTGCATGGTGTACCAGACAGGGTACTGGACTAGGAACCAGGACACACCCAGGTTCAAATCTCCACATAGCTATGAAGCTTTCAGGGTAGAGTAGGTAAACATAGAAATACACCGTGCTCAAACAAAACGCACAATTCTAATATGCTACTATGCCCTCACATATCTGTTTAAATCTTATACTTAAAGATACAATAAAGACCCTAGTGTATCTTATTAATTATAGTACACTGATAACAAAAACCTAAAGAACAAGATATATCTTGTAGAAAAGTCCGCAGCGACAAAGAGTCAAAATGTACAGAAAGGGTCCCAAAAATGCAAGAACAAAATTTAGTTATCAACCTTTCTTCGAGGCAACTAACTAGCTCAGAAATGGAAGCACTTCAGTTAGGCCAAGGGTTTGTCCCCATAAATACCTATGATTCCTTTCAGACTCCCGTGGATTTGTTTAAATTTTTTTCGGAACATAAAATTGAGGTATATGTTTGGTGATTCATCCGAGATTCATACGATTTAAACAAATATATGAGGGCATAGTAGTATATTAGAATTGTGTGTTTTGTTTGAGCACAGTGTTTTTTAACATTTACTCAACCTTTCTGTGTTTCCCATGTGTTTGTTGCCAATCTCCAGGCAGGGCCTGGAGTTCTCCTGGAATTACAACTGATCTCCAGCCTACAAAGATCAGTTCCCCTGGAGAAATGACAGGTTCAGAGGGTGGACTCTATGGCATCACATCTTTGCTGAACTTCTTCCCCTCTCCAAACCCCCACCCTCCCTGGGCTCCTGGAATTTCCCAACCTGGAGTTGGCAACCCTATTTCTGGGTTACTTTGGGCCAGTCATGTTCTCTCAGCCTGATGTACCTCAGAGGGTTGTAGAGGAGATAAAATGGAGGAAGGGAGAATGGTGCTGCTACGTAAGCAGGCTGAGAAGCTGTGATGTGTTACCAGAACAGACAAAACACCTTTATAACTAATCAGGGTGCAGTACTATCAATGCCAAGGGCAGGCAATCATTTTGGTTAATGTATCAAAACCCCCAAGGGTGTCTACCTGTAAAGATTCTGATGTGCCAGCAACCAAAAGGGGTGCGGTGAAGAGAGACAAAGGTCCTGCCTGGCCAGATACTGGGAGCAAGCTGGGCTCCGCTGCCCGCACTTTGGCCCTAGCTGGCAGCTGCATGGGTCAGGGACCGGTTGGGGAGGTGGCAACAGGCCTAAGCCATTCCCATTGGCTTCTCCCGTACTGCCAGTCCCAGTGGCGCTGCCAGCATTCAGGGGCTTGCGTCAATTGCCTGGGTGGACAACAAATGATAAATGAAAGGGTGTGGTGTGCCACTGCTTGGCACGTGTGCTGGGAATCGCCTACCCCTGGTCTGCCTGGCAATGACGCTCTGAGATCTCAGGCACAGGCCTTAGGGATGCCAACTCTGAAGTCTGGAATCTCTGGTGATTTGGGGGCAGAGCCTGGAGAGGGCAGAGTCTGGGGAAGGGGAGGGAGCTCAGCAGGGGTGTGATGCCCTAGAGTTCACTCTCCCAAACTGCCATTTTTTTCTCCTCAGGAGAACTGATCTCTGTAGTCTGGAGATCAGCTGTAATTCTTAAGAACATAAGAACATAAGAGAAGCCAATGTTGGATCAGGCTAGTGGCCCATCCAGTCCAACACTCTGTCACACAGTGGCCAAAAACACCAAGTGCCCTCAGGAGGTCCACCAGTGGGGGCAGGAAGCCCTCCCACTGTTGCCCCCTCCAAACACCAAGAATACAGTGCACCACTTGCCCCAGACTGAGAGTTCCTATCTATACCTTGTGGCTAATAGCCACTGATGGACCTCTGCTCCATATGTTTATCCAATTCCCTCTTGAAGCCGTCCATGCTTGTAGCCACCACCACCTCCCGTGGCAGTGAATTCCACGAGTTAAATCACTCTTTGGGTGAAGAAGTACTTCCTTTTATCTGTTCTAACCCGACTGCTCAGCAATTTCATGGAGTGCCCACGAGTTCTTGTATTGTGAGAAAAGGAGAAAAGTACTTATTTTTCTACCTGCTCTATCCCATGCATCATCTTGTAAACCTCGATCATGTCACCCCTCAGTCTTAGAGAACACTGGCAACCATAACTCTCCCCCTGCCCTTTTACCTTCATGCAGCACACCAGGGATTGAACCTGTGATTTTCTGAATTCACCACCATCTCACGGATGAAACGAGGGATGCTAGCTTCTACCGTGGAGCCTCATCCCCAGGATGGCTAACTCATCCCAGAAGCCTCTTCCTTTCCTGTTAAATGTTGCGTTCACTTATGCCACAATAACTTTCCCTGACCTCCAAGGCCCAGAGAGTAAGTCAATCAGCCAGAACATTTCTGTAAAGATTGTTAACTGGAATGTTTGATCTCACCGTGGGTCTGGTTGTACTTACGATAAACTAGCTGCGACTTTATAGCGTTTGCTGTATGAGGAGTTATTTACTGGCTGGGCGTGTGTGCGAAAGAGGACTGCGCTGACATTCTGAATCTTAAAATGCATGCTTTCACATGCACAAAAGTCACAGCTGTTCAAACAGAGCCGGTATGGTATAGTGAAGTGCTACTCACTCTGCGAATCATGGAGAGCCGCGTTACCGGTTCCCATCAACCAAAAGAATGGCATGGCTATTGTGTGCCCTGCACGTGACCCCAAACATGCACAAGCAGTAACACATAATATGAACCTTTCAATGATCAGAGTACCTCTGAGTATCTAGACTGCAGACATCCCCAACGTGATGCCTGTGGGCGCCATGGTACCTGCCGACACCTTTTCTGGTACCCACCAAGTGTTTTTAGGAAGTGGGTGAGGCCACTTTTGCCAAGCAAGGCATCTGATTGGATATTTGATTGGCTGCGCAGATTTTTTAAAATGTTGCTTTTGCAACAACTGCCACCACAACACAAAGATCTACACCAGGGGTGTCAAACTTAAGGCCCGGGGGCCAGAACTGGCCCATCTAGGGATCTTACCTGGCCCTCAAGCAACTGGTATGTATGGAAGTGTAAGGTACTGCCCTTTTTATGGTATTTCTTGGAAACAACCTAGTCTTGCATATGGTTATATACATTTATTGGGGCTTTTGTGGGTTCCCCAGGAAATCAATTGCTTTCACTGCTAGGAATCAATTGCTTTTGTTTGTATTTTGAGTGAAAAATAATATTGTTAATAGGGTTTGCCGGTGTTCTTTATGAAGTTTATATCTTTGGTACCTGGCGTTATATTTTATGGCACACATGGCCTGGCCCAACAAGGTGACATTTGTGTCAGATCCAGCCCTTGTAACAAATGAGTGTGACACCTCTGATCTACACTGTGCTGCTAAAGTTAAACGGTGGCCATTATATTGTGGCTGACTCTGCCTCCTGTGGCAGCCATTTTGTCGCTGCACCATCCATACTGTGCCAACATTCCAAATGTGCCCGCAGGATCAAAAATGTTGGGGACCCTTGATCTGGAGTTATTTTTCCCCACTACCAGGAGTTTTTGTTTTATGGACTAGCATTCAGCACTGGTATGCCCCATTCCGCCACCTTATTCACTTGCATATGTTGACCTAGCCTCAAGCACAAACCCCCTACATTTGCATAACCTTGACATAATTGTCATGGGCAAGTTGTGTCGTGATATTAATATAAAATACTGTAGGTTCATCTTGGGTCCATAGTAACGATTAAATTATTTCAATTTCTAAAGAAACTGCCTGGTGTCCTGGAACATGGGGCAGATACCATGGGGAACAGAGCTCAGAAAAGCCACACGTGGTGTATCAAAGAACCATGTGCAGCCCCCAAGCCACTGAGTACCACTGGTGCTATGGCCAGTGCTCCCTCTAAGCTGTGGAGTCTTGTGAGCAAAAATTCTATTTTGTGAGCTACTGGCATTGAAGTTGTGAGCGAGTGATTTGGCTACTGCATAACTTACTTTGCTCTGGAGCCATCCTTCCTGAGACCAAAATGTGTGAGCCAGAGGCTAAAAAACTGTGAGCTAGCTCACACTAACTCAGCTTAGAGGGAACACTGGTCGTGGCTCGAGCAGTGGATTGGGTTCTTGGGGAACCCAGGTTCAGATTCCCATTCTGCCTTAAAGCTCCCTGGATGACCTTGGGCCAATCAGTCTCTCTCACCATAACTGACCTCACAGCATTGTTGCTGGGAGGATAAAATGGTGGAGGGGGAACCAGATGGTAAGGTGCTAGGGGTTTCACTCAGGCTTGTAGCCTGGATTTTTTCGTTTGGGGGGCCTTTTAAAAAGTCAGGGGGCACTGAAATGTGAATGCACCCCCTGCTTCTCCCCCAGAGCATTTAAAGGGTGCCTTTAAATGCTTTAAGGGAGAAGTGGGGGAGGCGTGCGCCTGCACTCCAAGCAGTGGATTTGGGGCTCGGAGTGCAGATATGTGAAGGGCCTTCCACCCCCCCTTCTCCCCAAAAGTTGTGGGGCCTTGGGAAGAAGTTGGGGGGCTGGGCTCTGGGAGGCCCCACTATAGCTACCGTACTGGTTCCACTGGGGAGAAAAGCAGGGCATAAATAAATATACCTATGTATACACACGATACTTTGCAGATCCCTCATCTTGAGCATATCTCATTCTACCCATCCAATGTCAAAAGCTCTCGCTGAAAAACAACCTCCTCTTAGTGGTACTGAATGCCTCTGAGTCCCAGCCAATTATGTCTGTCATTGTTCCACTACTGAATCTAGTGAATGGTAATTAAAAGATTAGACTTGAACAAGTGCAGCTTGGAACATCAGTTGCCTCAAGCTAATGAGAAAAGCCTCTGAAATCTCTCATACGAAATCTTGGGAGTTGTCAGTCTTCATTGCCCCAAGAGAAGCTGGCTGTGTTTCCTGAGTGTCAAAAGGTGAGCGAGGCCTCAAGCAGAGTATCAGTGACAGGGTTGCTCCTGCTGCAGTGCAAATGTCCCTGCTGAAGACATTGCATTACTGGGAGCCATGCTATTTACCGGTCAGCAGTCCAAGGGGACAGAAGTGCATTTTGCCATGGAAACTGACCCCTGCCTCTTTCCATACACCAGTTGGTACCCATCTAGCAATAAGGCTTTTACAGATACAGAGGACAACTGGTCACGGATAGCACTGCAAACCAGTGGGCTTGATTCAAACTGCTTTTTGACTAAGGTCAAATCTACATCTGACTTTCCCGCTGGAATCATTCTAGTTTCAACCGCCCCCCCCCCCCCCCCGGTCTATACCTGTTTCTAGTTTCAAACCATACTTGTTCTAGTTTAAAAAAAACTGTTTACATGCGTTAATTGCCCTCCTGTGGTCAAGCTAGCATTTTACTGCTTTAAACAGAACCTGTTGCTTTGTACTCTTCAGACCAGGGAGTGAAATTTGAAACCAGTGTGAAATGAGCGCAGGAAAAGACAGCAGTCAAACTACTTCAGAGGGAAGGTGTAAATCGGGCCTAAATCTTGCCCAATTCCTGGCCTCATTACAACCCACATAGCCCAAGATCTCACAGTTACAGTGGACTCTTCCCCTAGAGCCTAGCTGTTTGCTGCCACTTGGTAAAGCAGCAAAGGAAAAAATGGATTTTTTTGCAGGTGGGAATAAGTGTCATGGAAATGCCATGACATCACTTCTAGTGTAAACACCAAAATAATGCCAGTGTTGTTGGCATGTCACTCTAGGTGTCCACCAAATAGTGGTATCCTAGAGCATCACAGCAAGGCGCTGTTGTCACATCTGTGTTCACTCCAGAATGGATGTCTCAGCACTGTCAGGGCACCTATTTTGCATGTCCCTGCCTCCAACAATTTCTATTGGCTGCCAGCATTTGGTTGGCACCCCTAACCACAGTTACCAGCACAGCACTCTGGGAAGTCAAAGAGGACCCCTCCTCCTTTTTCTTAAGTAGAAAAGCTGGCTGGATTCAACCCGAATATGAGATATGAAATACCTCACCCATAAAAGAAATGTAACATCAGCATGTGGGATATTTCTACTTGTCCTTATAAGGTTGTTGTTTTTTTTTGCCTGACTGTAATTAAAAGTCAGTGGGGCTAAGAGAGAAAATTTCACCATGGCCACATCTGGCCTAGATGAAAGTTGGAAGTTACCAGTGGACAATGTATATAAACATTTATATCTCGTCTTTTGTCTTGGTTCAAGGCAGCTTACAATAACGGCTATTTTTAATGAAGCAAAACTCCCCCTTTCAAGTTGGTTGCCAACTGACAAAGGCTTCAGAACACATTGTTGAAAGTAACCAATGCCTTTGTGTCCATAAGGACCAGAAACCTTTCCTTTTCAAAAGGTAAGTTGCTTCCAATACCCCTGAAAAGTAAGATATTGTACAACTGGTGACAAATCTCTTTGCTTGCACGAAAGTGTGGGAAATACACAATCCTGCTTTTGATTAATGCACAAAGGATTTAAAATGCAGTAGTGGAATACAGATATATATATAACAGGAACTGCGAGGTCAGCCAATCCTAAAAATTTGCATACTTGGGGTGGGGTTGAGTTATCGCTGATAAAGGCAAACTTTGCTGTGGCATTGGTGGTTATGTCTGGGCTACCGGAAGACGAAAGAGTATTTGTTACTATACTGATAGCAGTGACCCTGCTTACCTTAACTGTAGGAGGTGGGGTGTCAAAGGAATAGGAAAAGGAGAACCGGGGAGAATTTTTTTTTCTAAGGATAGAGTTGGCTTGTGATTCATAGGTAAGTACTTGATCTAATCTTGCATAAAGGTTGGAAGCTGAACAGCAAAGAGCAAGTTCTGCTGAGAGGGTGGCTGGGTTTGGGTGGGGAACTTGAAGCAAAAGGGATTCGTTGGCTACATGATAAAAGTTCACCTCACTTAAATCTTTGAGCATTACCCCCTTTTACATGCCTTGGTCAATAAACATATGCGAATGTAGACCAATGTATTCCACAAGTTTAAGGTCTGTCTGTCTGTCTGTCTGTCCGTCCGTGTCTGTCTGTCTGTCTGTCTGTCTGTCTGTCTGTCTATCTATCTATCTATCTATCTATCTATCTATCTATCTATCTATCTATCTACCATCTGTCTGTCTGTCTGTCTGTCTGACCAGGGCTAACCCTATTTAGCTTCCAAGATCTAATTATATTGAGCTAATCTGGACTATCCAGGTCACAGTGAAAAATCACATACAAAAAGCATATCCGTTTTTGGAACCCATGCACCTTCTCTCTCAGACCCTGTCTTTCTCTAACCCGCTCTCCTTGGCTGGTCTCAGGGGCTGGCATGATGGGAGGGCACGTGCCCCTCCAGTTCCTGAGCCATTTGTTCCCACCTGGAAATGGGAGAGGTTCCCTCTCCCCTCCAAAGACCCCAGCAATAGTATAGAGATCTTGGAGACTGACTCTCAGTTCCTGATTGGAGAAGTACCCTGTCTCTCATGTGACAGTTGCACCCCAGGTGGCTCTCCGAGCAGGAAATGGGACCCTTGGAGAGGTGAACCATCTCCCATTTCCTGATGGAAAGGATGCGGGGTGGGTGGGGGGTGGGAAGGACTTGCATGGGAGAACTGTGCTCCACTGCCCTGCCCTGGGACACTTGTTTTACAGGGAAAAAAGAGATAATCCCAGAGGTTCCATTAGCATCACAGAGGCTGGCGCATCTAGCTCTCATTTCCTGGCTAGAAAGATCACCAGTAGCCTTGCCAACCTCCACGTCATGCCTGGAGATCTTCTGGAGTTACAAATGATTTCTAGGCTACAGAGATGAGTTCCTCTGGAGGAACGGACTGTTTTGGAGGGTGAGCTCTATGGCATTATACCCTACTGAGGTCTCTCCCCTCCCCCAGCCCCACCTTCCCCAGGTTCCACACTCCAGGTATTTCCCAGTCCAGAGTTGGGAACCCTAACAAGAAATGGAAAAGCAGCTTTTTGGCTGTCTTTAGCCCTGCTTCAGGGAGGCCAGAAGGTAGTGTGAGAGGCAGAGGAAGCAGATGAAAAGACATGGGTTTAGTGGGGGAGCACTGGAAAATATTTTCCCTAGGACCCCCCCCCCCTCCCCAAAAACCTCTCTGGAACTGCCATGACGCTGCCATGCCCTCTCCCTGACTCCTGATTCCCTCCTGTCTTTTGTAAGGCGTTTCATCCATCTTCTTCCTGTTGAATGTTTTTTTTTGTTTTAAATGGTCTCTTCAGGTGAAGGCTTGGTTTCATCCTAAATTGAAATTGTTTAATGTTTAAACAAGGAAAGGACTTGTACAGGTGAGAACTAGTTTCCAATGTGAGAATCTTTCCTGGCTTAGAGCCTGAGAATCCAGCTCCAACTATACATGTATTCCCCCCCCCCCCCACCGCCGGGCTTTTTCATAATTCTGCCATTGGGAAACCACCCAACTCCCTTAGGCCTTTTCCAGCTTAGACCTCCTCTTTGCCCCCCCGCCCCAATACTGTCCTCCCCACCACTGCTCCTCCATCTAGGTGTGGTTCTTCTATAAGTTCATTGTTACTTCTGTTGGGTTCCCATGTTAATCTTTAAGTGTCCATAGCAAACTGGTCTGTGATAGGTCGCGGGGAGGGCAAGATTGAAAAAGTACATGAAATCCTGTTTTAAGTGGTACCTACTCAATGTGTTTAGGGTTTTAGAGGGCCAAGGCAAACAGCAGGAGAAGGGAGCCAGAACTTCTGGAGGCTTCTCTCTGCACTGTAAGAGGTAAGTTGCAGCAGGTCCTGGGGGACTCTGTAGAGACTGGATTCCAAGGGTTTGCCCAGAAATCTTCTTGATGGAGGTCCCATGGATCAGAGCACAATAGTAAGAGAGCCGGTTTCTCTGGGAGAGGGAGTATCCAGAAGTTGTGTGTGTGGGGGACTAGGAGTCAGAATTCCTGAATTCTCAGGATATTTAGGGGGTCTGTGTGGCCACTGGGGTAAAATAAGGATCAGTCAGAGCCAGTGGTTGGATTTGGCCAGTTCTTTTGCTCAATCTCACCCAATTCTCCTCCTGACTACAACCCTTGCCCCACATGGGTTTTATCCATGTCAGATCCCCAGCACAACCTTCCTGGAGGTCAAAGGGGACCGCCTCATGCCTTTTCCCCCAGCATCAAAAGCTGGTTGGATCCAATCCCAAGAGGAATCATGGCTTCTCTCAGCAGTTGTGGAAGGAGGGATGCAGAAGCTACAGGAAAGGGGGGGAGAGGCAGAGAGCCAGGGTCATCACTCCAAGCTTCATTAAACGGGTTAGAAGCACAGGGAGCCTTTGCTTTTGCCACCTGACCTTTGGCGGGACCCATGGGTTCTTTCAGCCTGGGGGGCGGCATAGTAGCTCCCTCTTCTTCTGGGACGGAAACTTTGTTGTTCTGCTTATGACCCTGCTTGTACATTTCTGCTTGACAATGTCTTGTTATTCCCCCATCCTGATTTTAAAATGGCTTTCAGTGACATTGGTCAGACAAGCGAGGAGAGTGATGCCCAGGAACAAAGTGGTCCTTCTGTTACTTCTGACGCTTCCCCCGCTGAACAGTGAGTCAAAAGCTGGTTTTGATACACGTGCGCCATTTGATTGCTAGACAATTGGATTTACTGCACATGTTTTCTTTCCTGTTATCATTTCCCCTGTTTCACCTGCAAGTCTCGTCTGTTTCTTTCGACAATCTCCCAATACTTCTGTGTGCCACAGTTGGAACTGCAAGCTTTCCTGTTATCAAGCCGGTACGACCTTAGCAGCGAGCCGTCAGGCTGATAATAAGAAATGCAAGGATGAATAGAAATTTATGTGTATTTAGCCATAGGCCACTACAAACCAAAGATAACAGCAGAGAGGCATGCTATAAATATGAATATTGGTATGAAATAGAGTAAAATTTAAGATATAATAAAACCATAAAATCAGAATAAAATAAACGGAGGATACAGGTAATTAATTGAATCAAAAGGTGTTCGCTAAGATCAATATTGATTAGTTCCCATAAGAACAGCGTTGGCCCATATTTTCTTTGCAGCCAAGACATATACTGCCGTTCTTTAAGATATGTTTACATAGAAATCAGCTAACAAGAATATAATCTTCTCAGAGTCTTAGTAGAGACATAAGTCCGATAAAGACCCGGAGAGGAATTTTAACCTGAGTTTAGCATACATCGAGCATTCAAGAATATAATGGGGAAGATCCTCAACAACAGATGAGCCACAAATACAAAAGTGCTGTTCCTTAGGTATTCTGCTATAGCAGCTGGCTAATACGGCCAATAAGAAATGTGGAAGCCCCTGATAGTTGCCATTCAAATGGATCAGTGACACAGCCAGTGGAACAGAATTCTGGTTACTTGAAAGCAAATTACTACATGCATCAGGATAGAATTACATGCATACTCCACGCTGCTATATCTAACCATGAAGTGGCTGGCCCGTGGCAAACGTAAACCCAGGCTAAAGGTAAAGGTTTCTCTTGCTCGAAAGCCAGTCAAATCTGACTCTAGGGGTCAGTGCTCATCTCTGTTTCCAAGCCGAAGAGTCAGCACTGTCCGAAGACATTTCCGTGATCATGTGGCCAGCATTACTAAACACTGAGACACACAGAACGCTGTTACCTTCCCACCGAAGTGGTACCTATTTATCTACTCGCAGCTTCTTGCTTTCGAACTCCTAGGATGGCAGGAGCTGGGGTCAGAGACGGGAGCTCACTCCGTCACACGGCACTGGGGTCTTGAACTGCCGAGCTAGGCTACCCACTGACAATTTAGACATCTCTGTGTCCTCGGAGGACATTGTAGGCATGCCGGAAAATATGACCCAGAGAAAACTCTTCCGCCACCTCAGCTAGCCTGATGGAGACTGAATATGCTCCAAGAGTCAGAGAATGTGGAGGGAATGCTATGAGAGGAAAACAGAGTGGAGGGAAATGGGCCTGCTAAAGCTCCTGAAAGTGTATACTTGGTAGTGGTGGTTTGGGGAGCTTGGGCAGATCTCTCCTCCTCAGATAATTCCTTCTGGGCCTCCAGCTTGTGTGCGAGAAACTGGAAGAGAACTTCCAGCTTCTAGGACCAAAGGTTTTAACTGGAGCAAGGTACCAAAGATAAAGCAAACAGCACTGTGCTTTCCAAAAAGGTAACTGAATGAAAACTTTTTGGTCAGCTCATAAATCTTAATCCGTATCTTGTCAGGGGCTATCACCCCTAATCCCCCCCCAGCAATTTAAATGCATTTTTTCTGATATAAACATTTAAAATGGATCAATAAGCTTGAGACCGTATTTCTCTCTTCCTCAGATTTGTAAGTGCTGAAACCTCCAGTGAGGACAGTTTTGCTTAGATTGAATTCAGACCCTAATTCCTATAAACAGAAGTGTCTGAAAATAATAAAACTAGAATGGATCTGAGCCCTGATGTCTCTGCCCAATTTCCATATGTGTGGTAATGGGGCATGTATGTTTAAAAATAGGATCCAGTAAAATTTGTACAAATGTTTCCTTTCCTGGTTCATTTTCTTTTCAAATGTTTTTATGGTGAGCCCAATTAATTCTGTTGTTTTGTTCTCCTTTTCCTTTTATTCCTTCTGAGGTATTTTGTTGCCATTTATTTGTGATACAGCATTTACAGAGAACTGATCAAATTGTGTAAATATACCACAAAGGAAAAAACAACAACAACACACAGCAGGATAAGAAAGATTCATGGGTTCACTTTGAGCAAGGAAAACACAAAAGCCAAACTGGCATTTTTGAGACAGGATAGTAGGGCTTTCCAATTCAGTAGCTCCCTTCTTAAAGTTCAAGAAAAAAGACACATTCCACCCTGATTCATATTTTATTCTCTTAGTGGGAGATGTAAAAATACTTCTGGGAGATCACACATGGCTTTTTAACAGGTTGGTGTAGTGGTTAAGTGCGTGGACTCTAATCTGGGAGAACCGGGTTTGATCCCCCACTTATCCACTTGCAGCTGCTGGATGACCTTGGGCAAACCATAGTTCTATCAGAGCTGTTCTTAAAAGAGCAGTTCTCTCAGAGCTCTCTCAGCCCTGCCTACCTCACAGGGTGTCTGTTGTGGGGAGGGGAAGGGAAGGGAAAGGAGTATGTAAACTGCTCTGAGACTCCTTTGGGTAGTGAAGGGTCCGATCTCGTCTTCTTCTTTATTATTTATTTAAAAATATAATTAATGGATAATTATTTTGATATAAGAGACAATTTGTTTCACTGCAATAAGGAAGCAGTTAATTACCTTATTAATAGAGGTTATATATTACAGCCTGTCTATGAAATAAAATAACAGTGCCTCAGTAAAAACAACAACAGCAACAAAACGGATGGGCCCCTAGTCCCTGCAGGGCCCGTAGGCTTCAGCCTAGTCAGACTCATGGATAATACAGCCCTGCCCCCAGCCCTGAAGCAAAGCAGAAAGGTAACTAGGGTTACCAAGCATTGGCTGGTAAGTGGTGGAGGGGGCCAAAGATGGGGTAATGGCAGCATCCTAATGGCACACTGTCATTGCCAGCACCAACCCAGAAGCATCAGAACTATACTGGGGGATCCTAGAGCATCATGGCGATGCAGTGATGTCACTTTTGTTCTTAAAAGAAACAATTGGTCTTTAAATATAGAAGAAGAGATTGGATTTATACCCCGCCCTTCACTCAGAGTCTCAGAGCAGGGTAAAAGACTGAACTGCCGGAGGGCCCGTGAAATACCTGAAAGCCTAGGGGCCCGGCCCGGCCATGGGTTAATATGGCCCTGGCTGGGGGCTTCAGAGTTTAGCAGTGGGACTGAAATATGAACCTCAGCAAGTGCCCAGCAATGCCAATCCCTGATGCTGGCCCTGCCTTCATAGACAATAAACCACACATAGGAATTTGGGCCTAGTCAGAAGATTTTATAAGTTTCTATGAGTCGTGAGGAAGTTGCTCCCCTCCGCATTTATTTCAGTGCAGTTAAATCGGAGTGGGTAGTGATTACTCAAAGGCATAAGATCGCCAAGCACTTTCCTGTTTGGGGAGCAAACATGCACATCAGCTTGGCTCACAATGATCCTCTTTATAGCTGCCTCTTTGGCATGTAGACTCATTTAGCGGAAGAACTTTGCCTCCTCTTATGATTCCATATAACAATTACAGGTACACGAGCCAAATCTTTCTTTGCATCTGACCACCCTAATTACATGCTGAAAGTTTTACTATAGCTTCTGTTACAGATATTCCTGGCCTGTGAGAATTTCCCCACAGAGGTAGACAGAAACAGGTTCTGCTTCTGGAGCCTGAAGTGAAAAATCTGGATACAGTAGTGCTCCATCTGACAATAAAAAACCATTCAAACCTCAATAACTTTTTGCCCTTTATCTCCAAATACAGTGCCTGAGGGAGACCATTTTGCCCTGCCGCTGCTTCTCAGTGCATAAAATCTCCGAAATCACCACACACAATAATCTATGACAGATGCAGCACATTCATTAGCCCTTTCAATCATTGTATTTGGCGGTATACAACAGTGTGGCATTGCCAGCCTTCAGGTGGGCAATTGAGATCTGGAATTACAACTGATCTTTAGACTACAGAGATGAGCTCCTGTGGAGAAAATGGCGGCTTCACAGGAAGAGTATATGGGATATCACAGACGATAGGTGAAATCCCTCCTCAAATTCCTTCTTCCAGAGGCACCATCCCCAAACCTCCAGGAATTTCCCAGGCTGCAGCTGGCAAACCTACACATTCCAGTGCAGTCACCATTTTGTCTGAATAGAAACGATGTATATTTCCTCCTTCTCAATGAGGGTACTGAAGCTGAAAATATGCCCCATGCTGTATTCAGATGAAATGATAACCACGAGGTTCAGGATCAGAAGGGGCTGAGGGTTAACATGCAGTGCCTGTATACAGGGTTGTCAGACCAAGGCAGTCTTGGCATCTGCGGCACTGTGGCAGAAGGCACCCATTTTATGAAGTACGTCATTTTGGCTTTGACACTGGGGGAGGGGGAAAGAATTTGAGGGGAAAGATTTCAGCAAAAATCTTGGTTCTTTGTTCCCCTCTAAATATTAACACCTCTCCCCAATTCTTTTCCAGGGGCCAACTCCATGCCTTCAGGTAAGAAAGACATTCATATTTATTGCAAAAATGACGTATCTACACAAAGCTAACTGGGACCCCTCAGCTTTGATAGGAAAGAGGTTCTCATAAGTTGGAAAGAGAAGGTGGAAAAGGACAAAACTCCTGGGCGCACAATGAAATTAACGAGCAGTAGGTTTAGAATAGATAAAAGGAAGTCCTTCTTCACCCAAAGAGTAATGAACGCATGGAACTCACTACCACAGGAAGTGGTGGCGGCTTCAAGCATAGACAGCTTCAAGAGAGGATTGTATAAACATATGAGGCAGAGGTCCATCAGCAGCTACCATCAGCGGCTATTAGCCACAATGTATAGATGGAACACTATGTCTGGGGCAATGATGCACTGTATTCTTGGTGCTTGGGGGGCAACAGTGGGAGGGCTTCTGGAGTTCTGGCCCTGCTGGTGGACTTCTTGATAGGACCTGGGTTTTGGACACTGTGTGACACAGAGTGTTGCACTGGATGTGCCATTGGCCTGATCCAACATGGCTTCTCTTATGTTACTATGACTATGAATTAGAAGTTTTAAGATCCTCAGGAAAGGAAGGAGTCTGTAACAGTGGTGTTTTATAAACCTCAAAGAAATCCAAATCCTGTTTCCAGTTTCAGTTGTGTTTATGAAAGTTGGCAGCAGGAGGTCTCAAAGGAGTGATGCTGCACCCTCTTCCTCCAGTGCCCCGCCCTTTTATTGTAGTGCTTCAAAGCATTCAAAGCTCTTAACACCTGTCAGTAATCCTTACTCATAAGGAAGGTAGGTCTGTGATTTTTCACAGTGCTCCAACACTTTGATGTTTGACTTCCGAGGCTGGAACTGTCAATCCAGCCCTGAAGTGAGGACTGGAGATCTCCCGGAATCACAACTGGTCTAGGGTTGCCAGCCTCCAGGTGGGTCCTGGAGATCTCCCACTTTTACAACTGACCTCCAGCTGACAGAGATCAGCTCCCCTGGAGAAAATGGCTGCTTTGAAGGGTGGACTCTGTGGCATTGCACCATGCTGAGGTCCCTCCCCTCCCCAAACCCCGCCCTCTCCCGGATCCACCCCCAAAGTCTCCAGGGATTTTCCAACCCAGACCTGGCAACCCTAAACTGGTCTCCAGATTACAGAGATCACTTCCCCTGGAGAAAATGGCTGGTTTGGTGGGTGGACTCTATGGCATTATACCCTAGTGAGGACCCTCCCCAGATTCTACCCCAAATCTCCAGGAATTTTCCAGCTTGGAGCTGGCAACCCTTCTGTGGTGAGAGCATCTCTTGCATCTTACCCTGAGCCTTGTGGAGGGACAGCGGGTGCCCATTAGAAGGATAGAGGAAATTGATTTATTTTTATTTATTTTGATATTCGTACCCCCTTTCCTCTCCCATAGGGACTCAAAGTGGCTTACAGTATTCTCCCTGCCTCCATTTTATCCATACGACCTGTATGGATAACCTGTTGTATTGCCAAGAGGGAAAGGGTTTCTTGAGAGATTTCAATGAAATCAACCCTACAGTGTTGGCAGAGTTTAGATATGCAGTAAAGCGGAGCACAAGCCATTTAAAGAATAAAATCGGTTTATTAAGAACAAAACAAACTTTTTAGAAAGAGGAGAGAGAAAGAAAAGTCTAACTGTCTAGCTAGGAGAGAGTCAGAGATCTCAGCAGGAGCAGGAAAAACCCTGAGCCAATCAGGAGACAGGAAAGAGACTATTTGAAAATAGTAGGAAGTCCCTAATCTCACTATGCTAACAACTTGTTCCCTCTGCTGCCCCCTGCAGGATGTTCTTGTCGTCTTCTTTATCTATGTATGATAGACCTTGCATATTCCAAGACACAGTAATTCTCTGAATTTGGATTTTGTGCAGCTGTTAAATAAGGAGTCAAATCAGCATTGTGTCGGGGTTAGCATGGTCAGGGAGGAAGAGAGCTGCCAAATGAGGGGTGGGAGAAGAGGAAGGGACCACAAATATCATGGACCACAGATATCTGCATCTCCCCCTGGATTCAGATCTTTGCACTGGATGCTGGGCATCCCATTTTAGGAGGTGAAGTACTCTTCTAGTAATTCAGGAGGAAGCAGAGTTAGGATTTGGGATTCCATCCTGTGTTCTGCCACTATGCTGGAACGAGTTGTGGGGGAGGCAAATGGATCATGATTGTCTGTCTGTTTCTCTCTGTCTATCGTCTCTCTATCATACATCTATCCATCTATCATCTTCATCCATCTCTCCGTCCGTCCGTCTGTCTTCTACTTAGTTACTTCAGTTTTGCCCTGCTTTTCTCCCCAATATGGACCCAAAGCAGCTTCGATTATACTCCCATTGCATCCTCACTATGACCCTGTGATATATGTCTGGCTGAGAGTGCATGTACTCATACCTTTTCCTTCTCTCCCTGTCTCCCGTAGTCTGTGGCCAGCCAGTGGCGACCCCTCGAATTGTGGGTGGCCAAAAGGCAAAGATTGGAGCCTGGCCGTGGCAGGTCAGCATCAGTCAGCGTGGGAAACACTTCTGCGGTGGGTCTCTTGTGGCCAAGCAGTGGGTCTTGTCAGCCGCTCACTGCTTTTTGTGAGTATCTGCCTGTGTTTCTGTCTGTCTTGTGCTGGAAACAACTTGTTTTTTTGGGAAAGCAATTCTTCAGTGCTCAGGGTGGCCAGGACTGGCTGCAGGTTTTTATAGACCCATTGTTACAGGCAGTCTATGGGACCCTCCATGTGGTTCTCTTCCCCTCTCCAATTACAGCCACCCCCCCATGGTTCTATTCTCATTCCTAGTTGTGGCCACCTTGATTCCATCTTGTCAACTCCAGGTTGGGAAATTACTGGAGATTTTTTTTGCGGGGGGGAGGTTTGACTCTGGGAAGGGGCCTCAGCAGGGTGTAATGCCACACTGTCCACCCTTCAAAGCAGCACATTTCTCCAGGGGAACTGTTCTCTGTAGCTGGAAATCCATTGTAATTCTGGGAGATCTCCAGGCCCTTCCTGGAGGTTGACAACCCCACTCCCAGTTTGTGGCTTTGCTGGAATGGAGTGCCACTTTCTGATATTCTTTTTAGCCCTGTCGGTGCTGGTGGGTCTAAGAGGAGCAAGGCAGAATCACTGCAGGGCCAGAGAGGCCCCTGAGGCAGATTGAGAAGGGTCACTGGAAGAAGCGCATGATTCTCTTGTGCTTTGTTTCCTCCAGTGCCTGTAGCCATTTAGGGATTGGGCAATTGACCCTGTTTCTTCCCTTTGGGTGGACCTCTTGGTAGGTTATGGGCAGTGTTCACTCTAAGCTGAGTTAGTGTGAGCTAGCTCACAGTTTTTTAGCCTCCGGCTCACGTATTTTTTGTCTTAGCTCAGGAAGGATGGCTCCAGAACAAACTAATTTATGCAGTAGCCAAATCATGCGCTCACAACTTTGATGCCAGTAGCTCACAAAGTAGACTTTTTGCTCACAAGACTCCACAGCTTAGAGGGACCATTGGTTGTGGGTCTTGGATGTGGTTGCCAACCTCCAGGTGGTGGCTGGAGATCTCCCGGGATTACAACCGATCTCCAGGCAACAGATATCAGTTCCCCTGGAGAAAGTGGCCTCTTTGGAAGATGGACTGTATGGCATTTTACCCCACTGAAGTCCCTCCCCTCCCCAAACTTTGCCCTCCCAGACTCTACCCCCCAAATATCCAGGAATTTCCCAACCTGGAGCTGGCAACCCTAGTCTTGGCAGGTGCCTCTCTCTGCCAGCCCTGACACTGGCCCTGGGACAGTGAATCAGATGTTCAGCCTCAGACCTCCCCTCTGAAGTCCTCCCCTCTGCAGTCTTTTCCTACCCTCATTTCACGCTGGTTTCAAATTTCACTCCCTGGGTCTGAAGAGTACAAAGCAACAGGATCTGTTTAAAGCAGTAAAATGCTAGCCTGACCACAGGAGGGCAATTGACGAATGTAAACAGTAATTTTTAAACTAGAACAAGTATGTTTTGAAACTAGAAACAGGTATAGATGGGTTTTTTTTTGAAACTAGAATAATTCCAGCGGGAAAGTCAGATGTAGATTTGACTGTAGTTCCATTTTCAAGCTGCAGTGCAGTTTTGCTTTGTTTCCTCTGTGTTTCCCAGAAAGGACCGCTCAGATATCACAGTGACCCTGGGAGCGTACGAGCTCCAGAAGCCGAGTGGCAATGCCGAGACTATCCAGGTCACCAACATTATCATCAACACAGCATTTTCAGGAATTGGAACGCGGGGGGACATTGCCCTTTTGTGGCTCCAAAGACCCTCAAAATACACCGCCTACATCCTCCCTGTGTGTGTGCCAGATTCCTCAGCTCAGTTCTTCGAGGGCATGGGCTGTTGGGTGACGGGATGGGGAAACATCAAGTTTGGTGGTGAGGATTTGGGAAGCCGGGTTGGGACAGGGGCTGGGCTTCAAGGGGTAAAGAGTTTGGGAAAAAATCATATCAAGTAATTCTGATATCGGGTTGCTGACTTTGGCTTTGGAAATTCCTGGTGATTTGGGTGTGGAGCCTGGGGGTGAGTGGGAGATCAGTGGGGTGTAATGCGACCACTCCACCCTCCAAAGCAGCCTTTTTCTCCAGGGGAACTGAGATCTGTATTATGAAGATCAGTTGTAATTCTTAGGGTTGCCATTCCCCAGGTCCAGGCAGTGAATCCCCTGGTTTCGGGGAGCTTCTGCCTGCCACCAGCCAGCTGGTCAGCAGAGGAAATCCCACCCACAAACAGCGACGTCCCCAATGTGCTGACATCATGCAGAAGTGACATCATCACAGTAGGGACATAATGCAGTGATTTTGGGGCAAAATTCTATGGTTTGACCCAAATTTTACCGTAGAGTTTTGCCCCAAAACTGGAGCATCTCCCTAATGTCACCAACATGATGACATCACTTCTGGGTGACGTCAGCACATCGTGGGTGTCCCCGCCCACTCCCGGAATGCCTCCCAGATCCCCCTGCTGGCCAGATTAGGGGATCTGGCAATCCTAGTAATACTGGAGGTCTCCAGGCCCAACCTACCGGTGGTCAGCTCTAGGTCCAAATGCTGATACATGAGCATATCTATATAGGTGTCATAATAGGAATTTAGGAAGATCTCCCCAGGTTCCACAAAGAACTGATCCCAGCCAATTGTCAAGGAACTGGATAGGTTTTATTTACATATAAACAACTTGGGTCTAGGGAGCAGGATTACCAGGCCCCCACTGGGGGTAGGGATGCCCCACCCCCAGTGGGCACTCTCTATTGCTGCTCAGCTGGCCAGTAGGGAGGGAAGAAAAATGTCAGCAAAATGGGGGGAATGTCATCAGTGTCCTGACTCACCGACGTCACTCCCTGTGTGCTTGGAATGCTGGGGACACTCTTGTTTAAACCATAGAGTTTGGGCCAAATGCCAGTTGCTGACATCATTTCCAGTGTGCACAGGAAGTGACATCAGCATGTCGGCAGCAATGTCTGCCTGTCTCCAGCTAGCAGGCCTAACTGCAACATCTCTAGCAGCCGTCTTGACAACCACAACACAGCTTCTTCCCAGACACCACCAGGAAGTAAATGGCCTGTCCTCCAAATATCAAATATTTCTTAAGTGCAACCAGGGGTCATTTTGAGCAGGAGCTTGGGGGAGCTCAGCTCCGGGAATTTATTTATTTATTTATATTTATACTTCATTTTTATACCCCGCCTTCCCTGCAAGTGAGTTGGTGCCAGCCCACCCCAGCAGGGTTGTGTCATGGCTGCAGCAAAATGACCCCGTCCCCTGGAAAGGTCCTTGTTCCTCTGACCAGCCTTCTGAAGGCTTCAGCCACCACTGAAGCTATCCTCCCAGAATAGTGGTATTTCTGAGGTTTGGATTAGTAGCTGTCCCCTTTCTTTCTTTCTTTCTTTCTTTCTTTCTTTCTTTCTTTCTTTCTTTCTTTCTTTCTTTCCTTCCTTCCTTCCTTCCTTCCTTCCTTCCTTCCTTCCTTCCTTCCTTCCTTCCTTCCTTCCTTCCTTCCTTCCTTCCTCCTTCCTTCCTTCCTTCCTTCCTTCCTTCCTTCCTCCAGTGATGTCAGGTGGTGTAGCATATGCAAGTAAGTTATGCTAATGAGTTATGCTAATGAGCTCCTGCACCTCTTTTTCTACGAAATGACCCCTGAGTGCAACATTCTTTTGTAACTCTTTATCACAAGGACTTGATGAGTTAAGATCTTTGGTGGATTGAAATGTGAAAAATTCTGAACATACACTGGAGAGTTCCAAAGTAAGGAATATGCAACAGAATGCGGAAGGTTAAGAATGACAAGCGAGAGGGGGAAAAAAGTCAAATCTGAGAGCTTGAATTAGGGCTGGAATTAAACGACACACTATTGTAGCCATTTGTTGACTGGCAGGAGAAAAAAACCCACCCTGTCTCTTTTAATAGGGGCTTAATAAGATGTTATTTATCAGGTGATGTTACCATTGGACTCCATGCCGTGAAAAGCTCCAGCTGCCTATTTCTACACATTTCCACCAGGGGCAGAACACTTCAGCTAATTCTCAGTTCCATTGACTAATTTCAGCGTTTCAATTCCACAGTGGTTCGTGACCACTAGTACCTGAATGAATCAATCACAGAGGGATCAAAATGAATTGCTCTCCACTATTTAAAACAGATTTCTGTTGATTTTTCTTGTGTGTGCGCGATCAAGTGCGATCAAGTTGCTTTTGACGTATGACGACCCTATGAATTAATGACCTCCAAAACATCCCTATTGTTAACAGCCTTGCTCAGGTCTTGCAAACCGAGGGCCAAGGCTTCCTTAGGCTGATTTTACATCTGACTTTCCCGCTGGAATCATTCTAGTTTCAAAAAAACCTGCCTACACCTCTGTGCGGTGTGAAACCGTGCTGCTACTGAAATGTCCACATCTACTAATTGCCCTCCTGTGGTCAAGCTAGTATTCAACCGCTTTATTCTGCTTTAAACAATTGTGGTTTCTTAGTGGAATTAGACCCCCTGGAGTGAAATTTCACACCACTGTGAAATCAGCACAGGAAAAGACAGCAGTCAAACTACTTTAGAGGGGAGGTGTAAAATCAGCCTTAATGGAGTCCATCCATCTCATCTTGGCTCTTCCTCTTTTCCTGCTACCGTCAACTTTTCCTTGCATGGTTGTCTTTTCCAGCAACTCGTGGCTTCTCATAATGTGACCAAAGTACAATCACCCCAGTTTAGTCCTTTTAATAAGGCTGATTTTACACCTCCCCTCTAAAGTAGTTTGACTGCTGTCTTTTCCTGTGCTGATTTCACAGTGGTGTGAAATTTCACTCCAGGGGGTTTAAGTGCACTAAGAAACCACAATTATTTAAAGCGGAATAATACTAGCTTGACTACAGGAGGGCAATTAGTAGATATGGACATTTCAGTGGCAGCACGGTTTCACACCGCACAGAGGTATGGGCAGGTTTTTCTGGAACTAGAATGATTCCAGCGGGAAAGTCAGATGTAAAATCAGCCGTAACTTCTAGTGAGAGTTCAGGCTTGATTTGGATCTAGAACCCACTTGTTTGTCTTTTTGGCAATCCACGATATCCGTAAAACTCTCCTCTGGCACCACCTTTCAAAAGAATCGGCTTTCTTCCTATTGTTCTTAAAACAGTCACACCTTAGATGATTGTATCTTTAAATTATTTTTGGTATGCGTAATCATGTGTACATAGCTCAGAGGATCTTGGAATGCGTCCCTTTTCCTGCTCTCCTTTACTTCAGCTCATCTGATCTTATCGATACCCAACTTTATTTTCGTTTACGTCATTGTCTTCAATGTTACCATAGCAACATTATCTTCATTTTTGCCTTCATCACAATGTCTTCCTCTCTAGCTTTTGCTTCCACCTGTGGCCTGCTTCGTCACAGAGACAATTCTCTGTGTATCTGAAGTGGCAAATGGAGCATCTTCACAGACAGTTTCTCCACACTTCCCTTTCCTCACCCCACTGTGGCTGTCATTTCCCATACCACCACTGGAGGACTTAAAAATAAAAAGCAGGAATAGTAGTTAGAGTTCATTAGCTCCTTAGAGACCCACAAGGGTTTCAACAAGAGTATTGGGAATAGCTAGATCAATATAGGATAAGCCCATTGTAATGACCTGTTGTAACAATGTACTAGTTCCTAGCTTTCATTTAATTAAAAAGTTTCTAGCCCTTTTTGCTGCAGAGTTAGAAGGAGGAATGTGCCGTTGGTACCTTTCCATTTTTGAGCAAACTAGCTAAGAACATTAAGAACATAACATAAGAATGTAAGAGAAGTTCTGCTGGATCAGGCCAGTGGGCCATCCAGTCCAACACTCTGTGCACACAGTGGCCAAACCCCAGGTGCCATCAGGAGATCCATTAATGGGGCCAGAACTCCTGAAGCCCTCCCATTGTTGCCCCCCAAACACCAAGAATATAGAGCATCACTGCCCCAGATAAAATTCCTGAAGAATATCAACTTTCAGTCCCACATGCATTCTCAAACCAAAAATGCTTTTGGAAAGGGGAAAGTGCTGTCAAGTCACAGCAGACTTATGGCGACCCCTGGTGGGGTTCTCAAGGCAAGAGATGTTCGGAGGTGGTTTGCCCTTGCTTGCCTCTGTGTCACGCCCCTGGTATTCCTTGGAAGCCTCCCATCCAAATACCAACCAAAGCTGACCCTGCTTAACTTCTGAGATTTGAGATTGGACTATTGAAAAATGCTTTCATCCTTTTCTAAAATTCTTGAGGGACTGTGTTCGGTGGGTCTGCCTAGTAAAGGAGTTAGAAGGGGAGAGTGCCACCAGAGACTAGGCATTGTTCTGTGAATAATAGTATGTAAGGTCTTGTGTACTAGGTTCACGGCATTGAGGAGACAGACAATGACATAGCTATCACTAGTTTATTGGTACACAAAACAGTCATGGCGTACTGGCCGCGAGGGCCAACTATATACAGTAGCCTTGACTTCTCCCGGCCCTATCAGCGGGCCTAAATCTCCCGCCAGAGATCTTATTGGCGGGCTATGTGTCGCTGCCGCCTTGCGGCTGTCAGCGGACATAACATAAGGGATGGCCTCTCCAGGTGAATACAGATCACGGAAGGGTTTCTGAGGAAAACTTACTCCTTAGAGCTCTAAAGGTCAGTTCCAGGGCTGTGATTGGTGCCCCAAAGTCTAACAGGCAGTAGTCTTTCAACATGGATGTCATACTTTCCTGAGAGTTAGCGTTCTAGAGAATAACTGGACTGTGGCCTCTTTAAGTGCAGATGTCCTCTCTTTTGCTTTTCTAGTGCCACTGCCTTCCCCCAAGACACTGCAAGCAGTTAAAGTCCCCTTACTTAGCAACAGACAATGCAACCAGCTGTACAACAGAAACCAGACAAATTCCTCAAGGTCCACGTACATCCTGGATGACATGATTTGTGCTGGCTATGAAGGTGGACAAAAGGATTCTTGCCAGGTAAACTGCTGTGTAGCGCTTCCTGATGGGGCAATCCACCTGGGGTATTTTTGGAAGGTTCTAGATGTTCCTGATCCATCCATCATTAGCCAGGGTATGACATAACCATTACTCTCCATGTGAGATTGCCAGCCTCCTGGTGGTACCTGGAGATCTCCTGGAATTAGAACTGATTGCCAGATGACAGAGATGAGTTCCCCTGGAGAAAATGGCTGCTTTGCTGGGTCGACTCTGTGGCATTATAATAGTTTGCCAGGTCCCCCTGACAACCAGCAGAGGTTGGAGGGGACTTACCAGGTGGTGGGTGACCTCGCTGGGATGCAGTCACATAGCTGGCAACACACTGATGTCACTTCCTCTGTGAACTGGAAGTGACATTAATGAGTTGCCGGTGATGCTGGGGACACTCTGGCATTTGAGCAAAACTCTCTGATTAACCACAGAGTTTTGCTGAACGACTAGAGTACCCCTGGCATCTCCCCATGATGCACTGACGTCACTTCTAGGTGCACGGGGAGTAATGTCAGCATGTCTGAGTTGGCAGCCTTTACCCTGGCACTAGACAGATGGTTCTGACTAGAGCTGAGGTGAATTATGGGGAGTGGGTGGGTGAGACTAACCCCTAGCGAGGTCCCTTTCCAGTCTAAGAACATTGGGGCAACTGATAAAATCTCAGATAGTATCATTCTCCATTATATTCTTTGTTTCTAGGGCGATTCTGGAGGGCCCTTGGTCTGTACCCGGAATAATTCCTGGTTCCTGGTTGGCATTGTGAGCTGGGGAGAAGGCTGTGCAAAGCGGTACCGCCCTGGCGTCTACACCAGAGTCCAGAGCCACTTGGATTGGTTGCAACAGCGTATTCCAGGCCTGCAGTTTGGAGTTGTGCCAATCACTTTATCTGGGGGAGGGAACAGTTTCTGTCTTTTCTCCAGCAGTTTGCTCCTCATCTGTTCTATTTCACTCCTCCTGTTTTCCAGCTAGAATTCATGGGATGACAGAATTATTCAGTAGGGGTATGTGTGTGTGCATTGCCAGCCTCCAGGTGGGGCCTGGAGATCCCACGCTTTTGCAACTGAGCTCCAGCTGACAGAGATCAGCTCCCCTGGAGAAAATGGCTGCTTCGAAGGGTGGACTCTATGGCATTGTACCATGATGAGGCCCCTCCCCTCCCCAAACCCCACCCTCTCCTGGATCTACCCCCAAAGTCTCCAGGTAATTTCCAACCCAGACCTGGTAACCCTAGTGTGTGTGTGTGTGTGGAGGGGCATAGTCACCTTGGAAGCTGGTCCTTACTGAATCAGAGTCAAATCTGGCTTAGAGACCACTGCTGAAAGACTGGCTTCAGTCGTAGCTTAAAGACTGCCATGAGGAGAAAGTAGTTCTGCCCCACACTGAACGCAGAGCCTTTTCGTGTTCCTTTGGAAGGATTTTGGCAACACACCACCTTCTGTCTCCTTGTGCAGCAAACAGCTACTGTTATTTTTTGACACCCCCCACTAAGTTCTTATGTCCTCCAGCATTTCATAGATGAAAGCAGACATGCTACAAACACCCCCAGTTTTCATACAAAGAATCATATATGGCTCCAGACTTTCCACCCAAGTTGCACATTAGCCCTGTTCACAAGTTATAGTGAACACATGTTCAGTCCATGTACAGCGTGCATGGGATTGTTCTTTTGAGCAAATCTCATGTCACAGCCAGTGCTCGTATGGCTGAAGGTATGATACATGCACATGAAAGCTTATACCTTAAATAAAACTTGGTTGGTCTTAAAGGGACCACTGGACTCAAACTTTATTCTGCTGCTTCAGACCAACACGGCTACCCACCAGTATTCCCCAATATCTCTCCTTACTCCAGGCTCACGGGGCTTTTGTCTATGCATGCAGCATCATCTGAAGCACAGGTTAAATTTTGGCAGTCAAAGGTAGACCCCTTCCTTCCTTTGCCCCAGCAGAAAAACTGGTGGCATCCAACCCAGAGTATTTGTTTACTCTGCAGTAAGCTATCCTACCGTGTTTTAAAATCCTGGAAGGTATTTATTAGGTTAAAGATATACTGGGAAAACATCATTGTCTTCCAGTCTGTTATCAAAATCAGTCCAATGGCTGCTTATTGCACTGTAGGGACAAAAGGGGGGGGGGGGGAGATGCGATCATTGCGTAGAAATCTTTCGATATAACATTTTGGAGCATTCCGACTTCTCCAAATAAACTCCCAACAGTGCAGAGGAAGTTGGTTGTATTGTAAATACAGTCTTTTCCCTGCATGTAGAATTGTGTCTTTTACTTATTAAACAACCTTGAAATTAAAACTGAACAATCACTTGACTTCAAAAGACGGTGTTTATTTGGTGTGGAGGTTTTACTTGTCCATGTGCATAAGAACATAAGAACATAACAGAAGCCAATGTTGGATCAGGTCAGTGGCCCATCCAGTCCAACACTCTGTCACACAGTGGCCAGAAACACCAGGTGCCCTCAGAAGGTCCAGCAGTGGGGGCAGACCTCAGCAGGCATTGTCTGATGGCAGCGAGGGCAGCCAACGCTGGATTGGGGAATTCCTGGAGATTTGGAGGCTGTGCCTGGAGTTGGGGGGGGGGGGAAATGGAGATCAGCGAGACAGGGTTGCCAACCTCTAGGTAGTGGCCGGGGATTCCCCGTTATTACAATTGATCTCCTATCCCTGAGTATAAAATATACACAAGTTGGTTGAGCTACAAATATGGATACGAGAGGGGGAATGTACCAAAGCAGAAACCAGGAACGGAGCAAGTCCCAGTTATGGATATTCTGAAGTTGCATTTGGAACTCACTGCCACTAGATGTTTGGGCTGTTGGCACTGATGGTTTTAAAAAGGGATTAGACCTATTTATGCAGGGTAGGTACAAAAAGGCTATTGACCATAACGGCTAAAGGGAACTTCTGTGTGCAGAGTCAGTTTATTTCTCAGTACCAGTTCCTTGTGGTGTGTGTGTGTGTGCGTGAGAGAAAGAGGAAGCAACAATGGGGTGGGGGGACTTGGGGCTTCTGCATCCTTCTAACAGGCCTCCTGAAAGCATTGGGTTAGTTACTGTGCAAAGCAAGATGGTGGCTCAGATCAACCACCAGTGAGATTCAGTGGGGCTATTCTTATGAATCATGCATGCCTCCGTTGACTGAAGCCAGCGGTCTTTGCTTTGGTACCCGGTCAGGGGAGAGGACTGAGGGAGCCAGCTGGATATTCCAGATCATTGGATTAGTTATCTTTTTACCAAAAAGCGGGGGGAAAGCTTTTGTGGTATCCCTAGCAAATTACAACGTTTCTCGTGAGAAGCTGGCTCGCAAAAGAAGCAAGGGACTCTGGGAGTTCTGTCAAGCGTCTCTGAGGAGGTAACACCATCCCGGGCAAAAGACAGGCTGAAAAGGTTTGTACCTTGATATCGGCACGGCACAGAATGGATCTCTTTCTTCAAACAAGGACCTGATTTCCTTGAAAACTGGGCTCCTCCAGAGTCCTGCCAATGCCCACAGCAAAACCAGACCAGGTGAGGAGGGGACAAAGAGCCAGCAGGGCGTGGTTACCTGAAGGGGGACAGACAAACGGCAGGGTGGGAGGACAGGTTGAGTCACATTCTCCCCAGAGGCTGCCGAGAAGTGGCTGTACCTCTTCATGTACTCTTTGCTTATCAGAGAAGCAAACCTAGAGGGCTTTAGGTTTAAGACCGCCCTGCCCACAGGGAGATGAAGCAGGGGCCCTCTGCGCTATGGAAAACACACTCTCTCCTCCTCTCCTGTGTTTCTTTGTGCTTTCCTTGATACAGGGTAAGTACCGTTGCCTGTTATCGGGGTCAGGATGCCTTAAGGTTGGTGGTTTCCAGTAGGGTGTGTGTGGGGAAGTTTTAAAGGAAAAGCTGTTCTTTAAAAAATCCACTACCTGGGGAATTCTGGCTTGCCAAAGATCAGAGGGAGTACGGCCTAATGGGTAGCAATGCTCCCTCTAAGCTGTGGAGCCTTGTGAGCAAAAGTTCTACTTTGTGAGCTACTGGCATGAAAGGTATGAGCGGGGCAATCCGGCTGCTGCATAAATTAGCCATCCTTCCTGAGCTAAGACAAAAATGGGTGAGCCGGCCGCTAAGTAACTGTGAGCTTGCTCACACTAACACAGCTTAGAGGGAACACTGATGGGTAGGAAGAGGGGGGAACACCGTCTAATGGGCTGGAGTATGGCTCCTCCACACTCTCCTGACCTCGGTTATAAACTTGAGTGATTCCCTTGGGCTGTGTTCTGTATTCCCTAGGCACATGTGGCTACCTCAGGAACGAGATGCCCCACATTTGGAGGGATGACTGTTGACTGCCTTGGTGGTGGCTAGTGGGTAGAGCTGGCAAAGTGGGAAAGCAGGACTCCTCTGTTCCATCCACAGACGTGGGAGGGGGGTGGGCCGCAGGGCAGATATTCAGGATTGTTTGAGTGCCGATTATTTTGCCTGTGTTTGGACTCACTGATGTGGCAGAGGCCGAAGGGTGCTAGATAAGTTGGATTTCCCTGCTCTTCTGACAACTGCTCCTGCAAGGATTTTTTTTTTAAAAAGTGACATCAGTGATTGTGACCCTGGACTCGGACCCTGGGTCAGTTAATATGGAATGGAGGTGTGTGCGGGTGTTTGGGTAAAGAGGGTCATAACTGTTAGGTTCAGTCCCCACCTCTGGGAGGGTGACTGTGTTTGGGAGTCAGTCTTGAAGATGAGTGGGATGCAAATCCGGGGGGTGGGGAATCCGGGGGGTGGGGAATGAGGACTCCTGAACTTCTCTGAAAGTATAGACCGGGCTAGCCTGATTGTGTTAGATCTCAGAAGCTAAGCAGGGTTGGCCCTGTCTAGTATTAGGATGGGAGACCTCCAAGGAATACCTCGGTCGGACACGGAGGCAGGCAAACCATCTCTGAGCTTCTCTTGCCTTGAAAACCCTACTGGGTTGCCATAAGTCAGCTACAATTTGATGGCAATAAATAAATAAAAGAAGTCCCCAGGCAAAAAATTCCTTTTGCACCTACCCAAATATCATATGAAAGCAAATCCCGTGATATGTCTTGCTTAGGGATGCCAGCCTCCCAGTTCATTTCCACACTACAGACATCGGTCCCCCTGGAGAAAATGGATGCTTTGGAGGACGGATTCTGTGGCATTGTACCCCACTGTACCTCCCCAGGCTCCATCCCCAAATCTACAGGCATTTCCCAACCTGGAGCTGGCAATCCTAACCCCCATCCCCTGTCGGCGGTCTTGGGGGATCTGACAAGCCTCCTCTTTGGGCCCTTAAGGTGCCCCAAACCCCAGGAATCTTGTCTCCCTATAGCTCCCCCCCAGCAGCCCTGCTGGAATCAAACTGGAATCTTTTTTTTTTAAAGAAGAGATTGGATTTATACCCCACCCTTCACTACCTGAAGGAGTCTCAGAGTGGCTTACAATCCCCTTCCCTTCCCCTCTCCACAACAGACACCCTGTGAGGTAGGTGGGGCTGAGAGAGCTCTCCCGAGAACTGCCCTTGAGAGAACAGCTCTGAGAGAACTTGTGACTGACCCAAGGTCACACCTGTGGCTGCATGTGGAGGAGTGGGGAATCAAACCTGGTTCTCCCAGACTGGAGTCCACACTCCCAACCATGACACCAAACTGGCTTTGTTAATTTGTGTTTGATTCACAGTCTTCATTTGTTTTTGATAACTTGCATGCTGTTTTTTCCCCTTTGTTTTGTCTTGACATCAACTGTTTAATGGCAAGCTGGCTGCCAGGCTAGGAACAAATCTTAAGTGTACTTATACTCTCCCCGCCACCTTGCCTCCAGATTTAATTATTGTTTTTAAATGATTTGCACATGTGTATTCTGTGCAAGCATGTATAGTTGGGAGGGGAAAGGGCAGGGGAGGTGTGAGTGAGCAGGATGTGACACCGGCAAAATTTAAAACACTCACCCTCCTAGGCTTGCCAACTCTGGGTTGGGAAATTCCTGGAGCTTTGGGGGTGAAGGCTGGGGGAGGTGGGGGCTTGGGGAGGGGATTATACCTTTGGGGGGGGGTTTATAATGCCATAGAGCCTACCCTCCAAAACTTCCATGTTCTCCAAGGGAACTGATCTCTGACATCAGTCCTAAGTCCAGGAGATCTCCTGGGCCCCACCTGGAAGTTGGCAAACCTACAATCCTTTCCTGCCCAGTCCGAGCCTTTGTAAACACTGGCGAGGAGGAGGAACTGGTTTGGTCATTCAGCAGCCAGATCCTGGTGCTCACCTCTGTCCTATTATGAGAAGGTCGTTACGGTACAGAACGTAATGCAACAGATGGCTGGGCAGTGGCCAAGAGGGCAGAGGATGGGCAGCATTCCGAGCCAGTCAGGCCGACGGGTGGGGGGTGGGGGGTGGGATGCATGCCAGGGAACTCGCAGTTGCTGCCAGCACGTGGCTCGAGTTACAGCCAGGTTGGCAGTGGCTGGCTTCCAGCTGCAGGGTGCTAAGGAGCTGTGGTTGGGCGGGCTTGAGTCAAGGGTGGCTTAGCCTAGGCTGGGCTGCCCCTGGGGGCGGGTAGAATGACAGCTGTAAGTAACTGGCAGCAGAGCAACAGGGACTGGCTACAGCCTGTGGCAGTGAGTTCCTCGAGCTCTGCTCTGCCCTCCTGACCTCCAGGGTGTCCCAGAGATCTCCAGGAATTAGAGCTCATCTTCAGGTGTCAGGGATAATTTCCCTTGGAGAAAATGGCTGCTTTGGAGGGTGGACTCTAGGGCATTATATCCCACCGAAGTCCTGCCGCTCTCCAAACCTCTCCTTCTCCAGGCTCCACCCCCCCCAAATCTCCAGGTATTTTCCAACCCAGAGTTGGCATCCCTAATTGTGTCTCTGTTTATGGGCACGTGTGTATGTGACTGTCTTTTATGGGCCCTCTGTTCCTCTTTCTGTGTCTGTCTCTGCTGGCTTTGGGGGTTGACTGTGATTTAGCGTGAGCTGGGACCAAGCATTTCCCTCACTAGTCCTGCTCACACGTTAAAGTGAACACACATACATCCTGCATATAGATGTGTTCATAAGAAAGAGCCAGCATGTGTCCACATTAGAAATACAACCAGGGACTAGTACCTGGATAAATGTGAGGTTTCAATTACACATTAATTGCACATGTGTTGTACAACACATTGTACATGTGCTGAAGTTAACATGAGAATTACTCATATGAAGAAAAACCAAGTGTACGTTGTATACCATTGATTGTTGCTGCTACTATCAATTGTTCTATTCTGATTTGAGTTTGAATATCTGTGATTTGGGTTTAAAATATTGAGTTATGTTGTCTATTGTTGGTGTTATCCGCTCTGAGCCTGCTTGCAGGGAGGGCGGGCTAGAGGTAAATATATATAAATATACAAATTGTACATGGTCTCTCTGTAACTTGTGAGTAGGTGAGTAGGGTTAAGTATTTTGCGTTTTTTTGGGAAAGTGGCTTATAAATTTTATGAATGAATGAATAAAATCTTAATTAGTTCTTTGAGAGGGTGAACAAATATGTGGACAAGGGCGACCCAGTAGATGTTGTTTACCTAGATTTCCAGAAAGCTTTTGATAAAGTTCTTCATCAAAGGCTCCTAAGTAAACGCAGCAGTCATGGGATAAAAGGACAAGTCCTCTTGTGGACTAAAAAGTGGTTAATTAACAGGGAACAGAGAGTGAGTATAAATGGGCAGTTTTCACAGTGGGATGGGGTCAGCAGTGGGGTGCTGCAAGGCTCAGTACTAGGTCTGGTGCTTTTTAACTTGTTCATTAATGATTTGGAGTTGGGAGTAAGCAGTGAAGTGGCTAAGTTTGTGGATAGGGTTGCCAAGTCCTACCTCTCAACTGGCGGGGGACTCCTGTCCCCAGTCTGGGACTTCAGTGCGCACGCAAAGTGCGCGCACACCACGATGACATCACCTGGAAGTGATGTCATCATGCTGGGCACATTATCAGGGTGACGCTCTGGCAAGCGCCGAAAAACTCTATGGTACCATAGAGTTTTTGGGACGATTGCTAGAGCGTCGCCCTGGCAATGTGCCCAGCGTGATGACGTCACTTCCGGGTGATGTCATCACGCTGGGGCAGTCGTCCTGATTGGACGACCCCCCGCCCCCGCCGGCTGAATCCGGGCTGGCGGATTGGGGACCCCTGTAGCAGGGGTTTCCCTGCCCCTGAGGACAGTCTGGCAAAATGAAGCGCAAGGGAAGCAGGGCAAAAAGACCTGGCCCGAGTTGTCGCGGGGCTTTCCATTTGCACTGCGTAGACTGATGCAGGACCATACTGGGGAGGAGGTGGAATGGAGTGTTCGCACTGTGGGGCGGTCCCTGGCGCTGCTGCAGTGGCATGCGGCTTTGGTCCATTTTCCCGACCTGCGCCTAGGCGCATGGGCACAGCAGCCAGATCAGCGGGTTCACATTACTGGTGCCGCTTGATGTGCAGCTTATTTGCGTCCACACTGCCACAAAGCGCACCCAGATGACTTGACACTGGTTTCACCAGGTACCTTTTTAAAGCGGGATGAAAGCACTTCAGGATGGAGTGAGTGCCTGGCAATGCCAGGCAGCCGTGGCTGTGTGAACGGGCTCTCTTAATCCACTTGCAAAGCGGGCCTATATTGGGCCAAACTGCCAGTCTGAACTCGGCCTAGATGTTGGGTGTGTTGCACATGTGGCAGGGATCATCTGCTTTAAATAATCTGCTTTGCGTGCACTTTGAATTCCAGATTTGTGCTTGTGTCAAGTTGCAGGGCACACCCAGACATCCATAAACACAGTGGTCAAACTGCTTTTGGTCAAACACACCATCTTCCGAGTAGGATTGATCTCAGGAAAAAAATAATCCAGTCAGTCTCCAGCAGAAATGACTGTGCATAGTACTCATTGTTTGGCTCTATTGTCTTTACCAAATCCACTTCTCACACCTACCAGGAGCAGTTTTTCAAGTTTAGAAATAATAATAACAAAAGACGGAAACAAATGTTGAATCAGATCAACTTACATTTTTTTTGTGGGGGGAGGAGTAGGGTGCCTGAAGCATGGGAAGAGATCTGAAGAGGAAATCATTGTAGGATTTAGATGACTGTATTTAGGTAAAGAACAAAATTCAAGTCCAGTAGCACCCTTCAGACCAACAAGATTTTATTCAAGGTATAAGCTTTCACATGCATGTATTTGAGGAAGTCTGCCAGCATATGAAAGCTCATACCTTGAATAAAACTTGGTTGGTCTTAAAGGTGCCACTGGAATCAAATTTTGTTCTGTTGCTTCAGACCAACATGGCTACCCCACCTGAATGTCTGAAGAGTGCAAGAGGGAAAACTGAGCCCAACTAATTCTTATATATGCCTGTATGCAGCTGAAATGGAGATTACACACTGCAATCTTAAAAAAAGGTTCTAGGGCAGGGGTGGCCAAACTGTGGCTCGGGAGCAGTGTTCCTTCTAAGCTGAGTTAGTGTGAGCTAGATCACCATTTTTTAGCCTCCAGCTCACCCATTTTTGTCTTAGCTCAGGAAGGATGGCTCCAGAGCAAACTAATTTATGCAGTAGCCAAATCACTCGCTCACAACTTTAAGGCCAGTAGCTCACAAAAGTAGGATTTTTGCTCACAAGACTTCACAGCTTAGAGGGCGCATTGCTTGGGAGCCGCATGTGGCTCTTTCACACATATTGTGCAGCTCCTGGCAGGGTGGCTGGGGAAGCTAAATATAATTAGCAAACAAATATCATTGGACAAATAAATATCATTATCAATATCTGCTTTTACTGCTTTTGTTATTATTTTTGGTAGTCTCATTTAATGTTAATAAAAAGCAAATTTGCATATTTCCCAGTAAAAACGTGTAATATTTGTTCACTAGGAATAAGGCCTGTTGTGGAAATAAATACAACGGGCTCTAGAAAGAGGCTCTGGGAGAGTGCCAAGGCCTTGGGCACTCAGCATCAATTTGCTGTGGCAACCTCAGCAGGGTATAATGACACAAGAGTCCACGATTTTCTCCAGGGGAACTGATCTCTGCTACCTGAAGAGCAGTTGTAATTCTGAGTGATCTCCAGCCAGCACCTGGAGATTGGCAACAGTGGTTCCCTGAGAGGGAATAGCTGGTTTGGAGGGCAGAGTCTATGGCATTGTACTTGTCTGAGGCCCCACCCCTCCTCAAACCTCATCCTCTCCAGGCTCCATCCTCAAATCTCCAGGAATTTTCCACCTGGAGTTGGCAACCCTATCTCCTTCCCAGCCAAGCATCAACCTACCTTTATTTTCCCCTCACTCTTCAGCTTTCCATCTCCCCTCGCACCTGCAGCCTCTACCATGCTCTGAAGCCCTGACAGCCACGTCAGCCTCTTTTCCCACATTTTTTGGCCTTGGGGCAGCTGGGAACTGTGGGCCAGCAGATGAGGAAGCCCCATTCAACCCAGTGAGTGATAGCCCTGCAGGCCCCTTTCTGGAACTACAGCTCAACTGAACCTTATGGGGGAACATTTTAAACCAACAACCACAGACAGCAGCCATCTTACAAACATAGGTCTGCCATTTTGTTACATCTACCAACAGCCACTGAGGGAACAGTTGGTCCCACACAGGAGGCAAGCAGGAGAAGCATCTTCATCAAGAGAGAAAGCTGTCTGCCAGAAATTCTAGCAGGGCACAGAGGCTGAAGGAGTGAGTGGGGAAGAGGAGCAGACCCAACACCCAGCCAATAGCATGCGAGTACTCATAGCCAGTGGATAGGGACAGCGTCTGAGTGATACATCAGGGATTTTGGAGCATGTGGAATGTTTTGGAGAATGTCACTACCAAATCAGGATTATTATATAGAGAGATGTCTTGTGGCTCTCAAATATCTGACATTTATTCTATGTGGCTCTTACGTTAAGCAAGTTTAGCCACCCCTGTTCTAGAGAGTAAGACCCATTGACTAGACCTAAGGAGGATTCTGGGCAGACACAGCACTGTCAGGCCCAACTCCCTTCAGCCTCCATCTTGGCTCTTTCTCCTCAATCCAACCAATGGTCAAATCAGACAATGTGATACAAGTACTGATGTGGGAGGCACAAAACTCCCATTGAATGTTTGCTTCATAGTTGTCGTGTCATCATCTAGCAAATACGGGGGCTTTGTAAGGTGTAAGATGAACGGTGTTTTCTTTGGTTCTTGTGCCTCTACCCCAGAGCTAGGATTTCAGCCCTGTGCTGCCAAACCCCAAGACCATTTGGGAAGCAGAGTCTGGAAGAGTAAACACTCAGGGCAGTGACGTCACAGCCTATCCCCTGGTATGACTCTACAAATCCTCCCCATCTCTATGGTAAATATATTAGAGATTGGGGAAATTCCTAGAGTGTCATGGATAGTCACCCAGAAGTGATAGCACACTGTCAGCAATACTGTTCTGTCCCATTTTTCTCCTGCTGCTTAGTCCAGCAAGAATGGATAATGGAGTGTGTGTGTGTGTGTGGGTGGAAGCTTGCCTGATGTGGGCAGTCAACTGGCAACCTTGCTCTGGGCACTGTTGACTTTTCTGGTGACCCTGAGTTCTGTCCCTTGACCATGTAAGCCTCTATCCCCAGCCTCCAGTAGGAACAAGAAGTTTGCCTTCTAACAGTTGTCAACCCTATCAGTGAATAGCTAGCATTCTGGTTGCCTATGGAAGGTCTCATGAATTAGGCCATGGAAAGAAGACCGGGATCTGAGAATCTAGTTCATCAGTATTGTGTGTCTGGCTTTTCTACTTTGTATTCTTCACGAGCAAGGCACACCCACATCTTACCAAAAATGCTGCCTGAGGCGGTCATATTATTCAGGTCATGTACTCAGATTAATCCTCCTTCATGCGCTGATTTTGCCGTAAAACGGACAGAAGTCTTGTGGCAGGTTAACCATCTTAACTTTTTAAAAAATTCTTGCATAAATGTTGATGAACTACAGCCCATCAGATACACGAGGTAGATCCTCTGTTGGCAGCTGAATAGTGAGAGAGAGTAAAAAAGGTGCAGGCAGCAGGGTCAACATTTATTAGGGTTGCCAGCCTCCAGGTGGGGCCTGGGGATCTCCCGCTTTTATAACTGATCCCCAGCTGACAGAGATCAGCTCCCCTGGAGAAAATGGCTGCTTTGAAGGGTGGACTCTATGGCATTGTACCATGCTGAGGCCCCTCCCCTCCCCAAACGCCACCTTCTCCTGGCTCCACCCCCAAAGTCCCCAGGTATTTTCCAACCTGGACTTGGAAACCCTAACATTTATATATCTGACAACTGAGCATCCACCTCATGCATCTGATGACGTTGTCTCTAGGAGGGGTAGGTTACACCGAAATTGGTCAATGGGCCACAATGAGATACTTTGCTTTTATTTGCTGCAACAGACTAATGCATCCCGCTCTCTGGAATCTGCATTCACAGAAACTGCCTTTTCTAAATTCACACTTTCTGCTTCCTCACATTTAACCGCAAAGAAAAATTCATTAAAAAAAACATGTTCCTTGTCCTGTTCTCATCAGATCTTGGAGGCTAAGCAGGGCCAACCCTGGGAAGTACTTGGAAGGGAGAGTTCCAAGGAATACCAGGGCTGGGAGGCAAGCAATAGCCACCTCTCTGAAACACCCCACTTAGGGGTTGGTTGCCAGAAGTCAATCATGATTTCCAGGCATGCATGCGCACCCCCCCCCCCCATCCCCAAGCATGTTCCTTCTTCCTTCTCCAGCAAAATTTGGCTGACAAGCAATGGAATCCTAAACAGAGTTACACCCTTCTATGTCTACTGAAATCATTGGGCTTAAAAAGATGTAACCCTGTTTAGGATTGCGTTGTACAGGGTGTGGGAGCCAGCCTCCAGGTGGGACCTGGAGATCCCCCAGAATTACTCCAGACCACAGAGATAAGTAGTCTGGAGAAAATGGATTCTTGGAGATGTGAACTCTATGGTATTGTACCCTACCGAGGTCCCTGTCTTCCCCAGGCTCCACGGCCAAAACTCCAGGAGTTTCCCAGCCTGTATCTGGAAACCCTACCACCCCATTCCCTGCCAGTTGCCGGGGCGACCTGGCAACCCTATGTAACAGGGGACATGTGGAAAATAATGCTTGGATCCTACTACTCCACTTAAGAAAGTTTGAAGCCTTCTTCCAGCCTAAGGAGACCTCATCCAACGGAAGAGCCACCTAAGTTTCCAGAAGTCTCCTTATAGTGGAGGTGGTCTCTTTATGGAGGAATTTCCTTCAGTCCATGGTTGGATCCACACCTATATTTCCCAGTCAATCTTTGGACTGAGATGGATGCTCTGTGAAGAAGAGCTTAATTGGAGGCCTGGGTCTTGCAGGCGACAAATCCGAGTTTTGACTGTACTACTTTGGATTGCAGGTGGAGGTTCACAGAGGTCGAATTCTCCCCCATGAGCTCTTCCACGAGGCTTTTGGGGCCGCCACCTCTATGACCACCACCACCACAATTATTAGTACCACCACTAACAACAACTGACATCTTTGGTGGAAGTGCCCTGATCCGCTAGTCCCTAATTACTGCCTGAGCCGAACCTCCAAAATAAGCAGATCAACTGAGCTAATGCCAAAAGCGAAGAATTTATGCTAGCACTTTATGATTGTTTGGTTTTAACACTGTATCTATTTCAACTGTGTTGTGTTTTATGTTTTATGTGTTATTCGATTTTAACCTTGCTTGTAAGCCGCCCTGAGCTGGCCTCGGCTGGGAGGGCGAGATAAAAATGAAACAAACAAACAAACAAATAAATATTCCGACACCAAATCTCATTCTGGTGTCACACATCTTAGCTGCGATTTGCTGTGACAAGCGTAAACAGGGCAGTGTGGTAGCAGACAAACACCGCTTCAGCGAGTGCCTTCACTACACACGCCGTGGAGGAGTAAGGCATTAGTTCCACACCAGGAGTCCTTAGTGGCAGTTTGTAGGAAAAGAAAAAGAAAAATATTTTAAAATGATTAATCAGTGGCACCCGTTCCCATGGAGACTGTCAAACATTTACCAAAGTTCACCTGAAAGCTGTTGGTTTTGTTCAGCGGAAAGGGTAATATTTTTTTTTGTCACATGTGGTGGATATGCTGAGAGAACTTGGATCTTTTGGAAGATGGCATCCAAAAGGAGGTTGTAGACAGTAAAAGCCAATCTTCCCTTTAGACTTGATTTTGAAAACATTGAACTGTGATTCATATTTAGTGTTGTCAGTCCTCAGATGACTGACAAAGATTCTGGTCACACTTTTGCTTTTTTTTAAAAAAAAGCATGGATGGGCACAATAGGTGTGTCACAAGGTGTCCGATGTATCCTGTAATTCTCAACCCCCCTCCAATATTGCTGCAAATAAACCAGAGAGATCACTTGCAAGGTGTGATGTCAGTGTTGAGGTGGAACAATCATCAGCATATGAGGAGATCTTGAATGGTTCCTTGGCTTTCTAATTGTCATTGGAACGTTTTGAATGTAGAAACAAAGAATGAAGTTCTCTGCATGCAGAGTACATTGCTTCATTCCTGAGTAATCACTGTCCGTATCCCCATAATGTGCAGAACTTTTGTGTCAGATGGTTGGAATTCCAGCTAGACCCAAGCCTTTTCCCAGAAACAACCCCAAATTCTTCTCTTTTTTTTTTGGCGGTATGCCAGCAGTTTCCGTTTCCTCCTCTCCACTCTTTTTTCATCGAGAGTATTTCGTCTTTTGTTGCCACAAGAATGCCTGAGGATCATCTAAGCCACATGTTCATCAAAACCATTGACTCTCATTTTGCTAATGTTTCTGTTTACTTACATTTCTGGACTGGTTCTCGCTTAAGCTGAACCATCTGGTTCCCAAGCATCGCCTCTGACGTCTCCTTCTCCTTCTTTATCCAGGTGTCCTAGAAAATGACGCTGAGAACCGTGAGTATCTCAAGTGGGAAGTTTGCAATCTGCCGTTGCTGAGCTTTGCGAAGCGCATGCTAACCGACGCCTGCCTGGACGTTACCGTGCAATTGCCAAAGAAACAGTTCCGTTTCTGATGGCACTTGGACACTGTTCTAGCTATAACAACCTCCTCTTTGGCCATGATTCTGGACACAACTACTGCTATAGAGATACATGATCAGGAGTGGAGGCGGTGTTTTATCAGAGCTCCATGCAGAAGAGTAAAACGCTCTAAAGCACTAAGTCATCAAGGAATGTTTGCAGAATGCAAGATAAGACAGTGTCTTCTGATTATTTTTTTTTTTATCGTGCCCTTCCTCCAGTGGCTAGGGTTGCCAGCTCCAGGATGCGGAATTTCTGGAAATTTGGGGTGGAGCCTAGAAAGAGCTGGGTCTTTGGAAGGGAGAGACCTCAGTGGGATAGCATGCCATCAACTCCACCTAAAGTAGCCATTTTAAAAAGGGAAACTCATCTCTGTAGCCTGATGATTTGTCATAATTCTAGGCGAGCTCCAGCCCCCTACTTGGAGGCTGGCAACCCTCTCCACGGCACATAGTCCCTCCTCCCTTTGACCTCACCTTGTGAAGTACGGTAGAGCCAAAACAGAATGACTGCCCCAAGGTTGACTTCAGTGGCTGCGAAGGGATGGCTAGGGATGCCAGCCTCCAGGTGGGACCTGGAGATGCCCCAGAATTACAGCTCATCTCCAGGCTACAGAGATCAGTTCCCCTGGAGAAAATGGATGCTTTGGTGGACTTTATGGCATTGTGGTGGCTCAGGGGTTAAGATGCTGAGCTGCAGACCAGAAGGTCGGTAGCTCGGCAGTTTGAGTCCCGAGTGCCATGTGAAGGAGTGAGCTCCTGTCTCTGGCCCCGGCTCCTGCCAACCTAGCAGTTTGAAAGCAAGAAATTGCAAGTAGATTAATAGGTTTCACTTTGGTGGGAAGGTAACAGCATTCTGTGTGCCTTGGCGTTTAGTCATGTCGGCCGCATGACCATGGAGGAGTCTTTGGACAGCACTGGTTCTTCGGCTTGGAAACAGAGATGAGCACCAAGCCCTAGATTCAGATTCAATTGGCTTTCAAGCAAGGGAAACCTGTACCTTTACCCTTACCTTTATGGCATTGCACCCCACTGAGGTCCCTGTCCTCCTCAGGCTCCATCCCCGAATCTCCAGGAGTTTCCCAACATGGATCTGGCAACCCTATCTCCTCACCCCCCATTGGTGGTCAGGGAGGACCTGGCAACCCTGTGGTGTCCCAAATCACTGACCAGCACTATTGCCACTACGCTGGTTCTTGCTAGGGAAATGCTCTTGGGCAGGATGCATATTTGGGGAGAGGGTGTCTGTGGATTGAAGATCTGTGCATGGAGACATGTTGCATCTCTTGCCAGTTCGTTTTTTTGCTACAGGCCAAGCCACAGTGGGCTATTGGGAGGGGGACTAAGGGTACAAAGTCCCAGAGGCCTGGTTTGCCGTGGGGGCCTGGGCTGCTAGGGATAGGAAGGTGCTGCTAGGGACAGGCGTAACCTAACTTTTCTAATGCATGATGAATTTCAGAGGTCCCAAAGATGCAGTGAATATGCTTTCCCCCTCCAGCCCATTCCATCCCCTGAGTCTGATCATTTTCCTTCCTGATGTTTTTCTGGAAATGAGCCTGGAGGGGGGAAATAGAGGAAAGGCTGCGTCAGGAGAAAAACTGGTCAACGGGGGAGAGTTTGGCAACCCCTGCTTACATCCCTTATGCTTCAAATACATTTGGGGCAGACCTGTCTTGAAAGTCACGGTTTTGCTGCCACAACTACTTTGACCTAGTTTGGCTGTTAACTCGTTTATTGATTAAAAACCTAATGGCTCTTCTAATAGTTTGGCAAAACCACTTGGCATCAACATTTGAGGAACCTGTCCTAAAGTGGTTTGGTTCAGGCCAAATTCTGGATTTGGTTCCAGAAACTGGTTTCATCTTAACTAGAGAAATCACATTTCCTCTCTCTGTCCTTGTTTCTAGGAGACTTTGAAAATGGCATGGAGGCAGGTAAGAGCTGCAGAACTGCAGGGAGGTGGGTTCTTTCAGTGAAATTCAGAGCCTCCCTCATAGGACCGGTGATGGGTAGCACTCTCCACTTGGTCATTTTTTCCTCTTATTCCACAGTTCTTAAAAGCATAGGAGCCCTGTCTGGAAAAAAAGTTGGCAGCTATTGGTGGGGCAAGTGTAAACGTTTCATTTCCTTCTTCAGTTTGTGTTCTATGCATTTGGCAGATATGCATTCTTGCTCTTTTCAGAAAGGAGAACAATTTCCTCTCATTCTGTCTCTGCCAGATGTGTGCCTTTTTAAAGGGTTAACATCACTGATAAGCTTTTGACCCAGAGAAGGGGGTGGAGCCTGAGAAGGGAGGCGGGGCTGACAGTTCAGGGAGAAGGGCCTGCTAGGATACAGCCAGTATCTAGTGATGCCTTGCAGGCTATGCTCCCTGTAAGCTATGGAGTCTTGTGAGCAAAATTTATGCTTTGTGAGCTACTGGCATTAAAGTGGTGAGTGAGCGATTTGGCTACTGCATCAGTTAGTTTGCTCTGGAGCCATCCTTCCTGAGCTAAGACAAAAATGTGTGAGCTGGAGGCTAAAAAATGGTGAGCTGGCTTACACTAACTCATCTTACAGGGAACACTGCTTGCAGGTACTAAGTGTTTAGGGTTGCCACTTCTGGGTTGAGAAATTCCTGGAGAGGGTGGGACTTTGAGAGTGGTGGTATCTCAGTGGGGTATAATGCCCAAAAGTCCACCCTCCAAAACAGCCAGTTTGTCCAGGCCCTACCTGGAGGCTACCAACCCTATGCTATTGCACTTAGCAGGCCAGGGAGAATAATTGGCATAGTATGTGGTGGGTCAGAGTCGGAGTCAGAAGCAAAAGCTCAAGCCTTAGGCAACTTTTACCTCACTATTTTGGAGTGTGGAAGAGGCATGGGGGTAGGCACCAATGCTCCCCCTAAGCTGTGGAGTCTTGTGAGCAAAAATCCTACTTTGTGAGCTGCTGGCATTGAAGGTGTGAGTGAGCGATTGGGCTGCTGCATCAATTAGTTTGCTCTGGAGCCACCCTTCCTGAGGTAAGGCAAAAACGTGTGAGTTAGAGGCTAAAAAAACTGTGAGCTAGCTCACACTAACTCAGCTTAGAGGAAACACTGGTAGGCGCTGAGTAAAACAACTTCTTCCTTTGCTTCTGCACCTCACCTTGCAAAGTTACTCCTTTGCCTGGACACCCCAAGAAAGAGGCTGATGCCCTGAAAGTTCTGGTCAGGCCTCTGGCTTATGGTAACTCTAGTTTCTTTCTCTTTTTCTCTCAAAAACACATATCTTCGGCTAGTGTGTGGTCAAGTGGTGGCCCAGAACCGTATCGTAGGGGGAGAGGATGCGTCTCGTGGGGCCTGGCCATGGCAAGTCAGTCTCCAGTACAACGGACAGCATGCCTGTGGAGGGACCCTCATCAATACTGAGTGGGTGCTGACGGCGGCCCATTGCTTCCCTAGGTGAGTGGCTGGGAGAATGCCCCCCCCCCCGCCAAATACAGATGTAGTGGTGTAGTGGTTAAATGTGTGGACTCTAATCTGGGAGAACCGGGTTTAATTCCCCATGCCTCCACTTGCACCTGCTGGATGACCTTGAGCAAGCCATAGTTCTGGCACAGCTGTCCTTGAAAAAGCAGTTTCTGTCAGAGCGCTCTCAGCCCCACCTACCTCACAGGGTTTCTGTTGTGGGGAGGGGAAGGGAAAGGAGATTGTAAGCCGCTCTGAGACTCCCTTGGGTAGTGAAGGGCAGGGTATAAATCCAGTCTCTTCTCTTCTTCTAAAAAGACAACAGCAGCAGCAACAAAAATAATCTGAAGGAGGTCTCTGTGGTTTTTAAAAATTCGTTCCCAGCAGCTGCTGTGTGGCTGTGGGGAAGGCTGTGGGAAAGCTAGAGCTACCAGTTCCCCCCTGGCCACTGGTGGGGGGTAGGGTGGGGATGGGGTCGCTTGCTCCAGATTGTAAAATTCCTGGAGATTTGGGGGTGGAGCCTTTGGAGGACAGGGACTTCAGGGTGATACAATGTCATAGAGTCTCTCCCCCCCTTTTTGGATTTTCTGCTCTTATGATGACAGTCTTGAGCATTTAAGAATTCAGCATAACGACAATAGAACAGTATTAATGATAATTATAACAGTGAGCACGTCTATGACAGGCTGGATTTATGCATGGCTGCTCTTTGCTGGATCAATGTGGACTTCTTTATCACCTGGCGGAAAAATATGCAACCTTAAGTGGTTCCTTGAGTGTTGCCTTCATTGACTTGCGGGCAGCTTTTGACTCTATACCAAGAAATCAGTTATGGAATGCCGTAGAGTCAACCCTTCCACCCCCCAAAACATTCATTTTTGTAAGGGAAGTGACCTCTGTAGTCTGGAGATGAACTGTAATTCTGGGAGATATCCAGACCTAACCAGAAGACTGGCATCCCTACAAGGAAACTGGACCCAACTTGTTTGAAAGTGCCTAGTTTGGCCCATAGTTAATAGTATGCAGGACTAGCTGAAATTCTGGCTCTATCACGAAGCTCACTGGGTAATTTTAGAACAGTTGCTGTCATTCTCAACCTGATCTCCCTCACAGGGTGGTTGTGAATATCACTCTCTCACTTGGGAGGGGGAGTAACCAGCTATCTGTTTCCATGTGATATTGTGAATGCTCAATGTAAAATAAATTGGCTGCCATGTGAAAATGATCACTTGCAAAGATGCAAGGAATCTAGGCAGCGAGGACATAAGGTGCTGGTTGTCACCAGGGGCACGAGGAGGTTAGGATATATGATGGCTGAGGCTGACATGTCAAGATGTGAGCTTGGCATGATAGATAATTGTATTTTGGTATTTTTCATTTTGTGTGTGTGTGTGTACTTCCATGCCTGGAAGTCCTGGCAACCTCTGGTGACTCCTACTGGGGCATGGTGGATATTCAGAGAAGTGGCTTGATAGCCTGCCCCTGGCCTCCTGGCCTTGGTATTCTCTGGAGGTCTCCCATCCAAATACTTGCCAGGGTCGACCCTGCTTAGCTTCCAAGATCTGACAGGATCGGGCTTGCCTGAGCTATCCAGGTTAGGGCAGCATGATAGATCTTTTTGAATTCAATCTTACAATACTCTCTTTTCACTTGGAATCTTGACTCTTGGATGTTCCTCCAAACAGGAATTTAATACTTGAGAACTTTCAAGCAAACCTTGGGAACTACCAGTTGTTGAACTCAGACCCCAAAGCTGTGTGGTTGAGAATTTCCCAGGTGATTGTGCACAATAACTATGCCGGAGATGGGACCAGTGGCGATATAGCTTTGGCCCGGTTGGAACGCCCAGTCCGCTACACCCCACTCACCCTTCCAGCCTGTCTTCCAGATGCCAGTGTCCAGTTCCAAAATGGCAACTTATGTTGGGTGACGGGATGGGGATCCCTGCAATATGGAGGTGAGAATGAGTTGTGGGTTGTAGAGTCATAAGACCAGGGAGTGAGAAAGTGGTGGTTATGGGGCACAGGTGAGTGGTGAGATAGGCAGATTAGGGGAGCAGCCATTGTAGAAAAATGGTTGAAGCATTTTAAGAATGAGTGGAGTTTAAGCCAACAGCTGGTGTAGAGCCACCGACACCCTTCAGCCGTGATTCAGCAGGAGAACCTCAGCTGCCCATTCCCAGCCCAACAGTATAACTTACACCCTTAGAGCACCACAGATGGAGGCTGAGAACAGAGCTATAGATAAAACAGTAAAGTGCTCTCCTGGCCCAATGCCAGCTGCTTGCTGATAACAAAGATGAGTGATTGCAGGATTGTTTCTGAGCAACTGATTGCAAGTATCACCCTCAGGTGTGGGGCTATAAAACCAGCCAAAAGAGGCTGATAGCCATAGATGCAATACCAATGGTAGGTACTAAGCAACTAATTCTGCCTTGCCTGACTTCTGAACCTCTGACCTTGGACTGAATGACTCTGCTTTGCCTGACTTCTGGCACCTGATACTCAGAGCCTGAAAGCCAGTACTTAGGTCTTAGGTCACACAAATTGTCTGGCTTGCATGCTATTGGGAAGTGGTGTTTTCCCCAGCTTCCCCCCAGCATTGTGGTCTTCTCTCCATCACCCAGTTTTGTTTTCCTTTACCAAGAACTTTTCCAAACCTGCTTCGCTGTGTTGTTTTGGGATAGGATTGTAGCAAAGCCAAAATGCTTGCTGTATGACAAGGAAAGTCCAGATTCTCCCGGTCCCACCATTTTCCTTGCCCTATTCCATGCAGCGAACATCCTCTCTGGGGGACTTTCTAAATACATATTGACATAATGGTATATTAACAAACAAACAAAAAATACTCCTCTTCTCTGGCAGTATGTGGTAGTGGGATGGCTGCTGTTGGAGCTGAGGCAAGGAAAATGTGGGGAAACCTGCCATTTTGAAGCCACATTCTCATGGTGCTGCATCTGTAGCCTCACTGACCCCAGGTTGTCCACAGGGAAGCCTTGCTGTGGTGAAAAGGTCTTAATGAGCTCTGGGGAAGTAGAATGGATGGGGCTCCAAGAAGCTTGGAACATTAATGTAGGCCTAACTTGATCAGGTGTGGCCTAAAGTGGCTTACGAGTCAAGCCCTTCATTGGATTGGGGGAAGAGCTTTGAATGGGGTGGAGCTTAAAAGAAGGGAGGCGCTTATCTATGAGAAGAAAAGTGGAAACAGTAGTAAGTTATTATTATTTATCCTGTTTCTGTTCTGCTGTTCCCCACTATTATGGAGCTCAGAGCAGAAAACAACATGTAGTAGACAGTTAAAATACAATTATAAACATATAAATTTAACCAATTCAAATATTTACAGTTAATCAGATGGTGTATAATAATACTATCACTGTCCCAGGCTTGCTTGATTTTCTGTCTCCTTCCCTTTCTTCTGTCCCTCAAGCTTCCCTTGGGGCTCCTAAAACATTGCAACAGCTCCAGCTGCCCTTGATAGACACCTTAGCTTGTGATGCCTTGTACCACGTCGGCACGGGCATCAGCCCCAGTAAGCGAGAGATCCAGGACGACATGATCTGCGCTGGGTATGCCAAAGGAGAGAAAGATGCCTGTCTGGTAAGGGAGGACCTGTGGGTCTGTGGCTGAATTGTAGTGAGGGTGCAGGGAATACCCACGGTTGGGACCTAATAAGGAGCTTGCTGAAGGGTGGGGAATGTGCGTATCAGACATATCAGTAGAAGCAATGGTGAAGTTTTGACAAAAAAAAATTATGGGGATTGAATTTACCTGAAAGTCATGTTCCCTAATTCCAGGTATGGGTAGCCATATTGTGGTTTCCCAGGGCAGAGGAGAGGGCACTCTGGCATGGAGTAGTGGTTAGAGTGTCAGGCTAGGACCTGGGTTGATCAGATTTGAATTGCTTGCTCAACCATGGAAGCCCACCAGGTGACCATGGGCCCATCACAGTCTCTTAGCCTAACCTCAGGTTGTTGTTGTGAGGATTAAGTAGAGGGGGGGGGGGAGAACCATGTGAAAACCTGCTTTAGGCCCCAATCAGGGAGAAAAGCAGGATATAAACATCAAACAAGCAAACCTCTGCACATGCACAGTGGCAGACCGGGGAAAAGTACAGTTACCCTGGTATGTCTCTGTTAGGGTCAAGAAAAGGTAATGGAAAGGTCATTTGGGATATCTTTGTGTATATCTTCAACGTGTGTATATGATAGCATCCCACTGGAAGGAATGTGGGTTTGGAAACAGTCTTGGCCCAGATCCAAGTACATCACAATCTCTCCATTTTTCTCCCCCTAGGGTGACTCCGGGGGCCCTCTGGTCTGCCAAGTGGATGGTGCCTGGTTTCTGGCAGGCATTGTGAGCTGGGGTGACATGTGTGCCATACCCAACCGCCCAGGGGTCTACACCCGAGTTGGTTTCTACCAGGACTGGCTAGAGAGACACCTTCCCAATGTTCAATTTGGCCTAGTGAACCTCACTATCTACTCTCTGCCGTCGGCCTCCACCACCACCCGCAAAGATTTCTGCCTCGTGCTTCTCCTTGTAGTCTCCTGCCTCACCAGGACACTTCTTACGTAGAAGAATGGCATGGTGCACCCAGTGATTCCCTCACCACAACCAACAGGACAAGAAAAATAAGTTCTGTAAAATCAGCACTTTCTACTGAAACATTCCTGGAGATTATATGGGCAATGCAGTTTCTTCGGGTGCCCTTAGGGACACATCAGGAGCCTAGTTAACATCATCTACTGCCCGGTCCTTTTAACTGGAGATGTTGGGGGTTGAACCCGGGACCTCCTGCATGCAAAGCAGAGGCTCTGTCACTGAGCCACCACCCCTCCTTGAGAGGACACCTTCTGGTCTGCGAGGTTTTAGACTATTCCATGATTTCTAAACAAGAACAATGTGGGGTTTTATGAGCTTGGTAAGCACATCATGGGTTTCTACAAGGCAAGGGGTGGGGAACGGCATTTTCCCTGGTGAAGAAGCAACACAGAGCACTTTGCACAGTTCCCAATCCCCTCTGTCATTCCCCCTCCTTCCCTTGCACTAGGAGAACTGCTTGCACTAGGACTTCAACAGTCAGTCCTTAAAGATGCTGCTCATGGAACCTAGTAAACAGGAGCAGGTTTGCACTAATGGTGTCAACCACAGAGTATCTGTTTTGCAATACATACCTCTCATTCATCTCTCATGCACTGCTTTGGAAAGTAAGAATGAGGAGGGGGCTCTTATCGCCTTGTATATGGCAGCTGAAAATTATTGCTAAAGGTGGGGGGGAGGTTACATTTAGTATGTCTGGTGTTATTATTGGAATATTATTATTATTATATTGCAGGGCAGTATTTTTCAAGCTGAAGCTTGGTTTCTGTGATGTCCAGTTTGTTTCTTTTTGCAAGAAGAGTGTATGGGAAGAACCTGGTATCTGGTGGATGCGAGATGTTGCACTTGGCTCACCACAAAGTTTGGTGTAGTGGTTAGGAGTGTGGACTCTAATCTGGGAGAACTGGGTTTGATTCCCCACTCCTCTACATGCAGCTGCTGGTGTGACCTTGGGTTAGTCATAAGTTCTTTCAGAGCTGTTCTCTCAAGGGCAATTTCCAGAAAGCTCTCTCAGCCCCATCTACTTCTCAGGGTGTCTGTTGTAGGGAGGGGAAGGGAAAGGGATTGTAAACTGCTCTGAGACTCCTTTGGGTCGTGAAGGGCGGGGTATAAATCCAATCTGTTCTTCTCTTGTGAGAGAGAATCAACAGCTTTACTGAATTCCTAGGCAGTATCCATTGCAAGTGTCTGTTCACTGTTACCCTGTGTGTTTAGTTATGTTAATCTTGTCGCATTGTTCTGTGTGTGGGAGTTTAAGAGTTCATTTAACTTTCATTGTCTGGCATGTTCTATTCCTGATTTAACCCCCATTGGACTCACACAGGCATAAGTTATATTAGCACCAAACTACAGGGCAGAATCACTATCTGCAACTGTGGCTTGGCTTACTAGTAATAGCAAAAATGTCAGTGAACGTGCAATACTTAAGAAGAAGAAGAAGAAGAGATTGGATTTATACCCCGCCCTTCACTCACTTGGAGTCTCAGAGCGGCTTACAAACTCCTTTCCCTTCCCCTCCCCACAACAGACACCCTGTGAGGTAGGTGGGGCTGAGAGAGCTTTTTCCCAAGCTGTCCTTGAGAGAATAGCTGGTACAGAGCTATGGCTTGCCCAAGGTCATCCAGCCAGGTGCAAGTGGAGGAGTGGGGAATCAAACCCGGTTCTCCCAGATTAGAGTCCGCGCACTTAACCACTACACCAAACTGGCTCTCTACTTACCATAGTTATCTCCAAAACCAGAGACAAGGTGAAAGAAAACAATGTTACCCAACAAGGAAGGAAGGACTATTTGAGCTCTCCAAAAGTTCCCGATCCACCTAACTGTGGTTGAGGTGTCGGGAAGGCCCCAGGATGTCCTTCTGTACACTGTACAATAACAGTTTCTGAGGGCTCACAGTTGAAGTCTCATGCGGCCTCAATTTGCCTTGGGGCTGTGTGAGGGAGGGAAGGAGGCATTGAACATTTTAAGCATGCTCAAAACTTGCACTGCTGGCAGCCTTTTAAAGGATAATATAGCTATGCCCATTAAAAAGATGTTTGGCCAGTTATGAAGGAGCTAGAGTTTCTGTCACTAATTTCCTCCTCAGGGTTTGGAACATGCGGTCAGAGATGTAATGCCTTTCAGTATGAATAAAAAGGTAAAAGTAAAGGTTTCTCTTGTTTGAAAGCCAGTCGAATCCAGCTCTAGGGGGTGTGCTCATCTCTGTTTCCAAGCCGAAGAGCCAGTGCTGTCCACCGTGGTCATGTGGCCAGCATAACTAGACACCAAGGTGCACAAAATGCTGTTACCTTCTCACCAAAGCGGTACCTATTTATCTACGTGCAATTTCTTGCTTTCAAACTGCAATGTTGGCAGGAGCTGGGGCCACAGATGGGAGCTCACTCCGTCACGTGGCGCTAGGGTCTCAAACTTGCTGAACTACAGACCTTCCAGTCTGCAGCTCAGTATGAGTAGGGATAAGCAATTCCTTTCTAAATTCCGTCATCATTACTCTGATTATCTGTATTTCTGTCTCTTCTGTTCAAGGCTTCTCTTTTTCTGTGTGTGTTTGGTCTGAAAACACCTATAGTATGCATTTGAATATATATTTGACTTATTGGCTATTTCATTTGTGTTTGGGGAGTGTTGCCGGGAGATAGGAGGCATAAAACACCGGCCTCTGAGTATAGCTGCAGTTCCCCCTACTGGACAATCTATAGACTTCTGGGCATTCAAATGTTGCATTGATGGAACTGAACTTATGCACAACTGAATAAGTATTCATAGTTTCATAGGAGGAAAAATAACGGAACCAGATAATGCACGGTCATGTTCATTTTGCTTTCCTGTGCCTCAAATTCAGCAATTGCCAATAATTTTCTTTAATGAGAGCTACTTCTGAGTAATGGACTATACTTCAAGCTACCCCTCTCCCCCAGAATGTTACTAAGTTTTGTTCAGAACATGGACTTGGAAGTGCACCAGAAATGAAGCAGCACAGAGGTAAACCCTATGACAGTGGTGGCGAACCTATGGCACGTGTGCCAGAGGTGGCACTCAGAGCCCTCTCTGTGGGCACACACGCCATCGCCCCAGCACAGAGTTCGCAAGACTGGACAGCAAAAATCACATTAATTGTTCAAAAGCATGCCAAATGCAAACTTTTACCTTTCAATGAAAAGTTGTTTGTATCATTGAAAGCTCTGTTATTGTGTTTTTCTTTTAAGACAAAAGATGTTAATGTATGAGTTGTTTTTTCTAAAACGAAAACCGCAGTATTCAGGTTAAGTTGCCGTGTTGGCACTTTGCGATAAATAAGTGGGTTTTGGGTTGCAGTTTGGGCACTTGGTCTCTAAAAGGTTCACCATCACTGCCCTATATATATATATATCTCATAGGGCATATGAAAGCCTAGAACAGTTCTTTTTTGCGATCTTTTCCTGGGTCTTCTGAATCCATGTATCAGTTACTTTGCAGCTATGGGTGGGCTACCCACAACCATAGTCAGGATTTCGTGGCTTGTGGGACAGTTTTTTTCTTGGTGGGGTGAGCCTCCTTCCCACTGCAGGGATTCCAGCCTCGATCTCAAAACAGTTTGGAACACCTAAGAAATAAAGGGTTTTCAAGGGAAAATTTTATGGGGCTTTCCCTTTAAGAAAGGTGGTGGAGCCCCGAATAACCTCACCATAGATATGGGCCTGGAGCTACTGGTAGCTCACAAAGTACCAGCCGGAGTCCCCAGCTCTCTAAGTGAGCAGATCCAATTGGGTGCTCTTTATGTATTTAGAATATATTTTTATCCCTCTTTTCTCCCGCACTGGAGACTCAGTGGCTTATGAAATGAAATTAACACAAAACATCCTACTACAGGAGAAGGGAAATTGTGGGGTGGCTTTGTCTTGGTTACAAGACAAGCCTGCAGAACAGGGGAAATGGGATCCAGTGTTCGGTGCGTAACAGCAGAAGCGAGATTCTGGAAGCAATGCTTCCATCTACTGGGGAGAATAAGTGTTGGGGGTGATATCAGTGACTGTCAGTGTCCTCTGCATTTTGATTCAAGACAGAACATGTGTAAAGAGCCTTGACTGATCACATTTTTGTCTTGTCCTTCCTCCAAAGAGCTCAAGACTTGGCCCCTGTCCTTCCGCTTTTAACTTCATAACACCCCTGTGAAGTAGGCCTAGATTTTATTGGTCCAACACTTCAAAATGACAAGAATCTAACAGCTTTTAAAAAAAGGACCAGGAGAGTAAGTAGGCCTTTGAATGTGCCACTTTAAATTAATCTGCAGTCATGAATATGAGATCTCTCATGTTTTGCTTCTGCTCTCTGCCTTGTGGGTTCTGATTTGTGCTGGGGTGGGATCTAATTCACTGTTGCACTTTGAAATTTCAGGGATCACGGACTTCCGGTTTAATGGTGTTCTGAAGTGGGCGCTGGTCTCGGACGTTCCGAGCCAGCGACCTGGACTACTGGGGTAGGAGGGGATTCCGGGCTGGCTCGGACCCCCCAGGGACCTCCAGAAAGGGGGTCCTGCTTGGGGTGCACGGAGCTGCCTCTCCAGGGATGATGATCTCGGGATTGAGGCTGCTTTATGCCCTGTATAGTCCTCCCTCAGTTAGAAACTCTTGGGGTTTTTAAGAGCGGTTACCGGACAGCTTCAGGAGTCCAGAGTTAAAAAGAATTAGCAACTTACCGGAGATGCATGGCGACAACTGTGAGTTTTAAAGCAAGATTCTCCGATGTAATTGTGGGATTTAAATCCCCCCCTCCTTTCGACTCTCTGCTTCGGTGAAGAGAAAAATCGTGTTGTGTTAAAATCTGAGAATCGCGGCTTGAAACGGCTTATGAGATCTCAGTGGGAGAAGCTTCAGCAGTACTTTAATGAACTTTAGAGTGACTTGTTGACTTCTTTGAACTTTCTTATCTTCTGGTAAACAAGACGAGATGGCCGGGAGGGGAGAGAAAATGGCACCGAAGATTAAACCTTCTCCCAAAACAAGCTCTACGTTACCCAGTTCTCTTCCTAGTTCAAAAGGCGAAGCAACAGAGCTCAATTTGGCACTAACAGCTGCTTTGCACCCCCTGATGGATCAACTGTCTACAGTCAACCAGAAATTAGGCTTACTTCAAAAAGAAGCTGCAGAGACAAACAGGAAATCTGAGAGAGTGGAGAAGGATTTGTTGGATGTTAAGATCAAAACAGAGAAGCATGATTTGAGATTGTCCAAAATTGAGAAGGAAAGATCATCTGACAGAAATGCCTTATTAGCTATGCAATTGGAACGTTCTAACTATTGTTTGAAATTTCAGGGTGTTCTGGAACAACAAGGGGAGAATCTTAAAAAGTTACTCAGTGAATCACTGGCTCCAGTGACAGGGATGAAAGCGGAAGATCTTCAAAGCGATATGGATATGATCTACAGAACATATCCAGAATTTGCGGGAAAAAAAACCCTGCCTGGGGAAGTAATGGTGAGATTCTCTAAAAGATTTACAAGAGATGTGGTTCTCAAAACCACCAACAAAGTCACCCTGAAAATCCAAGAGCAGGAAATTAAGGTGTTAAAGGACATTCCTTATGAGATCGGGAAGAAGAGAAAGGCTTATAAAAAATTGACTGTTTGGTTACAATCTGCCAATATTTCTTATCGCTGGATTTATCCAGAGGGCCTAACATTCACCTTCAAAGACAAGAAGAAGAAGATAGATACTGTTGCCAAGGCAGATGCTTTCCTGGTTTACTGTAAGAAGAAAGAAGAAAAGAAAGGAAAAGAATCTTCATCAGAGGACTCACTGGATCAGCAAGAAAGTATTTATGGACTAGAAAGTTCATCCTCAGAAAATCTGGGACTTGAAGAAGGTGATTCGGAGTCTGAACTGGGTGCTGCAGGTCCCAAGATCCCGGGAAAGGGGAAGAAGAAGACGCAGAAGAAAGAAAAACCAAAGAAGAAATAGTTTTAAATAAGCTGTTATGTTTATCTCTCTAAAGTTTGATTGTTTTGTTTAAGTATACACTGAATCTCAATGTTTTTTTTTTATAAACTGAATAGAATTTAGAAAAGAATAAGATATAGATATAGCCTGAATTGTATAACTATTCTTTTTAGAAGGTTTTGTTAAGCATAGACCAATAATTATCTGGACACCTGTCATTATATGGGTAGTTTAGATTTTAGTTAAGTAGGGTTTTTTTTTTTTTTTAGGTGATAGTGTAGTTTGGAAAATCAATAAAATCTTTAAAAAAAGGGAAAAAAGAAAAAAAAAAGAAATTTCAGGGATCACTTTTTGTCCTTGCTTCTCCCTCTTGCTAGCCTTGGGGCATCTTCAGATCTATATGTCACTGAACAACATCCAGTCAAATTCAGTCTGCAACATCTGGCCAAAGAAGGCTGCAGATTCTGGGTTTTCCCATCAAGCCCTGAAGCCCAGGCTAGCCCAATCTTGTCAGATCTCAGAAGCTAAACAGGGTCAGCCCTGGCTAATATTTGGATGGGAGACCTCCAAGGAGTGCCAGGGTCGTGATGCTGAGCCATGCAATGGCACACCATCTCTGAAACGTCTCTTGCCTTGAAAACTCTATGGTGCTGCCGTAAGTCAGCTGTGACTTGACAGCCCAACAAACAAACAAAAACCAGGGAGGGCAGCAGCGAGCACCTGTGACCCTTTGGATCGCAAGGGACTGCCTCCCCTTCCCTCATGGTTTAATATTTGTTTATTTACTTCATTTATGCTCCACCTTTCTTTCCAGTGGGAACCCAAAGCCTGAGTTCCTTCTTTGCAAAACTCTCCCACCTCCAGACTGGGATATTAGGAGGCAGGGACCTCCATTCCTATTTGTACCCGATGAAACGAGCTTTGACTCCCAAAAGCTCATTAACCCCCCGCAATCCTGTTGGTCTCTGAGTAGGGTTGCCAAACTACAGGTGGCACCTGAAGATCTCCCGCTATTATAATTGATCTCTAGACAACTAAGACAATGGTCTTAGAGAAAATGGCTGCTTTGGAGGGTGGGTTCTATGGCATTACGTCCTGATGAGGTCCCTCCTTTTCTCAGGCTCCACCTGGTTTCTAACCCAGAGCTGGCAACCCTGTTTCTAAGGTGTGATTGGACTCCAATCTAGGTGTTTTCTACTGCAAACCAACATGGCTACGCTCTGAAGAGAGCAGCTGTAATTCAAGGAGATCTCCAGGCTCCACCTGGATGTTGGCACCCCCAAAATAGCTATGGTTTTGCTTGAATAAGGTAATAAAGGGAAGAATCTGTGAAGAATCTGACAGGGAGGGTGGCAAAACTGTCTCATACTTTTGTGTATTCAAACACGCAAGAAGAAAAGAAAGGGGGGGGGAAATAGATTGTTTTTCCCCCTTCATGAGAGTGTCGCAAGACTTTTTTCTCTGTCTCTTTTCGGAGTGGTTTCCTGACGAAGGCTGGTGTGGCAACATTATTCTCATTCCAGCCTCCTCAAGATAAGAGTTACCTCAGGTCAAAGAGAAACCTTGCTCCATCCAAAGTTCAAGGAGTTTATTGAGAGGAAAGCCGAAGGCAGAGAAGGATTGGCCGTGTAGGCCAACTTTCCTGAGGAGCTGCAAAACTGTATTACATTTTAAAAACCCCACTGGTCATACAAACAATAAATAAGATAATAAATATACACCTTGCACAATGCTGGGAGTTCAGCAGACCTTGAGGTCACAGGGTAAACTTGGAACGAATGTTTCGACCGGAGAAATTCGGCTTTCGGAACAGCATCGAATCTCAGTCACAGAAGCAGCGAACCGTAGAATGGAGCCGCGTGGGCAGCTGTGTTGGTCTGAAGCAGCAGAACAAATTTTGAGTCCAGTGGTATCTTCAAGACCAACAACAGTTTATTCATGGTATGCACATTTGCGCACACTTCTTCCATGTGCACAAGTATAGATACTGTACTAGCGAATGAACACTCATCTGGCAGTATCCGGAAGGAAGGTCTCCAATGGCCCCGCCCACTTCTTAAAAATACTTGGCGGGCGCTAGAAAGGGTGTTGGTGGGTGCCATGGTGCCCATGGGTACCACACTGGGGACCCCTGAATTAACAGTTCATAATACAATACATATGGAAAACGCTAGTTCTTCTAGCTTAACATTTTCTACTCTGAATGAGAGTGACTTGCTGGTTGAGAAAGATGTTCTGCAACATTTGCTACCTGAGATGGTTTGAGTGAAAATCCCAGGGATTGATTTGGGGACCTTCTGCATGCAAATCATGTGCTCTGTTCCGGAGCCACAGCTCTTCCCTGCCTTCAAGCTGCTGAAGGCAGAGGAGTGCAATCCATAAAACAGCTCAGCTTTTGACCTCTTCCTCTAGCTTGGGACAGAATCCAGGAGTCTCAGCTTGCAGTTCCCTTTCCCGGATGAACCACCATGTCCAGAGCTGGAACCCAGGAATCATACACGGCTATCCCCACATTCTAATCAGACAGGCCCCTGTTCCCTCTAAGCGATACAAAAAAATCCTTCTGTTCCAATCCCCTGGAACAAAATCACTTCCTGGGGTGAGGGATCAGTTCTACAAAAGACAAAAAAAATGAAACAGTTCCACCAGTTTCTGCAGCTCTTTTGAGTGTGCGGAACAAGGGGTTTGTGGTTCAGTGAATAACTCTTGAGTTCCAGTGGCAGAACCTGAATCCTCCTCCATTTGGCAGTTCTGATGTGTGTCATCTTCTTCCAAGCTACTGGATAAGCAGAGAGTCCATCCCAAGGAAGAAAGCAGCTGCCCTTCTCTAAAGAATATACACAGAAGACACCAGCATAATGATGGAGCCTGTGATGATAGAGGTGAGACTAAAGCCAAACGCTGATGTCCTGTTCTCAACGCTTTTGTTGTTCACCTTTGGCCCGTGACCCTTGGCTCTTGCGCTTGTGAACTCCAGTTCTGGTATATGTTTGTGTATCCATGGCTGGTAGTATGTGAGGCGGGCATAAACACCGGGACGGTTCTTCTGTGCGCATCCATCTCCCCAGCTCACCACGCCTGCGAGGAGCCAGATGTCGTCCATTTGGCAGACCAGTGGTCCTCCCGAATCACCCTGTGCAGAGAGGAATCAGGTACGTTAAGGGAAACATAGCTATAGCTCCTTCTGGTGCTCAGTAGCCTGCCAATAACACTGGAGAGGGGTCACTAAAGGACCAAGGTGGCTGTGTGTTTCAGTTAAAAAAAAAAGCCAGCAACTCACCACTCCTTTGGGAGTGTGAACTTCCTTTTAAGAGGGAACCAAGAGCTGGTTCACACATGCAGGAAGGTGAGGTGGCAGAGCCCTGAGGTGGCAGAATAAACTATATTGCTTTGGATAATAGGGTTGCCAGCTCTGGGTTGGGAAATACCTGGAGAGGGTGGGGTTTGGGGAGGGGAAGTCCTCTGCCATACAATCCACCCTCCAAAGCAGCCATTTTTTGTCCAGGAGATCAACTGTAATAGTGGGAGATCTCCAGGTGCCACCTGGAGGCTGGCAACTCTGTTAGCTGGAGACCACATTTTGGAGACCACGTTTGCCCACCTCTCTAGCAAATAGAAAACCAGCCCAGAGAGCAAAGAGAGGAGGTAGAACCTTTCTCCATGCCAGGGTAGTTCTCTGTTTCTGGGGAGTTTTTTTTTAATGTGAGGGACTGTTCAAAGCCAGAAACCTAAGGCTAGCTATAGAAACATAATAGTTATCTCCAGGGGTCTACCTAGAGGGGGCAGCCCTACTTGGCAGCAATGTCATGGGCCTGTTTTGAACAGAGCCCAGTACTTTGGCGCAACTGACTTCCACAGGTCAACATCTTCATAATGGTAGCCTCACTTCATGGGTCAAGAGCTGCTGTTGCCCAATGCAGTTATCGATGAGTGCCAGCACACTTTGCTTCATCGACTTTCTGAGTACTACCTGAAACCATGCGCTTTCCCACAGCAGGTTTTTGCAGCAGCCTGGGTTCTTTACAACTTCATTTCCCCTGTGGTTGCTAACCTCCAGGTGGGGACTGGGAATCTCTTGGAATTACTACTGATCTCCAGACTACAGAGATAGGTTCCCCTGGGGAAAACGGCTGCTTGGGCAGATATACTCTTTGACATTATACCCCGCTGAGTTCCCCCCTTTCCCCAAATCCTGCCCTTAACTGACTCCATCCCCAAATCTCCTCCAGGAATTTCCCAGCCTCGAGTTGGAAGCCCTAGTTTTCCCCTTCTTTACTGACCGCATCATTTTCTGGTTGTTGCTCACCCCCTCCCAAGCTTTCCCTATTCCTCCCCCCTAAACCTACAAAGCTGATCTGAAAAAACACAAAGGAAAGTGCAGAGAGCAGCAACTGACACTGTAAACGAGGAGGAAACTGAGCAGCAAAGCCAATTGGCAGGAAAAACCCAAATGAGGAAAAGCCCCAAGTGGGAAGATACTGTGGGAGAAGATCCTCCAAAAGATGAACAGTCTAGCTGTGGCCACTAGAGGGAAGCCAAGCCCTATAATCTTCTAGCTGGAAAGTAAGCTGGGCCTCACGTGGCAAGCATCCCGTCCCCCTTCGGCATAGCCAGCACACAGCATGTCGCTTTTGATGTCTCGGGTCCTCTTGGGCTCCTCAGAGTCCAGGCGATAGAGAGCATTGCAGTTCTCCGTGCTGATTATGGGGACCTCCAGCTTCTGTAGTGTATCAGAGATCTGGCGGCTTGCTGCAAAGACAACCAGGTTGGAGAATACCATAAATACAGCTAGAGAATCCCGCGAGATACAATGAGAGCATCAGTCACTGTGACTGGGAGCCAGCATGGTGTAGTGATTAAGAGCGGCGGATTCTAATCTGGAGAACCGGGTTTGATTCTCCACTCCTCCTCCACAGGAAGCCAGCTGGGTGACCTTGGGCCAGTCCCAGTTCTCTCAGAACTCTCTCAGTCCCACCTACGACACAAAGTGCTTGATGTTGGGAGAGGATGGGACAGGCGATTGCAAGCCACTTTGAGACTCCTTAGGGTAGATAAAAGCAGGGTATAAAAACCAACCCTCCTTCTTCTACAAGAGCCGGGGTTGATGTAATGGTTAGAGCCTAGAGGGCTCAACTATTGCTAGCACTGATGTGGAGGTTTTTATGTCTGTCCCAGCACTGAAAACAGCAGTACTCTGAGGCCCTTTCGGAGCAGGAAAATGGCTTGAGGAAGATAGCTTTAAACTCATCTTCCCTTCACCGCAAGCCCAATCTGAATTGGACTGCTATGTGCGTGATATTTTTTATAAGAAAAAAAGCCTTCTTGGTTCACAAAATTTGAAGCATCCTGGTGATCGAACTCTTGGACTGGCAAAACCTGGGTTCAAATCCTTGTTCAGCTGCCCAGTTTACTGGGTTGACCTTGAGTCAGTCATGGCATCTCAGTCCAGTATCACCTACATTACATATAATGGCTGTTGTGAAGATTAAAGGGGGGAGCAGGTATGCTTCCCTAAGCTCCTTGGAGGGGGGAGGGCAAGTTAAATTAAAAAAAATAAAAATAATACATGGCAGAGTTTGAATTATACAGGGGAAGAGTGGTGGCTGTTAATGAAACCTATAAATCCCATCAATGCTAGGACCTGCAGTTTGGTGAGGTAACAGAAGAATCTAACCGAGTGCCCTAACTAGGGTTGCCAGGTCCCTTTGAGATGCCGGTGGGGGGATGGGGGGCACTCCGGGAGCCAGAAGCGTCGCCCCCGATGTGCCGACATCACCAGAAATGACGTCGTGTGCTGTGTCTGTGTCACTTGGAAGTGAAGTAGGCACGCTGGGGGCGATGCTCTGGTTTGGGGGCAAAACTCTATGGTAAAATCGCCCTCAAACCATAGAGTTTTGCCCCAAAACCAGAGCGACCCCCCCCCCACATCACTGATGTGCCTGCATCACTTCTGGATGATGTAGACACGTTGCTCCACATTGTTGTTGGGGGGTATTTTCAGCTGGCTAGTGGCAGGCAGGAGCCAACAAATCCCCCCCCCCCCAAACTGGGGACTGGCAACTCTAGCCCTAACCCACCCACCCCATAAAATTACAAGAATTAGGAATATAGATTCAGGTGGGTAGCCATGTTGGTCGGAAGCAGCAGAACAAAGTTTGAGTCCAGCGTCACCTTTAAGACCAACAAAGTTTAATTCTGGCGATAAGCCTTCATGTGCATGGACACTTCTCCAGATACACTGGAACAGACTTCCTCAAGCCTTATATGTAGGTAGAGAGAAGGGGGGGGGGGTTAGTTACCAGGAAGGGTTAGTTAGAGCCAAGATGCATAAGTAACTGGACAATAAGTATAGCTGAGATTGGATTAAAGCACTTGGTGAGACCTGTGAATAGCAGCCAATTAGCAAACAGACGTGAGAACTAAGTTTGAGTCCAGTGAAGAAGCGTCTTCTTTTTCAACAGAGCGTGACAAAATAATGTGCGTGACTGTGGCTTTCGACTGCACTCACCTCTTCCTTTGTGATCACCCCAGCCAGTGACCCAACACTTGTGCCCCGGGGTGAAGTCAATGCTGGCATCTGGGATGCAGATGGGGATGATCCGGTGGGAGAAATTCACCGGCTGCTCCAGTTGCACCAAGGCAATGTCTCCGACCCTCAGATCTCCCTCATACTTTGGGTTGAGGATGATCTGCTTCACACCCATGGTGACGGAATAAGGGCCGGGATTGGAGAGCTTTCGAGCCCCAAGCAATACGGAGAAGTTGGAAGGTTCGCCGAACCTAAAGATAGACACAGAGAGAAGAGCTGTGGGTTTGCCAGCTGTAAAAGAATAGGCTTAATGGGACCAGAGTCCTGTGGCTGTAGATATTGGCCCATTCTGCATCTAGCATTCGCTCTGCTGTTTTACCAAACCCACGCTGGAACAGAAATCCCCCCTACACTGCATGCCACTTTCACTTTGACTGATTGTCAGATTTTACGGCAGTGTCCAGATTGCATACCGCTTTCACTTTGTTTGATCTCTCGGTTTTATGGTACCGTCTGCATAGATTTATGGCCATTTTATGGCCGTTCAGGGGTGACTTTGCAGCCAGTACGATGTTGGCCTGGGGTATCTGAATGTGGTTTTGAGCCACATCTTTTTCTGTTCCAGGACAACGGCGGCGTGAATGCTAGATGCAGAATGGACCATTAACAGCAATAGGTGGAAACTGTCAGGAGAGAGTCTGTTGATAGCTTTAAAATAAAATGGAGTCTTGTGGCATCTTAAAGAACAACAGATTTATAGCAGCTCTCATGGGCTAGATGTGTGAGGTGAACCAACGGCCAACAAATTTATATTATTCCAGAGAGACTGCTTGTAGCAATAACAGAGTCTTGTGGCATTTTAAAAATTAACATGTTTTAATTTGCATTTATGGACTAGATTTCAGAGAGGTATATACCTCCACCCCACATAAATAGAAGAGGGAAATTTGTGAATAGTGGGCCTGTATGGCCATGAAATGACACAAGTGTAATGTCTCAAAGCTGATGCCCCGGTACACCTGTTAGTCTTTAAGGTGCCACTATGTTTCTATTCATCGTTTTAAAATTTTGCTTCAAAAAGTAACCTCTGATTCAGGCCTCCTTCAGCCTTTCACACGGTGGCTGCAACTGGGTTGCAAACTTTTGTTTCAGCTGCACTCGTGAGAATGAAAGAATTCAAGAAGCACACTGCCATATCAGAACAAAGGTCTGTCCAGGCCCTCTGGGAAGCCCACAGTCTTTCCCTTCTATTGTCTTCCCCAGCAACTGGTATCTGGAGGTATACTGCTGCTGAACATGGATGCTGTATTTTGCTACTTTGATAGTCATTGATACATGCAGCCTTCATGCATTTGATTAGTCCAAAGCCACCTATACCAGTGGCCATCACCACCTCTTGTGGCAACGAATGGCATGAATTAGTTATGTGCTGTGTGAAGAAGTGCTGTCTGTCCCGAATCTGCCTGTAAATTTCATTGGGTGATCTACAACTATGGAAAACAAAGCTCTCTTTACTTTCTCCCCACCACGTATAATTTTATAAGCCTCCATCATGCCCTGTCCCAAATTCTCTTTTGTCTCGACTGCAGAGTTCCCAGATGTTTTAGTATTTTCACGCTGACTTGCAGGAGTTCTACAGTCTCGGGCACATCACAAAATGGAGATGCCGGGGATTGAACCTGGGACCTTCTGGGGGCCAGGCAGATTCTCTGCCTCTGAGTCACCGCCCCTCCCTGCCCCATCAGCACCCCTACTCACACTTTAAAGCAGTGTGATGCTGAGACGATCCACTGGTCTGTAATCAGGGACCCTCCGCAGTGGTGTTCCCCATTCATCTTGATGCTGACCTGCCAAGGCCATTCTCCATCCTTGGAATCGTGTCCTCCTATGATCCGACTCATAGATCCCTGCTTCCCGCATACTGAGGAAGACATTATAATTTCTTTTAATGCATCGTTTGCTTTTATGCACAAAGGCCCTTCATAATCTTATAATGTAATAACCTCAGGAGGTTGATCACTATTGCTGTTTCCCAGTTCTGGGCAAGCATTGGTTCTGGACAATCCAGCCACTCTCCATGCCATCCTTTAGACTGGAAAATGTTACTGGGATCTTTCCCCTAATTAATAGCGCTTCTAGTCTCTACAGTAAAGAAACAAACAAGCGCTCACCTCTGGGGATCTCACTTGGCTTGGCATCTGAAATCAGAGGGAAGAAATAAGAGTAATGGTTGAAATACAAGTGACGAGCAAATAAAATGGAAATGTAAGGTCAAAACAGAAGCACCATCATAATTATACCTGAATCTAGAGTCATTCAGCTATTGCTTTAGACATTTATGCCTTGCTTATATCCCCAATAAAGGGCCACAGTGGCTCAGAGTTTAAGACGCTGAGCTGCAGACTAGAAGGTCTATAGTTCAGCAGTTTGAGACCCGAGTGCCGCGTGACATACATTTTTTACCACATCCTTCCTACACGGAGCTCAGGGTGGTATACGTGTTTCTCCTCACCTCCATTTTATCATAATAACTCTATGAGGTAGGTTCACTTGAGACAGTGACTGACCAAGTACACTTCATGGCAGGATGAGAAATGGATTCTGGGTCTCCTTGGTCACGGCTCGACACACCAATGATTACCCCACATTGGCCTTCCTGCTCCTTCTTACCTGGCACCAGCGCTCCCTCTAAGCTGTGGAGTCTTGTGAGCAGAAATTCTGCTTTGTGAGCTACTGGCATTAAAGTTGTGAGCAGGCGATTTGGCTGCTGCATAAACTATTTTGCTCTGGAGCCATCCTTCCTGAGCTAAGACACAAATGTGTGAGCTGGAGGCTAAAAGACTGTGAGCTAGCTCACACTAACTCAGCTTAGAGGGAACACTGCATGGCACCTCCCCCAAGCCTGCCAAAATCCCACCATAAACCTAGAAGAAAACAGAGTGGTGGTGGTGAATGGGAAACGAGAGCCAGTTTGGTGTAGTGGTTAAGTGCGCGGACTCTACTCTGGGAGAACCGGGTTTGATTCTCCACTCCTCCACTTGCACCTGGCTGGATGACCCTGGGCAAGCCATAGCTCTGTACCAGCTGTTCTCTCAAGGACAGCTCTGGAAAGAGCTCTCTCAGCCCCACCTACCTCACAGGGTGTCTATTGTGGGGAGGGGAAGGGAAAGGAGTTTGTAAGCCGCTCTGAGACTCCCTTGGGGAGTGGAGGGCGGGGTATAAATCCAATCTCTTCTTCTCTTCTTCTTCTTCTTCTCATCCCTTGTATGCCTGGTGCCTCCAGGTAGGCCTTATCTTTTCTTACCCTCTGACCATATTTAACAATTGTGTCAGAAAACATGGGATCATTGGTTCCCATGTGATTTTGAATTTCCTTCAGAAGTTGTCCCTTTAATCTCCAACCTGAAGTAACATGGGTGGCCACTAGAGACAGGGCCTTCTTGGTAGTGGCTCTTCAATTCTTGAATACCTTTCCCACAGCCATCAGCCTTGACTGAGACTCGCAAGAACAGAAGATGACACAAATAGCCTTCTTGCCTACTGGGATCCATGTCTATCATTCAGCCACTTGACCAGCTGACTGTGAGAGAGACGGTCAGTAGCAGCTTCATCCATCCTGCCATCATCCCCTCTTTTGGGTGGGGCCGCTCCTCACATTTGCGAAGAAAGAAACCTGCAACCTTCCACCCTTCCGATGACTACCAGCCACTGGTTCTCCAGATACTCCATAGTTGCACCTTTCTGCCCCCTGCTAGTGAGGAATATTTGCTTGTTCATTACTTACCCATCACCACCTGCAGAAGTATCAGCAGAGCTAAACTGGTGAACCTCCTGCATGTGTTCCACGCTTGTATTTGATGTCTCATGTTGTTTCTGCTTTCACTATAGAAGCACCACCAGGTGTGCTGTACCATCTAGGCAAGTAAGCTGTGAATACTTATATATATATATTTTATACACCACGCCCCAGAGGGCGTGTTTATACTGGGAATACTGCCACATCAGGGGAATGTTCCAAAACCTGTTGGGTCAATGTGGCTTGACACTTCTCACCGCTGTCTCTCTCCTTCCGAGCTTCCCTGTTTCCTTGTTTTTAAGGCTGTTGCACCCTGGTTTTCAGAATCCCTCCTTCCCAATCATCACAATGCCTTCCACTTTCCACATAGCCTTCCCTTCCTGCTTGCTGTTACAGCCCTTTTCAGATGTTACAATTGTGCATACAGGGAACCTACTGACTGCACACAGATCCTCTGGTCACCGTGCTGTTTGCAAAGTGCGTATTTAGAAGAAGAAGACTGGGTTTTTATACAGCACTTTTCTCTACCTTAAGGAGTCTTGAAGTGGCTTACAATTGCCTTCCCTTCCTCTCCCCACAACAGACACCTTGTGAGGTAGGTGGGGCTGAGAGAGTTCTGAGAGAACTGAGACTGGCCCAAGGTCCCCCCCATGTGGAGGAGGAGTGGGGGAATCGAACCCGGTTCTCCAGATTACAGATGGCTGCACTTAACCACTACACCATGCTGGCATTTATCTAGGGCTGCCAAGTACCGGCGACTTACCGGCGGGGGGGAGTTGTTCTCCCCCCGGGAGCTCTTCTGGCGCGTGTGCTTTGTGCGCGCCACGGCGACGTAATGACGTCACCCGGAGGTTGCCCTGGCAACGCCCCCAACGTGATGACGTCACCTCCGGGTGACGTCATTGCACGGGGGAAGTCGTCCTCACTGGACGACTTCTGGGGCGGGGTTCCCCCCCCCCGGCCGAATGCTGGCTGGCGGATTGGGAACCCCTATAGCGGGGGATCCCCCGCCCCCCGGGCTGACTTGGCAGCCCTACATTTATCATTCGGATTGCCAACAGGCCTGGAGAAAAAGCATCCTGTCTCTCTAATAAAGTCTTAACATCTAGAAATGGGCAACTGAAGTTTTCATGGCATGGAGGTCAAGAACATCACCTGGTAAATAGCATCCCATTAAACTACTGAAGAGAAAAGATATTCTGGAAAGCCCCTCAGCCACCCAGCCACCAGCGCCAAGTGCAGGTGGCTACCAAGTTGCCAGAGTCCCGCTGTGGTGCTGGCAATGGGGACATGCTCCGGTGGTCATTTGCATGCTGGTGGGGGGGGGGGCAGGTGCTGCCAGCACAACACATGCCTAGCTGCTCACTCCCTTCATGGCATTCTGGCTGCTGCCTCTCTGGCCACATGTTTGACATTTCCTCCTGAGGGTTTTTACATCTTTTAAAGCTTTTAACTGCACACACACGTGCTACCTCTAGCCAAACTTTTAAAGCATTCCCTACCAATGATTTTTTTTTCTCCAGCGATCCAAGATTAGCGATAAACCCATTTTGCTAGACTCAACCCACTTGTTAAAACCCCCCAAAATTTAAAAAAAGATGGAAAACCTAAGCAATAGTGGAGCTTGTACACCGATGAAGAGGGGAGAACTACTAACGTTCTGCTAAGATGGCTACCCAAGAATAAATACAGCTCGAAGAATCTCCTATTTTAAAAAATATGCCCAGTGCAAAACTGACCAATAAGGAGAGATCAACCATGCTGCACAAAAAAGGAAGAAATTTCAGCGCCACAACACTATGCAGATTTTCACATTGGTACACAGAATATATACTCCACAATTTCCAATAGAAAAATCAGAGTGGGGGTGGGGGGAGGTGTGGAGTGTAAGCACAGCATTTGAAATAAAGTCCTATTGATTTGACTTCAGTGAAAAGTGTGTGCATAATAGGCCCATATAAGCCATGGGGACCACCTCAGCTTTTGAAATGACCAGAATTTTCTAGTCGTTTTCCTTCTCAGAATTTCCAGTGGGAGGGTTTTGAGGGCTTGTGGAAAGGAGTGTGTGTGTCCACGCACGTGTGCGTGCAGAATTTTGTAAGAGGGAGACGGAGGAACTGTTTTGGACAGAGTGGGAAAACAGACATCTTGGAGACTCTGAGCAAGTGATAAGCCAGACAGAGAAAGAAGGTAAATCTGATATGAACAACCCTGACCATAGGGCTGCCAAGTCAGCCCGGGGGGTGGGGGATCCCCCGCTATAGGGGTTCCTGATCCGCTGGCCGGCATTCGGCTGGTGGGGGGAACCCCGCCCCAGAAGTCGTCCGGTGAGGACGACTTCCCCTGTGTAATGACATCACCTGGAGGTGACGTCATTACGTTGGGGGCGTTGCCAGGGCGACGCTCTGGCAATCGCCCCAAAACTCTATGATACCATAGAGTTTTTGGGGTGATTGCCAGAGCGTCGCCCTGGCAATGCCCCCAACGTGATGACGTCACCTCCGGGTGACGTCATCTCGTCGCCGTGGCGCGCGCGCAAAGCGCACACGCCAGAAGAGCTCCCGGGGGGAGAACAACTCTCCCCTGCCGGTAAGTAGACCCTACTTGGCAACCCTACCTGACCAGCAAAGCTGGATCGGTGAAGATATTTCTGCCTATCTCTTTAACACCATGGGGATAAGTTTTATACTTGTTTGGCTTCTTTCTTTCTTTGGATGCTGTAGTAGTTTTCTGTTTAAATGCATGCTTTTGCTTTTTGTAAACAACAGCTGCTAATATAGCTGTAGATAATTCTTCCCGCTCCCCCCAACTGGAGTTACTTGGTGGTTTTTACAACTGCAACCAAAGCCTAAAACTTGGTAGACACTTATCGAAGCATAAGCAAGGAGCAGGGAGAGGCTGCCTAGCAGAGAATATCTCTGCAAAAGTTTTTCCTTGCCTTTATGGTAGCAGAAAGGAGAGGAATCTGATTTTGGGAAGGGCTACCAGTTGGGTAGGCTGCAGTGGCTCAAGTGGTTAAGATGCTGAACTGGAAGGTCGGTAGTTCAGCAGTTCGAGACCCGAGTGCTGCGTGACTGAGTGAGCGCCCGTCTCTGGCCCCAGATCTTGCCAGCCGAGCAGTCTGAAAGCAAGAGGTTGCAAGTAGATAAATAGGTACCGCTTTGGTGGGAAGGTAACAGTGTTCCGTGTGCCTCAGAAACGGAGATGAGCACCACATCCCTAGAGTCCTATTTGACTGGCTTTCGAGCGAGGGAAATCTTTATATTTACCTTTACCAGTTGGGTGCTCATTTGACTCATTTGAGCTGTGGTGCTGGTGGAGGCTCCTGCACATTCCTTGGACAGCAAAGGTGACAGACAAGCAAGTACTGCAGTGCATAAAACCAGACATGCCACTGGAATGAAAAATCACAAAACTGCGACTGACTTCTTTCGGCCATGTCATGTGGAAGAACTCTCTAGAAAAAAGCAATTATGCTTGGATTGGTTTGTGGCAAAAGGAAACCGGGCCGCCAAAGAACACGGTGGCTAGACACCATAAAAGTCGACACCAGCCTGAGCATGGGACGACTCAAAGGAACAGTACAGGATCGGAAAACATGGAGAGAGCTGGCCCATAGAATTGCCACGAGATGAACACGACTGAATGGCTAACAACCCCCACCACCACTTTGGTCACCTCTGTTAGCTTGATGGTGGCAGCAGAGGGTAGATCCTATTTGTCAAAGGGAATGGGCAGGATAAACAAGAATGGTGAACTCCACATTGTCTAGCAGCTTGAGACCTGGGCCAGCTGAATAAATTCCTCATGGTCAAAACAAAGGTCCACATGGGTCATTTTACCTTATGTTCTCTCCATGCTTTTGGAGACTATCCCCATCTGCAAAGAACTCTCTTCACACACTCCAGAGGTCACAAAGGATGGGAAAGGTTGCCTCAAAGAAAATGAGGTGGATCCTCTGAGGCCTGTACTCAGAATGATGGCTGCAGCCTTTCCTCCACTACCACAAAAAACGTGAGGGAAAACTGGGGGTTTTATTCACCATTAATCTTTTAGATCTATAGCCAGTTTGGTGTAGTGGTTACGTGCGCAGACTCTAATCTGGGAGAACCGGGTTTGATTCCCCACTCCTCCACTTGCAGCTGCTGGATGACCTTGGGCAAGCCATAGTTCTGTAAGAGCTGTTCTTTCAAAGATAGTTCTCTCAGCCTCACCTACCTCACAGGGTGTCTGTTGTGGGGAGGGGAGGGAAAGGGAAAGGAGTTTGTAAGCTGCTCTGAGACTCTGAGTGAAGGGTGGGGTATAAATCCAATCTCTTCCCTTCCCTTCCCTCTCTTCTTCATAGATCAACATGAACACAAAACAGGTGGCAATCTTCCATCACACAATTGCAGCCCAAGCTATGTTACCTTGTGAACACAGAGGACTAGAGACATGGGGTATTCCTCTTTTCCCCTTCCTGTCACTTTATTTTGGGTTGTTGTTATATGATTAAAACAGAGGAGGGGAGAATTATTTAATGTTGCTTTTGGGTCCCCAATGGAGAGAAGATACCAAATAATTAAATGTATTCAGTTTTCTTATGACACATTTATAACAGTGCCACAAAAACAGGACACTTCTTAGCCTCCGCTTCAACTGCCTTCCATAACGAGATTGTAGATAACAGCTAGCAGCATAGGTCATTTACTGGCCATGAAGGAAACACCCTCAGTTCACCATTAACAGGTTATACAAGTACATAGAAAGAGATTTCGCTGTGAGAACAGCTTTAACAAATTGGGACATGGTTGTACTTACCTATCTGGAAGATCCCTGAGCAAAATTTAGACTGGTACAAACAACATTTGTTTTATTCCAGTTTTTCTCTTGCGGGCTAATTCCTCCGGTACATAAGAAAACAGCAACTGGCTACTGCCTAAAGGAACATCTATATTGCTGAATCTCAGGGCTGCAAAGCCACCAAAAAGCATAGGGTTGGATCCAGTCGAGGAGGAGCAGTTCCCCTTTGACCACCCAGAAAGGTTATACTGGGGATGGGACCTGCAGAGACAAAAGCCATGGGAGACAGAGGGTAATTAGGTGAGACTGAGCCACAAAGTTGGCTGGATCCAACCCACAATGCTGAAAAGTGCAGTAACACACCACAAGAGCCCTCTGCACATGACACCTCTGCTCACTGACTGAATGCAGAGTGCACTTATGGGACTGTTGGGAAGATAAAAGAGGAGGCAAGACTTAGAACACTGGGGTTCCTGTCCTCTCCAGGCTTCATCCCCTAATCTCCATGAGTTTCCCAACATCTGGATCTGGCAATCCTACCCCACCATCCCCAGCTGGTGGCTAGGGGGGACCTGGCAACCCAGGGGAGCATGCATGCTCTGCTGAGACATATCTCCAGGGGTCTCTGCAATACACCAGCTCTCTCTCCATCTTCTCACTAAACGTATTACATGCCTGTTTGGCTTGGGAACATTTTTGCATTTTGACCCTCTTTTAAAAACGAAACAACAAAACAAAAAACAACAACAGGCGAAACAACACTTGCTGCCTCTTGTGAGTCACTTAATTCCTTCTTTTCTACTGAAAGTAGAAAAGAAAAAACACCCTGAATTCCAGCCAGGTTACTCAGCGGCATCGAATGTTCCAGGTTACTCAGCCCTTTGACTATTCCACCTGTGCAACTGGCCAAGGGCCTGTGTGGCAAGATGTGTGGCTTAAGCTCTGGGTGTGTGGAAATACGATACAAGAAAGACGTTTTTCTCGTGACGGTCCTCCGGGAAACAGGTCACAGCTGATTCACGGAGAGAAGCATCTGTCTAGGCCGTGGCGCAGGGACCTGGCTCTACATAACCAGGCCAAAGGTGACGCTGTAACTGCTTGGTGGTGACTCGGCTCTCCAGAGTGAACGGAGAACGGGCTCACAAAAAGCTGCAGTGCCTCAAACGAGAGGCGTATGCTGTGCCAGGGGTGTTGTGCATTCTGTGACGTCGAGCATGCGGTATTGAGCACACCATTCCGCATCCTGAGGAATAACTGCTTTTTTTTGGTTGTTTTGCTGCATTTTGAGGCAGGTTTCTGGGCCGTAGGACTGAGATCAGGTTGGAAGAATGTGGGCAAGTGTAGGCAAGAGGCCGTACCAGGGCAGGGTTGCAAGATCCGCATAGGATTTGCAGGCGTTATGCTTCAACAGCCTCCCTAGGCTCTTGTTCGAAGCCACTCTTTGCGTGGCAGAACAAACTGTGGAAACGAAGCAAACGCATGCTGTAAAGGACAACGTGGCCTTGATATACGCTAGGGATTTTTAGAGCAAAATCAAGGAGAGTCACAGTCCACAGAGTGCAATGCAAAGAACCAAAAGAAACTGTACCAAAAATGCTACATTCAATCAAAATTCCATAATTTGAATATTAAAGAGATAGTGCATAATTATTATTAGAAAAATGGTCCATAGACCATAGCGCTAGGGATTTTTAGAGGCCAAACGAGGGCTCCTTCTGGGATAATATAAACTTTAGGTAGATGCTTTAGGCTGGTCCTGCATTGGGCAGGGGGGTTGGACTAGATGGTCTGTATGGCCCCTTCCAATGATTCTATAAGCTCTCACAAACAAGGAGAAAACATAGGTGTTGGTCATAATGGCATGCATGGTGGATGGAAGGGGGAAAGGATGTGTCGCAAGTCAGTTTGGACGCGGCCACCAACTAATAGGTGCTCCTGATATAAATGGCAAATTGTTCCTGATTGCAGCTTTGGAGATGTGCTTTGAGCCATGGAAGAGGCAAGAGGAGGAAAAGGTTAAACACCATCTTCCCCAGAAAGCTTTCTCTGAAATCAGCCACTTAGGAATGAAAACTAGCCTTTGATAAACACCCGAAGTCCAGCTATGGGATAAATCAGGTTTGGCCTTCCGAGAAAGTTTCTGTTTGGGGGCAATCTGGCCAAAATGGGTAGTCCCAATAAGGAGAGGGATGGTTCCCACCATTCATTCATTCATTCATTCATTCATTCATTCATTCATTCATTCATTATTTCAGATTTATATCCTGCCCTCCCTGCAAGCAGGCTCAGGGCGGTGCACAAGGGCACACCGTGCCAAACCCAATACAGCTAAAACATTTAAAAACACAGTAACAATAATATAACAATTACAAGCAAAGTGCTTCCAGTTATAATAATAGTCGATATTGAGATGGCTTCCTATCAGGGTTGGAGTCTGGCCCCCCATGACCGTCCGGCCTGGGCTGCATTCAGGGCTGACCCTCATCGCCGATGTCACTTATGATAGAAGATGGTATGGATGGTGGCGGCTCCTAGTCAAAGGCCTGGCAGAAGAGCTCCATCTTGCAGGCCCTGCGGAACTGCATAAGACAGACAGGAGCCACCACCGAAAAGGCCCTGGCCCTGGTTCCAGAGAGCCTGGCCTCCCTAGGGCTTGGGACACAAAGTCGGTGTAGCGACCCTGACCGAAGTGCCCGCTGGGGTATATACAGGGAAAGGCGGTCCCTCAGCTATGTTGGACCCTGGCCATATAGGGCTTTAAAGGTAAGTACCAACAACTTGAGTGAATTTGGTATGCTATAGGCAGCCAGTGCAGCACTACCAGCACAGACTGGATGTGGTCCCACTTTGTGAGGCCTATCAGAAGCCTGGCCGCGGCATTCTGCACCAGCTGCAGCTTCTGGATTTGCAGCAAGGGCAGCCCCATGTAGAGAGCAGGATATTTGGCATTTGGCCAGCGGGGGGAGCCCCACCCCCGAAGTTGTCCAGCCCGGACGACGTAATGACATCACCGGAAGTGACGTTAGCACGTTGGGGGCGTTGCCAGGGCCATAGATACCATAGAGTTTTGGGGCGATTGCCAGAGCGTCACCCTGGCAACGCCCCCAACGTGCTGACATCACTTCTGGTAATGGCACCAGGCATGTGCGCGAAGCGCGCGCGCCAGAGAAACTCCCGGATGGAGGAGGACTCCCCCCTGCCGGTGAGTTCTGTAGACTTGGCAACCCTAATCATGACCCAATCATATTTGCAGAATTACACATTCTTCATTTATTTTATTGACTTTATTTACATTCTACCTTTCTTAAAGAGATTCAAAGCAGGTTACAAAATGTTTCAGGAGTCTTCTACATATCCTTATCTCTTAATCTTCGTGGAATGTACAGTTATAATTACTGGGCATACTTACTAAACATTACATATATGCTCCCTTTCCTTCAGACAGCTTACAACAGTGTACAGAGTGGAAATACAATGGAAAGATGTTTCCGTCTTGCTTTTTCCTGCACTGCAGTGTCTCATGTTCATTTGTTCACTTGCGTTTCTGCAGTTTTGTTGATGATGAATTACGACTGTTAAAGGATTTCAAGATACTCAGTTTTGGGCAATCACATTGGTGTGAAGTTTCTGAGACTCCGCTCTGAATGAACACTTGCACCAAGTCAGAGACTTGATCCATCTATCTCTAAATTGTTTACTCAGATTGGCAAAAGCTCTTTAGGAGCTGAGGCAGAGAAGGGTCTTTTCCCCACACCTGCTATGTCTGATAGCCTTTAACAGGGGACTTATTTTACAACTTTCTGCATGTATATCATGCGCTGTACCACTAAACCACAGCTACTCTCCCTTGTTATAAATGGCAAAGAAATGCATTTTTCACTTTTTAAAAAAGTTTCTCTCTCTCTTGGGAGTGAACAGGCAGGGGAGGACAGAAAGTCAATTCAATTGCTTTCCAGCCTCATCTCAACCACCTTTTTAGGAATGCTAATAGGTCTAGTTAGAGACAATAGGATGGTCTAGTTCCCCTCTGCCCATCAGCTAGACAGGTGATATCTAGTAGGGAACAGAGATTTGGAGGACTTAAGAGGCTAGACTTCAGGAAAAGGCTTCTTTGATCTGTCCTGAAATGGTCAGTGGGAGGAGAAAGAGAGATGATAAAACTCCTGGGAGCAGTCTCCTTTGTGCTGATACCATCAAGGCAGACTGAACTCTTACCAGAGGTCTGGAGAAGGCAGCCATTGCCATGTGTTGGTCTGCACACCTGACAGAGGCTTCAAGGTAAGGGAAACCCTGTAGAATATCTGTAACTTTCTAAGCTAAGGACCTAGCCTTATATTTAACATCTGCTAGAGCATGTGTAGAGGGAGGGCCAGAGGAATTGCATTTTAACCCTTTTATTTTGAATCCTTTGCTCAGTCTGGTGCGGTGCAGAGAGTATGCTTGTGGATAGTTTCTTTTTAATAAATGCTTTATAAATTTTGATACTGGTAGTGGTTCTCTGTACCACATGACATAGACCTCTGCTGTCGTGGACACACTATTTTAAAAGGCATACCAGGAGGAAGGGGAGGGTCATTTTGCTGGCAAGTGGATACTCTCTCAGTCATGCACAAGGCAATAAGTCGTCCCTGTAATAACCAGATGATGGATAGCAGAGGTAAGGCCTCAGAACTTGGAAGAGAAGCTGGGAGTCCTGCCCCTACCCAGTGGGCTGTTCCTACAAAGGCCCACTGTGGTGATGGCAGTTGAAAAGGGAGAGAGAAAAGCTCCTCCAGATCCTGGAAAACCCTTGGAGGGCATGGTGGAATAGGGCTGCAGATCAGAGAAGGACAGTTCCACCACACAAACATCTCATATCACAACATAATTGCAAGCGGTAATTTCTGCCTCACTTCCTTGCCAGAGTTAACATGGACAATGGTTGATTAAAAGATAACAGCTCCAAAGGAAGGAGTGTGCTTTAAATAATCACACACCCAAGCGTTTATAGCTGCTGTAATCCAAATATTATATATGTAATCCAAGCATTAACATATGAACTACAATTTGGAGTTACCAGACTGAAAGGGCTCCAAAGGACATTTTGGATGCCTATTTTTCTAACATTTTACAAATTTTGTCAACAGTGTAAAATTTTAATTCAGTTGTGTTGCCATGTAGCCACTCCAGATGGCATTATTAAAGACTCTTAAACATGCCTTGCTGAGCCATGAAAAGAGTGTCAGGGCAACAGACAGAGCTGTGTTCCCAAGAGAAGTGCCTGATACTGGACTATGGAATGTACACTGTGGCCAAGGGAAGCCTTGTGCCTAAGAAGCATGCCAAGCCAGATGTGGACCCAAGACTACAGAAGCCTTCTGCTCCCACACCTCTGCATCCACACAAGCACCAGGATACAGACCAGCAGCCCTGACCTCCATGCATGCAAATACAGCAGCAGATCAGAGAAGCAGCCATGCTTTGATAAAGGACAGATGTTCCTGAACAGAAACCATCAGGGAATCTCTCCTCCATCTCGCAAGCAACCCCCCCTTCATGTGTCAACTTCACCTAGAAAAACACATGTTCCTCTTCCTCCTGAGCCAGCCTAGGACAAAGGGATGTGCCCAGCTACAGACAATAGCAGCGATCCAGTCTTCCTGTAACCCATCAAGATAACGCTGCTGTCAAACATCTGGTTGTTAATCCAAAGCACCGGCCCTGCAATGTGATTGGTTCTCTTCAGAGTTTAAGGGTTTTTTTTAAGTATTTCCTGGGGACCAAGTGACCACATGAGCCTTTAGCCTCAGGTCACATTTTAGGTATTTAAGGAGATCCCTCCCTGAGTTTGCTCTCTTAGCTTCTGCCTCTTCCTCTCCTAACCCCATACTACCTTGTTGGTTCCAAATCTAGGCCTGTTTGGAATCAGTCCACATGTGTTGCTGGTCAACTCACAATCCCTTTCCTTTTATTGTATTTTTATTTTTCACTGTATGATCCAAGCATCTAGTCAGACAGGTAAAGTATTACCCCACCAGCGATACTCCTGCTCATGCAAATCTCTCTATCTGTTCATCTCTGTATTCCTAGTTCTGCACTGCATGTGCGAATGCTTGATTTTTTGTTTGTGTGCTTAAAGAACTTTTAGTAATGAAATCAGTTATTTTAACAATTGCATCTATTCTGGGGCTCTGGGAATCCCGACTCCCGTATAAACAGGTTATGATCCTATAGTTTATGCCTATTGACATTTAAAATCTATAATCCCCCAAGTTTATTAATAAAATAAGGCAATTTGGCTAACACTTGGTTTGGATTCAGAAGGTACCCTTCCACTCAGGCCAGGAGGCTGCCACTGTTTCCACATAGGGAAGGTTTCCTGTTGTGCATCCGTCGCTGCTGTGAATGGTGAGGCATCCATAGCAGCAACACATGGTCCACACAGGGTGGTACCCCCTTGTACTTGCCACACCCCCTTGCCCCCAGAGTGCTTTTTCCTGGCTTTTTTAAAAAAAAAAATCAGCAGTTGGTATATTGTTATAGTGTTTTGCCTCTATAGCAATATATTGACTACTATTGTATTCTTAATACTCCACAATTAAGGATACTGTTACACATCCATCTCCTATTTTTACATATTTATTTGCTCTGCTGTGTTTTCCCATAATTAAATCCAAACAAATGGTGACCATATAAACTTAACTTGTTATTCCTATTTAGTTTTGCATCTATTAAAACAGCTTCATTATTTTGTATGTGAATTTGCTGTTTACTCTCTACGTATATGAAAGAACTGTTACCTTCCATTTCAATGTATCTGAGGAAGTGTGCATACGCACAAAAGCTCATACCTTGAATAAAACTTGGTGCCACTGGACTCAAGCTTTGTACTACTGCTTTGGACCAACATGGCTGCCCACCTGGATATATTGACTACCAGTTTTTTTTTTTAAAAGCCTGGAAAAATCCCATCAGTGTCATCAGGAAAGGGAATGGTGGGCACAAGAGGAAACACAGGGAAAATAGCTTCGGATGTGTGCTGAGAGGTTTGGAAATCTACATCTGTCCATCTCCACAGTGGGTAAATCAACGCTGACTCTGGCTCACAGCAGAGTGATTTTAGGAAACAACAGGAGATAGAAGGGGGATGATTGGAGGACTTCTGGCAGATGCTCCAAAAAACTGCACTTTGAGAGCCAGAGTGGAACAAGTCCTCCATGGAGAAGCAGCCTTCTACTGATGGAAGCACTCCGAGGAGTAGGAGACTACTTATGTGGGATGAATGGTACTTTTAGGTCCAACTCCATGGTTTAGGCCCTACCTTTTGGATATAAAAGATGACATTCAGATCAGCCTCAAACTGAGTCATGGGTCTCTTGCTGGTGGGTCATAAGACTCAAAGCTGGGAGAGCAAATCCCAGGCTTACCTGCAGTGGAAAGAGGGCAGATTGCCCCCATTCTGTTGTCCTTCCTGTGGCCTTATCCATTTCAGAGGGTTTGGCTAACTCCCAGCCATGATTGAGGCAGGAACTATGGGGACATCTTAACTTGGCCTCTTAAACATGCACTTTCAGATTTCAGGTTTGAACTGAGGCCCAGCCTATGACCCGGGGTCACCAAGAAGTGGAGTATTTTAATAGCAGGTCCTACTTTGCAAAGTTTGAGAATCCCTAGTCTTAGATATTTAAGGTCGTGACTCATGAGTGGCTGCTTTTTATAAAATGCTCTGAATTCATCATCTGCTTTTTAAAAAAGATTTCCTCTTATTTCTGCCCCTCTTCTTCCCTGCTTGTGACATGAGCTCTTGTTTATCTGTTCTCCTTGACACAGAAAAGTCATTAGGCAGGCATTTCTTAGTCCACTTCTTTCTGTTTCCTGTTGGCTGTTCCTTGAATATTGTGTCATTTGTTGTTTCTCGGTCCTGATTTCCTCAGCAGGGTTTCCTTTTGCTTACCCTGGCAATCTGACAAGTTCAGAAATGTCTACCCGATGAGTGATATACTGCAGCCCATGCCAGACTTTGATTTCCATCCTGTTATGCCACTGATTTCTTAGCAACAAAACCTGAATCTCAGTGCCCTGATCCAGAGGGATCTCTCGCCTCTCCAAAAGATGGCTAACAGTAGATGAAGTCTTCCCCATCACCTCATTTCCACGTCAAAAAAGGCCGAACCTGATGCACTTCCATTCTTTTGGGGGAGTGTATCTGAATGAATATGTATAATGAATTATATTTTTGTCCCACCCTGCTTCCAAGGTACCATTTACATTGCTCCCTCCGCATTTCCCCTCTCATAAGAATCCTGTGTGGAAGGCTATGCTTGCATGCTTATTTATTGAAATATTTATACCCTGCCTTTCCTTTGTGGCTCAAGGCAGCTTACAATCCCAAAACCTAAAAAGATTAAAAATACAGTAAAATGCCATTTAAGCTGAAAGACAGTGACAGAGATTCAGGACTTTTTTTTTTCTGGGGGAACATGCTGAAATGGAGTTCCGGAATCTCTTCAAAAAAAATTCTTTTAAAAATGTTTAAAAGTTCATGAGTTTTCAGTACACAGACTGAACACTCCACTTCCCTCTTGAGAGTTCTGGCTCCTCTTTTTTCCAGAAAAAAAATCCCTGCTGAGATCTGATTTCAACTGTACACTTTCCTGGTGAGATCCAGGCAGGGTTTTCTTGCTTTATGCTGCTTAATTCCCGCCCTTATTACAGCTTCCATTTCCACTTGGGTTTTGTCCTTGCAGGTCCCATAATCTCCAGCACAGCACTGTGGATGGCCAAAGAGGACCCCTCTTACTTTTTTTGCCGGTGGAAAAGCTGGTTAGATTTCAATCACCGCGTGCAGTCCCTTATTTTCAGGCCGTATTTGTGTCTCTTTCTAATGCAGTTGACCCACTGACTCTCTTGTTTCCCACCAAAGGCTTCCCAAGAGGATTTAGCAAGCTGGTGTTCCTCTGTTGGGTTGCGAAGCTTTGCATTGTGTTCATGTGGGCTGACGTGCAATGACTTCATGCATCTGTTATCACTTGTGGTCAAAAGACACATGTATACTAGAGATGTGTCAGCATGAATAATCCCCACATTCCAGTTCAAGGCCAAATCTGTACATGTAGCCTGAGAGTAAAGAAGAAAACCTTCCACCACCTCCGAATACTGATGCCTGGCTTAACTCCTACAACTATCAGAAAGAAACCCCGGAACACTAGTCGGACATCTGTAACTCAGGCTGCTTCCGCATGGTGATGATTCACTGTGTAGCTTTCATTCGCGTTTGTTGTCTCAGCTTCTGGCAGCCATGCCACCAGCCATGCCAATCTGCAGTTGCCATTTAGGGTATTTATATGCCACCTCTCCAGAGTCCTTTTCAAGGTAGCTTACAAGCAATAACATGCAATTAGCATACATTATCAATGTATAAAAAAGCCATTAAAATAAAGTAGGGGCATTAAAACCAACATAAAACAAACAAAAATCCCTAAAACAGAAACAAGACATTTTGTTATAGTGGTCTATTTACTAGGCCCTCTGAATTCCTAGCTTTCTTTTTTTAAAAAAGTAAGGTTTGATACATAGCACATGTTTTCCATATGCCCGTATTAAAAGGTGGTGCATAATGAAAACATCACCTCGTTGATTGAAAAAAAACTGGGGCTTTCTGAAAAAGCTAGACTTGAGTTTCTTCTATCTGATAGAAATCCCAAGATTACCTTCCAAGTAGCCAGTTTCTTTGTGGCGATACTCAGGTTACGGAAATTTTATGGTAGTTAGAGATTAGGTAGTTACAGTAGTTAGATTAAATTTTAAACTGCTTTTTTAATTTTTTAAAATGTATTTTAAAATTCTGGAATCTCGTAAACGTATACTTCCTTTTTGTATGACTGGTCTAAGGACCGCAACAATAAACTGACTAACTAACTGAAGTAAGGTTTGAAAAAAATATAGGATTGGATCCAACCAGCTTTTCTTTTGGTAAAAAGGGAAGATGGGATTCCCTCTGAGCACCCAAAAAGGCAATGCTGGAGTACATGTGAGACGGGGGCTATAGAAAGCCGGGGAACTAGGTGAGATGGAAGAAACAGCTAGCTGGATGCAAACCATGAGGGGAAAGCAGGCCAGGTTCAGCTTTTTGTAAGACAGGGATAGTATTCATTTGGTGAAAACATACAGCAGGTGGCATATACTTGGGCTTCACAGACTTTGGGGCACATTTTGAGGGGACTTCCAAGTGCAAACAGACCTTTCCTGTTAGACTTCTCTGTCAAACTAAATGTAGAGATTCCAAGTTTTAGGCACGGTCGCCATGTTAGATGAAGGCAAAAGCTTTAGAAATAACCTCACTGACTTCTGATGGAAAGCTACCATCATCGGATATGACTCCTCATGGCCACTGACAAGGGAAAAATAACATTATGTAAGAGGAGTTTTTTTTTTAAAAAACCACACACACCACAAAATTCGTAACTTCATCTACAACTTCCTCCATGCAGTAATCACTTACTGCACTTAGATCTCTTTCAGCCAGTCTAAAAGAGAACAGGTTCTCCCCCATTTTAGACAGGCAGGCTCTTTAAACTGTTGCCAGTTCTGATGGTGGTTTATTTTTTTCATTTCTGATATCTGAAAGGGTAAGCCCAGGTGGTCAGCCGTGTTGGTCTGAAGCAGGATATGCGTTTTTGTCATTTTTAAAATGAAAGTTTGATCCAGGTTTTTTTAGACACCTTTCCTGAGGTTTTGTTACTTGGTTGCCTTTCTGAATCATAGCAGTTAAGTATTTGAACACTTCATAGCACTTTGTAATGAGCCGCTTTATTTCCCCCCACACGTTTCAGCACTTTACATTTTTGTTAAAGTGGAGCAATTTTTTAAATATAATGATATCTCAATACAATGCAAAACTGGGGTAGAACAAAAAATGACTCTGCTGGGGGAAAACGTGTGACAACATGAAATTCAAAATCCAATCCAAATGTGCTATGTGAACAGTTTCAAGAGAAGAAGAAGAGTTGGTTTTATACCCCGCCCTTCACTACCCGAATGAGTCTCAGGGTGGCTTACAATTGCCTTCCCTTCCTCTCCCCACAACAGACACCCTGTGAGGTAGGTGGGGCTCAGAGAGCTCTGAGAGAACAGTGACTGACCCAAAGTCACTTAGCTGGTTTCATGTGGAGGAGGAGTGGGGAATCAAACCTGGTTCTCCAGGTTAGAGTCTGCCACTCTTAACCACCACACCAAACTGGCTCTCCAGAGCCTGTCTCAAACTGCCCAAGGTGAAATGGATAGTATATTTGTGTGAAAGCCTCCCTAGAAAGACAAGACCAGGCCTGAAAAAGAAAAACAAGCTTCATCTCTGAATGTACATTTGAACCCCAGTTTCTCTCTAGTTCAGAATTCGGTATGCCTCATGACCTTTTTGGCTTATCGTATAGTATGAGTCCTTTAAACCCATAAATTGTAGCGAAGGCCATACAGGGAAAATGTTTCAAATCTCTTGTGCATAAGAACTAGGTCTTTGAAAAACGCACACTCCTGGACTTTGCTCATAAGCACACCTCATTATCAAGCTTTGATGTGATGGCTGCAGGTCCTTGTGCAGAATTAGGTCTGCTGTCCAGGAGTGGACTGGAGTAGTAAAACAGCTCTGGAACTAGGGTTGCCAACCTCCAGGTGGCACCTGAAGACCTCCCACTATTACAGTCGATCTCAAGACAATCAAGATCAGTTCCCATGGAGACAATGGCTGCTTTGGAAGGTGGATTATATAGCATTATATCCTGGCGAGGTCCCTCCTCTCTCCAAACCCCACCTTCCCCAGGCTCCACCCTCCAATCTCCAGGTATTTTCCTACCCAGAGTTGGCAACCCTACCTGGAACTGGCAGGTCCAAGCAGCCCCTGTGGTGCTGGCAATGGCATAGAGGCCATTGAACTTGGGTCACAGCATTGCCAGCACTGGCTGTTAAGTCTGACCCATCAGCTAGTGCCATAATGGCCGGCATTACCAGCACTTAGCTGTATACTGTTGGGTTTGGCACCGGCACTGTGGGTATTTGACAAAGATTTTGGTGACTTGCTTTTATATCTCACGCATAACCATTTCCCCTCAGCTTGGCAGCATTCTGATTAGACCTCCTTCCCCAAATCAAAGTTAAATGTACATATCGTGTTATAATAAAAATTAAAGCATTCTCTGTGGCTGATGCAGAAACTGGATCGCAATTGACCTTACTGACACACCAGAGAGAGAGAGAAAACATTGGTGTGTACCAGTGAATTCCTGTTCATTCTAGTAGAAGCAGAGAAGTCTTGCAAGCCTTTCTAACCACTTGCTAACCATACGTGGTAGCCATTTTCCTACATTTACTCTTGTCCATTAGTGGCCTTCTGGGACACAGGCCAACCTGGAACTCTCCTGAAAAGTTAAAGGGGCAGTCTTTTCTTGCTGCTGTTGAGTCCTTGCATGTGGGTGGGTGGGCGGGCGGGCAGGGGATTGAAAATAGTGTCGTTGACTCATGGTATTTGAGTTATGGCAGACTGCAATAGCTGAAAAATTAACAAGTCAAATTAGAATCATCAAATCCAAAGCCAAAACTGTAGACTTTTTTGAATTGTGGCACAATTTTATTTCATATACAACTCAGAGCAATACTCAAAGTATGTTTAAGCCCTTCCTCAGATTATGGGATAAAATTAATTCTGTCTCTCTCTGTATGCCAATTAAATTGTAATTATACATTAATTATACATGTTTACAGGAAAAGAAAAAAGATGAAGGGAAAAGAATTCTTTCTCTTTGTATTTATGCTGAATGTTGAGCCCCCTACCAATGCCTTAATTTGCTTGATTTTTACTTTTCATTTTTCTTGGTTTTGATTCTTTTCTTCTTCTTCTTTTCTTTGTTGTTATGTGTACACTGTAGGTTGTTCTTCTATATGGGGAGTGGGGTCGGTACTTGATGTTTATGCCTGTTTCTTTTTCAATATTTAAATGAATTTTTTAAAAAAAATTAAAAAAGAAAACAGTGTTGTTGGTGGGTTGCCAATTCTGGGTTGGAAAATTCCTGGAAATTTTTAGGGTGGAGTCTGGGAAGGGCAGGGTTTGAGAGGGGGGGGGGGACTTTAGTGGGGTATAATGCCATCAGTCCACTTTTCAAAACAGCCATTTTCCCCAGGAAAACTAATTTCTGTTGCATGGAGATCAGCTGTAATCCCAGGAGTTCTCCCACCACTACCTGGAGGTTGGAAACCCCAGCTGTTAGTAAGTAGGGGCATTGACTCTGCGCCCCCCATTTTTTAAAATAAAGTTGTTTCTCCTTTGTCTTGAAGACAGGAAGTAGCCCTCACTGGGAGAGAAATGGCTACAAAAAGAAGGTTTGGATAGAAAAGTGCAGGTGGCGTGGAGAGAAAAACCAGCTGTTTACCCATGATGCTCTTTAAATCTCTCTTTTTACTTTAGAGAGAATTGGCAGGACTGAAGGACAAGTACACTTCTTGAGGCACCAGATTATCCCAGGTTAGCCTTGTTCTTAAAGGGAAATGAGAATTTTTCAGTCCTTTCTAGCCTGCAGGCTGGGTGCAAAGCAGGTAGAGAGTTTGTTATCTTCCTCCTCCTCAGGGCCTGAGGTTTCTGGCCAGCTCATACTACGGTCAGAGGTTTAATGACTGGGTATAGGGCGAAGAGTATCAGCTGCTTCATCTGGCAGGCTGGTTTTACCCCCCACTCTGTTGTGGCTTGTGTCACGGTCTGGTGCAAGAGGAGAGAGAAGGGAAATCGTGGGTGGCTTTGATTTGGTTGTGACAAAAAGCCCTCAGGACAGGGAAAATGGGATGGAGTAATTAGAGATATGCATGATAGCTGAGGAATGAAGATTTGCAGGGAACGATTCTGCCCTCTACTGGGGAGAAGAACAAAGTTTGAGTCCAGTGGCACCTTTAAGACCGACAAAGTTTTATTCAAGGCCTAAGCTTTTGGGTGCAAGCACACTTCCTCGGATACAGTGACAGAAGGACTGTTGAGGATGACATGTACCTGTATGCGTTTGTGTGCATGCTCTTTCCTTGTTCGTATTCAAGAAACAGAGGAGAAAGGGACCACAGTTCAAGACAATTTTTTCCTCCGTCTCCTTCCAAGTGTCTGTAGGTATCATCTACCCCTCATGTCCATCCTCACAAAAACACTGCGAGGCACAGTTTGCTGAAATATAGTGACAGGCCAAAATGGGATTTATGCTAGAGCTGGGGTTTGGACCCAGATCTCTGGTCTGACCCTCTGACTTTTATATTGCATCAGTGAAGAATTTTCAGCAGTTGAATACAAACTTTCACAGTTTGTTTGTTTTTTTTAATGGCAGTTTGGAAACCTGTGTTGATCCTTTCTACCATGGCTGCGTACGCAACAGCTTGCTGAAAATGTCTGCCAGGTGTCTAAGTTGGGCAGACAGGTGGCTGTTTATGGAAACAATTAAATGGACAGAAATGTGACATAAAGAACAAACATTCCAAAAAACCTGGGGGTGAACATTTTAACCCCCCCTTTGGCCTCAGATACTTCAGTGTTGCTGTCCACAGACAGCTGGATTTGAGTGGATGTGTAGAATGTGAGACGGAGGAACAATACTTGATTCAGAAATATGACCAGATCATTCATAGCCTAAATAGGGATTAAGAGTTTCTCCTCACACTGTGAGAGCTGCAAGTAACATTTGTTTTTCTACCCTTCACTGCCCTGTGTAATCCTGATAGATGAATGTCCTTTAAAGAATTCTTACATAAATATTGTGCCATGTGACCTCCTTGGCTTGCAGCTCACCGTTCCACTAGTATCTGTACATAATTTTTTTTGTCTTAGAGGTGTGGTGGGCCAGGACTTTGCATTCAGTTTGTCTTGTAAGCCTCAAGACTTAACCTGGGTGAGGCTGAAGGACTGTAACCTCTGCAAAGGGAAGCTACAGAAGGGTATCCATCCTGCCTCCTGCAATGAACTCAGATACACTTTCCTTGTTTGATCTGAAATCTTGATTCTTAATTCAATTCTTTATTTAGAGGTGGAGTTGCCTGGAGGGTCAAATCAAGGTCCTTTGGGTACTGTCATCATACAATCACATTCCCAGAATCCATTGCTTGTCCCCTCATCTTGGCCTTCTTGCAGTTGGTTAATTTGGGTGTTTGTCTTTTGTGGCTCATGGTGGCTTATTGTTCAACAGCAGAATTCAACAATTAAAAAAAAAAGATATAATTCAATACAAAAATTACTCAGCATGGTATAATGACACAGAGTCCACCATTTTCTCCAGGGGAACTGATCTCTGCTACCTGAAGAGCAGTTGTAATTCTGATTGTTCTCCAGCCTGCACCTGGAGACTGGCAACAGTGGTTCCCCAAGAGGGAATAGCTGGTTTGGAGGGCAGAGTCCATGGCATTCTACCTGTCTGAGGCCCCACCCCTCCTCAAACCTCACCCTCTCCAGGCTCCATCCCTCAAATCGCTAGGAATTCCCCACCTGGAGTTGGCAACCCTATCTCCTTCCCAGCCAAGCATCAACCTACCTTTATTTCCCCCTCACTCTTCAGCTTTCCATCTCTCCCCCCCACACCTGCAGCCTCTACTGTGCTCTGAAGCCCTGACTGCCACGTCACCCTCTTTTCCTGCACTTTTTGGCCTTGGGGCAGCTGGGAACTGTAGGCCAGCAGATGAGGAAGCCCCATTCAACTCAGTGAGTGATACCCCTGCAGGGCTCTCTCTGGAACTACAGCTCAACTGAACCTTATGGGGGAACATTTTAAACAAACAACCACAGACAGCAGCCATCTTTCAAAAACAGGTAACTGCCATTTTGTTACACCTACCAACAGCCACTGGGGGAACAGTTGGTCCCACACAGGAGGCAAGCAGGAGAAGCATCTTCATCAAGAGAGAAAGCCGTCTGCCAGAAATTCTGACAGGGCACAAAGGCTGAAGGAGTGGGTGGGGAAGAGGAGCAGACCCAGCACCCAGCCAATAGCATGCGAGTACTCACAGCCAGTGGATAGGGACAGCTTCTGAGTCAGAGAGCCAACTGATTTTGGAGCATGTGGAATGTTCTGGAGAGTGCCACTGCCAAATCAGGATTATTATATAGAGAGATACATATCAATTTCACTGTTGTTATGGTGTCACCCAGTTGTGTATCAAGACCGTGGTTGCTAGGGACTCTCGTAATGGCAATCGCCACGTGGTCATCACACATGGCCAGAATCTACCTGAGCTTTGGCCAGGTAGAACAATAGCCGGTTGGATCCTAAACGACCGCCAATCACGAGCCTAGGTTTTCCCCAGGGGACCTATGAACTGTAACCACTATCTTAAGGTCCTATCAGGACATTAAGGCGAGGTCGGGGGATTATCTCCGACTGGCAGAAAAGAGGGCTCTGAGCCCGGGGTTTCTCATGTTCCATCTTGACCCGCAATAAACCACTATGCTGATTTCACTACTACCGGCCTCCCGACTCCAATACTTTCCACACCCAAAGAATCCTGAGAATTTTAGTCAGAATTCTGAGACTTCTATTTTTTTTAAAAAACATTCATAGTCCACCTTTTTAGAGAGGCTCTGTAATAAGACTAGGATTACAGGGATCTAAAACAAAGCATCAAGCATTAGACATGATATGTTACACAACACAGAAAATGGTATTACGTAAGTAGAAAACAATGTGGTGTGAGCAGGATAATACATACAGCAAACAGATAATACATACTATACACAGTGGCATAGTCTACAGTCCCATTCTGTTGATAAAAGTGCCTTCCTGAACCATTCGGCTATAACGTAGCGTGAAGAAATGCTCTCTTGAAGAACTCTGTTTTACACAGCTTGCAGAATAACAGAAACGTGGGAGTTTTCCTGACTTCCTCAGGCATGCCATTAGAAAAGGTGGGAGCCACAACAAAGAATGCATCTGTATGGGCAGTTGTTTAAGTTGCCAGTTTGCAGAGTGCTGCCCCCAGAAGGCCCTGCTCAGATGCGTGAAACTGTTCTGGTGGAGTATAGGAGAGGCTGTCCTATAGATGTGAAGGTCCAAGGCCATAAAGGCCTTTGTATGTGATAGCCAAAACAACGAACTGAACCCAGTGACTGACAGGCAGCCAATGGAGTAACTTCAGAATGGGTGCAATATTCAATCTCTGCCTAGCTCCTGGTAATAACTAATCTGTGACCTTTTGTATCAACTGGAATCTCCAAGGTGACTTCAAAAGCAGACCCACGTAGAGAGCATTACAAGTCTAGTTGGAAGGTCACTCTGGCATAGATCCAGACGGCCAGACAGGATGCCCAGGTTATGGCAAGTAACCTCCTCTCCTATGCTCCTGTCGGCTGCGACCGCTTAATGTGGCAGCAGGAGCAAAAATGGAGAGGGGGATATGGCATTGTGGTATGCAGTGATGTCACTTCTGCCCCCAGCTGACAGTCTGGGAACTCACCCAATCTTTATGGTATTTGCCATAGAGGGTGGGGAAATTCCTACAGCATTGCTCGATGCAGTGAAGTTACTTCTAGGTCTTCACTTGGAAATGACATTGCAGTATGAAGTGATGCTCCCCCCATGCCTTGCCCCCCAACCAAACCTCCTGAGATTGCCGGCATAAGCCTATGAACTGATTGGCCAAATCAAGGTAGGGACCATCTTTTGGCCAAACAAAGTTGGAAGAAAGCTTTTTTTGTGGCTGCATTAATTGGCTTCTCCAGCAGTAATGCTGGATCCAGCATAACCCCATGGCTTTTAACTGAGCCAGCAAGGGTCAGCTGAACCCCACTGAAGGTGGGATGCAGAATGTCCACCAAGACCTTCGCCTTCGCTCCTCTTCCATGGAAATTTGCTGCATGACCTCAGGCCACTTAATAGGTCACCCTAGCCTACCTTACAGGGTGGATGTTACAGGATAAAATGGGGCTGCTTTGGGTCCCGTTAGAGAGAAAAGCAAGGTATGAATATCTAAAATCAATCAGTCAGTGGCTTCAATGAAAAATACAGGGTTTGCACCAGAAATTCCTGAAAGGAAGTCAAGGTAGGGGTGTACAAGTGTTGCACAGCAACTACGGACATCAAATGTGAGGATGGGGCTCCCATTTCCTTAATTCTATTGAAGCCTCCCTTTATACAAAATCCCCTCTAAACCCTGCTCTGTGTAAGCTGACCACAAAAATATTTGCCAGTATAGGACTGATTTCACATAACCAATGCTCACTTCATAACAGCAGATCAGACACTGATTGGCACTACAGCTGTGCTATGTTTTCCAGCAGGAACCAGAGATTTTGCAATTCAGGCTCTTGGCCACAGGGGAGCAGCACAAGGTCAGAAATGGGGATGCAAAGTCACCATTGCTGCCATCTGGTGGAAAGAAGGAGGCAGAGCAGGAGCATATGAGAGCCCACCTGTGTTTCTAAGCTAGTATTTGGACTGTTGTGATGAATGGCAGGAGGGATGAGGGAGGGGGGTTAGCTTGCTGAGACCTGGAGAGTGGGAACTAATGCTTCTTAAGCAGCAGTGAATCCAGGACAAATGCTTCTGGGTGATTCAGCAGCAGTATTATTAATTTTCAATATTTGTATGATACAAGCAGGAGACCAGCAAGGAGCTGCAGGCTGGGATCTCATTTCCTCCTCCCCATTATTTCCTCTTTGTCTTCTCTCAAAGCCACCATAACGTCCTCCATTTCCTGCTTCCTTCTCTCCTTACCACACACCAGACAAGCTACCTTTATTTGCCTGCCAGTACTTACCTGTTTCTCCTCTGAGTCCTCTCTCCCCCCAGTAGCCTCTTCCAGGGAAAACTATGGCCCTGTTGCATGGTGTTGGCTACCATGCCAGGTTCAGTTGCACAGTGGGGAACCCACAAAGACTTGTAAACCCTCCCCAACATTTCGTCTTCCCCTCCTCCTTGCACCCGATATCCTCACCTTTCCCTGCTTCCTTCTTTTCTTCCACCCACCAACCAAGCAGCCTGTCCTGTGTGAGTCATGGCAGTTGTGTGGTATCAAATCAGCCAGTTCCTGTGTCTTCATTTCCCCCCTTTCTGCACATGTTTTGCTTCCTCTGGTGGTTGATTTGATATCACATCAATTTATGTCCAGAATAAAACCCTGCAGATTAAATCTGCAGGGAAATATGCCAGGTAAACCTGTGTGACATCAAATTGACCACCAGAGGGAGCAAAACATGAAAGGATCTTACAAGCAAGGAAAAGGATCTTTACAAGCAAGGAAAACGAGAATGCAGAAAAGCCCTGAGGGTGCAGTAGTAGCAGAGTGTCTTTGAACATGTGCAGAATTCAACTCATGACAGAATAACCACAGCTAGTTCCAGTAGGTCGTAGATATAGAACAAGGTAAGAGACTCATCAGGGGTTGGATTGGACTGGACCACTTTAGAATGATGGTGGGGAATGCCATTTTTATTATTCTGCCCTTGTAAAAAATACTCCCTAAAAGATAAAAGGAACCATGGTGGCTTAGAGGTTAAGACACTGAACTGCAGACTGGAAGGTTGGTAGCTCAGCAGTTCGAGACCCCAGTGCCATGTGATGGAATGAGCTTCTGTCCCAGCTCCTGCCAACCTAGCAGTTCGAAAGCAAGAAAATGCAAGTAGATAAATAGGTACCGCTTTGGTGGGAAGGTAACAGTGTTCTATGCGTGTTGGCATTTAGTCATGCCGGCCACATGACCACGGAGAGGTCTTCGGACAGCGCTGGCTCTTCAGCTTGGAAATGGAGATAGAAATGGAATCCTAGAGTTGGATTCGACTGGCTTTTGAGCAAGGGAGGCCTTTATCTTTACTTAAAAGGTAAAAGAGAACTTGTACAGCTGGAAGAAAGGAAACAGAATGGACTAGCATTCTTTTGTGCTAGATTACCATTAGCAAGGATCTCAATTATTCCTTCCTAATAGTACAAATAGTCAAATTTTCACACATGTGTGTTCTTAGCACAATGAAGTTCTCCTCCCACTTCACTGCACAGCGGCTCTGATCCTCAGACCACTGATTTAAGAGTCTATTTAATCATATAAACCTGTCATTGACCACAAATCATCTGCATCAGTCGTATATAAATGCTGTGCTTAAAAAAAGAAAAGAAAAGAAATCCTGCCACTCAAGCATCCATCCAAACAGCCCTTAGCGACATTACTGACTGCCATTCTGTTTGAACTGGTAGCATCTTTGTTCAGTTTTGCAAAAAAATCCAATGCCAGCCTGTTCAGCATGTATACTCAAATTATTTCACACTGAGCCGAACAGACCTGGTGATGAGCTCACATCTGCCTGACCCAGTCAGACTGTCGAAGTCCTGTAAGCTGGACTGTCAAATATGGTTGGTTTGGAATTCATGGCTTCCAGAGTCGATCCTAGGCTGTGTTGAACCTCAGTGAAAGGCGATGGTGGGGAATGCCACTTGTAGCTCTCCACCCATTAAAAACGCTCCTTAAAAGTTAAAACAGAAACTGGAAGAAAGGAAGTAGGATGGGCTAGCCTCTTTTGTGCTAGATTTCCATTAGCAGGGACTTAAAAAAAAAAGGTACTGGTACAATCCAAGTGATTTAATGTCTTTTGCAGTCAGCAGCTGGTTCACACACTGCAGTCAAATGAGGTAAGAAAGAGGTGGCAGAATCCCAGGGGTGCTAGAATGGACTTGACCTCAGATATACACTTTACCCAAAGTTAGAACTCTTCCCTCCCCCAGGATCCAAACACAGGAGCCCTTGATAAGAAGAAGAGAAGGAGGAGGAGGAGATTGGATTTATACCCCGCCCTTCCCTGCCAGAAGGAGTCTCAGAGGGGCTTACAATCTCCTTTCCCTTCCCCTCCTGACAACAAACACCCTGTGAGGTAGGTGGGACTGAGAGAGCTCTCTCCAGAACTGCCCTTGAGAGAACAGCTCTGAGAGAACTTGTAACTGACCCAAGGTCACATCAGCAGTTGTATGTGGAGAAGTGGGGAATCAAACCCAGTTCTCCCAGATTAGAGTCTGCGCTCCTAACCGCTACACCAAACTGGCTCTCTCTCTGACAAGCTTTGTTGTTGGTGAAAAAAGGAGGAGGACCACAGGAGGGGAACCCCCCCCTTGGTGAAAGAGGCTATGCTGGGACTTATGGGACTTGCACAGACAGAAGCCGAGGGGGAGTGAAGGCTGCAGCAAGAAGGGAAACTATGCAAGGTTGCGAAGAGTTGGCCAGGCTTCCAGTCCCCTCCCCCATTTCTGTCATTTCTGGCTTCCAGCCCTTCCCTTATGACCTTCCAAATGCCCTCCCTAAATATCTTGACACCTGGAACTCTTGCCAGTCCCAAAGGAGGGAGAGGGACTGAACTTATGCCCTCGCTTCTCGTTTTTGATGTACGAATTGTCTGGCTCATCTTTTCGTGATTAGCGAGAGGTTACTGCTACGCCGAGGGGGCTTGGACGGGTTTCAAAGACCACACCTGCACACCTCAAGGAACATGTTCCAATGCCTGGCTGAGGCCAGGGCACTTTGAGGTAAAGGGTGTGAACTCAAGAATCTTGGTTTGATTCCCACGGTAAAGGGGCACAAAGATTAAAGCCGTTCTGTGTATGCCGCCTACCATTCAAACTGTGGTTTTGTTTCCTTAGCTGGGAAAAGAACAGGCACCTAACTTGGTCCCTCAGCAGAGCAGGCTGCAGTTCCAGGAGGGAAAAAGGAAAACGTTTTGAAATGTGTTCAAAAAAGGTGGGGAATGGATGATCGCCTCCTGGGAGAAGGCCTATGATACAGGTAAACCTGGAATGAATTCTAATATTCATAATTAAAAGGGGGAGAACTGTGCAATCCAAGCGCCTGGATTTCCCAACTCAAATGCACTTTGGTGACAATTTTACTAGCCACCTTCCAACTCAGCGATATCTTTTCCAATTTGATAGATCCAGTTGGTCAGCTGTGTTGGTCTGAAGCAGTACAACAAATTTAGAGTCCAGTGGTGCCTTTAAGACCAACAGAGGTTTATCTGATTAAGTGTGCGTGCACACAAAAGCTCATACCTTGAATAAACCTTTGTTGGTCCTAAAGGTGCCGCTGGACCTTTGCTGTTTTCCAATTTGAATAATCCTATTTAACATCTATATTGGGATGTGGAATGGTATATCCCAGTCTCATCAGGTCTCAGGAGCTAAGCAGGGTTGGTGTTTGGAAGGGAGACCACCAAGGCAGACTTTGCAGAGGAAGGCAAACGGAAGGGAGACCACCAAGGCAGACTTTGCAGAGGAATGCAATGGAAGGGAGACCACCAAGGCAGACTTTGCAGAGGAAGGCAACGGAAGGGAGACCACCAAGGCAGACTTTGCAGAGGAATGCAATGGAAGGGAGACCACCAAGGCAGACTTTGCAGAGGAAGGCAACGGAAGGGAGACCACCAAGGCAGACTTTGCAGAGGAAGGCAACGGAAGGGAGACCACCAAGGCAGACTTTGCAGAGGAAGGCAATGGCAAACCACCTCTGCTGAATCACTTGCCTTGAAAGCCCCTTGCTGGGGTCACCATAAGTCAGCTGCAATTTGATGGCACTTCGCACGCACATTTGGTATTTATATAGCGCTTTCTGCTCAAGTGCTTCACACACAGTAGGTGGGATCTAGCCGGCTTCCCCCTCCCCCCGCTTTCTCTAGTTCTCCTTACTACAACCCCTATCACACATGGCTTTTGTCCAAGCAGATTCTACAGTCCTTGGCAGAGCTTTTCTGGGTGGCGAAAGAGACCCCCTCCTCCTCAGATCACTTGCAGAAAATCTAGCTGGGTCTAGCCCATTACCTTGTAATCCTTACAGCACCCGTCAGGAAGCCCAGCAATGTGATTTGCCCAGTACAGACTGGGGACTGAAGTGGAGAGAGAGCATCTTGCCTGTGGCCAGACACAGGGCAACCGCAATGGACTTAGAAGGGGATACCTGTGCTAAGGGTGGCACTGAGAGTGATTTTTTTGGATGGGATTTGATGGCCGAGTTGAGAGTTGAAGCAGTGCCCTCCTACATCAGAGCTCAATGGCACGTTCAGGTGGGGAACTAACTTTTACAAACCTCCCCTTCTCGTGGAACCCAAAAAAGGGTTCCTGTGGCTGTTCCTGTGGGCGAAAATGGTATGGAAGGGAATCCTGAAACTCCTTTTTTTCCCCTTAGGAACCATGCATAGTAATTAATTAATTATCATATGACAGTATGTGTAGTATAGCCAGGAGATCCTAAGATTGTCTGGCAGCCAGAATTTCTAGCTCTTTTAGCATTATGCACACTAGGTGGCGAGCTAGAATTGCTTTTTAAGGCAAGAGACGTTTCAGAGGTGGTTTGCCATTGCCTGCCTCTGCGTCACGCCACTGGTATTACTTGGAAGTCGCCTATCCAAATACTAGCCAGGGTTGCTTAGCCTCTGAGATCTGATGAGACTGGGCTAGTCTGGGCTATCCAGGTCAGGGCACTGGTGCATAGTGATGGAGAGGTTTGGAGAGGTCAGTCCATGCATGAACACCTGACTGAGTGTTGGGTCAGGCAGCCATGATCTTGACTTACACGTAATGTATATTTTGGCCCTCATCCCTTGTGCTGTGCTGCCACAACTTACACTGTTTAGATATGGCCACCCTATAAATAGTCCCTTGACTCTTGGAGATTTATACTTCATCCTTTCCCTAAATTTGACTTCCTCACTGCTGCAATAGACTGGGTCAACTTGGGACACATATTCTTTAGCTTACATTGTAATGTCTGACCATGAGTTTTTACATTTTGGCATTCCTCTGTGCTTGACACTAATGGGAAAAGGTCTGTATCCAATGAAACTTATCACACTTTTTACCCAATAGCCGAATTCTGTGGTTGTGTCTCTCTTTGGCCACGTGGGGGCACCAGTACAAACAGGAATGCATGCATATGTCTTACAACTTGTCTCTGCACATCCCGAGGGTAGAAAGCCTCTGCTCCTCATTTCATTGTCCATTTGTTACAAGACATCAGTGCAACATCTGGATCAGCTCTCTGCTGACAGCTAAGGAAACCACAGTGTGTAAGTAAAACTGAACTCGATGCCCCTGGCATCGAAACAAATCTGTCACATTTTTTACCCACCCCTTCCACCGAGGAGTTCAGGACAGTGTGCGTGGTTCTCCAAGAGCATCCTCCCAACAGTCCTGTAAGGTAGGTTAGGAGAAACAGGGATTGGTCCAGGGTCACCTACAAACTTCATGATTGAGTTGGGCTTTCCACCCAGATGTTCCACATCTGAGAGCAACGTTCTAACCATTACACCTCATTACTACCTTATATGCAATGAATTCTCTACTGATGAACAATCCACCCTCTGTCTGATTTAAGAGTGGCACAGTGATTTTGAGTGTTGGTGTAGGACCCGGGAGACCTAGATTTGAATCCCCAGTCGACCCTTGAAACTCGCTGGCTGAGCTGGGGCCAGTCACTTGTTCTCTCTCACCCCAATCTACCTTACAGGAGTGTGGTTGTGAGGATAAAATGCAGGAGGGGAGAATGAGGTTGGAATGGACTGTTGCTTATAGGAACATTGCAAGATCCAGGTGGGCAACTGGGTTGGTCTGAAGCAGCAGAACAAAGTCTGAGTCCAGTGGAACCTTGGAGACCAACACAATTTTATTCAAGGTATGAGCTTTCGTGTGCACACGCGCTTCCTCGGATATACTGAAGTGGAAGGTAACAGTTCATTCAGATAAACAGAGAGTGAACAGCAAATAATGATGTTGTTTTAACTGATGCAGAAAGAAATAGGAATCGCAAATCAAGTTTATCTGTACATTGCTAGTTGCAATGAACATGCAAGGGAAGTGGGTTATGAGATTTTAAATACTTTGTTACTATCAATTCTTTGAAAGGAACAAACCCAAGGGTTGGATCCTAGCAGCTTTTCTGCCGGTGAAACAAGGAGAAGGTCTCCTTGCTACTACCAAAAAGGCTACACTTGAGTTCATGGGACTTGTGTAGAGAAAAGTTACATGGAACACAGCAGCAGTGAGAAGGGGAATTGAGAGAGAGAGAAAGAGAGAGAAGAAGAAACCGGCAAGGATTCGACCTTAACTGTGCAAAGAAATCTCCCAATTAATGGAGAGCTTGGTTTGCGGATTAAATAGTAGTGTTGTTGTTCAGTCGCACAGTTGAGTCCAACTCTTCACAACCCCTTGGACCACACCACACCACACCAGGCCCTCCTGTCCTCCACCGTCCTCTGGAGTCTGCCCGACCCCAAGTTAGTTGCATTGATAGTATAGTAAAGGTAAAGGTAAAGGTAAAGGTTTCCTTTGCTTGAAAGCCAGTCGAATACAACTCTAGGGATGCAGTGCTCATCTCCGTTTCCAAGCCGAAGAGCCAGCACTGTCCGAAGACGTTTCTGTGGACATGTGGTCAGCATGACTAGATGCCGAGGTTCACAGAACACTGTTACTTTTATCTACTTGCAATGTATTGCTTTTGAACTGCTAGGCTGGCAGGAGCTGGGGCTAGAGATGGGAGCTCACTCCGTCATGCAGCACTCAGGTCTCAAACTGCTGAACTAGTGGCCTTCTGGTCTGCAGTTCAGTATCTTAACCCTTAACCCTTAAAAAGAATCATCCCATTTGAACTGATAATGCAACAACTTGAGTAAGGAAGAGAGAACCAACCAACCAACCAACCAACCAACCGACCGACACCTACTACATTCCTTGGGAAGCACAGCCTGTCATTGTCAAAATGCCCAGTTTAAATTATACAGTCACCTCATGAAGGCCTGTAAACAAAGGGAGTTCCAAATTTGTATTTCAGCAGAAGTAAAGCGTGGACAGGTAGTGAGATGAGTTTCCGGGGGGGAGCAAGAGCCCACATGCAAATTGGAGCGGAACAAAATTAGTCCAGAAAACAACAGATAAACAGCGATGACTGCAAGGTAAAATAGCTGTGAGTTGGACACAGAGAAAACCCGGGGTGAGGTCCAAGTGTGGAAAGGGCCTTTGTCTCTCTTTCTCAGCCTAACTCTAACTGTGAGGATAAAAAGGAAAAAAAAATTGGTCTGTGTTGGGGAGAAAGACGGGGTGTAGATAGAAGTAAATAAATCAATGAAATCTGCTGTCTCATTAACTGGGGATGTCTTTTTAAACTTGATCAAAAGATTTTAAATCAAAGAAATGTTGCCATGCTATTAAATTTTTTTTAGACCACCTTTCCCCAACTACTGGGCCCAAGGTGGTTTGTCAGATTTATTTATTTGCAATGGTTATTTGCTTGCCTTTCTCCTCAGCACCTCAGGATCCAAGAAATGGCATGCCAGCACTAGGTACAATAAATCCATAGAACATTTCCTCATGATGTCTATAGTCCACACAACAGTGGAAGAACAGTTAGGTGGAGGAGGCAGCATACCGAAGCATAACATATATTGTAATATATTGGATTGGAGTGTCCCATTACCCCTTACTCAAATGGCACCTCAGGGCCCAGGGAAACCCAGTAATGTTCCTGCAGTATTCCCCATGCATCAGCTTCCTCCACCATGGCCCATGTTTCATACTGCTGGCAGATTCTCCCTAGAGAACAACAGTATTTGATTCTGCCACAGCAGAACACAGGGGAGAAAAAGTCATGCACACACAAACACAGACAAGACCTATTATCTAAATCTAGTCTAAGGTTGCGATCACATCCACAATTTGCCCTGACATAGACGTAACTGCCGAGCAGATTAAATGAGCGCGATCAGACGCTAACATCTGGGAAGCGCCCTGCAGCTGTTGACAACCCGTTTTGCTCCGCTGCACCAGCAGAGTAAAAAAAACACCTTGGAAAGTCCTGTAGCAAATGGGTTGCTATGGACAACAGACGGACTTTCCCGCGTCTGATCACCCCAGCGCGCTCCCATGGAGTCAGGATAGTCTGATCAGGCTTTCCCGACTCTGTGCTGTTGTTTCCCCACCATTGCAGTACGCCCATCAGCGCACCCCCCGCACATTCCATAGGGAGACCTCAGTGCAGAGGTGCGATTCCTCGATTCCTTGTGTAAGCGCATCGGGAATGGTTAAAAAAAAATCTCAACTCACCCACAGTTGCGTCTGATCACACAGTGGTGGTCTGTGCCCACATCTACAAAAGTCCGTGTGATCACGCAACTGCGGGTCAACTTACACCGGAGGAAATAGCCTCGCTTCCCCCCCTCTTTACCTCACGCATGTGACCGCCACCTAAATCTATCTATATTTAACACAACTTTATGATCTATCCCGAAAGGGGCCTAAACTTAATACAAAATTTCCCTGTTAACCTACAATCTAATTGATTTATTTTATTCCTAATATACGCTTAAGGGAATCAAAAGTAGAAAGGGGCGAAGAGAAGAGGGTTTCAGCATGCACAGCAAATGGTCAGGGGACTGCGGGGGGAATTAACAAAAGCCTCTATTTCTGTCCTTCAGCTGGGACGGACCCATGTGAAAGCCCCTTCTGGTGTTTGTGCCTACTTCAGGGTATCTTAAGTGCAGACAGACGTCACTCCCAGACTTTGCTTTCAACCCATTCCTCCTTCCTTTAGCAAAACTATGGCAACATCCATCGGGGACACTGAGATATCTGCCCCTACAATACTCAGTGCTGGGCTGTTTGGGGAATGTTTCTCAGTTTCCGTTCTTGTGAAGCCAGGCCAAGCCGTCTGAGGGATAGATTTCATTTTCCTCCTCTTGCATGCAACCTAGCCAACTTTCTATAGGAGTCAATGGGACTCGGAATATTAGGAATTATTCCAAATATCTGGCACTATAAAATATGGATTTTGAATGACTGATAATTATTCTGAATATAGCATTATTTTTAGCTTCTGAATATACGAATTGCACATCTCTGCTAGCCAATACTGACCTTGATAGACCAGCGGACTGCCTCAGTCTAAGGAGCTTCATTTGTTTATACATTCAAGCTTATCTCCATAGTCATAAGCTCTAAAAACTTGTGCCTTCCGTGTCCTTGCAAAAGTTGAGATTCTCAGAATCACCGAATTCTCACCAAACACCCAGTTCCTCGGTGGTGTACATGTGGTGGCTCCATCGCCTCTGCTCTCCTCCTGAATCCGCTTTATGTTAACCCCAAGTCTCAGCATGCACCGAGTTGAGCAAGATGCCAATTAGGTTGGGCAGCTATTGCCTACCTTAGAGATGCTTAGCATGGGATTCTTTGAAACACACTGCAGTTTGCCCATTGGGTGGAACTAGACATGTTGAGTTCTGTGATTGGTTCTTCCCCTGAGGGCTCTTAAAAAAACCCAACTATATACAGCAAGGTCTTGTGGAGTTGAGGTTGGGAAGGGAGGGGAGAGAGAGAGATTCAATCCTTCCTTCCTTAGTCAGTCGTCTTCTGGAATTCTCCCCCATGGGAGGTTGATTTGGCTTCCCCTCTCTTCCTTTGCAAGTCAAAATTCTCATCTCACCAACGTGGTATTGGACTTTTCCACACGATGCCCCTTTCTTTTTAGGATCTGGGAAGGATAGAAAAGTAGAACATTGTACTAAATACTAAAATAAGGTCCCAACTTCCCACTCTGGTTTTCACCCTCACAGGTGAGTTACTCTGTGCCATTCCCAAGGCCAGAAGGAGGAACCACGCATCCGTTCATTGTGCCTAGACCAGACAAAGGACTGGGGAAAAAATAATTAGTGACACAGGACACTGAGGATTTTGAAAGCTGAGGGTGTTAAGCAGGGCTCATTTTGTAGCAGGAGCTCCTTTGCATATTAGGCCACACACCCCTGATGTAGCCAATCCTCCAAGAGCTTACAGTAGCCCCTGTAAGAAGAGCTCTGTAAGCTCTTGGAGGATTGGCTACATCAGGGGTGTGTGGCCTAATATGCAAAGGAGTTTCTGCTACGAAATGAGCCCTGGTGTTAAGCTGTTGTTTATGCACCAGCACGGTTTTCAGGAGGTTTGGAAAACCAACCACTTCTGCGTACTCTCTGCAATGAGATTTCCACAACATCCTGCAGTGTCGTCAGCTCACCTTACCTTACCTATATCCTGCAAGCTACACCTACCTGGCGAATTTTGCAGCTTTATATAAGCTCAATTAAGCAGTTAATTGCTTGATGCCCAGCCTGACACAGAACCTCAGAGACTCCTCCCGGCCTCTGAATCCAGAATGATGCTTTTGTCCTGTCGAAGCCTCACGCCTTTCACCATGAGGACTAGTGACTCTGGATTGTCAACAATATTCCAAGAAATCTGAAATTGGTCTTGACCTGGAAAGGCACTAAGGCTGATGAGGTTAAACTGTGGGTGACAGGGGACCTACATCCATGTGGGAAAACACTGTAGCTCAGCGGTAGAAGATACATTCTTCTTGCAGCCCCAAATGCAATCACTAGACTCTCCAGCTAAAATAATATCAGATAGCGGTGCTATATTAGAGATCCTGAAAAGCAACAGCCAGTTGGCTTCCACGTGTTTTTTCCATACAGAAATCGGCATGCCTCCCCTTTAAAGGGAGCTCCCACATGATTCTATGCTCATTATGAGCATAATTTGTAGAACTCCAAGGGCTTTCCCTTTGAACTGGATGAAAGGAAGAACTTCAGGGTGGCTGCAGGCAAGAGTGTCCATGAGGGTGCTCCACCCATGACCAATAAACAGTGGATGGCCCAGTCTGGCTTGATCTTGTCTGACCTCGGAAGCTAAGCAGGGTCAGCCCTGGTTAGTATTTAAATGGGAGACCACCAAGGAAGTCCAGGGTCATGCTGTGGAGGCAGGCAGTGGCAAACCACCTCTGAACATCTCTTGCCATGAGGACTCTATAGGGTCTCCATAAGCGAGTTGTGATTTGATGGCCAAAAAAAAGAAGAGAGAGCTAAGCTCTTCAAAACGGTGGTGCAAAGTGGCAATGCACACATCTACCGTGTGCATAGAGCTTTAGTCCACACCAAATGACCACTGGATTTTTGAGGGTTCACATTGATTTGTACTGATGCTGGGGACAAACGGTAAAGATGTGTGTTGCTCCTGTTTATGCAACATGGGGCTGTGTGTGTCTGAAGGATCATGGGTAGCGTGTGTGCTCCTGTTCCACGTGGCTGGTGTGCTCCTGTTCCACGTGTGCTCCTGTTCCACGTGGCTGGTTCCACGTGGCTGGTAGACTCCAGGCTAGCATGGTTATAACATCTGAAAAAAGTCTTCTGTTAATCAATAATGAAGCCATCACCCATTTTCGATTCATTTCTTGAAAGCCCCGCCTGAAAATGTAGGAATACCATTTAGCAAGGAAGGCTGACTGTGGTCCTTGGATCATTGCCGCATGGGTGGAGCAGAAATGTCTAAAGAATCTCATGTAGCCTTTCATACTGCTAGTCAACTGAATAAAGATTATATTTATTTATTTGTTTTAAGTTATGCTGATATGGAGTTAGTATGGCTATCCATGGAATTTAACACCACTCAAATATGTACCTCTCTTCCAGTCCCCCTGCCCAAAATCTGGAGAGGGAACTCACTAGAACACTCTCACATCTTGCCTCCCAATCCACTGCAGTGTGACCTCCTAGCCTTTACTTTCCTCTCAGTTTGGTGTAGTGGTTAAAACTCTAATCTGGGAGAACCGGGTTTGATTCCCCACTTGTCCACTTGCAGCTGCTGGATGACCTTGGGCAAGCCATAGTTCTGTCAGAGCTGTCCTTGAAAGGGCAGTTCTGGAAAGAGCTCTCTCAGCCCCCCCTACCTCACTCTGTTGTGGGGAGGGGAAGGGAAAGGAGATTGTAAGCCGCTCTGAGACTCTGAGTGAAGGGCAGGGTATAAATCCAATCTCTCTCTCTAGAATTAGCGACAACTCAGGAGGTCCCAATTTGTATCCTCTCTGTACCAGACCCCACATCTCTTAGCAGAGATAACGATATTATTTCCCAAGTTTCTAACAGCTGGATAATAATTTTGAGGCTGCTCATTCTCGGCGGTGCGTAACAGCAGTAACCACATTGGCTTAGCACCTTCGAAGTGTTTTACGAAGATAAGCAAGGGTGGGGCGCAGCTCATTAACGAAAGAGGCGATCATTATCTTCATGTTGCGGATAGAAAAATGAGGTATTCGAAAGGATTGGGCTTGCCTAGAGTGAAATTATGTGTTAGAGAAAGACTCCTGGTTCTTCAGGGCGCTTTCGCAAGCGACTGCAAATGCTTCAGTCCTATGTACACTTACTTGGGAGAAAGCTCCGATGCGCTCAGCGAGAGAGCTGGTTGTGAATACGTGTTCATTAGCGCTCATTTGAACTCTGTGAATGCGGTTATGGCAGTATATCATGCTGGGTATCGGCAATTTGGAACGTGAATGATCGCCGTGAATGGCATAAACCCCTGAATGTTTTAACACCATGGAACCTAAACGACAGTTTGTTCTCCTGTACATTCCTGCCCACCAGTTAAGGTCTTCTTAGAGGCAGTGCTCTGCCTGTCTCCTTTGTTTGAAGTGAGGCAGGCTCAAACAGAGGAGATTTCTTGGTCATGGCATGCCAAATGTAAGATACCCTCCCCACAGCTACTTGCTTGGTACTGTCACTGTTGGATCTTCCATAACAGGGGAAGATGTAGTTCTCCCAAGTCTTTAGTGATTTCCTCCCACTTTTTTCTCCCCTTAAAGTAACTGTTGGATTCCTAATATTGTTTTATGTGGTGGTGGGATGTGCTTTCAAGTCTCAGCTGATTTACAGCAACCTTTTGGGTTTTCAAGGCAAGAGTGGTTCAGAGGTGGTTTACCCACTGCCTGCCTGACTTCCTTGGTGGTCTCCCATCCAAGTACTAACCAGGACCGACCCTGCTTAGCTTCTGAGATCAGACGTGATTGGGCCATCCAGGTCGGGGGCTCTGATTTTAGTACAATGTGCCTATTCATCAGATTTTCAGTACCTGCTGTGTCAGCATTATCTTACAATACTGTTTCAATGCTATCTACTGTTTCGCTGCATTTTAAATGTTACCAGGGGTCTTTTCGAGCAGGAGCTTGGGGGAGCGCAGCTCCGGGAGTTGGTGCCAGCTCCCCCCCTCCCCCCGTGGGGGAATGCCTGCTTGTGCCATGGCTGCAGCAAAATGACCTCATCCCCTGGAAAGGTCCTTGTTCCTCCGACCAGCCTTCTGAAGGCTTCAGCCACCACTGAAGCTATCTTCCCAGAATCGTGGTATTTCTGAGGCTTGGATTAGTAGCTATCCCCTTCCTTCCTTCCTTCCTTCCTTCCTTCCTTCCTTCCTTCCTTCCTTCCTTCCTTCCTTCCTTCCTTCCTTCCTTCCTTCCTTCCTTCCTTCCTTCCTTCCTTCCTTCCTTCCTTCCTTCCTTCCTTCCTCTCTCTCTCTCTCTCTCTCTCTCTCTCTGAAAATCCGACTGTTCTTCAAGTTCTGCGCTTTCTGAGCCATTAAATCCATACATACTCTCCTGCGATTCCAGTGAGTCGTCTGACTCAGTCTCTGCTTTTTTCTTCTTATGTTTTTCCAAAAAAAAATTCGCCTTTTCGATAGAGTCAATTTTGTATTTCTTGGCTTTGTAGCTGAAGATCAGTCCCTCCGGAATGTCCCAATGATAGGAAATAGACTCCGATTGTAACCATGCCGTCAAGCTCCTGTAGGCTTTTCTTCTTTTTTGAATTTCAAATGGAATATCTTTTAACACTTTGATCTCTTCTTCTTGAATCTTCAGAGCTGTTCTATTCGTGGCTTTTAACACCAAATCTCTTGTTGATCTTCTGGAGAACCTTATCACAATTTCACCTGGCAGGTTTTTCTTTTTTACAAATTCTGGATAAGTCCTATAGACTAAATCCATATCGCTTTGTATTTTCTCTGCTTCCCAACTTGTCACAGGCGCCATGCAGCTTCTGCGGTGGGCAAACCTACAGGGGTAAAAAGGAGCCTCGATCCTGTGGTCGCCACCGCTAGGAGAGGCTGCCTTCAGGCACCCCAGGCAGAGCCCCTTCGCTAGGGTCTCTGAGGGTCCGGACCAGTCCAGGACCCATTCTAACCTGCCGAGAGGGGATCGCCTCTCCCGCAGATGCGGAGAGAGGTGTCCTCCATTAAGCGCATAATTTACCGGAAGTCCCAGTAAGCTGCTTGTTTGAGAAGCTGGGACAAAATGTTTCAATCAAAGGAATAAAATTAAATTCATGAATTTGTATAATCTGCTTTCAGAGCCATCTACTATAGCAGCCATTGTTACATGCCATGCCAGTGAATTCCATACATTAATTATGTGTCGAGTGAATCAGTACTATCTTTTTGCTGTCCTGAATCAACTCCAGTTCAGAATTCTTCAGTGAAAATACTTTCTAGTTCCATAGGAATGGATGAGATTCCATGATCTTTTGCACTCATGAGAGTTTACCTACAACACGTAATTTATTACCCACTTTTTTCCCCCATGTACATGAAATGTCTAAAAAACCCCAACAACTCAAAACTCAAATAAGGAGCCCACTTCTCCCAAGACTTGTGCTTCAGATAAGTAGTCTGTTTTGCTTGATATCTGCAATACTTTGCATTTCTCCATTAGGGACTACCACATTCCCAGGAGATGCAAGAGCACATCTGGCTGAGTGACTCTAAATGTCTTAGGTACCAGCAGCTGGCTTCTCACTTGGCTGTCAGACGCTACACTCACAACCTAGAACATCTGCCAAACCAGTTGGGTGACATTTTGTCCGCCCTTTTCACGCCTGGGTATTTAAGCACCAGAGTCTCACAGAGAAGCGAACCCTGTCACCCAGAGGGCATCCCTCTTGCTGCTATTCACTTTCCTGGGAAGGATTAATTGATAACAGAAGATCTCAGGGGGTTCCAAAAAGTGAATCATGATACAGAAACAAAGGGTAACCAAAGGCAGACTGGCAAAAGTTCTGCTGGTGTTGGCTACCTTGTTGGTAGGAAGAGGAATGTGTACACGTTATTATGGATATAATCCTTGTGACGAGGAAAGAGCACCCAATAGAGGTAAGGGCTTGAAGGGAGATGATCCCTTGACATTTGCAGGTGAGTGAGATCTGGTCAATTAGAAGTATCTGCTGTGGGAGGGACCAACTACCAGTGTTGTGTAGGAGTTGGTGTACTGGGACACATTCTGGGTAATGGTTGGTCAGTTACTCAGCCTAACCTATCTCCATGTGAAGATACTCACTGAGGGAGGGGACAACTACATATGTCACACAGAGCTTCTTAGAGGATGGGTGATCTAAACCAAGAGTGATGGGTGGGATTTCTGAATTACTGTAACCAGTAATTAGCTTAGTGGATTGTAGATGACAGCCAGGGATTCCTGAGGTTTCCAGGGACAAGGTACTCATGGTTACTGAAGGTAGATTCATTATCTATTTCCATGCTGCCCATTTTTATGGGCACATCTGAGTAATTAAAGGGCAGCTAAAGGGTTATTTCACCCTTCCAGTGAGTAAAGAAGGAGTAAAGCTTGGTGTTTGTGATTGGTGTTTGCAACTTCTAGTACAGTGGATGAGGATGACGCTAGATTAATTAGTACAGTATGACATGTTTCTGTGTGTGGCACAGCAAGGGTGAAACAACAGAAATAAGCAACAGGAGAAAGGATCCTAGTTTACAAACCCAGTTATAGTATAGTGATGCCTAAAGACTGCAGCGAGGGTGAGGAGTATGACAGCCAGGTCTTTGGGGTTTCCAGCTCTACAAAGGGAAATAAAATGGATTGAAGAGCCCAGTCCAGCTAATTTCTCCCAGGGGTGGGAGCTGGGATATTGAAACTCAAAGGATGGATCAGGGCTCCTGGACTTCTCAAATTAAGGAAAGATTTGAGGTTTAGAGTAGGGATGCCAAATTCCAGGTGGGACCTGGGGATCCCCTGGAATTATAGCTCATCTCCAGACTACAGAGATCAGTTTCCTTGGGGAAAATGGAAAGTGCTTTATGGCATTGTACTCCACTGAGGTCCCTGTCCTCCCCAGTTTCCACCCCCAAATCTCTGGGAATTTCCCAGCCTGGAGCTGGAAACCCAATTCCCCCACTGGCGGGGGGCCTGACAACGCTAGTTTAGAAGCTTTAATCAAAGTAGAAACCAGAACTCCCTCCTTCCTTCCCTCCCTCTCTCTCTCCTCCTCCCCCTCTCTCCCCTCTCTCCCTCCCTCTCTCCCCTATCCCTCCCTCTATGTCTTTCCACAAAACTGGTTGAGCAGTCCCAGTAAACATTCAATTATTATAATATATAATTGGTGGAGGTGTCCCAAACTCCAGAAATTTTGGCAAACAATACATGACCTAATACAAGATATACTTAAGATTAGTTTGCCAATCAAAATAGAAACTTACCTATTAAATATGATAGCCAGTTTGGTGTAGTGGTTAAGTGTGCGGACTCTAATCTGGGAGAACCGGGTTTGATTCCCCACTCCTCCACTTGCACCTGCTGGATGACCTTGGGCAAGCCATAGCTCTGTACCAGCTGTTCCCTCAAGGACAGCTCTAGAAAGAGCTCTCTCAGCCTCATCTACCTCACAGGGTGTCTGTTGTGGGGAGGGGAAGGGAAAGGAGTTTGTAAGCCGCTCTGAGACTCCAAGTGAGGGAACGGCGGAATATAAATCTAATCTCTCCTCTTCCTCTTCTTCTAACATATATACTTACTGCATCAAGAATCTTGATTGCTAAAAATTGGAAGTTAGAACGACTTCCTTCAAGAGAAGAGGTGGTATGTAAGATACTAGATATAGCTGAGATGGATTGACTAAATATAACATGGCAAAATAAATCTGAGGAACTATTTTGGGAAAGATGGTCAAGTGTAAATGTATGGTTAGAAACTGAATTAAAGTTTCAGACTTGGAAAGTATAAAAAATGTAAAGACACATCTACTAAATATTGGAATGGTGTTCACATTACTTATTGTAAATGAATATTGATGTCTTTCATGTTTCCAAATGTACTAGTGGAAAAATCAAAATAAAAACTTTTTAAAAAATTATTATAATATATCATGTTCTTAAAACAGCTTTGCAAAATCCAAACTCTGAAATATATTATATATTAAAATACAAATAAATCCTATATTTGAAATATCTTTCGGCAGGTAAAATTAAATATTTGTCGCTAACTATGCCAGGTAGAGCTGATATAGTATTTATTTCTTCATTTTTACTGATTTTAATGCTGTGAGCCGCCTAGAGCCGCTTTGTGCTGGCTAGGCAGGATATAAGTCCAAATAAATAAATAAATATTTTTTATCATAGTTTTATTGACCACTGAGGAAGGCCCTAGAGCAGAGGTGTCGAAGTCATTTGTTACGAAACACCAGATCTGACTTAAATGTTATTTTGTTGGGCCAGGCCATGTGTGCCATAAAATGTAATGCTATGTGCTGGAGATATAAACTTTATAAAGGACACAGGCAAACCCAATTAACAATAATATTTTTACTCAAAATACAAACAAAAGCAATGGTTCTTAGCAGTAAAAGCAATTGATTTACTGGGGAACCCACAAAAGCCCCAGTAAATGTATTTAATCATATGCAAGAAGATGTTCCCCCCCCCGAGGAATACCATAAAAGGAGAGTAATTTACTTTCCCATATATATCAGTTGCTTGTGGGCCAGGTAAGAGCTATGGATGGGCCAGTTCTGCCCCCCGAGCCTGATGTTTGACACAGCTGCCCTAGAGGCCAAAACACATATGGTCCTGTTGGTCATTTGATAAATGCATCAGCTATGTATGTGAAATCATCAACTCTGTATGTAAAATGACTAAAGCTTATTTCATGCTCATGTTGATGTTCTATGAAGTCTGACCTTCAGACCACTTGTTTTTACATCTTTTAACATTTGCTATTGTGTACACCATAAATAAAATATATCGACCCTTCGAACAGTGCTGGTATATTTGGGGTTGAGTTTGTTTTTCCTTTTTTGGTCCTCAAATCTTTACACTACCATGAAGTTAATTGTGCAATCTTGGTGTTAATCCAGACCAATTTGCCCCAGATTGGCCCGGTTAAAGACACCCTCTTTAAACAAGATAAAGTTCAGACTCTGTAGTTTTGCACTGCAAACTGACCTGCCCTCTCTCAGCTTACTAGCCCACAGGGTTGTTGTGAGGATGAAGATGTATTCATCCATGAGATGAATTCATCCATGAGATCCATGAGATGAATTCATCCATGAGATCATTTGAGGAAAACTAGAATAAGAGCACAATAGATAAATAGTATCCTGATGACTGATGGTTTTATATTTGGATTTGTCCCCCAAGAACTGTCCTGTCAGCACTGGGCAAATCTAGTTTCTGCCCTAAATGAGAAGAACCAGTTCCCTCTGAACCCAGCCTTGGGAGAAAGATGTCCAAATGGCACCAAGAGTTTTTTCAGAGAGGGCTCACTGCTGAGGTGACATGCCCACATAGCCTAAATTTAGTCAGAGAAGATGAGATTAAGGAAGAGAGGTAGCTGTTGAAAGGAGATGAGTTTGTGAGGATCAAAGTTTATATTTTAATCCTTCTTAGTACATACTTCTTGATCAAAATGGGATATAAATGCAGCAGGTGGGATCCAGCCAAGTCCAAGTTGGAGGAAGTCTCCTAAGGCCACAGGAAGGCTTCACACTTTGCTTAGTGGAATGGTGAGATACAGGCCAGTGTTTCTCCTGAACCGGAGAAGTGTCCAAAAATGTTAAAAAACCCTCCACAAGCTGTGACCACATTGTCTATTTAAACAAAGTATTGAAGATTATTAAATCTACCAAAAGCCATCTTTTCAGTGCTGTCTATAAAGGAGTGCCAGAATCCCAATATTAAGCTTTAACCAAAACACGGACGTAGGAAAGCAGAAGGCTATATTCAAAAAGCAGAAGACATTAGAAAAGACAGGCAAGAAATCTCCATGAGATTTTAAAAGGTAGAAAAATAAAATTTTGTTTTAAAAAATGACCAGAAACAAAAAAGTAGCAAAAAGCCTACTTTTGGTGCCAGATACAAAATCCAGCCAGGGTTCTAAGCTTACCTGACATCTTTTAAACCAATCCCTCTGGTTTAAACCAGTCCCCTCTGGTTTGATCTGCAAGCAGCAAGCAGATGGTGATATTATTTAAAACCTTGAAAGGTCCATTTCTACTCCTTCATTTACATCATTGTGGGAAAATCTCATGGATTTTAAGTTGTCTACTTTGAATTTGCCAATGGACATGTTTGCCAGTTCACCTACTAATGAGCTTTATAAAATAATCAAGGACCATATTTTAAAACTGGACTATAATAGTACACGTTTTCATGCCTGACAAGTTTGTTCTCTTATTGCACTAGGAGTACATTTTCAGCATAAAACATCACAATATTTATACACATTGATGTTCCCCAAGTTACGATGAGCCTGTGGATGTTATTCAAGGATTTTCTGTTCTGAATGAATTTGCTCACATCCTGCAGGAAGAATTGAGACCATAGCACATACTATATTTGACTGCCCACTGAGAGATGAAACTAGGAAGAAGCTTCTTTTGCCTTTATTTCCTTCAATTCCGAAGTCTTAGTATGACAATTGAATCTAAGATGGGTTGGCTTCTTTCAGATTCTGATTGCAATGTTACCGTCTGTATGGCAAAGTTTTTTGCAACCCTATACTGAGTGCATCTTTGTTCTCTTGTAGTCCATGTGGCTTTTAACAGTATAATTAAAGTTATGAGAGAATCCTAGGGAGTCTTGCGAGATGGTGACCCAGTTACACAGCTGGAAGTGACATTGCAGTGCCAATGCATGCTATTTGGGTAAGTCCCACTGCCCTAGCTGCCCTGGACATGGCTGTTGTTGCTTCAAGCATCCAGGAAGCCCCATCCGCCTTGGATGCAACTACCATGGCGAGCCTGCTCATCCTGTTTTTCAACTCCCATTGTGGGGGCTGGGCTGGGAATGGGGCCCTTTCCTGGGCCACTTTTGTTCCCCAGTCTGCCCCATAAAGCTCCTTCTAGCACACCTTTATACAATGAACTTCACCATCTAAACTAGGAACAGCATCTAGACTGTCACTGGTGAAGTCTTACAGGGAAATTTTCACCTATTGGTGAGAGCGGGTCTGCTGTCAAAAGAGTGAAGCTTCAGGCCTAGAGACACAATGGATCGGGCTCTGACTAAATTTTTTGCTAAGAAAAGAAATGAGGAAATTTCCACCAATTCCTTCTTCCTGCAGCTAGGGCTGCCAAGTCAGCCCGGGGGGCGGGGGATCCCCCGCTACAGGGGTTCCCGATCCGCCGGCCAGCATTCGGCCGGTGGGGGAAACCCCACCCCCGAGGTCGTCCAGCCTGGACGACCTCCCTAACGTAATGACATCACCCGGAAGTGATGCCATCACGTTGGGGGCGTTGCCAGGGCGACGCTCTGGCAATCACCCCAAAACTCTATGATACCATAGAGTTTTGGGGCGATTGCCAGAGCATCGCCCTGGCAACACCCCCAACGTGCTGACGTCACTTCCGGTGACGCCGCCCGGCCAGCGGAGCTTCCCTCCCGCCAGTAAGTTAAATACACTTGGCAACCCTACCTGCAGCAGACCCCAGATGTGCCACTCATGCTGTTCGTGAGGGTCCCCTGTTCCCCAGGAACAGCATTTTGGGGAGATATGTGGGTTGCAGTGAGGGGGGGAGTAGTAATGTAATGTTCCACTGACAGAAGTTCTTAGTAAGAGTGGAAAATCTGGTCTTGATCTAGCCAACTTGAAACAACTTGGAATGGAAATTAAAGGAAGAAATCTTGACTAAAACAAAATTTATATAGCTGAAGTTCACTGTTCATGGCTGCTCCCTTTCCAGTAATCACCAGTGGCCTTCTGCCTTGACTGCTGAATTGCCATGGCTGTGGGCCGGAGATATTTTGTGGGAAGAAGGGTGTGTGTGTTTTCCGGGAATGTTATATGCCATCCAAATGATTATGGGATAAGAGAGATCCGGGCTGCTTGATTTACGCTGAATAGCAATCTGGGCGGTGTGACGGATAGGATTAATGATCTATGGGAGTGCATTGTTTGGGGCGTGAGCAATCTGGGGTGGGGAGGACATCTCTCTCTGTGTGTGCATATTTGAGGGGGCGAGATACACAGAACCGAAATGATTTTCCAGTGAAATGTCTGAAGGCTGGATGGTTATGGAAGATAATTTGGGGGAGAGAGTAGTGTGTCAGATTTTGGTGGATTTTAGCAACAAGAACTGGCATTTTAGAAATGTGAAAATATTCACAAAATAATTCTACCTTTAAGTCTTTTTTTCTGATTATTTTGCATTGGCTCGTAGACATTATTCCCCAAACCTGCACCAACTGAGGCGGCGGGAGGGACGCAACATCTTCATTCTCAGGTCCAAAACAAATTTGCTTGAATTTCAAGTGAATCATGTTTGGATTTGTGAGAATCCTCAGGCAAAGATTCCCTCAGGGCCCCACTTAAGCCACCTAGAACCAACCCCAAGCATTACAGGAAAGCGAATCACATGACTTGCCTGGTTCCTTGCATCCCCGGGGCTGCCAAGGCCCCAAGGAATGTGTCCCTCTAATCCCTTTCTAGTGGTCCTAATGTGGTAAAGTGGTGAGAAGACTTGGATTCAAATCTTCCTTCAACCATCAGGCTCCCTTGGTAACCTTAGGCCAGTCACTTTCTTTCAAGGTAGTTCGAGTAGAAAACTGAAGGGGAGAGTCATGTATGCCTCCCTGATAACTTTGGACAAAGAGTGGGAGACATATGGGATAGCTGAGCTAAAAGGCTGTTCCTCAGTACTGCCCTACTTTCAATTGGATGTGCACCCCATTTTGACAGAGTATTGCTATGGTTTCCTTGGCTACAGGCTGTATTCCTTCTTCCCCTGACTTTCAGTGAACACACACGCCTTTCCATAAAGCAGTGCAAAAAAAAAAAATGATGAAAGGAAAGAAGAACCCTTGCTTCATGGGAGGAGAAAATGGTTATGAAACTTATTCCTCTCCCAGCTCATCCCGATTTCAGAAGTCTTCCAGTGGAGGAGTTCTTTGTTTGTACAACGTATAACTTAGCGACAAACCTTTAGGATGTCTTGCAAGGAATTCTGGGAGTTGTTGCTCAGTGAGGCTGCTGGGAGAGAACTACAGAACTACAGCACTTGATAGCGGTATCCACGGTAGAGAAGACAATTAGGCAGAAATAATTATTTGACATAAATGGGAATGTTATAGTTATTAGGCTGATGTCGGTCTAGTTTATTCGACAGAGACATGCCTGTCATGAAACCTGCAAGCAAAGTCGGAAAGACACACACTTTTTGGTTGCTAAATGGGTACTGATTAAGTGGATTATCCTTTTGCCAGTTGTATTTGCTACTGCTTCTGAATCCACTGGTTTGTTACTGTACGGCAGATGGCTCAATAACTCAGCATGGCATGACTGACAGGCAGCTTTTGTTATCATGTGATTTGGGCGAGTGGTTTTTAATGGATTCCAAAGCTGCACAGGTATAATGAAGACAAAGTCTTGACACTAATTGAACTAATGAATATGGAACGCCAAGGTGATTGCACTAGACAAATTGGTTGTTACGCTTAAACTCATCTGACATAACTGTGCTGGAGTTTGGGAAGATTCTTCATTGCTCAGAATTAATAAATTAACGTATTTTTTGCTCAGGCCATCCCGACTCTGTGCCATTTTCCCCTCAGTATGAGCATCATCGCACACTCCATAGGGAGCCCTCAGGGCTGAGGTGCGAATCATCGATCACTCGTTTAAGTGCATCAGAGACAAATGGCAACCCTCCCTGACTCGCCCACAGTTGTGTCTGATCACGCAGTGGCAGTCTGCATGATCACACAACTGTGGGTCAATTTCTGCCGGAGGAAATAGCCTCTGTCCCCCCCACCCCTTTATCTCATGCGTGTGACCGCAACCTTAGTGAGGATTATTTTATTTACTGATTAAAAAGATTTTTACGATGCCTTTCCACCCAAATAGGTCCCTACAAGGTGGTGAACATCGAAACAGTTCAACATTTTAAAAATAAATGAAATAAATATTTTATATGGTCCACGCTAGACCTATCTCGTCACATCTTGGAAGCTAAGCAGGGTCAGCCCTGGTTAGTATTTGGATGGGAGACCACCAAGGAAGCTCACGGTTGCTACGCGGAGGCCTTGAAAACCCTACGGGGTTGCCATGAAAACAACTGCAACTTGACAGCAAAACAAGAGTAAAACAATTCAGTAAAAACATATAAACATGCACAACATGCATGTTGTTTGCGTATCGGTTTATATATCTGACGCTGATGGTGTAACGCATGGGTTCGAACAGCTAGGTTACAGAATAACAAGAGTTTTGCGACTCCTGTCAAGATGAAAATCTTCTCTCCGGAAATTAACTTTTTAGCTATCAGATGCAGCTTGTAGAAGATTTTGTCAGCCGGGAGGAAACCTCAGATTGATTGATTGATTTAAAATCCAACCTGGAGATGCAGCTGTCCTGAGCAAAGTTGGCTGGCGAAAGCCTTGAAGAAAAGAAATGTGGTTGGGGAGTAAAGAATGCAGTACACTGAAAGCAGAGCCTTCAGCAAGGGGACGGGGTGTGTGTGGAAAGCTTGGCCAGGGATCATTTAGTATTAGAATCAGGGAATCACAAATATGTCCCTGTTTTCAACTGTGATGTGTTGGAAGGTAAGCACGACAGCTCTCCCGTCTTCTCCCACCTGAGATGCTACCATCTTCAAGGCAGCCCTGAATTAATTCCGCTTTGACTCACGTCACAGGAGTGGCACCCTAGAGCTACATAACCTTTCAAGCTTTCTATCATCCAGGGTTTTTGCCAGTAGCTTGTGAATTACTGACAGTGACTTTGGCTTTTGATGTGGCCACATGCCTCACCCTTTCCAAGGACAGTCTTTACACTGCGGCTTTGTCGCTGGTTGAGAAATAGCTAATCTCACAGAAGGATACACCCCTCTTCCTCCTACTGTCCTGTGCAGCAACAATTAAAGCACAAACACACATAAACAGGGCTGAATATGTATTGAGAAAGCTGGCAACAGCTGACAAATGGGGAAAAAAATAGTAAGTCTTTATCCTCGTATTGCCTTTCCCCTTCTATCTTCACAACAAAAGAGTCTAGAGAATTATGTCAAAAATAAAATAAAAGAAAGCCGGAAAATCAGAGAATCTGGTCGACAGATAGTTTATAACGTTATAATGAGATGACAGTTGCTGTTTTTTTTAACTTCCCCTGGTTGCAATAGGGGGAATGACTGACACTGGGAACTGGGGGTGGGGGTTAGGGAAAATGCAGGGAAACTTGCCGTGTGAAATCTCTATCATCAGCTGCACCAGCAATGAGAAAACCACACAAGCCTGCCTCCACGAGAACACCAGAGGAGTGTTCAAGTAATTAGCTCACACAGTCAAAGTCTTCCCTGGAATTTGCGGATTGTTTTGCAAACAAACGGCTCTCAGTTTTGTACAATGGGAGTTATTTTTGCTGTGCTGCTCTCACAAAACAGTAATTCTTGGTTCATGGGCTCTTTGAAGTACATAGTAGAGAAAAGTAGTGCCAACCAAGATCAGGGTGAAGGTTGATGGAGAAGAGAGGGGAAAATGAGAAAAATAGCCTTCAAAAGAAATTGGAGAAGAGATACCATTTTAGGGTCCTTTGATTGGGAGGGGGTGCCCAGGGATTGCCTGCTTTAGAATTTACCTACCAAAACATTTCATAATGTTAAAACAGGATGTGGTAACAAAACTGATGGGCAGCAAGAAAGGTAGTACCATATTTACTGAAAATGAAGAAAAACAACCCTGCAAAGGTTATACATAAAATGCTTTTTATTACTGTATATAACCATAATTTAAGACGGTTGCCTCTTTCTTGATGGCACATGCAGAAGAAACCTAGTCATCCTTTCAAATAAATGGTATTTTACCATTCAGGCATTTGAATTATATGTGTGAATAATATTAACTGCACATACATAGTCAGAATATATATAAAATGGATGGTAAGCAGAGATCGTATCACAGTATACTGTCAAGCTGTCTCCATCAGATGACCTTGAAAATACATCTGGATTTTTCAGGAGAAATTTGTGATTGGGATAATAGGTTTCTGTCAGTTCCCAGCCACAAACTTTTGCCAGAAAAAGACCTTTTCCTTGTCGCTTCAGGCATCCACTCTGAAATGTATTCGTCATTTCTTCGTACATTGGGGGATCTTGTTGAAACTTGGTTTATTTACTGATTTTGCTCGGTTTCAAATTGCTGGCCAAATGTGGTTTTTGTGTGCCTTCAGGGCGACAAATGGCACAATATAACAACATTAGTGGAAAGCCTGTAGGGAGAACAACCCCTCATTACAGTCACAAAGAAAAATGAGTTAGCTACAAAATGTTTTTAAAAATCCATCTGTCATAAGTCGGTTCATCAATCTGAAAACTTAACCGTGCAAAGCCTTCTCAAATCACAATCTCACTAACCTATTCTAAATGAAAACAGCTTTCCAGAAATAACACTTGGTACAGAGGCCCTGGCTGTGAGCTATCTAATATGTGAGATCAACTTTCCTGATGTCTTTGTGTGTACTTTAAAGCCAATGGGTCAGAGCCAGCCAGCTTTTTTACTTAGCGTTGCCCAATTCCTCTCCTTACCACAGCCCCTCACTGTCCGTGGCTTTTGTCCAGGCAGGTCCCATGATCCCCTGTATGGCCTTTTCGGGTGGTCCTTTTCACTCACAGAAAAGCTGGTTGGATCCAACCCAGTGCTTTGGTCTGAGCAGTCCTGTGGAGTGTGTGCATGTTAAAAAAACCCTTCCCCTGTGCCAACCCCTGGCTTTACCATGTTTACATGGCGTTTATATTTCATTTTTTCCCTAGAAGAGGCATTAGGTATATTCTCCCCCAATAAAACATCTTTTATTTTAAAAAATCATATTTACATTCTCAAAATTTTATTTTTATTTAAAAAAACTTGTAGGCCTTTATACACTGTGCTGGTTTATAGATGAAGAAGCATACATGGTTTGGCTGACAACCTCACATGAATTTCAGCTGCCACCCAGATTTCCAATGTGTTACAGTCAATATGATAACGGCTCATTACTAATTAAGGTTACCAACGCTGGCCTGGAAAATTCCTGGAGATTTGGGGGTAGTGTCTGGGGTAGTGTTCCCTCTAAGCTGAGTTAGTGTGAGCTAGCTCACAGTTTTTTAGCCTCCGGCTCACACATTTTTTGCCTTAGCTCAAGAAGAACAGCTCCAGAGCAAACTAATTTATGCTGTAGCCAAATCGCTCGCTCGCAACTTTAATGCCAGTAGCTTACAAAATAGAATTTTGCTTACTATACTCCAGTTTGGTGTAGTGGTTAAGTGCGTGGAGTCTAATTTGGGAAACTGGGTTTGATTCCCCACTCCTCCTCTTGCACCTCCTGGATAACCATGGACAAGCCATAGTTCTGTCAGAGCTGTTCCCTCAAGGACAGCTTGGGAAAGAGCTCTCTCAGCCCCACCTACCTCACAGGGTGTCTGTTGCGGGGAGGGGAAGGGAAAGGAGATTGTAAGCCGCTCTGAGACTCCTTTGGGTGGACAAGGGCTGGATATAAATCCAATTCCTTCTTCTTCCACAGCTTAGAGGGAGCATTGTTCTGGGGTGGGTGAAATTTGGGGAGTGGAGGGATCTCAGCAAGGATGTGGTGCCATGGAGTCCACTTTCTGAAGTTGCCGTTTCCTCCAGGGAAACTGATCTCTGAATTCTGGAGATCAGTTGTCACTCTGGAAGAACTCCGGGCCTAGAGTTGCCAGCTGGTGTCTGGCACCTGGCAGGAAACTGGAGATGTCTGGCAACATGAAGTGGGGCACAGTTGAAGCAATAGCATGGCATCACTTCTGAAATGAACCTAAATGTGACATCCCAGGAAGCCCCATCCAGGACCCACCAGGAGGTTGGTAAGCCTGTTACTATTGCATTCAGGAAGGTGCTTTACTTTGGGCTTTGGAAGTTCTGAATGAAGGGAGCAGTTTCATAGCTGTGGGACAGTGACTTAAAATGCCCTTTAAAGCATCTTTGATAGAGTTTTATTGGTAGAACCATCTGATTGTATATATTTCCCACATGGAGATCATTTCCATATAGAAAAATATGTTGTCCATCATGGTACAGTGAAAGTGATGCTTTTTACTTGCTAGTGAATGAACCAGAAGCCTGTGGATGTTTCACTGGGGCATAAAGCACGAAGTGCTCTCTTGTTACCGGCAAGTCGTAATTAAATTTTACAGAGCAAGGAGTGGGATAGATTACATTCTGGATTATGCCAGAGATTAATTTACAGGCAACAAAAAATTAAAAGTAGCAATTATAGCTGGTTTGGATGGATTACTTTGTGTCCATTACACCTAATTAGAGATTATTAGATTGCAATGGGTAAATTTTGCTGAAGATGAAAATTAGTTCAAATCAAGCCTGTGACGTTAAAACCGAGAGACACATCCATTGCTAGAACAATATGCTGTTTATAGGCAAACTTTCAACACCCCTTTGCAAAGAGGAAATAATCATTCTGCTAAATTTGTCATTTTCTTCAGGAGGGAAAAAATGAACAAAAAATATCTAGACCTAAACAGGAAACATTCTGGAATTCCAAAAATAAATTTCCACTGTAGACAGTGGAGTCAAAAGAACACTTTCCTGGGAGAAAGCCCCACTAAAGTAAGATTCTGAGTCCTTTCAAAGCATGCACCTTTCTGTTGCTAGTTTGATCAAAATGCTTCTAACTTCACTTGAAGCTCCTACACATCTTTTGATTGAGAAGAACTATTCAAGTTTGTTTCACATTTCACTTCAGTGAAAATTCAGCAGCAAACTCAGATAGATGGGAATCTTTTTGAAAAAATACTTCCCCTTTCTTCAACAGTATCGAAATTATTTGCATTTTTATGCTCCTTTAGATGTTTTGCCTCCAAATCCCACATCATAAAAACAGTGGGGCTGTTTTCTTTGAAAAGCAAAACTGTCAGTTCCCTAGAGGCTTAAAATGACCTATGGATTACTCAGGAAAGACCAAGGGCCAGTGCTGAAAGTATCCTGGCATTTTCAGGCAGCGGCATAGACTTTTTAAATCCGGGGGGGGGGGGCAGGGGCTCTCTCGTGCGCGCGCGCGTGCGCTCGGGACCATGTCCCCGCTGTTCTCCCCCCCCGCCCCAGGGAGCCGCCACCGCCGCTTCCCTCCCCCAGGCTGCGCCCGCCCGCCGCACTCCCTGACCCCTCCCTCCCTCTCCCCGCTCACCTCGGGCGCCGGCGGATTACTGGTGCTGCTGCCGCCGCCTGCAGCCGGGGGCCGGCGCGTCGCCCTTGCGGGCCCCCGGCTCCCGATCTGCCTTGCACTCTCTCCCCGCCTCTCTCCCCCCCCGCCCCAGGGAGGTAGGAGGGCAGGCCGGGGGTGGGGGGAAAGGAGAGGCAGCAACGGCCACCGAGCGACCCGGGGGGAAAGGAGGGGAAAGGAGAGGTGACACCGGGGGGAAAGGAGAGGCGACATCGGGGGGAAAGGAGAGGCGGCGACTGGCCACCGGGCGCTCCATTTTGCCGGGGGAGGCTGAGCCCCCCCGTAGTTGACGCCCATGTTTTCAGGAAAATGATTCGAATTTAGCCACAATTACAAGTAAACATTTTGTAAACATTTTCAGCACTGTCAAAAATACTTCCCCTTTCCAATGGTGTTTTTTTTTTTTTAATTGCTCTTGGTGAACGTATTCACTTGTTCAATCTCATGTCTGTTCTTTGCTGTCGTCTGAGTTCATTTGTGAAATCATCACACAGCCGAATCTGATGTGCTGGATAATCATCCTGTTCACCATAGCCCTGTTCATTTGTTCCAGTGACCACACAATGAATTGAGAGTCAGGTAGGAGTAGCATGGAAAAGTATTAACAAGTCTGCTTGAAACTCCAGAACTCTCTCTCTCTCTCTCTCTCTCTCATTTTTTATTGAGTTGCTTCTAGTTTGATCAAAATGCCAGTTTTGGTGTAGTGGTTAAGAGCGTGGACTCAAATCCAGGAGAACCGGGTTTGATTCCCCACTTCTCCACATGCAGCTGCTGGTGTGACCTTGGGTCAGTCACAAGCTCTTTCAGATCTGTTCTCTCAAGGGCTGTTCTCAAAAGAGCTCTCTCAGCCCAACCTACCTCACAGGGATTGTAAGCCACTCAGAGACTCCTTTGGGTAGTGAAGGTATAAATCCAATCTCCTCCTCCTCCTCCTCCTCCCCCCCCCTCCTCTTCTTCTTCTTCCCTCATTCTCTATCTTCCCCTGTGTCCCAGAGTTATCCCCCTCTGTCTACTTTTCTAAATTGCTCAGTTCCAGGTAGGTTGATAGATGTGTGACTTGCATGCGCGCGTGTAGACCTGTTTGTAAGAAAGAGCTCATGCATGTTCATTTTACAAACGAAACCGGAGACCAGGACCTGGATGGATGTGGGGTTTACATCACATTCAGCTGCCTGAGCTGAACACAACATGAAAATTACTCAGCACACTTATAAAGAAAAACCAAGTGCACATTATACACAGACTGTATGTGTGTTTATTACATTTCATTTAATTTACATTATTTACAGTCTGCCTTTCTAACTCGGAGTCAAGGTGCGTGGCAGAGTGTTTACTGTAGCTTGTGAACAGTTCATGTGTGAATGGAACCACCCATGTGATGAACAATGCCATCAGAACAGGTCTACTCAGAATTTCACTGAAGTCTGTTTGATGGGGCTTACTCTCAGGGAAGTGTTCTTTGGATTGCACTGTAGCTGAAGAAACATCACCCTCCTTTATAACTGCCATCACTAGCCCTCAGTGATGTCATGGAAGGGCTGTTGTAATGTTGCAACATTATCCTATTTGCTGCATGCTCCTTGATTGACTGGGCTCAGCCCATGTGACTAATTGAGAAAGAACCCCTGTCAGACATGAAAAAATGAGCCAAGCAGCTGTGGTAGCCAAGAGGAAAAATAGCATCAAACAAAACTGGGGGGAAAAATAAAAAAACCAAGATGTTTTTGGGAAAAATCTCTACCTCATTGAAATTACTACTTTCTTTTGACCCAAAAAATCAAAATGAGAATATTTTTGGTCTGTTTCTTGCCCAAGGATCATTCTATCTACACAGTTTTGGGCTGCTTGATTTGTATTTTATGCTGATGTGATGCCCAGCTTTGTCTTAATGCCATTGGCTTGGTTTGTAGTCACTTGTTTTAAATGGTATCAGCTTGTTTTAGTGGCTTTCCTTTTAAAGGTTGTGTTTTCATGTTTTTAGCTGTAAGCTGCCTCAAGCAGGTCTCTGGAGAGTCAGCATGTACCTTTTCTAAATAAACATCTGATGTAACCCAAATGAATAATAATTCAGTGATAGCAACTGACAAAGATTGATTGTGTGCATTTCTTCTGGACTGCAGTGGATCACACCCTGATTCTTTCTTTTCCGTTACAGGTAATCATCAAGTAATTCGTTCCCGGCAAGGTGAGTTTTCATTTAACCCAAACAGGTCCTTAAGTCAGTCATCTCCAGTGTGGGCTCACTAATATGTTTCCTGGACCCACTTCTTTCTTAACTAAAGCCAGGGCTTTTTTTGTAGAAAAAGCCCAGCAGGATCTCATTAGCATAATAGGCCACACCCAACAGCAGAAACTCATTAGCATATTAGGACGCACCCCTGAGAGTGCAGCTCCCTCCCAGAATCAGCTTCCCCTGGTGCCCCATGGCTTGAGGGGCGCATGGGGAACCTGAGGGAAGGAAGGCAGTTTCTGGATTGGCTTCCCCAGGTGCCTTGCAGCTTGTGAGGAGCCTGGAGAACCCAGGGGGCCCCCTTATAGGCATGGTCAATTCGGAAGCCAGCCGGAACTCTGTTCCTGTGTGTTCCTGCCCCCAAATAGCCCTGCCTAAAGCACCTCCTGCCCAAAGCAAAGAGTCAGTCCTGGCTTGCATCTATGATACTGGAGGAGGAAGTCATTCAGAAGACCCCATGCCCCACTGAGGCATCACCTTTGGGTCTGTAGCGAGTATCAATTTGGAAATAGCTGGCCCTATCATAGGGCCAAAGTGAACATGGCAGCAAACTTGCGGCTATCACGAGTTTGCCTTCACCATTTTAAAGCAATCTTGAAATGTCACAAGGGACTGAGCCTGACGGGGCCTGTGGTCCAGAGCTATCTCTACCCCCACACCTTTTCCAGTGCCAAAACAGCCATACGGGTGTGGGGGTGGGAAGAGCTCCATGCCATAGGTTCAACCAGGATTGGGCTCCTGTCTCACAGTGGTTTAAAATGGTGCAAGTAAACTCACAAGCTGTCATGCATCACTATCAGATTTAGTTTGGTCCATAGAAAGATGTTTGGCTTGGAACTTCCGAACATTTTGTAATTGTCCTCCCCATGGTAGCTATTTTGTGATGGCACCCAGCAATGCTCCCTCTAAGCTGTGGAGTCTTGTGAGCAAAAATTCTACTTTGTGAGCTCCTGGCATTAAAGTTGTGAGTGAGTGATTTGGCTACAACATAAATTAGTTTGCTCTGGAGCCATCCTTCCTGAGCTAAGGCAAAAATGTGTGAGCCAGAGGCTAAAAAACTGTGAGCTAGCTCACACTAACTCAGCTTACAGGGAACACTGGCACCCAGTACTCTTTTTCAAAATTCCCAAAGCACCATAGAGTCACCAAGCTTGGGTATTCCTGCCTTAAGTATTCCCTATCCCTTATAGATGAGCAGGCACCCTAAAACAAAATTCAGATGGTATACGGCATGAAATTTAGCCCCTCTCTGTTTCTTGCTATCTGTAGTATGTGGGCGACCCACTGCCTTCAACAGGAATGTGGGGGGTGAAGACTCCATGGAAGGCGAATGGCCATGGCAGGTCAGCTTGAGGAAGATGGACAAGCATGTCTGTGGAGGGGCCCTGATCTCCAATTACTGGGTTGTGACAGCAGCACACTGTTTTCAACAGTGAGTATTCCTGAACTAAAAAAGAACTGGGAGTGAGGAGCAGAAAGGCCTTAAAAATCTACCATTTCCTGCTCTAAGTGCGCAACGTTAAGAACATAAGAAGTTAAGAGAAGCCAATGCTGGATCAGGCCAGTGGCCCATCCAGTCCAACACTCTGTCACACAGTGGCCAAAAACACCAGGTGCCCTCAGGAGGTCCAGCAGTGGAGTCTCGTGAGCAAAAATCCTACTTTGTGAGCTACTGGAATTAAAGTTGTGAGTGAGTGATTTGGCTACGACATAAATTAGTTTGCTCTGGAGCCATCCTTCCTGAGCTAAAGATAAATGCCATCATACCAACAGTGCAATGGTGATTTTTTAACTTATTATCTTTAGCCAGATTGCCACTAGTAGTAGCAGCTTGGGGCTCAAAACAGGGGATCCCCACTGGGAGAGGGAAAATGGCAACCCTAGCTCTGGTCTCCTGCTGCTACTCAGCGGAGCTGTGGGAACAAAGTGGGGGGGGGGGAGAATTGGCATTGCATGATGCCACAATGTCATCTTAGTGAAACTGTCAATGTCTTGACATCAGGTGACTCTCTAGAAACTGCCCCCCCATCTCTGTAGAGATTTGGAAAATTCCTAGTGTGTTCCATGGTATTGTGAGGTAACTTGTGGTTATATGGCCTGAAGTGATGTTGTGGCATCAATGTCACAGTCTCCACCACTCCCAGGGGTTGCAAGACAATATAGTCCACCTTTCCAATGTTAGATTCAAGATGTCTACTTGCTTGCATCTCAGTCCTTGCTCCTGATGACATCCAGTCCCCTCTTAATTCTGTCTAGCAGGCTGTAGATTATTCTAGCACTGTTCCTCACTGCGGTTTCACATCCATCCACCTACAGGAACAGCAATCCATCCCAATTCAACGTGTTGTTGGGAGCCAGCTCACTGGAGAACTCGTGGCCCCACAAGCTCTCTATTGGGGTTGGAGAAATCATCCGAAACCCCCGGTATGCAGGAGAAGCCACGAGTGGAGATATCGCCTTGGTGCGGTTGGCTCAACCAGTCAGGTTCACCAACTACATCCTACCAATCTGTCTGCCTGCAGCCAATGTGCACTTTCCTCCAGGCATGAAGTGCTGGGTCACGGGCTGGGGAGATATCAGTGAGGGACGTAAGTATGGGGAGATGGACTAAGACTGGTACCGAATTTTCTTCCTGCCCATCTGCTTTAGCTCTTCTTGTCTGTTCCCTGGCTTAGGTAGATCTCTTGTTCCCCTCTATTTTTTTTTGTTTTCTGGGAAGAGGTTTGTGTGAGTTGCTGACTTTGTCATTCTTCAGGATTCAGTCTCCCCACTGAACCTCTGATTGGGTGGGTTCTAAACAAAATCACAGCCATCTAAGCCCAGTGAATTCAATGAATTCTGCTTCGGCTTGTGCTGTTTATCTTGTTTCTTGGGCACGGGCACGGGAGGTATTTGCTGAAGCCCACAGCCTGGAAGAGGACCTGGAGCTAGCCAGGGATGTTTGGCACAATCTCCCATGCCATATGGGAAAAGGCATTTGGAGGGAGGGCACTATATGACTCTTTGTTGTGTTTCTTTTATTCCTTCTGGAGCTGATGGGGCTTAAAGGAGAGTGAATGAGTTGTGTTGCACTCCCTTCTCTGGGGGCAGGGGGAAGGAAGCTTAGCTGGAGGACATATTGCCCAGAGCTTCTCAAGACCTGGAGCCAATCCTGGTATTTCTTGTGGGTAGGTGAGCAATCGCAAGCACATTAAAAATATGGAATCATATAGAAAGATAGCAGCGTTCTCCTGCTGCAACAAAAACACAGAAGAGTTGTACAACACCTTTAAACACTTTTGTGTTTAAAGCTTTTGTGAAGAGAAGAACATATAGGGAATTCCTCTTGTGTGGAAGAACATGGGTAGGGGGAGAGGGGCTGAGGCAGAACATTTTGGTGTGAATTCCATTATGAATCTTTCAAGTGTAAATTCTCTGTGTAAGAGGGGAAGGGAGGAGTTGAGGTTAGGTGTGAATCCCATCAACAGACTTAGCAGTTACACCTAATGGATGATGAGAGCGGTCAGAGGTTCAAGCAGATAAAGAAAGTGATGAAGTCCAATACATGGGGCAAATAACAAAAGCTGCCTAAAGCAGCAGTTCCCTGCCTTTTTGAGTATGAAGACCACCTTTTGACATCAATTTTTAGACACCCCTTCCCCCCAATGATAGTAGTTCTATTCATTTTTGGCACATGTTGATGGCAAAAACGCAGAATGACAAAAAGATCAGAGGGACAATGCTTAGTGTGCATATGGATCTGCACACCCCTTGTAATAACTCCCTGCCCCTCCCCCCCCCCCCCCCCCGGAGGCCCCAGCACCAGATTGGGAACTGCTGGTCCAAAGTTTCAGCGAAAACTAACTCCTATTGGCTCAAGGTTATAGTCTGATAAAACATGTTAAAATGAGACCATGCCAGGTTTCCTGACTGAGCCCTGAAAGCTTCCTCTGGACTTCTTGAATGAGCATCAGCAGTGTCCTAGAATACTGCAGTCTTCTCCCCATAGGTTCTGATGGCAGACAGCAGAGTGTCACCATGCCATATACTGTCTGCTCTTGCAAGCAAGTGCCTTATGAAGCTGCTTCTTGGCAGGTTGTACAAACATTATTCCATCAATATACTTCCAGGAATAAAAGTGGCTTCGAGATCAGTGGAATTTTTGCATGCTTAATGCTATTAAAAATCAAGAACATTCAAGTCTAGTGACTGACATTTGAACCGTATATCTGCTTTTCTCTCATCCACATGTCCACCAAAAGCTGAATTCAAAATTCAAGCCTAGGATTTTAGAGTTGAAATTTTAAACTTTAAAATCCAGATGTTGGAGAATTTGAGTTCTTTTGTCCATTCAGATGAGGATTCCCAGCATAGCCATTTTTTGGGTGGTCAAAGGGGACACCCTCCTCCCTTTTCACATGCAGAAAATTTGATTGTATACAGCTCAGTATGTCCCAAGAGATCACAGCTGACTGATGTGCCTATGCACAGCAAAAAGCATGTCACTGCATTCCTACCATGGGTCAAGTACATCGTTTCCATAACATTTACAGGACATTTGTGAAACTGAAAAATGTGTTTTCTGGTTCTAAAATGAAAAGATTCCATTCATCCATGGTGTGAAAGTTGAGGCATGCTTTTGGCATAGGAACTTGAGAAATACTATCCCCTATAGAGCTGGGTACAAAACACAGGGTTCTGGGTTGCCTTCTGCTAACTTGGAATCCTGCTCTCTTGTTTTTCATCTCATGCCTATAACTCAGAGAGGGACAGGTCATGTTGGGGTCTGGCTACAAGCAGTCAGGTTTGGGATCTTGGAAATGGCCTGCTGACAGTCCAGTGGAGCCTGAGGTGAGTAGCATAGTCCAGGGTAGGCAAGGGTCAAGTTCAGTATTATCTCTAAGCTGAGTTGGTGTGAGCTAGCTCACAAGGTTTTTAGCCTCCAGCTCACACATTTTTGTCTTAGCTCAAGAAGGAGGGCTCCAGAGCAAACTGATTTATGTAGGTGCCAAATCGCTCGCTCACAACTTTAATGCCAGTAGCTCACAAAGTAGAATTTTTGCTCGCAAGACTCCACAGCTTAGAGGGAGCATTCAAGCTGAATCGTTAGCAATCGAAAGTCAAATTGTGGGGGTGATATAATCCAAGACCAGCCTCTGGTTGGATATCTGAAAGGCAGGGGCTGATGATCTGAATTGCAAGGTGGGCAGGCATGTGGTCAAGTATTAAAAAACCCCCAGAAGAGCAGGGAAAGTCTTCTCCATAGAGGCTTTGCTCAGACTGAAGAACAATCTCTGAAGGCTCTATAGGGCCTGGCAAACAGGCATTCGTCCTTGAGATCACCTGACTGAGTGTTGTTAGGTGGCAGGCCTAGTACTGTGGCCTGTATGGCACCCTTGAAACACAGAGCTAGTGAGATAAGGGGCCTGCTGGGAGCCCCAGTTTGAGACCCCCACATTGCCACCATCCACTGCTTCTACTAGCAGAGAGACCGGTGTCTTTCTTGAACACATCTTCCTATGTTGCTTGCCCATTGCTTTGTGTTCTTCATTGCAGAGGATCTACCAGCCCCAAAGAAGCTCCAAAAACTCCTGGTGCCCATAATTGACACCCAGACCTGCAGGAGACTCTATAGCATCGACATGGGCCAGAATCTGCCCCAAAAAACCATCCAGGATGACATGATGTGTGCTGGGTACGCTGAGGGCATGAAGGACACATGCAAGGTAGAAGACTGCCTTCCTCAAGGACCATTTTTCCTAGCAATCTACCTAGGGTTGCCAGTCCCTAGGTGGGAGCAGGGGATCCCCGATTTTGTGGGCTCTTGCCTGCCAGTGGGGGAAAGTCCCACCCTAACAGCTAGGACCCCGCACAATGTCCCCAATGTGATGATGTCACTCACACCAAAGTGATGTCATCATGCCAGGGACATTGCGCAGCAACGCTCTGGTTTAGGGGCAAAACTTTGTAGTTTGAGCCCAATTTTACCATAGAGTTTGCCCCAGAACCAGAGCATTGCCACACGATGTCTCTGGCATGATGATGTCACTTCTGCATGATGCCATCACGTTGGGGACATTGCGTGTAGCAATGTTGCCCTGCCCCCCACTCCTGGAAAGCTCCCTCCCACCTCCTGGCAACCCTAAATCTCTCCTCCCCTCCCAGATCACCCAGATGAGGTCTTTCCCTCATATTGTCCATGGCGCTCTGAAACTCTTGGCCTAGAATTGCTGCCACCACCTGGAACATTTATTTTAAATGGGTGTTGTGGTTGCTATAGCTACACTGAGGCCTATGAGCTCCACATGTTGTTTCTTCAGGGTCCTTTCTGACTGTTAAAATACCATGGTGAGTTAGGGGTGCCATTTAGGAAATGTGTATGTGTTGTGAGGGGAGCAGTTCCCTCTGTGGGTATTAAATTGCACTTAAACAAATACATTCAGGTTTATTTTTCAGCCCATTGGCATTAAACTGCATAATAATTAGATTACTAATAACAACCTGACCATACGTTCCAAACATGATTGGTGATTTCAAATATGTTTAAAATCAAATAGTAAAACTGAACCACAATTACAGACAGGAGAAACTGAGTCAGCAGTCATACATCTCCACAAACCGTCTATATTTACTGCTTTTCCAGTGAGTATTGGTCTCTCCCTTAAAATTGCAGGCCTGGTGGTCATGCTTCCCCCCATCAAGGATCATATAGATATGATAGAAACCACCAGCCAGAGTCAAAGCAAAAGGCAAAAGATTCCCCATCCTTGCAAGTTTAAAGTGCGCACAGGTCTAGTTTTCTTCAGCGAGGGGTCCTGGCATCTCACAACTTTGTGTCTCCATAGGGTGACTCTGGTGGCCCACTGATGTGCAAGGTGAACAAGGAGTGGCTGTTGGCCGGTATTGTGAGCTGGGGGGAAGGCTGTGCCGAGAGGAACCGTCCCGGTGTGTACATCCGTCTGACTGCCTACCAGGGCTGGATTCACTGGCATATCCCTGATATGGAGTTCATTCAGCCTAGCCGGGGTAACATCAAGGTCAAGAATATAGGTACTAGCAGAACAGATGGGAAGGGACTATCTTTCTTCATCGCTACTCTGTTGCTGGTCTTCGCATGGACCCTTAATCAGGTCTTGGCATAGGATCTGGGGAAAGAAGAAGCCACTGGTGGACCTGTGGTGTCCGGTCGTCCCTCTTCTCACCTCCTCCCCATTTCCCAGTCATTCCTTAGTTCATCAGCCCAGTATTCTCATGCCCGGCCTCCACTTACCTGGAGTGTATGTTTGCAGAAGGGGATACAAATGCAGTGGATATGAACGTCTTGATAGTGATGATTTGGTGCCCTGCTCCTTGTCAGGTGACCCAGGCAGCATCTTCTCTGACCTAGTCGACTAATTTGTTACACCTAATTTCATTCACTATTTAGTTGTCAGCTGGGCCAAGTCCCATCCCTAGCGTGCCATCCTGAAGCAATCGGAGCCTGAGTTATACTGGATGGTCTTTGTTCCTCAACTGCTCTTTCCACAGAGCCATTCATGAAACTCCTGTATATATCCTATCTCTAAATGCACCCTGACCATACTTCTAAAATTACATTTCAGTTAAATTAAATATGCTTGTATACGTTCATCCCTTTTCCTCTGCGTGTTCATTTTCCATTTGCCCATCCAAAGTCCCTGCAAGGAACCGTGAAAAATTGTCTGAAAGAAGAGAGAGCCTGCACTGGGGAGAATGATGCCTCGTTTCAATGAATGCCCAGTAAATTGGTCTAAAGAGAGAAGAGAACAGATTCTTCTTAGTGGCCCTTGACCAAAACCACCAGGATTGGGATTATTCTGAAGACACAAAAAACTGTCTAACCTCAACAGCTGTTGGGCAATGGAAGATGTTTACAAAATAAGGCAGACACATTGGATGGGAGGAAGGGACCCATTTGATCACCGAAAAGGTTATATTGGGTGTCATCAGACCTGCATAGAAAAAAAGCCATGTGGGGCAGAGACTGTAAGAAGGGAGGTGATGGGCAAGACTGGCTGAAAAAGCTGGCTGGATCCAACCCATCATGGACATCAGTTCAGATTCATACACACATGTTTTCTCTCTGAGTGCTTGGATTCTGTTACTATTATATGCTGGCTGTATATGAATACTTGAGAAAATGTTAGGCTTCTAGTTTATAACTCCACATTAGTTTGAAGAGTTAAGAATGAAAGGTGAGCCCTGCCAGATCAGACCAAAGGTCCATCTAGGCTAATATCCTGTTCTCCACAGCGGCCAGCTTGCTATGTCCAGGAAGCCCCCAAGTAAGGCATGAAAGAAAATATAAGTTTGCACTGGAGAATTCAATGCTCCCTCTAAACTGTGGAATCTTGTGAGCAAAAATTCTACTTTGTGAGCTACTGGCATTAAAGTTGTGTGTGAGGAATTTGGCTACTGCATAAATTAGTTTGCTCCAGAGCTATCCTTCCTGAGCTAAAACAAAAATGGGTGAGCCGGAGGCTAAAAAACTGTGAGCTAGCTCTCACTAACTCGGCTTAGAGGAAACACTGCGAGACAGGTCTGGATGCATAGACTCGCCCCTCCTGCTAGGTACTATTCCTCTGCTGTGGCATAGTTTTTATAAGACCATCATCTCACATGCCTATAAATCACCATCTCTCTTCCTTCTTTAAATCAGCTGATCTGCCCATGTTAATCTATGCTTTTGTAACCTTGTGGCTGGATTACTGGCTGTATTATTAGGAAGAACTTTCTAGCAGAGCGGTTCCTCAGTGGAACATGCTTCCTTGGGAGGTGGTGGGCTCTCTTTCTTTGGAGGTTTCCAAACAGAGGCTAGATGGCCATCTGACAGCAAGGCCGATTCTGTGAACTTGGGCAGATCATAAGAGGGAGGACAGGAAGGGTTGCCTCAGTGCTTAGTTCTCGTGGCCCTTTCTTACACACCCAGGGAAATGCTGATCGCCACCTTGGGGTCAGGAAGCCATTTTTCTCCAGACCAGTTTGGCTGAAGATCCTGGAGGGTTTTTTTGTCATCTTCTGGTCATGGAGCAGGGGTCACTGGGTGTGTGTGCGTGGGGGAGGTATTTGTGAATTTCCTGCATTGGGTAGGGGGCTGGACTAGATAATTCTGGAGCAATGCTCCCTCTAAGCTGTGGAGTCTTGTGAGCAAAAATTCTACTTTGTGGGCTACTGGCGTTAAAGTGGTGAGCGAGCGGTTTGGCCACTGCATAAATCAGTTTGCTCTGGTGCCATCCTTCCCGAGCGAAGATGAAAATGTGTGAGCCGGAGGCTAAAAAACTGTGCACTAGCTCACACTAACTCAGCTCAGAGGGAACACTGCTCTGGAGGTCTCTTCCAACGCTATGATTCTGCTGTAACATGACCTGTGCCAGGGGTGTTGAACTCATTTGTTATGTGGACCAGATTTGACATAAGTTGGACTTTGTCGGGCCAGGCCATGGGTGTCAGAAAATGTAATGCCTGGTATCAGAGATATAAGCTTTATAAGGGACACAGACAAACACAATTAAAGATATTACAGCAGCTATTCCATTGCAGCCCCACGTTAGGAGGGTGTGTGTGTTAAAACTAATATTTCTCTACAAAACTGAAGTTCCTTGAGTTTGTCAATTTAATTTTATTTTATTTTAACTGTGTTTAGTCCTAATCCTCCCCCAGCCCCGCAAAATATAAACTACATATAAATGGTCTGCGCCTAGGATCCAGGGGACGAACATGAAATGGCTGAGTTTTGCAAGCTTCCCCCTCTCCCCAGGTCTACTCAGAGTGGCAGTGGCTCTCCAGGGTCTTAGGGTTTTTTTTTACATGGTGGTTTGAGATATTAATTTTGGGTGCCCTCTTCAGCGCATGTTCGGCTACTGTTCCATTGGAGCTCCTTGTTAGGACGGTGTGTGTGTTTAAAACTAATATTTCTCTGCAAAACTGGAGTCCTTTGAGTTTGCAGAACTCTATATTTTAACCCTGGCTGGTCTCAACCCCCCCCCCCCCCCATGCCCTTAAAATGTGCCTGTCTAAATTGGAAAGGTGGGGGAATAGTGGGATTTTGCAAAGCAAGTTTTAAAATAAAAAAGAAGCACAAGGATCATAGCAGAAGGGCCCCCCCCAACTCCTACTTCTGAGGAGGACTATAGGGTTGGCAAGTCCTTATGACTTACCGGCAGGGGGGAGTCCTCCTGAGGCTGGGAGCTTCCCCGGCACGTGTGCTTGCGTGCGCCCCGCGATGATGTCACCCAGAAGTGACATTATCACGTTGGGGGCGTTGCCAGGGTGATGCTCTGGCAATCGCCCAAAAACTCTATGGTACCATAGAGTTTGGGGGCGATTGCTAGAGTGTCGTCCCGGCAACGTCCCCAATGTGATGACGTCACTTCCAGGTGACGTCATAACGCTGGGGAAATCGTCCTGACTGGATGACTTTGGGGGTGGGGTTCCCCCGCTGGCCAAATGCTGGCTGGTGGATCGGGAACCCCTGTATCGGGGGATCCCCCGCCCCCCGGGCTGACTTGGCAGCCCTAGAGGACTATGAGGCTGGGAGCAGCTGGGAAGTTTGGCAGCCCCGCCCCCTGCTTCCTGGTCTCAGAGGCAGCTGCACCCTCGGCTCTTTTTATTCTGAGGCAGCTCAAACTCAGAACAGCGAGGATGGGCAGGGGAGGGAGAGAGAAGAGAGCCCACTCCCAGGCTGGATTAAAGGCTGGGCGGGCCGGGCTGATTCTGGCCCATGGGCCATAGGTTTGACACCCCTGGTATAGATGTTTTTTAAAGGAGATTAGACAGATTCATGGAGGAGAGGTCCATCGATGGCTGCTAGCCATGGTAATTAAAGGGAAGCTCCATGTTCAGAGGTGGTAAACCTGTGCTAAAGGGCAACATCAGGAGGAGTCCTTGACCTCTTTGCCCTGTTTCTCAGCCATCCAGGGCAAGTGATTGGCCACTGTGTGATGCTGGACTAGATGGTCTGTTCTAGCAGGGATCTTAATGTTCAGCATATTCGGATCCAGTTGCCAGCCAATTGAGTGTGTGGTGTATGTATGTATGAATGTATGTATGTATGTACATCTTGCAAAATGTCACATATGAATAAAACTGTTTGCACATTTGTGTTCATGGATCTTTAATGGTACACAAAGGTGGCTGAAAGAAACGCACTGTTTGAAGATTACAGAAGAAGAAAATACGGAAGAAGGAAAAATAACAGCCAAGAACCCTCTCCCCAAACCGACCAGATACCACTTATGCAAAAAAAATCTGAATAGTTAACATACCCATTACTGATAATAGATCAGTATGACGGTTTTGGTATCAAGATGTTTCAGTATCAGCCACCACTGTTTTAATATTTTAAACTTTGATCGTAATAACTGGCAATGCAACTGGACTGTATTGAGGAGGGTAGAAATGTGACTCTCTGAGAAAAATAAAGTTAAGAAAATCACCTTGTGGATTTATGTCCCCCACTTTTGACCAGGTTCTGTTAGAAAATGATGTAGTCATTATTCTGCTGTGAGGTATTTGGTTTTTAATACTCCATTTGGCAATTGCTGCATGATTCTCAGAAGACGAGCTTACATTTAAATAAACAAGGCCCCAATCCAGTAATTGGAAGTGTTGCAGGAGGCTGCACAGCCATTGCCTTAACAGCTTCATCAAAACTGAGAACTCTAGCCAGTAACTCTAGCCTGGCTTCTCCAGCTAAACAGATCTCAAACAGCAAGACATTGCTCCCTGCCACCCCAATTTGCTGCTGTTGATCAGAACAGGCAATATCATATGAAATATATCCCCAAACTTTTTTAGCCTATGGGCACCTTTGGAATTCTACGGCAGGGTGGTGGACACAACTACAAAATGGCTGCCGTAGGAGGTGAAGCCAACCATACAATGTCTGGGAGGGGCTGTGGCTCAGTGGGAGAGCATCTTCCCGGCATGCAGAAGGTCCCAGATTCAATCTCTGGCATCTCCAGCTAAAAGGATGCGGTAATTGGTGACGGGAAGGATCTCAGCCTCAGACCCTGGAGAGCTGCTGCCAGTTTGAGTAGGCAATAGTGACCTTGATGGACTGGTGGTCTGATTTAGTATAAAGCAGATTCATATGTTTCATGAGAGAGGTCAGCCTTCAACATTTCAGGCAGAAGCTCCATTTAATGGGATGTCTTTTTAAATGAAGATATTGCTTACAACTATTTCCTTGTATACACCCAGCTTTCTTTCAATCAGCCAGTTTGGTATAGTGGTTAAGTGTGTGGACCCTAGTCTGGGAGAACCGGGTTTGATTCCCCACTCCTCCACTTGCAGCTGCTGGATGACCTTGGGTAAGCCACAGTTCTGTCAGAGCTGTTCTTGAAAGAGCAGTTCTCGAAAGAGCTCTCTCAGCCCCACCTACCTCACAGGGTGTCTGAAGGGAAAGGAGTTTGTAAGCTGCTCTGAGACTCTGAGTGAAGGCTGGAGTATAAGTCTAATCTCTTCTTCTCCTCTTCACAATACTGTGAAGATCATACTGTAGTGGTAGCAGCTGCCAAAGCAAATTTTAAAAATCTGCTCAGGCAATCAGATCTCCAGTGGCCAATCAGGAGCCCTGCTGGGCACGAGCCCCACCTGGAGCCACCTACTTTCTAAAAATATTTGGCAGGTACCAGGAAAAGTGTTGGCGGGCATCAAGGCACCCAAGGGCTCCACTTTGGAGACCCCTGAAATAGACAGTATTCTGACAAGTTCATAGGAAACTGAGAGTGGGGACGTAGCTTGATGGTGGTAGAACATACGCCTTCACAATGTTCCCACTAATTTTTCCCCCCTACTGACCAGAGCAATTCACATCCAGAGCAGAATATAACTCCTGTAATCTTAAAATGGGCAATGGGCAGAGCAAGACCCTGCGCAGCTGCAGATTGCTGCCGAGCGGGGCTTCCTGTGTTACTGAGTGGCTGCTCACATGCACAGCTTAGAGGGAGCACTGATGCTTTGCATGCAGAATGCCTTCCGTTCTACCTCTCAGTAATAACAGCAGAACCACCTTTGCCTTCCTGACACTGCACCGACAGCTGCCATAGGCCATTACAATGACAAAACAATATAGAATAGACAATAGAATACTGTTGGGCACAACAGTAGCTTGACCTCGGTCGGGCACAAGTATTGTTGGGGGTGGTATGGTGCTATTGGTGAACTGTCATAATCATTCACTTGCTGACTGTATAATCGAAGTCTATGGCCAAATCTCCACCCCCCCAGCAATAACCTCCCCAAACTAGAACAAACCCCGCCAAATTCTTTAAGATGGCAAACCAACGAGCCCTCCTGGATCAGAGCAGGCATCTGACGAAACCAGCATCCCGTTCCCAGCTAAATAGCCCTGGGGCGCTCACGTACAGGGCACGAAGGAAGCCACTGTCTGTCTTCAGCATCTGTTGTGGCACGCCATCTTTGAATACAGTGGTTTCAACGGGGTAGGGCTGCAGCTAAGTGGTAGAAGAACATCTGCTTTGCATGCAGAAGGGTCTACTTTCAATCCTGGTATCTCCCGTTAAATGGATCAGGGAGGAGGTGATGGAAAGACCTCCAAGTGAGACCCTGGAGAGTTGCCGCTAGTCAGTGTAGATGATAATGAGTTTGGTAAAGCAAGGCTCTAACTCAGTATGGTTCTACAGCAGCTGAGATATTGATCCTCCATGATTTTTTTCTTTAACAAATAATCGTCTAGAACAGTGGCCATAACCACAATGAATTCTGCGAGCTTTGCATTTATACACTGCTTTCAGCATTCATAGTTCTCCACACCCATTATTTTGTTGCACTACTTACCTGGCAGGGGAGACACCTTCATCGCAACAGTCCTGTAATGTAAGGCCAGTATTATTACTTCCCCTCTGCATGTAGCAGGAAGAGTGGAGGCTACAGGAGAACATGACTTGCCTAATTCGTACCACCTAGATCAGGGGTGGGCAATTGTTTTGGCTCGGGGGCCACTTTGTGGGAGCGGAGGTTAGCGGAGGGCCGCACCTTTTAAAATGGTTGCATTCATTAGTTAACTTTGCATTTCAGAAAAGGTATAAATTGTATCATAAAAATCAATAAATATAAATTAAATAAAATAGTGGTAGTTTTATTCAATTTATTTATTGTGCTAATTTCATATCGTCTATAGCTGCAAGCACATTTAATTTTAGAATCAGTTTAATGAGACAAATGTACCCAATCACACTTTCCTACAATTTTTTTAAAATCAGGAGTGAGATTGCTTGTTGAGATTCTCATCACAGCCTGCAAGGTAATGTCTGTCAAATGTCTGTTAATGTCAATATTTACTCTTGTTGATCTTCATGCAAGAAAAACTGTGCTCACAAATATATGTAGACCCAAATACAGAAAACATTTTTCCAGCAAATTTCTTCATACATGGAAACTTTTCAGCAGACAAAGATTTGTAAAAGTCAACTAATGTCACAGTGTTAAACATTTCTTTCACAGTGTGATCTGACTGCATGTCAATAAGTTCAAGCTGCAGCTCCTCAGGTGCTGACAGTGGCCAACTGTCTTGGCGGGCCGCATGTGGCCCCCGGGCCGCCATTTGCCCACCCCTGACCTAGATGACAGCGCATTCTTTTAGTTAGCACATGTGGTTTTCTTTGTCTGAACTATAAAATTAGGGTTTTTAGGTAGCAGTATCCTTCTTTACAGCTAACATTTCAGATCGCCTAAACAGGTTTTCAAAAAACCCCCAAACCCTTAAAAAGCAGAGCAGGCCGAGTATTCTTTTGTCTCTCACAACTCCCCCCCGCCTTCTCCTCTTCTTTGGGCTTAATCTGTACTCATCTGTTTCTTTCAGGGTTTTTTTTTTTAAGGCATCCTTTTGCTAAAGGCCTGGACATTGTGTTCCACCGAGCTGGAAAGACACACAGAGAGAAATTTCAAAACACGCTCCAGGGCTTGCCTGTTCCAACTTTTCAGAGCATTCTCCCTTTCTTGTAATTCAGCAAACTGTACACATGGCGTTTGTGCCAGAGGACCGATCTGCCAGGTTTAGAAAATCCAAACAGCAAGACTGTGGCTCTCCCAGCTTTGGAGAGCCTCCTCTCTCCTGCGCTCCGAGTTTTTAACCCATAATCAAGGAAGGTAAAAATAACAGGGAAGTTTATCAGCATGCTCAGTGAGATCCTGGAGAGCTGATGCTGGTCAGAATACCTTTTCACACACTGAGTGGCATCCAGCCAGCTTTGCCATTCATTCTGGTCCTCCTCCTTTCTACTGCCCCATCCTACATGGCGTTAGACCATGTGGATCCCCTGATCCCCTGTCAAAGCCTTTCTGGATGGTGAAAGGGGATCCCTCTGTCACAACCCCTGATTCAGGCTTTTCCTTTTTTCTATTTAACCACCCTAAACCAAGTCCCTCAGGCTGGAGGGCTTAGAACCACTTCACCCCCCCCCCCCTTTCTATTAGAAGGTCCACTTTCAACTGTAGGAGTGTGAGGCAAAGTGGATTTTGTTTATTTTTATTTCTTCCTTTACACATGATCTCTTAATCCTTAAAATACAGAGCACAGCTGACAATGCTGGTCAGGATCCTTCCCCCCTATAGAGTCTTTGGGTTATATTGTTTGAGTCAAAGGTTTGTTCAATTTATAGGTGTGGCACTTAATTCCCTTCCATACAAGTTACCAGAACAGGGAGGTGTTCTACGCTTGATTGCTACAAAGTGTGTTGTCTAAGAAGCTCAGACTTGGAAACAGTAACCAGACAAGCATTTACACTTCACTGTTTTTTATAGGAACAGCACACAACCCCTACTTGCCTAAACAATATTCTAAAGTCCTTATTGGGCTGCCTATTCCAGCCAAGCACCGAAGAATAGATGCTTTTGAATTATGGTGCTGGAAAAAACTCTTGAGAGTCCCTTGGACTGCAAAGAAATCAAATCAGTCAATCCTAAAAGAAATCAACCCTGAGTGTTCCTTGGAAGGCCAGATACTGAAGCTGAAGTTCAAATACTTTGGCCACCAAATGAGAAGGGAACACTCACTGGAGAAGACACTGATGCTGGGAAAGATTGAAGGTACAAAAAGAAGGGGACGGCAAAGGATGAGATGGCTAGACAGTGTTATCAATGCAACGAACATGAAATTGAGCAAACTCCGGAGGATAGAGGAAGACAGCAGAGCCTGGCGTGATGTGGTCCATGGGGTCGCGAAGAGTCGGACCCAACTGTGTGACTGAAAAACAACAATTCCAGCATACCTCCTACCCCACCCCACCCCCCAATTCCCCTTTTTCCTGTTGGTTGTTGCCTTTTGCACCACTACAACATTCCATTCAGCATTTCAGATCTGATTGGTCTGAGCTGAATGGGGAAGAAAAGAGGGCAGAGTCTTCTCCTGTCTATGAACACACATGAAGCTGCCTTACACTGATTCAGACCCTTTGGCCATCAGGGTCAGTACTGTCTACTCAGACTGGCAGCAGCTCTCCAGGGTCTCAGGCCTTGCTCAAGGTTGAACAGTAAATGTAATCATTCTACCAGGTGTGTATTCTGCTAAAGGCATCTTAAGCTTCCTACAGAAATAGCTAATGCCATAACACCCCCCCCCCCACCACAATGCTAATGTAGAGCCACTTGGTAGCTTAGTTTGTGGGTCTATTTGTAAGATATTACATATGAGCAATCTATCAAACCTTGCTTATTTCAGTTTGGCAGCATGAGTGTTTCCAAACTTTCATATGTGCTGAGCTCTCTAGTTATGGACTTTCCCCTTGCTTTAGCAGGCAAAACTCTTGGAAAAGTGACCTTAACAGTCCACAGTATTGTTTATAGCACACCGTTGGCCTACACTCCAACAGTCCCTTATTTGCTAAAGGTGGTCCTTGTTTTCTTGTCAGTGTCCCTGGAAAACAATGTTCCCTGTTTTGTTCCTAATTTGGACTTCTGGTGAAACTGAGTTAAATTTTTGGACCTTCGCTGCCTCCGGCCTTGGTCCAATGAGCAATGGCCTCTCACACCCTCTGAGCAAAATCTGAGAGATACCTTAGTCCATTACTCCAATGGGTGCCCAAAACACCACATACTACAGCCCCTATATAACCCAATCATAGGGTAATAAAAAGAACACGTTGCACTTTTTTGACGCTGGAGGCCCAGTCTTTCAAAATTATGATGTTCATATTTTCAGGTAGCTGTACCCCCGACACCTTTCCACTGTGGTGCAAAATTGCTGATATGAACCTCATTCAGCTGTGGAAAGTTTGTAGCCCTTGGGCAGAGGCACCCCTAAGATGGGTGACATGTTGTCTCGAGACTCCGCCGCTACTGACAGTTTATTAAGTGGTTGATCACAACAGAAGATAAGAAAGCAAAATGGGGAGACAAGTTTAATGGGTCTGTCTCAGCAATGTGCTCTCTTTATCATATGTCTGAAAACTGACAGCTCAAAAATATTCGCTGACGTTTAGCTTGGGTTAGGCAAGCTGCACTCACTACAGACTAGAGCCCATGTGGTACTGAAATGTCTTCTAGTTTCGTTGATTTTGAAATCCAAGTTTAAGGAAAGAAGGAAAACTGATAGAAGAGGGTAGAGGGAATTCTCAAGCAAATCCCCTTAACTCAATTTTTGTTGTTGTTGAATATTTTCTGAGGAAACAGTTCAGCCACGGCTAGACATGGAGGAGTTGTAGCTGAACACCTGGATTGCATGCTGGTTGCCCCAATCCATGGTTGCCCAAACTAAAAAGAGGTTAGGTATCAGTGTTGGGAAAAAGTCAAAGTCTGAGTATTTGGAAAGTTGCTGCCAATTAGAATAGAGGTTTGCTTATTGGAGGACAGAGGCAAAGATCAATGGGGTGTGGCCATGGCTCAGTAACAAGGCATCTGATTTGCATGCAGAAGGTCCCAGGTTCAGTTCCTGGCATCTCCAGTTAAAAGGATCTGGTCACAACAGATGTGAAGGCACCAATAAACTGAGACCTCAGAATGCCACCGCCAGTCGGATGGTACTGACCTTGATGGGCCAGTGGTCTAAGTGGTCTAAGGCAACTTCATGTATTCATATTAGTTCATGTACTTTGTGTCACAGGTTCTATTCCTACCAGACATACTGGGCTAGAAGGAGCAATGGTTTGACTCAGTGCAAAGTAGCTTGCTATGTTCATAAGCTAAGTCTTTTAAGTCCCATTGATTTCAGCTGGGGAAAGTTAAATATGTCCTTAATGCTTCTATTTGAAGCACTTTCTAATCAGATAGCTTTTGGATTCAGAGACTACTGGTTGACTATGTGCATGCTTGCCTAGTCGACAGTCAATGCAACTTTTGAGCCCTTTCCAGCCATCAGCTTTGCATTTCTGCTTCCTCCTCAGATCTTTGTCATTCCAAACAGCTTGTGAACATTCCCTATTTTAGTAAAAAAAGAGCAAGAGTACAGTAGCACCTCAAAGAGTAACAAAATATGTGGCAGGGTATGAGATTTCGTGAGTCACTGCTCACTTCTTCAGATGTTCTTCAGCACACCATCTGAGAGGTGTGCTCCAGAGTGACTTGAAGAGGCTGCTCAGGGACAACAGCAGCTGGTGGGGTGCAAACAGATGTGTGCCAGCATCCCCTGGCACAGGGAAAGTATGGCTACCCATCTCAATCTATTCCCTATTTCGTTTATATTTACCAATAGTTTTAGTCCTCCCCTTTTCATTGCTGGTTTTGTAGATTTATCTCATTATGTATGCATGTTGTACAGTTTTTATATGGTGTGTATATATTTATGCATTTATATCCCATCCATCCCATAAACAGGCTCAGGGCGGGTCACAACATTTCAATAAATAAACATTTCAATAAGCAACATTGCTTATTCTTGTTTGTGTGTATAGTACTGATATCAAATAATGTTGAAAATTGTACACATTTTATAGGGAGAATGTGGAGTGATGCAGTTTGCACAAGGCAGAAACTAAACTGAAATGTGAATTTCCGTTTTTGAAACAGCAAGGATAAAGAATGAAAAAATATCTCTGCAAGCAACCCTAGGAGATGTCATTGGGTTCTCATTTTAGCTTCAAGAATACTAGGATTTTGTTTATTTTTAAATTCAAATATAAAGTATTTATGCTCACAGCAAGTCAAGCACAGTATAAAGTTCAATACATCTGTGAAGACATGCATTTAGGACCTTCTGAGTAAAAAAAAAAAGAGTGTGCTACCACTAAGCTGTAGCCCTTTCTGAGACGGGGTTTCTCCCCTCTTCCCCAGTCCACAGTGACATTGTGTTCAGGTAGATAATTTCATTATTCCTTTGCCTGCTTGTAAAGTTGGCCAAAAATGTTTATTCAGGCAGCAGTAACATTTTTTTTTGGTTTTTTTCAGTCCATAGTCTAAAATAAAGTTAATCAAATGAGCATGCCTTGCCATTCCTTAGATTTGTTTCTTTAAAACTAATCCCCCACCGCGTTCCTTTCTTGTATGAAAGAAGAAATGCAATTGTTTCCAGGAAAGACATGCAGACACAACAGTGCTCTCTTGGTCTGTGCAGGTGGATATGATCAGTTTCCTGGCTTTTCCATTCCCATTGTTCAGGATAAGCTTTCAGTTCAGAGTAAGATAAATGACAAAATCAGTATCACAGGACGCTGAATGCAGAAACAATGGACCATCCTCCTGGAAAAGAACTCTGAGAACCATTTGAGAAACAGCTCCCCAATTTGAACCAACTGGTTCAAAGGAAATTGTTCCTGCTCCCACAGGGTTAGATCCAACCAGCTTCTTGGATGATGGTAAGGGAGGAGGCTTTGATCAGCCATTTCTCACATAGCCATCATAAGCAAGTTATCTACTACAGTGTCCTTTGGGTGTGTGTGTGTGTATATATATATATATGTATATATATATATCTATATATTTGCAAATATAGCAACACTGGAGTTTTTTTTAAAAAATGCAGCCTTGCACGATCAACTAATTCAGATTCAACCCCCCAAAATATTATTTATTTATTTTAACGATTTATATCCTGCCCTTTCCTAACGGGCTCAGGGCGGGTAACATCAAGACATATAACAATAAAGTCAGTTACACAATTGATCTAAAAACAACTAAATAAATAAGGTAAATCACCCAGATGACTTACACACCCAGATGTCTTCAGTTCAGGCGTTTGCTGGTTCTATATGCTTTGGCTAACAGAGCCCTAAAAGGACTATACTTAAGGGTGATACTTAAATTTAGAGCAGGCATCCATGAATGGTTTATAACCATTCACAATGGAGATGGTTCTGAGATTCTCATCCCTGCTATTTTGATCCAGAGCTTAAATTATGTTTCTCCTATGTGCAAATTAAAACTATGTCATTTTTATTTTGATGCCACTTGCTGCTTTCTTGCACCGATTCCCCCCATTAAATGTATTTTTATTCATTTATGTATTTATCTACCACTTTTCTCCTGATAAGAGACCCAAAGTGGCTTCCACTGAAAAGAATACAAAAACAATGAAACAAAAATCAGCAAAACAATTCAGCTTACGTCAGGGTCAGTCCAGGATCCACTGGGTTAGTTCACTCAGAACCACAGGCTGTGAACCACAGGCTACAGGCCAAGATCCAAAAGCCCTTTAACTCTTGCCCTTCAGCTTACACCAAAACATTTGTACATCTGGCTTTTAACGTCAGGAACAGGAGGGGAGACAAATGCTCAGCCTTGATCTTCCACAGCTGGCAGCCATGTTCTCACAATCCCCACATACATTCTCCAATGTTGTTTGTGATCCCTAAATCAGCATTTTATGTTAACATGTCTCATACATATAAATGACATGCGGTGGTGTGTATACAAGGCATACGTTAAAAATCCTTGTACAACAGGCATACACAGGATAAACAAATATCCAAAGCCTGCAGTCGAAATTGCTGACAACAATAGAAACAAATATTAATAAGAAATGAAATTTGGAACATTCCCTCATGCCCATCTTGCAATACGACTGGTTCTGCACAGTGGGACTGACACATTCCTTCCCTCCCCCCTTGGCTGTTGCGCTCAGAGATTGCTTCTCTGCTTTAGAAGCTGCATAGCTGCTTCTCAAGAGAGCCTAGAGGTAAAAGCTGGGCGAGATTCTGAGATGTCCTGTCATGTCCTATTGCTCCCGGGCAGAGGAATTCTTGAGCAAGACAACGTTAATCAGATGATATCTCACTCAAACTGTCCCAGCCTGGAAGCGATAAGAGGCAGTTTCAGAGTTTTGAGGACCAGCAGGGCAGAAAAACATTTTGAGGGAAGAGAGTGGTAAGTCATTGACTGTATACCTTTTCTTTCGGAAATGTATTTCTCTTAATTTTTATCCTACTCTCCCTCTATGAGATCTTGGATGGCATAGACGGTTCTCCAGGCTCACAGCAAATCTGTAGGGTGGTTTAGGCTGAGCAGGGGTGGGCTGACGGTTTAACTGATAGGGAAATCTCCTGGTGGGTCAGGGTCACTGCCTCATAACGCTGCTGACCTCCAGGAGCCAGTGGAGTCAGGTGACAGAAACTCTGCCAGTGTCTCTGAGGCCACTTGGCTCAGTCCGTTCAGCAGCAATGATAATTAGTCTTCACAGGACCCTCTCAGATTCACCTCTTTTAGGCCATTATCACTTCGTAGTCCACCCCAGAGATTGATAACCAAAAGGATCAACATGTAAAAGGAAATAGAGACTATGGAACTTTTGCAAAGATGAGACCTGGTAAACAGCACATGGAAAGGTGTTTCAAGCTTCAGGATTGCTGCTGCAAGACAGTGTGGTGTAGGGGTTATAGTTTTATAGTTTTTGACTAGGATCTGGGAGAACCAGGTTCAAATCCCCACTCTGCCATGGAATCTTGCTGGGTGGCTTTGGGTCTGTCACTCTCAGCTTGACTTACCTGGCAGGGCTGTTGTTGTGAGAATAAAATGGAGGATGGGAGAAGGATGCTATAAGTTGTCCCCCATTAGGGGAAAAATAACTATAAGTAAAAATAAACGAAACATTGATGTGAGGGGTGAATTCACATTTATTTATTCATATTTCTTCACCTTCGTGTGTAAATTTCAGCACGTGTGGGGAGCCCTTTAGAACCAAAAGTGGAGAACACAAATGAGAGGAATAATATTTTAGCCCCTCTCCTGTCTTACCTCAATTTCATTGTATCTGAAGAAGCGTGCGTGCACACAAAAGCTTATATCTTGAATAAAACTTCGTTGGTCTTAAAGGTGCCACTGGTCTTAAACTTTGCTCTCTGAGTTCTGTGAACATAAGGTGGAGCAAGATGAGGAAAGAGGGAAGTTTGGTTAGTTATTGGTTAAAATATTGGTTAAAATAAAATACATTATTGGTTAAAATAAAATAAAAATGAACAGAAGTAGCCTGAATAAATGCACGTGGACCCTCCTTTCAGGTATCTGCTTTTCGTCAATATGGACTCGAGAGATTTGTTATGTACAGAGGGTTTTCTAGCATAATGTTTTTTTTCCCTTCAGAGCAGTTATGTCCATCCTTGCTGAACTGTACTATTAGATGAAGCCCCTAGGCAGTATTAGAGCATGAGGGAGCAGATGGCAGCCCTGAGAAAAGGAAAGAAGGGTCTTTGTAAGTGACAGTAGCAGCTGTCATTTTTTAATAGCTGCTACAGTCACCTTCCACAAATCTGACCTTTTGCTGACCTAAATATCATGTGAGGACCAATTGGAGGATATCTTCTTGTCACACCTTGAATGTCAGGGTTGTATTGCTTGAGGAGGAGATAATGCAACACAAGCACAGTGGCTGAACCCAACAACCTTAGCACTCCCTACCAGCCATGATGAAGCTCTACGTGCCTAGAAGCCTAAGCACGTTTACATGTGACATGGTGCCTCAACGATTTCCCAGATAATCACTTTACAGCAGAATAAATGCAGAGTTGTGACTAATTTTTTGGGAGGACCCAGAGCTATTAACTCGAGTTCATAGTCTCATTTTGGGATTATCAGATCTTCCCGACATTTGAAGAGGTAATTTCAGTGGCAGAACACAAGCTTTGTCTACAGAAGGGTTCCAGGTTCTTTTGCTATATTTTTAGCCTCCCTTCTCAAAAAAAGGAACTTTTAAAATAAATCTATATCTTCTTCCCCCTCCCATGCTACCAATGCGTATGTGCACACTGATAAAACACAGCAAAAGAGCAGTCTTGATGAAATCACATGTATAATTGCATCAACATTATTTTTGTGTGATGTTTTACTGCTGTACACGTGTGTATCATCAGTAAAACACTAAACCAAAAGAATCTCAATGCAGCCTTCACAGCAAAATTGCTCTTTTGTCGAGTTTATGGACACAAAGAAATTAGAGGGGCAAAAAGAAGCAAATGAACTGAAGGAGCTAAAATCAGTGGTCAGTAGCACACACAGTGTTACTGCACCTACTGTTACTACAAAACTGGGAAATTACAAATAAAATAGAACTATAGAAAATTCCTATCGATTTGGTTCTTCCCCAGAAACTAGACCAGACAATTCTGATCTACAAAATTCAGGGCAAAATTCAGATGAGAATATCCTAAGCCTCTCTAAATAAAAAAGTAGAAGAATTTCGCAGGTTCGTAGCTTGGATTCAAACCGTGTTACGTCAAATGGGTTTATTTAAACTTAAAAGTACTCATTCAAAATAAAATGTTTTGAATCAAAGTTTGAGAGGGAACTGACATTTAACAGAAGCAGCTTTCTGATTTTGTCTTTTAAAATGATGTTTAAAAAAATGGACCATTGGTTCTATCATATTCTGGTGAGCTTATTTTTTTTTTTAAATATTCAATTGTGCTTATTTCTGTTGTGATCTGGATAATTATCTCCTGGGTAGAATTCTTTTTGGTTGTAATGGCTAGTTTACTGACAAAGGAAAGTCTTTTTTTTTTTTTTTGCAGAGCCTTTGTTGTAAAAAGTTAAAAGTGTTAAAAAGTTCAGACCAAGTACTTCCTTCTGAGTTTTAACAGTATTTTAAAACAATTCTACTTGTTACTTTGTCATGAATAATGCGTACTACAGGTTCACAAGCAAATAATTTTATTTTTCCTAATAGGGTTCACATTGACAGCAAATATGCAATTTTAGACATGTGATTAGGCTTTCTTTGTTACATATGATGCTTTAGATCAGTGAACAATGACTTTTATTTTATATACTTCTCAAGGGACAACACTACTATTCCACACAGAAACACTGTTTTGAAACACAAGGTACTCTACTTTGTTTATTGAACTGTCATTCTACAATTCAGGTTTCTTGGTGAAAAAGAATTGTCTCCTGTCTATCGATTATCCACAAAACACAGGCTACAGTGCAGTTTAAAGGCAATTCACTATAGCTGTAACTGCTGATCAGAAGTTAATCAAGCTATGCTGATCAATTACAAAGCTTTAGTGCTTGTTGGGTAATAATGGGCACCCAAGATGTTGCTGACCAGAAAGTATGAAATGTTGCCACAAATTGCCAGGTTGATGATGGGCTAATTTAAAAAAAGAAATAAAAGAAAAATGGCATGACAACATTTAAACTGGGTTGGGAGAAGAGATTTGCCTTGCATAACTTAATTTATATCCACTGGCACAAAGAGTAGATAAAAACTGCCTGACCAGAAAAAAAAACACACACCTCATTTGTCACAACAAGGGGAACCTAAACAACAGGAGATAATGCTAGCTCATTTCATCTTCGCCAGAAAGGGGGAAAGTATTCAGTTTAACACAGTTCAACACAGAATGGATTGTTTTTTAACACTTCATATTAAGGAACACCTCTTAATTGATTAAAAGCAATAGATTAAAAAACCCCAACAAAAATAAACACAAAATAAATATTTCACTAGCATAAAAGAATAATCCAAATTTAGAAATAATCCAGGGAAGAGCTGAAGCAGGGCTCCCCAAAAATTAAAGAATCCCCAAAGAACCCAAAACTTTACAGGTTCTTACATCCCTAATCTGAAAATGTATTTTTAGTTCTTTGCTTTGGTACTTCAAAGTTCAGTTCAGCTATCATATGAAACCATGGTTTAATTTAACTGATTGTGGTTAACATGATTGAATGCTCTACTTACTGTAGTAGTTAGTCAGGGTTTGTCAAACCAGGACTTGGTTGGGGGTGGTGGTGGTTTATTATCTATGGTAAGTTTTAACTATGATTTTGATTAATGCATGAATGCCCTCTCAAACTATCTGACTACAGAGATGCCTGGGCAAAAACAACAAAACCAGACAAATCAGTGTCTGAGTGACCATCCATGAGTTGAACCTTGGTCTCACAAATGAAACATTGATAAAATAAACAATGGCTGTATCGTGCTTGACTCCAGCATTTCAGAAAGCAAAAAGTACATGAACTGGTAGAACATTTCATGCTTCCGGACTAGCATGTAAAAGTCAAACTTGGGATATGCCTGAAGGGAAGCTGCTCCTGGTTACACCCTTAAAGGCAAGCCAGAGAGAATTGTATCATTTTTTACAACAGCATTACATTGCTGACTCACAGCAGTGCTTCCCACCTTCTGCTACCAGTAAATCATCCCACATCAAACCAAATTACACAGCGACTAATTTAACCCCCCATTTCTTGCCTACACAGAAGGGGGTTAAAGAATGCCACCTACATCAAAGAACGGGTTGGATCAGAAAGTTTTCAATGGTCCTATTGTTTACCGAGATGAGGGTTATTTGATATCTCTTAAGGGTGACATGATCGGAACGCCTCTTCTCTTTGAGAGCCATCAAAGAGACAAAGCGTACACTGAAGGCATGTCCATGCAGGATACTCCTAACCTTGTTTGGAGTTTTAACTCAGTACTAGAAATTCAGGATGCAGGGTCTGGATGATGTGTGTCTGATGTGGTATAGCATTTAGACGTCAATTGGAAGCCCCACTCTGTCGTGAAAGCTTGCTGGGTGACCTTGGGCCAGTCACTCTCTCTTGGTTTATTTACCTCACAGGGATAAAATGTCAGGATAAAATGGATGATAAAATGGAGGAGAGAGGAAAGAATGATGTAGTAAGCTGTTCTGGGTTCCATCCTTCTCCCATGGAAATTTCACCACTGATATGCCTGCAACTCCCCAATATTATATGGCTATCTCAAAGGTCTGGAGTTTGTAGATTTCAGTGCAGCTGCATTAATTATAAGCTATGGTATATAAAATGTGGCTTGATCTATCTTTGGCCTGTTGTGATGTGCGATTGCAGATGTCCCATGAACCCGACTTTGTTGTGGTTGCAGTTTCCCCCAGTGTGTCCCTGACTGAAAGATGGCAAGAGAGTGAAGCAACTGAAGGGGTTTTTTTTCTTTTCAAAAAGCAACTTGATTAGATGGCCATGCTCATAAATTGTATGCTGGTTTTTCTATGGTGTAACAGGAAGGAGGTGATAATCGATGTAATAATTCATCAGCGCTGAGTCACACAAATAATCTGTCACTTACATAATCTGAAATGACTTCCTGACCTTTTCACCTCAGATTTGGTGGAGTTGATTCAATGAGTACAAAGTTTAGGGAGAGGCTGGTTGCTAGGAGTCATGGGCTGTATCCCCAGATGTTCAAGGAATCCTTGAGAATCAGATTTCTATGGCTCTGTTTTAGCAAGAAAAAATTTGTCAAGCAGGTCAGATAGGAGATCTGTGTGAAGATCCATATATCATCCATCCCCGCATGAAATCCAGCATGTTGGGTACGTAGCCCTCAGACAGAACTCCCATGATACCAGTGGTGAGCAGCTAGATCTCAAAACTCATGTTAAAAGTCTGAGTGATACAAACATCCACAAAACAATTCCAAAGCCTATAATAATAATAACCCCTCCCAGCAGCAGAACAGATTTAGAGTCCAGTAGCACCTTGAAGACCAACAAAGGTTTATTCAAGGTCTGAGCTTTTGTGTGAAAAGCATACTATTTGAAAAAAGCACACTTATTTGAAAAAGTGTACTTTGCACATGAAAGCTCATACCTTGAATAAACCTTTGTTGGTCTTAAAGGTGCCACCAGACTCTAAATTTGTTCTGTTGCTTCAGACCAACATGGCTGACTACCTGGATCTACCCCCCACCCCAGCAGTTATAAATATAGAAAGAATGGCAAAACAAACATGACTGGAAGAAATCTGACAAGGCAGAAAGGTTTTCTGCAGACATCCCCAACTCTGATTTATGGGGAAAAGGAGGCTGGGTAACACGAGTGCTAGAAATCACCCATTGGGGCAAGAATATTTTCTTAAATTAGTAGCTTTAAAACTGTTCTGGGAAACCCTCAGTGGGATGATCAGCAATGATGGACAAACTTTACTGAAAGTTAATTTATCTTGAGCTTTAAATCAGGAGTTGTGAGTGGTGAAGGAGTGTTGCATGCATTTTATGGTGCACTCTTAGTCAGGGGTCATTTTGTAGAAAAAGAGATGCAGGAACTCATTAGCATAACTTATTAGCATAACATGTGCATATGCTACACCACCTGACATCCCTGGAAGTATGTCAGAAGGCAAGAAAGAAAGAAACGAGAGAGAGAGAGAGAGAGAGAGAGAGAGAGAGAGAGAGAGGGCTGGCAAAGAGGGGACAGCTACTAATCCAAGCCTCAGAAATACCACTATTCTGGGTGGATAGCTTCAGTGGTGGCTGAAGCCTTCAGAAGGTTGGTCGGAGGAACAAGGATCTTTCCAGGGGTCATTTTGCTGCAGTCATGACACAAGCAGGCATTCCCCCATGGGGGGCGGGGGGGGGGGGGGCGTGCGCCAACTCCCGGAACTGTGCTCTCCCAAGCTCCTGCTCGAAATGACCCCTGCCCTTAGTTCATTTGGAAAGGCCTCCCTGCACTGGGTGAGTGTGAACAATATTCCTCTAGAATCCTCTCCAGTGCTCATTGGTAGTGTGTCAGGCAACGATAAGGTTTCTGGAGGGTGCAAATGTAATAACCAGGCAAGACAGAGGTAATCTAGACAAGATAGAGGTAATACTAGTTTGCGAAGGCTGATATTTTTCCAGGGCTTGAATCCACTTGTCCTAGATGATCTAGGCTTTTTCAGACTCCCCCCCTTAATAAAGTATAAGTCCAGTGGCCTCTTCAAGACCAACAATGTTTTATTATGGGTATATGCTTTCATGGGCACACCACTTCTTCAAATTCATGCACATAGAAGCTTATACTTAGATTAAAACTTCCTTGGTCTTAAAGGTGCTGCCGCACTCAGACTTTGTTCTGGAAATCTGTTGTAATTGTGGGAGAACCCCAGGCCCTGTCGCAGCCCTAGAATCAGCAGTGGACCCTGTTCTTAGCCTTCCTCATGCCACCGATTGTCCCCTGCAAATCCCTTCGCTCTATTTAAGGTGTTTCAATGTGCTTTCGGAATGACCAATAGCTAGATAATTAACAAATGACCAAACGTATCCCGCTAATATCTCATGTAGTCCTTTTGTCAGTCTCCCCCTCTCTTTCCCTCTTGGATGTTCACCCTCCTGAAATTACTCTCTTGTTGCCAACTCTTGCTGCACCCAGGATGTGAATTTGACAGCTCTCACCCCGCTTGTGACCTTTTCATGCCAATCCTGGATGACGGGCTCCCCAGGTGCCACTGACACCTGCAGAAACTCCATCTATCAAATTCCTGCTTTCTATTCCAGGCCCAAACATCTTTCCTCTAGGCTGGTACGAACCTGTAAAGATAGGCCCTAGCATACACCATCCCATCCCATGAACCCAGTCTCATAAAAAAATGTACTTTTAAAATTTCTGAAATAACATTGATAGATTGCATAAGAGGGACTGCGATGAAGACTCATGGGGAAAGAGACTCCCATTTATCTTCTTCCCACCTTGACATTGACTCTGGCTTACTCCCTTCCCTCACCATCAGCCAGTCTCCTCCCTGTCCTTGCCTTATTTTTTGGCTGGCTGCTACCGCTGCTGCTTGTTCTTTGCCTCCCTGATCCTGGCTAAAATCACTAGTGTTCAGGCACCATTTCAGGTTGCTACAGCAACTCCAAATTCAACCCAATAAGCTCAGCAGTTTATTTTATGGACATTTCAGATGACATTTTGGGGTTGTTTTTTCCACTTTTTTTTTTGTAACAAGCTCAGATTTTTCCGCAATTTGTCATAATTCTGTCTTAGATAGGGGAGAAGTAGGAATGCCCAGTTCATCTCTATTTTTCTGTCCTCTACTGCTATCTTGATCTGTTATGCTAACAAAAGTATTAGGGTTCAGGCTGTCCAGTTTCTACAAGAAGGCCATGGGACACTCTGGTAGAAGGGATCACCCAACTAGACCTTTCCTTGAACACTTGTCTGCATCTGCCTGGATCTAGGGCAGTGTGGCCAGGTCTCCCACCTTGATGGGAGACTTCCCGCTGGCAACCTTCTCTTCCCATCTCTGCTTGGAGCCAGTGGTTAACCCTTCCCAATGAAAGCATGTACATACAAATGTACAGAATCCTGGATGTCACAGCATGCCCTATGTTGTTGGTGACAAATCATCCGGTGTGATGAAACGCACACACCCTACGCGCCCTTGGAAGCCTTGTAAATGGTCTGAAGACTCGGGAGCTCTCGACCCACCCTCGTCCATTGTCATGTGTCTCGGATTGCGTTTTCGCTTATATCACTGTCGGTTCCTGCGGTCCACCCACTTCAATTAGGGGCCCCAGTGATAACTTGCTGACACCAGCAGACCTTGACGCTCTAGGCTCCCAGGGCTGGCAGTACCGGTTGGGTGGGAGACACGTTATCAGGTTCCGCTCTTAAATCTTTCCTCTCTTGTTGTGGGCGTATCAACCAAGGAGTGTCTTATCAGGTACTGGGAGAGTAGCTTAATCAGCAGTCAATGGAGCGAGGGGAATTCCAATTTGGTCATTTCCAAGCAAAGATTGTTGTCCCCATATTGTTTTTTTTCCGGCAAAGTTTGTGCCGATGCTGTTGAAGGAGGCCATCTGTCACGATGCCACTACCTTGCTTACTTTTGGGGTAGGAATCGCTGGCAGCGGAAAGGGACGGGGTTGTAAGTCTCACGGTAAAGTGAGGCTATGATGCACGCCTACGAAGCTCATTTCATTGTGGCAAGTCGTAACAGAGATCTCCGCGGTTTGGCTTGTACAAATCACACGGAGGTTGATCGCGTGGGAAGACATCCATGGATTCTGATCAAGTGAGAACAGCCTTCACACCCATGGGAATCCAGGCCCATGGCTCTCAACTGCATGGAAATATGACTTCACTGATACAGCTTTAGCCCAGTTAGTGATACCCAGGGAAAGGTTTGATTAGAATTCAAGGTATGAGACTGTAAATGACAACCCTTGGAGAGCTGACCCACGTTGATGGTGATCTACAAGCCCCAAGCAAGAGAATTTGTTGGGACTCCAGCTGGGTCACTGTACAGCTCTGATAAACTGAGTTCATCTTAGTTTGGCTCAAAAGTAATTTAGCCCTAAGATGAAGGTACTGGAGAAAAGGAATACTATGCCCCCCCCCATTATGTACTCAACAAAGATATACTACAGTAAGAATTTCGTTAATGGTTTATTTTTAAAATTATCACAAAATGTGCCATGTGGTTGTTCAAAACAACATTTTTCCCCTAGGTGAAAATTATTTTTACTGCCCCCCGTACACAACCAATGTGTTTACAGCAGCAACAGAAAAGATCCCAAAAGCTGAACAAAAGTGATGTAGAAAATATCTGGCCCTTGTTTCAAACCAACCACAGCAACATTAACCTGGGATCTGGGTGAGTTTTGTACACTACTACTTCACTTGACTGAAAATAGGATAGGTGGCTTGTCACTCTTGCTGCTACTGCTGCTGCTATTATTATTGTTGTTGTTGCTAAACTTTCAAGATACAAGAAAAACTTTAACAACAATCTTAACCTCACAAACGAATACCCTGCACACTGTGCCTTTGCCTCTGACCAATACCAGCTAAAATCAAGCAATCAAAATGGCGCCAGATTCTTAAAGCATTGCCTGAAAAGACCGGGTTTGCATTTGGTTCCCAGTAAACCTGATGGAGGTGGCCAGAACTCAGGGCCATACAGTCAAAAGATCCCAAGTAAGCAGCCACTCTGGAGCTGATTAGACCAAGCGTCTGCCCTGGTAGTACAGTCAGCATCATCTACCCTATGATAGGAAGCTTGAAAAAGGGAGCAGCCATGGCTCAGAGCCCATGCCTTTGCATGCTGAGGTTCCCAGGGTCAGTCACTGGCTCCGTGCAAGAGCTTAGGTGGGAGGTGTCGAAGAAGACTTTTCTCTGTCTGAAATGGGAGAGCTGCTGCCAGTCAGAGCAGAGAATGGTGTTGAGCTAGAAGAAAGATTTTGTGGTCTAAGCCATAATATGGGACTGCCTCCACCGGTAACACCTTCTTAACAACATTTTTTTGGGTGGTTAAAAAAAATCGCTTTCAGTTTGAAAGGGCATGCCAGTCTTCCAGTTTTGCCTCTTTATCCACCTCACCTGTGCGTAGCAGTCAGCTCGATTGCCTACATACCTGTGGTGCCCCATACCAAAACAGAAATTAATTTCCTTGCAGGCGTCTCATGGACACCCTTCTCTCTGGTGTTGCCTGAACTTTGGCAGGCATTAGTGAAGATATCTTTATAACACCCGTGTATGATGGAGTGGCAGGGTGGGTGATTATGCTGGAGACCCAACAACACCACTCATCCAAACACATTACTGAGGCAGGGATGGGTCTTGCCAGGTCATTCAGTCCACACAGATGAGCTGCATTTAGGATTCCCCCCACCCCCAAATTAACATGGCTCTAGGGATAGGAGTTCTTTGGATGCTGCATGTTTAATTGGGGCCAATTTTAATCTGGAAAGGCAAATTGTAATGAGGGAGGCTGAAATTTAAGGACATGTTTGTTCACGCGGGGATGCTTGATTCTGGTGTGTTGCCGTAAAAGGGAAAGAAAAAACAAACAATATGGCCACATTTTTATACATGTACTATGAACAAGGGTTGCTAAGCAACTGGCAGGAGGGTGAAGGAGTGGGGACATGGTATGGAGGACAGCGGCGGCAAAAATGCGATGACATTGTACCCAGAAGTGACAATGGGTAATGCTAGGAATAGCTGGAAATTTATGGTTTTACCATAGAGTTTTTGAAGATTCCTAGAGCTACTGCTATCGCTTCCAAGTTGTACATTGAAGTGGCATCTTCATGCTGGTGATGCTGATGAGGTTTTAAATTTTTTTTTAAACTTTCATTTTTCATTTATCCCCTGTTGCCACTCCAAGCATTGGTGGGCAATGGGAACTTGGGGCGGAGGATCCCCTAACCTGGCCAGTGGCTAAGCTGTTATGTAGGGAGAAAAACCATTTAGTGAGCCCATATACACATTATAAATGTCATGGGGGAAAGGCCCTTGGGGAGGAGTTGTATCCAGATACATCATGGATCTCTGCAAGAAAGATGGCTGATAAATGAACACAGTAAGTAATCCACAGGAGGACTTGTCCTCTTATCCCATGACTGCTAAATTTACTTAGGAGCCTCTGATGAGGAACAAAAGCTTTCTGGAAGTCTAGGATAAATGACATCTACTGGGTCATCCTTTTTTGCTCACCCCTTCAAAGAACTTTAAAAGGTTAGTGAGACAAGATCTTTCCTTACAAAATCCATGCTGATTTTTCCTCAGTAGCTTTTTTTTTATCAGTGTGCCTATTAATTCTATGTTTGATAATGGATTCCATCAACTTACCCGGTATTGATATTAGACTGATGAGCCTGTTAATTTCCTGGATCTCCTCTGGACCCTTTTTAAAAGATGGGGATTACATTAGCTACCTTCCAGTCTGCGGGAATGTCGGCAAATTTTAGTGATAGATTGCATATTTTTGTCAGGAGACCCAGAAGTTCACTTCTGAGTTCTTTCAGAACACTTGGATCTATGCTATCTGAGCCTGGTGATTTGTCAGTTTTTAATTTCTGTCCCTTTACCTCAATCCAACTCAGGTCTTCCAACACCCCTCCTGAAATCAGTGGTTCTGGAGTGGGCAAGCACCTCCCATCTTCCACAGTGAAGACAGAAGCAACCAATGCATCCAGCTTTTCTGCTATCTCCCTACCATCCTTTAGCAATCCTTTCACCCCTTAGTCATCCAAGGGCTCCACTGTCTCCCTGGCTGGTCTTCTGCCACTAATGTATTTGAAGAAATTTTGTATTGCTGGTCCTAATGTTTTTTGCAGTATGTTCCTCATAGTCCCTTTTTGCCTGTTTGATCACCAACTTGCATAAATAAATAAATAAATAAATATAAATTTTGTATGTCAAAGCCTATGCTCCCTTTTATTTACCTCACTAGGACTAGCCTTCCATAGCTTAAAGGAATCCATCTTGCCTTTCACTGCTTCCATTACTTTGGTCATTAACCATGCAGGCCTTTTAAAATACCTATTCATACTTTTCCTAACCTGGGGTATACATTTTATCTGAGCTTCCAGTATCGTAGTCTCCAAGCTTCCCAAAAGGATTTGACCTTCCTTACCTTTCCTTTCAGTTTTGTCTTCACAAATTTGAGAGAAGTTACCCTTTCTAAAATATACATCATCAGACTTGTAGGCAGGAAATTCCACATCTTGCTCTCTGCCACTCTGGGGAATGTGGTTAGCCCCTGACCTTCTCCCAAGCTTGGATCTGGGGAGCTGAGTGCGTGATCATCCCTTCAGTAGTGCCATGTTGAATGCTTCCAGTGTGCTAAATGGATGATTTAGGATGGTTTCTCCTAAACCTGGTGCTGGGTGAGGGGATCATCCCTGACTTTTGTCCCCCTGTAGAGATGATTCTCCATTGTTCTCCCCCAGCTCCAAGCCTGAGAGAAGTGCAGAGCCAGAAGTCACTCAATAAAGTGGCAAGGGACAGTCACCAAGGCAATCTGTGGAAGCTTTCCGGACTAAGCCCCATTCTTTCTCTTAGTCTGAATGTGCAGAAGGGTCTGGCATAATCCCTGCCTTCATGTAGCACTTTGGGGAAGTTAGGAATACCTTGGAAGCCCAGTATGATGGCAGGAACATTCCCTCACCCTCATGGCAGGGGATTATTGCTGACTGCACAAGTACTTCTGTAGTTCTGAAGAGAGGGGCTGTGGCTCAGTGGCAGAACATCTGCTTGGTGTGCAGAAGGTCCCAGGTTCAGTCCCTAGCATTTCTGGTTAAAAGGATCAGGCAGTAGGTGATATGAAAGACCTCTGCTTGAGATCCTGGAGAGCTGCTGCAGCTCTTGAGTAGACAATACTGAGTGGACAATACTGATCTTGATGACCCAATGATCTGATTCAGTATTAGGTGGCTTCATGTATGTGTTCAATATGACAAGACCCTGCATATTCTCCTAATCAGGGAACGGCAGGCTCAGAGTAATCACCAGTTATAGCAGGTTACCAAAGATAGATAAAATTTGCAGAGACTTGTTGATAAGCAACCTTAGCAACTTGCCAATCGTTTTGAAATTAGCCAAGCCAACCAGAGTCATATCTAGATTGCCCCTATGGGTTACTCAGGAAGGCTTAAACCATAGCAATGGAGGTACTAGGAAACACAGGGCAAAATAGGGACAGCAATTCCAGCTGGGACAGCTGTGAGTAAATATGGACTATCCCTCCTTAATGGGGTTAATAACTATTTCCCGAATAAGTTCTTTCCGGTAGGCAGATTTGACATGCTTGCTCTATCTATCAGCTCCTCGGGGTTCCAGTTTTGGCAGTGGGGGGGGGGGGGGAGGTTGGCTGAGCTTAGCAGGCAGTCTCCAAGTTGCAAAATTCCTTCCCCGTGGTAGAAGCTGCTTTCTCTTGATCTTGTTTTGAGACATCTCCCCATCTCCCTCGCATGGCCCTCTGGAGTCATCTTTAATTAGCGCTAATTAAAAATTATAGCAGATGCGATTTGAAGTGCTTTGGCGACAGGAAGCTTAGCCACGTCAGAGTGTTTTGGCAAGATGCGGTGAGGAGATTTGGAGATGATCGCTATGGCTTCACCGCGAAGAATACAAGACTTGGGACTCCATTTGCATGCCCCAGAATGCCTTTTTGGCAAGTCTTGGAGCCACTGATGCCATTCACTCAGGCCTTTCTTTTATTTCTTGGTTGGTGTCAGTCAGGATGGCAGACAGTGCTTATCAGTAGGCCAGATTTAGCCCTCAGGTTTTCCAGCTGCTGATAGGGCAGAAGCATACATTATAGGTGGGATCCAGCTCAGTCTCACCCAGTTCTTCTCCATATTACAGCCCACTGAGGCACATGGCTTTCGTTCCTGCAGGTCCCCTGATCTGCAGCATAGCCTTTTGGGTAGTCAAAAGGGGGCCCACCTAGGGTTGCCAGATCCCAATCACGGGCTGGCAGGGAATGGGAGGGGGCTTTCCGGGAGTGGGGCGGAGTGCTGTGATGTGCCCACATCACCCAGAAGTGCTGTCGACATGTCAGGGATGTTGGGTGACGATGCTCTGGTTTTTGGGCAAAACTCTATGGTAGAGTTAGCTACAAAACCAAGCATCACTGCATGATGTCCCCGGTGTGCCCACGTCACTTTCGGGTGATGTGGACATGTCACTTTTATTTCTGGCTTCCTGAGGGTAAGAGGGGGTAATTGGAGGGGGGGAGAAGCACCTGAAAGCGGGAGACCCCTGCCTAGACCAGGAGACCTGGTAACTTTAGGCCCACCCATCCCCTTCTCACCAGCAGAAAAAGTTGGCTGGATCCAAGATGATGTTGATTTCTGTGATTTTATGTAAGGCCCTTTTTTTTTGTAATTAAAAAATGCAGCAGTTATGATACCAGTTTGAAGGAGTATACTGATGTATGGGTCGTTTCCTCATGGGTTAGGCTGATGCTTCAACTCAGATAAGTCTACATGCATTGTCATTGTCGTCAAGGCTTGGATCTAAGGTGACTTGCTCCTGTGGTACTGCCACCACCGTGCTGGCCACTTGGCTCCACTAGCTCCAGAGCTGCTCATTTACCCAAACTAAAATTACCCCCAACACACTGCTTTTACCCTGCTCTGAAAAACATATGGATACCGGGAAGGGGGATTAAGAAGCCAGTTTTCTCCTCCCCCCGCACTGGTCTCCTAACTGCAGCTTAAGAGGCTGTATTTTCTCTTCCTAGAGAACCTGAGAGAGCCTGTCTCCCTCTACCAGACCTGCAACGTTCATTAAATTATACAAGTCACACTCCCGTTCCAAATAGCCCAGAAGATTTATGAGCACATTAAACTGTGTTATGCCAAGTTAGATTATTGGTCCATTGAGCTCAGTATTGTCTACTGTCATTGGCTCTCCAGGCTCTCAGTCAGAAGGGGTCTTTCCAGGAACCTGTTATCAAAGAAGAGTTAGTTTTATACCCCGCCGTTCACTACCCGAGGGAGTCTCAGAGCGGCTTACAATCTCCTCCCCCTCCCCACCACAGACACCCTGTGAGGTAGGTGGAGCTGAGAGAGCTCTGGGGGAACTGCTCTTAAGAGAACAGCTCTGAGAGAACTGGGACTGACCCAAGGTCATCCAGCTGGCTGCATGGGGGGATCAAACCGCCTCTCTTAACCACTACACCAAACTGGCTTCTAGGAAGATCTGTAGCTTCTAGGAACTGAACTGGGGACCTTCTACATGCAAAGCAGGAGGTATCTGAGCCACAGCCTTTCCGCCTCCTCCTGCTCTTCTGGGTGCCCACGGATTCTGAAGCTGGTGTTTCTTCCCAGTTGGAAACAGAACGTAACCCATATATGTGTCAATAGATGAGATAAGGATCACCTTGACTTATTTATCTTCACCCCATTATCAGCCCTATTTGGCATATACACACCCTACAAGATTTCACAGAGGAACACAGAGGTTTGTTTGGGCAGCACTGATGGTCCACTGATGGGAAGGGGCCATGGGTAAGAGGTAAAGCATCTGCGTTACATGCAAAAGGTCCCAGGTTCAATCCCTAGCATCTCCAGGCAGAAGGACCAGGTAGGAGGCGTGAAAGACCTCTGCCTGAGACCATGGAGAGCCCTTGCCAGTGTGAGTAGATAGCACATGGCACCACCCACTTTCTAAAAATACTTGGTGGGTGCCAAAAAAAAATTGGAGGGTGCCATGGTCCCCATGAGCACCGCTGGGGATTCAAAACTATGGCAGTAGTATCAACACAGGTCAACAGCAAAGCAATAAATACACGTGAAGCAAGGGGATGCCTAGTATGTAGGCATGTGCTGGGTACTTCATCATCCAGACTGGGTACTTAATCATCCACAACAGACAACAGATTTTAGAACAATAAAGCATAGATCCTAATTTCCTTTTCCACTTGGGCAAAGAGGGGAAGGATGAATTCTGCCAGTTTCCCTTTTCCTAGTGCACGTTGCACATTTCAGATTTGGGCTAAGGATTTGTTCCCCATTCAAAATGAACAGTGTTTTGATGTTGCATATGTGTTGTGCAGCATTCAGCATGGTGGCGAGTACACATTCTGAATTGCTCGGATTACATATGCTTCAGAATGGTCATGGACAGGTCACAAATCGTGTCCAAAGCGGCTGTGTTTTAAGTGTGTATTCTGCATTTGCCCCTGCACTGTCAGCAGGATTACTCAGTTCATGGCATTCATCATGTTGGCGAATGCTGGATCACACGCTTGTTCCCAGGTGGCAGAGAATGTACAAAATATTGATTCAGTCTAGAACACTGGTTAACAATGACCATGCTCAGTTTTAGGAATCAGGGAGGATGGAATAAGATAATGACCCTCCCCCCCCCCCAAAGTAGCAAGTTTGACACAAACAAATAAACCTTTTACAATTCGATATTTTATCCTGTTAGTTGGGTTGGGTGGATATGAGTGGGGGTAGGCTTTTATTTATTGCGAACACAATGCAATTTAGAGCACTTCTTGAACATTCAAAAAAGTGAACGATTTTTCGAGCACGTGAATTTTCTTCTGAATGTGAAACAATAAAGAACATTTCCCAAGCATTTGAAAAAAAAAAAGAACAGTTTTTGAGTATGGGGGTGGCGATGCTTGCAACTTGCAGTTAAACTGCAATTCGAACAGAGAGGGGTTTCATTCCATTGGTAGAAATGAGATTCGTTATCTGCCTCTCAACTCTGTTAAAGTTCTTGCTAAAGTTCTAGCTAAAGTTCTTGCTTCGTAGTGAGCGCTTCACTCTTTGATCCCTTCTGATTCTTCAGGAACGACTCATTCTTTATCCTTGTCTGGGAATGGGGGGGGGGGGGGAGAGAAAAAAATGTTAGAATCTTACTTAACAGTTTATTTATTTTGTTTATTTATTACTTATATTTATACCCAGCCTAGGCAGACAGGCTGGCTCACTGAGCTGACAAGAATGATGAAAAGGAGGGCACGATGGGGGACGAGGAAGGCTGGGAGGGACAGACTACTTAGCAAGGCTTCCAGTGGCCTTTCCCCTTCATGGTGGAGCTAAAGTGGAGACCAAGTCTTCAGTGAATCATGGAGGGAACAAATAGGGCCAAATGCTGCCTTGGTGTAATTGCGGTGAAGTCACTGGTGTTGCTCAAGCGAGTTCATTTAACCCTGAATGCCTCATCCCTGGCAAAACGAAGACACCTTGTTTGTTCTGAAACCACAAGAAATAGGTTTGAACATCCTGTCTCTGGTTGCCAACCACCAGATGAAGGCTGGATATCTCCCAGAATTACAACTGAACTCCAGAGTAAATGGCTGCTTTGGAGGGTGGACTCTATGATATTATACCCTGATGAGTTCCCTCCTCGCCCCAAGCCCTGTCCTTCCGAGACTCCACCCCCAAACCTCCTGAAAATTTCCAACCCAGAGTTGGCATCTCTAGTCCTGTCAGAGAAAGGCCTTTGAGGGCTGATTCTTATCTGCCTAGGCCCATGCATAGATAAGATCAGCAGAGGGGAGGACACTCAATGGCTTGTAACCCCAAAGACTAAACAGTGTCTTCATATTCAGCGTACTTCTGATTTTAAATATTAGTAGCTGCTGAGCAATAAGAAGGGAAGGAATTGGACTCAGAGGCTTTGGGGCCTCTGGAACATTTGGCTAGCCATTGTGGGCTACAAGATGCTGCACTCGACAGGAGAGCTCTTTCTATGTTCCTCATCATGATAATCCTATGCAATGGAATGTTTGCTGAACAAAATGCCTGGGCTGTTTTCACCACCTGATCATGCTCCCCAAACATAGTCTTTCCTCAAGTGGTTGTTACTATGATGATACTCACCGACCCTCCTTCCTGTATATGTGTTTCAACTGTGCATCCTGCCTGTTTAACTGCTATTCTTAATTGTTTTTATACTTTGTATTTTCAAACCATGTGTTGATGGTTTTGATTGTTGGCCACGTTGGAGACCCTAAAATGGGTGAAAAGGTAGCATAGAAATGTTTTATAATATAAAAATAATAACTAAATTTTTTTTTAAAAAAAATCTCCTTACAATTTCTCCTTACAATTGCTGCTGCCCTTCTGCCTATTATCTCATTAAACATGCATCTAGGGGCATACATTTGCAGCAATAATTTGAAGTTCAGTCCCAACACATTTATCTAATTTTAGTTCTGGCTTTATGCAATATGATCTATATATATATATTTTAAAAAAAACGTTTAAAATGGTTTGTTAGATTTGTTGTTGTTGTTGTTGTTGTTGTTGTCAAGTCACAGCTGGTTTATGATGACCACTAGTGAAATTTTCAAGGCAAGAGACGTTCAGAGGTAATTTGCCATTGCCTGCCTCCATGTCACGACTCTGATATTTCTTAGAGGTCTCCGTTCTAAATACTAGCCAGGATGACCCTGCTTAGCTTCCAAGATCTGTCAAGACTGGGATAGCCTGGGCTATGTTAGATACAAAAGGCCAACATGAATACAGTTCCAGTATGTTTCAATTTGATCTGTTTTGATTGTATAGAAGGTTATTTCCCCCAATTTTTTTGGAAAGAGCTGCAGGCATGAAAACAGTGTTCAAACTGTGTGTCCAAATCATTCATACAACCTTGCTGTCAATATACAAAGATTATTGATATAAGGGGATATTTTGATGCTTTTTGTATGTTGTAAGAGGACTGGTGTGATGAATATTATGGCAGGATATAAATTAAATAACAGCAATAATAATAATATAAATTAAATAACAGCAATAATAACTCAGATCTGCTAAAGCTATTTTGGATCTCTAATAAACTATGGAAATTAAGCTGTGGCGTACAATTTTGCTTATTTGACATAACTCCCCCTACCCCAGTTTTCTGCTAGCCAGTTATTGTCATCTGCTTGCCTTTCTTCCTTGGAACTCAAAATCATATACCTTGGGTTCCTAGGCAGTCTCCCCTTTAGGTTTGCCAACCTCTTGACAGGGCTTGGAGGTCTCCTGGAATAACAACTGATCTCCAGACAACAGAGAGCAGTTCCCCTGGAGGAAATGGCTGCTTTAGATTAGCCTTATACCTTGCTGAGGCCCCTCACCAAACCTGCTGTGTCCAAGGCTCTATCCCCAAATCTCCAAGAATTTCCCAACCCAGGTTGGCAACCACCTTAGGGAAGGAGGAGAGAATGAGGCTGTGAGACACTCTGGGTCCCCATCAGTGAGAAAGAGGAGATATAAATATCTAAAATGAAATAGAAGTGAAACAAATCTAGGCACAGACCAAAGCCAAGCCTACTTTGATTCCACAAGCTGGCTCACTCATGGGCCTTCATACCATGGGGCAATGGAAGACACTTCACAGTCTTTTACCATCCTGCCTTCTTAGAAACCCTACAAATCCTCTCCCACCACCACTCTTCCAGTTGGCTTCTGAGACTTTTACCTGGCCTTCTGATGCAAAACCAGGTACTCAAAGAAAGCCCCCTAGTTGCTCCAACGTTAAACACACAGAGGGTTTGACTGGAAATAGAAACCATGGTTAAACATTCCATAAAAACATGGGTGGGTGAGTGGGTGGGAATTGTGCCCTATAGCCCTACTCTGACCTCCATGCTTGGAGCCTATATGTGCATATATCCCAAAACATACCTGAAACCATACACTGGCTGCTAGGGTTGCCAGCTCTAGGTTGGGAAATACCTGGAGATTTTTGGAGATGGAGCCTGGGGAGGATGGGGTTTGGGAGGAGAAGGGACTTCAGTGGGGTACAGTGCCATAGAGGCCACCTTCCCAAGTGGCCATTTTCTCCAGGGGAACCGATCTCTGTTACCTGGAGATCAATTGTAATTCCAGGAGATCCCCAGTTACCACCTGGAGGTTGGAAACCCTACTGGCTGCTGTACAATGCACATGCAATCTGGGACCTGGGAAATCTGGAGCCTTTGAATGCCTGGAGGTTAGGGTGTGGCTAATGAGTGATCCTGACCCCTTCCCATATACGTGTTTGTTTATTTGGAAAACATACATGCTGCCTCTCCAAAGTCCTGCTTGAGATATGCCACCACTAAAACTATACAACAAAACCACTTGTTTCTACATGAAATGTCATTTTAGATTCTTGTACCCCTGGGAGGCTCATATGAGAGCAAGCGGTCACTAAGGTGCAAAGTTGCAGGCCCCTCCTGGCCCCTGGTGGGAGATGGGGGAAGTAGGGTTGCCAAATTGGTTGGGGATGGAGCCTGGGGAGGACAGAGACCTCAGTGGGGTAAAATGCCATAGAGTCCACCTTCCAAAGTATCCATTTTCTGCAGGGGGACTGATCTCTGTAGTCTGGAGATGAGCTGTAATTCTGGCAGATCCCACCTGGAGGCTGGCAACCCTATATAATACTCTGAAACCCTGCTCTGTGTGCCATCCCGGGGTGGGGACAGACAATTGTGCCAAACGACCCCTGTATTGCCTTCATATTTTTACCTCCCATTAATTTCAGTACATGAGAACAAGGAGTGATACATACATAAGCAAGCATTAGTCTTATGCCTTAAGTGCTCGTAAGACATTGATGGTAAAGTTACTACTGTGAGGTAATGTTCTGCGATGAGTAACTTAGTGATAAACAACCGAACAGATGGCATACACAAGCTGAAAGACCGAGAAGCATTTCTCTGAAGGATTTCATAACTCCTTTTAATATATCTGTTTACCAGCAATGATGCTCCATCCCCTGTAGAATAAACACTGGAAAAAGAAGGACATTCTAGAGCCAACTTTGCTTGTAGTTGGGGCGCAGGGGGCAGTTTTATTCCAGTTTGGTGTGGCTTTGTCCTAACACAGATTGGCAAGGTGTGCTGAACAGAGGCGAAAATATGCACCCATTCCAAAATTCCAATGGATTTCCAAAATCTGGATCCAAACGTTCAAATGTTGAGTTTACAATGGTGCATTTTAAAATATGAAAATCTTTACTTGCTCAGTGCAGTAATTTGCACTTTATTTCCCTTCCCCTACAAACACTAAATCTCATCACATCCTACACTGGAAGAGTTGTTAATCAGGGGTGGACAGCATCTATATTTTGGGGGTTCTCTAGACCAGAAAGTCTGGGGTTTTTAATGAATTGTGAAGCTCCCATAACAAATAAATGATGCTTCTGAAATTTGATTCATCTGTATTTCTTCCTCAGTTTTAGAAATGACTGGGTCTTGGTTCTGAAGTGTTTCCAAATCCTCCATTTTCCTGTTTTTATTTTTGAATGTACAGAGCATGGTCCCTGCACAGTTTGCTACAGCTTTCATTTCACGTTTGTCTTGTTTTTCCTCTGTATTAACTATCTTTGTAAGCATACCGATGAAATAAAGCCAACCAGTAAACCTCATGTGAAGGTGTGCGAACTGGATCAAGATTCCTTAGGGGTGTGTGTTTTCCCATTTCCCAGAAGTCCTACATTATGGGGGGCTTTACCCAGGGCATTCTAACACCACATCAAGGAATGGAGGTGTAAAGAACACTCCAGAGAGAACCATATATGCTTCCCTGAGTCCTTTAGAGGAAGGATAGGATTTAAATTGTAATATGTAAAAATATAAGAGGCTGTGTGTGTTTAGAGCATTTTTATCCAGCCCTTACCCCAAGGAATTGAGGGGCAAACATTCTTCTCCCTTCCTCTAATTCCAACAGCCCTATGAAGTAAGTCATTACTTATTTCATGTGTCTCTTTTGATCAGAATGGCTCAAATGACTGAAGGGGAAACCAGAGGGTTCGTCTGCTGTGCCTTCCTTTACTGATTTCCTTCATAAGGAAATCCCCCTCCTATCTCACCTGAAGTGATGTGAGTTGTTTCAGTCATGAGAGAAATAAAAGGGAGGGGAGGAGCGCAGCTTTTTGAAGGCCCCTTGTTGGCAGTTGGCTCAACCTCTTCAGTGCCATTTCTTGCCCTCCTTGGCTTGGTCATGATCAATACTCCCTCTAAGGTGTAGAGTCCTGTGAGCAAAAATTCTACTTTGTGAGCTACCAGTATTAAAGTTGTAAGTGAGTGATATAGCTACTACATAAATTACTTTGCTCTGGAGCCATCCTTCCTGAGCTAAGACAAAAATCTGTGAGACAGAGCCTAAAAAACTGTGAGGTAGCCATACTAACTCAGCTTAGAGGGAACACTGGTCATGATAGTCCCCCAAGCCTGGGGTGAGGGGAAGGGATTGGGAGGGAAAAGGCCTTTGAAAAGCCCACCAGCTTTTCCTCTGCCAGCTGCCCACTTGCTTCCTTTATGACTGGAACATCTTGGAACACTTGGCATGAGGTCAAAGGGTCTCCTCCAGTTTCACCCCAAATCACCCGAGTTATTCCGATTATGAGGAAAAAGAATGGCGAGTGGGGAGAAGCATAGGTTTATAAAACTCTTCATCTCTCTTGCTTTTCCTGCTCCTTTCCACTCCCAGCCCTCTCAGCTCTGCCATAAGGACATGGTGGGTGGGCCTCACCCCTGGGTGTGCCCTGCCCCTTGCCAGTTTTGGGCCTTTCAAGAGCTGGCAACCCTATCCGTGCGCTGACAGACAAAATCCAAAGCGATGTAATATTGGCGTGAAGACAATTTTAATTTTGATTAATGAGCAACACTACGTTTTTATTGTGCCTTGCTGAGAGGTGTCGGTGTGAAATTCCACTGGGGGTTATATCTGGGCCACGGGCTGCCTGTCGGCCTTCCCCCTTGGAAGCAATTCATGTCAGGATAGTGCAAGCCAATCAGGGAGAAGAAAACTGGGGGTTTTGGAACCACCCTCTCCCCAGGCTATTTCAGGTCGTCTGGAGCACAATGTGCTCTCCATGAGTGTGCTTTTGTAGGTAGTTTGCTGGAGGTCCAAGCCCACATTCCAACCCCCATTTATAGAAAGAGGCTCCATGTTGTGGAAAATTTCCATACCCACTGACTTTTCGAACTGAGGCAAGCTTGTAGCACCCCACTTCTTATGATATGGATCACACAGTCCAGCTGCAGATTTCGTAGGGATGCCAGCCTCCAGGTGGGAACTGAGGATCCCTCTGAAGTACAGCTCGTCTCCACACTACAGAGATCAGTTCCCCTGGAGAAAATGGATGCTTTGGAGGGTGGACTCTGTGGTATTGTACCCCACTGGGGTCCCTGTCCTGCCCAGGTTCCACCCCCAAATCTCCAGAAGTTCCCTAACCTGGAGCTGGCAATCCTGCCCCCTCTATCCCTTCTAGAGGCCAGGGGTGACCTGGCAACCCGATGGCTTCCTCGGCAACACCCCTCCACCGTAGCTGCCTTCTTCCTCTCAGTCACAGACACCATTCCCATTCCCAGTTGCAGCTATGTTGCAGGGACCAAAGCACTCTTTGTTGCCCCATGGCTGTCAGCGGGTCTAAAAGGAGCCAGAAAGAGTCATTGCGAGGTTGCAGGGGCCTCCAGGCCAGTTGGGAGAGGTGCCTAGAAGAGGCAGCAGATGGCAACTCCCTTGCAATTTGCTTCTGCCACTGCCTCAAAGCTCTTGTCCCATTGAGAAACCGGAGCTAGCATTTCCAGTTTGTGGGTGAAACGTCTGCCATAAAGGGGGCCTCGGCAAGTGCCTCTCCATGCTGACTCCTGATGGGGGCTGGCCCAAGATCACCGGCTGAGTTCCTCTCCCGCTATTACACGTTGCTGATGATGTTGCCGTGACTGCTGCGTGTGGTATTGGTTTACTCTCCCCCACTGCTTTAAAAGCCAAAAGAGGGTGTTAGTCGTTTGGCCTGAAGATACGTTTGGACCAAACAAACCCTTTAATTGTCATCTAGAAGATGCTATCAAGAGTTCAAAACGTACCACAGCAGCTGCAATGTGGGAAATGGCTTGCTGTGTATCATCCAGTGCCTTAGAATACATCTAGCACATTTTTATCCTGCCCTTATGATTGACAGAACCAGGTTGGGAAACTCCTGGAGATTTGGGGATGGAGCCTGGGGAGGGCGGGGACCTCAGTGGGGTACAATGCCATAGAATCCACCCTCCAAAGCTTCCATTTTCTCCAGAGGAACTGATTTCTGTGGCCTGAGATGAGCTGTAATTCAACAGGATCCCCAAATTCCACCTGAAGGCTGGCATCCCTACCTTTCTCAGAGAAGCTCAGGGCACTAGCCATGGCTCTGGTGTCCTCCATCATGCCTCATTATACCCTTATGAGGTAGGTTAGTGGGGGATAGCTTAGTATCGTGGATAGAGTGTTGGGCCAGGGAGATCTGAATCCAGATCCCCACATGCCCATGAAACTCACTGGGTTACCTCAAAACAGTCAGCTTCTCTCTGCCTAACTTACCTCACAGCATAACTTACCTCACAGAGGTTATAGTGGATGAGGGAAGCTCTATGGTAGGCCATCTTGAACTTCCTGGGGGAAATGCGGGATTAAACCACAGGTAATGGTTTTGTTTGAACTGATTCTTCCCTGGTGTTGCAGTGGCACAGTCCCTAACAACATCTGGCCACTGTGAAGAAACCAGCATTGGCTGAAGCAAATCAGGCTTCAGATGATTATATGTGAGCCAAATCCTGGTTTCACAAACTAACTGTAGTTGACAGGGGTCATTTCGTAGAAAAAGAGGTGCAGGAGCTCATTAGCGTAACACATTAGCATAACTTATTTGCATATGCTACATCACCTGACATCACTGGAAGTATGTCAGAAGGCAGGGGCGTCGACTTTCTAAATCCCCGGGGGGGGCAGTGGCTCTCCTGTGCGCGCGCACGAAGCGCGCGCGCGCGCACGGGACCATGTCCCTGGCGCTCTTCCCCCCCCCCGCCCAGGGAGGCAGACCTGCGGCGGCAGCAGCCAGCTGGCCAGCTGACTGCCGCCCGAGCGAAGCGCGCCTGTGCGCGCCTTTGTCCCTGCCGCTCCGTCCCCCCCCCCCGGCCCGGGGAGGCAGACCCGCGGCGGCGGCGGCAGCCAGCTGGCCGGCTGACTGCCGCCCGCGCGAAGCGCGCAACGATGTCCCCGCCGCCTCTCTCCCCCCCCGCCCCAGGGAGGCAGGAGGGCAGGCCGGGGGTGGGGGGGAAGGAGAGGTGGCGACGGTCGGCTGCTGGGCGAGCATTTTGCCGGGGGTGGCTGAGCCCCCCCCGGGAAATTTCGGGGGAGGCTCGAGCCCTCGAGCCCCCCCGTAGTTGACGCCCATGTCAGAAGGCAAGAAAGGAGAGAGAGAGAGAGAGAGAGAGAGAGAGAGAGAGAGAGAGCTGGCAAAGAGGGGACAGCTACTAATCCAAGCCTCTGAAGTACCACTATTCTGGGAGAATAGCTTCAGTGGTGGCTGAAGCCTTCAAAAGGCTGGTCAGAGGAACAAGGATCTTTCCAGGGGACAGTATGGGGTAATTTTGCTGCAGCCATGACATAAGCAGGCATTCCCCGGGGGGGTGGGGGTTGGCACCAACTCCTGGAGCTGTGCTCACCTGAGCTCCTGCTCGAAATGACCCCTGGTAGTTAAAATAAACTTTGGTTTTGCATTATGGATTAGATTCAGCCATCTTCCCCCCAGTCTTGTCCAATGTCCCTCTTTATTACCACCTGAACCCCACATGGCTTTTGTCCATGAGGGTTCTATGATACCCTTTTGGTTGGTCATTTTTTAAGTAGCAGAAAAGCTGGTTGGGTCCAGCCCTAAGTCAGAGCTTAGGTAAGAGCCAGGGACTCAGTGCCTTTCAGAGCATCAAGGTGTGCAAACATCCAAGAGGTGCACCTTCTCCCCACCCCCCGTCACTGTAATTCCATGCCCGGAAAAGCTGCACCCATTACATTTCTGCCTATTAAGTATCTACTAAGGCATTCAGAAAAGGGTGGAGGTGAGGGGAGCCCTAATTGCCCTCTCCAGTTCTTTGCAAAACAGTAAATTGCCCTCTTCCTTGTTTCAGCTGTGCTTTACACAGCCAACCTTTCCCATCCCGATTCATCACGCTCTTCCGCGTTCTCTTCCCATAACAGAGGAGGAGGCCCAGGAAGGATCCAGAGGATAATCTGAAGTCACTTCTCCTCAAGTGAAGCAGATCTGGCACCAAGTAGCATCTGGATGAGAGCTCTGCCCAGGAACCATCTGTACACTGCTTGGAGCTTCTGGATGTGGATTATGAGAGCAAGACGAGTGATTGTCAATGAGTCCATCAACTGAGACCATCCACGGGAGGCAACAGAACAACATAACACTCAGTCCAGAGCCATGAAGCCTCTATGACCTTGGAGGAGATCCTTTCCTGGCCCCCAAACAGGTCAGCGGTCAGGATTCTAGAAAGGTCACTGGGTTCACCTGTTGCAGCGAAATTAAACTGGAGTCCACCAACATCTTCAAGACTAACCAGATTTATTCCAGCGTGAGCTTTTGTGAGTCAGAGCTCTCTTCATCAGATGCACAAAAGCTTATGCTGGAGTGGGTGCTGCTAGTCGCAAAGGTACTACGGGACTCCTGTTTAAGGCTGAACATAAACAGAATCATAGGCCCTGAGAGCCAGGCTACACAGGCAGCTATGCTATATTACAGCTCTCTGAACTGCCCTAGATCCAGAGGCAGATGACTGTGTAGAGAAAACTAACTTACCAAGGAGGAAAGCAAGGAGGAAAACGTAGGAGAAAGGAGTACCCACATATGCTGCAGTGAGCTCCTAGGAGAAAGGGAGGGATAGGCACAGATCAGCTGAAGTTAGGGTTGCCAGGCAGTGCCTGTCAACTGGTGGGAGGGCTGTGGGCAGGGATATGGGGGAGCTGCGATGCCAACTGCAGTGCTATGCCACTTCGAAAAAACAGAAGAGATGTAGGTAGCTCTAGGAATTTGCACAGAGTTTCTGGAGATTCCTAGAGCTACCCTTTGTAATTCCTGGTGTTTTTTGTTTTTTTTTAAACAAAGTGCCTTAGTGCCACGCACAGTCCTGTGGGTTTTTAATTTCCCCCCCTACTGCCAATCAGAGCAGTGGTGGATAAAAGGAGTCCCACTCCCTTGGGGGGGGGGAATGGAACCCCTAGATGAAGTGGAGCCATAGATGGCTTAACTTTTGATAGGGCTGCCAGGCACAGACTTGTAATCCTTGGGAGACTTTTTGGGGCTGGGCATGGAGAAAAAGATGTTGGTGACACATCGACATAACTTCTGACCGGAACCCAGAAGTGATAGCATCAACACTCTAGGATTTCACCCAATCTCTATGATAAAAAGAGTTTGGGAAAATAATTCCTACAGCATTGCTGAAATCCCTTCTGGGTTCCAGCTGGAAGTGACATTGATGAGTTGATAACACCCTGTCCTCCATTTCTCCAGGCCAGTTTGCCCAAGGATCCTGGAGGCCCCCCCCCCCACTTCTGCACATGGAGCAGGGGTCACTGGGGGGGGTGTATGTGAGGGAGGTATTTGTGAATTTCCTGCATTGTGCAAGGCGTTGGACTAGATGACCCTGGAGGTCCTTTCTAACTCCATGATTCTATGATTACCCTCACTGCAACTGAGCACTGGCAGGGGTGGGGGAGTATAGGAGTAAGATGACCCACTGATAGCAGGCAACTGGCAAGCCTAGCTTTAAATCTCCCCCAATAATACTTCTGGCAATAAAACCAATGTTCATGTTATCCTAAAACAGCATCGGTTATGCACCTACTATATTCCAACTGTGACTCACTAGGGACTCCTTAGTAGCAGAGCATGTGCTTTGCTTGTAGACAATCTAAGTTTTGATTCCTGGCATCGCCAGTTAAAAGCATTACATAGTAGGGGTGGGAAGGACCTCAGTCTGAGAATCTGGAAAGCTGCTGCCAGTCAGCTGACCTTGATAAACCAATGGTCTGACTCAGTATAAGGCAGCTTCATGTGTTCAAGAGTTGATTCTTGTTTTTTCCCAGTGGCCTCTATTGGAAAGAATGCTGAATGGTATATTCAAGGGGGGGGGGTGGTCAGGGTGGGAGAGCATGGTACAGAACATGTTGGTCTTTCTGTTTAGTGACCTCTTCTTGGAAAGTCCTCCATCTAAGTAAATAGGGAGTCTCGGTAGTCATGTTGTTGAAAATCCAGAGCACTGCAACTAACAGGAGTGCAACCATTACAGGAAGATAAAACAATGATCATTGATTCTCATTTGTCTGCCTTTTCTCTCTAGTAGGCAGCTGCCGCTGCTTCTAACAACCATCACTACTTACTTGGGCAAGTGAGGGAACAGTGATGGCTGCATGCAGCAGCCTCTGCTGCCTACCTTCTATGAGGAAGAGTGAAGGAAAGGAGAAATCACTGTCTCTATTGGTGGAGGTGGTGTGCAAACTGGGCAGGAGGGGTGAGCAAGCTCAATACTTCCCAGGGGGACCAATGCTATAACTGCCACCACCCAGAGAGGGAGAGAGAGAGAGAGGCAGAGACAAAGAGAGACAGAGCAGACTACAATCGCTGCCACATGCTTCCCAAGACCATGGCTCTCAGCAGCTGTCCAATGATGCTGTCCCCTGACACTGGACCACATACTGATGTCCAGGTGTCCTCTTAAGACCTGATCTTCTGTGGCAGGGCTACTGAATACAGAAGGAAGTTCTGATCAGTAAATGGAGCATCTTGTACACATCTATATGTATCTTTGGTTTCTGGGGTGGGGCCATGAGTCAGTGGAGGAACATTCAGTTTTCATGCAGAAGGTCCCAGGTTGAGTCCCCAACAAATAAAAGGTGATTTGAACAGCCTCAACCTGACAATACTGACATGGGTAAACCGATGGTCTAATTCACTATAAGGCAGCTTCATGTACCTGTGTGAATTCTGTCCAATAACCCTCTCCCTAGGCACTTGGAATGAGGTCATAAAATACTGAGATGAGGAAAAGAGCCAATTCCATGCAAGAACTATCACGTTACTTTATTAGCGGCAACATCCCGAGAGGCGTCTGGAGGGTCAGTGCTGTGTCTGATGATGCTTACCCAATGCTTCAACTCTCTTAGCCAGATTTGAACACTCCCAGTAGTTATCCATCCTGTATTTATCATGAGGCACTGAAAGATCCCTTTAGATAAAAAAGGCTAGTAGAACATCAGTTTTGCAACCACATTTTGAAAAAACACCTTTGGGGATGCATGATGTGGCAGCCATATTTCAAAAACACACCCTTGCAGAGGCCATTTACATCAATTAAAATGTTTGCTATTTATTCCAGCTGGATGACTTGAGATATTGCAGTTAGTTTAGGGGATGACTATTCCAGGCACTGGATGGCACTGGAACCTAAAGTGGCTTACAACACCATTCTCCCTACTGCCATTTTATTCATACAATAAAGAACCCTGTGAGGTATGTTAGGATGAGGGAGAGGTCTGAGGTCTCACAGACAGCTTCTGCAGCAGAGTGAGGATTCAAAACTGGGCCTTCCAGATGTTAGTTCTGCACAAACCAAGTCTTCGGATCTCCTAGGTTCTCACACACCTATGTCCTCCAATAGATACTGTTTAGATGTGACGTTGCCACAGATGTTTGAAGGTAACTTTGAACAGGGGCAGGGCTATTTTTGGGCAGGAACGCACAGGAACGGAGTTCCGGCTGGCTCCTGTGTTGGCCACACCCAGCAGGAACTTATTAGCATAATAGGCCACACCCAACGGCAGAAACTCATTAGGATTGGCTACATTAGGGGTATGTGGCCTAACATGAAAATTAATCCCTGCTACAAAAAAGCCCTGGGTTTTGACAACAAACAAGGTAACTGAATAAGAAGCAAAAGGTGGGTATGGCTGGATAACCACTCTTCTGGTAACATGGGGGTGTGGCCTAATATGCTAATAAGCTGTACTGTCAGTGGTGTGGCCTAATATGCTAATGAGTTTCTGCTGTTGGGCATGAGCTATTATGCTAATGAGTTCCTGCTGGACTTTTTCTACAAAAAAAAGCCCTGAACAGGGGAATTTTGAGGACTGAGTGACAATGCCTGAGGTTCAGAAAGGAAGATACCCCATCAAGCGGAGCATCTTGGCATCCTGCTTCTGCTTGACGAATCAACACATTTGAGCTAGTTACTGAAAATACTCTTTTACAGTGAATACCAGATATGGAGGATCCCAGTGACACTAGCATTAGCATATGAACTAATTCCTCTCTAATTATATCAGTCAGAGTGGATCTCTGTTAACATGGATTGCAAGAATGAAGGTGTACTATTTACATCATAGGTGTCAAACTCTTTGGTTACAAGAGCCAGATCTGAAATAAATGTCACTTTGTCCGGCCAGGCCATGTGTACCATAAAATGTAACACCAGGTACTGGAGATATAAACTTTATAAAGGACACTGGCAAACCCAATTAACAATATTATTTTTTTACTCAAAATACAAACAAAAGCAATTGATTCCTAGCAGTGAAAGTAATTGATTTACTGGGGAACCCACAAAAGCCCTAATAAATGTATTAATCATATGCAAGACTAGGTTTTCCCCAAGGGATACCATAAAAGGGGGAATACTTTACACTTCCATCCATACCAGTTGCTTGTGGGTCAGGTAAGAAGCCTGGACAGGCCGATTCTGCCCCTGGGCCTTATGTTTGACACCCTTGATTTACATGTTTCCATTTCAGTGTGTCAAAGGAAGTATGCGTGCACATGAAAGCTCATACCTTGAATAAAACTTTGTTGGTCTTAAAGGTGCCACTGGACTCAAACTTTATTTACATGTTTGTTTGACTGGAAACCTTGAATGTCTTTGAAGCCAAGCATGGAGAAACTTCTCTGCTTCAGATGTTATTCCATTGGTGGTTGACTTGCCCACCTGCAAATTTTAAAAAGAAAGGATGGAGGATCTGGTTTTTATGCCTTCCACCTCACAGTTGAGAGTGAAAGGCATCTGGGTCAGAACAAGACCCCAGCCATGCCTCATGCTACAGAAATCCATGCACTGGTCCCTCACCTTGGCAGGGAGTGACCTGTCCCTTATCTTCGCAAGAGAACTGGAGACACCATAATCCGTCACTCTGCCCTCATCGTTTCTCTACTGCCTAAAGGACTCCAATCAGAAGTGCCATGTTCAACGCCAGAATCCTTTAAGATTGCCACAACTGTTTAACCTTGGTGAATTTGCTGGAGCAGAACCCTTCTGCAGCTCCATCAAGGATGTGACAACAATGTCAAGATTGCCGAGATATTCTTGATTTCAGCGTGTTCTCAAGGAGTCTCCTCCAAGAGATCAGATTTCAGCTTAGGTCACCTGGGATGTCACCACTCCCAAAATGCTAGACAAAGGAGGTAGGCTGGTAAGGAGTTAAGGGTGGATAAGACACTAAGAGATGGCTGGGCACGGTAGATCCAGGCGTGGCTTCTCAGTTCTGTTCACATCTGCCCAGCAACCTGGGCAATTGGCCACCACCAGATAGACAGGAAGGTGAAGACGTGTGCCAAGATCTGCTGAACTTGTCGGTCAACATTCTAGTTTAATACCCATCCCAGCTTCTTCAGGCAGGTATATAAGCGAGATTACTCCCTCATCACCAGTTATCTGTCAACGGCTCCCAATCACTTTTGTGTCCTATTTCTGGAAAGCTACTGGCTCCTTTGGGTTATTTGGTTTCTTCCGGTGTCAGCAAGGCCCACCATGGTGGAGCGGCAAGTGGTCCAACAGCAAGGCCTTGTGGCCACTACGCAAGCCCATATGTTGATGCTTCTGCTGGCACTGATGGGTAAGGAATTCTGCCATTTTGTCCTTTTTGTGGTTGCTAATTCTTTTGGGGGTGCAAAACTAACAAGTTTTGGATCAGGAAGGCCAGGACTGCTGGGATTTGTTCCTAGTCCAGGGAGAGTAGGGGTATGAAGCAGGGTGGTGTATTTGCCATGGTCAGGAGCTGCAAATTAGATCTACAAGGATGGTAGAAAATGGAGGTATAGGATTCTGCAAATCTATTTCTACCGTAGCTTCTTTCATTCATCTTAAGAATTCTTTTTAGACCTGCTTGTATTTAGAAAATTATTTTCAATAGATAAGAGCTGTGTTGGATCAGACCAAAGATCTACCTAGTTCTGTATCCTGCTTCACGCAGTAGGCAATCAGATACCGCAGAAGGCCCACAAGAGGGCCACAGAGGCCCTGTGTTTGTTCCCTAACAACTGGTATTCAGAGAGATATACTGCCTCTGAGCATGGGGGTTCCATTTAGCCATCATGGCTAACAGTTGTTGCTGGATATATCCTCCAACAATTTGAAGTTATATAATTGAATGGCTATAACTGTTTCTACTGGCAGTGAGTTCCTCTAATTAATTATGGATTATGTGGAGAAGGACTTCCTAGCCTTGGATCCCCAAATTTCTATAAAACAAAAAAGGAAGAAGAGTCTATCAGGAGGGGCATCCCCTTGAGGTCCCTCCCCTCTGCAAACTCCACCCTCCCCAGGATCCGCTCACACGTCTCCAGGCATTTCTCAACCTGGAGTTAGCAACTATAACTCAGTGGCTCTACATATGTAGAACTGCTCTGTATATTATCTCTTTAACTAAGGCTCCAGTGTTCCGGCTCCCATATTACGTTCCATATCATATACACACATCTGTAGATGCTGAGTTAGTTTTTTAACTGTGATCCTGTTTTGTCAAACTATTGTGTATCTCTGCTTCTGATCAGTCCTAAACCCCAAAGAACAGTAATTTTTAAATCAGAGGAGGAATGACAGGGGAAATGAACTCAACCGTCACAAGTCACAGAGCGGAGCCTTCAGTAATGTATAACGAGGGGAAGAGGATGAAGACGTGTCCTTCAGTATGGGAGAGTCGCGTTCTTGTTTTCATTTGTGAAATGTTGGAGGGCATATGATAATCCCGAGCTCGGGTTTATATTTTTCTTGTGAAAGCCTTGCTACTTCAGGGACAGTTTGCCGCACCCTTATTTTACAAATATTTCTATTGCCTTCCTTTGCAGTTGCCTCTCCTTCGTTATCCATTCATTTAGGGAATCTGTAGGCCTGCTTTTCAGAACCCGCTGTAGATGACTTGTTACTGAAACAGTAAAAACAAGCCAAGAGAAACAGTTTCTAAAAGTCACATAATAGCTTCCTATGGCCCAGCAGCAATTTCTCAGTCTTCCGATGGGGTACCGCTGCCTGCTTCTTCAAATAGAAAGACACAACTGTGTTTCCTCTTAAGTCCCTGTTGCTGGCACGCTATGTGGAAACATGAGAAAATGCCACACTGTTATCTCAGAGAGAACCTGGGATAGGTTTGCCCGCCTTCAGGTGGGGCCTGGAGATCCCCTGCTTTTACAATTGGTCTCCAGCTGACAGAGATCAGCTCCCCTGGAGAAAATGACTGCTTTGAAGGGTAGACTGTATGGCATCGTACCATGCTGAGGTTCCTCCACTCCCCAAACTCCACCTTCTCCTGGATCCACCCCCAAAGTCTCCAGGTATTTTCCAACCCAGAGCTGGCAACCCTAACCTGGGAACTAGCAAGGCTTGAAATAGCACTGCTGCTATGAGGTACTTCCGCACTGTCATTTTTATCATTCATTTGTCCCTATTGCTTCAGGATTCCCCCCCCCCCCCATGTGTTCTGCTCTCTCTTGTAGTCCCAGAGCGAGCAAAACACATGTGGAAAGGGGGGGAATGACCCAAAGCAATAGGGACAAACGAGTAATAAAAATGACAGTGTTGAGGTAATACGTGCCTTTGCACTTCCTAATTCTATTTTAAACAGACAGGTGAGATCCTCACCCCTACAGAAATTTTGCTAGCAGGGGACCTGGCAACTTTCCAGTTTCTCCTCAAATTTCACCTAAAGTAAAATGAGGCGGCATTCTTATTTTTTACCTTGTAATTCTGACAAAGGTTTCAGAGATGTCATGTAAGGATGGCTCTGGGGGCAATGTCCCTTCTCTAGTGTTTTAGCCCACGTGTAATTGTTCCACAGGATCATCTTCTAAAAACAGCAACAACGTAAAACAAAGTAACCATCATAATATGTTCATAAAATTCCCTGGGTGGGATCCAGGTAGTTCCCCCCACTGTTGAAAAGGGGAAGAGGGTGCTCCTATAATGACGTACTGGGGATCATGTGATTTGAATGGACAGAAACCAGGTGAGGTCAGGCTGTAGTAAAATAAAGAACTGGCTGAGGTTAAGGCCCAATTTACACCTCCCCTCTGAAGTAGTTTGACTGCTGTCTTTTCCCAAGCTCATTTCACGCTGGTTTCAAATTTCACTACAGGGGGTCTGAAGAGTACTAAGCAACAGCATTTTTTTAAAGCAGTATAATGCTAGCTTGACCACAGGAGGCAATTAACGCATGTAAACATTAATTTATAAACTAGAACAAGTATGGTTTGAAACTAGAAACAGGTATAGACAGTTTTTTTTTGAAACTAGAATGATTCTAGCGGGAAAGTCAGATGTAAATTTGACCTAAATGAGAAAGCTCTCCAGATCCCAGCCTCTGCTTCTGTTGTTCCAATTTTCATCTTGAATATACTCAGGAATGAGCCTTTGAACCTTGCAGGGAAGGTTCTCCCACAACCAATTCTGAAATCTCTCCCTCCTCCCTGCAATATTTGATATGCCACACCTGTGGCTATCCTCCAAATTTGACTTGTATTTCACTTTAGAAGAGATTTGACGGTGTCTTAAAGTAGGGATGCCAACTCTAGCTTGAGAAATTCCTTGAGATTTGGGATTGGTTCCTGGCGTGAGGGAAACCTGAAGTGATGTCACGTTGCTTAAGGAATTGCTGGAGATTCAATGGTAAAACCATAGAGTTTCTGCTGATTCCTTGAGCGACATGATGTCACTTCCATTTCCCCTCCAAAGAAGTGACATCATGCCATGTGCAACTCCTGCAGTTTAATTTATTTATTTTTAAACTCCTGCTGCCTGAAGGAGCGGTGTCAGGAAGAGAGGGTTGGCACTGGTAGGCACACCTTTCCATCTTCCCTTAAATTTCACTTTAAGTAAAACTCTGCTGCGTGCATATCATGAGTTGCTTTTGTGTCTTTAAAATGCAATGCAGACAGCTCTAAGGTTGCCAGGTTGCTTTTTCTTCTTCCAAATATCCTGGAGGTGGTTTTGATTTAGGCATTTTGACAGCTGGAATTAAGACTGTTGTAAGACTTTAGTTGATCTTCTCTTGCACTCTGTTTTGATTTATTACTACATTCATATCCTGCCTTTCTTCTATCATGGAAAAGGTGGAGAAGAACAAGTTCCCAGGAAGACTGCCAACCGGGCCCCCTCTGACCAGACCTTGTTCCAGCTCAGCTTCAGAAAGAGTGCTATATGATGATGTGTGCAGGGAACAGGCTCCAAAGTCATTCAGTTTTCAGCCTGTTTGATGTATAGAAAATAATATCTAATTGTGGTTTAAGCAGGAAGAGAGTAGCGGAGGCGTTTGTAATCTCAATTAGCATTCTCACAAACGTAGTTTTCGTGTTTGTATTATGAACCTGATTGAACCGTGTTACTTCCCATGCAACCAAATGCCCACATTGTTTTTTGCCCTGCCTCTTTTATTCACTAGAGTGAATGAAACCATACCAGAAGGGCAGAATCTTTACAATCAATGTTGCTAGCATAGCTTATTATTGTTGGCTGAGTGTAGATATGCGGTAAAGTGGAGCACAAGCTGTTTAAAGAATAAAGTCAATTTATTAAGAAGAGAACTCACTTTGTAAGAAAGAGGACAAAGCAAGACAAGTCTAACTGTCTAACTAGCTAGGAGGGGAGTCCATAGCTAACTAGTTGTTCCCTCTGCTGCCCACTGCAGGATGTTCTTGTCATTTTCTTTATCTATGCACAATAGTCCTTGCATAGTCCAACAATTATTATTCTTTTTAAAAAGAAAAATCACATCACAGCCATGAGCAATGGGAACTGTGATTGTGTTAGAAAATGACCATAAATCTATGCAGACAGTACCATAAAACAGAGATCAAAGGAAGTGAAACCGGCATGCAGTGTGGAGGCTACCATAAAATCCAACAGTCAAAGAAAGTGAAACTGGTATGCAATGTAGAAGGGAATTTCTGTTCCACTGTGGGTTTGGTAAAACAGCGGAGCGAGTGCTAGATGCAGAATGGGCCTGTGTGAACTGGCAAAATCCAGTAGGAAAGTGCATTGAAAGTGGATTATTTAGTGTGTGTGACCACAGCCTATGCATGTTATGAAGAAATACTGCCTTTTGTTTGTCCTGAATCTACAGTCAATTACTTTGGGTGATGTAATATTAGGGGACAGGGAGACCAGACAACAGGGGTTCCCAGTATAGTGCCTATGGGCACCATGGCGCCCACTGACACCTTTTCTGGTGCCTGCCAAGTAGGGTTTCCAGGTCCCCTCACTGTTGTGCCAGGGGGATTTGGGGGCATTCTGGGGGTGGGCAGGATACTGCACCTGACACTCTGTTTTTTTGGGCAAAACTCTTATGGTTTTTTTTGCCTTTACAACCATAGAGTTTGACCAAAAACCAGAGCATCGCTGTGTGATGTCCCTGGTGCGATGACATCACCCGGAAGTGGCATCATCATATTGGGGATGTTGCGCAACAACGTCCCTGTTGGGGCGTGGGTTTTCCCCTGCTGACCAGCGGCAGATCAAAGTTCCCCAAAATGGGGGAAACCACCTGGCGCCTGGGGGCTGGCAACCCTACCGCCAAGTGTTTTCAGAAAGTTGGTGGGACCAGGTGGGGCTTTTCTCCAGCAAGGCTTCTGATTGGCTGTGCAGATTTTTAAAAAATGTTGCTTTGGCAGAAGCTGTCTCCACAGCACAAGGATCTTCACTGTGTAAGCTGCAGCAGCCATTTTGTCCCTGGTTCCACCTCCTTCAGCAGCCATTTTGTGGCTGTGCCCACTACACTGTGCCAGAATTCCAAAGGTGCCTACAGGCTCAAAAAGGTTGGGGACCCCTGCTATTCACCATTTCAGAAATCTCTATCATGTCCCCCACTTAGCAATCTTTTTCTCAGAGAGTAAAAGGTGCTCCAACTTTTCCATCATTTAAGGCCTAACTAGAAGATACTCTGGGAGTTCGGTGTCGAGAACAGCCAGAGTTTTCTCTGACTGTCTCTTATTAGATATGCAGTGGCTAGTTAGGTCCTTACCCTGACCTTGTTTTGCACCTTTACTGAGAGCCTTTCCCATGGGGGTGACCATAACTGTAGACAGCATTTCCAACTCAGTTGCAACATACGCTTATATAAAGACGTTATCATACTGCAGTTTTATTGTTCATCCTGTTCCTAATGACTCTATTAGTCTGACTCCTGCCAAGCAGTCTCACAACAATCTGTAAACATCTATCAGCACTGGCTCTGCTCTGTTGAAATTGCTAACATTTTGTTTTATAGGACATATATGGATTATCTTTTGGGAAGGGAGGGGCACAGGGAGGGATCTTACCCCTTTTGAGCTATGGTGATGCTAACCCTTATCTTACAATGGCTGTGTGATCACTGCACAAACATTAGCAGAGGGGAACTTTATTAGCTTTGTAGCGGATGAATAAGTCCTCCCTCCCTCCCTCCCTCCCTTTCTCCCCTCCTCCCTCCCTTCGTTCCTGAACTTTGTGCTGGGGTTTGGCACATATTCTTTAAAGGATTTGTGGTTATATTTGTACTTTTTTTAAAAAAAATTGGACTGTATGAGTACTCATATGGTACTGTGAACAAGCATTCTTTACTGAATTTATTTCTCCTTTTCTCCCATATGCTGTTTATAAATAATTCCCAATTTTGGGTGGGCATAGGGAGAGAGACTTGTGCTTCAGTGTCACTGATGTCACATGCGCTATCCAGTAGGCGCCAGTGGAAAGAGAAGGGCTAATTGTACAGCTTTCTAACAAAAAAAGCCCCGGGAGATAATTACACCCCTGGTGAAGTTTTTAAGACTCATCCAGACTGATGGATACATGTTATTACCAAATTCTTTGACATTATTAATTCTACAGGCTGAATACCCTTGGGGTGGAATGTGAGTGTTGTGATACCTCTGTAAAAAAGGGTACAGGGCTTTGCTATTTGACTAACTATAGACCTGCTAGTTCTATTAACATTCTGGCCAAATTATACATTGATACTTGCTGTAAAAACCGGGTCAGCTCAGAAAGATCATTTTTCCTGAGAAAGATTGCATTATGGGATTCTAAATGAATGCTTTGTGCTTGCTCACCCTGTATATAAATACATCATGATAAGAACTTTGGTGCCACTGATAGGGGGAAATCTGTGGGAACAGCTTGAGAGAAATAAGTTGGATCAGAGCTCCTAATCAGAATGCAGGATCTTTGTAATCACCAGGAATCTTTTTTCCATAGGATTGCTACATTGCTTCCCTCTAATTAGGCTGTTGCAGCAGCATCCATGTTGTTGAAATAAGCTAGGAGGGAACCCGGTATTAGATGTACACGCTGCCAGAAGGAGATGCATAAGCTAGGTCTGAAAACAATTGTAAGTAGCCTTCTTTTAAGGAGACATTGCCAGGATTCACAAATATACAGGATTTCATACATTCCAACTGTCCTGAGTGACTGGGGACACTTCCAATCTCCTGATTCCTTGTTCTTAGCAAATTGCTTCCCGATTTTTATGTCTGGGGTTCTCTTTAGTGTGAGTTGCTAGGCTGATCATTCCTCAGGGATTCAGTTGCAACGCCAGTGTGAATCCCAGTTCGATTTCAAAGTTGCAAATAGATGCATTGCCTCTAGCATCAATGCGTGCGTATGAACACTAAGGCACTGTTCAGTGCATGGTCTGCCGTTTCATACATTACTGGTCAGTTCATGCAGGGCATTTACGTTTTTCTAGTTTTATCTTTAATTCAAGAAACAAACACCTTCCTAAGCCTTTAAAGTAGTGGAAGACAGGACATTGTGGAGAAAATGAATACAGAACAGAGCAGGCAGAGTAGAGCCTTCAGTGATGTATAAGTCAGGCAATGATGCATTGCATGAGAATTGGGGGTGTTACCAGCATGTCTCCATTTCATCTGTAAAAATGCTGGAGGGTAAGGAGTTTGAGTTAAATATGATGGCCTTTTCATTTCAGATCCTTATCAGCTCTAGTGGGCATTCTGAAACATGTCCTGCTGTTGATTAATCTCTTTTGGTGGGCTATGAATGGCACACATCTCAGGGGTGGGGGAAGTATTTGTGGTTTGCTACGTTATTTTAGTTTTAACTTGCAATGTTTTAATTATTACTGTAAGCCTGAGTCGAGAGGAAAGGTAGGGTATAAATCTTTCAATCAATTCATCAATGGTATGACACAAAAGATTTAGCATGGGAATAAGTTATTCTCATTCATTCCAGTGTAATTCTTAATTAATTTATTTCTTCTTAGTTTATTTCTTCTTCATTAATTAAGAATTACACTGGAATGAATGAAACTTAACAGAACATGCACTTATGTTCATTCATTCCAGTATAATCAATTAAGAATTATGCTGGAATGAATGAACACAATTAAGATTTCTACTGGAATGAACATAACTTGTGTAACTGAATAAGTTAATTAACTAAATAACATAATTAATTAATTATAAATTATGCTGGAATGAATGAACGTAACTTATTCCCACACTAAATCTTTTTGTGTCACAACATACACATTTTTTACAAGCCTTTAATCCTTTTGTGTGGGAAACACACAAACACAAGACAGACTGTTTTTTGTTGTTCAGTCGCACAGTCAAGTCCTACTCTTCGCGACCCCATGGATCACATCACACCAGGCCGTTCTGTCTTCCATCGTGCTCTGGAGTTTGTTTAATTTCATGTCTGTTGCATCAGTAACACTGTCGAACCATCTCATCCTTTGCCGTCCCCTTCTTCTTTTACCTTCAATCTTTCCCAGCATCAGGGTCTTCTCCAGTGAGTGTTCCCTTCTTATTTGGTGGCCAAAGTATTGGAGCTTCAGCTTCAGTATCTGGCCTTCTAGGGAATAGTCAGGGTTGATTTCTTTTAGGATTGACCGATTTGAATCCATCATGCAGTGTGATTGCAAGTGAAACCAACAAGTGCACCAAAACACTGGCCTTTCTGTAAAGCTAGTAAGTGATGACAAAAAACAAACTGATATACAAGCAAGACCTGCCAGAGTTCAAGTTACCAGCCAAATCTGTTTCTACAGAATTTGTCTGCTCAAGTCTGGGACTGCAGAAGAGAACTGCTCCAGTTGATAAGTGTTTTATTTTACAATATATGGTCCCTGTCAGCAGTACTCAGATAGGCCTCGTGATCCATGAGGAGACATGTTGTTTTTAACAAACTTCATCTAACCTTAAGATGAATTCCAATCTGCGGTCCCTTCTCCACATCAGCTGAATGTTTCCGCGAACATGGCATACGAATTTCAACCAGCTGCACCTTGAAATCCACATTACCTCATCCTCACAAATCTCAACCAGATGGTTCCAATTTTGAAATCACAGCAGAGAGTGTTTGTCTTTCTGCTCCAGCAAAGAGTCGGGCCAAGTTCTTGTGAATTTGCTAAGTTTCCCAGTTTTCTGGCAGACTCTCTAGACGAACTGTCCCACGAACCCTGCCGACCCCTTTCTTCACCTGCAGATAACTTTCCATTGCCTTTCTGCCAGGATATTTTCCTGCCCACCTTCCTTCCTTTTAACTTCTCCTTGATGGTCTATTAATTTTACAAGCTCTTGGCCTCCTTGTCGAAGTCGGCTCAGCCACTGTTCTTGCCAGCTTGTTTCTAACACTCCTGCAGGATACATTTTTTCCGGAAACATTCCTCCTTCTTCTTGCAGACATTAAATCACTCTGCCTCCCTCTGCATGCTTTTTTTTTCTTTACCAACTGCCTCCAAGTTCTCGTATTTCTGCTTCGCCCTTTGATCTTGGTAGATTAGTTCTGTGCGGTTGTGGTTTTGTAGAGATTTAAATCAGCAGCACTTGAATGTGCTTTGATGCTCCTGTGTATCCTAATTGCAGCTGATTGTTATTAGACACTCTTATAGACTTTAGACGTTTCCATCCAAACCTGGAAGAATTGGTGGTCCTTTGCTTATGTTCCTGAGCCGTTTTGAACTTTGTGATCCAGAGAGATGGATCCAGCCACCATTTTAGGTTAATGTCACAGAGTTTTCCTCCTTCACCCCCTCCCACACGGCTTTTATCAATGCAGATTCTCCATAGTATTTTTGGTGGTCAAAAAGGACCCACGCCTCCTTTTTTTGCCAGCCAAAAATCTGGCTAGATTCAACCCAGAGTTTATTTGTGTTCCTTTCTACAGGCAAGATTCTAACTGAATCCTGGTTTTGCTAGAACTAATAATAAACAGCATGGCGCACATCAGTCATTAAAGCAGCAAAAGCAGGTCATCCAGGGGTTTCTACTTAACACAGGTGACTCCCAACAAATGTAGGAAAAGATGGCTTTGTACATTGGCCAAAAGAAATAAACCTCCTAAAATGGACTGGTGAGGACTGAATATGCTCTAGAAGGTATGGGATATTGAAGGCAGGGTCATTCAATGGGAAAAATTGTAGGATAAATTAGTCCAATTGAGTTATTGATTATACTATCATGGAGAACCGGTACCCTGGAGAGACTACTGACATTGGTAAACCAATGGTTTGATTCAGTATAAGGCAGCTTCATCTGTGTTTGCTCTTTGGAGGGGCAGTGGCTCAGTCATAGAGCATCTGCTTGGAATGCAGAAGGTCCCAGGTTCAATCCCCCGAATCTCCCGTTCAAAGGACCAGGCAGTAGGTGATGTGAAGGGAAGGGATTTTCCAAACTGTTTACCCCACCTGAGCAAAATTCATCCCAGGCTTCTAACTTGCCTGTGAAATAATAACAAGATATCTCTGAACAGGCTCAGAGTGCCCAGGGGCAGCAGCTGTCCCATGGCCCAGGCTGGGAAGGTTCCTGAATACCCATAACCCTCCCCTCACCCAACAGAGGGGGAGGAAGAAGAGCCTCTGGGGCTCAGCAGCTTGGCAGTTGCTGCGGTTCCCTGCCTCCGCCCTCAGTGGTGATGCAACCACACACCTCCATTGGGGCTTGGGAACTCCCACCCATCTGGTATGGGGAGAGAGCTGTCCTTCGAGCCTGGAGTGGCTCAGTTAGAGATGTGTGGCTAAGGTGTATGTGTGGCCATGATTCTGGGCCCACATCCTGGACTTTTGGCCAGGGCCACAGAATCATTAACACTGCTCCTGAGAGTATCATTCCTGTTCTCATCCAGTAACTACAGCTACTTCTGATACATTTCAGATAAAGGCAGGGAGATTGTTTTGAAGCAGTTCAGCCTGGGTATTGTGCTGCTTTCCCTTACATCCTGATTTGTGCACCTCTGAGACCTGGGGTGGACATGCAACAGAAAAAACTGGTAGAGTACTGAATGGATTGTATCACTTCAGATTGCAGGTGGAGGATCACCAGTCTGAATAGTTCCTTCTATGTTAAAAACTTCTTGTAGGCAGAAAACTAGCATAGCCAACCAAGGGCTAGTTGATGTGCTAGTTAAGTGTTTCCAGGAGTTTATTTCATGGGGAAGTATTCAAAATGGCACCCCCACATCCATTTTGAAGTGGCAGAGTCCATCCTATCCTTTCATGGTACTAAATGTGTAGACTATGCCTAAATCCGGTTAAATATTACAGAATCCTATTTTCTGTGTCTGTGAGACTGTGGAAGATAGCTCCATAGATTTTCATACACAAGGTGTGGGTTGAATCCAGCCTGTTTTTTCCACTTAATCTCACCCAGTTCTCCTCATGACAGGCCCTATCCCACATACTTTTAGTATATGTGATCCACTGAGCATTTTTAAAACTGCCAAGAGACAGAGAAGCATGCATCTATTATATGGTTTGAATTAAATAGCAACATTTCTAAGGAATATAAATCCACAGCTACATTACAGACTAAAACTTCCTGTCTTTGTGGAATCCTGGGAACTTCTTTGAGGTAATTTTTTTTGGGGGGAAGGGGAAAGGCTAACGATTCTGAATGAGAATTCAGCACCCTCATAAAACCTCAGGTTTCCTTAGGGAAAACCACAATAAACCAAACATAAAATTGTTGGGCAGATATGCCTTGAACTGAATTGAAAATGATGGTTTCCCAACATTAACCCTACTCAAAACTTTAAAGAAAACCAGGAAAGATTCCTTCCACTGTTTTGGCTTATAGGCATTAAAATAATAATAATAATGCTGTGGTTTCCTTCAACACCTCCCATGAATCATACTGTAGACTGACTGTGGGTTGAACCTAACTAGGTTGTCTGCTGGTGAAAAGGGACAGCCGGGTTTTCTTTGATAACCAAAAACGGACTATTCTGGGGCCTCTGTGGAAACACCATGTGGGATGGGGACTGTTGGAAGGAGGAGTAATGGGAGATATTGAACTAAATCAGGCCAGCTCATGGTATCCCAGCACCCTAATCCTATGTTTCCAATTCATATGCTAGATCAGATGACTTTTCCACATCATTTTGAAGTGCTGGAATTGGCTAAACAGATTGGTTTCCACTGGTAGATCACTCTTGTTGGATCAAGGCCAAAGTGACTGTTCTTGTAGCGTGGAGAATAAAGGGCAATGTCTGGTCGCACATAAACATTTCCATTCCGATTTATTGCCATGGGAGGTTTAAGCACATGGTTACAAGAATAAATGAGACTCCTGCATGCATAACTTTGCCTCTGTGGACAAAAGTCATGTTGGACGGGGGGCTGTATTAAAAAAGTGAATGGAGTGAAACTGAGTGAAAAAAATAGTTGGATCTAACACACTATTGGATGCTTGAGGCCATTTTGTTCAAGGCTGAGGTCCAGGAGTCAAGGCAGAAATCAAGGCAGGAGCAGGGACAGTCTTAGTGATTCTGGGCCCCTGGGCAAAAATCCAGGATGGGCCCCCAGAATCACTGATGTCCCACTGCTAGGCCCCGCACTCCACCTGCCCTCTGCCACTTGGGTTCAAGTAAAAACTGGCCCTCAGCCTTTGTGATGTGGGAGGGAGATGCTGCTGCCCCCAGAAACTGACTGCCCGAGCCTCAAACAGGTAGAAGCAAGTGGCCACTACTACTGAGCTGGCTGCCCAAGCCCCAAATGGGGCAGCCATGAAAAGCTGCTGCTGCTGAGCTGGCTGCCCCCCGCCATTGGGAGTTAGGCCGCGGTCACACGGCCCCTTTAAATCCGGGAGGGCTCCCGGATTTAAAGGGGCCGCATTTTTCAACTGCGGGTTGGGATGCCCATACATAGTGTTTTCCCGGGGTCGGTAAAAGCGGGAGCAACCCGCATTGGAGCCCGCTTCGCTGCGGGACTCTCTGCGGGGCTATGTAGACGGACCCTTTAAATGCGGGAGGAAGCAGCCCTTCCTCCCGCATTAAGGGGCCGTGTGACCGCGGCCTTAGAGTCAGAGGCAGTTTCCGCCCCTCTCCAGCATGGATCCTGGAGCAGCTACCCTCATTGTCTGTTGGTTAAGACTGCCCCTGTGCAGGAGAGTCTATAGCACTGTACTACATAGGCTAGACAACTCAGGTTGGGAAATTCCTGGAATCCAAAGCAGCCATTTTCTCCAGGGGAACTTATCTCTGTACTCTGGAGATCAGTTGTAATTCCTGGAGATCTCAGGGTTGCCAACCTCCAGGGCCCAGCATTGTGTGATGTCCTGTCCACCCCTGGAACGCCCCCCAAATCCCCCCACTGTGACAGTGAGGAGACCTGGTAACCGTAGAAGATCTCCAGGCTGCACTTGAAGACTGGCAACCCTATTTTAAAAGCTGAGGGTGAACTGAGGTCTTAAGTATTGATGCAAGGAAGTGGATATGCAAGCCTTACCCTTCCGGGGGCAGGCTACTGGCTTGTAAAGATGCCATGCCTGGTTATGGCAGTGAGTACTCCAAAAGTGTCACACTGTTTCAGGCTTTGTGAGGCCCAGGGGGGGGTCATTTGGGGAGAGACCTCATGTGCTGCAGTGGGTGTGTGAGGTCTGGATTGGAAAATACCTGGAGACTTTGGGGGTGGATCCAGGAGAGGGCAGGGTTTGGGGAGGGGAGGGTCTTCAGCATGGTACAGTTCCATAGAGTCCACCCGTCAAAGCAGCCATTTTCGCCTCAGGAGCTGATCTCTGTCTGCTGGAGATCTGTTGTAAAAGTGGGAGATCCCCAGGCCCCACCTCAAGGCTGGCAACCCTAGGTGGAGGGTTCAGGATCCATGTCTGAGACCCTGGGTAAGGGGGCTGGCTCTGGCTTCTGGGGCTTTTCTGGCACATCAAATGAGGGCCCTGGAGGTGCATCAACTACCTCCTCCTGTGGTTGTGTCAGGTAGCCATTCCCTTCATTGTTTGAATCCTTGGTCTCTTTGTCTTACAAGAAGTAGTCTGTATTCTGGTCCGTGACATATTCAGAATATGGTTTTAAAGATGCGTATTGCCATGCTGTTCCTGGGTGTGACTTCCTGCTACTAGAAACTAAAGGAGGTAGTATTTCTAAGAACATGAAGATGTTAATATTTGAACATGCATAGTGAGGTTTGGTGTGTTGTAAGGCATGGCGAGGTATGATTCATTGGCCAAGCATGTGCTTTGCATGGAGAAGATCCCAGGTTCAGTCCCTGGCATCTCTGACTGAAGAGTCTCAGTAAAGACTGAGGAACTGGGGAGCCACTGCCAGTCAGAGTAGGCAATTGTAGAGCAAAGATTAACCAAGGGTCTGACTTGATATAAGGCAATTTTATGTGTGTAACAGAAATATAATAGGGAAGAAACAAGAACACTTTGGGAAAGCCATCCTGGGTCTGATTTCCATGAGCTCCACAGTGACTGCCCTCTATGGTTGTTTCCATGCTGTTCCAGTTATGTGTCTTCATTCCACTTGGACAAATAAGGAGTGTGCTGGGTCAAATCCCACCTAGCCCAGTTTTCTACAGTGGCCAATAAGATACCCAAGCAGGGGCACAGAGGCCAAAGCCTCTTCTCCTCCAACAGTTGGAAATCAGAGGTCTACTGCCTGTGAACATGGCGGTAACATTTAGCAAAACTGTAACAGCCACTGATGAATCTACCTTCCATGAATGATGGTTGAATGGATAGTACATTACACTGAAGGCAGTCATTCTAGAAGCTGAAAGGATATTATCTGGGTGAAATGCTCCCTCTAAGCTGTGGAGTCCTGTGAGCAGAAATCGTACTTTGTGAGCTACTGGCATTAAAGTTGTGAGTGAGCTATTTGGCTACTGCATAGATTAGTTTGCCCAGGACTTGGTGGTCTGTAACCATATCTGTATATAAACAGAAGAAGCACATGCTACTAGTTATGCTGTGGAAGAATTCATGGGCACTGTGGAAATAATGGTTCTCAGAAGAGTTAGTCACACCTTAGGTGAGTGCATTGAGAATAAATCTTATGCGAATCAGCCCCCATGTTTTCATGTCATTTTGTGTGATTGCTGACTGAATTTCTTCCGTAAAACATGTGCCATTTTAAACATTTTTACATCAATAAATCAACTTTATGTGCTGTATGCATATTATACATATACATGGCTGCATGTTCTAAGTATAAATAGCATGCAAAAAGTGTGTGATGTCTTTGATAAAAAAGCATCTATAAAACCAACAAAAACAGAGAACAGAAACCCACAACCAGAACTGGAAACAATTGTAAAAAAGAAATGAAACTGGGATCATTTATTTCTCTGGGTCTAAAATGTTGCTCAGCAGGGATTCTAGGACAGATAAATATATCCATGTGAAATGGTTTCCCGAGGGTTGGAAGGGTATGAATTTTATAAAATATTAATGGCTAGATTTTTATATTTTTATATGATTTTATCATGTTTACTTTGTACAGGGGCAGTTTTTCTGTAGAGGCGGCCTATGGATTTTCTGACTAAAGAAACAAACAAACAAAACCAGGGACTAGGGTTTTAAGTTTGAAGGCCAAATTCTGTGTTCAGAGATATGTACTTCTGGCTGCTTGGTGCTACCAACAGATAGGAAAGAGCAATATTATGGGTACTGTGGCAGTACCCTCTCCTTGGTGACCCCTCCTTGGTGACCCCAACATAGACCCCTCCTACAGGTCAGGCCACAAAGAACTATGTTGAGCAGGTACCCCCCCCCCCCGAGACTCCATTGCGAGAGGTAACAGGGCCTCTGACTTCTGTGGAACACAGCGCCTCAGGGAAAATGTGTCGCTCAGGGGTTGTGTCATTTCACCTCCTCTTTTTCTCACTGTACGAACATGGGTAGCGATATCATCTTAACGAGCCTGCGCCAGACGAGTGCCGGCATGGAGAGGTCATTAATGCCGATGAAAGAGGCGCCGTAATAGTTTCTTGAGTTGATTCTGATGATATTATAATTGGGTTTCAGGGCGTTGGCAGGTGGGTGGGTGAAAGTAAATTATGGCTTTGCTAAATTAGTTTTGAAGAGGGAAATTGTCTTCGGAACACCGGGCCTTGATCTGGAATGGAAAGTGTGATGCCATGGCAGAGCGGCAGACTGATCTGATCAAGAGGGACAAGGAAAGATCGATGTTCCAGACAGTGGAGAATTCTGGACCATACCAGATTATTGTTTCCTACTTGTGACTGGCGACAGGAAGGCATGGATCTCTGTGGGTTGGGATGAAGCGATGGGTTGGGCTGGGAGCCAGCTTAGCTGCCCCACCTCGGGCACTGCTACATTTTCCCAGAGTCCACGATCCATATACAGGCATCCTGCCTTCCTGTTCCTTTATCTTGGATAATTGCGGCCCCTGATAGAAAACCAAGTAAGATATGGGTCTGGGCTGACCACTCGGAAAAGAACACCAAAAGGCTTCTGGTTCTCCCCAGGATTTCAGCATGTGAAAATGGCAGAAGATTTTCATTTCAGCTAGACGAGCTCCTAATTTTGATGTTTGCCTACTCTGTTTTTTCTTGTTGTCTGCCCGGCTCTCAAACTTACTGAGATTGCTGAAGCCCCTCTATTAAAATGTTTGCACTTCTTCCCCATTTTGCTTCAATTTCCCCTTTTATACATGCACAGCCCACTTGTTCATTAAAAAAAAATAATCTAAGTTTTCCTTTGAACAATAAAGCTCTTTGGAGCTTTCTCTGAAATTTTTCAACTCACTATATGTTGTCTGTGGGTGCTGGGAGCTAACAACGGCCCCCCAATGGCTCAGGGTGTTTGGAGTATTTGGGAGGGAAAGGGATAGATCTTTTGGCTTTCTCTAGATACAGTTTTGGGTACAAGAGCACCTACTTGTAATGATGACTAGGTACCCACTGGGGATGCTGTATGGCTGGTTAGGAATATAAATCTGGCTATCTTAGGCCCAGTGTCACTTCTACGTTTCCTCTTATCTGTGCCTTGTTATGTTGCAGGTGTGCAGGAGAATCAGGCATCCAGAGGTGAGTGCATATTTATTGACAATCTAGCATATATTCGGTCTAGGACCATCTTCTTTCTATTAGGACTGTGGGCTGGTGGTTGAGTCAAGTTTGTACAGGGAACATCTCCTGCCTTTCTGCATTCATCTTGTTCCATTTGAACATGCCATTCTGCTACCTTCCCCTGGCAGTTCCCAAAGTGTCTGCTGCAAGAAATATATTAAATTAAGTCTCTGAGATCCTTAAATGCTGATTCACAGAATGCTGCACCTCTGCTTAAATCTCTGCTCTAGCCTTACCCCCTCCAATCAGCATGGCCCAAGGGTGGTTATTTTTTTCAGTTTCTGTAGAATAGGTTGCTCGTTGCATCTCTGCATGATTTGCTGCTCTAGCCTTGTCTCTTTCCAATCAGGCTGTTCTGTGGGTGGGTGGTTCTTGCCTGGTTTTGCACCAGGTGCGATCAGCATGTCCACTTGCTCCTGATACAGAAACCCAGGTGAACGACCTGCTTTCAGAGGAGGCTGATTATTCCATCTCTGCATGAAAATCTGCTGTGAGCTTGCCTTCTTTCCAAGCATGATAAGGACAACGGCCAGGCAAAAAGATTGCCTGAACACGTTTGACCGGGATCAGTACGATCTCAGTGCCCTACTCAGTACTCCCAAGCCAGAGCCCTCCGACGATCCTCTTCTCTCCCTTGCAGCCTGTGGACAGCCTCCCATCAGCCTCAACCGGATTGTGAAGGGACAGGACACAGTGCCGGGCGAGTTTCCTTGGCAGATCAGCTTACAGCTGAACAAGAGACATGTGTGCGGGGGGTCCCTCATCTCGGAAGAGTGGGTCGTAACTGCAGCACACTGCTTTTATCAGTGAGTAGACGGGGCTGGGAAATCTGGGTAGCTGACACCCCCCGACCCTACTGTCTCCCACCCTAGAACATCTCTCGACCCTGCCCTACACTTGCCGTCCTGTTTCCAGGTTTAGGGATCTGTCCCAGTATCGCGTCCTCCTGGGGGTCAACCAGCTCTCCAATCCTGGTCCACAGGCATGTTGCTTGGAAGTGAAGCAGGTCATCATCAACCCAATGTATGCCGGCCAGACGACCAGTGGGGACATTGCCCTCGTGCAGCTGTCAAAGCGGGTCCGCTATTCAGACTTGATCTTGCCCATCTGTTTGCCGGATGCCTCTGTGAAGTTTCCCCCAGGCAAACTGTGCTGGGTCACTGGCTGGGGCAACTTGCGCCATTCAGGTAGGTCTAGGAAAGAGGAAGAACATGGGTGGAGAAAGTGGAGTTCTAGGAACAGAGTGACAGGGTTCTGGGCAACCCCTGATTCCTGAACGAGAAGCGCTGAGGATTAAGACTGCCTGGTGATCCTGTTGTATCCCCTACCTGCCTGCCTTGGTATCATTATTATGGCTGTCACTCAATGAACTGAAACCTTGGCTGGCTGACTGCATGATCTGTGATAAAATTAAAGGGCGGCATCTACTGAAGCACATGAGTTGAGTACATCAGCTAAAACACAAAAGAAGAAGGCTTTCTTCTTCAGATCTATTGTTTTATCCTTATGCAAACCAGTGGGTCAAACCTAGAAAGACTTGCTGAGAAAACACACAATAATTCAGAAGAAGAAAGTCTTAGTTTTCAGGTATGTCACAGCAGAGGTCTCTGGGGAAAATGAATGCTTTGTCCCAAAAGATGCCTGCCACCCATTTAGTTATTTCTCTCCTAAAACAGTGACTTCCCATCTTTCCCTGTGGCTGAGGAGGGCCAAAACATACAAAATGGAATAAACTCCTAATGAAACAACTCCCCTGTAAAAGACAATGTTTGTGGTGAACACCCTATTAAAAGTCCTAGATTAAAAGTGCCAATTGCTCAGGAGCCCCCTTAAGGGTTCTGTCAATATCAGAACCTGCTGCTCTGGCTGGCAGCAGCTCTCCAGGGTCTCTGGTGTCACAGGGAAAGGTAAATGAAGCGGAGAGGCTGGGGAAGAATACGCAGCAGAATGGCAATATTTATAGGGTTGCCAGATCCAGGTTGGAAAACGCCTGAAGATTTGGAGATGGACCCTGCTCAGGACAGAGACCTCAGTGGGGTACAATGCCACAGAGTCCATCCTCCAAAGCAACCATTTTCTCCAGGGGAACTAATCTCTGTAGTCTGGAGACGAGCTGTAAATCTGGGGGTTCTCCAGACTACAGAGATCTCACCTGGAGGCTGGCATCCCTAGGATATTATAAGAACACCAGAAGAGCACTGTGGGATCAGACCAAAGGTCCATCCAGTACAGCATCCTGGGCACGATCCAACCAGCTTTTTCACTCAGTATCATGCAATGCTCCTTAATATAGTCCCCCATCCTATGTGCTTTTTTTTGGGGGGGGAGGTCTTTTGATCTCTAGAACAACTGTTTTGGATAGCCAACAGGGACCTCCTTCTCTCTTTCTCACCAGTGGAAAACCTGGTTGAATCTGTGTCTAACAGTAATAGCCAGATAACTCTGGAAGGTCCACAGAGGTATAAAACCTCATCCTATTATTGCCTCTGAGCTACTGGCACTGAGAGACACCCCCACAACCTTGCCACTGGAGGGATGAAGAATTACCTGCCCACAGCCCTATTTCCCACCCCCAAGTAATTGAGGAGCAGAGGGAAAAAAAGGACCTCCAAATAGTAACAGTCTAGGAAGACCATCACTCGGAAGTGACATCACATCCTCCCCAAACTCTGCCTTCCCCAGGCACCCCTCCAATAGCTCTTGGCATTTGCTGAGGCAATGCTGGCAGCCCTACATTCAGCCACCATGACACAGTGCCATTGGTTGTCTTATCTGCCAGTGAGTGCGCCCATCCATTATGAACACAGTGGCTTGGGGAAGGGCAGCAGGTGTGTGGGAGGAGCCCAGGAGGGTGGGCTTTAGGAATCTCCGGTTCAGTGGTGTGCGGTGTTGTCATTGCAGTTGACCTTCCCTCCCCACAAACCCTTCAGAAGTTGCAGGTGCCCATCATTGACTCCAAGACATGCAGCGAACTCTACCGAACCAACATGGGTGATGGCCTGACTCCACGGATGATCAAGGATGATATGATCTGTGCTGGGTACGCTGAGGGTCGGAGAGATGCCTGCAAGGTGAGAGAACCACAGCATTTGCTAATTAAAGGGTAGGCAAAGGTATAGCATAAGACTGGAAGATCTTGCTGGATCAAAACTAAAATCGCATCAGTCCAGCATCCATCCCCCCAAAGTGGCTAGCTGGCTATTTCCTGGAAGCTCACAGGCGGGGCATGAAAATAATAGCTTTCAGTATACTAGTTCTGAATCAGTTCAATTTGGTTCTCATGGCTCTAGTAGCCCTATGCCCTAACTGTGCCTACCACCAATACCCCATCCTCCATGCATTTGTTTTTAGAGCTATCGAAACCAGTGGCCACCACCCCATTTGGGGACACTGAATTCCATAAAACGCCATGTATGAAAAAAGAACTTTATTTTGGCTCTCCTGGATCCATAGAGATCAATTTCATTAGAAGTTTCCCCACCTCTATTCTGCTAGAATGGGAGATAGAGCCCTGTAACCATACATAGTGCGTGAGGTTGCTTTACTCATAATGCATTGATATATGTGGTCGCCATTTTGTATGAAGGGGCAATCTGCAGATTTTAAATAAAGTAAGTATGATAATTGAATGGCGTTGTTTTAACCTTTTGTTCTTTATATTTAGATCAAGGTGGGTAGCGGTGTTAGTCTGTCTGTAGCAGTAGAAATGAGTAAGAGTCCAGTAGCACCTTAAAGACTAACAAAAATTGTGGCAGGGGAGGAGCTTTCGTGAGTCACTGCTCACTTCTTCAGATACAGCTGGAAAGGGAGTCCATCTGTCCTATATATTGTAAAGTGGAGTGATTTCAGATGCCAAAGGACATTAGCAGGGAAATGACAATAGAAGGTGTGCTACGATTAGGTGTGATATGCAGAGCGCTAGCAGGCCTTCTACCTGTCTTCATACACCTAATCAAATCACACCATATATATGACAGATGGACTCACATTCTAGCTGTATCTGAAGAAGTGAGCAGTGATTCATGAGACTTCATATACGTAGTCTTTTAAGGTGCTGCTGGACGCCTACTCTCTTCTTGATGTTAGTTAGTTCGGTTGATATTTGTCTAAAAGCCATTGTGCCATTTATGCTTTTGGAAAAATTGCAGTAACATAATAGCTCACAGGAAATGGCTGCCCATTCAGTTGCAAGGATAAGTTGTTATTGTAACAGATCAAAGGTTTTTTGCTGTGAAAATCACTGCATTTTCAGATCCATTTATCTGTCTGTATCATTTCCTTTGGAAAGTGTTACTGGATTTTTTTAGTTCCACGAATAACTTGTCCCTTTTCTCCTTTACAGTCAGAGCCAGTAATTTAAACACCAAGTCTTAGCATCTGGTATTGTTTGATCCTTCCAGAATTTAGCAGCACAGAAGTTTCAAGAAGTTAGGTGTAACAGAAATATATTAGATCAAGGTTTGGATCCAGCCAGTTTTTTTTTTCATTCAGTCTCACCCATTCCCCCTCCTCTGTCTATGCAGGTCTCATGATCCTCAGTATAGATAGTTTTGTGGTCAAAGGAGACCCCTCCTCACCAGTGGAAAAGTTGGTTGGATTCAACCTTAAGCTCTCATCTTCACATCCTACAATTCCTTGAATGTTACCCCCAAAATATTTCTAGCACACCTGGTATCCCATAGTCAATATTATAACTCAGTTTTTGAATGTAATGTAGTCATCATGAACAGCCTGGCTTTCAACATTTATCAGCCAGTTTGAGAGTTCCATGCTCAGAACCTAATTCCCAAACATATGCAGGCCCAATTTGGATCGGAACCACGGTGTGCAAGGAGAGGAAGCTTAGTGTGCATCTCCACATCATTTCCTGACTTGAAAAGTCTCTAGGAGTCACTTTCCCCTCAGCTGGAGAAACATGAATACTCATGTGCTAGATATTAATTTCTGCAATAGTTCAGCTCCCTGGGACTGTTTCAGCCTGGGAAACTGTGCAGGGGGAAGGTTTAAGGATCCTCCCTTTGTACGTCATGGTCCCCATCTGAAGAGGCCCAATGTGCATCAGCAATAAAGTCTGAGCACAGGACTTCCAAAGAATGTCTGCTTGACATGAGTGGGATGGTCCCATGGGAGACATGAGCCCTTTGTAATGCATAAACTGGTCCTTAAACTGAGTGTTTTTGTTATTACTGATTTCTATTGTCTTGGTTCCCAGGGCGACTCTGGAGGTCCCATGGTGTGTTTTGTTGGTCATTCTTGGGTCTTGGCTGGCATTGTCAGCTGGGGAGAAGGATGTGCTATCAAGAACCGTCCTGGTGTGTACAGTCGACTTACGTACTTTCAAAACTGGATCCACAGCCACATCCCAGATATCAAATTTGTCAAAGACCCAAATGGCCATGAATTACAGGATTGGCAATCGGCTACCAGAAGCCAGAAGGGTCCCGGAATTCACATATCCAGTCATGCTTCCTCTGTCCTTGACAACTTTTTGATGTTATTGGTGTGTCTACTGATTCTTATGTAACCAAGAGACAGAGGAAAGTTTCCTTCTTTTCCAAACCATGCTGTTATAGAACACTGTTAAAGACACTGTTGACCTTCTGCTGACCTCCCTGGACTGAATTTGTCCGAGTGAAGCATAAGCCATAGCAGTACCAAACAACTTGGGTTTTGTTGTCTCTTTAAAAGGAAAAAAAAAAGATTTTCCTTTCTATTTATTGTTGGAAACTTCTTTTAGAATAGTTGCTATCTGTTTCAGGAGAGACATTTCAAGAACTTATATGCAGCACAAGCAAATTGATTAAAACAGTCCATATTCTTCAACCTCAGAGGATGATCTTAAATTGGGTAGAAATGGTGGGGGAGGGAAGGATTTCTGCAAGTTATTTTTTAAATTTCTCAATATTAAATTAAAAGCAACCACACTGTTTAACTAGCAGGCTAACTTCCCCACTGCAAAATAAATGTTGGTATTCTGAAGTTGTCAGAATAATCACAAACACCAATGCAAGTCCAGTCGCAACTTAGATACCAATAACATTTTTGGTGGTACGAGCTTTCAAGAATCAAAGCTCGCTTTGTTGGATACAAGTCAGAATGGAGATCCACCAATCCCTGTATCCCAGTCTGAAGGTGAGAGGGGTGATGCAAAGAAAAGAGCCAGGATGCAGATGTATAATGCAAAACATAATTGGCTTGATTCAAACGGGAGAAATGCTCAGGAAGAGAAAACTAGCAAATGTCGTGAGATAAGACTCCTGTGTCCTTATTCAGCCCTGGGGGAGGGTCCAGAAACACTCTGTGTAAGATATGCACATTATGATGATCTGACATTTTCAAATGCAGCTGCTTGAAGAATCAATTAAACATTTGAATACATGAAGATGCCTAATACCAAAGCCTATTATGCACGGGTGTTTTCCCTCATTTTTGCTATGCATCTCTGTCGGGTTTTGTTTTTCATTCTGCATTGATTTCCCCCCCCCCTTCAGCACTCAGTTTGCTTTCTGGTCACTGTTTCTCCAGGTTGTCTGAGAGTGGTTTTGTGCCATTTTTCCCCTTGTTTTGCTTCCGAGCTGAAGGTAATGCAAAAGTATACAGATTCCCCTGGATTTCCCCCCTGCCCCTTTGCTGCCCCTCGAGGTCATTCCACCTACTCTACGCATTCCAATGGGCACTCAGTGTGCAAGCTCCATTGATTACTTCCCCCCTCATTGTTTTACATTTATTTATTTTTTTACAAGCAGCATGAGTCTAGTAATATGAGACTATTGCTAGTCTCAGACAGCTGGGGAAAAAGAAATGACAAGGGGAAAAACGTACTTCTCTGGAAGCTCTCTAAGAAGCCTCTTTGAAAGCTCTGAAAGGTGATTGTGGGGGGAGGAAAGACCAGCATTGGGTGGTGTGCCACCAATCAAGCCCAGCAGCGAGCACTGCTGCTGCCACCAGTGCTCAGTTGGTGACCGTGGAAGAAATGGAAAGAAAGCCCAGCCAGCCGAGTATCCCAAAATACCCAACAAACCTCCAGAGTGCTTTGGCCATGAGCTCACTCTTTTGTTCTCACAGCAAACTGGATTTACGAAATTTGGATCCAGCAAGTGGGGAAATGCCTTCGAGCTCCTTTTTGGAAATCAACTGGGATGTCATGCTGGAAGAGTTCTCCCTGTCCCCTTCAGCCTACTCCCCTCTTCTCCCTTCTCTTTCTTCAGCCCCCTGCCCATGAGTACATGTAGGCAATGCTCCCTCTAAGCTATGGAGTCTTGTGAGCAAGGATTCTACTTTTGTGAGCTACTGGCATTAAAGTTGTGAGCGAGTGATTTGGCTACTTCATAAATTAGTTTGCTCTGGAGCCATCCATCCTGAGCTAAGACAAAAATGTGTGAGCCAGAGGCTAAAAAACTGTGAGCTAGCTCACACTAACTCAGCTTAGAGGGAACACTGCATGTAGGTCTGGCATTACTGTGCACTCTCTTGCATACGGTGGATTTAAGTTAACGTTTTATTGCTTGTCTCATACCGCTTATAACAAAAATTAAAACTACAAGGAAAATATTTCTTTAAAAATTCCAAAAGGTGCTTGTGTGGCAACGAAAGAGGGAGATGGCAGAGAGTGGTGACTCTTTTCCGTTTTTCGCAGTGGCTGATAACACAACAGAGAATCCACTAGAGCTTGGCAATCAGAAAAGAGCTTTGCAGCTGCTCTAGTCAGTTTCAAAAGCAGTTTGGTCAATTTCAGGATTTTAATGTTTTTTTTGCCTTTTTTCCTTTGTGTTTCCTTTCATCCAAGGAAATGAACCATGAGGATTTTAATGGAAGGTGCTTACTAGATGCTACTGTACAGCTGCTATAGGGGAATAGTGTAAACAAGCAGTGGGGCCCCGCAATACTCGAGGGGATGGGGGGGGGGAGAGTATTCCACACAGCTCCCCCACTGAAGCAGCAGAAGCTCCACCTGGAGACAGAGGAAGCGGCCGCAGGTGAGCCCAGCAGGCCTTGTCCTCCCTCCCCCCCGGGCAATGGCAGCAAGGCACAGTTCCCAGTTATTTTACTTTTGGGGGAATTCAAGTATTTAAGATCACCGTTTTTTCAACATTTCAGATTTTTCTGCACACCTAGGGAGTGCCCCAAGTGTGCAGGAAAATCTTTTTGACCTTTGTGTGCCCCTAATGTGCAGATTTAGATATCCGCACAGAGGGGACAACTTGGCTATTAGCTACATAGATTAAAAAAAACCCTTTGGATGCCACCCCACACATCCTTACAAGCAACGTTCCCACCACAATTGAGAAAAAACTGTGTTTTTTGGTTGTAGCTGCAGAATAAATACATTGGAGGAAAAAGAATGGTGCATAAAGCTTTACGGCTTGACTGCTCGAATTCTCTGCAGTAAGTTGTGCATGTATAGCTGGCCCAAGTCAGACAGTGGTTTATCAAGGCCAGAGTTGTCTACTCTGACTGGAAGCAGCTCTCCAGGGTCTCAGGCTGAGATTTTTCACATGACTTGCTACCTGATCCTTTTAACTGGAGATGCTGGGGACTGAACCCGGGACATTCTGCATACAAAGCAGATGCTCTGTCACTGAACCACAGCCCTTCTTTGTTTGGAAATTATAAACATGTTTTCTTTTAGATCTGAACCTCTGTTTCAGCTGGACATATCTGACAAGTTTTAAGGAGGGAATTAGAAAATAAAGTTTTGTTGTTCTAGTTGAGAGATGTGCATTTTCTTTTGGTTTAATTGGAAGATGGGAAACAGGATATTTATTTGCAAAAACTGCACATTTCTCTGGGGGAGTGGGGCAATGGGAGTCAACAGGCAGCTGCTTGCCCTGGACAGCAAAAGGAGATATATAAAACCCTTGATTGAACCACCATACACTTGCTGGTGATAGGGTTGGTGGTAGGGCTGTAGGTGACAGAGATCAGTTTCCCTGGAGAAAAGGGATGCTTTGGAGGGGAGGGTGGACTCTATAGCCATATACTAGGGTTGCCCACCTCCAGGTGGTGTCTGAAGATCTCCCAGGATTCTGACTTATCTCCAGGCTATAGAGATCAGTTCCCCTCAGGCAAATGGCTGTTTTGGAAGGTGGACTCTATGTCATTGTACTCTGCTGAGATCCCTCCTCTTTTCAAACCTCACCCTCTGCAGGCTCCACCCACAAATCTCCAGGGGTTTCCCAACCTGGAGTGGGCAACTCTAAATGGTAGACTGTATTTGCTTCTGCAAAAGCAGGGAGGCCTGCTTTTAAGGGTCGCTTACCATCCTTTAGTGTCAGATTTATTTTTAAAACTCTTCCAGATTTTCTCTGGAAAAGAACCACTTGGCCTCTGGTTGTGCTTGTGGGCTGTGATCCATCACAGTGCACACGCAGCTCCCAAAGGTGTAGGGATCTCCATTCACTTGTGTCTTAAGGGAGCTCTGTCTCTGTACTGGAGCTGCCTTGTGGATGAAGAACCCCCTGCGAAGGTCATACGCTTCTCCGCAAGTATTAAAACAGTTCAGCCTTCCGAGCTCTTTGGCATCTTGTCTGCCGCCTCCTTTTCTTGGCCTCGTGCTCGGTTTCATCTCAGGTTTGTTTTGGCAGGGAAATTTCCTAAACAAAGTTATTGCCAATTAAGATAAGAGACGACATTTGCAAGAGTGAAGTGTGCTTGATCAAAGCCTGGAGTGCGTTGCCAATCCCAGATAAGCAGGCTTGCAAAACCTACATGGTGCTGATCTCTTCCTTTTGTGCCAGTGCTGAGCTAGGCACTGTGTAGAAGACTGAAGGTGAACTTTCTGTGCCTAAAGGGCTTATTTTTTTACTGGAACACAGAAGAAACAGAACCCCTTGCATGACTTCTGTTCCTGTGCCTTATCAGTGACATCGATAGAACAAGCTTAGTAGCGAACGGATTAATGTTAAAGCTTTAGGGTGACAATAACTGGCAGGTCCATTTTAAAGCATCTGTAACCATTTTTACTTTTAATTTGCTATCCGGATGCATGAAAAGGTCGGCTCACTCACTTTAGCATTATTGACCTGGCTTTTAGCAAAGGCCAGCAAATGGGTGGGAAAGGGGAGAGCTGGTGAGTTCTAGAGAGGCTCCTAACAGTGCAGTCCTGAGCGGAATTATACCCTTCGTGATCCCTTGAAATCAGTGGATTTAGAAAGGTATAATTTAGGATTGCAGTGTATATCTATCTCTTCTGGTTCGTATGGATCAGCTCTTGTTTTGCTGCCTGTAGCGCTAAACAGCCCATTCTGTTTCCTGACAGTCATCTTTTGGAGTGGAATCAATGAGTGGCTTAATTGCAGTCAGACCGAAAGGCCTTGAGACCATTGGCTGGTCCTGGGCATGTCACTGTTTATCATCCTCAGCTTTCTTTCTGCAATCTTCCTACCTATTCTCATTGTGCTGAGAATAAAGTAGGGGAAGTGCTAAGGTTTTCTCTGAGTGTATGCTGGCATTGGATCTTGAGTTTGACATGCAAATTGACAGCCAAGGGTATCCGACTGGTGCAACGCAAGCTTTTGGGTTTCCCAACATGAGACGGATTGGATGGCCACACACTTCTACATTCAATGATTTGTGCCAGTCGTCCCATTGGGATAAAGAAAACTGTCATCTGTAATTTAAGTATCATTTATATGTACTTCCCTCCAGATTAATAATGAGAGATCCATGCTCTTTTCTCAGCAAAAATTGTCCTTATCTGTAATTTAAATATCATTTGTATTTACTTCCCTCCAGATTAGCAGTGAGGGATCTGTGCTCTCTTTTCAGCAATTCAAAAATCAGCTTTTCATGTTTTTCTATAAAGACTAGCACAGTCACATTTGAATGCCTATTTTTATGTGCTGATGTATATATGGAACTCAGACAGTGTGTTAAATCTGTATCCAGTCATATTGTGTTAGCTTCTCAGTGGTGTTCTCAGTGAATTTTGGGCTGCATCCACATCCACACAGAGAGAATTCTGCATTTTGCATCCATCCTTGGTCTAGACTTGCTAACCTCCTGGGAGCACCTGGAGGTCTCCCACTATTACAATTGATCTCGGGTGACCAAGATCAGTTTTGCTGGAGAAAATGGCTGCTTTGGGGGGTGGACTCTATGGCATTATAACCTGCTCAGGTCCCCCCCCCCCAACCCTACCCTTTCCAGGCTCCATCCCTAAAATCTCCATGTATTTCCTAACCCAGAGTTGGCAACCCAATGCTGTGAATGCAGAGCAAGGCACACTGGCCAGAGACTTTGCTTTCCCATCAGCTACCATTTCTCCTGCAATTTTCCCCCTGTTGTGACACCAGAGCGCCTTTTGAGGGCTGTTTTTTCAGATTTGTAAAAGATATAGCACTATAACACTTCAACAGTAAAGAGGTATAGTAATATAACAATTTATGAGGGGAAAAAAGCCCACAAAAGCCTGCCAAAGTGTGTGGGAAGCAAAATGGTCGCTGTGATGGGCTGGCAGAAGGACAGTGGTTCCTGTGTTGGTGGGATCTTTGAAAATGCTCATCTTCCTGTCCTGCCAGCGACGATAACACACTTGGACTATACTCTTTCCAAAAGAATCATAGCAAAGCAGATTTGGGAAAGAGTGTATGAAGGATAGGGAAAGTACAACTGGCTCACAATCCGAGCATGATGTTCCAAAAAAGCACTCCAGTTTGGACACCGAAGTGGGGAAAAACTTCTGTGGGGAAACAACCTTGGAGATGAACGAAAATAATGAAATGTTGATGTATTATTTTCAGAGAATAAATATGTTACCACCCCAAGGTGCTCATTTCGCTTTGGAAAAAGTGAGACCTGTCTTTCCTGAACTTCTTCTAGTTGAAGCACACCTTAAAACAGAGGAAAAGTTACATAAGAACATAAGAGAAGCCAATGTTGAATCAAGCCAGTGGCCCATCCAGTCTAACACTCTGTCACACAGTGGCCTAAAATACCAGGTGCCATCAGGAGGTCCACCAGTGGGGCCAGGACACTAGAAGCCCTCCCACTGTGGGGCCCGCTCAGCACCAAGAATACACAGCATCACTTGCCCCAGACCGAGGGCTCCTATCTACACCTTGTGGTCAATAGCTACTGATGGACTTCTGCTCCAGATGTTTATCTAATTCCCTCTTGAAGCTGTCCATGCTTGTAGCTGCCACCACCTCCTGTGGCAGTGAATTCCATGTATTAATCACTCTTTGGGTGAAGAAGTACTTTCTTTTATTTGTTCTAACCCGACTGCTCAGCCATTTCATGGAGTGCCCACGAGTTCTTGTACTGTGAGAAAATACACAGCACCTGCCATCTGGCAGTAAAGGCAATCAGTTGCTCACGGGCCAGATAAGAGCCCTGGACGGGCCGGGTTCTGGCCTGCAGGCCACATCTTTGACACCCCTGCCATAGAGTCTCCCCTCCATAACTTCAGGGGAACTAATTCCTGTAGCTAGGAGATCAGTTGTAATTCTGGGAGAACTCCAGGCCCCACCTGGAGGTTGGCCACCCCATTTGCTTTCCAAGTCTGGGAACAGAACCAACCAGATCTAGCTACCCTTCCACTGTTTTTGAATAATTAAGCCCGCACTTTGCAGCAAAACCCACATAGCCTAGCTGGCTTCCTGCTGTAGCCACTAGATAGCAATTCTCACCTTCAACCAGGGGTCATTTCGAGCAGGAACTCGGGGGAGCGCAGCTCCGGGAGTTGGTGCTAGTCCCCCCCACCAGCAAGGGAATGCCTGCTTGTGTCACGGCTGCAGCAAAATGACCCTGTCCCATCCCCCAGAAAGGCCCTTGTTCCTCCGACCAGCCTTCTGAAGGCTTCAGCCACCACTGAAGCTATCCTCCCAGAATAGTGGTATTTCTGAGCCTTGGATTAGTGGCTGTCCCCTCTCTGCCAGCTCTCTCTCTCTCCCTCTTCTTTCTTTCTTGCCTTCTGACATACTTCCAGTAATGTCAGGTGGTGTAGCATGCAAATAAGTTATGCTAATGAGTTATGCTAATGAGCTCCTGCACCTCTTTTTCTATGAAATGACCCCTGCCTGCAACAAACCAACAAAAACCCAGTAGTCCTGGCCGCTCCCAAGCTTTTATCAACTAACCTCAAGGGTTTTCCTTTATGGTGGTACTCACTGAGGGCACCTTGCGGGGGGGGGGGGGGGGAGGGTTTTTACAAGTCCTGAGGGGGGAATTGGTGGAAATCAGGACAGCATTATACAGAAGAACCAGCATCCATTTTAAAAACAAACAGCAAAAAAGCACTGACTAATCTCATGCCTTTCCAGAGGTTTAGTTATCTTTCCCCCCGAAAACAACTGCCTTCACTGCTAGACATACTTCTCCCATTAGTGAAATTCTAGAAAACCTCTCTCCCATCATTCTCTGCTCTGAAGCCCAGTAGACTCCAGCACAGAGCGTCACTCAGAAGCCCAGTTTCCTAAGAATTCCCCCTGTCCAAATTTGGGAATTCACCCTCTTCCATCCTGCGCACTCAAAGCCTCTCGCACGTGCGTGCGACGGGTGAACAATAGCAACGTGTTCATGCCAAGAGTCCTGGGAAGGATCTCCGTGTTTGGCTTGTTCTGCGGTTCCCTCCCCCTTCTCCAACTTTTATTTCCTGTCTCACTGTTGTTTTACACCCCCTCCTTCGCCTTTCTGGGCTATAAATCCAGGATTTACAAATTGTCTGCTGATCCTTGGCCTGGGGTGGGTGGGTGGGGGTGCGGGTGGGCAGGCGGTGGGGTGGGAGCTGTACACAGAAGACAACCTGCATGCCAGACACCGAGAGGCAGGAGGGTGGGTGGGAGAGAGAACTTCTAGAGGGAATTTCATCCAGTCTTATAAATAGGGGACCAACGTTTGCTACTGAGGAACCCTAAGACAACATGAAGGTAATGTAGGGGCCTGAGGGGAGGGAAAGGGGCTGTGATGATTGGGGGGGGGGGGATAGCCTTGACTCTGTCTCTCTGTGCAGCATTTCCCTCCCACTGTGATAGAAATTGCTTTTAATGACCCTCCATTTAAAGCCAGGCACATATTTTATTTCCTTCTCAGCTGACTCTGAGGCCTTCTGTGCGCGCCTAGTGCTTAGTTTGTAAACAGAGATATAGTTGTCTGGATCCGGAACGGGGTGCCAGATAGGGATGCCAGCCTCCAGGTGGGACCTGGGGATCCCCCGGAATTACTGCTCAGCTACAGACTACAGAGATCAGTTCCCCTGGAGAAAATCAATGCTTTGGAGGGTGGACTCTATGGCATTGTACCCTACAGAGATCCCTGCCTTCCCAAGTCTCCATCCCCAAATCTCCAGGAGTTTCCCAACCTGGATCTGGCAACTCTATCCCCCATCCCCTGCCGGTGGCCAGAAAGGGATCTTGGAACACTAGATGGGCTTGGGTGCTTTTGTTTATTATTAATATTGTCATTCTTTTACATAGCACCAACCTCATGGTAATTTGCAAGCTGAGGAGGGGCGGGGGGGGGGATGCCAGCTTTAAGGAGTTTCCAGTCTCAGGAGAAAGGATGTAGTGGAGGGGAGCAAGGACTACAGGAGCCAGGAGAGGAATGAGAGAGCAGGAACATGAATGTATGCAAATGGAATTATGCACACAGTTCAATGTGTCCCTTACTGGGAATGTGTTCTTTCTAATTCTGGATCTTGGCCGTTCGTGGTTTTCACAGTCATCTCTGCTACAAGCTCAGGGCTGGAAGATCCCCGAAGATTTGTGGGTGGTATCTTGGGAGTGATGGTTTGGGGAGGGACTTAAGCTGGGTAAATGCCACACGGTTCAACCTCCAAAGTAGCCATTTTCTCCAGAGGAACTGATTTGTGTAGTCTGGGAATCAGCAGAAATGCTGGGAAATCCCTTGGCCCACCTAGAGGTTGGCAAGCTTATCCGGGGTTCCTCAGAAATGTCTCAACCATTCCTCATTGTGAAAACCAAGAAATGTCAATCTTCCCCCTATAATGTGAACAACTGGCCAAGAAGTAACTGGGGCCCTGAATATATCCCAGAAGCCTTTGCAACGTTCAGGGGTTCTGTGACAGACATTCCAGGATTCCACAGCAGACTTATCTTGGTGGACTTCCTGCTCTAGAAAATGCTGAAGCTGTCAAATTGTGTGAATTGAAACAGCAGATTTCAAAGGCACAGGTCTTAAGAAGAGAGAGGGCAGCCATGTTTGTTTTGGGTGAGAGCTGGACAAAATGCATGGTGAGCCAACAATGACTGAGGACCAGTGAACTTAAAAGTGCTGTACTGCCATATACCCTTGTCCAAGAGCTTAAGTCATCTACTAAGGTCCTTCTCTACGTGTGCTCGTATTCAGAAGTGAGGTGGGTGACTACTAGAGACAGGGCCTTCTCTGTCGTGACTCCTTGTTTTTGGAATCAGTTTGCTACTTGACACCTGGTTTCTTCCTTTTAGGGACCTGGTTTAATAATTTCTTCAAGTACTGGGCTAGCTGCGTGGATTTCCCCCTTCTTCCTCCCCAGACCCTGATTTGACAGCATCTTTTATTTACTTTTTACCAGTTAATTGTTCATAGGTTTATAACACATTGTTTTAGATTATTATATTGTTCCAACATTTTCATATCTCTTGTATGCTGCTTTATGGCTGAGGGGAACACACACGCACATTTTCTAAAACACAGTAAACATCAGATAGTTCAAAGGCAATTGCCATGTTACTTAGTGAGTGAGAGCCGTCAGATCCTCACGCTAATACAGTTGCCAACCAACAAGGAGAAAGCAACCCGAGTTGCTCCTGTATCTTCAATATTCTGCTTGACCTGCAGAAATCATCCAGGGAAATCTTTACCACTGCGGATTATGTTGCTGTCAAAGGCAGAAGAGCACAGACTGGTAAAAAAAAAATTAGCAAAATCTCCCCCCCCCCCCCCCCTCTGGATTTTTTGTGACTCTTTGCTGTCCATATAGAACTGAAGATTCCAGTTCTTCAAATCCAGACAGCTTAATCTGCATGCAAATCAAACCCGTTCATTGTTGCTTGAAATCTGCTCTTGGCAACTGCCACCAAATGTGGGAGCTCTATGCTTCTGTGCGGATTAGCTTATGTTTTTCTTTTTGGATGACAGCAAAGCCTGTCCTGGAGGGGTGGAACAAGTTTGTCAATCACAGCAGTAACTCGCCTCAGTATTGAGAATAATACTGGAATAATAATGGAAGGCAGGTGCTGTCTTGTTTCTCATATTGGGCAGGATGTAGTCAAGCCTCTTTTCTCTGGACCCGTAAAGGCTAGAAGGTTACTTTTTGAAGTAAAATGAAAACTGTGAATCGGTCCAGCTGGTGACCTGAGCATTTGCCAAGTGGTATGTCCAGAACCTAGAAACTTGGGTCATCTGATATCCTGGTCCCTAAATATCTGTACCTTTCTGTCCTCTCTGATTTTGGATGTTGTGAAGCATGGCAGAGTGAAAAACAGCTCTATGTACTGGAAAGCTGCCTTATGAGTCCCACTGAAACAAAGGGGAGTTATTTATTTTTTTTATTTTATTAGAATTATATTTCACCCTCCCCACACTGTAGGCACATTGTAGGCTCCCCACTTTCTATTCATTTATACCCTACTTCTCTCCCAGTGGAGACCCAAAACATCTTACAGCATGAGAGGCAGTGTAGTGTAGTGGTTAAGAGTGGTGGACTCTAATTTGGAGAGTTGGGGTTGATTCCCCACACTTCCACATGAAACTTGCCGGGTGACCTTCGGCCAGTCACAGCTTTCAGAACTCTCTCAGCCCCACCTATCTCACAAGCAATGCTCCCTCTAAGCTGTGAGCAAAAATTCTACTTCGTGAGCTACTGGCATTTAAAGTTGTGAACGAGCGATTTGGCTGCTGTATAAATTAGTTTGCTCTGGAGCCATCCTTCCTGAGCTAGGGTTGCCAGCCTCCAGATGGGGCCTGGGGATGTCCTGCTTTTACAACTGATCTCCAGCCATCAGAGATCAGCTCCCCTGGAGAAAATGGCTGCTTAGAAGGGTGGACTCTATGGCATTGTACCATGCTGAGGCCCCTCCCCTCCATAAACCCCGCCTTCTTCTGGCTCCACCCCCAAAGTCTCCAGGTATTTTCCAACCTGGACCTGGCAACCCTCTCCTGAGCTAAGACAAAAATGTGTGAGTCGGAGGCTAAAAAACTGTGAGGTAGCTCACACTAACTCAGCTTGGAGGGAACACTGATCACAAGGTGCCAGTTGTGGGTAGAGGAAGGGAAAGGCAACTGTAGGCCGCTTTGAGACACCCTGAGGAAGAAAAAAGTGAGGTTTAAAAAAATCACTTACCTTCCCCCCATCTCCACACTCCTCTGTTTTAGTCTCCCAACATCACCGTATGAGCTACATTAAGCTGAGAATGTGTGACTGGCCCAAGGACCCTCCGCAAGCTTCCATAGCAGAGAGCACGTTAAAACCTAGGTCTCTCAGATCTTAGTCTGATGCTCGACCCACTATGCCACAGTTCTGTCCCATTCATTTCAATGGGGCTGGTGCAGGAGACACTCCTGGTGGATCATGCCCCATGTCAATATGGGGTGGGGCCATTTGGATTTTCCACCTCAGGCATCCAAAATTCTTGGGCCTGCCCTGCATGGGAGGATAACTGACCATAAGTTAATGACAGGGATAACCCTTGAGGCATTCGGACAGTTCAACAGGACCTTTCCATGAGGCCTTGGTGGAAAATTCTGCATGCTGCAAATTTTCCTGCTGCTGATCTTCTAAGGTGGTCTCTGGGAGGGAACACTGTCCTCCGTTTTTCACTTGTGTGCCAATGTTTGCTGTATTCCACAAGCCGTGTTCTTTCTTTCAGGCCTCTCTGATTCTGCCAGGATCGCTGTTCCTCCTCCTCCTCCTTGTTCAGTTCCCCATTGCACAAGGACAGGCTATCAGTGCCCAAGGTAGGCACCTTTGACTATGGAACAGCTACTGCAGTTATTTATACTTAACATTACAAACAACAGAAGGGTAGGGAAGCAGGTGTACCCTTCATGTATCTGATGAAGTTAGCTCTGACTCACAAAAGCTTTTACTGGAATAGAACTGGTTAGTCCTTAAGGTGCCACTGGACTGCTGAATGATTTTGGTGTAAGAGAGTAACATGGCTACTCCTCTGGATTTATACTTACCGGTTGCTCAGGTCCGATGGATAGCCAGCCAATGGATAGCCTCATCACTCATAGGGAGGGCTTCTTTTTCATCTTTAGAATGTAGAGGACTATCTCTTTTGAGATGTAACGCTGCTGTGGTTAAAGCTGAACAGCACGGGAAACAGTTTTCCCCAAGTACCTTCCAATGTGTGCAGTGCTGACTTCATGGTTTTTGGTCCCATACTGTTGAAGGTAAAGGTAAAGGTTTCCCTTGCTCAAAAGACAGTCAAATATGACACTAGGGATGTGGTGCTCATCTCAATTTCCAAGCTGAAGAGCCAGTGCTGTCCAAAGACGTTTCCGTGGTCATGTGGCCGGCATGACTAGACGCCGAGGCACACGGAATGCTGTTACCTTCCCACCGCAGCAGTACCTATTTATCTACTTGCAATTTCTTGCTTTCGAACTGCTAGGTTGGCAGGAGCTGGGACCAGAGACGGGAGCTCACTCCTTCATGCAGCACTCAGGTCTCAAACTGCTGAACTACCGACCTTCCGGTCTGCAGTTCAGTGTCTTAACCACTGTTATTGCTGTGCAAAGCGAGGGGATGTATTTTCTTCTAAACTAAAGATGTTCCTTTAACAGGCATTGGTGACTGTTTAAAATTAAGGATGCTTTCAAAATTTTCATCCATGCTTTGCCCTGAAATTTGGAGTTGCAAGCTAGCTATTGCTTATTTTTGACGTGGGAATGGGGCATTAGAAACTACACTAAACCCCCACCCACAACTGGAGTTTTAATAATCCACATATGGCTATTTTGTTGTAGCTTTCAATTCCTCCACTCAGTTCTTTCGCTGAACTTAAAAGCACTTTCCCTCTCTGTGTGATCAGTGCGTTCATGCACACTGACTGCATGTGGGAAAGTTTTTAAAAATATGTTCAAGATTCTTTTTAGGAGGTGTTGTGCGAGGAGCACATGTCCTTATCAATGAAACACTGCACAACAGCATCTTGATGCAATCATTTCAAGGTCACACCAGGGCTGCTTTTTGGTAGTGTTTTATCAGTGCAAGGAAAACACATGGAAACAAACAGAAGACGGTGAAAGTGTCAGCAAACGGTGCATGATCCAAATTCCAGAATTAACGTTCGAAATTCTTCCAGCTAGACGGGAATTGTGGAATGTAGAACAGAGAGAGTTTCCAGAAGAATAAATGAAATGGAACGAGGGAAGCTGCACGCCAATTTTAAATGAACACTGAGGGCTGGTGGTTTGAAGGCTGGTGGTTACTGTCTACTGGACACATCAGATGGAGGCCAGACAGAAACAGATCGGCAGCTGGACTGCATCCAACAAAATAAACAGAAATCTGTTTTTCTTTCTTAGCAGGCCAGTGAGAAGCTTGGGAGGAAACCCTCCAAGGAAGGAATGGGGGTGGGGGAGCGCTCTGGCTTTTGGATGCTGCAGGAAAGACTGCATTGTCCACAGGCATGCCTGCCTTCTCCTGGACTTGTATCTTTGCAAATGGATATAATAAAGCATCATGGCTGAGAGCCAATGCTAGCAGACATCACTCAATGGACTGGATTAACTGAGGGCCAGGCAGGCTTTTAAACCAAGTGCCCAAAGCCTGCTGGCAAAAAAGGGGGTGAGATTATGATCGGGCTTGGCCTGATGGACTTTCCTGGTGGCACTGCCAGTGCCACTGGGCTTGCCTTGGTCCTTTTAGGAGAGAACTATCTCTGGGTGTTGAACACAATGGTCTGGTGTGCTCCTATTTGGCATGCTGGAGGTTGCCTGCCTGTGGTTTAAGCGCATCTAACTCTGTCCTCCTGGGTAGTGGCCTATAAGCAATGTTCCCTCTAAGCATTTTACTTTGTGAGCTACTGGCATTAAAGTTGTGAGCGAGCAATTTGGCTACTGCATACTTTGGTTTGCTCTGGAGCCATCCCTTCCTGAGCTAAGGCAAAAATGTGTGAGCTGGAGGCTAAAAAACGGTGAGCTAGCTCACACTAACTCAGCTTAGCGGGAACACTGCCTCTAAGACTTGGTTATGCTCTTCTTGCAAGGCAGCTACCCTTGAAACATCATGTTGCTTGGGGAAGCAAGAAGTGCCAAGCAATATTTATTTATTTTATTTATTTATTTTTCGTATTTATATCCCGCCCTCCCCGCAAGCGCAATACGATTCAGCTAGCTTGGGAACTGAAACTCAAGACATTTTACATTTGGTTTTGAAACAAACCTTTCTCCATTGGGGCAGCCCAGCAGCAACGTTGCGGAGAAGACGCCTTCCCGCTAGATTGTGACGACATCTATGAGCAAGGTTCGGTGGCAGATGGCGTGTACCTCATTTACCCGGCAGGACCCAATGCCCCTGTGCCTGTGTACTGCGACATGACCACTGATGACGGGAAATGGACGGTAATTAGTGCAAAGTGGGTGTGCCTGTGTGTGGCGCAATTTCAGTGCGGCGGTCCATTTCAGCCTTTGCACCACGGTCCCATTGTGGCTCTTGAAAACACCACAACGGATCCAGTGTTTGGATTGGAGTGTTCAAATAATCAGTCATTAGACTCACTGGGTGACTTCCAGGCCAGCTACCATAACCCTGTTCACATATTACAATGAACTTGTGTACATCCTGTCTGTACGTGTGTATGTGTATTCGTAAGAAAGAGCTAACGCATATTCACTTTACAGACAAGATCAGGGATCGGTACCTGGGGGAATTTGAGGTTTAAATAACATATTCAGGCATACATGTGTTGGAATAATTTACACAATGTGTATAAAAAAATCAAGTGTACACTGTACACTGATTAAACATGTGTTCACTGTAACATATGAACAGGGGTCATGTCTCAGGCTTACTGACCTCACAGTGACCGATTTCCCACAAGCAGCTGTGCCGCCATCGCTCTTCCATTTGCCCCGATTCTTTCACATCCTTTTTAGACCTGCTGATTGGTTTAAAAGGACGGCAACAGAGTTGTGCTGTGTTCCATCTTGCATAGTCACAGTTGGGGGGGGGGAGGAGAAATGAGAACCACAATTAAAAGGGGGCGGAGCGACCACGACTCTGAAGCAGTTCTGTGGTAAAAGGACTTGTGCATAAAATGTGCCCAAGGGCTTATTAAAACCTGCAGCTGGCCCTGTAGCATCATGTATATCTCTAAGGTTAACTGAGGACTTATAATCTCTGTGCTGAAGGCCAAATTGCAGCTCGGGGAATCCACACACAAGACATTAACACTGCTTCTTCTGCTCTCTCTCTCTCCTCCTTTCTGTCGTGATCAGATTTTCCAGAAACGCTTCAATGGCACTGTCAGTTTCTTTCGGGGCTGGAACGACTACAAGTTTGGCTTTGGCAGAGCAGATGGCGAATACTGGCTAGGTAAATATAAATGGGGTACAACACTCCTCTCTCTTCTCCTTGAGTAGGCCAAGAATTCTGTGCTCAAGGGCCTTGTCTTTTCCCATACATTCTCTGGCCGGCTTCCTCCTCCCATTCCTCCAGTTCTGGACTCAGACAGCTTCCTTTGCCAGAATCTGCTGGAACGCCATCTGTTTGGGTTCCTTCCTCAAGCAGCTAAAACACGTTCCCTGGCCTAGACAATTCCAGCACTAAGTGCGATTGTGTTTACAATGGTTATGGGCCAGGAGACACAGCCAGGATCCCCCATGTTTGTCTGTTCTGCTCTGCTCTGTCAGCAGACAGTAGATCAGGCAGTCCACAGTTACCAAGGGGAAGGACACAGGGGATGTTTGAGGGGGCTGCACACCTTAACAAATGCTATCCTATTTACTTCTCATCTCAGGACTGCAAAATATCCACCTGCTGACCCTTAAGCACAAGTACGAGTTACGTGTAGAGCTGGAGGACTTTGAGAACAACACGGCCTTTGCCAAATATACAGAGTTCTCGCTCTCACCCAATGCCATCAGTGCGGAGGAAGACGGGTACACGCTCCATGTGTCGGGCTTCACTGACGGGGGAGCAGGTGAGAGAGCCCTGGATTCTTAGTTTTCAGTTCTTCCCCTCTGTAATGATTTGCTCCACTCCTCTCCCAGGGATGAGAGGATAGCTGCCTTCAAACACATGGCTCGAACCCCCAAATATTCCCTTCAATCTGGAGAGGGTCCAGAAGCGGCACCCAACCCCAGTCCCCAAAGAGGACCTCAGGGTTGGATCCAGCCAGCTTTTCTGGCAAAAAAGGAAGGAAGGATCTACTTTGGCCACCCAAAAACAGATCACGGGAGCCACATGAACAAAAGCCACGTGGGCTGGTGGATGTAGTGAGAACTGAGTGAAACTGAGCTGAGTGGCTCCAGCCCCAGAGGTTCAGGTTCTCAGTCATACATACACAACTACCAGCTCTTACTTCATACAAGGTTTGGTTTTACTTATGGACCATTTCTTAGATCACCATCCTCCAGCATACAATGCTTGCTGATGTATTTCACGGTGCCCACTTGCTTCTTGAATCTTGGAGATAAAATTCAGAGTGGACATAGAACAGGAAAACTCTGAGTTGGTTTCTGCCAGTTGACTGATCTGCAAAGCACTGAGCTCATCCTGGGAAGGTGTATTATAGCTGGCTTGGCCGTAGACAGAGACTTTTTAAAACCTCTCTCTCTCTCTAAAGCAACAAGCCAGTGCTACCTTTCTTTACTTCCTTGGTCCAGGAGATGCTTCAGGATAGCCCTAGTGGCAGCACTTTCTTGCCCATAGGGAGTGTATTCAGAACCAGATGTTTCCACTGCTGGACCGTGCTTGGCTTGGAACCTCGAAACATTTTGCGATTGGACACTTTCACACATGCTAACTAATGCTGTTTCCAGTCCACTACAGTGACTGCAAGTGATTTTTGCTATTTCACACAGTGAAATCCAGCTGCAAAGTGCAATGTAGGTGGATTAAAAGCGCGTCATTTAGTGAGTGTGAAACAGCCCATTCTGTGGTGGCACTCACAGACCCATTCTGTCTCAAAATACCAAGAGTGCCAGCAGGCTTGACGGGGTTAGAGAATCCTCACCTAACTGTTCAATCTCCGAAATATCTTCTCAACAGATGGTTATATTTTTGGTGGTTTATCCGATGGACTCATATGATGGAATAAAGCAAACACACATAAAGGTCTTGCACACAGAAAATTAGCAGGGCTAGAATTCAGGCTTGAAACCTTCCTGCCAACATTTTTTTCAACGAAAGATCCAATCATATCAGTCCCCTCCAGTCTGAAGTGGTACAGCCCAGGCATAGATTGACCACCCCAGTGGGAGAACTACGTTTTTGTAGGAAACTCTGTCATTTTTTGAAATGGTAAGAACAAACTTTCCACAGCCATAAAAGTCCATTTTTGAAATCAATATTTCTGAGACATGCACCCTGTTAGCTTTCTGCTTGAAATGGCACATTGAGGTTTCTCATGGGAAACTTATGGTAGGATGAAGTACCTAGCTAACAATGAATCTATTCTTCAGTAAAAAAATTAGTCTGAATGGGCTCATAATTCTTGCTTCACCCAAGAGCTTTCATGAAGTCCTTATTTCTGTGATTTCTCTGCATTCCCTCCAGGTGACTCACTGTCCTACCATCATGGCCAGAAGTTCTCCACTTTTGACCGTGATCAGGACCTTTATGTGCAGAACTGTGCAGCACTATCCTCGGGCGCTTGGTGGTTCAAGAGCTGTCATTTCTCCAACCTCAACGGCTTCTACCTTGGTGGGGTCCACCTCTCCTATGCCAATGGCATTAACTGGGCTGCTTGGAAGGGCTTCTACTACTCCCTCAAGGAAAGTGAGATGAAAATACGCCGTGTCTGAGACCCAAGATGACCAGTGGTCCATTGCCATCATAGCACTTAGCCACTGGAGAGATGATGTAGGCTTGTTGTCCAATTCACTATTTTGAAAAAAAAATAATTATTATATTGTGGAGATGGGAATCTGGGATTGGTTCAGTGGGGGACTGGCCTACAGAGACAAATTTAAAGTTTCACACTTGTTTTATCCTGTCATGGCTACAACATCTCTTAAAGACATTTTAGCACTCTCACAAAAATACACTTCCCAGATTACTTTGGACAAAGTGAAGACTGCTGAACCACTCCCACTCATTTAAGTGTATAATGAAGATGGGTTGCAATTGCCTTCGTTCTATTTAGAACTGTGATTGATGGTCACTAGTAGCGTTGGCTGGACTAGCAAGAGACTTAATAGTTCAAACTGAGAATTAATAATAAAATGACAGTGTATGGGAAGGAGATGCCAGCCAATTTTTTTTTAAATCACTATTGCTTGGTACCCCTTGGTTTTTATGTTTAAATAAAGCCCCATTATCTGAAACTGTGGTGGCTGAGAGGCCAATGAAGTTGTAAATGGAAAAGATTATCATGGGACATACTTAATTCAGTTCCTCATATCATAACTAGTCCCTTCCCCCTTTTGGTCCTACCCAGCAATTTGAATCTTTCAGCCTTGGACTTGTGTTTTGACATCTGGCAAGACAGGAGAAGGGCCCACAGCGTGCAGTGAAATTATTAGATGGGCATGCAGGCCGAATGCTCCTTTCCAACCCCTCCAGCCTTCTCTGGTGTCCTGCCAATAGGTTTGTTTTGACTCTAGTTTGCTCACATCTGGATTCTGTCCTCTCTCATTAAGTCTGCAAGTCACCTGAGGCTACAGTGCTGGAATGGCCAAGTTCCAGTGAAACCTGGTATTCTTCTGGTGTTTCCATCAAACTTGGGGGTGGTAGTGCTGGTGGGGGTGGGGAGACATGCGTATTTAGATTTCAGTCAACAATTAGTGGAAGAAAAAAACACATTCCAGTCAGAAGGTGAAATAAACAAATGCATTTCCCAAGAGGACCCAAGGCAGGCTGGGTGAGGAAGAACAAACTTTTCCACAGCTGTAAAAGTCAAGGCACTTGGGATCTGACAGTAGCTCAGCCAAGCATCTCAGAAGACACTGCGCCCCATGCTGTGCCTCCAGGCACATCGAAACAGGCTACTAAAGATGTGAAGAGGAGCTTTCCTGAGGTTGGGGGCTTCCTTCCCCTGAGTCAAAGCAAATTTCCCAGAGGACCTTGCTGCCGTCGCAACTATATCCGCCAATTATCCATAAAATGTACACCAGGGAAGCTGAGTCATCAAGGTGTTGAAAACTGATACAAAGTCCCACAATCATGGCAAGGGGGCACAGAGTTGTATCCCATAAAAAAGATCTGAGTTTCATCCCATGGCCAACTCCACCTGACAGCTCTTTTCTGCAGAGGATGAAGGCAGAAGCTGGCTACTGCAAAGCACTTTATCGAGAGCTGTATACATTGCTCTGTGCCGGCATGCTCATCCCAGAATTCATGCCAGTGATAGGCGTGTCATCAAGTTGCTCACTAGCTCAAGCTATTCTTACAGCACTACTAAAGAAAGAAAGAAGAGGCAAACCCAGTTCCCCACCCCCTCCACTCACTTTGTTTCCTCTGGGTAGGTGTGAGAGAGCAAAAGTGGCTTGTTAACCTGGAGAAGGCCTGATGGAAAAACCCCTAAGGTTCCCTGTCCCTGAGGAGGGAGAAAGAAAAGCAGACTCAGAAATTCTATTCCCTCATGTAACATCAGAGGGAACAGAAAGCCTCATGGCTACCCTGTTCACCCATCATAATGAGTTCATATCTCCATAGTGACAAAGACTGGAATGCGTGTCATATTGTTATCACATCCAGGGGGCAATCAGTTCTCCACCGACTGAGGATCAAATACAAAATCATCCCAAGGATCCATGTTTCTGTGGCAAAAAAAACAGATGCAGCCTAGGGTATAGTCTGCCCCTTGGCTGCCGAGGAAAGGGTAGGCCGCAGGCCAGCTTTGCTGCCAGCCCTAAGGTGTGTCCTGTTGATCAATGAGACACCTCTGGTCCGATACATCCTCCTCCCCCTCTTCAACCTCCACATCACTTTCAGGCAATCTACGCGCCTCCTGTGCTCTGCGTTCTCCTATTGTGCGCCCTACGCCTGCCCCTACTCCTCCTCCAACTAGTGCAAAGGTTCCTGTCCCTGCCAAGGCACCAATGGCAACTGTGGCAGCTGTTCCAGTGCTCAGCACAATGGCTTCTGCAGCCAAGATGGCGCCTGCCACACCAGCCCCAACGACCCCACCTGCCAGCCCCACAGCACCCACTCCAACAGCCACCCCAGCTGCGAGGGCATGGTTTTTGTAACGACGGCCATAACGTTCCAGGAAATCCTTCGCCTTGCTCTGCAGGCAGGACTCCAGCAACAATTTGGTATCTGTCTGTTCTTGCTCATCTCCCTGTAATGTGGCCCCACACCGTTTTAACAGCTCCTGTTGCTTTTCCTTGAGACGCTTCGCCATGGTGCTGGGTAGGACTTTTAGGCCTGCGAGTAGGGGGCTTGAGAGCTGATCCTGAGGTGAAGGAAAGATCAGCAGGGTTGCAGGAGAGGGTGGGGAAAGGAGAAAGATAAAAAAAAGAGAGAGAAACTACCTCAGTACCAAAACAAGCCCTCAATGGAATCCAGGTAATATGTCATATCTCTCCCAAATCCAATAAAACAGAAATATTTCCACATCGTCCTCCTAGTTTTCACTCCAGCTCTCTTTTCCCACCAGTCCAGCTTTCAGACACAAGTGACCCAGCTCTCAAAACCACTCTTTGAATGTCAAAACAGACAGGACACTGGGAGGCCTGTTGTCCGAGCCTTCCAATTTAAAATGCATTATAGAAATGACAAGGGTTCCCAGTTTGGATCGGGGTTGCATGGGTGTTGCCAGCTGAAACCGACCCCTTCCCCCTTATCACACATAAAACCCTAATCAAACTTCAGTCTTATCCTTTCCCTCCAAGCCTATCTTTTTGTGCTCCCAGCAAAGCCATAGCTCAGTTAATGCAAGAAAGTAGCAGTAGGGTTGTCAGATCAGACCAATGGTCCATCTAGTTCAGTCTCTTGCTTCAACCAGATGCCCTTAAAGGCCTACCAGCAGTGCATGGAGGCCGAGACCTCTCCTTGTTGCTGCCCCTCCAGCAACTGGCATTCAAAGGTCAACTTTACCCAGCACCCCTGAATTCTAGTATTATGGGAGAGAAAAAGTTCTCTTTCTCCACTTTCTCCACCCTATACGTAAACCTCTGTTCTCTTCCCTCTTAATAATCTTTTGTATACATGGAATAAATCTAAAGTCTTACACTCCAATCTCTTAATCATTTGGTTTGCTTTTTTCTGCACTGTTTCCAGCTCTGCATATCTTTTCTGAGAAATGGTACGGGAACCGTACCGGGGTGGGTTGGTGGGGTGCTGCGGCTCAGCGGAAGACGTCTACTTGGCATCCAGAAGGTCACTGATTCAGTCCCTATCATCTGCACTTTAAAGGATCAGGTAGTACGTGATATGAAGACCTCTGCCAGAGATCCTGGAGAGCTGCTGCCAGTCTGAGCTGACAATACTGGCCTTGATGGAGCAAGGGTCCGATTCAGTATAAGGCAACTGTGAGTGTTCCTGTATTCCAAATGCACCCACACCTTAGGACTGATACTAGGATATTATGATATGGACCTAGATTAACACAGCCCTTTTTGAATAATCTCAGCCACAAGAGTTTGTGTTGCTGCCACGCACCCAGCCAATATTTCCATCAAGCTATCCATCACAACTCTTTCTCAGAGAGTCAGACCCTTGCAGTGAAGAAATTTTGCCCCTGAATGCACATCACGTTAAACTTACACTCAGTCTCAGCTGCCACTTTACTGTCTGTTCAATCAGCTGGGAGAGATCCTCTTAAAACTCTCCACAATCTGCTTTGGTTTTGTTCAGCAGAACCGATTGCCAGGAAACGAGAAAGCACTTTACCTTTTCAATCGATACCTGTCTCAAAGCATCAGTCAGGTCTGCCACCAGCATCCTACATCTTTTCCTTAGTCTCAAATTCAATATTCAAAATCCCCGGCCGGTAACCTTTCCTCAATCATTCCTTAAACCCAATTCAGCCTCATCTTTCTTTCTTCTCATACCTGCTGCCTGATGAACTCTGCAAATTCCCTCTGCAGGGTGTCTTTGGTTTCCAGGTTGGTTAAGGTGATAGCCATCTGTAGAGAAAGACAGAGAGGCAGAGGAGGGGACAAAAACGATGGCTAATGGAGCACCTTTGGTTGTTTCCCCTCAGTGGTCAATGCCAAAAGAAGCAAAGCTCACAAACAGAGCTCACATACCAAGCTGGATGTTTGGTCCTTTTTGCTCAGTGGGGTCTACCAGGGTCGGCCTGACCATATAGACAAACTAGGCAGTTGCTTTGGCCCCCAAGATTTCATACTGCCAAGTTAGACGGAGGGGAATTTCTATATTTATTTTTACACTATTCCCTTCGAATGCCAACTATATAAAAATAAAAGTATAGGACAGGGGTCTCGTACCTGCACCGCTGAAGTGAAGCCAAGCTGACATTTCTTCATGAGATGGGAAAGATGCTAAAGAGAGACAAAGGAGAAACACAGCTGAAGGCAGGATGCAAAACCAGACCCCCCAAAGGGTATGAAAAAACACAGCCCAAATGCATAGTACTATTATTTGGTAAATTTTTAGCCCACTGCTCCTTCACGGAGCCCAAGGTAGCATACGTAACTCTCTCTCCCTCCATTTTACCTTCACAACACCTGTGTAAGGTAGCTTAGGCTGACTGGCCTGAAGTCCCCCCAAGTGCGTTTACAAACAAAAGGGGGTTTAAACTAGTGTCTCCAGCACTAGTCTGGCTCTCTAACCAAGAGATTCCCCCAATGTTGTTGAATGTGTCAGCGCCCCTGGAATTCTGAAAACAAGCAGTGGACGCCAAACAAAATTGCTGCAGGTTAGTGGGACCAGTCGTAAAATGGCTGCTACAGAGGCTGGACTCAATCACAATGGGAGGTTTCAGCAAAAGAAATTCAAGGGATGTGAACTGTCCTGGTTTCAGCTATAGCCAACACAGCATTCTTTACCTCTCACCTTTATCTTGGCTGCAAGTTGGGCTCCAGTAAGAGCCTTCCCCTTCTGGTCTCTCTTTAAATAGGTACCAGCTGAACTGGCTAAGCCACTTACATATTCCTTCAAACATTCCCGAAAATCATCATCCATGTCTGAAAGAGACAAAAAAGTAAAGTTATTCAGGCATGGGAATTCATGAGGATGCCGTTAACGGGAGGACATCTGTGGTCTAGAATCCCCAGTGCTGTGAAAAGAAAATGAACTAAAAATTGAAGACTGACAACATTAAATGGACAAATTGTAGAAACAATTGGAGGCTGCCAATCTTTTTTGGCAGGTTTCTTGTGCATTTAATTACTCTGTCGCAAGCGAAAACTTTGACTTACATAGTTTTTTCAGTGCTGTTATCCCCAGAAGAAATAAGCAGCATCTATTGAATTTCTGTCATGTAAGCATGTATTAAAGAAGAAGAAGAAGAAGAAGAAGAAGAGATTGGATTTATATCCCGCCCTTCACTCACTTGGAGTCTCAGAGTGGCTTATAAACTCCTTTCCCTTCCCCTCCCCACAACAGACACCCTGTGAGGTAGGTGGGGCTGAGAGAGCTCTGAGACAACTGTCCTTGAGGGAACAGCTGGTACAGAGCTTTGGCTTGCCCAAGGTCATCCAGCAGGTGCAAGTGGAGGAGGAGTGGTTGTTTTCAGGCTACCATCTCAGGCATGCTTGCAGGAAGTAAGTCCCACTGAATCCAAATGGGGCTTGCTTCCGAGTAACTAAGCATCAGGCCAGGCTGTAAATTAGGTTAGACTCTGCTGGGTAAAACAGATTTCAGGGTGCATCAAGAGCTACTGGGATGGAGAAGCAAGGAATGGTTGCTCTCCCTCTAAAAATGTGAAAGGCGGCAGCTGTTCATCTCTGCCTCTGATCAGAAGCAGAAACAGATCTGAATGACTGCTGGCTTTGAAATTATTTCCAAAGGGACAACAGTCTTCCCTTGCCTCTGTGTCCCAATAGCCCTCGATACACCTTAAAATCCATTTGTCACCCATGTCATCTAATCTAATTAAGTCTAGCATAACTGCCTTTTCACTTTCCCTTTGGTTTGCTGTTTGAACTGAACAACCAGCCTGAAGAATTCTGGAGCACTCAAAAGGCTGCTCACTACTTTGATTTCCACTAAGCCTAACAAAGGTATTGCTCTGCTGATGTTCTGCATTTCTCCCCAAGGACCTAGAAGATAGGAGGAAATATTTGTCTATGTAAGGAGAATTTATGGACCTGATGCTCCCCCTAGTGGAAGCCTTGGGAAAGGGCTCTGAGTTCCAACAGAGCTAAAGCAGATCACAGACATTAGAGCCCTTTTCACATTTACCGTTCTAAACCAGATTGTTATTTGTTGTTGGCCCGATTTTGAGTAAAGCGATACAGGGATGAGGGTTTCATATGGCAAATTTCCTTCCATTAATGAGCTGTCTCTGAAGTGCTGTGGTCATTTCAAACAGTGCTTCTCTCCCCACCCCCCCCGGTCCTTTTTTACCGCACGATCTTCCTAGAACTTTAGGAAATGTTCTAAGGAGAGCACTATACTGCTAAACCACTATAGTACTTCAGTGCCCAATGGAAACAATGCATCTCAATCGATTTAGCGCTATAGTGCTTACCTTAGAATGTACAAAAAAGTCTTGAGGAAGATTGTGCGACGAAAAAGGGCGGGGGGAAGCGACCCTGTAGGAAGTGCTATGGGCATTTTAAACAGCGCACCACAGTGATTCAGAAGTGCAACGAAGGGGTTGAAAATGGAAAAAAGCAGTTTCCTTCAAAAGTGGCTCGATCACACTTTGCTAACCTGATGCAAGCAGGTTTGTATCAACAGGTAAATAAATTCCACTAGCAGCCAGTTACTAAAACAGGTCTGTAATGATTTCATGTTTTAGTGTGTGTGTGTTCCTTTAAATGTTTAGTGTGACTGCAGTAATGTAATGAGAGTGATAGAGGGAGACAAGTGTAATTTTGATTGGCTGGTGACTGAGACCGATTTTCCACGAGGCGCTGCTCCGCCGTTGCTCTTCCCTTTTCCCCAATTGTGTGCATCTATTTCCCACTATTTCCCCCGCACCACATTTTGACCCGTGGCTTTGCCCGATTTCCACCGCGGCTTCATGATCCTCAAAAAACAGGATTGCGAAGCCGTGGGGGGAATCGGGTGAAGGCACGGGTCAAACTGTGGCGCAGGGCAAATAGTGGGAAATTGACACACACAATTGTGGGAAAGGGAAGAGCGATGGCAGAGCAGAGCCTCATGGGGAATTGGTCTGAGAGTGTGGGAGGAGATGATTGACAGGAATCTGGGTGTGGATGTCTGTGAAGGATTCTGTGTGTGAAGTTTGAAGAGTGAGTATGGTCTGTGTGATTATGGGATTTGAATCTTTTTCTGAGTGAAAAAGACCAACAATTTAGTCTGTGGGACTAAGAGAGTTGATTCTATTCTGTGTGAATAAAACAAAGAGAATAGCCTGTGTGGCTATATATACATGAGAGAGAGAGAGATAAGCCTGTCAGAGTGGTGTTTGGAGTTTGAGAGACTGTTTGTAGCACCAAGCTTTACCAGTTATATTTACAAGTTCCTTTCTTCAGCAGTGGTTCAAAATAACCAGAAACCTATTTTGTTCTTTATTAAATAAATCAAACTTTGTTTAAACTGATCCCAGAATTCAGTACAGTACTTCCTCAGGGCCACATAGTCCTCTGAAGTGCCCAGACCCTAGGTCATTCTACCAAAAGAGAGAGATTTGGAATTTTAAATGCCTGGTGGCAGCAGAAAACTACCAAGTCTATATATACAGAGAGTGTTTAAAGGTAAAACCGTTTCCCCATATAGCAAGACCCTCACAGGGTCTGTCTGAGATGACAGATAAAATTCAAAGGCAATTTGAACAGGGTCTAGGAGATGCAGGAATCTGGGAAGAAAAGGACAGTGAGACGGTCTTACCTGCCAGGGTACCCTCAGTTCTCATCAACAGCTTCTTGCCTGGGAAGGGCATCAAGAAACAGCGAGTGCTGCTGCTTTTGAGGGTCTCCAGTGCTCGTGGGTGCCTGCAAGGATTAGACTCCAGCCTCTAAGAATGAGAGAGTTGGGGGGGGGGGGGAGAAAGAGAATTAGATCAAGCAATTCTGGGATTACCATCCAGAATCCGAGTTTCTTCTTGCTGTGGATGGGAGATGTGCCTCTGGAGATTCCCCTGTTCTATCTAGGTAGGTAGGTAGGTAAGTAAATTTATTGTATATAGCCATTGACTGTGACAATATAAAATATACACAGTATAAATTTAAGGTTCAAAAGTACTGTTCTAAAAACAAAGCCTTCGGAATAAGACTGTATAACGTTTCAACAAATAAAACAATCAGATTTTAAAATCATAGAAGCTATGCTACCAGTTTTGTAGCTCTATGTCAGGCAACACTAGAAACAGCCTTGGATCTAACATTTCTGGCTGCAAGCGCAAAAAGCGCTACCTTGCGTGTAACCAGGGGATACATATCGGACAAGAGAAAAACCGACTTTTCATTGTCAGGTAAGTTGCAAAGTTGGCTTAAAATTCCAGATAGGAATCTGCTTCTTAGGTCTGACTATAAAGGACAACCCATAATGTAATGAAACAGATCTTCCACTGTGGTACTACACACGCATACACATTGTTCCTGTGGTTTGTTAACTTGACCTTCCAAGCAGCACCTTGTTCTGTCTAGTATCTACACCTTTCCTCCAAGCAGCTCAGGGCAGCATATATGGTTCTCCTTTCTCCATATGTTCCTTGCAACAACCCTGTGAGGTAGGTCAGGCTAAATGAGAGTCACTAGCCAATGGTCACCCAGTGAACTTTGCAGCAGAGATAAGACCTGATCCTGGGCCTCACAGATCCTAGACTAACTTCTATACCACACTGGCTTCCAATACTTATCCCTAATTCCACAATGCCCATAAAAAGCACACCATCTTGCTCACTACTTTGTCATGTCTCACAACCAATGTGCCCATCCCAACTTTTACCTGTATGGCTTCTTGGAGGTATTCCTGTCCTGCCTGGAGTCCATAAACAGGTGGGTATAACCAGTCACGCACTAAGATATCAAGTTGCTGCAATGGAGAGAGAAACTGCTTGGTTCCACATTCTCAGAGATGCCTTCTCCTTCTGCCACTGTCAACTGTGGCCTGTGCACATGACTAGTGGGGTCATGGTAACAAAAGGAACAATTCACAAGTCCCAGCTTCCAATCCCCTGAATTAGCAAAGCACCTTGATGTGCTACCATAAGCACTTGAAAAGTGACATTTGTGAAGACGTGCTAAAGGAGAAAGGGTGACTATGAGAGCAGATGAGCATTTCTAGGTTTTCTGTAAGCAAGGAGCCATCATGCGCAGACTTCTGATGGCTCCAGTGTGCTCTGATGGTACTGTCGATAGCTTGCCAAGAATATGTTTCTGACAGGTTTGTTGGTGCCCAAAGTTCAGACAACAAGATGCTCTTGGCGGCTGTTCCTCAGGGATGGATCGTCTCATGGTGTGGAGCAAGATGGACAGAAAGATGTTTCTCTCCCTCTCCGCAAATACTAAAGCTTGGCAGTACCCCATGAAGCTGATAGGCTTCGCCCAACACAGAATTAACTTTGGGAACTTACTGCCACAGGATGCAGTGATGACTGTCCTGACCGGGATAGCCCAGGCTCGCCTGATCGCGTCAGATCTCAGAAGCTAAGCAGGGTTGGCCCTGGCTAGTATTTGGATGGGCAACCTCCAAGGAATACCAGGGTGATGATGCAAAGGCGGGCAATGGCAAATCACCTCTGAAAGGTCTCTTGCCTTAAAAACAAGTCTAGCTCACCACCTCGTGGTGCATAACGCTAAAAAGAGCTAGAGCTTCCGGCAGCCAGACAATCTTAGGATCTCCTGGCTATTCTACACAAAATGCCATATGATAATTAATTAAGCAGTGAGGCCCTCTAACTTAGGCATCTTGGCTTTGATAAGTATTTTGGGGATAGGTTCATCAGTGGCTGTTAGCTGTAATGGCTGAATTAAACCTCCCTTTTCAAAAGCAGTATACCACTGAATACCCATTGCCTCTAGGACTTCTGGCTGGCTACAGTGTGAAACAGGATGCTGGATTAGATGGACCATTTTGTACGATCCAGTAGAGGGCATTTCATGTTCTTATGAATCTGACCTGTGGGGGCTATCAGCTTCCTGGAGAGATTTGCAGGCTTATGGTTAAAAAAAAAAAATAGAGGGTTTCATCTGATTTCTCATCAGATGTGTTATTTTGGGACTCATCATGACCCACCCAAGCACAAAGAGACAAATTATACAGGAAAAAAAATAGACAAAAGGGAAAGAGGAGCAGAGAGGAACTTCATTAGCATTGTGTGTGGGAGAGAAAGCAAAGGGTTGAGAGCGAGAGAGATGTGGGTACCAGGCGGAGGAGGATCGGGCTGGAGGAACTGGTTGCAGAGATGGGAGTTCAGGAACAAAAAGGCTCTTTCATCGAATGGCGAGACAGAGGGCATGAATGTGATCACAGGGGGAAGAGAAGAACATGGGCTGATTTGTAAGGGAGGGAAATGGAACAGTCGCTGCTCTTTACCTGAAAGGGCTTTAAGCCACAGGCTTTCGCCACCATCTCAGCTGCATACACAAACATCTGTGGGGCAGAAGAAGCTGGTGAGCCTGGGAGATCTGGTTTTCCCTCACCCCTGCCAACCCTCCAGACTCACTCCCCTCTCAGCTTTTCAGATCCGAGAGTATCTTGTGGTATTTATAATCATGTTCTATCTGGACCCTGCCCAGGCAAGCGTGGACCCCCCCCCCCCCCCCTCTTCTGGGTCCTCTGATGTTATTTTTTGCTAACCCAGCGAGGTAGGGGCAACTGATAGAGTGATGAGTCTGACAGCTATACCAGGTATAATGTAGAAGCCAAAAGTGAAGAGATCATGGGAGGAGATGGAAGTCCAATCAAAACATCCGTGACAAAAATGACGAAGAGTCAATAAATATATATCTACAGAAATGTTTTTTATAACAGTGATTCTCTAGAAAATTCTCTTCTTTTATCACTCACATGCAAGACCTTGGGCTCCGATATGAAAGAGTCAACATGGGATGTTTATTTCAAGAGTTTGTAAGTGGAAATTGATAAGAATCGTTATTGCTACACGCTCAGGTAAAGCAACCCATGTGAAACGGGTATTTGTTATTGCGCAAAATCCGTTGCGTGTGAGCGATAAGAGAGTCATTTTTGTCACAGATGTTTTGATTGGACTTCCATACTAGATATAACGGCAGCCACCACCCATTGCTGCCAAAGCTATTTTAGAGAACAATTCGGTCATTTAAAAATGCTGTGAAGATTGGGCCCACACCAGGCAATCTTGTCCCCCACCTGCCTTTTCAGGCACTGGAACAGAACCGGGGCGGGGTGGGGCCCTGTTCTGGCACTTGAAAATTTGCAGCGTGGGGGGAGGAACAAAACCACCTGGTCCCCATGCTGCTGACCTGATCATGATTGGGTTCTTGTGGTGTTTTTTAAATGGCCATATTCTTCTCTAAAATGGCATCGATGGCCATGGGTCAGACTCCTGGCCACCGTCACATCGAGTCTCTGGTCCCAAGGCAAGCTTCACGGCTAAGCAAGAATTTGAACTCTGGTGTCTGTAGCCCAAGACTCTCTCCAGTCCCTCTCACTGTGAGAGATCTAGGCTGATGCCCCAATAGTGGTCCATTCTGTGAGACCCCCACCCTGAGAAATTATCCCCCTCCAAGCTGGCCTGACCATACAGGTGAAAAAGGCTTTGCTGGGCACCAGATTAGACAGAAGTGCGTTTCTTTTATTTAGTTGTGAAGTCTGTTTCTCTATGTCATTTCCAGCCTTCTCATTTTTCTCTACATCGATTGGTGAGTCTATGTGTATGGTAGGGTATCATCGTTTGCCTACGATGTCAAAACCATTTGGGCTCTGCAATCCTGGTATATCAGGGCAGTGAAAAACTAGAGACAGGGAGATGGCTGACATCCACTTGAAACAAATAAAATTTCCTGTGAGATACAACTCAGTCCACCCTTTTTTCTCAGCCTCCGTATCACCTTGGGGGACTTATTTTCCCCCCACTGGTCTGAATGCCTGGTGACTTTAGAGGGTTGATTGCCCTGTTGGTGTATGGCTTGGCTCACTTGCTTAAACCACTCTCTGCAAATGTCTTTTCACGCAAGCACTGGCAATACACCAGCTCTCTGCTCATGACATATCAAAATCTGGATTGTGTGGACTGATTCTGTGGATGCTGATAGAATTCCGGTTTTGTACAGAGGGGACTAGACCAGAATAGGGATAGGCGAAATTTTGGCCTGCAAAGGTATTGGTGCACCGGCAAACAAAATGGAGTGGGAGAGATGAGGGTTAACTTGATCAGACCCACTGAAGGCCAACTGAGGCCCAGAGACACTGCCAACACTTCAGGGGCTCACCTCAGTTCCTTGGGCACAAAACTGGGTCAATGTGCTAAGCAAACCAGCCTGGTGTGTAACCATTCAGCACACCGGCTGGGGCTTGCTTAGCCCTTGACTGGATGATGTTGGATGTCTTCCAGTTCACTGAGTCTGGCCCATTCTGAAAAACTCGTCTGATTTCCATACTACTTCCAACCCTTTATGGCCCCTCACTCACTTCCAAGTATTCCAGATCTGTGTCCTTCATCTTCCTGCACAAATTGAATATCTAGAAGACAACAGAAGGTATCAACAGGGGTGTCAGAAGTGATGAGCAACCTAGTGAAAAGAGATTAGAAGATGCATGGAAAAGTAGAGGCTGGTGGGACACTCACCTGATAGGAGCTGAGCAGCACGGAGAAAGCAGAGAGTTTAGTGCTAGCTTCCTTGCTTCTTTCCAGATCCAGAGAACCCTCAGTGTCTATCAAGAACACGGCTATCTAGAGAGAGGCAGAACAAGATCGCTGGACTCTCAGTGACGTACAAGAACAGAGACTGATTTGGCCAACAAGCTTTATAGCTCCCTCTTCTTGGCCAAATATGGGTGTTGTAGGAGGCATTATTTACTGAGGGAAATTTTATGCTGCTTTTCCAGAGTCCTGCTTGAGGTGGCTTACAATGAAAATAATGAATTATCCAAAAAAAGGTGTTACAACAAGCCCAGGGATATAAATTATCCCTAAAAGAAACGTCATGCAGAAGTCACCGCTTGTTTGAGCACCTGGCCCAAGACTGGAAACTTAGTGACCAGGCAGTGATTACAGCCAATGCAGGAGGGTAAGGGCCCTGACCTGAACAGCCCAGGCTAGGCTGATATTGTCAGATTCCAGAAGCTAAGCAGGGTCAGCTCTGGGTAGTATTTGGATGGGAGACCTCCATGGAATTCCAGGGTCATGACTAGGGATGTACAAACAAACAAACAAACAACAACCCCCCAATATGTTTTGGTTCAGATTGATTGGACCTGAAAAAATTTAAGTCTTTCTGAAAAATCCTGACTCTCAATACCGGTATGGTATTCAGATCTGAGATTTTCTGGATATCCTGAATTTTTTCAAATCCAACAGACCTGAGAAGAAAAATACCAATTAAAAAAAGCCAGCTCGACCCTGGGGCTGGCTTGGCTTCTCCTGCAGTGTGGTCCAAACCACGTTGCAGGAGAAGCTGCCCCCAGGATCTGCATGCGGTGGAGAGGCAAGAGAGGATTAGCTGGGGCAGTGGGAGCTGAGAGCACCACGCAGCCTCAGCTGGGGCTGGCTCTTCTTGCAGCTCAGTTTAAATGGAGCTGCAAGAGGAGCCCCACCAGCCATTCGATATAGCTGAATATACCTGAACAAAAGCAAAAAACCCAAAAAACAGCTTTATTCGGACTCAGCTATATTGGTATCCGATCAGATTCTCTGATCTGTATTCGGCTTAAACAATACCCCCAAAATACCCTAGTCGTGACAAGGAGGCAAGCGATGGCAAACCACCTCTGAACATCTCTTGCCTCGAAAACCCCATGGGGTCACCATAGGTCAGCTGTGACTTGACAGTCCAAAAAAAAAAGAAAAGAAAAAGGAAGGTAATTAAAAAAAAGGAAGCATTTCTCCAAAACATCCTGCCACAGGATGTAGAGATAATCACATGGGAGAGGGGGATACTAGTGATCATCTACACAGGGTCAGCACAACAACTTTTTTGAGGGTAGAGACAACCCAAGGCATTTTGGCGACTGAGGCTGAAAAAAATCACACTTCACCCGCCACTCTGCAGTGTAAGTGCAAATGTGAATTAAGTAATCAAACATTGGCTGCCATTTGGACAAACCTCCTTTCATTCACAGGGTTTCTTTGATAACCACTGTGAATGTCTTTGCAGCACTTGGTCGGCTACCGACAGATTATAGGACTTGGCCAGTATGGCAATTCTTATGGCTAACTCTCAGATCGGGGAGGGAAAGAAAGGCATTTTCAACATGCCTGGGTTCCCTGCCTGCCCTTTTCCAGCTGCAGCATGTCAGCTAGAGAAGGGAAGGCAGAGAGAGGCTTTTGCTTGTCCATTTCACTCTCCGCTGACTGGGGGGAAAGTGAAATTGACAAGGAAATCCCCAGGGGCTCCCCAGAGGAAAAGAGGGCATTTTAACATGCCCAGAGGCTTTGGTTGTAGGCGTGGCCAACTCAGGAGCCAGCCGGAACTCTGTTCCTGCCCCAAAATAGCCCTGGATGGAACTATCCTTCAACAATTCCACTGATCTCATTTTAAGGCCTTCTAAACTTCTGGCCATCTCTACATCTTGTGGCAGTGAGTTCCATAAATCAATTGTGCATCATGAAAAAGAAATATGAGGTGGGATGGGCCCATACAGTTTGCCACATTAATGGCCAGATCCTTCTTCATTTAACTGTTTCTGGAGAGTCCTGAGATTCTGCAACATATGAGACCTTTGCCAGTACTGGACACCTTAAGGCTTCCGTGTAACCACTGTACTAACAACCGACTAGTGTTAATTTGATGATTAAATTAAATTTAAAATTATTGCATGCCATTGTGTGTGGAATAGCCAGGAGATCCAAAAGAATGGTTTGGCTGCCTATAAAGCTGTAGGGTTTTTTTTGCACCACTAGATGGCGTTATGCTTATTTTTAGGCTGAGAGTGCTGTGACTTGCCCAAGGTCACCCAGCTGGCCTTAAGTAGAAAAGCAAACGCGGTTCTCCAGATCAGAGTCTGCTGCTCTTAACCACTACACCAAGCTGGCTCAATTTCAGTTTGATGACATATAAAATAAATAAGTAAATAAATAAATAATCAATTTGATGTTATTTCTGTCATCGCTGCTAATTTCCTTGGGTCTTAAGTTCCTGGAAGTAACCTAAAGAGAACACATATTGGCTGGGGCTCTTGAACTCAGGCCCTTCCCCCTTTAACTGACACTCTCCACTTTCTCCCCCTCTTAGAATTTTCAGCTTTGCTTTAACCTGGAGGCACCGGCTCCTACTGCTCATGTTCAGAAGAGAGGATGAATATGCCATGGAAGTCCACGACAAATGGCATCCAGAAAAGTGTAAGTGGGACCTATAACAGAGCCCTCTGTCATTTTCCACTGATGATCATCGTTGCAACTTCAGTATTTCATTAACTCTGGGCTGAAAAAAAGGCCTTTGTTTCTCTTTTAGCTCCTTATCAAGTGAAATCTCCAACTGCTCAATTGTGTCTTACTGTGTTTTTCTGCAGTGTGCTTTATGGCAGAATGCTTCAGGCCAGTTCTACTGACTTCCAGCAGCTTTACAGCATTGTGGTCCAATACGATAAACAGTGCGTTCAGGCAAGTGCTGTTTTTTCAGCCCAGAGACTAAAAAGGAAAGTATGCCCAAATTCAAGCTGAGATTAAATTTTGCTATTTGATTGCACCCAATGTAGGTTTTGCTCTGAACTTCCCAAATAGTTTTTGTATATTTTCTGGTTGAGCACCAAGGTGTCCCAGATAGTGTCTGTTGTCCCCACAGCACAATATTGCCCACTATTTATCCCTCTTCTCCGTTCCCCTGATTACCGCCACTACCCAAACACATACCTTTCCCTGTTCACTGGTGATCCAAAATGGCTGACTCCACAACCACACCCCTTTGGTGGTGCTGTTAGGCCCAGGTCGCCACTCAAATCCTGTCAGTGGTTCATCCTCCTGGCCCATCCATGATGCTTCCTCTGCTCCCTGCCCACAAGAATGAAATGAGGAATGGGGACTCAGTTGTAAAGCAAGAAGGGCCCTGGGTCCCAGGATGTTTACAATATCTTGGCTGGGAATGCTGTATAGGGAAAAGGGATCCTGAAAAATCTGGTGCTTCATCCCCAACTTGAAGAGGGATGTAGGCATAGTTGTGGAGTTTTTAAGGTAAGACTTCACTATTGTGGGTATCTTTTTAAAATATATTCATACTTTTAAACAGAATTTCTACTGAATCCCTGCAGCACAGTCTGGAGTGTTCCCATTTTCGTTCCTGCTTTAAAAACACACAACAGGAACTGAAATTTATAAGGGCTTTTTAACAGCAAGAGAAATGGACAGAAGTAAAATATTGCCTCACATAGGGGAGTCAAGATGGGTGGGGAGACTGCGCCACTGAGGAAACAGCCTCCAGGGTGGACAAAAATATCCAGTCTTTTGGGTAGGTTATTTACCAGGTGATGTTATTCACCTCTATGCCCTGAAAAGTTTCAGCTGCCCATTCCCACACATTAAGCCTCTATTAAAGGGACAGGATATATTTCTCCAGGCCTTTCGACAACCACACCAGGGACTGCTTTGAAGGGTTCATGTGCGTAATCCTAAAGCATGTTGATTCCATGCGCTAATCAGGACAGGAGATACCAAAATGAACTATGCATGATACTTTCAGATACAAATCTGCTGACGATCAGCTACTGCAAGGCAGTCCTTTAGACAGCATACACCAGGTCACTTTCTCATGCTCACCAAGTTCTGAAGCCTCCGCAGGAGGAAGTTCTGCAGGAAGGATTTGCCACAGCGTTGCTCCCCAAAGATGGAGACCAAGCAGACGGGAGCGTCCTTCACCTCTCCCTGCTCCAAGCAGCTGCTCAGGGCCTCCTCATCCAGACACAGATTCCTCTCATCATCCAAGCTCACCAGCTGAACCGCTTGCCCTGCTGACTGCAGTGTAGCTGCTGGCACCTCCTGAAAGAGTAATAGAATTATATAAGGTGCTTTAGGTTCCCACCGGGAAGAAAAATGGGGTATATATGAAGTAAATAAATAAAAAAATATAGCTGAGAATGGGGAGCAGATAAAAGGCTGATTGATTTGTGGGTGAGAAGGAGAGATGGAAGCAGGCAAAGAGGAGAGGATATGGGGACTGCCAGATGGAGGGAAAACGGAAAAATAGTGTGGGGAGGGGGATACAGGGAAAAGTGAGGTATCCCCACAAGCCCTTGGTGTAGTGGTTAAGAGCACGGACTCTAATCTGGGAGAACCGGGTTTGATTCCCCACTCCTCCACATACCTCTGCTGGTGTGACCTTGGGTCAGTCACAAATTCTCTCAGAGCTGTTCTCTCAAGGGCAGTTCTGGAGAGAGCTTTCTCAGCCCCAGCTACCTCACAGGGTGTCTGTTGTGGGGATGGGAAGGGAAAGGAGATTGTAAGCCACTCTGAGACTCCTTTGGGTAGTGAAGGGTGGGGTATAAATCCAGTCTCTTCTTCTTCAACAGTGCAACTGGGCCTGACAGCCAGCAAAAGACAACTGGGGTTGGTGGCTGGCACTGCACAACTCAGCCAGAGTTTTCCTGGTTGCCAGGGGAGAGAAGAAGAAAAAGCTGAAGACGGGGGCAGACAAAGGTAGGCTGGCTGGTGGGTGGGGAGGAGAGAAGGAGGGAGGAAAATGGGAGAGTCTAAGGGGGCTACCTGGAAAAGAGGGAGGAGGTATTGGGGGAGAGCAAAATGAGATGGCCCTCTAAAAATCCTTGTGATAGTCAACTGTGAGGGTGTCAAAAGCTGACAATGGAGCCATTTACTGACAAGCTAAGTGGACTCCGCAGATACACAGAAAAATATGACAGAAATTTAACAAAACATAAGAAGTGCCCTGATGGATCAGATCACTGACCCATCTCGTGCAGCGTCCTGTTTCACCCACCTGCCAGGCAGTTGCCCTAGAGGGAAAACAGGGCATAGAGGCCATGCTGCTGATGCTGCCTCCTAGCACTGGTATCCAGAGGTCTGCTTCCTCTGAATATGGAGGTTCCCTTTAGTTAGCAAGGCTAGTACTAGTCTTCCAAGAATCTGCCTAATATTCCCATTTAAAAGCCATTTATACATTTAGGCATATCAGTCTGTCCCCTGAATTCCATGAGAACTGCCTACCGGCTCTCTTTCCATCTCCAGCAGAGGCATCTGTCTGATTTTTTCCACCAGGTTTCGCAGCCGAGTGTCTATCTGCATCCTCTCGCGGCTGCAGGGAGAGCGGCACTCAGGGCAGCGATACCCATGGGGTGAGAGCCCACTCCAGTGGGCAGAGATGCAGACCCTGCAGAAATTGTGCCCACAGTCAATGGAAACTGGGTCCTCCAAGGTTTCCCAGCAGATGGAGCAGATGATGTCCTCTTGTAGGTCAGGGATCATGCCTCCTGGGGGCTTCTCTGCAGGGAGTGGGGGTGAAGTCGGCCTGCAAGGCATACAAAGGAAGTCCATAATAACAGACACACAAATGGGGATTTGTAAGGAATTGTTGGGATAGGGGAGTAAAAGGAAGCTCAAGGTGTTAAAGTAAAACTTTAAGGCCCTAAATGTGAGGGAGAGAACAAAAGGAGTTTAGCCTAAAGGAAAGGTAAAGGTTTCCCTTGCTTGAAAGCCAGTCGAATCTGACTCTGGGGGCAGTGCTAATCTCTGTTTCCAAGCTGAAGAGCCAGTGCTGTCCGAAGATTTTTTCCGTGATCATGTGGCCGGCATGACTAAATGCCAAGGCACACAGAATGCTGTTACCTTCCCACCGAAGTGGTACCCATTCATCTACTTGCAATTTCTTGGTTTTAAACTGCTAGGTTGGCAGGAGCTGGGGCCAGAGATGGGAGCTCACTCCGTCATGCGGCACTCAGGTCTCAAACTGCCGAGCTACCGACCTTCCGGTCTGCAACTCAGTATCTTAACCTCTGAGCCACCGCGGCCCCTTAAAGGCTTCCTAAAAATGTGAGTCTTGAGGGGTGAATGGAAGAAAAAGAATCCAGCACCATCAGATATATACGTAGCTCTAGTAGTAGCAAAGCCTTACGTGGTTAAGCAAAGGATTCTGGGAACATTTGATTTTCTGAAAAGGGATTCAGCAGGACCAGGAGAACCATTTGGGAGCCAGATGTATTTTGTATTCTAAAAACCAGTTACTGTTTACTCAGAAAGGCAGAAAGTGTCATGAGTCCTGCTGAGGATGTGGCTCCAGCTCCAGCTGAGCCCATACCTGACCCTGATGAAACCTCGGAGCTCTCCAGCGTATCCCTACCACCTGTCCCAGCAACAGTGGCAGAGGATAAATGCATGACAGACAGCCCCCCTGACTTGCCTCCTCCAACGGTGTGTTTGCGGAACCAGCTCAGGCAAGAATTAACGTCCCAGTGGAAGGAGGTGCGCCTGCACAGCAGGCGGTCCCTCAGCCCTGAGTTCTAACAGAAGTCGGGATGCACGTGCTGAGCACTAATTAACCGCAGCACCTGAGGGGTATTTAGCTTCCCCTCCTGACGCTGGTTCCTTGGGCCAGCAACTAGGCAGTTTGATGATGTTCTGCACCTCCCTCGCCCGTGCTCCTGATTCCTGATTCGTGCTTTGAACTCTCGGCTCCTTGACTCCGGCTTCCAATGACTACGCTCTTGGTTTGTACTTTGGACTCTGTTCTTTTGGCTCCTGCTTGCTACCCCTTGATTCTAGCCTCGGACTGGACCTGGACTTTGCTCTCTCTCGCCCTGCCTGCACCCAGCCCATGGCAGAAAGGAAGAGAAAGAAAAAACAATTGTTTTACACTTTACTTCTATTTTATGGCTTCTTCCTTTCCACCCTTCCCCACTCATTTCTGGTAATCAGAAACTGGGGGAAAACATGCGTTATCAACTACCCTAAGTCGTCCCCATCCCCTTCAGAATGTCACAATTTTGAAACTTCTCGACCTCAGTATTTCCCCTTTTTCTTACTCTTCTGGTCTTTTATAACTCCATTTCAGAGAGGGCAGGGTGGCTCAGTACTGTGCTCCTAAAACCAGATGCCTTGGAGCGGGTGCTTTGACTGTGTAGGTCTTGTTCCCTAGAATAGGGGCAGTCTAGCTGAGGTTGTCCTGTGGTGAGGGAAAGGGGGCTGGCATGGCTTCTCCTGGGCCTCTTCTGCTGCACTCCCTGCTGCATGCAGATCTTGGGGTCAGCTTCTCCTGCCACACAGTTGAAACTGCATAACAGGAGAAGCCAAGCCAGCTCCAGGATCAGGCTGGCTTTTATCCTGTACTTTTTTGGGGGGGTCTACTAGCAGTTTGAAAGCAAGAAATTGCAAGTAGATAAATAGGTACCACTTTGGTGGGAAGGTAACAGCGTTCCATGCGCCTTGGCGTCTAGTCATGCCGGCCACATGACCACGAAGACGTCTTTGGACAGCGCTGGCTCTTTGGCTTGGAAATGGAGATGAGCACCGCATTCCTAGAGTCGTATTCGACTGCCTTTCAAGCAAGGGAAACCTTTACCTTTACTTTACCTTACTGGACGAGAAAAAAATTGGGATTTCCAAACAATTCCAGATCCAAACGCCATTGGGATCTGGGATTTTTTTGGAAACAGCATTTCCGAAAAATACTGAGTTAAAAAAAATTGCACACCCCTAGATTCAGTGTGACCAATATTAGTAGCTCAGTGGTTAAGACGCTGAACTGCAGACTGGAAGATCAATAGTTTGGCAGTTTGAGATCTGAGTGTCGCGTGACGGAGTGAGCTCCTGTCTCTGGTCCCAGCTCCTGCCACCCTAGCAGTTCAAAAGCAAGAAATTGCAAGTAGATAAATAGGTACCACTTTGGTGGGAAGGTAAACCAGCATTTTGTGCACCTCGACATCTAGTCATGCTGGCTACATGACCACGGAAACGTCTACGGACAGCGCTGGCTCTCTGGCTTGGAAACGGAGATGAGCACCGCTCTAGAGTCGGATTTTACTGGCTTTTGAGCAAGGGAAACCTTTACCTTTGGGACACAAGAGAACCATTTGGGAACCATTGTACTTGGGTACTGTTCCTAACTGTGAGCAGGGATTTCATCCTGAAACAGCTGCTCTTAAGGTAGCTAGGGAAAGGAGATGCCCAGTGAGAAAATGGAGGAAGAGAAGATGACAGAAACAGCAGGTACTGGGGTGGGGAGCAAGAAAGAACAGAGAAATTCTCTGATTAAATCAATTGCAGGAAGAGGGGACGCGATACAGAGGAGTTTCCCAGCTAATCTCCGGCTACTGCCCTTGAGATCATACCTTACTTCTTACCAATCACTTTACCAAATAACCTGGGTCTCACCATGATAGAAACAAAAACGTCAACTTTTTCTAAGAAGGACATTTATATGTTTACAGAGATTCTCTTATGACTACCAGCGTGTCACAGACAGACGATCCGTGGCAGGTGGGGTCAGCAAAAGATGGCACACCATTCTTGCAGATAAGACACAGGGACTGAGGGAGAGCGAATTCTGAGTAAGTGTTATGAAAACCCCACAACCCACTGCATAGCACCATTGCTCTGGATTCATGGCATGTATTAACTTTATCGTTTTAGCAACGCTCCTTACTTTCTGCAGCCATTCCTGCCTATTGAGGGCAGAAAAAACAGGATATAAATTTTGTAAATAAATAAATAATAATAAATATTACAAGTGTTCATTTGGAAGTCACTCTGATAGGCCTACCGATACCAATACCAATCAGTTTTTTTTAACTGCTTCGTCTCCTGTCTTTAAGTGTCAGAACGATCAGTTACATTTAAATAAATGAACTTCAGCACGGGTTTCTCTAGGACAGGGGTGGGCAAATTGCAGCCCGCAGGCGGCCCGCCACAGAGTTTTTTGCGGCCCGCCAAGAAATGAAGATTAACAAGAGTAAATATAGATGCTCTTTGACAGACATTAACTTGCAGGCTGTGATGAGAATCTGAACAAGCAATCTCACTCCTGATTTCAAAAAAATTGTAGAAAAGTGTGATAGGGTACATTTGTTTCATTAAACTGATTCTAAAATTAAATGTGCTTGCAGCTATAGATGATATGAAATTAGCACAATAAATAAATTGAATAAAACTGCCACTGTTTTATTTAATTTATATTTATTGATTTTTATGATACAATTTATACCTTTTCTGAAATGCAAAGTTAACTAATGAATGCAATCATTTTAAAAGGTGCGGCCCTCTGCTAACCTCCGCTCCCACAAAGTGGCCCCCGAGCCAAAACAATTGCCCACCCCTGCTCTAGGAAATACTGGGAAGGACTCAACTATGTTTCCCATTCAGTGTTTCCTTGCTGATTTCCACCTGCATCACATGATTTTTTAAAAAAGTATTTTGTGCCCATGCACACACACAAATAAAAATCATCACCCAACGCACCGTTTTGTGTTTGTGTTTCCCATCTGGCAGCTACTGTGGTGCCAACTGCCTCCGACCAGATAAACTTCCCTCCTCCTAGAATATAAAAAGATAACCGGAAAAGTGGAGTAAGGCCTTCCCCCTTTCACAATGGCCTGGGTGATGTAGGCAGTTGGGGACAATGGAAAGAACGCATGGCTGCATGATGGCCATTCGGAAAGCTTTAAGTGAAAAATCAGAGGGGTCTGAACCATGAGACTCATACGGCTCTTGGGAGATTTTTACATGAACCAGGGCTGCCTGCCTCTAGGTGGGGCATGAAGTTCTCGGACTGACAACTGATTTCCCCTGGAGGAACTAGCAAACTTTGGAGGGTGCATGGATTCTATGGCATCATATCCCTGCTGAGCTCCCAACTGCCCCAGGTACCGCTCCCAAATCTTCAAGGATTTCTCAGGCCAGAGTTGCCAACCCTCACATGAAGAACGATGGATGCATTTAGGGAGAATGTCTTGTGGGGACATCAGGAAAATTTTGGGAGTGGTGAAGGCATCACCTAGGGATTTCCCCATATTTTCCCCTATTTTCAAAAAAATGCCCTCCCAGTTCCCTTGAGAGATTCAAAATACTGGCACACAGAGGCATGCCTATCACTTGAAGACTTGCTGCTGAATGTGGGAACTGAGTCCATTGCAAAGCATTTGCCCCACTTCAGAGCAAATCACTTGCAAGAATCTGAAACCCCAGATCAGGATACAGATCGCCACTGGCACTGGGATTTAAATTCATTCAGTTCAAAGGGGGATAGGAGGAACACTGTGATCCAGATGTGGATGGACCTCCAGAGTCATTACGTTGCTAGCAAGGCCCCTCTCCCGCAATAGAGAGTCTCTCACCAGTGGCCAGCCTTGTGTTGGCAATCTTAAGAGAGACAACCATACATGCTCAGAGCACTCTGGTCATTAGAATGGTTACTGTTATAAAGTTACTATTAATAGGTGTAACAATTTATTCTATGTATTTGTTTGTTGGGGTGGAGAACAGGGCATACTATAGTAACAGGGCTCTTTTGGTTGATTGCAATTGACAATGTGGCTCTCTGTTGTCTTTCACAATTTGGTCTTTTGCAAATTGGTCTTTCACTGCTTCGTCTTTTGCAATTTGGTCTTTTGAAATCCAATGTCAGGATCAGTAGCCAGAGGGAAGATACATTTGGGAGTCAGTGTTTTCTGACAGGCAATAGTCAGAAAAGTACTTCTACAGAAAGAAGAAAACCCCCATTGTCCAAATACATTAACACTGCTTTGAAGGAGAACTTAAACTCTCAGTCAGAAAAGCTACAGAACAACCTTATGCAGACAAAGTATACTGGAGAAGGATTTGGCAGAAGGTCTGGGAAGTTAGAGAGAACTCCTAGACAAGCTAAATAGTAAAAGGAGTTATTGCTTCTTCAGGACAAGGAGAATAATTTCCCGCTAGTGAAAGGGGTTGGGAAGAGAACCCTGGTCTGTGATAAAGGGGAGAAGCTTAGACACCTCAGGAGTTAATGAAAAGCTGTATTATCTAAAGGAAAACCTGTAATATCTTAAGGAAGAAATCTAGAAACATCAATAAGAACTGTGTTGTGCTGAAATATACTAAACAAAGTACCTCTCAAAGAAATAGAAAGCCTTGGAACAAAACTACAAATATACTCTCTTGAATGTTCTATGAATGCAACTCTGTAAATATTAGAAAGTTTTTACCTCAGGAATCTCAAAACCTTGACTATTCCCATTATACATGTATTTCCTGCCTGTTTAATAAAATCTTTATTCTGTTTTTGATAGTTAATTTGCCCCAAGTGCCATTTCTCCAGGGTTTAAAGAAAACTAGACAGCTCCTGTATTTTCAGTAGAGTTCCTGAGCTGAGAAAAAGCCCAAACTAAAAATCTCAGACATAGGGTGGGACAGTCAAGTCTTTCACGACAAAGAATATATACACGCTACTGTAGGACAACTCAGTCACTGGGGGGAACTGAAGATTTGGCGGGGAAAATCTGCCAGACAGTTGAGGAGATACTGGGATTATATTATTGTATGCATGTGATTGGTGGGGCGGAGAACAGGGCATACTATAGTAGTGGGGCTCTTTTGGTGATAGTAATTGAGGATGTGGCTCTCTGTGTACCGCAGAGTGAGTACCACTGCACTGGACTACACATTATGTAAAAAGGCATTAAAATGTGTTTTTTAAAAATGTCTGATGCATGCATGTATTTCTGGTCTGAAAAGCAAAAGCTTTCTAAATGGTATTCTACAAAAATCAATTACTGTTTACTCTCAGAAAGGCAGGAAGGAAGAGAAAGAAAAACTATTGTTGACTTCTACTTCACGGCTTCTTCCTTTCTGCACCCTTCCCCACTATCAGAAATTGTGAAAAAACATACGCTATCAACTACCCCAAGTTGCCCCCCCATCTCGAATTTCACAATTTTGAAACTCCTCAACCTCAGTATTTCCCCTTTCTGGTCTTTTATAACTCCATTTCAGAGATGGCGGGGTGGCTCAGTGCTTAACTTCTAAAATGAGATCCCTCAGAGCTGGTGCTTTGGCTGTGCGGGTCTTGCTCTCTAAAATAGGGGCAGTCTAGCTGAAGTTGTCCTGTGGTGAGGGAAAGGCAGTCGGCACATGCTCAGAGTCTCCTGTAGGGAAAGGGTGCATTAGTTATTTTACTGAATCAACAGATAAGGCTGTGCTCTAAGCCTGAAGTAGCTATCAAAAAAACCCAAATGTGAAAACCCATACGAAAAAGAAGCCAACACCAGCAAAAAAATTACAAACTAAAAATAACAGTGGTACTAAAGAAAAGAAACAGAAAGAGCAGCATGGATTAATCATCTATAGAGTAAGAAAGAAACAGGACCGTAAACAGGCGGCAACCAGTTTAAATAGCTAACTATCATAGACTGTTTCTAAAAGATAAGACAACCACAGGTTACCACTGCATTTTTAACCACCAGTGGACCAAAAAGAAATAAAATTTTCTAAAAGTGATTTAGCATGACGTAAGAGGATGATACCCTCCGTCTCACCAAGATAATAAATCCATCAAAAAGCTAGCTGGCCCTGAATAGTGGCAGGTTGGTAAAGATGGGAGTGCGCAAAACACTGCTAAGCAGCTACAGGTAAAGATTCTGGTGACAAGCAACAGGGGAGAGATCTCATTTTCATTGCGAACTTCCCAACTTAAGGTTGGCAGCATTCAGGCATCCACTTTAACTGCAAATAAACTAAAATAGGCAGGAACACAGTTTGTTCCAGGCTCGCACATGTCTGGATCTTCCCACTTCCCTTCTTGCATGGTACGTAACGAAGGAGTGGCAGTTTAATTTGAATTTCCCCTCACAAATTGAGATTCTTAAAATGGCTGCAATCCTGTCAGGATCATGGGTAGCAGAAGGGAAACCATCCTTCCTTCATCACATTCCCTGTGAGTGCCACGCCTAGTAAGCATCCAGTGACTGACCTTGATGCCACAGGCTGAGGCCTGTAATAAGTGCTTTCACACACACACACTAAATAATTCAATTAGGGTTGCCAGCCTCCGGGTGGGGCCTGGGGATCTCCTGCTTTTACAACTGATCCCCCGCTGACAGAGATCAGCTCCCCTGGTAGGGTTGCCAGCCTCCAGGTGGGGCCTGGGGATCTCCTGCTTTTACAACTGATCTCCAGCTGACAGAGATAAGCTCCCCTGGAGAAAATGGCTGTTTTGAAGGGTAGAGTCTATGGCATTGTACTATGCTGAGGCCCCAAACCCCGCCCTCTCCTGGCTCCACCCCCAAAGGCTCCAGGTATTTCCCAATCCAGACTTGGCAACCCTATCCCCTGGAGAAAATGGCTGCTTTGGAGGTGGACTCTATGGCATTGTACCATGCTGAGGCCCCTCCCCTCCCCAAATCCCACCCTCTCATGGCTCCACCCCCAAAGTCCCCAGGTATTTTCCAAGCAAGACTTGGCAACCCTAAATTCAATCCACTTTCAATCCACTTCACAACTGGATTTTAGTATGTGAAATGGCAAACTCCACTTGCAAATGGTTGCTGAAGTGGATTGAAACTGCATTATTTAGCAATCTGAGGTGAACAGTCCTTTCCTTTAAATGAGACACCATCTAAAAGGAAGGAAGGAGAGACCATGAACCAGCCTGTTGCTGCACTGAGGGCTTGGCAGGGAGTAACAGCAACTTTAGGCTGAGCACATCCCCTCAAATCTGAGGCCTACAGAAAAAGACTAGTCCAGGCTGAGGCCTAGAACTAAGAACATCCCAAGTGTTATTTGTTTGTTTGAAAGTTGTATTTTGTGTTTGCAACTACTGTGAAAACAGTGGACACCATTTGAGACACTTAACCATGAACTATTTATTTACCATCTCCCCCCCCTTCTGACCCACCCAACACTATCCACAAAATCAAGGGTAAAACTTTGTACAATTAAAAAGGAAATACTAATCTTATTACTCCCTTTCTTCCAGTGACCTTTAGATGGAAAACCCTCACTGACTATTCCTGGAGGCCATGTGTATCTTGCTGTTAAGTTGTGTTAAAACACACTGCTGAAAAATGTGGTAAAACATGATCATAACCAGTTAGTGGAGATAAATGACTGGGCTGAACTGAGAGCTCTGAGGCTACTCGATGAATTCGTATGGCGGGGGGAGAAAGCGGAAGGAAATTAAGAATTGGAGCGCAGTATGCAAACAAATCCCTCTGAGGCACAACTTAACATTTGTATGTTTGAATGTAACTAATACCACCGATAAAACGGTCTTCACCGCAATTTTAACCATTGTGTTATAGCCACTGGTGGACATGATGAAATATGTTTTACTCCACTGATTCAAACTCTTTCTTGAAAGATCTTCCCCCAATAATCAGAACATTTTTTTAAAAAAAACATTTCAGGAGAAAAAGCACTAACAGAGGAACAGCTGCTAAAATGACCCAAATTCGAGGATGGGGCATGACCCTTCTTTGAACTATCAGTAGTCATACGAGCCTTTTCATGAAAAAAAAATGAGGAGAAACCTTGTCTGAGCTAGGGAAAACAGAAATGGCAGAGCAGGTGATGGTGTTGTCTATTGCAGGATATGGGATCGGCTAGGAAGGGTGGCCATGAAATGTGGGCCAAGCCCAGCGATGTATGGGGAGAGATGGAGGGAGCCCCTCTTGCCTGCAATTACTGAAAGTTTTCTCTTGCTCAGTCAGCATTTCTGAGTGGAGATTTGGCACATTTTACACACAGGATGTCAATGTTTGCCCCCATGGAGATACCTGCATGGGCTCAGATGTACGCATGGATGTCTGATGCATTTGGTCCACTGAAGGAAGCAGATCCCCTGCCTGGAAAAGGGTACCTACAGAGAATAGTTATGTTGCTGGAAGATACGGAAAGTTGTTATAAGTCCTAAAGCTCTACCCTGAACTCATTGATCAGGGTGAAAGAAGGGTGCTTTGTAATGGAAATCCAAATCCCTTCAATAATGATGTTTCACATTTTCATCATGCTTGGGAGTGTTCCAAACAAGGTGGTTAAAATCAATATTTTTTTTTGTAAAAAACCATCTTTTTTAATTTAAATTGTTTTAAAATTTTAAATAGAATTTTTTAATAGAATGCTTTGGGAGGAAAAACCTATCTAAAACTAGTTTTCTGTTTAAGATACATTATAGTCCAAAGGTTATCCGTCATGAAATATGGATTAGTTTTTAATTATACATGGCATGAGGCTGCATATTCATGCAATGTTTCATTTTTTTGGTAAACGAATTCCGTCAATCCATTCACGATGTCAGGCTCTCCCAGAGGTTTCTGTAAGATTATTTTGGGCAGTTTTTCTGTCGAGAAGACATTATCACAGATACTTGGTTTTGCAGTTCTCAGAACTGTGAATTTGTGTCTGCAGAGATCACCTGCCTCTTCTTCACAACAAAAATGTTATAAAACAAACATACAGGATCCTTAGTTCTACTGGACCTCTGCAAATCTATCCACACAGAATCAACTCCTTATCTCTTAAGTGCTAAGTTTCAAGAAGTTCAATGAATATAAGATTGTTTGGAGTGGAATAGGTCTGGATAAGGAGGCGATGTTTGGGCTACCAGGTCCTTAAGGATGTTTCCTTAAGTGCTGGAATGGGAATCAACCAGAAAGATCGGGGATTTGTTCCTGTGCAGTTCAATTGAACTATGTGGCTCAGTGGCAGAACACCTGCTTTCTGCATAGGAAGTCTAAAGGTTCGTCCCCAGTAACTCTAGTGAAAAGAATCAGGCGGAATATGTGAAAGACCCTGAGACCTCAGAGAGCTGCTGCCGCCCAGGTAGGCGATACTGACCTTCACAGACCATTGGTCTCAGTATAAGGCAGTATAAGGCCGCTCCACACGGTCATAATATATTTTTTTGGTGGCCATTTCCTCATTTCGGTCACTCCACCATCGGGCCGTTCTTGCTTCTAAGACACGATTGATTTGAAGACATCCCTCCTTCTCTTTTGCTCCTGTGCCAGTCACCCATCCTCCTGAGTCTGCCCTCCTCAGCCATAATTCCCTGGGGAGAAAACTCCACTGGGTAGAACAGAACTCGACTCCGAGAAAGTAGGCATAGGGCTGGCACGGGGCGAAAAACAGCTTCCAAAACGACACTTGACATTAAGCACAGACACCCGGTTCTTCCTCCTAAACATCTGGCTGCAGGCCCCCCGCAGTTCCCTCCACCTCCTCCACTCATGCTTTTAGGGGAAATTCAGTTCTTCTGTTCACTTGTCAAAACGAATGACTCCGGAGTCCAACTCCAACCCGATCTACAAAGCACCACCCCACCCGCCCCCATAGGGGGACGCGGCTGACTCAAGCTCAGAAACCAAGGGCCGGGGAGAAAAGAAACGGGTTTTTTGCCTTTCCTGCCACCTGAACGTGACACTGCACCTGCCCAAGGGGCTCTAGGATCAGCCTCCCGCTCCCTCCCGGCGGGACGGACCGGAGAAGCCCCGCCCGCCTCCCCGGCCCTTACCTGTCCCCGATCCGGATCCGCAGGTGCTGCGGTGACCCGGGGCGAAGAGCGGAGAAGCAAAAGCAAAACCATTTTCCGGCGGTTCTGGCCGCCCTTTCCTGTTTCGGCAGAAGCCCGACAAGACGGCAGCGGGGAGGGAGAAGAGAGAGAGAGAGAAACGGGGCGGGGCGGAAAGAAGAAAGGAAGACTTGAGCGCTAGGAAGTACAGTCGGGGTTGCCAACCTCCAGGTGGGGCCGGTAGATCTCCCAGGACTGTAACAGATCTCGTGCTCTAGACTAGAGAGATCTTCCCCTGCAGAAAAGGGCACTTCGTGCCATTATACCTGCTGAAGTCTCTCCCCCCACCCGCCCCGCGCCCTTCCCAGGCTCTACCCCCAGATCGTCGGAAATTTCCCTACTCGGAGTTGGTAACCCGACTGACGAGCCTAACCTCTTCTTCCGGGTTCCCTCCTTCCCAGAATTTGTGCTGTGTTGGATGGGCTTTGCTGATTCCATATACCAATACTGCTTCCTAGTTTGTCATCAGTAACTTTTCGTCAGAAGCCTCCATTAGTCTTCTTCTCAATATACATGAATCCCACCTTTCTCTATGGAGTGTAGGGTGATGCACATGGTTCTCTGGACCGGGTTGCCAGGTGCCCCCTGGGATAAAATGGAGGCAGGGAGAATGACATCACAAGCTATTTTGGGTTCTCTTCTGGGAGAAAAACAGGGTCTAAATCTCTAAATAATGAAATGTTGCTGTCTGCCTCAGCTGATACAGAATGCGCCGCATGTCTTGCCAAATGCTCTGCTGCTCATCTGAAAGTCCTTAACTAGGGTTGCCAAGTCTGGGTTGGAAAATACCTGGAGACTTTGGGGGTGGAGCCGGGAGAGGGCGGGGTTTAGGGAGGGGAGGGGCCTCAGCATGGTCCAATGCCATCGAGTCCACCCGTCGAAGCAGCCATTTTCTCCAGGGGAGCTGATCTCTGTCAGCTGGAGACCAGTTGTAAAAGCGGGAGATCCCCAGGCCCCACCTCGAGGCTGGCAACCCTATCCTTAACTAGCAAAAGTCTTCAGTGCAAAACTGCTGGGCGAGAGCCTTGGCTCAGTGGTAGAGCATCTGCTTGTCTTGGCATGTCCCAGGTTCGATCCCGACTCTTTGCAGCTAAAAGAATCAGGCAGTAGGTGATGTGTGAAAGGCCTCTAACTGAGACCATGGAGGACTGCTGCCAGTCTTAGTAGACAAAAGTGATCTTGATGGCTCAAGGGTCTGTTTCAGTATAAGAAGAAAGAATTTGGAACTTTGACACTCTCCAGTTAGGGCTGAGTGAGGTGTTAGCTTAGTAAATGGAGATGGATTGTTTTATCACCTATTTCAGCGACTGTGAAAAGTGTTTCTCTTTCACCCTTACCACAGACTCTTGCATTTCTTTGCTTTTTGATGCCACACTTTATTTTTCTTTCTATAACTATGGGTGTGCATATCTGCCAACTGAGAACACCATGCATTGGATCAAGAGGATGCTAGACTGCCAAAATTTCTGCCACAATAAGTATTTACAGTGACATGAGACTCTTTAAAAAAACAACAACTGAATGGGTCAGAAAAGGAAACAAGCTTTCACTTTAAAAAGTATGCCAATTTTGCCATCTAGTGGCTAAAATAATAATTGCATCATTTCCTTCCTATGGTAGAGCTTCACATAACATTTGTTTTTAACTTAATACGTTTTTATTCCTCTGTTCCTCTGAGGAGCCTAGGGTGGCATACATCAGACTCCCTTAGTCCATTTTATCTTCACACCACCGACCTTATAAGATAGGTTGGGCTGAAGAAGGGTGGGTGGCCCAAGGCATAGGCGTCAACTTCAGGGGGGCTGGGGAGCTGAGCCCCCCCCCCCCCCGAACTTTTCCAGGACATGCTGAGCCTCCCCCGGAGACAATGGCTTGTAATGTCTCTGGCCCAGCCCCAGCCCCCCCCCCCCCCGGAAATTGGAAAGTCTACACCCTTGGCCCAAGGCTTCTCTGTGAACTTCATGGTGGAGTGGGGATTTGAATCTTTGGTCAAATCTACAGCTGACTTTCTCGCTGGAATCATTCTAGTCTAATGATTTAACCACTACTGTACTTTGGCTTTATTACAAGCTATAATTTATGTTTTGAGCCATGCTTCTCTGATGCCATCTGGGATCTTTCTGTATCTAATTAATGTTGCATTCCACCTTTAAGGCCTTTGTAGAGTTCATGGTTTCTGACTCCGTTTCCTTCCCTCCCTTTTCTGGAGTAACAGTCAACCTGCTGGAGAATTTCAGTGAAACCAGAAGCTTGCTTACTTCTTTGTAGCTTTTGAGATGGTCTTGTTTTAGCCACTCTGGCACACCGATTAGAAGGTCAGAGTAAGATCTGTGAGAACCACCTCTGAACCCCTGGATGTTTACTGGGTGGCCTTGGGTCAGTTACCTCTCACTTTCATACTGCTTATTGGCCTGGCATGGATGCTGTTGGAAAGCATCCTTGGAGCACTTCCCTGCAGCACCATGGTGCTTTCATGTGTGTTCCAGGTTTCCCTTGTCTTTTGTTTGGCGTAGTGGTTTAGTGCGCGGACTCTAATCTGGGAGAACTGGGTTTGATTCCCCACTCCTCCACTTGCACCTGGCTGGATGACCTTGGGCAAGCCATAGCTCTGTACCAGCTGTTCTCTCAAGGACAGCTTGGGAAAGAGCTCTCTCAGCCCCACCTACCTCACACGGTGTCTGTTGTGGGGAGGGGAAGGGAAAGGAGTTTGTAAGCCGCTCTGAGACTCCCAAGTGAGCGAAGGGCGGGATATAAATCCAATCTCTTCTTCTTCTTGTGTAATCTTTCTGAAGCCTGTTTTGTTGTGTTGCTTTGGGAAAGATCACAGCAAAGCTGAAATGGGTGCCATGTAGATAGGAAACTTCATATTTTCCCTGCCCTGAATCCCTGGGTGGACATTTCCTCCTCTCCCCTGTGGCTGGAGGAGCTTTCTTGAGCTTTTTTTCCTAAAACAGGTGTGGAGAAATGCACTTTATTTGAAATAAAATCCTCTATATTGAGTTTTAAACGTTTTCCTCTCTCTAATCTGAGATAGGCAGGAAGGGACAACTCAACTGCTCCCAAACGTTGCCAAATACTGACCATCAAAGCTTTGGAAATGCTAACAGCCTTCCTGCCTGGAGACAATGAAATGATCAGCTTGCACCTTGAATTGGAACCTGACATCTGTAAGGACAAAGAGACTTGGGGGTGCGAGGGGCTAGATTAAATTTTCCTGGAGCTTTCAGGAAAGGATTCTCTGATCCACAAGGGAGTGGGCAAACAGATAATAAAATCCCTTGGCACAGAAGGAGAGGGGTCTGTTTTGGCTTATTCCATGTAGAGGATTAATGCTGCTGGGAAGTGCTTATATGTTGCCTTTGATTTCAAAACAGAAAGACCGCAAGGTGTGTGTGTGCACAGGAAGCATTTCCTCTTTCTCTGTTTCAGATTGTGCAGTCGTCATCAATCAAAAGCATGTCAGGTGAAAGAAGGCAGGGCTGGCCAATAGTAGTGAATGAAACAGAGCAAAACACTAATAGCAACAGCAAACAAACAGAAAATTACTGAAAACAGAAAAGAGGCCCCATCAACAGCAGTCGCCTTTCCTTGAGAAGCACAATTTGGTCACACTTATGTACCTTCCAGTGACATCCATGACTGGTTATAGTAATATGCTCAATGTGTGGATATTTTCAAAGCAGATCAGAAGATTTAATTGGTGCAAATGTAGCTGTGGGATTATTTCCAGGTTCTGGGGCTTCAAGATCTACAGTGCCATCCTAAGTAGAGTGACACCTTCTAATCCCATTGGCTTCAACAGATTTAGAAGAGTGTAACTCTTCTTGGGATTGCACTGCTGATGGCAGCCAAATTGCTTTGTTGTGTGTGCCTCTACCAGTGGAAATGTAGTGGGTGAGCATGCGAGAGACAGGGTCTTTTCGGTTGCAGCACCTCAATTACAGAACTCTCCTCTCTTATTTATTTTTTTCTTATTTATAACACTTCCCATCCAACAGGGTCCCCACGGCTCTGGACAATCAAAACCATTAACACATTTTTTTTAAAAAAATATGCATTATAAAAACAATAAAAACAACAATTACACAAAAGACAATTAAAGAAAATGCAACCCCCCCCCAACTAAACAAAGCACATAAACAGGAAGGAGGGTCAAGAGTAACAATGCCAGATGAAACAGGTAAGTCTTCACTTGGTGGCAGAAGGCAATGGTAGAGGGGGAGAGACAAATCTCCCAGGGGATGAAGTTCCATAATTTTGGTGCCAGCACCAAGAAGGCCCTTTCTTGGGTTGCCACACATCTAGCCTCAGACAATAAGGGCACATGAAGAAGGACCCTTTAAGATGACTACAGTGGTTGGGTAAGTTCATATGGTCTAAAGGAGGACAGGTATTCTGCTTTAGCAGGCGCCTTCCTGCTCTGTCCCATGGGTCTCTGCTGCTGCTCCATAGAACAGTGGGAACATAGTGGGGGAAAATTTCAGTGTTGTGTCAGTGCCACAACATCATTTCCTGCACAAACCCAGAATCGTCGTCACCATGTCAGGGATCCATAGAGTTTGTGCCAGAAGTGATGTCATGTCGCCGTTTTGATGCAGATGACATTGCCCACACCCCCAGACTCTCCCACTGGTTGCCATGCTCAGTTGGCAAATCCAATATGGGTGTAGGCTTGCCTGGCTGAATTTTAACATAACGCAAATACTTCCTTCACTCCAGGTTCCTACAAGCTGTTACACACTTCTTCACCATGCTGGTTCTTCTTTCAGAAAAATTATGTTTTTTTTAAATTTTATACCAGGGTATTTGTCTCCTGATTGGTCTTATTCTGTTGTCATTGGAGGCAATGCTTCCTCTAGTTTGGTGCAGTGGTTAAGTGCACAGACTCTAATCTGGGAGAACCGGGTTTGATTCCCCACTCCTCCACTTGCACCTGGCTGGATGACCTTGGGCAAGCCATAGCCCTGTACCAGCTGTTCCCTCAAGGACAGCTTGGGAAAGAGCTCTCTCAGCCCCACCTACCTCACAGGGTGTCTGTTGTGGGGAGGGGAAGGGAAAGGAGTTTGTAAGCCGCTCTGAGACTCCCAAGTGAGCGAAGGGCGGGATATAAATCCAATCTCTTCTCTTCTTCTTCTCTAAGCTGTGGAATCTTGTGAGCAAAAATCCTACTTTGTGAGCAACTGGCATTATAGTTGTGAGCAAGTGATTCGGTTACTGCATAAATTAGTTTGCTCTGGAGCCATCCTTCCTGAGCGAAGACAAAAATGTGTCAGCCGGAGACTAAAAAATTGTGAGCTAGTTCACAATAACTCAGCTTAGCGGGAACACTGAGTGGAGGGTCATTTGGATTACTGTCAGTTTTTTAAAGCAACATTTATTGCTGCTAGAATTAATTTTACTGGGATTCTTTACATCATTCTGTGTGATCTACCACTTACGCTGTATCTTTACGTGCCATTTTGAACTTACAGAATTCGACACATGAACTGTAGGCTGATGAGGTGAACATAAGAACATAAGAGAAGCCAATGTTGGATCAGGCCAGTGGCCCATCCAGTCCAACGCTCTGTGACACAGTGGCCCAAAACACCAAAAACACCAGCCCATGCCATGCAATGGAGCATACCATCAGCTGAAATATTTAAACACTTGTTGTTCCTCAGCTCCTACCTAGCAAGGTTCCAAGGTGACAACCAATACATAAAAAGTTGATGTGAAAACACAGCTAGATGGTTAAACAAAACTTCCCTCATCAGAGACTGTGTACCTTGGAATACCATTTACTGAAGGAAGCAATAGGGGGAGGCTTTGGCCTCAGGACCTTCACTTGGGGGCCTTTTCAGGCATCTGGTTGACCTCTGTGGGAAACAGGATGCTGGACTAAGGGTGCGATCACACGGGCATTTAAACCCGGGTCTCTTTCAAGCGCGATGGCTCAAACAGAAGGTACTTGTTTTGAAAGGTGGTTTGAAAGGCGGGCTCGAATGCGGGGGGGGGGGGGGCGGCTTCGAGACGGGAGACAGATGCGGCCGTCTGGTCAGCCCCTTTAATTGCGATAAGGAACAGCCGCGAAGCCCGCAGTAAACGTCCGTGTGATCGCACCCAGAATGGACCGCTGATCCAGCAGGGCACAAAAGACGACAACGCTGAATGCCACAGAACAATATCACAGCCATAAAAGAGATTGATATTACCAGGAACAGCTTCAAGACAACATAAACACCTGAAGGGTTAGATAAGCCAGCCTGGTAATATAAGCCTGGCTTTCCACAAATGATGCAAAATTGAACTATTCACTACACAAGCCATAGGGCTGCACTGTACAAAATGCTTGGCTAAATGATTAGGGACTGTGGTCCACGCCGCTGTGTATAGCTTATTGTAAGTAGGGTCCTATTCATGCGATTTCTGTATCATTCAACGCGTCACTTATGCGTCACTTGAAGACTTATGTGATGCTTCAGTTATTTATATTTATTTCTGGTGGTTATTTATTTATTTATATTTATTTATTTCTGGTGGTTCTTTCTGGTGGTTCCAGACTTCTGAGATCCTCATGCATTGGTTATTGAATGTCCCATTTTGTTGAGCGTCCTGACTCATTCTGTATAACCTACCATGAGTCCATGTGAGAAAGGCAGACTATAAATAAGGCAAGTACATATATAGATAAATAAGGGGGGGGGGGAACCTCACTAGCGTCATCTTGTAATTAGCAGTTGGGTAGAGCCCAGTTATAGCTTCACCGCAGCAGGAAGAACCAGGCCTGATTTTATGTAGAATTCTGTTGCTTGGAAATGTCTTCCTGAAGGCATGTTTTCAAACTGATTCACTGACCCATCTGCTGATGTTTCATCAATGGGGAGGTGGGGAGAACAGTGTATGCCGCTCTGAGTTCTGTGGAAGAAGGGTGGGATAAAAATGTACTAAACAAATAAAACATATCTTTCCTCCGTCAACACTGTGGGTAAATGTGATCTTTCCAGTTAGAGATAGGAGGAAGAGAGAAGATCTGAGTGTGTCAGACAGGAAAGAACAGTGACTGGCCACTGTGGCGTTCTAGAATATTCTGGAGCGTTTTACACAGAACGGACATTCCATGGGTGTTGTTCACATTTTTCATGCTTCATACTCATGTACTACATACATATATATGCACACAGAGGATCTATGGACCCGCAAAGGTATTTGCCACAATCAATCTGTTCAAAGTGCCTCAAGACTCTTCTCTTGTTTTTGCTTGCAATGCAGAGCCAAAGTAGATGTGATCTTTTTAAAGAGTCGGACTCGACTGGCTTTGCCTGCAGCTCCACAGAAGCTGTGGGGAATGTCATTTGGCTCAGAACTGTGGTGGGTTCTGATCTGAATTGGTCTCCTGCAATTTTTTAAAATGACATTCCCCGTAGCTGTTGGGTGGCTGCAAGGAAAGTGTCATATCTAGTTTGGCCTACAGCAGGGGTGGCCAAACTGCAGCTCGGGAGCTGCATGCAGCTTTTTCACACAGTCTAATTTAATGTTAACAAAAAGCAAATTTGCATATTTTTCAATAAAGAACGTGTGCAATATTTGTTCATGTCTTCAAGCTCTCAAACATGTGATGTTTATTCGGTGTGGCTGTTACTTTAAGCAAGTTTGGCCACCCCTGGCCCTACAGCTACCTTGCTGGAAGCCCCATTGGTCATGGTTGAATCATTGCCATGTCTGTCATGAGACCTTGAGAATGAGGAAAGAAGGAATGTTAGCTGCTCTGGCAACTGGGTGTGGGGAGAAGGTTGGGGTTGCATGGTGGTGATGACAGCTTCAGGGGCAAGGTGGGGTGATGGTAGTGAAGGCTGCTATACCCCACAAACCCACTATTAGAGGCCACTGCCTTACTTTACCTTCTTGTATAGCAACCAGTAGGTCTACCTTGGAATTTCCAGCTCTTCAGGGAAGTGGGGAGCATGTAACATCAGAACCCAAGTTCCTTCCAGAAACTTCAGTTTTCTGGTTTTCCCCTATTCCCTGATTTGACTTAACAGCCACATGTGTCTTCTAATGGATGTAACCACTAGGGGTGTGCACAAAAATTTGGTGTTTTTTGGTTTTGGGTATATTGGACCCCCAAAATATTGATATTTCCCAATATTCCCCAAATTTTAATATTGGTATGGTATTGAAATTCAGGAAATATTTTGGCTCCATTATACCCTATGGGGACTATTATAGTCAATGGTTCCCATAGGCTATAATGGAGAATCAATCTGGGAGTTTCTGGGGCTCTGCGGGACTGTTTTTTTAAACCAGAGGCACCAAATTTGTGGCATAACTGCTGGTGCCCCTCTTCAACTCCCCCCCCCCCAAACTTCAAAAAGATTGGACCAGGGGGTCCAATTCTGTGGACCCCAGAAGAAGGTGCCCCCATCTTCCATGGTTTCCAGTGGAGGGGGGAAAACATTTAAAGAGACACAGTCCGTTTAAATGCATTCTCCAAGCTTCGGTGTGACCCTGTGCCATGGCCATGGAATGCCAAAGGGATTTAAATTATAAGTGCCTTGCTGAGAGTTCACTCTGAAGACATTTAAAGGGGCTGAGAACCCTTTAAATGCCCTGTAACTATCTGGTAGCCCTGAAAACCCCCCAATATTTTCAGGATTTTTTTGGAGGGGTGGGGGAAGCTATTTTTGAATAGCCGAATCACTAGCCTCCTCAGTGATCGGCGAAGAAAATATTGATCAGGTATTTATTGGGTAGTTTTTTTGTCTCAGTTTATACCGAGCGCACGCCCCTAGTAGCCCTATGTCAGATATTTAGACCTCCAGTTCTCTTCTTCCTGGAGTGAAAGGAAGCTGTCAAACTTGTGTTCTAGCTACATGTCCAGGAAGAGTTTAACAGAATAATTCCCCAGTCAATAGTAACAGGTAACTTCCCGGGGTATGCTCAGGTGAGTCATGACAGAGAGGGCAGAGTACATATACTGAAGAGGGCATTTGGCTTCACTACGTCACGCATAGCTGTATTACTCTGCCTTACTGCTGTCTCAGCTGCAAGTCAGTTGCTGGTGAAAGAAGTCTACAAGATGAAGGTGTGGAGTGGTTTGGGGATAAAGGTACTCACCCTTTTCATTATTCAGATTGGTAAGAGAATATTTCCGTCTCCGCATTTTCAGAACTGGGAAGGGGGGTGTTCTTCCTGTGGATTTTAGGGCATGGGAAGGAATGATCATTCAATGCAGGAGGTCCCAGGTTCAATTCCTGGCAGCTACATTTTTAAAAAGGATCTCAGATAATAGCCGGTATTAGGCAAGGAATTTCTCTGAGATATTGTTGCTCCACCACTGCTGGTCAAAGCAGACAACATCGAGGAGGATACATTAAAGGTGTCGGGTAACTTCATATATTCGTCTTGCTAAAATCCCTAATTAAGATAGAAAGCCTAAGCAGGTCTCCTTAGGACCCCTTTCAGGTCTATTTGTTTTCATTTATTTTAGTTACTTCATTTATCTCCCCAGTGGGGACCCAAAGCAGCTTATATTAGTCTGCTTTACTCCCTTATTTCCTCACAGCAACCCTCTGAGGTGGGTTAGGTTGAGAGTGATAGTCTGGCCCAAAGTCACCCAGGAAGCTTCCAAGGCATAGCAGGGATTTGAACCTGGGTCTCACGGATTGTAGTTTGATGCTCTGACCCTACACCACAATGACTCTTGGGGCTAACTTACACTCAAGAACGGTTACCTAGGATTACACTGTGAAATCTGAAAGTGTTAGTGTTCAGAAAGGGGGCCACAATGTGACCATGTAAGTTTACCAATTTGGAATAGGAGTTTTATAGATTATTGTGAAATCCACTTTTGGAAAGTTTAGGGTGAAATTTGAGAGGGGTTTGAATGCTGTTGTGCAGGAGATGTTTTGCTTGTTTCACTCATTCTCTGTAATACCAGGATTCCCCCCGCCCCCCGAGATTTGGTTTAATAGCCCAGCATATTCTGAGCTCTCCAGAGCTTGGAAGTTAAGCAGGGTTAGCCATGGTTAGTGCTTGAATGGGAGACCGCCAAGGAAGTCACGCATGGAAAACTGTACTATCTTGTTAAGTGGAAGGACTTTGGCCCAGAACATTAGGAATGGGTGGCAGCCAAACATGTTAAAGCTTCTCGTTTGGTCCGGGCCTTTCATTAAGGCCACCCCTCAAAAGCCAGGGGGTGAGCTGAGCTTGGGGGGCGGGGGCAGAATATCAAAGTTCCAGTTCGACCATTGTCTCTATTCCTTAACTTTTGTTTCTTCTCACTGCTTCACTGTTCACCTTGCCATGTTATAGGGGGGAGGGAAATTCCTACGGGGTGGTGGTGGTGTATGGGGGATGCTTGCTCGTAACTTGTAGCCATAATTCTTCCATTCAAGATGTACCCCTTGGCTTCTCACAGGAATGACCTTGGAGACTTTCTCGCTAGGTGCCATAGATAGCAACTGTATATCTTTCATGGTCGGCATAGTAACCCTGTGGCTAAGTGTGACATGTATGAGCAGGGTGTGGGGTGCTTTGAATCTGTGCTGTAACTTTGGGGTTTTGGCACGCTGTTGGCATTCCTGATAAAACACCCGTTCTGAGTAAGCATATCTCTGAATAAATCTTTAAATAAAGACACCGTGGAGAGTGTCTTAACTGGGGATCTGACAGTTGGCCATGGTTAGTACTTGAATAGGAGACCACCAAGGAAGTTAATACTCGGAGGCAAGCAATGGCAAACCACCGCTGTTAGTCTCTTTCTGGGAACAACCTGTGGATGGGATTGCCATGACTCGGCATGTTCTTCAAGCTACGGCTGTCCCTGTTACAAGGCTGCCTCCTGCCATTTGCTTCAGGTGGACAATATCTATTGTGCAACTGTCATTGGATTGAGGCTAGAGAGAATGTACAGGTAAGAATACAATTCAGGTTCTTTAATATGCAAAGGCTTTAGGGACAGTCAGGAAATCTAATTCTTTCTTCTCCAGGGTTGTAATGCCTCTACCTTGAGTGGCATAGAACGTGTGGGTGAGTTTCAGGGTATGTCCACATTCACTGACGTGTGTTGGCAATAAAATACAGAAAGCAGTTCCAGAAACTTTTAACAAATTAGATAAATATCTGATTATCCATGTAATAACTGCTACTAGAATTCTTTATTTAAAGTACTGGAAAGGAGAAGAAGTTCCTTCTAAGGAGGAAATAATATATAAACTATTCAGGGCTGCCAAGTGCCGGCGACTTACCGGCGGTGGGGAGTTGTTCTCCCCCTGGGAGCTCTTCTGGCATGTGCGCTTTGCGCGCGCGCCACGGCGACATACTGATGTCACCCGGAGGTGACATCATTACACAGGGGAAGTTGTCCTCACCGAACGACTTCTGGGGCGGGGTTCCCCCCACCGGCCAAATGCTGGCCGGCGGATCAGGAACCCCTATAGTGGGGAATCCCCCGCCCCCTGGGCTGACTTGGCACCCTAAAACTATTGGAGACTGCAGAAATGGACAATTTAACATTGAAATTACCAGATAAAAGAGAGGAAATCTTTGAAAATAACTGGTTAAGGTTTTATAAATGGTTGGAAGAATATTTTAAAAAATGAACTAACTCGAACTATCTGCTCCTATAAAACTGGGATAAGCTAATTTGGTGAATTAGATATTGATTCTAGTAGAAATGTTAATACAGATATATATAGTACGGACTCCGTATCTGTTGGTATGTTTTTATTTTTGTATATTTTTTCTTGTTTTTTCCTTTTCTTTTACAAAAACTTAATATTTTTTTTTAAATTAAAGATACAGAGAGCAGTTTCTGCGCTCTGTACTTGGACTGATTGTTATTGCACTGCTATTGAACTCGAAGGTAATAGCCTGAGAAGATTTATTGCATAATCTTTTCTTCACCTACCCTTTTCTCCTTTTTATCTGTAGTGACCAAATCTTGCTACAACCAGTGCAAGGCCTCTGGGGTCCTGGCCCTCCTGAGGAATAGTCCAGGCCTCTTCCCTGAATATTTACTTGTTGTTGTTAAAAACTAAAAGTAGAAGCCTACCAGCATTTCCACTGGTGGAAGAGGGGAGGAGAAGGAGGGTTCCCTTGTATCAAGAGTTGCCAACCACTAGGTGGGGCCTGGAGAACTCCTGGATCTGTACATCCAGACATCAGTTCCCTGGGGAAAAATGGCTGCTTTGGAGGATGGACTGTATGGAATTATACCCTGTTGATGTCCCTCTCCTCCCTAAAATCTGCCAGCCCCAGGCTCTGCCACCAAACCTCCAGGAATTTCCTATCCCAGAGCTGGCAGCCCTGTTTGTGTCCACTGAAAAAGCAATGCCAGAGATCATGGGGCCCCTGTGGATAAGAGCCCTATGAGCTGAGGACTGCTGTAAGAAGGGGAATTAGGTGAGACAATCTTACCCGAAGGCTCTAGACTTTTTATTTGGGGCAGTCTATGGACAGCATTGAGGTAGCATTCTGTCCAGTTGCTTAGTATGATCCTACTTTGTTCTTGTCCTTCAGATTTTTGATTAATGAGGAGACAACTGAGAGGTGATATGATAACCATCTTCAGGTACTTGAAGGGCTGTCATAGAGAGGACGATATGGAGTTATTTTCAGATGCCCCAGAAGGTTGGACCAGAACCAATCAGAAGAGTTTTGAAATAAAATCAGAAGAGTTGAAATAAAATCAGAAGAGTTTTCGGCTAAACATTAGGAACTTCCTGACAGTTAGAGTGGTTCCTCAGTGGAACAGGCTTCCTCGGAAGGTGGTGGGCAGTGTTCCCTCTAAACTAAATTAGTGTGAGCTAGCTCACAGGTTTTTAGCCTCCAGCTCACAAATTTTTGTCTTAGCTCAGGAAGGATAGCCCCAGAGCAAACTAATGTATGCAGCTGCCAAATTGCTCACTCTCGACTTTAATGCCAGTAGTTCACAAAGGAGAATTTTTGCGCACAAGACTCCACAGCTTAGAGGGAGCATTGGTTGTGTGATGTCATGACATCACTACTGTAGTGATTCAGACACAACATTCTTGCACTGGGGGACACTAACATTCACCCCAAACTCTATGATCAAACCTACACAATGGCATCACTTCCAGGTTGTGCCCCATTGTGGTCTCCAGCTGATTGTTGGCCTCATTCTGCTGTTTCCACCCTCCAAGTCCTTGTTTCAATTTTGCTTCTCCTTTGCCCAAATCAAACCCTTGAACTTCAATCTCTACACCATGTTTTGATTTCTCACATCCACTTTTTCACAAGATCGCCCACATTATTGGTGTATAAATAAATTGTCATTATATATTAAGCATATATTGTGCATATGTGATGTATGCTGTACATATGAATATCATATGCATTCTATTATATTGGACGTACACAGTGCAAACTAATCTACAAAACCAACAGCAAAGCAGAACTGAAACAGCTGATAAAGGCTGTGGTCACACGGTCATTTTGATCAGGTTTCACCACTGTTCCCTCTTGCATTTAAATCTGCTGATCACATGCCCGCTTCCGTCTCCCGCACCAAAGTGGGCTCACTTGCACAATCCTCCCGGTTCCCTAGCGAGTTTTCCTACACATGGAAAATCAAGTACTTTTCAGGTATTTGTGCTTTGAATCCACGATTTCACCGATCTGGACAGCCATATCTTGCAATGATCACGATTAGGTCATCTGAATGTCCTTCTCGCGATGGTTCCCCCTCCCAAGCTTCCGTCGTGTGCATGAGCAATCCTGCACTGAATAAATGCAATGTATAAACGTTCAAGTGCACATCTAGACTCCAGTGCTCAGTTGTACATCGCTAGTTAATTTTGTTTGCAGTTGGGGGGGGGGGACCTGCAAATACAAGGGAGTACAGGGAGTTCCAGTGGGAGCGGTGATTTGGCCATGTGCATATGTGCATGCACAAAGGCAATTAAAAAAACCCAACAAGCCGTGTTGCCGCTTGGGTGGCACAGCTATCTGAACGGTGCCCAGAACCTCATTGCACGATACAAGTGGTTTGGAGAGGGATGTGTGAATTAATGAATATTTAAAAAGAGGCAAAATGAGGCAAAATGAGGAACATCTGCTATTCTCTCATTTCAGCAGGGGCAGCTCCCTCTCCCACTCTAAACCATGTTGGGTGAAAAGAACCTGCATTTGCCAGTGTTCTCTATTCACACAGCTTTTAAAACTTCAAGAGTTGTTGCCTCATTTGCATCTGATCTCCCAGTGCTGTCTTTCCCAGGAAGAGATTCTTATTTGTCCTGACCTTTCTGTCCTTATTTTTGCAGGTGTTGCAGAGGCCCAGCTGGAACCAGGTAAAGAACGTCTTCTACAATGGCTTTTGGTTTAGTACTTGTCCTTACCTGGATAGCCCAGGCTAGCCCCATCTCCTAAGAGCAGTAGTGTTCCTTCTAAGCTGAGTTAATGTGAGCTAGGTCACAGTTTTTTAGCCTCTGGCTCACACATTTTTGTCCTAGCTCAGGAAGGATGGCTCCAGAGCAAACTGATTTATGCAGTAGCCAAGTCTCCTACTCACAACTTTCATGCCAGTAGCTCACAAAGTAGGATTTTTGCTCACAAGATTCCACAGCTTAGAGGGAGCATTTGAAACCTAAGCAGTGTTGGACCTGATTCATACATGAATGGGAGACCGCCAAGGAAGTTCAGGGTTGCCACACAGAGACAGGCAGTGGTAAAGCACCCCTGAAGCCTCTTGCTTTACAAAACCTATGAGGTTGCCATAAATCGGCTGTAACTTGATGGCTCTTTCCACCACCATTGCCTATGTTGCCTGCTTGTCCAGCTCCACTGCAGAGACCTCCCCCCTCCTCCTAAATGCAGTCCTGATTTCCCCACTCATTCTGTGTGGATCCCATTTCCAGTCTGTTGACCTGCCCATCTGGCTCTCTTCTCCAGCTTGTGGCCAACTGGCCCCCTCCACTCGAATTGTGGGAGGTTCAGAGGCGGAGGTGGGTACCTGGCCATGGATGGCAAGCCTGCAGCTCATAGACTCGCATTTTTGTGGTGGGACCCTCATTTCCTCAAGCTGGGTCCTCACAGCTGCACATTGTTTTGACAGGTGAGTTGACAGTCGCTCTCCTTCCTGAGGAACCCAGGAGTTCTGGCTCCTACTTTTCGTAACAACTTATAAGATTTGATTCTCCCTCAAAGAAGACCTAGAGGTTGGCTGTGAGCTTCCCCTGTTCTGTCACCAAGAACCCAGCAGTTGTCTGCCATATTCATCAGCCATTAGGTGCTACACTCCTTCCTGTAGTCTTCTGGTTTTCATCCTCCCATCAGCCTCCACCTGTCTCCTTTTCCATAAAATTCATTTTCCCAAAATTCACCTTTCCCTTATGCTGTCCTGCTAACGCAGAAGAATCATTCCCCTCACAGGAGCTCTCACTGACAGATCTACTGTCACCCCTGGTCATCAGACCATAGAGTGCTAGCTTCAAGGCCTGGCTCGGCCACAAAGCTTAAGGGAGACCTCAGTCTGGCCAGTTTCTCAGCCTAACCTTCCCCACAAGGCTGTTATAAGGATAAACAGGGAGAAAAGACATTATCATCCAACAAGGCTCCTTCAATCTTAGCTCAAGGATTTCTGGCACCTGATGTAGTGATCACCGCCTTGCCTACTCCCCTCCCCTCCCCCTGCTCGCTCTCTCCCTGCTGTTTGCTCTCCTCTCCCGCACCACAGTGAGGCATGGCAAACAGCTGATGTCTGCCCTCCTTGCCCCCTCCTCCACAGTGGTGAAGAAGGTGTGCTTTGAGGAAGTCACTGCCCGCCCTTCTTCCCCCCTTCCCAGGTCAAGGCAAGAGGCATTAGTGGCAAGGTGAGGTGTGGACCTGAGGTGGTGAGGCATGTGGTGGGGTGCAAGGCAAAGAAACCAGCTGCTGCTCATCCCTTAAACCATATCAGGTTACTTCTGCCTGCATCCCCGTCCTCTGCATTGTGGCTTTGCAGGGAAGGAAAGATGGCCGGGTGGAGTGGGTGGCAGAGGATGAAGAGGGCCACACCTCCCTAGTCCAGTGTTCCCTCTAAGCTGAGTTAGAGTGAGCTAGCTCACAGTTTTTTAGTCTCCAGCTCACAGATTTCTGTCTTAGCTCAAGAAGGATGGCTCCAGAGCGAACTAATTTATGCATTAGGCAAATTGCTTGCTCACAACTTTGATGCCAGTAGCTCACAAAGCAGAATTTTAGCTCACAAGACTCCTCAGCTTAGAGGGAGCATCCCTGCCCAGCCCCCTTGTCCCCTGCCCTCCAAAGGAAGGAAGAAGCAAGCTTCCCCACCAGTCACTCACTGGTTAGAACAGATAGAGGGAAGTACTTCTTCACCCAAAGAGTGATTAACACATGGAATTCACTGCCACAGAGGGTGGTGGTGGCTACAAGCATGGACGGCTTCAAGAGGGAACTGGATTAACATATGGAGCAGAGGTCCATCAGTGGCTATTAGCCACAAGGTATAGATAGGAACTCTCGGTCTGGGGCAAGTGATGCTCTGTATTCTTGGTGCTGGGGGGGGGGTTGTCAACAGTGGGAGGGCTTCTAGTGTCCTGGCCCCACTGGTGGACCTCCTGATGGCACCTGGTATTTTTGGCCACTGTATGACAGTGTTGGACTGGATGGGCCATTGGCCTGATCCAACACTGGCTTCTTCTACATTCTTATGGAGCTGAGGTGCCTCAAGGGGCTGCCATTTGCCACAGGTGGGGTGGGTGGGTTTGACAAGGCTGGCTGATGCCCCTCCGGCTCTGATGCCCTAAGAAATCACCTAGCTACACCTAGTGGTTGGGGTGGCCCTGCCCCTTTGAAGTTTTCTAGGCTCTACTTTTTTTCAACCTAGTATGCCTAAGCCACCTAGCTGAGATTTGTCCAACAGCTTTAAGTGCATCCTTCCACTCCTTATCACTCAATGTTTCTATCTAGTGGTCTCACGGAGCCCTCTCTGTATGTCGTCGTGTTGGGTGCTTACAGACTCTTAAACCCTCCCCCTGGATCGGTGTCAGTCCCTGTGAAGACCATCATTATCCACTCCAACTACTCAGATTATGGGGCTGGCAATGACATTGCCCTTCTGGAACTGGAACGCCCTGTCAGATTCACTGATCGCATCCAGCCTGCCTGTATTCCAGAACGCTCCATTGTCTTCCCTCCCAGGATGGGGTGCTGGGTTGCAGGTTGGGGGAGCATCAAGGAAAATGGTAAGAGAATAAATGGGAGACTTCATTTGTTTTTCTGGGATGTAGCTAAGAGTCAGGAATTGTACCTCAAGATTTTAAAGAAGAGGAAGAGAAGAGATTAGATTTATACCCCACCCTTCACTACCCAACAGAGTCTCAGAGCAGCTTACAAACTCCTTTCCCTTTCCCTCCCCACCACAGACACCCTGTGAGGTAGGTGGGGCTGAGAGAGCTCTGACAGAAACTGCTCTTTTTCAAGAACAGCTGTGCCAGAACTATGGCTTGCTCAGAGTCATCCAGCGGATGCAAGTGGAGGAGTGGGGAATCAAACCCAGTTCTCCCAGATTAGAGTCTGTGCACTTAGCCACTGCACCAAACTGGCAAAATGTACAGGTAGCATTCATCCCAAAATCTTCAGGTGCTGTGCAAGCTCAGGGTCATGATGGTTTTGCAACTGAAATTATAGATGTACACAATTGTAAGTCAAATTCTAGCACAGCTGTCAGCTTTGCTCCGCTTGTTGGCCTTCAGGCAGGCTGTTCCTCTTTACTTTGGGGGGAGGGGATAAACGCCATATAAATATCTGGGTATTCATTTGTGTTTTTTTTTAAGGAAACTGATAAAAGTGCAGAAGTTCTCCATTCTTGTGATTCTTGATTCCCCCCTTCTTTTTTATTATTTAATTTTCACATACAACATAAAACAATATCAGAAACTATAAACAGTGTAACGAAGTATACATTAGACAGTCGAACAACTACTCAAACATATACAACTAATGCAGTATCCATAAAGAAAGAATGACATCATGAGCCAATAACAGTACTATACCTATAATATAATGTACATATTATAATAAGTATAAAGATTTTGAGCATTTGGGAATTTCCTCAAGCTCTGACAAAAAAATTTGATGTCATGGGGGCCAGTCGTTGTTGTGCACAGCTGACTTTTGCGTAGAACCCATAGAACGAGTTATTTTAGAGATTAATCATGGAACAGATAATATTGTTTCACCACAATGAACTGTTCATGGGGCTTCACTGCTCTGCTATGCATGTTTTGATCCCAAGGCAATTCCTTCATACGATGTCTTCATCCCAAGCAATCTTTTATTACCCTCCATATGAAAAGAAATAGATGAAGTGGGTATATCAGGATGGAGGAGAAGTTTCTATAAATCATCTGCAAATTTTTTTGAAAAGTTAAAAAAGTTGTGGAGCTAAAAAAACCCTCCAAACTTGTAAAAGTTGAGGGGGGAAAGCCACTTCAAGTGGCATTTGGGGTCGTCAGAACAATCCAAAATGGTGTCCAATAATGAGAGAAGGTGAAGGGGGAGTCAGCTGTTGGGATAGAGGATGAGGAGAAAGGAAACTAGGAGGAGGGCGGATAGAATGAGGAAGGAGCATTGTGAAAGGTGGGAATACAGGGAAGGCTGGTCAATAGAGGGAATAAGATTTTCCCTTCACTGGATACAGAGAAAAGGAAAGGCTAGTAGTGGGAGAGAATAAGATTTTGTGTGAATTCATGTTTTACTGTAGTCCTTGGTGGTAAATGCTAGGACTGTCCTTGCAGACATGCTCATACAGAATTAAGAATTTCTGGAAAGGAAGAAACAGGTTGCTTTTAGCATGGCTATGGATGGCTGCAGAGGTGGAACTGTTCTCACCTTTACAGTCATCTTTGGACAACCTAAGAACAATCGATGTCATTTTGCTGAAGGTCCCCATGCAATCTTCTGGTAGGTCAGAGTGGCTTAGAAAAAAAAAGAATTGGATAGCAAATACTGCAGTATTAAAGACCAGCCAGCAGACAATGCTACAATAAATTATGTTGCATGGTTGGCATAACTTGCAAATTAGGCTGCCTGCATTTGGGAGACTGGAATAAGATAATCGTTTATTGACCCCCCCCCCATCTCTCTGTTTCTCAGTCGCCCTTCCACCTCCTGAACTTCTACAAGAAGTGCTGCTTCCACTTGTAGATACCGCCACGTGTGAGAGCCTTTACAGCCACCTTCCAGGAACACGCCCGAAAATTAAGGATGATATGATGTGCGCAGGATACATGGTGGGGATGAAGGATGCTTGCCAGGTAAACAACAAATGCTTCACTCGTTATGGCACAATTAGAGCCAATATGAGCCATGCCCCAAACTCTCACAGACAGGTAGAACTGGAGCACCCATATATGTCAGAGATGTGATGGTTGGGGGTCACCACTTGGTGTCTTGTATGTGTAAAGGAGCCATCGCCAATTAAACACTCCAACTTTCATGATCACCTCAGACACAATGCTTACCAATGGAATCAGCTTGTCCAGGGCACTGCAAGTTGTCAGGTGTCAACAGATGAGCAGAACATATGCATGTGTGAACAAGCCCATAGAGTTTCAAGGGACGGGAAATCCATTAGGAGCAAATTGGTGTCCAAGCAGAAGACCACTCATGCTTTGCCTTTCTGCATTTTTCAGCAGCACTGCTTTATGGTTAGGTTGCTTCGTGGCAATGCTACTGAATTAAACCAGGTTTACAGCTATTGGGTTGAAATAATACACACACCATTTCAAGGCAGTAGTTCATAGTGTGATCATGTCAGGGATACAGTGAGTGAGCTACGCTAAAAGACAAGTCAAGTGAGGGGTCATTTGACTGTGCCAGGCTAAGGATTGAAACAGAAGCTGGAAGAGTTTTATTTATTCAGAATATTTATTTATTTAAAATATTCCCTGGGCATTCTGAGACCCAATATTCATTCGCTTATTCAGGGAAGTCTATTTAACAAATGGGCTTTGGGGCACAGAAGAATATGTAAAACATACACCAAAACAACCTAAGAGGATCCAATATTGTGGATCTCCTCACCCTAGGGTTGTCAGGCTGCAACTAACAACTCCTGGGAACATAAAGGGTGTCCAGCCCCATAGCCAGGAATTTTTCTGTGGGGGGCTGGGGCACTGCTAATTAAATTAAATGGTGAGCGGGCGGGCAGACAGCTGAGCTCCCTATTGGTGGCCCTGGCCAGCTCCAGCCCCTGCCTGGTGGCTGAGCTCCCCATGCTGGGTTGCCAGAAGGAGGCCGGCCAGGCAACTTTTTTGTGGCCCCCGGCAGCTCTCTCCCCAGCCTCCCTGCCATCTCCAGGCCCTCCCACCTCCAGACGGAGCCTCTCAGTTGACCTCTCAAGCGACCCATCTTTTGCCACTGCACCCTTGCCTGGCTTCCTCCACTTGGCACCCAGCTGCATGGCTTGATGATCCCCACCTGGGGACCCCCCACAAAAGCGTCGCACCGTTTGGCTACCAGCATGGGCAGGAAGGATAGAAGTAGCAGGGTTCTGCTGCCATGCCTTGTCCTGAGAAGGGGCTGCATGGCAGATCCAACAAGCCCCGCTCCCCTCCTCCTGATGAAGGTACCAAATGTCTGCCACCACTACCAGGCTGCCTTCAGCCTCTTGTCGGGAGGGTCAGTGCAGGGACCAGGCCCAAAGTGATTTCGCTAACCCTTCCTCCTTTCGCCAAGAAGCAGGAAGAGCTGCAGGAAGGAAGGAGGATTAGTGAAATCGCTTTAGGCTGGCATGGCTTAAACAATTGGGGTGGGGTGGGGGATTGGGGTGGGGCACTGCATGTATGAAAGGGGGTCCCACCACTGGCTATGGCCCTGGGTGTGATGCTGATGTGCTGATGTCACTTCTGGTAAAAACGAGACATGATGTCACTAGATGTTCTAGGATTTTCAAAAACTCTATGGTAAAACCGTAGAGTTTTTGAAAACTTTAGAGTATCCAGTGAAACCTGGAAGTGATGTCAGCATGTCAGCACAGTGCAGATGTGCTCCTTTCAGCTCTGCCCCCAATTTCTTCTTACCTGCATTTCAGAAGGAAAGCTTACCTCCCCTCACATTCATACTGGGGACACAGGAATCTCAAAATGATGGATGAACTCTTGCAAGAGGAACGAATCTTGTGGGGCTTGGGGAGAGAGGGGTGAAAGAGGGCAAGAAGGTTGCTTTATGTCTTGGGTACACCTGTGGAGGACTGACTTCAAGTGGCAAAATGTCCTCAGCTTGTGACGCTCCCATGACATTTCCCCCAAATAAAGACAATTATAGGGTACCTGTCTGTTCAGCCTTAACAGAGGAAGTAGCAGCTCTGTCAGGGGAATGATTCACATGAGGAAAATGACATAGGGGACTCCCTTCTGTCTGAACCTCACTGTCTCCTTCCCAGGGTTGTTATAACATTTAGCCTTTTAATACACATGCAGATTGTTACTATGTACTGTCCTCTGCATCACATGAATCTAAGATGAACAAAGCAGAACAAAACAGACACTCCCTGCAAAAAACAAATACCCACTTACAAATAATGTTTTGTGCAGTGCTTTCTGATGTTTTCAATGGCATGAGGCCACCTTCTACTTGACACTAATGGTTTACCAGGTCAGCAGTGTTTTCTTCTTGGCAAAATAAATTGGCAACCATATTTTTTTTGGGGTGGGGGGGAGCGGAGGAGGAATGCATATTCTAAGGCCTCTGGAGGAATTTTTGCACAGGGACACTTGCATCTCACCCCCCCCCCCCCATCTTCTTGGAATCTTGCGCTTCAGGCCATGTAGAGTCAAGGGGGGTGCAGGAGTTGCTCCCATTGCAGCTATATACCCAGGTATAGGGTGCGGGGTTGGATTCAGCCGGGTTTTTAAACTCCATCTCACAAATTTTTGTACTTACTGCAGCTAGGGCTACTAAGTCCCTGCTCAGGCTGGGGTATGGTTGCCAACCTCAAGGTGGAACCTGGAGATCTCCCACTTGCACAACTGATCTCCAAACGATGGAGATCAGTTCCCCTGGAGAAAATGGCTGCTTTGGAGGGTGAACTGTATGGCATTATACCCTGCTGAGGTCCCTCCCCTCCTCAAACCCAGTCCTTTCCAGGCTCCATCTCCAAATCTCCAGTTATTTCCCAGCCCAGGGCTGACAACCCAAGGCTGGTGGATCCTGACTTCCCCTTGTGATGCTGGCTGCAGCATCACTTCACTTCTGGTAAAAAACCTGGAAGTGACATAGAATAACTCTATAATTCTACCTAGAGCTCTATGGCTTTTCCTAGAGCTACCTAGGTAATTTTTTTTGGTACCCAAACTGACATGACACCACAGCCAGCATTGCAGCCCTTCCCATCCCTGCCCACAGCCCTCTTGCTGGTTGGAAGGTATTGGCTCTAAACCCCATATTCTACATGGCTTTTGTCCATGCAGGTCCTCTAATCTCCAGCATAGTCTTTTGGGTGGTCAGACGGGAATGTAGATCTACCTGTGGCAGGTATAACACCTCAGAATATATAGCTAGGTGTATAAAGAACTAGACACCAGCTTCCGGATAATGATGGGACTTGCAGTGCCCAAAATTAAGGAAACAAGATCATCCTGCCACAGGTTAGCTCACAGTATCCTCCATGTAGTTGCCATGGAAGCAAAGCACTCACAAGAAGCCAGGAAGGGCAGGCAGCACTAGGCAAGGAGGATGGGAAACAAATGGAGTTTAACTTCCCTAGCCTGTGTGGTATAGTGGTTAGAATGCTGGAAAAATCCCCTTTCTGTCATGGAAGGTTGCTGACTGACTTTGGTCCTACACACAGTCTCTCAGGCAGACCTACCTCACATGGTTGTTGCAGAGATAAAATGGTGGACAGGAGAATGATGTGAGCCACTTTGGTTCCCCTTTGCGGTATGGCATTGGATATAAGTCTAATTTTGCCTAAAGCTTGCCAACAAAATACAATCCTCCTTGCTGTTGCTTCCTTGATTATTGTTTCAGGTCTTTCAGCAGGAGGCAGAACTGCTCATTCACTAGTCCAACTACAATTTATTCACTACCATTAAATATCTGTGTGAACCTGGAAGTGATGTCACCATGTCAGGGTGACTCTCTGGGATCCACCCAAAACTCTGTGGGTAAAACCACAACATTTTGGGTGAATCCTAGAGCACCACCCTGATACAGTGACATCAGTTTTGGGTTCTCACCAGAAGTGACATTGCAGTGTTAGCATGATATTGGTTTTGTTTTCTCCAGCCACTAGTGTCTTCTGTTGGTTGCCAGCACTTGATAGCAACTGTAAAACATACATTAGTTGGAGAAAGCTAGAGGGAGTCTTCAGACTTTGTGGAGCAAAATGGTAGGATACAGGTCAGTGTTTTTAAAGAGTGACACAGAATGCTGAGAGTTGGCTTTTACGTAAGTAGATTTATTTTCAAATCAGTTTTTCTTCAGATGTCTTGCTTTCTTCAGCACTGGAATGAAAATCTTCAAAGAAATAGGAGATCCAGAAGGAAATGGGCATTCTCATCATCTATCTATCTATCTATCTATCTATCTATCTATCTATCTATCTATCTATCTATCTATCTATATTTTTATACCCCGCCCTCCCCGCAAGCGGGCTCAGGGCGGCTTGCAAGGGCACGAATGCCAGTCAAAACATCATAAAACAGTTAAAATCAACAATAACTATAAAATTCCAAAAAGTTACAAATGTATAACTACAATTCCCAATAAAGTGCTTCCAGTCTTACTAATCAGATGGCTTCCTATCGGGTTGGGGTCCTACCTACCATGACCATCGAGCCTGGACTGCATTCAGGGCCGGCTCACATTATAGATGTTGTTACAGTAGATGTCGCTGCTGTTATTACTGGTGGCGGCTCCAAGCCAAAGGCCAGGCGGAAGAGCTCTGTCTTGCAGGCCCTGCAGAACTGCATTAAGATTGGAGCCGCCACCGAAAAGGCCCTGGCCCTGGTCCCGACGAGCCTGGCTTCCCTGGGGCCTGGGACACAAAGTCGATGACACGACCCCGACCGAAGTGCTCGCTGGGGTATATGCGGGGAGAGGTGGTCCCTCAAGTATGTTGGACCCTGGCTATATAGGGCTTTAAAGGTAAGAACCAGCACCTTGAAGCGGACTCGGTATGCTATAGGCAGCCAGTGCAGCGCCGCTAGCACAGGCCGGATGTGGTCCCGCCTTGTGAGACCCATCATTAGCCTGGCTGCAGCATTCTGCACCAGCTGCAGCTTCTGGGTTTGCACCAAGGGAAGCCCCATGTAAAGGGTGTTACAGCAGTCCAGCCTCGAGGTGACCGTCACATGGATCACTGTGGCTAGGTCATTGCAGTCGAGATAGGGGACCAACTGCCGTGCCAGCCGAAGATGGTAAAAGGCCGACTTAGCAGTGGCTGCTACCTTGGCCTCCATTGACAAAGAGGGATCCAGGAGCACTCCCAGACTCCTTACCTGCGACGCAGGCACCAACGGTGCCCCGTCAAAGCTCGGGAGTGGGAGCTTCCGCCCCGGACCACTCCGATCCAGACACAGGACCTCCGTCTTTGCCGGGTTCAATTTCATTACATTAATATTACATTTTGCAACCAAATAAAGTTTACTTGATTTATTAACTGATTAATCAGTTATATTGACTTTCAAACATCTGAAAACCCCACTGACCTTACCTTTTGAGCTCCTGAAAGAAGTGCAGAACTTACATCTTTTTTTTTTTTTTTTTTAAACATAATGTTAAAAGGAAAAGCTTCTTTAATGATATCTTCCTCCTTCTTCATTATACTAACACCCCAGAGTGGAATGAGTCTTCCATGAGCAGAAACTGTTATCTGTGGTTGAAAGATTCCTCTGGTGAATAGATGATTGGTTGGCATATGTACAGGCACCTTGGGTTCTAACACAGTGAGTTGGATCCTACCAGCTTTTCCACTTGATCTTGACAAATTCCCTTGCTCACTGTAACACCTGTCTTGCATGGTTTTTGTCCCTTTGTGTCCCATGGTCCTCATCAGGGCCTTTTCAGTGGGTTGCTCCATCTTCTTTGTTTGCTAGCAGAAAAGCTGGTAAGATCTAAGCTACTGTCTGTATAGAACTGCTATTGTTTAATAGCACTACAGGAAAGGGGACAGTAGAACAGAGTATGACCTTTTATTCCTTTTCCTTCACAGGGGGACTCTGGAGGACCACTGCTTTGCCCTTGGGATGGGTATTGGCTTCTGGCTGGTGTGGTGAGCTGGGGAGCTGCTTGTGCTGCCCCTAGACGTCCTGGTGTCTACACTCGTGTCACTGCTCATGGCCAGTGGATCTTGAGACATGCCCCAGAAGTGGCTATCAATTTAATTTCAACAGACGAAACTGGGATCACTCCACCACATGGGGCTGGGATCACTCCACCACATGGGGCTGGGATCACTCCACCACATGGGGCTGGGATCACCCAAACAAATGGGTCCTCCAGCAGTAGTCCATGCTTCCTAGTGCTCCTACTACTTTTATTAAGCATAAGTACTGTGCTCAGTGCTGTATAAACATGTGAACATATTTGGATGGTTCTCACTGGCTCTATTCCTTTCTTCTCCTTTTATTATGACACTCGTCTGACCAAAGTCAAAACAAAAGAGATAAAATACAAAACAGTAAACAAAATCACTAGCTCCATTGAGAATGGCTTCTTCCAAAGTTGTATGGGAAAGTATTGTCAATGGCAACTTCTGGATGCTCTCATCCATTAGAAGCAAACATGGGCTACAATTTGGTGGCTTTTTCAGAATTTACCTTGTTTGTACTAGTCAAAGATAGTATAAACATAGGGTTGGGTCCAACTAGATTTTCTGCTGAAAATGGAAGGGGTTCCTTTTATTCAACAAAAAAGCTATGCTGATGGTCATTGGCAAAAGCTGTTTGGGATGGGGACTATAACTTGGCAAGACTGAGTGAAAAATGCTGGCTGGATCCAAGTCATAGTAGTAGTATTGCCAACCTCCAGGTGGGGCTTGAAGATCTCCTGAAATTATAACTGATCTCCAGTGGTCAGTTCCTCTGGAGAAAGTGGCAAGTGTGGAAGACAAACTCTATGTTACTATATACCCTGCTGAGCTCCCTCCCCTCCCCAAATCCTGTTGTCCCCTGGCTTCACCCCCAAATGTCCAGGCATCTCCCAACCCAGAGCTGAAAGCGCCTATACAAGGAGTACTGGGAGGAAAAAAAGATGAGGTTGAGACAGACTCATTTTGAGAAAAGGATATGGGAGATGTATAAAAATAAAAATGTAAAGGGGGTTCCAACCAACTTTTCTGATGGTGAAAAAGGGAGACAAGTTCCTCTATGACTGTTCAAAGGGTTTTTACTGTGTATTGTGGGAAACCCAAGGACCAAAATCATGATGAACAGGAGTTGCAGTTGTTACCATAAGTGGCCTGCCTTGTTGCTGGAGGAAAATAGCTATGCAACAGAGTAGGCCAGAGGGGTACCAGGGACCGCACACCTGTGTATACCAAGGCTCAGTCCAGTAGGAAGACTCCAGATCTGAAGAGTGAATCAAATGGTTTTATTAAAGAATTTCCCTGATTACAGTCACACTAAACATTCAAGAGAGAGCACACAATTTAGCACTAAGAAAGCAGAGGAGATGATAACAAGGCTTAGGGTCAGTTATGGGGGTTATACTACCTGTCCAGATGTGCAGAAGTCCATGGAGAAGAGATTATGGCCCATACAAAATTTGGGGTGAACTATCAGTTGGCGTCCAGGCAGACACACAGTCTAGGCCATGTACTTTGGTGGATATAGACATGGGAAAACAATGAGAACCAATGGGAGGCCTTGAGGGGCTTGTCTCAGGTGAAGACAACGGTTTTCCTGTACCAATAAGGGGTCCAAGGGCGTGTGACACCAGGAGGAGTAAAACCTAGGTGTGACCAATGAAGTCCCAGAGGGGCAGAGTCTGGATGCACAATAGCATTGGTGAGATTAATGCCCATTGATGGCTCTACTGGAGGTGGCTGAATGGGTTTCATGACCACTGATGGGCCTGCCAAGGCAGGTTGAATAGGTTCCCAAGCTTAGACAAAAGGTGAGAAATGGATCCCTGATTGGTGTCAGGAAGGATCACTGATGAAACTAATGTTTGATTAGTTTTATCTCAGTATCCTGAGGGAGGGGGCAAGAAGGACAGTTGTTTTTAGACGAAAGAGTTTTCACATTGGTATAGGAGTCACACAAAAGGGACTATGTGCAGGTTGGGAGACAGAAGGGTCATTCGCCAGGTGGCCCTGAATAGCTTTAGTAATGTAGATACTATATCTGGTAGAACTCGCTATTGTTTCATATGCAAACCTTTGCTGGGTGGAGGGGGAAGACTGGGGATTGCTTCAAGGGCTGCCTTGTGCAACCTGAAATGGAAACCCTTTTGCAAAGCTTTGGCAAGCTCTGTGGCTTAGGCTAAGAGTGTCTTTCTTGGTCTGACTTTGTGGGTCTCTGGTTCAGGTCAGAAATGGGGTGCCCCATTGTTGGGGCTACCTGAGAATAAGGCAGTGCCTTTGGACTACAGTAGTAAGGCTGAGAACTGGCTGACTCTGAGTATAATGTCTGTTTGGATCCAACCCATAGAGGGGTTTCTTGAAAACCATTGTTATTGAGAACATTCCCTTTCATATCTATGGGTCCAGGAACTATAATAAGGCTCTCTGCCATGGTTAAAGTATCTGTTGCTCTTCTGAGTGTTTTGTACTTCTTTTGAAATCAGTGCTTCTTGAGTGTGTTTGTTTCTGTGTTTTCCGAAAAGTACTTTTACTTCTAACCCTGTGTTTTGATGGATCAGCAAAGAAAACAGAGGCCGGCTTTCACTGATTTGGGCTTTGTGGGAAGCAACCATACAGTAAACAACTATAATTCCGCCTTGAGTCCTCTGAGCTCTGTGTTGAAGCTGCATTTCTGGTTCCTAATACGAGCTATATACTGTCTATGCTGCAGCTCCCTCTGTTGGCCAGGATAGCTATATATTTTAACAAGTGTGAAGAGATAAATACTTTGCAAAGTGAAAACAAAGATATAGCTGAGCAGAATGAGGAGGAAAAGATGAATGCTAGTCCCATTCAAAGCAGCAGAGGGGCTTTAATGGACAGGAAAGACTAAGGCCTTGTCTGCACTGACAGCTCGATCTGGAGAATCCAAGGAGTCAAGCCCTAAGAGTTGACTTTGCAGTCACACACATCCCTTCTGCACTGGTTTCCCTCCCAAGAACACAATTGGAAAAAGTGGGAAGTCCCTATACTTGCTATGCTAACTACCAGCTGTCCCCCTGTTGGATGATCTTCAGATCTTCTTCATAGGGCTGCACTATAGACCTTGCATATTTCAAAACAATGAACTCTATGGCACAGCCTGTCAGAGTCAGATCTTCTTCATAAGGTTGCACTACAGACCTTGCATATTCCAACAACATGGTGCTAACAAAGGGCTGGCAGCTGAGATAAAGACTCCAAGATAATGGAAAGCTTCTAGACTACTGTAACCTGCAAGATGGAGCTCTTCCACCAGGCTTTCAATTAGGAGCCATGTAAAGCACCCGAGAAGAGACCCTGTGCCCTGATCTTACCATCAGTGGAGCTTGTGGGAACATCATTATGACTGTCACCTGTGGAGTATTGTTCAGTCTTAAATTTCTGCTCTCGCACTTTATCTGAATACTGTTCCAGCACTGTAAGATAGTGGATTTTATGGATTTTAGGATAACTGACCTGTTCAGGGTTTGATTGTTTATGAAGGATTTTATGAAGGATTTTAATTGTATTTTTATGCATTTTGTGTAAGCCGCCCTGAGCCTGTCTCGGTAGGGAGGGCGGAGTATAAATTGAATAAAATAAATAAAATAAATAAATAAGTTCAAAGAGCCTGCCTTGACTAGCTAGGGCATGTATAGAATTGAGGAAGAGAGGCCTGCACATTTGTGTTCTGTGCCAACTGGAGTTGCTGAGTTGTCTTTAAGGGCAGACTCATCACAAGAGGATAGCCTCAAAATTACCACAGCATGGATCCAGAAGGACAAGTCAGCAGAATCGGGGGGTGGGGGGCATTCTCTGAGCCAAGCAGAGTTGGTAGAATGTCTTTCTTGCAGCCCAGTCAGCTGGATTAAGTGTCCCCCTTGGTCTCTTCACTGAATCAACAAGAATCAGCTGGGCCCCGTCAAAAGCGGGGAATACCATGTCATTGTGGACCTCAGCCTTCTGAACCAACATTAGCACCATCTTGTCAGGGTTCAGTTTCAGCTTATTTATCCTTAGCCATTGAACTACAGCAGTCAGACATTGTTTCACTGACTGCAAACACTCTAGGGAGTGCACCAGTGGGCATGGGAAGGGGGAAAGGGGGTGCTTGGTTCCCTCTCCTTCTCCAGTACTCTTAGCAGCCAAGCGCTTCTCAAGGGTCCCCAAGCCAAGGGGGCTATTGGGGGAGAGGAGGAGGAGAGATTGGATTTCTACCCCACCCTTCGCTACCTGAAGGAGTCTCAGAGTGGCTTACAATCCCTTTCCCTCCCCCTCCCCACAACAGACATCCTGTGAGGTAGGTGGGGCTGAGAGAGCTCTCTCCAGAACTGCCCTTGAGAGAACAGCTCTGAAAGAACTTGTGACTGATCCAAGGTCAAACCAGCAACTGCATGTGGAGGAGTGGGGAATCAAACCTGGTTCTCCCAGATTAGAGTCCATGCTCTTAACCACTACATCAACTGGTCCCTTTCTATCCTGGCTTCTCCCTCCGGCTGCGCTGCTGTTGCGCTTACCTTCCCCACCAAGCTGTCCCCACACATCATATCAGTGGAGGCCCCTCAGAGCCGGTAATGTGGAGGAGGGGGAGCTCGGTCTGCTGTCTCTGCCTCTCTCTTGGCTAGATTTGGGAGGGGGTGTTGCAAATTTGGGAGGGGGCAATGCCCCACAGGCCCTGCTCTGGCTATGGCCCTGCCATAGCATATTGATGATACTTCCTTCCAAATTCATTAATGATTAATGGTTTGACACAGAAATTTAATAGTGTGGGGGACAAGACTGAGCCTCGTGGAAATCCAGAAGGCAGGTCCCACACTGCAGAAAACTTATCTCCAGTAGTAACCTTCTGAGTCCTGCCCTTAACGAACAATTTAAACTAAATCCTTAACCCCTACTTATGCCTCCAAATGTTTTAACAGTGTTGCATGATCCAGTGTATAAAAGGCTGCTGATAAGCCTAGAGAGTGCAGCAGAGAGGCATCACTTTTGTCTACATTAAATGGAGGTAATCCACTTGGGGCGCTAGCACTGTCTCCACCCCATAGCCCAGTCTGAAACCAGGCTGAAAGGTGTCTAAGGTGGAAGATTTACCCAGGAAAGTTTGGAGTGGCTCTGCAACCATTTTTTCCTGCCATCTTGTCCAGGAAAGGCAAAAGAGATACCGGGTATTAATCCTTTTCTAGCAATTTTTTTAAAAAAAGTAAGACACAGATGACTGCCTGTTTTAGGGCACAAGGAAAGATGCCCTGGGTCAGTGATTGATGGATATTAGGGACTGATCTGATCTTTACATGCTTTAAGTATCCAGGACTGGCAAGGGTCTAACATGCAAGTGGTGGCCTTCACAGATCCCATCAGCATCCAGCACCGTAAGCTGATGAAAGTGTTCGAAAAATGGGTTGGATGGTATGATGGAGATTTCTGGTATCTTAGTGTACTATAAAAAGATCGGGGCTCATTTTGTAGCAGGAGCTCCTTTGCATATTAGGGCCCCCACCCCCAATGTAGCCAATCCTCCAAGAGCTTACAGAGCTCTTCTTACAGGGGCTACTGTAAGCTCTTGGAGGATTGGCTACATTGGGGGGGGGGGGGCTAATATGCAGAGGAGCTCCTGCTATGAAATGAGCCCTGAAAAAGGTAAAGGTTTCCCTTGCTTGAAAGCCAGTTGAATCCCACTATAGGGGGAGGTGCTCATCTACATTTCCAAGCTGAAGAGCCAGCACTGTCCGAAGACCTTTTCCATGGTCATGTGGCTGGCATGACCAAATGCCAAGGCTCATGGAATGCTGTTACCTTCCCACTGAAGCGGTACCTATTTATCTACTTGCTTTTGAACTGCTAGGCTGGCAATGGCTGGGGCCAGAGATGGGAGCTCACTCTGTCACGTGGCTAGGGTCAGAGCCTGTTTGAAAGCATTTCTCAGGAATTTTTTTTTTTGCAAAAGCATCACAGTTAATAGTTCCTGGGGGTTAAAAGCTCAGTCTTTGGAGTAAACAGGTGGTGAACTACTTTAAACAGCTGAGCTGAGTGCAAAGGAAACATCTCAATAGTAGCAGCAAAGTAGGATTTCTTTACCTTCATCAATGCTGCCTCATAGGACTCTATGGCACAGCCCGTCAGAGTCAGCATGTGTTTCCTGCCAGCAGCATTTGAGACATCCTCTTACCCTTTTCAAGTCACTCTGTCCATAGCGTATGCTGGCTAGGCGGGGTATAAATCCAAAAATAAATAAATAAAAAATAGCAAATGAAGGTGCTGACTTTTGTCTTGAGGGTCACAGAAGTTGAAATGGGGGCCACCATGTTAATAGCTCCCAGGAGCTTTTCATTCCAGACTTCCATCGTGGCCTTGATAGGGCTATTGGTTGGATTCCCATATTTCCATGTCATATTCTCAAAGCAGCCAATTCCAGAATTAACATAGTGTTCCCAGTGGAATGCTATCAACTTGCAGGCTATGGCTGAGGGCAGGGACATGTAAATATGTAGTGTCCTGATGCTGCAATGTCACTTAGGCAACCTTGGATGTGACATCATTATGTCAGCGTGATACTCTAGGACTCCCCCTTAAATTCCATGGAACATCCTAGTGCGTCATGCCAATGTGATGATGATGCTTCTGGCATCACAACATTGAACCGTCATGTATTACCCCCATTTTTTCCCATGCCACTCTTTGCCACCCCAGCATGAAATAACGAGACAGACAACAGTTTGGAATCAAACAAGGGCCACTTTATTAACTATTTAAACAGGACATGCAGCAACGGGCAACTAAACAAGCTCAGGAACAGGCAAGGCAGGCGTCATTCCCAGACCCAGCCTCCTTGCCCTTGTAATGGGCAGGTAACCTAGCCCCAGTATTGACCCAGTCAGATTCTGGCTCGTAACCGGCGGCCCAGCATACTGGCATCCCCTCCCAGGGGCGCCTACCCCTGAGGCTGCACAGACCTTCAGGGAGGAGCCTAGTCTGAGAGGTTCCCAGAGGCGATCACCATTCACCTCCCCAGACCGCAAGGCCCCTAGGGTGGTTCCTGGTGACCTCCTGTTCCCAACAGGGATATGCCGTAAGGTACCCACCAGTTCCATTTTCTTGCTTGCATAAACCTACCAAGTGACCAGCCTAATTATACCCGACCACCCTCTATGCCCTTAACCACCAGCAGCAGTGTAAGGTAGGCGAAAAAACACCGTCTCCAGGAGCCAAATAGAAGTCGGTGTAAAAAATTCCTACCCGGCCCCCAACGGCAACCAGCATCAGCCTACACTGCAAACGGGGCGGGCGGGTGGGCGAGCTCTCGAGGCGACTGCGCAGATGGGAGCGGGGCAACTGCTCAGATCGAGCAAGCCCCGCCCCCCCATCGAGCCAATGAGCGCCGACGCGCTCTGCTGCTGCCTCGCGTCATGCGAGGCGGCAAAATTGCTTCCCCCCGCCACGGCAAAGCCGGGCGGCGGGGAGCCCATTGCCACCCCAGCATGAAATAACGAGACAGACAACAGTTTGGAATCAAACAAGGGCCACTTTATTAACTATTTAAACAGGACATGCAGCAACGGGCAACTAAACAAGCTCAGGAACAGGCAAGGCAGGCGTCATTCCCAGACCCAGCCTCCTTGCCCTTGTAATGGGCAGGTAACCTAGCCCCAGTATTGACCCAGTCAGATTCTGGCTCGTAACCGGCGGCCCAGCATACTGGCGTCCCCTCCCAGGGGCGCCTACCCCTGAGGCTGCACAGACCTTCAGGGAGGAGCCTAGTCTGAGAGGTTCCCAGAGGCGATCACCATTCACCTCCCCAGACCGCAAGGCCCCTAGGGTGGTTCCTGGTGACCTCCTGTTCCCAACAGGGATATGCCGTAAGGTACCCACCAGTTCCATTTTCTTGCTTGCATAAACCTACCACATGCAAATCCAAGCCTCTGCTTTGGCCTTTGCTTACCCCACACGGCAACCGAGAGCCATCCGAATCCCGTGCTGCAAGTCCTCAAGAAATAACCCGTTGCCCTTGTTTGACAGGTGCACCCCGTCAGGGCGATACAGGTCCGGGAACTTGACCTGTATGTTAGGGTGCGGCAAAAAGAGACCCAACCCGGACTCCATGGCCGTGCGAAGTTGGCTGTTAGCGTTCCGCCTAGCCTTGTCCATACACCTGGGGTCACCGGCATGCCTCCAAACCAGACGGGGGAGCATGGCAGACCAGACTATCTGCACACCAGGCCACTGTGACCTGATCAGTGCCAAATCAGCCCTGGCCTGCATCACAAGGGCCACACCCTTGATCAAACCCAAATCGTTGCCCCCCAGGTGTATGACTAGCACCTGAGGGGGGGGCCCCCGCCTCTCCTCGAACAACAACGGGAGGAGCGCCGGCCATCTCATGCCTCTCCTCCCCAACCACTCAACCGTCGCCACTTCGCTGAGGCCTAGCTGGGAGCCGAAAGAGGTTCTCCTCGCCCGATGAGCTGCCCAAAAGACCATGCTGTGGCCGCAGACCATGACTCTCCGTCTTGTCTCCCGGCCTGCAGCACCTGTAACCAGAACTTTATTAACAAACGTCTGAATGAAACTACAACAAACCTACAAGGTACAACGCCTAACGTAACTCTTATAACATCCAGATTTCCAACGCCCGATCTTCTGTATTGTCCTATCAGGGTACCCCATTGCGGCCGCAGTCGATGCCGCCCCAATTCGAAAAGAATGGGAGCAAAAACGAACACCGCCCAGACCCAACCGGATCAATGCCTTCCGGGTCACGGTCCAAAACTGGAACTTCGTAAGAGGGGTGCTGTCGCTATGCCGAAACAAATAGCCCGGGCCATCACCCCGAAGTGCCAAGTACCGCCGCATGGCGGCGACTGGGCACAGTGCCGCCTCCGCACCTGACCCTAGTTCTAGCACACTCCCCTTACCCTTCTGATCGGTTTTGGATCTACGCAACCTGATCCGAAGCTGACCCTTATTGATTGATACATCCCTAAGCTCCAAGGCTGTACCGGAAGCGTCAGTCCGAGAGCCTGCCACCAGTTCGCTAATCCTGAGTGCCCCAAAAAAGGCGGTCAGCGAAGCGGCATGGAACAGGCCCACCTCATAGCTGTCACTACAACAAGAGGGCCATTGGCCCTCCAACCCTCTCAGGACTGTGGGTGTCAAAGGTTCCCTGGTGTCTACTGCCCTAGGTGATTCCCGAGACCACCCCTCCAGCATCTTCCAGAGACGGAAGTCGCCCGTGGTGTCCCTGTGACCCGAAGCCTTACTGGCAAAAGCCAGTGCAGACAGCTTGCCTCTGATTGTGTGAGCTGAAAGGCCGCCGCTCCGTAGCGACACACAAAATTGCATCAGGTGTGACACAGGAATAGGCCAGACCTGTTGCAAACCCACTCCCGCCCTGAAGGACAGAAACTGCTTACCGGCCTTCAGGTAAGCTCTCCTGGTGGAAGGGGCAAGTGCCAGGCTCATTGCCCTGTCCGCCTCAGCCCTCCAATCCCCCACACCTCTGGGGGCATCCTTGCCGGGAGCGGGTCGGCCTCTGGAGCCAGCTGACGAAACCTCTCCATCTGTTTACGAGAGAGAGCGTCAGCGATCCCATTAGCGACCCCCGGGACATGTCTGGCCTTAAACAGGATGTTAAATTTGAGGCACTGTAAAGTAAAGGCCCTAACCAAGGCCATGACCCTAGTGGATTTGGATGTAAGGGAATTGATGACATGAACCGTGGACTGGTTGTCGCACCAGAAGTGGACGGTCCTATTAGCCAAATCGTCCGGCCAGATCCATACCGCTGCGACAATTGGAAAAAACTCCAGGAAGGTGAGGTCCTTGACCCAACCTGCCCGAAACCAATCTTTAGGCCAGTCCCCGGCACACCAATGCCCCCTAAAATAAATTCCGTAACCGGATGAGCCGGCCGCATCAGATGAAATCTGAAGCTCAGCCTCTAACAAGAGCTCATCCCGCCACATAGAGACCCCGTTGAACGATTCCAGAAACTGTTCCCAAACAAAGAGGTCCTCCCTCATTCCCTTGGAGACTTTGGTCCTATGGTGTGGGAGACGGAGGCCTCTCATTAAGTCACATAACCTCCTCACAAATGCCCTACCCGGCGCCACCACTTTGCATGCAAAGTTGAGGTGACCTACCAACTGCTGCAGCTCCAAAAGAGTGACCCTAGTATGGGACCGAACAGAGATTACCCGCGTCCTTAACGCGTCCAATTTCTCTTGGGGTAACCTGCAGCACATACTAACCGTATCAATCTCAATACCTAGAAATGTTAATGTGGATGTCGGGCCCTCAGTCTTCTCCTGAGCCAGAGGGACACCCAGCTCATCAGCCATGTAAACAAAACTGTCGAGCAGGAAACGACACTGGCCAGAGCCCCTTTTGCCCACGAAAAGAAAATCGTCCAAATAATGGGCGGTACTACAGAGACCAGTCCTGGTTCTCAAGGCCCACTCCAAAAACGAGCTGAACCTCTCAAACGCAGAGCCGGACACCGAGCAGCCCATGGGTAGGGCCCTATCCATGTAAAAGTTCCCTTCAAAGGCAAATCCGAGTAGCTCAAAATCCTCAGGGTGCACCGGGAGGAGCCGAAAGGCTGATTTAATATCACATTTAGCCAATTCAGCCCCCACACCGCAGAGGCGGACCACCCGCATGGCCTGATCAAAGGAAGTATATTTGACAGAGCATAATTCCCCCGGTATGGCGTCATTCACCGACCCTCCCCGAGGGTAGGACAGGTGATGAATGAGGCGAAACTCCCCAGGTGCCTTTTTTGGAACTACACCTAAAGGAGAGACTCTTAAACTGGCCACTGGTGGACTAACAAACGGGCCCAAAACCCTGCCTTCCCTGCATTCCTTGGCAATCTTGGCCTTAACTATGTCCTCCCTGCCCAAAACCGACTTTAAATTCCTAGCCAAATAGGGCACCCTCACCCCCTGAAACGGTATGCGAAAACCAACAGTGAACCCCTCCAAGAGGTAGGCCCTATCACCACTCCTTGGGTAACTACGCAACCAGCGTCTCAAAACTCCCAGTTTAATCGGGCTAGGACCCTTTGTCAGGATGTGGGTTGTGTGGCTTCCCCCCCCCTGGGTACTTGCCTCCTTTGCCTCCCCCACGGCCCCTGGGCCGCGGACAACTGGATAAGGGATGAGGTCCCGCGCACAAAGGGCACTCATGCCTAAAGGTGCATGATTTACGACCGCAGGTTCCCTGGGAAGAAAACTCCCAGCAAAGCTGGCGTCGTTGAACCGCCTGCCCCGCCATCGGGCGGGAACCTGATTGCACCAACGCCCTCTTAACTGAGTGGCCACTATGAGACCGCTCGCCCCCCCCCGACCTAGCCGGAGACATGATTTGCAACCACAAATTGGCGCAGATCCTGTCCCACCGCATGGCTGGGTTAATGGCCGCCTTCATCCTAAACTCTTCGTCATATTGCGACCAAGCCGGGCTTGGGAAGTCCGTAAATGCCTTGTATATGATGTCCAGATACTGGAGCATCGACAAAGCCCTCCATGGCTGGTGTCGCACTATGACGGCTGCGTAGATTATGAAACCCGGCAGCCAATTGGCCCACGTCCTATCTACCACACGGCGCTTCAAGCGCTCCTTCTCCCGGTCATCTAAATTATCCCTGTCCTTTTTCTCTACCTCCCGATAGAGCAAACCAAACACATCAACATACTCCCCTTTTACAATCCTCTCTTTAGTGGCCGTTGAAAGGTGGTCCCCTAAAGGCAGGTCTGTATCGCCACTTGGAATGGCCCCCGCAGCCACCGCATCATAAGATGCCCCGCCCCCATAAGGATAGCCAACTCCAGGCTGTGAGGAACCCCACGCCGGCCAAGCTCCTTGGCAAGCCGAAGCAGGGCTGGAATAAGGAAATGCTGGCCAATTAAACTGCGGTAAATGGGAAGTGGAGGCACCTTGCTCGGTGGCCTGACCAATAGGCTGGCTAACGGGGAGCATATGCGCCGCTGCAGCATTCTGGCCACCTGGACCCCAAGGCCACGTTGCTCCAAGCCTACTCGGTGCCAGCTCCTTACCTCCTGTAACTTGAGAAGGCGAATAAAGAGCCACCTGCTGCTCCCCCACACCTGGACCCTGCTGGCCAAACACAGCTCCTGCTGGACCTGAAGCCGCCGCATCCTGCCTGTCTTCAAGAAAGGCCAACCGCGCCAGCACCTGCGCTTTAAAAGACACATTGGCATTATTGACAACTGGTAACCCACCTACTGGCATACCACGCTCTTTCTCCAGCGCCTCTAACCGCTGAAGGATAGCCACGTTTATCACGTCCTCCTCCTCATCACTGGAAGGAACCACCGGATCAGGCTGCGCAGGAGGTCTCTTTGGTGCTCGGTTCTTGCCCTTGCCCTTGCCCTTACCTTTTCCAGGCGCCATGACTACGAACTCTAATAATATAAACAAATACAATTGTCAATGAAACAATCCAAGCGTAAACCAACTTGCCAAACAGCAGTATAGGAATGGAGAGTATCAACCACCTGAAATAGCTGCCAGAAATTTTTTTTTTTTTTTTTTACTCAAAATGGCCCCTGGGCATGAGGCTTGCTGCCCTCCCCAAGATGGCCGCCGTACCTGGTGCAGCAACCCCAGTCAAAATTGGCCGTCTATAGGCCTTCAGCCCCACACCACTAGGCCCCTCACGGCCGCCTCGATGGGGGGGGGGTCAAAATGGTGCTGCCGCTGGCAATTTATCCCCAGAGCGCACCCACACGCCGGGGGGGGGCAAGCTCCGACGGAGCCCCAGGAACCTAAAATTGCCCCCCTGCCGCCGGGCGGGCCGTATCTGGCCAAAAAAGGGGGGGGCCAATAAGTGGACCGGGGGGGGGTATTCCGATCCCCGCCGCCTCTGTTCCCCCCCGACCGCCCAGGCCACCAACCAAGACGGGGAGCGCGCCGCCGCCGCCGCCGCCGCCCCTACAAAAGCCCCTTTTTATGCGCCGCCTCCTCCCGGGGCCCCGAAAGCCGCCGCCGCCGCCGTCGAACAGCAGCCGCAGCTAAAACAAAAAACAAAGGAAAAACTAGCCACCGCCGCCATCCCCAAGCAGCCGCCGCCGCCGCCGCCGCCTCCTCCCGGGGCCCCGAAAGCCGCCGCCGCCGCCGAACAGCCGCCGCCGCTAAAAAACCAAAAACAATGGAACAAAAATAGCCGCCGCCGCCGCCGCCGTCCCCAAGCAGCTGCCGCCGCCGCCGCCGCTGTCAAAACGGAGCCGCCGCCGCCGTCCCAGAGCAGCCTCCGCCGCCTCCGCCGTCCGCCAACAGCCCCGGCCTCGACGACCTCAAACCGCCCCGGCCTCGACGAGAGCACGCGACGCGTGCTCCTGCTCCGAGCTCTCGAGGCGACTGCGCAGATGGGAGCGGGGCAACTGCTCAGATCGAGCAAGCCCCGCCCCCCCATCGAGCCAATGAGCGCCGACGCGCTCTGCTGCTGCCTCGCGTCATGCGAGGCGGCAAAATTGCTTCCCCCCGCCACGGCAAAGCCGGGCGGCGGGGAGCCCAGTTTAGCAGTACTGCCCAACCCGAGCTGATAGTGGGAGGTCTCCCACCGTAGCAGGTGACCTAACAGCCTTAAATTAGCACATGAAGTTCCTCTCTTATTAGACCAAGATACTTCTGTCTAGTGGAGTTTTCTTGTTGTGGACCATTCCAAACTTAAGTGTCCCTTGGGATCCAGCTGTAGAAGAAAAAAAATCTATTCAGGTGTGATAAACAGGAAGTCCATGGGGAACACCCTGATCTGAATGGTTGATTTCCTTCCCCTTTCATTAAGAAAGGGACTATAATTAATTCTTCTTGTCAAACCTTCTGTGTAAGTTCAGTTGGTACTCATAATGAAATCAATAGCATGGTCTGAAGAAAGGGTATGAATATAAACTATCACTGTCAGAACTGATGCCGGCAACTAGGAACAGACAAAGATCTACAAACTGGATCTTTTGCCTTTTAGATCCTAAACTGTTTGCATGTTGGCAGCATAAATATCTCTTCATACTAGGGTCAGAAATACTGAATGATATTATAGTAGGAAATTTAGAAATCTATGCTTAGAATGAAGATTTGCACCCAGGATGGTAATATTACTGAGACTGCTGTTGCTATTAGTTACTCGTATGTTATGCAAAGATGACATTAATAAGTACGGGGTGAATGAGCTACACCTTCCACTTTATGAATATCATATGTTTCATCAGCCAGGAGACCTCATTATTGGGGCCATTGCTTCTCAGACCTTCCTTGCCTACACTTCAATAGCCTTCACTGAAGATCCACAACAGGCATTGGCTGAAGAACTTGCGTAAGGATTTTTTTTTTTAAATAACTTTTGTATTTCTATTTGTTTGGCTGGCCAGCGGAGTAACTGGGGTGATGAGGTATTGCCTCTGAACAGTAACTTATCTGACTGAATACAGCAACACACATTAAGCTGCTGAGTACTGAACCCAGAGCCTTGGTTCATCAAGGTCAATGTTGTCTACTCAGACTGGCAGCAGCAGCTCTCCAAGGCCTTAGGCAGAGTTTTTTCACATCACCTGTTAACTAGTCCTTTCAACTGGTGATGCCAGTGATTGAACCTGGGAACATCTGCATGCCAAGCAGATACTCTACCAGTTAGCCACAGCCTCTTTCCACTGGATTGGAATGTTAAAATGTTAGTATGGTAATAGCAATTGAACTGTTAAAACATTAATACAATTGAAAGAATGCTCAAAGAAACTCCCTTTTGTCCAAGAGTGAAAGAGGGAGGAATGCCACTTCAGAATGTGTAAACAGGTCTATTTTCCTCTTCTCACTCCATTGACACATCAAATTCCTGGTCTTATTATATCATGTTATACATCTTTCTTTGCATTTCTATTTTGTTATCGCAAGTTGTTTCACAGTAAATGCATCATATCAGAATACAAAGTAAACATCCTGGAGGGAACGGCTGTGGCTTAGAGACAGTTATCTGTTTTGTATGCAGAAGGTCCCAGGTTCAGTCCCCAGTACTGACAGTGAGATACAGGAAGGGAAAACAAACTTGGCCCAAAAACTGGAATCAAGAACCACAAGGTTAAGAAAGAAGTCTAATATAGGGCCAATATTAAAAACCTCGTTAAAACTTATACATATACATATATATACATATACATATACATATACATATACGTATATGTATACATATATGTATATGTATATATATATATATATATATATATATTAGAAAGGTAGATAAAAACAAATAAGGGCCCAATGAAAGCTAGGGTTGTCAAGTCCAGGTTGGAAAATACCTGGGGACTTTGGGGGTGGAGCCAGGATAAGGTGGGGTTTGGGGAGGGGAGGGGCCTCAGCATGGTACAATGCCATAGAGTCCACCTCCAAAGCAGCCATTTTCTTCAGGGGATAGGGTTGCCAAGTCTGGATTGGGAAATACCTGGAGACTTTGGGGGTGGAGCCAGGATAAGGTGGGGTTTGGGGAGGGGAGGGGCCTCAGCATGGTACAATACCATAGAGTCCACCCTTCAAAGCAGCCATTTTCTCCAGGGGAGCTGATCTCTGTCAGGTGGAGATCAGCTGTAAAAGCGAGAGATCCCCAAGCCCGACCTGGAGGCTGGCAACTGTAATGAAAGCCTTGTAGAAAAGTTTGTGGCCTGAACACAAGGGTCAGTGCAAATGACCTGATGCATTTCAGCCCTACTGGGGGCCTTCTTCAGAGGTCAAACAGTTTGAGGCACACATTACAATATTACATATTACAGTAAGATAATCAATAAATGAATAAAGGACCAAGAAAATGAAAATTAAGCAGTAAGAGCAATAGACACAAGACAAAGATGTGTGTGAGGCCTCTAAAGATGAAAGTCATGCACCTGGTGCCAAATGCACAGCTGCTGAATTAGAACATCTAAAAAATAAAATATATTTCAAAAAACGTCCAATTTTGGTCCGAAAAGCACCTGTGTGGCTATCTTAGTCAAAGCTAGAGTGTCCTCAAGCAAATAGCAGTCCTAATTTTTGGTTTCAACTCCTTCAGTATTTATTTTATCTGAGATATGTGTAGTAAACTTTCATTGCATGGAAGCCACCAGCACCTCCTTGATATCTTCCTGATTGTTAATGTTTAAAATGATCTGTTACCCTTTGTTCTGTACAAATAAAGCTGGGTTATACAAGAAATCCAAGTGTGTTAAGATATTCAAGGCTAAAGGGCTATAAAGCAGAATAAGAAATGTATTGCTCTGTGTGTGTGTTCATAAAAGTTCTAATTATTTTAATTCCTATAGGTCATTTTTGTCAATGTTCCCAGAAAATGTTCTTAAGCAGAATAATGATGTTGTTTGATTATGATACCTTTGTGCAGAACTTCCTAGCTTAAGGACTGTCAAAAAAAAGATTGTGTATAAATACAGTTGTGCATGTGAATGAAGAAGATGCAGAACACTGATGATAACTTTAACAAGTGCGAGCAATCCATCTGATACAGATTGTAACTTTCATTCTAGGGTAGTGATTAAGAATTACCAACACATCCTGGCCTTGGCTTTTGCCATCAAGGAGGTCAATGAAACCCCTCACATCTTACCCAATATCACCTTGGGCTTCTACATCTATGACAGCTATTTCAATGCAAAATGGACCTTTCAATCCACAATTAAACTTGTGTCTACAGGAAAAAAGTTGGTGCCCAATTACAAATGTGATGCTCAGAACAACATGATAGCAGTCGTCGGGGGACTGGACTTTCAAACCTCCCTTTATATGGCCACTCTCCTGGATATCTACAAAATCCCTCAAGTAAGATATATGGGTCTTTTGTGCTTCCTGGTACGATTCTGGGGACTGGAGATAGTGGTGGGTCCATCTGAAATAATCAGATGAAGAGGGGGACAGGAAAAGAATCAATTTTTTGAAAAACCCTGAGATCAACACTTAACAAAGTTGTCACCTAGTCAATGGCTGCAGAAGAAGTTCCTCAACTGACTTACCACAATAGAAGGGACCTTTGGAGCAGAACACAATAGATTTTGAATTCAGGTTCTATGGGCGCAGTTATTCACCACTCTATACTGATATATTTTCAATGGTTTTGAATTTATAGATTTGAATTTATGTGTCATCTATAGATTTGCAGACATAGTCATGTCCTAAATGTATGCCCTCAACAAGGGTTCCCTAATCTTACTTACTTTATTTTATTTACAGTCCATGACCAGAATACAAATAAGTAAGAAAAAAGCGATCATAGCCTTATAAAATATAAAAATTAAGGTATGCAAATATAAAAGTGTATAAAAGTAATTAAAACTAATACAAATACAGCCATTTCCAACCAAACGACATAAAAATATAGATATAGAATACCATCATCTACTATCTTCCACATTATGTTGGGAAATATATGTATAGAACACAGTTTAATTGCTTGGGAGCAGAATTTAGCAACTTTCCGGGCGATTTCTATACTCACATCAGAGTATAGATGATCCCAGAGTCAGAGGTGTCAGGACAGAGCCCAGGTAAATGGGGAGATATGGGCAGTATGAATTTCATTGTCAAAGGAACAACGAAGAAAGACAAGTATCATTGACTATCTCATCACTGTTACAAGGGGGAAATCTTTTAGTCCCGGCAATTTTGTTATATCTGCCCTCAATAACTGACGATGGCAAAGCTGAAAATCTAGCAAGGGTGAAAGTTCTTCTTTGATTAACATTTTCAAGATTATAAAGACAGGAAGCCGGAATAAAAAGGAAACATTTCTGAGGAGCAACAATAAAATCAGATGCTTTTGAAATGTCAGACTGATGTTCCATGTCTTCCACTCTCTGTCTCAAGGGTTCCCTAATTTAGTTGAACTTGTGGGCACATTTGCAATTTTGAGAACAGGTAGTGAGTACTATAAAAAAATGGCCACCACAGGGGCTGGGTCCAATCGCAAAACACTGGGAGGATCTTTAAAATGTTAGGAAGTTGCAAGCTGAGTATCTTTCTATAATGGAGAGAGCTGTTTCCAAATGCTGCCTGCAGACACAAAGGCAATGCCTCCTGGTCTCTACTGAAGAACCTTCTAATCCCGTGAAGTATAGGAAAGCCAGGACTGGCTGTTCACTTTAGGGAAGAAGCAAGTGAATACCTGGTAACACGCCAAACATGCACCATGTGAAGGATCACGAGTACCTGCAGGGGAAATGTACCAAATGCACCTGGCAGAGTTCTAATTCTTGTGCAAGGAAATATAGTCTCACCCATAACCCCCTAACAGTAGTATAGACTAGTATCAATGATATATCCTGCTGGATTGTTATATACGGAATCTTAACATCCTATCTGTGAGGTTGTTGTCTCTCCCTCTTTACCCATTCAGCTCATCTATGGCTCTGCTCCAGTGATGAATGAAACCCCCCCAGGTCTGCTCTTCTACCAGATGGCCCCCAGTGAAGCTCTTCAGTATGAGGGAATTCTTTCTTTATTGTTGCATTTCAGATGGACATGGATTGGGCTTCTTACTATGGATGATGACAGTGCAGAGAAGATTTTGCAAACCGTGCTTCCAGCTTTTTCCAAGCGTGGTATCTGCTTTTCCTTCATAGAAAGGTGCCCAACATTTACTTTTCTCACTGATTTTGATGACATGATACAACAAGGGCTGGGAATACATGGCAAAATCATGGGTAGCAAAGCCAATGTCTTGGTATGCTGTGGAAACTCTTATTCCATGGTTTTTCTGATATGGTTGCCTCAGCTGTCAAAAACACCAAAAGGTAAAGTATGGATTATGACGTCCCAGATGGAATTTACTTCAATGGGCTACCAAAGGACTTGGGACAAACAAATCATTCATGGTTCGCTTTCCTTCACAATTCAGTCCAATAATCTACCAGGATTTCAAGAGTTTGTGGTGAGCACAAATCCTTCCAGCAAAACAGGAGATGGTTTTCTCAGGGACTTCTGGCAACAGGTCTTCAGCTGTGTGCTGCCAAGCCCATCTTTGGGTAAGGTGGAGGAGAAGATTTGCTCTGGGGACGAGAAGCTGGAGATGCTTCCTGGCTCTTTTTTAGAAACGAGCATGACTGGCCACAGCTATAGCATTTACAACTCTGTCTATGCTGTGGCCCATGCTGTACATGACATGATTTCATGTGGACTTGGTCATAGAGTAACTGTGGACAGAAGGGGACTGAAGCATCAGCATCAAGAGTCATGGCAGGTAATAGCATAAATATCTTCATATGAAGGAGCACAATGCCTATATGTATCAACAGGCCCTGGTCTGCAAAATAAACAGTCTCCTTGTTTCTTCCTGTGTGCACAATTTCATCTGCCGCCTTCTCTCCAGCATCTAAAAATGACACAGACATTTTCATGTTTTGTGTTAACACAAGTTGCAAGGCAATTGCTTCACCTTCTAAGGGAAGTTTCCATCTGAATTCCCAATATCTGCTTCATTTATAATCCATGTTTCTCCTCAATGGGGACATAAAGTGGCTTATATCATTCTCCTCTGCCATTTTATCCTCACAGCAACCTTATGTGGTAGGTTAGGCTGAGAGTATGTGACTGGCCCAAGGTTGCCCAACAAGCTTCTGTGGTAGAGTGGAGATCTGAACCTTGGTTTTCCAGATTCCAGTTGGACATTCTAACCACTACACCACAATAGTTCCTAGAGTCCAGAAGGTAAAGGTTGAGTGTAGGCACAGGTAAGGAAGGTGCATTACAGTTACTAAGGTCAAGGTGTTCTCTGTCTAAAATGTAGAGCATCCAGCTGGATGACATCAAGTTTCTCAGGTTCTACCATATAGCTGACAGTCTACAGTGGACTTTCCTTCTTCATTGAGGAGGGTGTTTGTGACCTGAAGTCAGGGAATGGTTTGGTACTGAAAATTCTGTCCCAGACCTGACCTAGAACCTTCAGGAAGGTTTATGTATCACATATCTTTTAACAATACTCTAGGACTGTTTGGCAGAAAGTACATATAAATCTGTATCCAGAGTTATGTATTTATGTATGAGAGACAGTTGGTATGGGAAACAGGAACAAAATCACTTGTTTTAAAATATGAATATATATTGATTGGCAACAAAATGCACTGCATTCCCAGGTGGTGTGTGTATGTGTGTAATTTAAGCAGGTGTTTAAAGGGGTAGCCAAAATAAATGGAAGTTCTTATTTGATACCTCCAAAAGAAATTGAAAATGAAATTAAATCGGGGAAAAGGTATGTATTTACCTATAACATTTAATACACAGTTATCCATGGAATAAAATGAAGATGTCATCCATTAAAGGCAATGTTTGGAGACATCAGTCTGAAAAATCCAGCATGTTGCTGTTCAGTTGCAGCTTCTGCAAATTCTTGAACACAAGAAGCTGCATTGTACTGAATCAAATGATTCATCCATCAAGGTCCAACTGGCAGTGGCTTTCCAGGGTCTCCGGCTGAAGTCTTTCACATCACCCCTTGCCTAATCCTTTTAACTGGAAATGCTGGGGATTGAATCCAAGGCCTTCTGCATGTCAAGCAGATGTTCTATGAATCACACCCCCCTCTTGCTTTTTCTTTTTCCATCTAGCTCCATCGCTTTCTAAGAGGTCTGACATTTAACAACAGTGTGGAGGACAAGGTTTCCTTTGACCATAATGGGATGTTAATAGCTGGATTTGATATTATCAACTGGATTGTTTCCTCCAACCAGTCCTTTCAGAGAGTGAAAGTTGGCAGGATGGATCCATGCACTCCTCCAGACCGAGCATTCACCATTAATGAAGTAGCCATAACATGGAATACCTGGTTTAACCAGGTAGGATGCAACTGTAAACAATTTTGAATGAGGCTCCAGTCCTGATGTGCAAAATGACAGTGTTGACTCCTTGGAAATAAATACTAAGACTGTTGGAAAGAAAATGTTATCAACCATTGTAAGAAATGAGACTCTACCTACCTAGGCTCTTGTTTCTGCACTGTTGAATCTCTCTCTCTCTCTCTCTCTCTCCTGTCTGTCTGTCCGTCCATCCACCCACCCACCCATCTATCATCTATCTATCTCTACAATATGTAGGAAGGGAAAAGAAATGCTTCTAGTTATATTATTACTTTAAACATCACCATTAACATCTAGAGAGCTGGAGAATGCCTGGTATATACATTACGCCATCTGGTATGGTTACATCACTGAGCACTTTATTTGTTATTATGACTGTTGTGTTTTAATTGTGTTTTAACTGATTTTAATGTTTATATGTACCTTGGCATATCTAGCCAAGCCATGTAAGCCACTCTGAGCCTGCGTGCAGGGAGAGCGGCCTATAAGTTTGATAAATAAATAAACAAATAAACATTCTTGAACCTTCAGCCAAATTCCAAACTAGATGTTGCCTGAAATGGATAGCCACTGCTTGACCTTCTTGTAATGCCTAGATGAATCAGACGCCTGATAGGATTCCCCATATTACACAAAGGTAATACTAAAGTGAAATGATAGTACACAGAGGTCTGGAATTGTAAACTCTGCTGCTTCTTTTTTTCATTGACAGAAAGGAACAAAGAGCAGATGAGGGGCTCTGATTTATCATATGGTCAAAAGAAGCTGACAACATCGATAAATATAGAAAAGGTGACTCTCAATGTAGATTTTTTAGTACAGCAGCACACACTAGAGTTATGTATAGTAGATTAGATCAAACCAGCTTTTCTGCAGGTGAGAAAGTCAGAAATGGGCTGTGCTGGAGATCAGGGGCCCTGCACATACAAAAGCCTTGTTGGATGAGAAAGTCCCTAGTAAGAAGGGGAATTTGGCAAGATTGACTGGAAAAAAACCAGCCGGTACTGTATCACATTGGTAACACAAGAAACTATACCAGAATTTTAACAATTCAATCTTCTCAAGGGTATTTCTCTCACTTTTCTTCTATGCATTAGACACAGCCTCTTTCTATATGTACTGAGAGTTGTCAGCCTGGTTATAGTAAGAAAATGAAGGAAGGGGAGCCATTTTGTTGCTACAACTGCATCCCATGCCCAGAGGGGAAGATTTCTGATGAGAAGGGTAAGTCTTATATTGTACAGAGCTATCAGACAGATAGGTTATATGTCCATGTAAGACCATTCACTTCTTTTACATTTGTTTCCTGTTTGAAATGTGGTTGAACATTTTGGTTGCTGGCCTGTGAGGAACTTGCAGAAGAGGAAAGTATCTCACATATGTGTGAGTATTTGCCTCTGGTAAAACTATACAAAGTGGTTCAATTTTTAAAAAGCCAGATTCTTCTGACTAGACTAGAGCTCAACTTGAGGGATTATTAAATTTAAGCTATCTGAGCATGGATGACAGAAGGGGAACATGCTTAGACCTGTCATTGAAAAATGTTTAGAAATATCAACATAGTGGATTCCTCTGTAATAACAGCTGATCACAAGAGACATTGAAACACAATTTTATTTATTCATATCTTTAGACCACATATTTCTCCCCAAAGGGGCTTACAACACGGTTCTCCTCTTATTCATTTTATCCTCACAACAGCAACTCTGTGAGGTAAATTAGGCTGAGAGAGAGTGACTGGCCCAAAATCACCCAGCAAGCTTACTGTCCTGCTGGCTGTTGTCCTCCTAGCAGGCACACAGAGGCAGTTTCCAGGCATCAAAATACAGTTCCAAGATTTGGGCACATATCCCAGATACATTTGGGATATCAAAATATACCTGAAAAATACCAATAAGGTATTTTTGGGGTATATTTTTGGCTCAAGTAGATCTGAATGCGCACCCCTAGTCACAACTAATTCCCCTCAGCACTGTGGGTACAACCGAAGGTGTTGGTTTAGGCTTTTCAAGTTCTGTTCCATTTGAAGTCCTTAAACATGTCTCAGTACGTGATGACTGGTCATCTTCACCACCACACTCAGACAACCATATCACATTTCACAGGAACAGCACTAAATGTAGTATTTTTTTCTCTCTTTGAAAGGAACAATTGTAACATCTTGGTGAAATGCAGGGTGAGATGCTTGTATGAGACTTGTATGAGAAAAAAACTTGCATTTTTTCCAGACATGAATGACTGTTACATATGCACAGATGAAAATTATCCAAATAAAAATCGAGATTTATGTATTCCCAAGGAAACAAGCTTTTTGTCTTATGAAGAAGTCTTGGGGACCAGTTTAGCATTTTTTGCTCTTTCATTTGCTTTGGTAACAGGTTTGGTACTAGGAATGTTTACCAAGTACCACAACACTCCCATTGTGAAAGCCAACAATCGAAGCCTCACCTACACTCTTCTAGTATCTCTCCTCCTCTGCTTCCTGTGTACTTTCCTATTCATCGGCTCGCCTGAGAAGGTGACCTGTCTTCTCCGACAAACTGCTTTTGGCATCATATTTTCAGTGGCTATTTCTTGTGTGTTGGCAAAAACCATCACTGTCGTTCTGGCTTTCATGGTCACCAAGCCCAAATCCTGCATGAGGAAATGGATGGGGAAAAGATTGGCCAACTCTATTGTTTTTTCCTGCTCTTTTATCCAAGTAGGCATTTGTACTGTCTGGTTAGTAACCTCTCCTCCATTCCCAGATGTTGATGTGCATTCAGCAGTTGAAGAAATTATCTTGGAATGTAATGAGGGGTCTGTGGTTATGTTCTACATGGTCCTGGGCTACATGGGCATTCTGGCCATTGTGAGCTTTATCATGGCTTTCTTTGCCAAGAAGTTACCTGATATTTTCAATGAAGCCAAGTTCATTACTTTCAGCATGTTGGTGTTTTGTAGTGTTTGGGGGTCCTTCGTCCCAACCTATTTGAGCACTAAGGGAAAGTACATGGCAGCTGTGGAGATCTTCTCTATCTTAGCCTCCAGTGCTGGACTGCTGGCTTGCATTTTTTCTCCTAAATGCTACATGATTCTTTTTAGGTCTGGACTGAACAACAAGAGACAGTTAATGAAGAGAAATGGATGAGAAACTTATGCATATGTCTTTTGCAGTACTCTGTACCCAAATATGTGCATGCATCTCAGTATTTTTCTGATTGTTACCTTCTTAGTAGGTTTCTTTTACAGATCTCCTTAGAGCTCAAAAATTGCTCCCTGTTTCTTTAAAAGCATTATTTTAAATGTTGATTTAAGTTTTGCTTAAAAAGAAATAATTTTACCCACACTCCTCTTGGCATATTCTGGCACTTCTTCTTAAAGAAACAAATAAACAAGCCCTGTGATAAAATAACAATTATATTTAATAACTTTTATAAACATCAATTATTTAACTTTATTTATACTAAAAAGTCCAACATCCTTATCTTTTAACATCCTCATCTTGATTTAATAACTCTTATGTGCATCAATTATTTGGCAAAACAAGTCATAACTCTTATGTGCATCAATTATTTGGCAAAACAAGTCAATGACCACCCAGTTATACAGTCATTCCCTGCGATCCCTGCTTTGTCTTACTTCTTCTTAAAGCCCATAAATTGTGCTTTAATTTCAGAGGAGTTTAGAAAGCTTCTTTAAAAGGGGATGCTGAGACAGAAGCTCTCAGAACAATTCTCACTGCCCCTTCCCCAAATGGCATCACAACCATAATTATATATTCTTTCAAAAGCTTCAGGACAATATGGTCATTTCTTAAAAAAGAACACAAGGCACTTGAGGCAGAAGGTTGGATTCAAACCAATCTTTTTGTTGGTGAAAGAGGAAGGTGGAGCCCCAACTGACCACCCCAAAAGGCTATGCTGGAGACCATGGGACATGCATGGAGAAAAGCCATGTAAAATAGGGGCTGGAATAAGGAGGGGTGTTGGGTGAGACTGAGTGAAAAAGCTGGCTGGATTCAACCCAATCGAGATAAGATTTAATAAGTGATAGGTGAAGTTCCCTCAGTTTTGATCAGGAATCAGGACAATCATTCTGAACATCATTGGCATAAATGGGAAACAAAAGATAATTTATTAATTTGCACTTAACAGTAATACTTGTGGGAGGGCGTGGGCTCTAATCTTGGAGAGCTGGGTTTGATTCCTGACGCCTCCACTTGCAGCTGCTGGATGACCTTGGGCTAGCCATAGTTCTGTCAGAACTGTTATCTCAAGAACAGTTCTCAAAAGTGCTCTCTCAGCCCCACTGATCTCACAGGTTGTCTGTTGTGGGGAGGGGAAGGAAATGGAGTTTGTAAGCCGCTCTGAGTGAAGGGCAGGATATAAATCCAATCTCTTCTTTTTGAATAAGTAAAGTTTTGTTTAAAAAAGGAACTCTTTACTTTTTTACTTATAAGTCCGACTAGACAAACTTATTGTTGGAAGCAATGTAAACAGAAGGGTTCGTAGATTCATTCTTGGTGGGAATGTTTTTTCATCCAGGTTTATTTGCTTAAAATGGTATGGCAAATCAAACTCATTACTACTTATGAAATGCCAATGATTCCAGAAACCATTCTTCTTAATCTTTGGCACTATCATAATATTCCTAAATGTAGAAGGGATCTAATTTCTATTCTATTGAAAGCAGCAAAGCTAGGGTGCGATCACATGGACGTTTATTGCGTGTTCCCCATCGCAATTAAAGGGGCTGACTAGACGGGCCGCATCTGTCTCCCGTCTCGAAGCCCCCCCCCCCGCACTCGAGCCCGCTTTTCCAACCACCAGGAAAAACAAGTACCTATCGCGCTTGAAAGAGCAGTGCGGGAGAACCCGGGTTTAAATGCCCGTGTGATCGCACCCCTAGTGTTGGCATCAAGGTGAAAGGATTATTATTATTTATTTATTTGATTTATATCTCGCCCTCCGTGCTGAGGTGGGCTCAAATTCCTACAGTTACTCAATGGATCAATAAATTATGAAACTTCTTTGTAATGGCTAAAATTTCTGACCAAATTCTTCTCTCAGAGTCACCAACTTATAATTCAAATTTTGCAGAACAAGGGTTTCCAGTCCTATCTTACCTTACTACTAAAAAAGCTCCATATATGAAAAACCCGAAGAATAAATATTACAATTTGTTCACTTATTTTAACTCTTATCTTGGCCAAACTATATTGGCTATGGCTTCTTTTTGCATTACTCTTGTTAACTGTTTACCTTATGTGTCATCTTATTGTACTTATTCCTATTTCATATTGTTGTTTTTGTACCATGCTCTTCCAGTATTTTCGGTATATTCGTAGTGATGATTTATGTAATGTTGTTTTAAACTTGCTGTTTTCTTGTTAATGGTTGAAAATTCAATAAAATGTGTTTTAAAAAAAATAAATAGAAGGCTCCTACGGGACTAAGAGGAGTCAAGGTGGAGATGATTTGTACTGAAACAGAGGTTAGTCACTTACAGATAAAAGCTGTCAGATCCTAAATCATTCATAGTTTCAGAGGGCAGCTTTGTTGGACTGTAGTAGAACAGCTAGATTTGAGTCCAGTAGTACCTTGGAGGCCAACAAGATTTTCAGGGTAGAAGCTTTTGAGAGTCAAAGCTCCCTTTGTCAGATACAAAATTGATACATCCATCCCAATTTTTATCCGATGAAGACAGCTTTGACTCTTGAAAGCTTATACTTCCAAAATCTTGTTGGTCCCTAAGATGCTGCTGGACTCAAATCTTGCTAAATAATTCATAGTTTCCAAAAGTGACCCACAATCAAATCCTTCCTCCTTGTCTCCCCATCCTGTCTGATTTACTGTGTCATGCTGAAGTTAATGGGTTTAGCAAGTCCCAGCTTTGTTTGAGATTGCAGTGCAGGTGTTTATGTGTTTACTGGTGGTGGGGCCAAATTTGGCCTCCCCCCCAAGTATGCAAAAGAGATGAGCTGTCCAATGTTAGGAGGGGCCTCTGCCTAGGCCCTTTCTGCATGCACAGCTTATCACAGCTTACTGCAGAGAATCTGAACAGTGAAGCCTTTAAGCCTGCCATATGCACCCTTCTTTTTTCTCTCATGTATTTATTCTGTATTTCATGTAGGTATTCTGCAGCTACAAACAAAACCTGCAGTTTTTGCTTAATTAGGGTTGGAATGTCACTCGTGACGTGTGGGGGTGGTGTCCAAAGGTGGGTTTTTAAAAAATTTATGCAATTGCCCTACTACAGCTGCACAGTAGCATCTGGTGAGCACCTCCCATTTAAATCTTCTTTGTTCAGTTCCATGAATGAAACTGACTACAGCAGGAGTGAAGTTCCCTTTTCTTATTGCTAAGCTGTAGTGTATTGTCTGTCGTGTTATCAGCCAATGTGAAAAATGTAAAAGAATTGACCCAGTGCCAGTCTTTCCCTCCCTCCCCCCTTACAGTGCTTGTCAATTTCATTCCACACTGATGATCCCTCACTTTTATTTGCAGCGAGTACTGAAACTGTACACCAAGGAAGGGGGGGATAGCGGCTGAGCAGCTGCCCAGGCATGCCTGACTCAAAGTAGCAGGCAGGCAGGTGAGGGAAGGGAGGACAAGGTGAGCTGAGGAGGAGCAGCCAACACAGGGAAACTGCCACCGACTTGGGCGAGCACCCATGCAAAGGAGGGGGCACACTGCAGCCTTTGCTTTCTCTCCTCTCCTCCTTGCTCCCCCCCCTTTGGCTCACTGCTACTGGGCTTCTCCAGGCATGGGTGACCCATAGAGGGACATGAGGATAGCGATTGGTTGGCTGGTCAGTTGGTCAGTTTGTGCTTTGGTAGCAGCAACCTCGATGTAGGCGGGCAGCCTCTAATGCACAGTCAAGTGTGGCAGGTGAGTGGAGATCCATCATGCAAGGCTCTGCACACGCATAAGACCTGCTCCGGGAAGAAGCAGGAAGAAGTGAGGCAGGAAAGAGGGAGAATGTGCTGCCGCCACACCCATCTCACTTCCCTGCCTTCCTCCCCAGTAGTCTGAGTTTAGCGTTAAACTCATAACATTAGACTCGTATAGTTTTTAAAAGAAAATTTAAAATGTAACACATCCAGCAGAAGGTGCAGAGTGGTGGAATGACCTCAGTGTGGGTGGGGAGTGGTCTCCAAGGAGCAGGAAAAGGGAGAGGGGGAAATCCAAGAAAATCTGTCTACTTTGAAATTTTACTTTTGGCTTTGAAGTGAAGAAAGGAAAAGACCATCACAAGACAAATCATGGGAAAAATCACGGGAAAATTGCAAGTGGAAAGTGAACTGAGCACTGAAGAGGGGGGCAGTGCAGAATGAAAAAGAAGACCCGATGGACATGCATGGTGACAGCAGGGGGAAATGTGGAATGACCAACCTTCCCCTGATGGTGATGCATGGTGAAAGCGAGGGAAAAGACCAGTGCATAAGAGGCCCCTGTCTAAGCTGTTGTAGCTGTGCTTCCCCCTTTATTAATAAAGTTCTTAGTTTTTCTACTCTGCAGGAATTATGCCGTGCATTTTCTAAAATTGGGCTGGGGAAACACAACCAGAGACAGCATTTCTGTCTTTCAACTTGACCAGAAAGTTCAAGCACAAGATTAAGTGGAAAGAAAAAGCTGTACCAGTACAGTTTATAGTAAGAAATGTACCCATTGCTCTAAGACAACCAAGTAAGAAAGAAAGGTAGCTGTAGGTAGCTGTGCTGGTCCAAATAAAACCTCCAAACAAGGGTCACACAATAACTTTCATTAGCTCCAGCCACAATGACAGAAAGCAGTCTGCGAACTTTTGAATTTTTCAGAAGTTGGATGTTACAAAAAAGGGGAGGGAAAAAAAGCAGACATCTCAGTTTGTGATCTCAAGAACTTGTACTTTCACACCAGCTGGGTCAGGCACCAAACCACTTCTTTATATTACCCAGGCCGCGGCCACATGGCCCTTTAATGCAGGAGGAAGTGCTGTTTCCTCTCACATTTAAAGGGATCGATCACACCGGCCGTGGCTAGTCTTGCGCCGAAGTGGGCTCAATTGCGGGTTCCTCCTGCATTTTCCGACCCTGGGAAAATCAACTATTTTCCCGGCGGTCGCACAAGGAACCCACAATTGAGCATATCTGGACAGCCCTGTCTCGCAATCATTACGAGAGAGGGCTGTCCAGACCGTCCCTCCATTTTTTCCCCCTTTTGCACTTGGGTGCAAGTGCCCAAGTGCAAAAGGGGAACCCCCCCCCCCCAAACTTACCAGCCGGTTGGTGGGGCTTGGGGAAGAGTGTCTCCCCCGGCCGCTGCCAGCTGCCTCCTCCTCCACTGCCCACCACCACACACCTCTTCCACCACCGCCACATGCCTCTTCTGCCACCGCCTCCTCCTCTGTCGCCACAACAGCCTCCTCTGCCACAGCCCGCCACCTCCACTGCCATGTCCGCTGCCTCCGCCGCCTCTACAAGCCTCCTCCACCACCACCCGCCGCCGCTTCCTCCTCCTTCGCCGCCACTGCAAGGGTTGGGATGTGTAAATTTAACGGATATAAAGGGCAGTGTGACCACAGCCCCAGTGAGTAAGAAAAACCATCACCACCAACTTTATAGGAGACACTGTTTGCTTACAGGACTACTACACACTCTACAAAGAGTATATAACTCTCTGAACTGCTGAGAGGATGAAGGCCAGTGACAGATTAAAACAAAAGTCCCGTGGCACCTTTAAGACTAATAACATTTAATTCAATATGACCTCTGTGAGTGCCCCCTTGCTTCCTCAAAACTGGGAAGGGCAATCAAACTGATATTTCAATTTAAAGGGAAGATTACAAGTTGGGGGAGGAGATGAGCTAGGAGGTGAGTGTGAATTCTTGGTGTAGTGGTTAAGTGCGCGGACTCTAATCTGGGAGAGCCGGGTTTGATTCCCCACTCCTCCATTTGCACCTGGCTGGATGACCTTGGGCAAGCCATAGCTCTGTACCAGCTGTTCTCTCAAGGACAGCTTGGGAAAGAGCTCTCTCAGCCCCACCTACCTCACAGGGTGCCTGTTGTGGGGAGGGGAAGGGAAAGGAGTTTGTAAGCCGCTCTGAGAATCCAAGTGAGTGAAGGGCGGGGTATAAATCCAATCTCTTCTCTTCTTCTTCTTCTTTCAAGTGTAAATTCTCTGTGTAAACGATTTGAATGGGATAAGCTATTACAAAAAGATAAGTAAAGTGATGAAGTGATGAAGTCAGCTCAGAATGATGGGTCTGTAACTTTAGTTTACTTCACTGTTGATGATAACAAGTTTGGCACACTGGGGAATCTGTGGTATGTTTCTGGGCAGAGTAGATCACAACAGACAAAAAAAAGAATGGAGGAGTCGGTGTTGGGTGAGGGGGATAAAGATTATAGAGAAAGTAGACAGGAGCTATAAAGAAGAACAAAAGAATGAAACTTTTTGTTCTAAATCCTGCCTTGTGTTTTTCTCTGCCATACTTCAAGATATAAATCCTGTTCATTTTTTAAAATACAGAAACATTTGTTCCTATCCGACACTCCAACAGACCAGCCCGGGGATGAAAATATTTCTTTTCCCTTTGACTTCAGGTCATGGTCTTGTATTTGTGAAGGCTTTTTCTTTAAGTTACTCTCTTGCCTGGAGAATAAAACTTCTGTTTTGATGTGATTGCATGTTTTTCGTAGTTCAATGGGGAATCTTCAGTTTTGCAGTCATCATTACCTTCCTTTCAATTACCAGAAAGACCATCATCAGCTTGGCAGAGTCCCCATGGAATTCCAGAGTCCACAAGGAAAATGAATGAGATCATCCTTGGAAAATGGCATAAATCTACCCCACAGCTTTTCGAACAGGGACTAGAAACAGATCAGGGATGGTATGATTTCTGGTAGCAGTGTGAACGTTCACTCATCTGAGGGTGCTGTAATCACAGATACTCTGAGGACTGTGTTGTAGGTAGTAAAAATAGACTCTGTTTCTGGAGAGAACATTTGAACTCAGGATGGTGGCATTTGTGTTGTTGAAGCTGTTCCTCCTTTCTCACAAGGTTACGAAGGCTCATGTTCAGTGCAGGATCACAGAGCCACACCCTCCACTTCCACAGTATCATCAGTCAGGAGACCTCTTAGTTGGTGTTGTTGCTTCTCTGAGTTTCAATATCAATGAAATGAAATTTGATGACTATTCCCAGCTGGCATCGTTTGAAGACCTTATGTAAGCAGTTATTTTTCAAGGTGATTTCCCCATTCTTTATGGCCACCAGGGTCATCCACCCTAGAAGCAATGGTCTAGTATATATTTTGCATAATGTGATCATACTTGTTGGCCCAGTATTTCACCACCATTAACCAGACAGTAGAGAAAGTTAAGAGATCCCTAGTTCCCCTCTGTACTTCTTCCGGCTATCCCATGAAAACATATAGACTGAGTCAGACTAGTGGTCCACCTATCCCAGTAGGATCTTCTCTGTCGGGTACTGTTGTCTCTGTCAGAAAAAGGGCTTTCCTATGACTAGTTACCTGTAATCTTTTAACTGGCCATGATAGGGACATGCAAAATACGCATGCTGTACAACTTAGCCATACCCATTCCCGCTGGCTTAAATCAACCTGCTGAATAACAATGAATGGGTCAGTGAATAGTCTGTTGAAAATGGGCTCCGTGTTTGCAGATGGTGAATATGACATGAGTCACACTGAGGGTGTTCAAGCATCCCTCTTCAGTATATAAAATGTATATGTCATATTTAGAAATGATAAAATTAATATCAGCTCTAAGGAACCATAGCTACCAATTCATGGTATAAAGCTTCCCCAACCATCGAACACTGGTCTTCCCAAGCAAGCCTGGCCAGGTACTGAAAACTATTCGAGTGTACCCATAAAGAACCAAACTACATCAGCCATGGTGGTGACTAATACTGTTTCACATTAAAAACCCCCAACAACCCTGTAGAGGAACTAGACTGAAATGGAAGTAAAGAAATACAACTGGGGACCCACAACAAAACACTGCGTGATGTGTTATAGTTTGAATTGTGTGTTAATTTACAGTGCCACGCTGCTAAACCATATGGAAAGGCTAAGACACATGATAATGAATCAGTGTTGGCTGTAGGGTTCCAAATGCATCAGTTTACCACTCTTGGATATATGCTACTACTTCTCCTTGTTGGAGGTGTTCCATCACTGGTTTCAAATACTGTGGCAATTTCTGCCACTTGTGGGTGATGGAAACACTCTGTATTTTCATTTGGTTCATGGTAAAAATGGATTGAGTTTTCTCCTGGCAATCTTCCATCTCTGAAAGGCATAACTCCTCAGATAGTTAGTCTAGGTGCCTCAAAATTGACTGCTGGCTTCAGGATGATTGTGGGAGTTGCAATGCCAAACATGGAATGAATCACAGCATCCTGACTCAGGTTATCTCCAGAATCCCCATGCTATTTGCAAGGGAAGCTAAGGGTGCCTGTGTGTGGCAGTCATCACCCATCAGAAAATAGATCTGGACAATTCAAAGTTAGTTACCCACTTTGAAACGATAGTGAGTGTTGCAGTGCCAAAAACAAAATTAACTGGACCATGCTGGCCCTGGATTATCACTGCAGCACTGCCCCCATGCTGTTTCATAATGGAGCCTGATGTTTTCTGTCTGGCAGGAATAACTCATAAGAAAATATGTCTCAGAGCCTCACTGTTATCCACCAGCTTCAGGATGATGCTGGGATGTGCAGTCCCCAAAATGAAGAGGGTTGGAGACATCCTGGCACAGTTTAGCTCTCGAATATCCCTCTGCTATTTGCAATGGGAGCAAAGTACTTATGGGAAGCCAGCAAGGGGAAGCAGCACAGACAGGAATGGTGGAAAATATCCCCTCTGTGACAAAAATGCAGGGGGTTTAATAACTTCTCTGACCTATCAGAACCTATGTGGTATAGTTGTTAGCGGGGCTATTTTGGGGGCAGGAATGCACGGGATCGGAATTCCGGCTGGCTTCTGAGTTGGCCATGCCTACAGCCCCCCCCCCCCGCCCGGTTTCCCAGGTTCCTTGCAAGCCACCTGAGGAAGCTGAACCTGGGAGGAGCTGCTCTGTCAGGGGTGTGGCCTAATATGCTAATTGTTTCTGCTGTTGGGTGTGGCCTATTATGTTAATGAATCCCTGCTGGGCTTTTTCTACAAAAAAAGCCCTGATTGTTAGAGAATGTCAGAGTAAGATCTAAGAGATCCAAGTTCAAATCCCCAGTCTGCCACAGCAGCTTACTGGCTGACCTCTAGCTATATACACGTTCTCAGCCTCAAGTTCCTCACAGGGTTGTTGTAGTGAAGAGACAATTCAATACAGGAGAACGATGTGAGCTGCTCTGGGTACCCATCGGGGCGAAAGGCAGGGTATGTTATAAATCTAACCTTGTTTACAATTGGCAGGAAAGGATGATCATTCTAGCTGTTGCTTCATCCTTTATTGCTGCAATTCTTCCCGCAGGAGGCAGGACTGTTTATTCAATTGTCAAACTATTGTTCATTATAATGAGTGCAGCGGGTTATGGGGTTGGTGAGCAGGCATTCCTCTAGTACATAATAAAAACCAAAGGAGATGCAGAGTTGGGTGTGATGAATTTCAAATGTGTGTAGCATTTTTATGATGTACCATGCAACTCTCATTCCAGAGTCGTTCCTAAGAATTACCAGCACATCCTGGCATTGGCCTTTGCAGTAAAGGAGATCAACGAAAACCCTCAGATCTTACCCAATGTCTCCTTGGGTTTCCAGATCTATGACAGCTATTTCAATGCAAGATGGACATATGATGTCACAATGCGACTTACATCTTCAGAAGACCCATTTGTCCCCAACTACAGATGTGTCACCCAAAATAATCTGGTAGCCGTCATTGGAGGGCTGGACAGTGACATCTCATTTCATGTTGCAACTATCCTGGGCGCCTACAAGATTCCACAGGTTAGATGTGCTTGTCTGCAGTAGGGGAATTTAACATCTCACTGACCGCTTATTTCTTTTCCCCAGAACTGATTGTGGAGTTCAAAAAATAAATAACCAGACAGGCCTTACTATTTATATGAAAACCCCCACCACCTTGTCTTAATTTTGCATTTGTAACCAAGAATTAAAAATTGGAAGGGTATCCAGATGTAATTCATGTGGATAGTCAAGGACATGCAAAGCAGTAATAGCTCTATAGGAGGGGATCTTCATATAAACATTCCTCACAATATTGTAACTGTGTTCAAAGGTTCATGAATTTCTCAGCACGGAGCTGGAGACCCTTGATTTAACTGAAGCCAAAACAAAAACCTATCAATCTCAGTTAATGTATCCAGGAAATAATGAAGGCTTGAGGGAGAACTTCCCAAATAGCTTACTGCACTAGTTCTGGAAATGCCTGTGTACACACTGAAGGAGATGGTCACATCTATCTATGAAGACCTCTGGCAATCTGCCTTTGTACCCAACTCTGAACTTGTGTTTCCTCCCCCCTACCCAGAAGTGGCCCGAAAGTCCAGAACTGGGATATAAATTCAAGAGACACCATCTTGAACTTTTTATATCTTTTTAAAAACTTTTTACTGCAATTCTGTGATTATAATTTTAATGGTTTTTACATTTGTTCATGCCATATGCCTTCTTTTGTATATCACCCAGAGCCCTGCATAGCAGGGATAGGGTGATTAATAAATCAAACAACAACAACAACAACAAAAACAACAACAGCAACAGTATTTTGCATGGAAAGAAGGATCTATAAGACACACAGTGAAATTTCTAAAAGTATTTTTGCTCTCACCACCTTTGTAATGAAAACGTTACCAAAATTTTGTATAGAGAAGGGAATGCTGATTGACAACGTATTTCAAGAATGTCTCCTGCAACCATAGGTTTTCTGTAAATATTACCTGAAAACATAAATCTGGATTGAACCCTAGCTGTTAAGCAATGTGTGGCACTACACAAATCTCTATCAGCACACACATACACAGTGTTGTCTCTGACATCTTGTGTGTGGAGTAAAGGTTGAATCATAAAAGTTTTGAGATATGTCATGATGGAGGACATTTCTCTACAGGTTTGAAAAGTGCTCTGCAATAACCGTTCCACCACTCCTAAGTAGGCTGTCTTTCCTGTACCCAGCCTGTGACCCAAACGTAAAAACCACCACAACTTCTACCCTTTGAACTTCTGAAACATAGAAAACCCATGCTAGGCTCTTAGAACATCCAGCACATCTTTAAATAACTCTCCTTTATAAAGACCAAAAGAAACCCAGCATTAAGAGACAAACAAGCAACCGCATGCAACTAAAGTATTCTACAGGCAGGCAGAATGGGAGGCATGGTCTGATATTAAAAAATGTAAACCTTATTTATTATAAATGGCAAATAAAGTATACGGCACTTAAAAAGGTAGACAGCAGAAAATCTGCCCATTAGATGGATCTAGGCAAGTCACTATTCTCTCAGTCTGTCTTGTATGTGTGGCACCGGAATGCTACCTGAAAGAACTGTTGTAATGAGTGCTAAGATATGTGTGCAAAATGCTTTGAGAATTGGAAAGAAATAAAGAAATGTTCTCCTGTCTTCCCACCCTGTATCTATCTTTAGCTCACCTACGGCTCCGCTCCAGTGACAAAGGACAAATCTTCAGGCAATTCCATTCACCAGCTAGCCCCAAATGAAGCACTTCAGTATGTTGGGATCAGGGCTCTGCTCTTGCATTTCAAATGGACTTGGGTCGGGATCCTTGTTATGGATGACGACAATGGAGAAAGGGTTGTGCAAACTCTGTCTTCAATGTTTCCCCAGCATGGTATTTGTATTGCCCTGATAGAAAGAAGTCCCAGGTCAAGTTTTGTTGCCGGGATTTCAGACATGATGCACCAGGGAGCAAAAGCAAGTATTAAAATCATAGAGAGTAAAGCTAACGTATTGGTGTTCTTTGGACAATCTTATTCTGTCAATGACTTGAGATGGTTGCCGCAGGTGTCAGAAGGACACGGGGAAATCAAAGGTAAAGTGTGGATTCTGTCAGCCCAGATGGAACTTGTTTCAATGCTCTATCAAAGGACATGGGATACAGACATACTCCATGGTGTTCTGTCCTTCACGGTTCACTCCAATGATCCCCCAAAGTTTCAGAAATTTATTGAGAACAGAAACCCTTCCAACACAAAAGGAGATGGTTTTATACGGGACTTCTGGCACCATGCTTTTGGCTGCGCATTCCAGGATGGCGGTGTCTGCACAGGGGAAGAGAAGCTGGAAAGCCTCCCCGGGCCTGTTTTTGAAATGAGCATGACTAGTCACAGCTACAGCATCTACAGTGCTGTCTGTGCTGTGGCCCATGCTGTACATGCCATGCATTCATTGCACAGCAAGCACAAGGCAGTGCTGAACAAAAGAGGGCTGAATCTTCCTGGGCAGGAGCAATGGCGGGTAAGGCTTGAAGAAGCAAAGATGGGAAAGCATTTCAGCAGGTATCACAAGAGGCCAAAGTCTGTGTAGTAAACAGTCTTCTCACATTCTTCCTGAGCTCCCATTCTCATCTTCCCTTACCTTTCCTTGATTCATATTTCAGTCAGCAGTCCCTGTTTTCCTCTGTGGCCTCTGAACTTGATGTTCACGTTTTGTAATACGGTACTTTTAATTCATACACAGTGCAGTCCTAAGAAGAGGTCTACCCTTCTAAATCATTGAGTTCAATAGATTTAGGGGAGTGTAATTCTGCTTAAGGGGCTGAAGTGGCTCAAGTGGTTATGATGCTGAATTGCAGACTAGAAGGTTAGTAGTTCAGCAGTTCAAGATCCGAATGCTGCATGATGGAGTGAGCTCCCATCTCTGGCCCCAGCTCTTGCCAACCTAGCAGTTCAAAAGCAAGAAATTGCAAGTAGCTAAATAGGTACCACTTTGGTGGGAAGGTAGTAGTGTTCTGTGCGCCTCGGTATCTAGTCATGCCGGCCACATGACCACAGAAACATCTTTGGACAGTGCTGGCTCTTCAGCTTGGAGACAGAGGGCATGATCATACGCACCCATTGCGACACAAGAAGGACGATTCCCCGCCGGCTCAAAGTGTCGTGATCACACAAGCACATCTGGGAAGCATCCTGCAACCGGTGTCAAAGTGTCGCAAACCACTTTGAGCCGGTGGGGATCGACTTATTTAGCTACCAGTGAAAAGGCAGTCTCAAATGGTTTGCGACGGCCCAGAACTGACCTTTCCTGGTGTGATCGCACCAGCGCAAACAAGTGGCATTGGGGAGCGGGCTTTTTGTTTTTTTCCCCCCTCCCATCCCGGTATGCGCATCATTGGATGATCTTAAGGGTGGACAGGTAAATCATCGATCCCTTGTAGAAGCAGATAAGCGCACTGAAAACGGCCAACCCCCCCCCCCCAACTTGCCCGCGGCTGCGTGTGATCACGCAGCGGCGGTTCGCCCTCACAGGTCCATGGACCTGTGTGATCCTGCAAAAGCGGCGCAAATTGTGCCGGCACAAATTTGAGTCACTTCCCGTCCGGCTTATCTTGATCGTGTGGACGGGGCCCGAGATGAGCACCGCATCCCTAGATTTGGAATTGACTGGCTTTCAAGCAAGGGAGACCTTTACCTTTACTTTTATTCTGCTTAGGAGTGGACTACAATAATAATGTCCCCTCTGGTTTATAGAACCCAGTCTTATTCTTTCCACAGCTGTCAAAGCTGTCCAAATTATGGTATCAGATAACAGCTTCACTTATTTTACCAGCAAATATCCTCAAGATAAACTGGTTCTGAGAAGCTGTCGTCCAAAGCGGAGTTCAACTCTTCTAAGCCCATTGACTTCCATAAATGAAGTCTCCATCTACATATTAAAAAGGCCTTGTGTTTGTTAGTGAACAATGTGGAATTCTGCAGATCATGTGCAATAGCAGTTTTGTGGTTCCCAAATGCTCACTGGCTCTTTTCTGTTTGTGACCATCACACACAGGGAGAAGGGGCTTCAGCCTCCCCCTGAACTATTTTTGTGTTCTTAAACTCTCCCAGAGAGCTGCTGTTGGTTCCATTCTGATAATTCTGTGTGGCCATATATGTAGCATGATTTTTACATGATGCACAATCTTCGTATTTTTCCCCAACGCCAAGTTCAGAGGAAACTCATTTGGTAGTGGCAGAAAAGCTACATGCTGGATTATTCTTGACTCACTTATCTGAGGTGAATATGTGACATTGCAGTATCAAAGAAACTGGAAAATATTACTAATGAACAAAAGGACTCAAATCTGTACCCAAGAAAAATATTCCACAAGTAGCACCAGTAGCTAGGGATGGTGCAATCTTCACCCTGAATGAGTTTGCCACCACATTTAACACAAACCATTGAGATAAGTCTAGCGAGTTGGTCCTGAGATTAGTATGTTGGTACAGCAAACACCCTGAATGTCATCCAAATTTGTTTGTGGCTGAATTGGGGAGGATGGTGGAAAAGGAGTAGCTCTTTTCAGCATGCCACTGATGGCAGCAATACACTTTGAAGCTTCAAGTCATAGGCTTGCCTGTAACACCAGTGAGCCTTTTGCTGTCTAACAAGTAGGACAGTCCACACTAAGGCAGGAAGGAAAGTTAATAAGTATGAAGGTCAGCTGTTTGCAAATAAAATTGAACTTAACCCAATGTTTGGGTCTCATCTTCATTTCAGGGACAGACAATCAAGGATCCAACCCACTGGGGCCCAGTTGCTGCCTTTTCCTCCCCCCCTTTTCAAATTTATTTATTTATTCATTCAATACCCCACCCGACCCCCAAAATGGGCACAGGGCGGCTTCTAGCTCCATGACTTTTCCTTCTAGCTCCGTGACTTCCTCAGAGGGCTTGCATTTAACGACAGCGCTGGGAACAAAATTTCATTGAACGAGAATGGGGAGCTGGTAGCTGGATATGACATTATGAATTGGGTTTTTTCCTCAAACCAATCCTTTCACAGAGTGAAGGTTGGAACAATGGATGCTCAGGCTGCTCCAGAACAAGCATTCACCATCAAGGATGAAGCTATAACATGGCCAAGTTGGTTTAACCAGGTAAGGATCTACTGAAGTTTGAGACATCTTTTAACTGTAGATGAGCACTGAGTCTCAGATCTGGGGGCAAAAGACTTTCACTGGATACAAGTATGCTTTCAATGATCTGGTTCTGCCATTGAAGTGCTCCTTCCTCCAGGTGGATATAACATAATGAGGTAAAAATCCCATTAGTTTTTGCAAAGGGGTCTGATCCAGGGAAGCACTGAAGTGTAGCACTCTAGAAATTCTTACTCTGGTGCAAACAACAAGCCACAGGGGAGAATGTTTACCTCCCCACCATCAGATAAGGGCTGAGGGTAGCCTACCCAGCATAACAAAAATGTTGTGAATCTTTTCCTTCAAAGATGATGCTTTGGTGGAGAATGCTTACCTCAGTACAGTCAGATATGTGCTGAGGGGAAATCAAATGAACAAACCCAAATAACAAAAATATTGTGTAATGGTAATGTTTTCCTTCAAGTCAATGCTCACTGTTAGAGGATCTCTAACATCTAGGCTTCAAAACATACCTTTAATTGGTTCAAATATAAATCAAGAAGAATGCCTTTATAAAGTAACAAAACTGGTGTAAGTTACTCAGAATGGAAAGGGAGGATCAGCTCCGAAGGAACATTCTAGGCCATGTGATGTTGTGACACACACTGTCTTCTGTCACCACAAACAGATTTTTCCCCCCTTGGTGGGTGTGGTGACATTCTAATACCACAAATAACAGAAATGCTTTGCGATGGATAGCAAATACACTTTAACCACAACTCAGTATGTGTGTAAGTTTTTTCCCCACATTCTGTAATAAAACTTCATATAATGATTCCAAATATCAACGTTCTCGTGTGTCATTTTCCTGCTTAGGCACAGCCAATTTCTGTATGTACTGAGAGCTGCCATCATGGATACAGCAAGAAACTGAAGGAGGGAGAGCAATTTTGCTGCTATGACTGCATCCAATGTCCAAAAGGAAAGATTTCAGACCAGGAGGGTAAGAAACATACACAGTGATCAGTCCACTTGGCTGCAGTCTATAGGAACATGCTTTTAAAACCATCACTGTATGATGATTACCTAGGTTTGCATTTTGAACATTGACTGAAAGGGTGGGGAATTATGTGCTGAGAGGAAGCAGCTGGTCATCAGGCTATAATCTGATGTGTATGTTTATGGGTGGATTCTCTGTCCTGAAGGAATAATGATGAAAGTTCTGATGAGAAATAAAGCCATCTTTCTGTGTTGGAGCTGAGTGGCTCACTGCAATTCCAGCCCTTGAACTGGTCCTTGAAATTGACACTTCACCACTACTATGAAGTTTAATGAGTCTTCATTGAAGGCTGCTTAGAGTCATCTGGAGATGACACTGAAGAAGAGCTTGTGTGCTTTAATAATGATGGCTGACAGTATTCATTCAAGCAATATTCAATGATAGCTGTAGACATCATTGTGGTGCCTCTAGATCAACAAAGCTCAAATCTTTTTAGACCTTTCAGCTTTAGAGAACACTGTGTAGCATACAGAATTTCAGTTCTCATCATCATCTCCCTGCATGCATTTCAAAAGATGAGCAGTTTTAAAGGGAAAGAATGTATGTAGGGGACAGTTCCATTGTGCTGGTATGTTTTACCCCAGATTTTGAATAAACCTCAATTTTTCATTTTCAGACATGAACGATTGCTATAAATGCACAGATGAAACCTTTCCAAGCAAAAGCCAGGATTCCTGTGTTCCCAAGTATATCACCTTCTTGTCTTATGAAGAACCCTTGGGACTCAGCTTAGCCTTTTTGGCTCTTTCTCTCTCTTTGATCACAGTTGTGGTGTTGGGCACATTTATAAAGCATCACAACACCCCAATTGTCAAAGCCAACAATCGGAGTCTCACCTACACTCTTCTCCTCTCCCTTCTGCTCTGCTTCCTTTCTGTTTTGCTATTCATTGGCCAGCCTGAGAGAGTGACCTGCTTTTTACGACAACCTGCTTTTGGCACCATCTTTTCAGTGGCTATTTCTTGCATCCTGGCAAAGACCATCACTGTAGTCCTGGCTTTCATGGCTACCAGACCAGGAAGCAGGATGAGGAAGTGGGTGAGGAAAAGGCTGGCCAACCCCATTGTTCTTTCTTGCTCCCTTGTCCAGGGAGGAATTTGTGCTGTGTGGCTGGCAACCTCTCCTCCATTCCCAGATGTCGACATGCACACAGTCACTGAAGAAATTATACTGCAATGTAATGAGGGTTCTGTGACTCTCTTTTACTGTGTTTTGGGGTATATGGGTTTCCTGGCCATTGTTAGCTTCAGTGTGGCTTTCCTTGCCCGGAAGCTCCCTGATACTTTCAACGAAGCCAAGTTTATCACCTTCAGCATGTTGGTGTTTTGCAGTGTGTGGTTATCCTTCTTCCCAACTTACCTCAGCACGAAGGGAAAATCCATGGCAGCTGTGGAGATCTTCTCTATTTTAGCCTCCAGTGCTGGTTTGCTTAGTTTAATTTTTTCTCCCAAATGCTATATAATTTGGCTAAGGCCTGAGTTAAACAATAGGGAAGGATTAGTACGGGGAAACTGTCAAAACAAATAACTATTATTTGCCTTCTCCACTAATGCAGGGATATGTTTGCTCATATTAGAATGTTTCTGACAGTTTTCTTCTCAGCAGCTGCCCCATAAAAATATATTCTGTAGTTGTGGTTTTATGGCTAATGAATTGCGAAGCAGCATGAGGAAGTAGGTGGAGGAAAGGCCTGGGTAATTCTATTATGCTTTGCTATTGTCTTTTGGCTTGTAATGTATCACCCATTTCCACATACTGACATATATTTAGTGCCTATACTTGGGTGTAATGAGGGGTGGTATCCCTCATTACATTTTACATTGCCTTATGTGGTGTCCGTGATGAGTCAGGTGCAGTTACAGTAAATGCTGGTCTGCAGCTGGGCTCATCATACCCCTGTGGCTGTTACTGGGCAAGGATATGCTGCTCAGATGATTCAAGGCCCAAAATGCTTTTGTAACATTAGTCCACTTCTAACCCCCCCCCTTCTCTGGACCCTGGGTAGATGAATACCTACCATCCAATTTCATAGAATCATAGAATCACAGTTGGAAGGGGCCAAACAGACCATCTAGTCCCACCCCCTGCTCAATGCAGGATCAGCCTAGAGCAACCCTGACTAGTGTTTGTCCAGCCACTGTTTAAAGACTGCTAGTAAGGGGGAGCTCACCACCTCCCTAGGCAGCTGATTCCACTGTTGCACCACTCTTACTGTAAAAAAACTTTCCAAGATCCAGCCAATACCTTCTCGCCCTTTATTTAAACCCATTATTGTGAGTCCTATCTTCTGCTGTCAACAGGAACAGCTCTCCTCTAAGTGACAGCCCTTCACATACTTAAAGAGCCATCATGTCCCCTCTCAACCTCCTCTTCTCCAGACTAAACATTCTGAAGTCCTTCAGCCTTTCATTGCAGGGCTTGGTCTCCAGGCCCCCGATCATCCTCGTCACTCTCCTCTGCACCCGCTTCATACTGTCCACCTCCTTTTTGAAGTGTGGCCTCTAGTATTTTTCATTCTTGAGCAAGGTGATTGAATGAGAGGTGGCTGGCCAACTTCAGGGATTCCTGAATGAAGCAGATTGTTCGGCTCAGTTCCAGTCTGGCTTCAGACCTGGTCATGGGTCTGAAATGGCCATGGGTGACCTGGTGGATTACATATATTGGGAGGTGGCCAGGGGGAGTTAATTCTTCTGGACCTTTTGGTGGCTTTTAATACCTTTGATTATGGTATCCTTCTGAATTGCCTTTTGGAACTAGAAAGCGCTATCTTGTGGAGGTTCTGATCATACCTTGAGGGTAGGTTTCAGAGAATGGTGCTGGGGGACTGTTGCTCTACCCTCTGGTCTCTGGTCAATGGGATTCCCCAGTGTTCCATCTTGTTGCTCATGCTTTTTGACAACTATGTAAAGTTGCTGGGAGAGGTCATCCAGAAGCCTGGGCTGAGTTGACATCAATATGCAGATGACATCTCTATCTTACCCTACCAATAGATCACAAGGAGGCTATGGGCTGGGAGGCTGTGAACTGGAGGCATTTTTTGGAGGGGATGATGGTTAAGTAGCTAAATCTTAGTCCTGACAAAATAGAGGTGCCACTGGTCAGAAAAAGTCTCACCCAGAAAACATTCTGGGTGGGGTTGCACTCCCCAAAGGAGCAGGTTCACAGCTTGAGGTGCTTCTGGAACTAGGCCTCCTTTTTGATAAACAAGTGACAGTGGTGGCCAAAGGTGCCATTCACCAGCTTCATCTGGTGAGCCAGCTGTAGGCCTTCCTGGACAGAAAAGATCTTGTCACTTTGGTGCATGTCCTGGTGACACCCAGAATAGATTACTGCAGTGCATTCCACATGGGGCTGCTATTGAAAGTTGTCCAAAAGCTACGGTTGGTACAGTATGCTGTGGCCAGAATGCTGACTAAAGTGGCTCATAGGAACCATATCACTCCAGTCTTGTTCCATCTGTACAGTCCAATTGGGTTCTGGGCTGAATTCAAGATGCTGGTCTTGACATTTAAAGCCCTGTAAAGCCTGGGGCCCACATACCTGAAGAACTGCCTTCTCCCATATGAATCTGCCCACTCACTCCAGTCATCTTCAGAGGCCCTGCTTTGGTTTCCACAGCCATCTCAGGCTAGATGAGTGGCAACCTGAGAAAGGGCTTTCTCAGGTGTGGCACCGAAATTACTACTGATTCCTGTTTTTGCTTATATATAGTTTTATCATTCCAAAGATTGAACAGTAGTACTTCTGCCATGAATGGAATGTTGCATAATATAATCTTGCATATCTGAGTGAGAATACGATGCCAAAAGGATTCCACCCTGCCACATGCCCACCAACAGTGCCAAAATGTTCCCACCTCCCCATAGCATTTCCAACATTTAACAGAATTAGCTTTGAAACTCAGTTTACAGTAATGCTTCTTGAGAGGGAGCTGTTGAGAAGGAAACTCCCAGGGCAATTCTAGTGCATATGTGCATGTCAGCACTTTGTCCTCTGGATCACTGATACAACACAAAGAATTTTCTGAGCAGTGAGATAAGAGAATCTCTCTTCAGACATGTAAGGATATTCCATTTGTGAGAACTGCTCTTGAGAGAACAGCTTTGAGAGAACTTGTGACTGACCCAAGGATACCCACCTAGCTTTGTGTGGAGGAGTGAGGAATCAAACCCATTTCTCCAGATTAGAGTCTGGTCAGCCACTCTTAACCACTACCCTGAAATGACTCTATTTGCTTGTTTTATGCCCCACTTTTCACCCCAAAGGGAACTCGAAGTAGCTTGCCTTATTCTTCCTTCTCCATTTTATTCTTACAATCACATTGTGAGGTAGGTTAGGCTGCAAGAGTATGAGTGGCCCATGGTCACTCAGCAAGCTTCCATGGCAGTGTAGAAATTTGAACCTGGGACTCCCAGCCACTGCACCATGCTGGCTAGTTAGGCCTAGGGGTATACAAAAAAAAATTCAGGTTTTTTTTTCGGATTTGGGTATATTAAACCTGAATTTTTCGGTATTCCCGAAAAAACCCGAATATCTATACCAGTATAGGGTAGATATCTGAAAATTTTCGGGATTACCGAAAAATTCAGGTCCATTATACCCTATGGGGCGATTGTAATCAATGGCAAAAAAGTCTGAAAAGTTTCTAGGGGGCTGGGGGGGAGGGGGTTTGAGGTAGAGGCTCCAAATTTGGACTGTAGCTGCTCAAGCCTCTCCCCAAAGGACCCCCAAAGGTTTGAAAAGATTGGACCAGGGGGTCCAATTCTAGGGGCATCCAAAGAGGTTGCCCCATTCTCCATTGTTTCCTATGGGAAAAAAGGCAGGCAGGCAGCAGACAGTGTCTCCTGAAAAATCTCTCCAAACAAGTAAGTGAGGTGGTGAGAGGGGCATGTTTGCCAGGCTAGCAGCAGCAGAACCTGTGCAATCTGCCCCCCAGAAACAGGGCCACCATGCCAGTCAGTGCCCAAAGTTTGACCCAACAGGACTCACTCAGGTCAAACCAAAACTAAAGCCCTATACTGAGATTTATTTCAAGATATTATTGGAAAATAAACCTACAACCTTTTTTTAAAGCCTATTTAACAGTGGTGAGAGAGCAGGGGCAGCAGCCAGCCACACTCTCCAAGCCAAACTCTCTCAACTCTGACCAGTCCAGCAGCAGCACCAACCGTTCAGGAACAGCAGGGAGTCAGGGGTGCAGGTCTGCTTTTATGCTCTCTGGGCATACACAGAGGTTTTCAAACAAAAACAACCTTCTGTGATTGGCCAGAGAGCGGATACCAAAATCCTATTGGCTGCCAGTGCAAGCTGCCTAGTGCCTAGGAGTTCCACAGTACTTGGAAATTTTGCAAGGCAAGCTGCCCTGATGCAATGCATTTGCCAATGCATTGCAGTGATTGGCCATCCATGGTCCCTCCCCCCCGGCCCCCTCCTGGGACTATGAGCAAAAGGCGGGAAAGAGGGTACATAATGCCGGAAAATGAAAGAGTAAGTGATGGGCTTCCCGTTGCAGTTAACTCCCTCCCCCCCCCCCGCGGCTGCCATTTTCAGTTTGCCGAAAAGCCGGATTTTTCGGGTTGTTTATTTTTGGGATACTGGGGAGTCTCATCAGAGCCTTTCCAGTATCCCGAAAACCCAAAAAAAACCAAAATGTTTTTTTCCGGTTTTTCAGAAAGTTGAATGCACACCCCTAGTTAGGCCTTGGGTAATTTCTCCCCACCTTTTGTTCTGCAGAATTCAAAAGCTTGCACACCATTTTGTGTTATTTTGTTTGGATTTAATAAAAGACATGACAGCACTTAGAAGCACTACTGACAGCACTTTTTAATATTTAACTGCTAGTTGGATTCAACCAACACTGAACCCTTAGAGGGATTTCTCTGCTTCAGAAACCCAGCAAGATCAACTGTCTGCTCATGTGCGTTCTCTCTTGTGGGCCCCAATTTGCAGAATGGCCTGCTGGCTGAGGTCAGGAACTCTCCTGCTATTGTGCAAACAATGCAAATCTAAATGATTCAAGAGGGCTTTTCCCCACAGCCTCAATAAGGCTGTATTGTAACAAAATATTTCAGAAAGATGCTTTAATAAAGGGAGACTACTGTGTATAGTACGTACTGTCTGTTGCTGTATGTATTATCCTACAACATAATTTGTGCATCATGTCAGATGAATACAGGTTGTTTCAGATTTCTGCAACCCTAACCCTATTCCATTGCTGACTGGCTGTCCCATCTTTTGTATTGCATTGCCAGTTTGGTGTAGTGGTTAGGAGGGAGAGCTGGTCTTAAAGGTGCCACTGGACTGTTTTTGATTTCTAGCTATTGGGTGTGTGTGTGTGGAATGTGCTGATCTGCCCTCACAGAGAAGGAAGAGCTGGTACTGGAATAAAACTTGGACTTAAAGGTGCCACTGGACTGTTTTTGATTACTAGCTATTGGGGGAGGGTATGTGCAGATCTGCCCTCACAGAGAAAGAAGAGCTGGTACCTGAATATAACTTGGATTTAAAGGTACCACTGGACTGTTGATTACTAGCTATTGGGTGTGTGTATGTCAGAGTCCTACAGAGTCAGTCAACAACAAGTGTCCTAAAGAAGGAAATCTTTATTGAAAAAGGTCTGTTGTGATCATCTGCACTTCTTGTATTAGTAATGGCTGACACAGCCTCAAGCAGGACAATTATACAGAATTCAAAAAGGGGTCAGGTAAGGAATTGCAACCAATCACCAAATCAAAGAAAAGGCTCTCAAAATACTGGTTTATGGTTCCCAGGGAAAAAGCGAGAAGAATTAGAGGCAGACAGGAGAAGAGATACATGGGCAGGCACCAGCAGTCTCTCAAGGTCCGAGCAGCTTGGAGAGCGATAAGCGTGCGATGAGAAATATAACATAACATTCTACAGACCCGACGTCAAGGGTTCACTCATCCCACTCCTGGGCAGGAGATGGCAGCATTAGCTGACAAGGGGATAATGTGTAGATCTGCCCTCACAGAGAAAGAAGAGTTGGTACCTGAATAAAACTTGGACTTAAAGGTGCCACTGGACTGTTTTTGATTACTAGCTATTGAGGTGGGGATGTGCAGATCTGTCAGAAAGGGCTTCCTCTCACCTGCCAGCTGCAGTGGCTTCGTTGTCCTCCTTGCTGCCCCGACCAGGTCAGAATACTGGGGGCAGTGTGCGCACGTGCCTTGCCTTGGTGACACGCCAGAGCTGGGCTTGGCAGGCAGCCGTGGGACTTACATACACTGGCTGGCCCTAACAGGTGGTAGGAAGGTGGAAGGGCAGGCTCCTGTCTGCGGCCGGCTGAGCAGAGCACAGCCAAGGCGGAGCTTCTGGTCTCCACGCTCCCCTCCACCTACCCCACTCCTGGCAGGGCAAACTTCCCCCTCAGGCAGGCCTTCCTGCCTCGCTCCTCCTCCTGTCCCCAAGGGCGGCTGAAGGGATGCTGCTGGAAGTTTCTCTAAGCTGCCCTCCACCCAGCCCTCCACCTGATCTGGGGCAGTGCCCCGAAGGGCTGGTAGGCGACAACAGATTGCTACTTGGGTTGCCAGAAATGGGGGCGGTGGGGGAGACTGCAGCAGGGGCAGGCTTCTTACTGCCGGAGCGGTGCTCTGCCTCGGCAGGAACAGAGTTCTGGTTGAGAGGATGAAGGCCAGGGACAGACTAAAACAAAAGTCCCATGGCACCTTTAGGACTAATAACATTTATTTCAATACGACCTTTGTGAGTGACTCCTCACTTCCTCAAAACTGGGAAGAACAATCAAACTGGTATTTCTGTTTAAAGGGAAGATAAGAAGTTGGGGCAGGAGATGAGCTAGGAGGTGAGTGTGAATTCCATTCTCTTTCAAGTGTAAATTCTCTGTGTAAATGATTTGAGTGGGATAAGCCATTACAAAAAGATAAGTAAAGTGATGAAGTCAGCTCAGAATGATGGGTCTGTAACTTTAGTTTACTTCACTGTTGATGATAACAAGTTTGGCACACTGGGGAATCTGTGGTATGTTTCTGGGCAGAGTATATCACAACACAAAAAAAGAAAGAATGGAGGAGTCGGTATTGGGTGAGGGGGATGAAGATTATAGAGAAAGTAGACAGGAGCTATAAAGAAGAACAAAAGAATAAAACATTTTGTTTTTCACTGCCATACTTCAAGATATAAATCCTGTTCATTTTTTAAAATACAGAAACATTTGTTCCTATCCTACACTCCAACAGACCAGCCTGGGGATGAAAATATTTCTTTTCCCTTTGACTTCAGGTCATGGTCTTTTATTTGTGAAGGCTTTTTCTTTAAGTTACTCACTTGCTTGGAGAAGAAAACTTCTGTTTTGATGTGATTACATGTTTTTCGTAGTTCAAGGGGGAATCTTCAGTTTTGCAGTCATCATTACTTTCCTTTCAATTACCAGAGAGACCATCATCAGCTTGGCAGAGTCCCCGTGGAATTCCAGAGTCCACAAGAAAAATGAATGAGATCATCCTTGGAAAATGGCATAAATCTACCCCACAGCTTTTCGAACAGGGACCAGGGACTAGAAACAGATCAGGGATGGTATGATTTCTGGTAGCAGTGTGAACGTTCACTCATCTGAGGGTGCTGTAATCACAGATACTCTGAGGACTGTGTTGTAGGTAGTAAAAATAGACTCTGTTTCTGGAGAGAACATTTGAGCTCAGGATGGTGGCATTTGTTTTGTTGAAGCTGTTCTTCCTTTCTCACAAGGTTACGGAGGCTCATGTTCAGTGCAGGATCACAGAGCCACACCCTCCACTTCCACAGTATCATCAGTCAGGAGACCTCTTAGTTGGTGTTGTTGCTTCTCTGAGCTTCAATATCAATGAAATAAAATTTGATGACTATTCCCAGCTGGCATCGTTTGAAGACCTAATGTAAGCAGTTATTTTTCAAGGTGATTTCCCCTTTCTTTATGGCCACCAGGGTCATCCACCCTAGAAGCAATGGTCTAGTATATATTTTGCATAATGTGACCATACTTGTTGGCCCAGTATTGCACCACCATTAGCCCTTCCCCTCTGTACTTCTTCCTGCTACCCCATGAAAACATATAGACTGAGTCAGACTAGTGGTCCACCTATCTCAGTAGGATCTTTTCTGTCTGGTACTGTTGTCTCTGTCAGAAAAAGAGCTTTCCTGTGACTAGTTACCTGTAATCTTTTAATTGGCCATGATAGGGACATGCAAAATACGCATGCTGTACAACTTAGCCATACCCATTCCTCCTGGCTTAAATCAACCTGCTGAATAACAATGAATGGGTCAGTGAATAGTCTGTTGAAAATGGGCTCCGTGTTTGCAGATGGTGAATATGACATGAGTCACACTGAGGGTGTTCAAGCATCCCTCTTCAGTATATAAAATGTATATGTCATATTTAGAAATAATAAAATTAATATCAGCTCTAAGGAACCATAGCTACCAATTCATGGTATAAAGCAGGGGTGGCCAACCTTGCTTAACGTAAGAGCCACATAGAATAAACGTCAGATGTCTGAGAGCCGCAAGACAGGAACAAATATCACACACACGTTTTTATTTTTAAAAATATGCAAATTTGCTTTTTATTAACATTAAATGGGACTGGCAAAAATAAAAACAAACGAGGAAAACCGGTTATTGATAATGATATTACTTGTTTGCTAATGATATTGAGAGAGAGAGAGAAAGAGAGAGAGATGGAAAGAAAGAATTAAAGAAGTGGAAAGAAAGAGAGAGAGAGAAACTAGGAAAGCAAATAGATGGGAGGGAGGAAGGAAGGAAGGAAAGGAAGGAAAGGAAGGAAGGAAGGAAGGAAGGAAGGAAGGAAGGAAGGAAGGAAGGAAGGGAGAAAAAGCATGCCTCCCCTGTGCTTCCCCAGCCGCCCTGCCAGGAGCCGCACAATATGTGTGAAAGAGCCGCATGTGGCTCCCGAGCCACAGGTTGGCCACCCCTGGTATAAAGCTTCCCCAACCATCGAACACTGGTCTTCCCAAGCAAACCTGGCCAGGTACTGAAAACTATTCGAGTGTACCCATAAAGAACCAAACTACAACAGCCATGGTGGTGACTAATACTGTTTCACATTAAAACCCCCCAACAACCCTGTAGAGGAACTAGACTGAAATGGAAGTAAAGAAATACAACTGGGGACCCACAACAAAACATTGTGTGATGTGTTATAGTTTGAATTGTGTGTTAATTTACAGTGCCACCCTGCTAAACCATATGGAAAGGCTAAGACACATGATAATGAATCACAGTGTTGGCTGTAGGGTTCCAAATGCATCAGTTTACCACTCTTGGATATATGGTACTACTTCTCCTTGTTGGAGGTGTTCCATCACTGGTTTCAAATACTGTGGCAGTTTCTGCCACTTGTGGGAGATTGCAACACTCTGTATTTTCATTTGGTTCATGGTAAAAATGGATTGAGTTTTCTACTGGCAATCTTCCATCTCTGAAAGGCATAACTCCTCAGATAGTAAGTCTAGGTGCCTCAAAATTGACTGCTGGCTTCAGGATGATTGTGGGAGTTGCAATGCCAGACATGGAATGAATCAGAACATTCTGACTCAGGTTATCTCCAGAATCCCCATGCTATTTGCAAGGGAAGCTAAGGTTGTCTGTGTGTGGCAGTCATCACGCATCAGAAAATAGATCTGGACAATTCAAAGTTAGTTACCCACTTCAAAACGATAGTGAGTGTTGCAGTGCCAATAACAAAATTAACTGGACCATGCTGGCCCTGGATTATCACTGCAGCGCTGCCCCCATGCTGTTTCATAATGGAACCCAATGTTTTCTGTCTGGCAGGAATAACTCATAAGAAAATATGTCTCAGAGCCTCACTGTTATCCACCAGCTTCAGGCTGATGCTGGGATGTGCAGTCCCCAAAATGAAGAGGGTTGGAGACATCCTGGCACAGTTTAGCTCTCGAATATCCCTCTGCTATTTGCAATGGGAGCAAAGTACTTATGGGAAGCCAGCAAGGGGAAGCAGCACAGACAGGAATGGTGGAAAATATCCCCTCCGTGACAAAATGAAGGGGGTTTAATAACTTCTCTGACCTATCAGAACCTATGTGGTATAGTTGTTAGCGGGGCTATTTTGGGGCAGGAATGCACAGGAACGGAATTCTGACTGGCTTCTGAGTTGGCCATGCCTACAGCCCCCCCGCCCCGGTTCCCCAGGTGCCTTGCAAGCCACCTGAGGAAGCTGAACCTGGGAGGGAGCTGCTCTGTCAGGGGTGTGGCCTAATATGCTAATTGTTTCTGCTGTTGGGTGTGGCCTATTATGTTAATGAATCCCTGCTGGGCTTTTTCTACAAAAAAAGCCCTGATTGTTAGAGAATGTCAGAGTAAGATCTAAGAGATCCAAGTTCAAATCCCCAGTCTGCCACAGCAGCTTACTGGCTGACCTCTAGCTATATACACGTTCTCAGCCTCAAGTTCCTCACAGGGTTGTTGTAGTGAAGAGACAATTCAATACAGGAGAACGATGTGAGCTGCTCTGGGTACCCATCGGGGCGAAAGGCAGGGTATGTTATAAATCTAACCTTGTTTACAATTGGCAGGAAAGGATGATCATTCTAGCTGTTGCTTCATCCTTTATTGCTGCAATTCTTCCCGCAGGAGGCAGGACTGTTTATTCAATTGTCAAACTACTGTTCATTATAATGATGCAGCGGGTTATGGGGTTGGTGAGCAGGCATTCCTCTAGTACATAATAAAAACCAAAGGAGATGCAGAGTTGGGTGTGATGAATTTCAAATGTGTGTAGCATTTTTATGATGTACCATGCAACTCTCATTCCAGAGTCGTTCCTAAGAATTACCAGCACATCCTGGCATTGGCCTTTGCAGTAAAGGAGATCAACGAAAACCCTCAGATCTTACCCAATGTCTCCTTGGGTTTCCAGATCTATGACAGCTATTTCAATGCAAGATGGACATATGATGTCACAATGCGACTTACATCTTCAGAAGACCCATTTGTCCCCAACTACAGATGTGTCACCCAAAATAATCTGGTAGCCGTCATTGGAGGGCTGGACAGTGACATCTCATTTCATGTTGCAACTATCCTGGGCGCCTACAAGATTCCACAGGTTAGACGTGCTTGTCTGCAGTAGGGGAATTTAACATCTCACTGACCGCTTATTTCTTTTCCCCAGAACTGATTGTGGAGTTCAAAAAATAAATAACCAGACAGGCCTTACTATTTATATGAAAACCCCCACCACCTTGTCTTAATTTTGCATTTGTAACCAAGAATTAAAAATTGGAAGGGTATTCAGATGTAATTCATGTGGATAGTCAAGGACATGCAAAGCAATAATAGCTCTATAGGAGGGGATCTTCATATAAACATTCCTCACAATATTGTAACTGTGTTCAAAGGTTCATGAATTTCTCAGCACGGAGCTGGAGACCCTTGATTTAACTGAAGCCAAAACAAAAACCTATCAATCTCAGTTAATGTATCCAGGAAATAATGAAGGCTTGAGGGAGAACTTCCCAAATAGCTTACTGTACTAGTTCTGGAAATGCCTGTGTACACACTGAAGGAGATGGTCACATCTATCTATGAAGACCTCTGGCAATCTGCCTTTGTACCCAACTCTGAACTTGTGTTTCCTCCCCCCTACCCAGAAGTGGCCCGAAAGTCCAGAACTGGGATATAAATTCAAGAGACACCATCTTGAACTTTTTATATCTTTTAAAAAACTTTTTACTGCAATTCTGTGATTATAATTTTAATGGTTTTTACATTTGTTCATGCCATATGCCTTCTTTTGTATATCACCCAGAGCCCTGCATAGCAGGGATAGGGTGATTAATAAATCAAACAACAACAACAACAACAAAAACAACAACAGCAACAGTGTTTTGCATGGAAAGAAGGATCTATAAGACACACAGTGAAATTTCTAAAAGTATTTTTGCTCTCACCACCTTTGTAATGAAAACGTTACCAAAATTTTGTATAGAGAAGGGAATGCTGATTGACAACGTATTTCAAGAATGTCTCCTGCAACCATAGGTTTTCTGTAAATATTACCTGAAAACATAAATCTGGATTGAACCCTAGCTGTTAAGCAATGTGTGGCACTACACAAATCTCTATCAGCACACACATACACAGTGTTGTCTCTGACATCTTGTGTGTGGAGTAAAGGTTGAATCATAAAAGTTTTGAGATATGTCATGATGGAGGACATTTCTCTATAGGTTTGAAAAGTGCTCTGCAATAACCGTTCCACCACTCCTAAGTAGGCTGTCTTTCCTGTACCCAGCCTGTGACCCAAACGTAAAAACCACCACAACTTCTACCCTTTGAACTTCTGAAACATAGAAAACCCATGCTAGGCTCTTAGAACATCCAGCACATCTTTAAATAACTCTCCTTTATAAAGACCAAAAGAAACCCAGCATTAAGAGACAAACAAGCAACCGCATGCAACTAAAGTATTCTACAGGCAGGCAGAATGGGAGGCATGGTCTGATATTAAAAAATGTAAACCTTATTTATTATAAATGGCAAATAAAGTATACGGCACTTAAAAAGGTAGACAGCAGAAAATCTGCCCATTAGATGGATCTAGGCAAGTCACTATTCTCTCAGTCTGTCTTGTATGTGTGGCACAGGAATGCTACCTGAAAGAACTGTTGTAATGAGTGCTAAGACATGTGTGCAAAATGCTTTGAGAATTGGAAAGAAATAAAGAAATGTTCTCCTGTCTTCCCACCCTGTATCTATCTTTAGCTCACCTACGGCTCCGCTCCAGTGACAAAGGACAAATCTTCAGGCAATTCCATTCACCAGCTAGCCCCAAATGAAGCACTTCAGTATGTTGGGATCAGGGCTCTGCTCTTGCATTTCAAATGGACTTGGGTCGGGATCCTTGTTATGGATGACGACAATGGAGAAAGGGTTGTGCAAACTCTGTCTTCAATGTTTCCCCAGCATGGTATTTGTATTGCCCTGATAGAAAGAAGTCCCAGGTCAAGTTTTGTTGCCGGGATTTCAGACATGATGCACCAGGGAGCAAAAGCAAGTATTAAAATCATAGAGAGTAAAGCTAACATATTGGTGTTGTTTGGACAATCTTATTCTGTCAATGATTTGAGATGGTTGCCGCAGGTGTCAGAGGGACACGGGGAAATCAAAGGTAAAGTGTGGATTCTGTCAGCCCAGATGGAACTTGTTTCAATGCTCTATCAAAGGACATGGGATACAGACATACTCCATGGTGTTCTGTCCTTCACGGTTCACTCCAATGATCCCCCAAAGTTTCAGAAATTTATTGAGAACAGAAACCCTTCCAACACAAAAGGAGATGGTTTTATACGGGACTTCTGGCACCATGCTTTTGGCTGCGCATTCCAGGATGGCGGTGTCTGCACAGGGGAAGAGAAGCTGGAAAGCCTCCCCGGGCCTGTTTTTGAAATGAGCATGACTAGTCACAGCTACAGCATCTACAGTGCTGTCTGTGCTGTGGCCCATGCTGTACATGCCATGCATTCATTGCACAGCAAGCACAAGGCAGTGCTGAACAAAAGAGGGCTGAATCTTCCTGGGCAGGAGCAATGGCGGGTAAGGCTTGAAGAAGCAAAGATGGGAAAGCATTTCAGCAGGTATCACAAGAGGCCAAAGTCTGTGTAGTAAACAGTCTTCTCACATTCTTCCTGAGCTCCCATTCTCATCTTCCCTTACCTTTCCTTGATTCATATTTCAGTCAGCAGTCCCTGTTTTCCTCTGTGGCCTCTGAACTTGATGTTCACGTTTTGTAATACGGTACTTTTAATTCATACACAGTGCAGTCCTAAGAAGAGGTCTACCCTTCTAAATCATTGAGTTCAATAGATTTAGGGGAGTGTAATTCTGCTTAAGGAGCTGAAGTGGCTCAAGTGGTTATGATGCTGAATTGCAGACTAGAAGGTTAGTAGTTCAGCAGTTCAAGATCCGAATGCTGCATGATGGAGTGAGCTCCCATCTCTGGCCCCAGCTCTTGCCAACCTAGCAGTTCAAAAGCAAGAAATTGCAAGTAGCTAAATAGGTACCACTTTGGTGGGAAGGTAGTAGTGTTCTGTGCACCTCGGCATCTAGTCATGCCGGCCACATGACCACAGAAACATCTTTGGACAGTGCTGGCTCTTCAGCTTGGAGACAGAGGGCATGATCATACGCACCCATTTGCGACACAAGAAGGACGATTCCCCACCGGCTCAAAGTGGCGTGATCACACAAGCACATCTGGGAAGCATCCTGCAACCGGTGTCAAAGTGTTGCAAACCACTTTGAGCCGGTGGGGATCGACTTATTTAGCTACCAGTGAAAAGGCAGTCTCAAATGGTTTGCGACGGCCCAGAACTGACCTTTCCTGGTGTGATCGCACCAGCGCAAACAAGTGGCATTGGGGAGCGGGCTTTTTGTTTTTTTCCCCCCTCCCATCCCGGTATGCGCATCATTGGATGATCTTAAGGGTGGACAGGTAAATCATCGATCCCTTGTAGAAGCAGATAAGCGCACTGAAAACGGCCAAACCCCCCCCCCCCCAACTTGCCCGCGGCTGCGTGTGATCACGCAGTGGCGGTTCGCCCTCACAGGTCCATGGACCTGTGTGATCCTGCAAAAGCGGCGCAAATTGTGCCGGCACAAATTTGAGTCACTTCCCGTCCGGCTTATCTTGATCGTGTGGACGGGGCCCGAGATGAGCACCGCATCCCTAGATTTGGAATTGACTGGCTTTCAAGCAAGGGAGACCTTTACCTTTACTTTTATTCTGCTTAGGAGTGGACTACAATAATAATGTCCCCTCTGGTTTATAGAACCCAGTCTTATTCTTTCCACAGCTGTCAAAGCTGTCCAAATTATGGTATCAGGTAACAGCTTCACTTATTTTACCAGCAAATATCCTCAAGATAAACTGGTTCTGAGAAGCTGTCGTCCAAAGCGGAGTTCAACTCTTCTAAGCCCATTGACTTCCATAAATGAAGTCTCCATCTACATATTAAAAAGGCCTTGTGTTTGTTAGTGAACAATGTGGAATTCTGCAGATCATGTGCAATAGCAGTTTTGTGGTTCCCAAATGCTCACTGGCTCTTTTCTGTTTGTGACCATCACACACAGGGAGAAGGGGCTTCAGCCTCCCCCTGAACTATTTTTGTGTTCTTAAACTCTCCCAGAGAGCTGCTGTTGGCTTCATTCTGATAATTCTGTGTGGCCATATATGTAGCATGATTTTTACATGATGCACAATCTTCGTATTTTTCCCCAACGCCAAGTTCAGAGGAAACTCATTTGGTAGTGGCAGAAAAGCTACATGCTGGATTATTCTTGACTCACTTATCTGAGGTGAATATGTGACATTGCAGTATCAAAGAAACTGGAAAATATTACTAATGAACAAAAGGACTCAAATCTGTACCCAAGAAAAATATTCCACAAGTAGCACCAGTAGCTAGGGATGGTGCAATCTTCACCCTGAATGAGTTTGCCACCACATTTAACACAAACCATTGAGATAAGTCTAGCGAGTTGGTCCTGAGATTAGTATGTTGGTACAGCAAACACCCTGAATGTCATCCAAATTTGTTTGTGGCTGAATTGGGGAGGATGGTGGAAAAGGAGTAGCTCTTTTCAGCATGCCACTGATGGCAGCAATACACTTTGAAGCTTCAAGTCATAGGCTTGCCTGTAACACCAGTGAGCCTTTTGCTGTCTAACAAGTAGGACAGTCCACACTAAGGCAGGAAGGAAAGTTAATAAGTATGAAGGTCAGCTGTTTGTAAATAAAATTGAACTTAACCCAATGTTTGGGTCTCATCTTTATTTCAGGGACAGACAATCAAGGATCCAACCCACTGGGGCCCAGTTGCTGCCTTTTCCTCCCCCCCTTTTCAAATTTATTTATTTATTCATTCAATACCCCACCCGACCCCCAAAATGGGCACAGGGCGGCTTCTAGCTCCATGACTTTTCCTTCTAGCTCCGTGACTTCCTCAGAGGGCTTGCATTTAACGACAGCGCTGGGAACAAAATTTCATTGAACGAGAATGGGGAGCTGGTAGCTGGATATGACATTATGAATTGGGTTTTTTCCTCAAACCAATCCTTTCACAGAGTGAAGGTTGGGACAATGGATGCTCAGGCTGCTCCAGAACAAGCATTCACCATCAAGGATGAAGCTATAACATGGCCAAGGTGGTTTAACCAGGTAAGGATCTACTGAAGTTTGAGACGTCTTTTAACTGTAGATGAGCACTGAGTCTCAGATCTGGGGGTAAAAGACTTTCACTGGATACAAGTATGCTTTCAATGATCTGGTTCTGCCATTGAAGTGCTCCTTCCTCCAGGTGGATATAATATAATGAGGTAAAAATCCCATTAGTTTTTGCAAAGGGGTCTGATCCAGGGAAGCACTGAAGTGTAGCACTCTAGAAATTCTTACTCTGGTGCAAACAACAAGACACAGGGGAGAATGTTTACCTCCCCACCATCAGATAAGGGCTGAGGGTAGCCTACCCAGCATAACAAAAATGTTGTGAATCTTTTCCTTCAAAGATGATGCTTTGGTGGAGAATGCTTACCTCAGTACAGTCAGATATGTGCTGAGGGGAAATCAAATGAACAAACCCAAATAACAAAAATATTGTGTAATGGTAATGTTTTCCTTCAAGTCAATGCTCACTGTTAGAGGATCTCTAACATCTAGGCTTCAAAACATACCTTTAATTGGTTCAAATATAAATCAAGAAGAATGCCTTTATAAAGTAACAAAACTGGTGTAAGTTACTCAGAATGGAAAGGGAGGATCAGCTCCGAAGGAACATTCTAGGCCATGTGATGTTGTGACACACATTGTCTTCTGTCACCACAAACAGATTTTCCCCCCCTTGGTGGGTGTGGTGGCATTCTAATACCACAAATAATAGAAATGCTTTGCGATGGATAGCAAATACACTTTAACCACAACTCAGTATGTGTGTAAGTTTTTTCCCCACATTCTGTAATAAAACTTCATATAATGATTCCAAATATCAACGTTCTCGTGTGTCATTTTCCTGCTTAGGAACAGCCAATTTCTGTATGTACTGAGAGCTGCCATCATGGATACAGCAAGAAACTGAAGGAGGGAGAGCAATTTTGCTGCTATGACTGCATCCAATGTCCAAAAGGAAAGATTTCAGACCAGGAGGGTAAGAAACATACACAGTGATCAGTCCACTTGGCTGCAGTCTATAGGAACATGCTTTTAAAACCATCACTGTATGATGATTACCTAGGTTTGCATTTTGAACATTGACTGAAAGGGTGGGGAATTATGTGCTGAGAGGAAGCAGCTGGTCATCAGGCTATAATCTGATGTGTATGTTTATGGGTGGATTCTCTGTCCTGAAGGAATAATGATGAAAGTTCTGATGAGAAATAAAGCCATCTTTCTGTGTTGGAGCTGAGTGGCTCACTGCAATTCCAGCCCTTGAACTGGTCCTTGAAATTGACACTTCACCACTACTATGAAGTTTAATGAGTCTTCATTGAAGGCTGCTTAGAGTCATCTGGAGATGACACTGAAGAAGAGCTTGTGTGCTTTAATAATGATGGCTGACAGTATTCATTCAAGCAATATTCAATGATAGCTGTAGACATCATTGTGGTGCCTCTAGATCAACAAAGCTCAAATCTTTTTAGACCTTTCAGCTTTAGAGAACACTGTGTAGCATACAGAATTTCAGTTCTCATCATCATCTCCCTGCATGCATTTCAAAAGATGAGCAGTTTTAAAGGGAAAGAATGTATGTAGGGGACAGTTCCATTGTGCTGGTATGTTTTATCCCAGATTTTGAATAAACCTCATTTTTTCATTTTCAGACATGAACGATTGCTATAAATGCACAGATGAAACCTTTCCAAGCAAAAGCCAGGATTCCTGTGTTCCCAAGTATATCACCTTCTTGTCTTATGAAGAACCCTTGGGACTCAGCTTAGCCTTTTTGGCTCTTTCTCTCTCTTTGATCACAGTTGTGGTGTTGGGCACATTTATAAAGCATCACAACACCCCAATTGTCAAAGCCAACAATCGGAGTCTCACCTACACTCTTCTCCTCTCCCTTCTGCTCTGCTTCCTTTCTGTTTTGCTATTCATTGGCCAGCCTGAGAGAGTGACCTGCTTTTTACGACAACCTGCTTTTGGCACCATCTTTTCAGTGGCTATTTCTTGCATCCTGGCAAAGACCATCACTGTAGTCCTGGCTTTCATGGCTACCAGACCAGGAAGCAGGATGAGGAAGTGGGTGAGGAAAAGGCTGGCCAACCCCATTGTTCTTTCTTGCTCCCTTGTCCAGGGAGGAATTTGTGCTGTGTGGCTGGCAACCTCTCCTCCATTCCCAGATGTCGACATGCACACAGTCACTGAAGAAATTATACTGCAATGTAATGAGGGTTCTGTGACTCTCTTTTACTGTGTTTTGGGGTATATGGGTTTCCTGGCCATTGTTAGCTTCAGTGTGGCTTTCCTTGCCCGGAAGCTCCCTGATACTTTCAACGAAGCCAAGTTTATCACCTTCAGCATGTTGGTGTTTTGCAGTGTGTGGTTATCCTTCTTTCCAACTTACCTCAGCACTAAGGGAAAATCCATGGCAGCTGTGGAGATCTTCTCTATTTTAGCCTCCAGTGCTGGTTTGCTTAGTTTAATTTTTTCTCCCAAATGCTATATAATTTGGCTAAGGCCTGAGTTAAACAATAGGGAAGGATTAGTACGGGGGAAATGTCAGAACAAATAACTATTATTTGCCTTCTCCACTAATGCAGGGATATGTTTGCTCATATTAGAATGTTTCTGACAGTTTTCTTCTCAGCAGCTGCCCCATAAAAATATATTCTGTAGTTGTGGTTTTATGGCTAATGAATTGGGAAGCAGCATGAGGAAGTAGGTGGAGGAAAGGCCTGGGTAATTCTATTATGCTTTGCTATTGTCTTTTGGCTTGTAATGTATCACCCATTTCCACATACTGACATATATTTAGTGCCTATACTTGGGTGTAATGAGGGGTGGTATCCCTCATTACATTTTACATTGCCTTATGTGGTGTCCGTGATGAGTCAGGTGCAGTTACAGTAAATGCTGGTCTGCAGCTGGGCTCATCATACCCCTGTGGCTGTTACTGGGCAAGGATATGCTGCTCAGATGATTCAAGGCCCAAAATGCTTTTGTAACATTAGTCCACTTCTAACCCCCCCCCTTCTCTGGACCCTGGGTAGATGAATACCTACCATCCAATTTCATAGAATCATAAAATCACAGTTGGAAGGGGCCAACCAGACCATCTAGTCCCACCCCCTGCTCAATGCAGGATCAGCCTAGAGCAACCCTGACTAGTGTTTGTCCAGCCACTGTTTAAAGACTGCTAGTAAGGGGGAGCTCACCACCTTCCTAGGCAGCTGATTCCACTGTTGCACCACTCTTACTGTAAAAAAGCTTTCCCTAAGATCCAGCCGATACCTTCTCGCCCTTTATTTAAACCCATTATTGTGAGTCCTATCTTCTGCTGTCAACAGGAACAGCTCTCCTCTAAGTGACAGCCCTTCACATACTTAAAGAGCCATCATGTCCCCTCTCAACCTCCTCTTCTCCAGACTAAACATTCTGAAGTCCTTCAGCCTTTCATTGCAGGGCTTGGTCTCCAGGCCCCCGATCATCCTCGTCACTCTCCTCTGCATCCGCTTCATATTGTCCACCTCCTTTTTGAAGTGTGGCCTCTAGTATTTTTCATTCTTGAGCAAGGTGATTGAATGAGAGGTGGCTGGCCAACTTCAGGGATTCCTGAATGAAGCAGATTGTTCGGCTCAGTTCCAGTCTGGCTTCAGACCTGGTCATGGGTCTGAAATGGCCATGGGTGACCTGGTGGATTACATATATTGGGAGGTGGCCAGGGGGAGTTAATTCTTCTGGACCTTTTGGTGGCTTTTAATACCTTTGATTATGGTATCCTTCTGAATTGCCTTTTGGAACTAGAAAGCGCTATCTTGTGGCGGTTCTGATCATACCTTGAGGGTAGGTTTCAGAGAATGGTGCTGGGGGACTGTTGCTCTACCCTCTGGTCTCTGGTCAATGGGATTCCCCAGTGTTCCATCTTGTTGCTCATGCTTTTTGACAACTATGTAAAGTTGCTGGGAGAGGTCATCCAGAAGCCTGGGCTGAGTTGACATCAATATGCAGATGACATCTCTATCTTACCCTACCAATAGATCACAAGGAGGCTATGGACTGGGAGGCTGTGAACTGGAGGCATTTTTTGGAGGGGATGATGGTTAAGTAGCTAAATCTTAGTCCTGACAAAATAGAGGTGCCACTGGTCAGAAAAAGTCTCACCCAGGAAACATTCTGGGTGGGGTTGCACTCCCCAAAGGAGCAGGTTCACAGCTTGAGGTGCTTCTGGAACCAGGCCTCCTTTTTGATAAACAAGTGACAGTGGTGGCCAAAGGTGCCATTCACCAGCTTCATCTGGTGAGCCAGCTGTAGCCCTTCCTGGACAGAAAAGATCTTGTCACTTTGGTGCATGTCCTGGTGACACCCAGAATAGATTACTGCAGTGCATTCCACATGGGGCTGCTATTGAAAGTTGTCCAAAAGCTACGGTTGGTACAGTATGCTGTGGCCAGAATGCTGACTAAAGTGGCTCATAGGAACCATATCACTCCAGTCTTGTTCCATCTGTACAGTCCAATTGGGTTCTGGGCTGAATTCAAGATGCTGGTCTTGACATTTAAAGCCCTGTAAAGCCTGGGGCCCACATACCTGAAGAACTGCCTTCTCCCATATGAATCTGCCCACTCACTCCAGTCATCTTCAGAGGCCCTGCTTTGGTTTCCACAGCCATCTCAGGCTAGATGAGTGGCAACCTGAGAAAGGGCTTTCTCAGGTGTGGCACCAAAATTACTACTGATTCCTGTTTTTGCTTATATATAGTTTTATCATTCCAAAGATTGAACAGTAGTACTTCTGCCATGAATGGAATGTTGCATAATATAATCTTGCATATCTGAGTGTGAATACGATGCCAAAAGGATTCCACCCTGCCACATGCCCACCAACAGTGCCAAAATGTTCCCACCTCCCCATAGCATTTCCAACATTTAACAGAATTAGCTTTGAAACTCAGTTTACAGTAATGCTTCTTGAGAGGGAGCTGTTGAGAAGGAAACTCCCAGGGCAATTCTAGTGCATATGTGCATGTCAGCACTTTGTCCTCTGGATCACTGATACAACACAAAGAATTTTCTGAGCAGTGAGATAAGAGAATCTCTCTTCAGACATGTAAGGATATTCCATTTGTGAGAACTGCTCTTGAGAGAACAGCTTTGAGAGAACTTGTGACTGACCCAAGGATACCCACCTAGCTTTGTGTGGAGGAGTGAGGAATCAAACCCATTTCTCCAGATTAGAGTCTGGTCAGCCACTCTTAACCACTACCCTGAAATGACTCTATTTGCTTGTTTTATGCCCCACTTTTCACCCCAAAGGGAACTCGAAGTAGCTTGCCTTATTCTTCCTTCTCCATTTTATTCTTACAATCACATTGTGAGGTAGGTTAGGCTGCAAGAGTATGAGTGGCCCATGGTCACTCAGCAAGCTTCCATGGCAGTGTAGAAATTTGAACCTGGGACTCCCAGCCACTGCACCATGCTGGCTAGTTAGGCCTAGGGGTGTACAAAAAAAAATTCAGGTTTTTTTTCGGATTTGGGTATATTAAACCTGAATTTTTCGGTATTCCCGAAAAAAACCGAATATCTATACCAGTATAGGGTAGATATCTGAAAATTTTCGGGATTACCGAAAAATTCAGGTCCATTATACCCTATGGGGCGATTGTAATCAATGGCAAAAAAGTCTGAAAAGTTTCTAGAGGGCTGGGGGGGAGGGGGTTTGAGGTAGAGGCTCCAAATTTGGACTGTAGCTGCTCAAGCCTCTCCCCAAAGGACCCCCAAAGGTTTGAAAAGATTGGACCAGGGGGTCCAATTCTAGGGGCATCCAAAGAGGTTGCCCCATTCTCCATTGTTTCCTATGGGAAAAAAGGCAGGCAGGCAGCAGACAGTGTCTCCTGAAAAATCTCTCCAAACAAGTAAGTGAGGTGGTGAGAGGGGCATGTTTGCCAGGCTAGCAGCAGCAGAACCTGTGCAATCTGCCCCCCAGAAACAGGGCCACCATGCCAGTCAGTGCCCAAAGTTTGACCCAACAGGACTCACTCAGGTCAAACCAAAACTAAAGCCCTATACTGAGATTTATTTCAAGATATTATTGGAAAATAAACCTACAACCTTTTTTTACAGCCTATTTAACAGTGGTGAGAGAGCAGGGGCAGCAGCCAGCCACACTCTCCAAGCCAAACTCTCTCAACTCTGACCAGTCCAGCAGCAGCACCAACCGTTCAGGAACAGCAGGGAGTCAGGGGTGCAGGTCTGCTTTTATGCTCTCTGGGCATACACAGAGGTTTTCAAACAAAAACAACCTTCTGTGATTGGCCAGAGAGCGGATACCAAAATCCTATTGGCTGCCAGTGCAAGCTGCCTAGTGCCTAGGAGTTCCACAGTACTTGGAAACTTTGCAAGGCAAGCTGCCCTGATGCAATGCATTTGCAAATGCATTGCAGTGATTGGCCATCCGTGGTCCCTCCCCCCCGGCCCCCTCCTGGGACTATGAGCAAAAGGCGGGAAAGAGGGTACATAATGCCGGAAAATGAAAGAGTAAGTGATGGGCTTCCCTTTGCAGTTAACTCCCCCCCCCCCCCCCCCCCGTGGCTGCCATTTTCAGTTTGCCGAAAAGCCGGAAAAAGCCGGATTTTTCGGGGTTTTTTATTTTTGGGATACTGGGGAGTCTCATCAGAGCCTTTCCAGTATCCCGAAAACCCAAAAAAACCCAAAATATTTTTTTTCCGGTTTTTCGGAAAGTCGAATGCACACCCCTAGTTAGGCCTTGGGTGATTTCTCCCCACCTTTTGTTCTGCAGAATTCAAAAGCTTGCACACCCTTTTGTGTTATTTTGTTTGGATTTAATAAAAGACATGACAGCACTTAGAAACATTACTGACAGCACTTTTTAATATTTAACTGCTAGTTGGATTCAACAAACACTGAACCCTTAGAGGGATTTCTCTGCTTCAGAAACCCAGCAAGATCAACTGTTTACTCATGTGCATTCTCTGTTTTGGGCCCCAATTTGCAGAATGGCCTGCTGGCTGAGGTCAGGAACTCTCCTGCTATTATGCAAAGTATGCAAATCTAAATGATTCAAGAGGGCTTTTCCCCACAGCCTCAATAAGGCTGTATTGTAACAAAATATTTCAGAAAGATGCTTTAATAAAGGGAGACTACTGTGTATAGTACGTACTGTCTGTTGCTGTATGTATTATCCTACAACATAATTTGTGCATCATGTCAGATGAATACAGGTTGTTTCAGATTTCTGCAACCCTAACCCTATTCCATTGCTGACTGGCTGTCCCATCTTTTGTATTGCATTGCCAGTTTGGTGTAGTGGTTAGGAGGGAGGGCTGGTCTTAAAGGTGCCACTGGACTGTTTTTGATTTCTAGCTATTGGGTGTGTGTGTGTGGAATGTGCAGATCTGCCCTCACAGAGAAGGAAGAGCTGGTACCTGAATATAACTTGGATTTAAAGGTGCCACTGGACTGTTGATTACTAGCTATTGGGTGTGTGTATGTGAGAGTCCTACAGAGTCAGTCAACAACAAGTGTCCTAAAGAAGGAAATCTTTATTGAAAAAGGTCTGTTGTGATCATCTGCACTTCTTGTGTTAGTAATGGCTGACACAGCCTCAAGCAGGACAATTATACAGAATTCAAAAAGGGGTCAGGTAAGGAATTGCAACCAATCACCAAATCAAAGAAAAGGCTCTCAAAATACTGGTTTATGGTTCCCAGGGAAAAAGCGAGAAGAATTAGAGGCAGACAGGAGAAGAGATACATGGGCAGGCACCAGCAGTCTCTCAAGGTCCGAGCAGCTTGGAGAGCGATAAGCGTGCGATGAGAAATATAACATAACATTCTACAGACCCGACGTCAAGGGTTCACTCATCCCACTTCTGGGCAGGAGGTGGCAGCATTAGCTGACAAGGGGATAATGTGTAGATCTGCCCTCACAGAGAAAGAAGAGTTGGTACCTGAATAAAACTTGGACTTAAAGGTGCCACTGGACTGTTTTTGATTACTAGCTATTGAGGCTATTTTGATTACTAGCTATTTTGATTACTAGCTATTGAGGTGGGGATGTGCAGATCTGTCAGAAAGGGCTTCCTCTCACCTGCCAGCTGCAGTGGCTTCGTTGTCCTCCTTGCTGCCCCGACCAGGTCAGAATACTGGGGGCAGTGTGCGCACGTGCCTTGCCTTGGCGACACGCCAGAGCTGGGCTTGGCAGGCAGCCATGGGACTTACATACACTGGCTGGCCCTAACAGGTGGTAGGAAGGTGGAAGGGCAGGCTCCTGTCTGCGGCCGGCTGAGCAGAGCACAGCCAAGGCGGAGCTTCTGGTCTCCACGCTCCCCTCCACCTACCCCACTCCTGGCAGGGCAAACTTCCCCCTCAGGCAGGCCTTCCTGCCTCGCTCCTCCTCCTGTCCCCAAGGGCGGCTGAAGGGATGCTGCTGGAAGTTTCTCTAAGCTGCCCTCCACCCAGCCCTCCACCTGATCTGGGGCAGTGCCCCGAAGGGCTGGTAGGCGACAACAGATTGCTACTTGGGTTGCCAGAAATGGGGGCGGTGGGGGAGGCTGCAGCAGGGGCAGGCTTCTTACTGCCGGAGCGGTGCTCTGCCTCGGCAGGAACAGAGTTCTGGTTGAGAGGATGAAGGCCAGGAACAGACTAAAACAAAAGTCCCATGGCACCTTTAGGACTAATAACATTTATTTCAATATGACCTTTGTGAGTGACTCCTCACTTCCTCAAAACTGGGAAGAACTGGTATTTCTGTTTAAAGGGAAGATAAGAAGTTGGGGCAGGAGATGAGCTAGGAGGTGAGTGTGAATTCCATTCTCTTTCAAGTGTAAATTCTCTGTGTAAATGATTTGAGTGGGATAAGCCATTACAAAGAGATAAGTAAAGTGATGAAGTCAGCTCAGAATGATGGGTCTGTAACTTTAGTTTACTTCACTGTTGATGATAACAGGTTTGGCACACTGGGGAATCTGTGGTATGTTTCTGGGCAGAGTAGATCACAACACAAAAAAAAGAAAGAATGGAGGAGTCGGTATTGGGTGAAGGGGATGAAGATTATAGAGAAAGTAGACAGGAGCTATAAAGAAGAACAAAAGAATAAAACATTTTGTTTTTCACTGCCATACTTCAAGATATAAATCCTGTTCATTTTTTAAAATACAGAAACATTTGTTCCTATCCTACACTCCAACAGACCAGCCTGGGGATGAAAATATTTCTTTTCCCTTTGACTTCAGGTCATGGTCTTGTATTTGTGAAGGCTTTTTCTTTAAGTTACTCACTTGCCTGGAGAAGAAAACTTCTGTTTTGATGTGATTGCATGTTTTTCGTAGTTCAAGGGGGAATCTTCAGTTTTGCAGTCATCATTACCTTCCTTTCAATTACCAGAAAGACCATCATCAGCTTGGCAGAGTCCCCGTGGAATTCCAGAGTCCACAAGAAAAATGAATGAGATCATCCTTGGAAAATGGCATAAATCTACCCCACAGCTTTTCGAACAGGGACCAGGGACTAGAAACAGATCAGGGATGGTACGATTTCTGGTAGCAGTGTGAACGTTCACTCATCTGAGGGTGCTGTAATCACAGATACTCTGAGGACTGTGTTGTAGGTAGTAAAAATAGACTCTGTTTCTGGAGAGAACATTTGAGCTCAGGATGGTGGCATTTGTGTTGTTGAAGCTGTTCTTCCTTTCTCACAAGGTTACGAAGGCTCATGTTCAGTGCAGGATCACAGAGCCACACCCTCCACTTCCACAGTATCATCAGTCAGGAGACCTCTTAGTTGGTGTTGTTGCTTCTCTGAGCTTCAATATCAATGAAATAAAATTTGATGACTATTCCCAGCTGGCATCGTTTGAAGACCTAATGTAAGCAGTTATTTTTCAAGGTGATTTCCCCTTTCTTTATGGTCACCAGGGTCATCCACCCTAGAAGCAATGGTCTAGTATATATTTTGCATAATGTGACCATACTTGTTGGCCCAGTATTGCACCACCATTAGCCCTTCCCCTCTGTACTTCTTCCTGCTACCCCATGAAAACATATAGACTGAGTCAGACTAGTGGTCCACCTATCTCAGTAGGATCTTCTCTGTCTGGTACTGTTGTCTCTGTCAGAAAAAGGGCTTTCCTGTGACTAGTTACCTGTAATCTTTTAATTGGCCATGATAGGGACATGCAAAATATGCATGCTGTACAACTTAGCCATACCCATTCCCCCTGGCTTAAATCAACCTGCTGAATACCAATGAATGGGTCAGTGAATAGTCTGTTGAAAATGGGCTCCGTGTTTGCAGATGGTGAATATGACATGAGTCACACTGAGGGTGTTCAAGCATCCCTCTTCAGTATATAAAATGTATATGTCATATTTAGAAATGATAAAATTAATATCAGCTCTAAGGAACCATAGCTACCAATTCATGGTATAAAGCTTCCCCAACCATCGAACACTGGTCTTCCCAAGCAAACCTGGCCAGGTACTGAAAACTGTTCGAGTGTACCCATAAAGAACCAAACAACATCAGCCATGGTGGTGACTAATACTGTTTCACATTAAAACCCCCCAACAACCCTGTAGAGGAACTAGACTGAAATGGAATAAAGAAATACAACTGGGGACCCACAACAAAACATTGTGTGATGTGTTATAGTTTGAATTGTGTGTTAATTTACAGTGCCACCCTGCTAAACCATATGGAAAGGCTAAGACACATGATAATGAATCACAGTGTTGGCTGTAGGGTTCCAAATGCATCAGTTTACCACTCTTGGATATATGGTACTACTTCTCCTTGTTGGAGGTGTTCCATCACTGGTTTCAAATACTGTGGCAGTTTCTGCCACTTGTGGGAGATTGCAACACTCTGTATTTTCATTTGGTTCATGGTAAAAATGGATTGAGTTTTCTACTGGCAATCTTCCATCTCTGAAAGGCATAACTCCTCAGATAGTAAGTCTAGGTGCCTCAAAATTGACTGCTGGCTTCAGGATGATTGTGGGAGTTGCAATGCCAGACATGGAATGAATCAGAACATCCTGACTCAGGTTATCTCCAGAATCCCCATGCTATTTGCAAGGGAAGCTAAGGTTGTCTGTGTGTGGCAGTCATCACGCATCAGAAAATAGATCTGGACAATTCAAAGTTAGTTACCCACTTCAAAACGATAGTGAGTGTTGCAGTGCCAATAACAAAATTAACTGGACCATGCTGGCCCTGGATTATCACTGCAGCGCTGCCCCCATGCTGTTTCATAATGGAACCCAATGTTTTCTGTCTGGCAGGAATAACTCATAAGAAAATATGTCTCAGAGCCTCACTGTTATCCACCAGCTTCAGGCTGATGCTGGGATGTGCAGTCCCCAAAATGAAGAGGGTTGGAGACATCCTGGCACAGTTTAGCTCTCGAACATCCCTCTGCTATTTGCAATGGGAGCAAAGTACTTATGGGAAGCCAGCAAGGGGAAGCAGCACAGACAGGAATGGTGGAAAATATCCCCTCTGTGACAAAATGAAGGGGGTTTAATAACTTCTCTGACCTATCAGAACCTATGTGGTATAGTTGTTAGCGGGGCTATTTTGGGGCAGGAATGCACAGGAACGGAATTCTGACTGGCTTCTGAGTTGGCCATGCCTACAGCCCCCCCGCCCCGGTTCCCCAGGTGCCTTGCAAGCCACCTGAGGAAGCTGAACCTGGGAGGGAGCTGCGCTGTCAGGGTTGTGGCCTAATATGCTAATGTGTTTCTGCTGTTGGGTGTGGCCTGTTATGTTAATGAATCCCTGCTGGGCTTTTTCTACAAAAAAAAGCCCTGATTGTTAGAGAATGTCAGAGTAAGATCTAAGAGATCCAAGTTCAAATCCCCAGTCTGCCACAGCAGCTTACTGGCTGACCTCTAGCTATATACACGTTCTCAGCCGCAAGTTCCTCACAGGCTTGTTGTAGTGAAGAGACAATTCAATACAGGAGAACGATGTGAGCTGCTCTGGGTACCCATCGGGGCGAAAGGCAGGGTATGTTATAAATCTAACCTTGTTTACAATTGGCAGGAAAGGATGATCATTCTAGCTGTTGCTTCATCCTTTATTGCTGCAATTCTTCCCGCAGGAGGCAGGACTGTTTATTCAGCTGTCAAACTATTGTTCATTATAATGAGTGCAGCGGGTTATGGGGTTGGTGAGCAGGCATTCCTCTAGTACATAATAAAAACCAAAGGAGATGCAGAGTTGGGTGTGATGAATTTCAAATGTGTGTCGCATTTTTATGATGTACCATGCAACTCTCATTCCAGAGTCGTTCCTAAGAATTACCAGCACATCCTGGCATTGGCCTTTGCAGTAAAGGAGATCAACGAAAACCCTCAGATCTTACCCAATGTCTCCTTGGGTTTCCAGATCTATGACAGCTATTTCAATGCAAGATGGACATATGATGTCACAATGCGACTTACATCTTCAGAAGACCCATTTGTCCCCAACTACAGATGTGTCACCCAAAATAATCTGGTAGCCGTCATTGGAGGGCTGGACAGTGACATCTCATTTCATGTTGCAACTATCCTGGGCGCCTACAAGATTCCACAGGTTAGACGTGCTTGTCTGCAGTAGGGGAATTTAACATCTCACTGACCGCTTATTTCTTTTCCCCAGAACTGATTGTGGAGTTCAAAAAATAAATAACCAGACAGGCCTTACTATTTATATGAAAACCCCCACCACCTTGTCTTAATTTTGCATTTGTAACCAAGAATTAAAAATTGGAAGGGTATCCAGATGTAATTCATGTGGATAGTCAAGGACATGTAAAGCAGTAATAGCTCTATAGGAGGGGATCTTCATATAAACATTCCTCACAATATTGCAACTGTGTTCAAAGGTTCAAGAGTTCCCCAGCACACAGCTAGCTACCCTAGATATAACTGAAGCAAAACCAAAGACCTATCAATCTCATCCGCCTGCTCAGACCAGCAGCACCTGGAACCTGTGCCCCGGCCCCTGAAAAAGTTAGTATGGCTTTGGCAGCCAGTGCCCGCCCACTGACCGAGGAGCACATGTGGAGCCTGTGGCTGCCCCTTGCCTGCTCCACTCCCCATTGGCATATAGTTTGGGGGGGGGGGCTGGTGTTGATGGTGCCTGAAGAGAAAGCTTTGTCCCCCCTCCCTTCCCCTTCCCCCCTGCAGTTGGCTCGGAAACTCGGGCAACCTCTCTGGAGGGAGCTCGGCTTGGATGTCCTGTTTCCTGGTGCTCTCTCTCTCTTTAAAAAGAAATTATTTATCTTGACACACTCCTTCCCCTGGAACATGACAGACTTTAAGCAAACTTTGGGGCACCACCGACAACTGGGTGAGGCAGCTGGTGCCTGGGGAGCGAGCAGAGGGGGGTGGGTGGGAGGAGGGATTGGGGGCCAATTCCTGCTTTTTGGTGGCTGGGCTTCATGGGAGCCCCACAGTGGCACCCACCCTCCTCCCCACTCGCCCTGCCGCAGCCCTCTCCGCACAATGCACTGGCTGGGATGCCTCTCAATTCGGCTGCTGGCTGGTAGTGGCGACACTGGTGCTGCGGGGCAGGGCTATGATGAGGAGGAGCCCAAGCTGGAGAAGGCAAAGGTAAGCAAGTGCCCTGCGAGGGGGGAGAAGCCCAGGGGTCATTTCGAGCAGGAGCTCGGGGGAGCTCAGCTCTGGGAGTTGGTGCCAGCCCCCCCCCCCCCACAGTGAGGGAATGCCTGCTTGTGTCATAGCTGCAGCAAAATGACCCCATCCCCTGGAAAGGTCCTTGTTCCTGCGACCAGCCTTATGAAGGCTTCAGCCACCACTGAAGCTATCCTCCCAGAATAGTGGTATTTCTGAGGCTTGGATTAGTAGCTGTCCCTTTCTTTCTTTCTTTCTTTCTTTCTTTCTTTCTTTCTTTCTTTCTTTCTTTCTTTCTTTCTTTCTTTCTTTCTTTCTTTCTTTCTTTCTTTCTTTCTTTCTTTCTTTCTTTCTTTCTTTCTTTCTTTCTCTCTTTCTTTCTTTCTCTCTTTCTTTCTCTCTCTCTCTCTCTCTCTCTCTCTCCCTCTCCCCCTCTGTCTCCCTCTTCTTCTGACATACTTCTGGTGATGTCAGGTGGTTTAGCATGTGCAAATAAGTTATGCTAATGAGTTATGCTAATGAGCTCCTACACCTCTTTTTCTACAAAATGACCCCTGGAGAAGCCCTTTGGCTAACCTGCAGACCTGAGGTGGCTTCATTTCCCTGGGCATTGTCATGTGATCAAAGAGCAGCAGGGGAGAAGGTACCTTTCCACCCACACCTTTTGTGTGTGGCCTGGAGACAGATGTCCAGTGCACTCACTCCCTTTTCAGTTGGAAGACAGAGGTCAGGGTAGCCACTGCAGAGCTGACCACTGCAGAGTGTCTGTTCCCACAAGAGGTTTGGGGTTGTTGGCAGTGTTCCCTCTAAGCTAAGTTAGTGTGAGCTAGCTCACAGTTTTTTAGCCTCTGGCGCACACATTTTTGTCTTCACTTGGGAAGGATGGCTTCAGAGCAAACTAATTTATACAGCAGCCAGATGGCTCACTAACAACTTTAATGCCAGTAGCTCACAAAGGAGGATTTTTGCTCACAGGACTCCACAGCTTAGAGGGAGCATTGGTTGTTGGTTGTTGCTTTTGTGCTGCTAACAGACTAACATGACTACTACTTATCTTGAGCTGTCAAGATCATCCAGTTTATTTTATGGCAAGTAGCGATTTAAACTTGAGTCTTTCTGGCCCTAGTTGATCTACTACACCACACTGGCAGTCCCAAATGATGCCTGCATGCCTAGTATGCTTTTATCTAATCTGCTGAGGAGCTCAGAGAACTGTAAATATTCATTCTGGTTAAGTGTGCGGACTCTAATCTGGGAGAACTGGGTTTGATTCCCCACTCCTACACTTACACCTGCTGGGCAAGCCATAGTTCTGGCACAGCTGTTCCTGAAAAAGAGCAGTTTCTGTCAGAGCTCTCTCAGCCCCACCTACCTCACAGGGTGTCTGTTGTGGGGAGGGGAAGGGAAGGGAAAGGAGTTTGTAAGCCGCTCTGAGACTCCCTTGGGTAGTGAAGGGTGGGGTATAAATCCAATCTCCTCTTCCTCCCTTCACAACAACCCTGTGAGGGAGAGAAGCCCATGGTCAGAGTTGTGGCAGAGCAGGGACTTGAAACCTGGGTTCCTAGATTCCAGTCCAATGCTCTGAAGTGCCACCCTAGAACCGGACTGCAACACATAGATCTTTTCCTTTTGAGGGATCTCTACTTTTTTACAGTAATTAAAAAGAATTTGCTTTTATTTAGAGTAAGGCAAGGGTTGCAAACCCCTGGGAGGGAGGTGGGGAGCTGCCTCCTGTTCCTTAGGGAGCACATTAACAAAAATGAAAGTCTCCCTGGTATGGAGAAGCCTCATATTGTAAGTTTATTTAGTTCACCAGAGTGATGATGTTTCCATCAACAGGAAATTAGTAAAAGGCAAATGCTTATTGTGAAAGGACAGGAGGAAGAACAATGATAAGCTGCCTGTTCCTGGGCAGCTAAGCATGGGATGCTAGTGGTGTGATCTCGTTCTGCTTTCTACATGATCTCTTTGCTACATGGAATCAGGGCTTTGCTGCTGCATTTCAAGTGGACTTGGGTCGGGATCCTTGTTATGGATGACAACAATGGAGAAAGGGTTATGCAAAGATTGTCCTCAATATTTCCCCAGCATGGTATTTGTATTGCTGTGATAGAAAGAAGTCCCAGGTCAAATTTTGTTTCTGGGATTTCAGATATGATGTACCAGGGAGAAAAAATATCTAATACCATCACAGAGAGCAAAGCCAATGTAATTGTGTACTTTAGAAAATCTTATTCTTTCAATCATTTGAGATGGTTGCCCTACCTGTCAGATGGACACCAAGGAAACAAAGGTAATGGGTGGATTCTGTCGGCCCAGATGGAACTTGTTTCAATGCTCTATCAAAGGACTTGGGATACAGACATACTCCACGGTGTTCTGTCCTTCACGGCTCACTCCAATGATCTCCCAAAGTTTCAAAAGGGCTCCCGGGGGGGGGGGGGGGAATCTAGCCAGTACCCCTCCCGTTTGCTGAGGTTGCGAGCCGCTCCATGCAGAGCTCCACTGGAGCATGCCTGCCATTAAGCCACCAAAACCGTAAGCTAAATGTATCATTTCTATATTATTATGCCATTAAAGGTGTCTGAATCTGTCTCTATCTTTAGCTCACCTATGGCTCTGCTCCAGTAACAATGGACAACTCTCCAGGCTATTCCATTTACCAGATAACCCCAAATGAAGCACTTCAGTATGTTGGAATCAGAGCTTTGCTGCTGTATTTCAAGTGGACTTGGGTCGGGATCATTATTATGGATGACGACAATGGAGAAAGGGTTGTGCAAACTTTGTCTTCAATGTTTTCCCAGTATGGTATTTGTATTGCCCTGGTAGAAAGAACTCCCAGGTCAAATTTTGTTTCTGGGATTTCAGACATGATGGACCAAGGAACAAAAATATATGATAAAATCATGGAGAGCAAAGCCAATGTATTTGTGGGGTTTGGAAAATCTTACTCTGTCAATGATTTGAGATGGTTGCCGCAACTGTCAGAGGGACAACAGGAAATCAAAGGTAAAGTGGGGATTCTTTCAGCCCAGATGGAACTCGTTTCAATGCTCTACCAAAGGACATGGGATACTGACATACTCCATGGTGTTCTCTCCTTCATGACTCACTCCAATGATCTCCCAAAGTTTCAGAAATTTATTGAGAACAGAAACCCTTCCAACACAAAAGGAGATGGTTTTATACGGGACTTCTGGCACCATGCTTTTGGCTGCGCATTCCAGGATGGCGGTGTCTGCACAGGGGAAGAGAAGCTGGAAAGCCTCCCTGGGCATATTTTTGAAATGAGCATGACTAGCCACAGCTACAGCATCTACAGTGCTGTCTATGCCGTGGCCCATGCTGTACATGCCATGCATTCATTGCACAGCAAGCACAAGACAGTGCTGAATGGAAGAGGACTGAATCTTCCTGGGCAGGAGCAATGGCAGGTAAGGCCTGAAGAAGCAAAGACGGGAAAACATTTCAGCAGGTATCACAAGAGGCCAAAGTCTGGGTAGTAAACAGTCTCCTCACATTCTTCCTGGGCTTCCACTCTCATTTCCCCTTATCTTTCCTTGTTTCATATTTTAGTCAGCAGTCCCTGTTTTCCTCTGTGGCCTCTGAACTTGAAGTGTTCACTTTTGGCAATACTTTTCAATCCATACACAGTGCAGTCTTAGGAAAAGTTATACCCTTAAGTCACTGAGTTCAATAGATTTAGGAGGGTGTTGGCTCCATTCTGATATCTGTGTGCAGCCATATATGTAGCATGATTTTTACAGTGTCAGATATGTAATGCACAATCTTCATATTGTTGCCCAACATGAAGTTCAATGGAAACTGATTTGGTAGTGTCGGAAAAGTTACAGGCTGGATTATTGTTGACTTGCTTACTTGAGGCGAGCATGTGACATCATACTCTCAATGAATCTGAAAAATATCACTAATGAACAAAAGTACACTAATCTGAACCCAAGAAAAATTCCTGCACATAGCACCAGTAGCTAGTGATGTTGTGATCTTCACCATGAGTGAGTTTGCCAGCAAATTTAACAAATTGAGAGGAGTCTACCGAGTTGGTCCTGAGATTACTAAACCCACTGACTTCCATAAACAAAGGCGCCATCTACATATTAAAAATGTCTTGTGTTTGTTAGTGAACAATGTGGAAGTGGATTCAGCCTCCCCCTGAACTATTTTTGTGTTCTTAAACTCTCCCAGGGAGCTGCTGTTGGCTACATTCTGATATTTGTGTGTGGCCATAAATGTAGCATGATTTTTACAGTGTCACAGGTGTAATGCACAGTCTTCATATTGTTCCCCAACATGAAGTTCAATGGAAACTGATTTGGTAATGGCAGAAATGTTACAGGCTGGATTACTCTTGACTCACTTACCTGAGGTGAATATCGGAGGTGAATCACAATATTACTAATGAGCAGAAGGACTCTAAGTTTTATGGATAATGTTTTATGATTTTATTCTGTATCTAATCTGTTGGTAGCCACCCTGAGCCTGCCGTAAGGTGGGGAGGGCAGGATCTAAATCCCCAAAATAAATAAATAAATAAATAATCTGAATGCAAGAAAAACTCCTGCACATAGCACCAATAGCTAGGGATGGTGCAATCTTCACCCTGAACGAGTTTACCAGCAAATTGAACACAATCCATTGAGATAAGTCTCGTGAGTTTGTCCTGAGATTAGTATGTTGGTACAGCAAACATCCTGAATGTCTTCCAAACTTGTGGCTGGGTTGGGGAGAATGGTGGGAAAGGAGTGGCTCTTTTCAGCATAGCAGTACGTGGCAGCAATACACTATGAAGCTTCAAGTCATAGGCTTGCCTGTAACACCAGTGGGCCTTTTGCCATCTAAAAAGTGGGACAGTCCACACTAAGGCTGGGGGGAAAGTGAATAATTACACAGGTCAGCTGTTAGCAAATAAAACTGAACTTAACTCAATGTTTGGGTCTCGTCTTCATTTCAGGAGCAGGCAATCAAGGATCCAACCCACCAGGGCCCAGTTGCTATCTTTTCCATTTTTTCTCCTTTCCCTACTTATTTATTTATTTATTTAATACCCTGCCCTACTCCCCAGATGGGTTTAGGGTGGCTTCTAGCTCCATGACTTTTTTCCCCTAGCTCCATGACTTCTTCAGAGGGCTTGCATTTAACGACAGCGCTGGAAACAAAATTTCATTGAATGAGAATGGGGAGCTGGTAGCTGGATATGACATTATGAATTGGGTTTTTTCCTCAAACCAATCCTTTCACAGAGTGAAGGTTGGGACAATGGATGCTCAGGCTGCTCCAGAACAAGCACTCACCATCAAGGATGAAGCTATAACATGGCCAAGTTGGTTTAACCAGGTAAGGATCCACTGAAGTCTAAGACATCTTTTAACTCTAGATGAGCACTGAGTCTCAGATCTGGGGGCAAAAGACTTTCACTGGACACTAGTATGCTTTCAGTGATCTGGTTTTGCCATAAAAATGCTTTTTCCTCCAGGCGGATATAACATAATGAGGTAAAAATCCCATTAGTTTTTGCAAAGGGGTCTGATCCAGAGAAGCACCGAAGTGGAGCACTCTAGAAATTCTTACTCTGGTGCAAACAACAGGCCACAGGGGAAAATGTTTACTTCCCCACCGTCAGATAAGGGCTGAGGGTAACTCCCACCCATAACAAAAATGTTGTGGATGTTTTCCCTCAAAGATGATGCCTCAGTGGGGAATGCTTGCCTCACTAGAGTCAGATATGTGCTGAGGGAAAAACAAAGGAACAAACCGAAATAACAAAAATATTGTGTAATGGTAATGTTTTCCTTCAAGTCAATGCCGGATTTCTAACATTTATGCTTCAAAACATAGCTTTTATTGTTTCAAATATAAAATAAGAGGAATGCTTTTATAAAGTATCTTGTGTAAGTTACTCAGAATGGAAAGGGAGGATCAGCTTCAAAGAAACATTCTAGGCCATGTGAAGCTATGCACCTGGGCTAGGGATGCTGTGACACATAGTGTCTTCTGCCACCACAAACACCCTGGTGAGCATGGTGACATTCTAATACTACATCTAATACTAATCTAATACTACATCTAATACTACATTCTAATACTAATACTACAAAAATGCTTTGCTATGGATAGCAGATACACTTTAAACACAACTCAATATGCATGTAAGTTTTTTCCATATTTTGTAATAAAATTTCAGATAATAATTTCGAATATAATCTTTCTCATCTGTCATTTTCGTTATGAGGCACAGCCGATTTCTGTGTGTACTGAGAACTGCCATCATGGATACAGCAAGAAAGTGAAGGAGGGAGAGCAATTTTGCTGCTATGAGTGCATCCCATGTCCAAAAGGAAAGATTTCAGACCAGGAGGGTAAGAAACATACACTCTGATCAGTCCACTTGACTGCAGCGTATAGGAACGTGCTTTTAAAACCATCAGCATATGATGATTACCTAGGTTCACATGCTGAACATTGATTGAAAGGGTGGGGAGTTATGTGCTGAGAGGAAGCAGCTGGTCATCAGGATATAATTTGGTGTGTATATGTTTGAAAGGATTCCCTGTCCTGAAGGAATAATGATGGAAAGTTCTGATGAGATAAAGCCATCTTTCTGTGTTGGAACTGAGTGGTTCACTGCTATTCCAACACTGGAATTGTTCCTTGAAACTGACATTTCACCAATAATATGAAGTTTAATGAGTCTTCTTTGAAGGCTGCTTAGAGTCTCTAGATGAAACTGATGAAGGGCATGTGTGCCTTAATAACCATGGCTGACAATATTCATTCAAGCAATATTCAGTGATAGCCGTTGACATCATTGTGGCGCCTCTAGATCAACAAAGCTCTAATTTTTTAGATCCTAGTGCTTTGGGGAATACTGTGTAGCATACAGAGGCCGAGGACAGACTATTGTTCTGCCGCGCTACAGGAGTGTGGCAGAACAAGGTGGGGGGGGGGAACTGCCCCACAGCACCGCGTTCAGATGCCGCCACAAGGAAGCCGCCCACAGTGTCCACACTGCGGGTGGCTTCCGGTGGTGGCAGCAGAATGCCGCACAGCTCCGCCTGCCTGCACACGTTCACACCCGCCGGAAGCTGGTGGAACGCGAGTGCAGCTGCTGGGACACCACTTGGAAGTGGTGTCCGGCTGCTGCGGGAGAAGTGTGCCACTGGACAAGGTGAGTCCGGGGCACCTCCGCGGGGCAGATGTGGCAGTCTGGATGCCCACTGCCAGTCTGTCCTCAGCCAGAATTTCAGTTCTCATCATCATCTTCCTGCCCACATTTCAAAAAATTAGCAGTTCTGGACTTTCAGTTTCAAGCACTTTAATGGCGGGCACTTCTCTCTGCAACTGCAGGAGAGGCGACCTGCTCTCGGCAGGTTGAAGGGGTCCTGGATTGGCGCCGGATCCCCAGGGAGCCTAGGAAAGGGTCCCTGCCTGGGGTGCTTGAAGGTAGCCTCTCCCTGCGGTGGTGATAGTGGGATTGAGGCTCCTTTTTACCCCTAGAGGTTTGCCTGCCAGAGGAGGCCCTCGGGCTAATAAAAGCACTGCCGTGAAGCTGCAGAAAATGTAAGCGGAGAGAGGTGATGATCTACCAGATACGCAATGGCAGAATCGTGAGTCTCCTGATCTTTTGATATGAAGCGTTAAAGGGTGGGCTGGGAGGATTGGATTCCCCCCACCCCCTCCCTCGTAACTTACTCGGAGACTTTCCCACTGTCTTGTTGCTGTTTTGGAGGCGTTATAAATGAATTGGAGAGCTGGATCGCATACAGCAGAGGGAGAGCTTGCGAAAGGCATTGGTGTGACAAATCGAGAATGTCTCCTTTGTGATCTCTTAGCTAACTGTAAACAAATGGCAGCTGCAGGAAGAATGGCGGGCAGGGCATCGCCAAAACCTGGAAGCTCGACTTTAAAAAGTGGATCTGAGCTGAATGCAGTATTGACTGCGACCCCTAGTGGACCAACTGGCTTCAATCAACACTAAACTGGAAATGATGCAAACCGAGATGAGGGAGTCAAACAAAAAGCAGGAAAAGCTCCAGCAGGAACTCTTGGATGTCAAAACAGCGGTTGAAAAAAACTACTCAAAACTGCAAAGAATTGAAAAAGAGAAGTCTTTTCAAAGTGACAACGTATTAATGCTTCAAATGGATCGATCAAACTACTTCCTGAGATTTCAGAACGTCCCTGAGTCAAAAGGTGAGAATCTGAAGAAAACATTAAGTGAGGCACTGGCACCTCTGACAGGATGGCAAGCAGTGGAAATTCAAAGCGACATGGATATGACTTACAGGACATATCCAGAATATGTTAAAAAGAAGAGATTGCCAGGTGAGATTGTGGTGAGATTCTCAAAAAGATCAACCAGGGATCTGGTGTTAAAAGCTACAAATGGAACTGTTCTGAAGATACAGGAAGAAGAAATAAGAGTTCTAAAAGACATTCCATTTGAAATAAGAAAGAGAAGGAAAGCGTATAGGAGTTTGGCTTTATGGTTGCAGTCAGAGACTATTCCTTATAAATGGGGTATTCCAGAGGGAATGCTGTTCAGCTATAAAGATAAGAAATTTAAAATAGACTCCATTGAACAAGCAAGAACATTTTTGGAAAAGCACGAAAAGAAGAAAGTAGAGACTGAACCAGATGACTCACTGGCAGAGCAGAAGAGTATGTATGGATTTGAAAACTCAAAGATTGAAGATGGAGAAGATTCAGACTCTAAGAAAGGGGCGGCCACCCCTAGGAAGAAGAAAGACAAGAAGAAAGGAAGAGAATCAAAGGAGAAATAGTTTTATAAGTGTTTTTTTTTCTTTGCTGTAATAACACACCAAGCCTTGTAATCTTAAAATTTAGTATAGATTGCTTATTCTGATGTATGTAGTCCAGGGATCCAACGTTATATTTTTATTTGTAAACAGCAAGAATGAATTAGTAATGTATGCCAAGAAATAATTTAGTTTTTCAGTAACTAAAGATGTTAGTATTATTAGCATTACGAACGCATTTTCTGTATACCTTAGGGTAGGATAGTGTGTAGATTTTAATATAGGTGTAGGGATTAAAATGCAATAAAAAATCTTTTTTAAAAATTAGCAGTTCTAAGGGGAAAGAATGTAAGTAGGAGACAGTTCCATTGTGCTGGTATGTTTTACCCCAGATTTTGAATAAACCTCAATTTTTCATTTTCAGACATGAATGACTGCTATAAATGCACAGATGAAACCTTTCCAAGCAAAAGCCAGGATTCCTGTGTTCCCAAGTATATCACCTTCTTGTCTTATGAAGAACCCTTGGGACTCAGCTTAGCCTTTTTGGCTCTTTCTCTCTCTTTGATCACAGTTGTGGTGTTGGGTACATTTGCAAAGCATCACAACTCTCCAATTGTCAAAGCCAACAATCGGAGTCTCTCCTACACTCTTCTCCTCTCCCTTCTGCTCTGCTTCCTTTCTGTTTTGCTATTCATTGGCCAGCCTAAGAGAGTGACCTGCTTTTTACGACAACCTGCTTTTGGCACCATCTTTTCAGTGGCTATTTCTTGCATCCTGGCAAAGACCACCACTGTAGTCCTGGCTTTCATGGCTACCAGACCAGGAAGCAGGATGAGGAAATGGGTGGGGAAAAGCCTGGGCAACTCCATTATTCTTTCCTGCTCCCTTGTCCAGGGAGGAATTTGTGCTGTGTGGCTGGCAACCTCTCCTCCATTCCCAGATGTCGACATGCACACAGTCACTGAAGAAATTATACTGCAATGTAATGAGGGTTCTGTGACTCTCTTTTACTGTGTTTTGGGGTATATGGGTTTCTTGGCCATTGTTAGCTTCAGTGTGGCTTTCCTTGCCCGGAAGCTCCCTGATACTTTCAACGAAGCCAAGTTTATCACCTTCAGCATGTTGGTGTTTTGCAGTGTGTGGTTATCCTTCTTCCCAACTTACCTCAGCACGAAGGGAAAATCCATGGTATCTGTGGAGATCTTCTCTATTTTAGCCTCCAGTGCTGGTTTGCTTAGTTTAATTTTTTCTCCTAAATGCTATATAATTTGGCTAAGACCTGAGTTAAACAATAGGGAAGGATTAGTAAGGGGGGAAAGTCAAAACACATAACTGTTATTTTCCTTCTCAACTAATGCAGGGATATGTTTGCTCACCTAAGAATGTTTTTGACAGTTTTCTTCTCAGCAGCTGTCCCATCAAAATCTTTGCTGTAGTTGTGGTTTTATGGCTATTGAATTGGGAAGCAGCATGAGGAAGTAGGTGGATTAAAGGACTGGGTAATTCTATCATGCTTTGCTATTGTCTTTTGGCTTGTAATGTATCACCCATTTCCACGTATTGACATGCATTTAGTGCCTAAAATTGTACTGGGGTGTAATGAGGAGTGGTATCGATCATTACATTTTACATTGCCTTAACTCCAAACTAAATGTGGTGTCTGAGATGAGTATGGTGCAGTCATGGCAAATGCTGGTGTGCAGCTGGGCTGATCATACCAATGTGGCTATTAAAGAGAAGGATATGCTCCTCAGCCAATTCAAGGCCCAAAATGCTTTTGTAACATTAGTCCCCTTTTAACCCCCCCCCCCCTCTGCATCATGGATAGGTGAATAACTACTATCCAATTTCATAGAATCATAGAATCACAGATTTGGAAGGGGCTGTACTGGCCATCTAGTCCCACCCCCTGCTCAATGCAGGATCAGCCTAGAGCAACCCTAACAAGTGTTTGTCCAGCCACTTCCCCGGGGGGGAAGCACACCACCTCCCTAGGCAGCTGATTCCAGTGTTACACAACTCTTTCTGTAAAAAAGTTTCTCCTAAGATCCAGTCGGTACCTAACTGCTCTTAATGTAAACCCATTATTGTGAGTCCTATCCTCTGCTGCCAACAGGAACAACTCCCTGGCCTTCCTCTCAGGGACAGCCCTTCAAAGACTTGAAGAGAGCAATCATGTCCCCCTCAACCTCCTCTTCTCCAGAATAAACATTCCCAAATCCCTCAGCCTTTCTCATAGGGCTTGGTCTCCAGGCTCCCTATCACCCTCATCACTCTCCTCTGCACCCCCTCCATACTATCCACATCCTTTTTGAAATGAGGCTATCAGAACTGCACACAATTCTCCAGAATATACCATTCTTGAGCAAGGTGATTGAATGAGTGGTGCGTGTCCAATTTCAGGGATTCCTGAATAAAGCAGATTGTTTGGCTCCATTCCAATCTGGTTTCAGGCCTGTTCTTTGAGGGAGTGAACAAACATGTGGACAAGGGGAACCAAATAGATGTTGTTTACCTTGACTTCCAGAAAGTTTTTGATAAAGTTCCTCATCAAAGCCTCCTAAGTAAACTCAATAGTCATGGGATGAAAGGACAATTCCTTTTGTGGATTAAAAGCTGGCTAATTTAAAGGAATGAGTATAAATGGGCAATTTTCTCAGTGGAGAGAGGTAAGCAGTGGGGTACCACAGGGATCGGTACTCGGTCCGATGCTTTTTAACTTGTTTATTAATGATTTGGAGTTGGAAGTAAGCCGTGAAGTGGCTAAATTTGCAAATGACAGGAAGTTGTTCAGGGTGGTGAGAATCAGGGAGGATTGTGAGGCACTCCAAAGAGATCTGTCGAGGACAGGTGAGTGGGCATCAATGTGGCAAATGGGGTTCAATGTGGCCAAGTGCAAAGTGATGCACATTGGAGCAAAAAATCCTAATTATAAATACATGTTGATGGGGTCCAAACTGGTGGAGACTGACCAAGAGAGAGATCTTGGAGTCATAGTAGATAACTCAATGAAAATGTCAAGACAGTGTGCGACTGCAATGAAAATGGCTGACACGATGCTTGGGGCTATTAGGAAGGTAATTGAAAACAAATCAGCCAGTATCATAATGCCCCTCTATAAATCGATGGTGCGACCTCATTTGGAGTACTGTGTAAAGTTCTGGTCACCACACCTCAAAAAAAAAATTATAGCATTAGAAAAAGTGCAGAAAAGGGCAACTAGAATGATAAATGGGTTTAAATACTTTCCCTACGAAGAAAGGTTGAAGTTCTTGGGGTTCTTCAGCTTGCAGAAACGATGGCGGATGGGTGACATGATCGAGATTTATGCATGGGATAGAGCAGGTAGAGAAAGAAGTCCTTTTCTCCTTTTCTCCCTTTCTCATAATACAAGAACTGGTTGGCACTCCATACAATTCCCCTAGCACATGCGCAGACTTTAGTTCTTATGTTTCAGGCTCATGAGAGTTTCTTAAGCTTTTCACAGTGACCAGTTGGCCTTCTTCAAATTTATTGAATATTGGCTCCAGATAATACAATAAATACTAAAATTAGAACCAACTAGAAATTGTTTTATAATAAATATCTGTGACTCAAGACAGAGATATGATACAGAGGCCTCATTTTAAATATGTTGTGCTCTGGTCTTGTACACGTATCTTGAACAATACTTCAGCTGTGTGTCTTTCTCTTCTGGTCCTTTCAAGTCTTCACTCTTTTCTGCCAGTAACATGGTGTCATCTGCATATCTCACATTCTTAATGTTCCTTCCACCAATTTTCATCTAAATCTAGTACAGTTTTTCTTATGACATGTTCTGGGTATAGATTGAAGAGACAGAGCGATAAAATACATCATTGACTGACACTATTGACAATTGGAAACCATTGTGTTTCCCCATATTTTATCCTAACAGGACTCTCTTGTCTAGAGTCCAGGTTGCATGTCAAAACAATCTGATTCTGTGAACCATTGTCAATCCAAGAGGCCCTTCGGATCCACCTCAGTGGAATGGAAAACTTCTGTTTAGAAGAGATAAATATATATTTTCTTCTGGAATCCCACTGGGAATCCCCAACTCTGGTCATTTCCTTCTACTTTAATAATCAAAACCCCATAATTTAAGCTGTTGCTTGTCTGGATCCCTGAGGACTTTCATTGTGCTCTTGTATAACTATTAATATAGACTATGCAAGGTGGTAGAAATATACGTCTTCACCTATGCAACTTATAGAGATGAGAAACAGACTTGAGATCCAGGAGTCTGATGTCTGCAAACTCAAGAGTGAAGTCTATCATCAGAGTGAATGTTTTTTATAATCCAGCTGCTGGGATCTTGGAAACCATAACAATATCACTTAAGGAATTAAAAACAGGATCAGTGTCTAGAGAAGATATTTGAACTTGGGATGTCAGTATTAGAGTTATTGCCACTCATTTTGCTTTCTTTCCATGGATCCAAGTCCCTTATTGTTAAGTGCAGGATTAGAGATCCACCTCCTCCGGTCCAAGAGTATCACCAGTCAGGAGACTTCTTTGTCGGTGGCATTGCTTCCCAGAGCTTTGACGTCAATTCAAAAGAATTCAATGAATATCCCCAGCCAGCATCTATTGGAGAGCTTATGTAAGCCTTTATTTAGTTCCATATTTCCATTTCATTTTAGTTTGCCTGACTCATAGAAGCAGGGCTGGCATCAGCATTTCCCTTAGGTGGGATAGGTACCAGAGCCCAGGGCTTCTGGCATGGTTTTCTGCTGCTCTTTTCCCACACATGCCTCTCCACTTATTCCCTGGCTCAAGCTCTTCCACTGCCTGCTTGTGAGTGCATTGTCCACCGTGCTCCTGGCTGTATATGTTGCCTAGCGCTGCAGGAGAAGAGCATGTGCGTAGCACACAGGGCTGCAGAGCTTTTGGTGGCCATAGCAGTGGTCATCACATTTGCATCCACCTCCCAGCACCATTGGGGAAAGGATGCCCTGGCATGGTGTGTTGCCTGATCATAGGCAGTGGGAGAGTTTGGAATTGGGTGGGAAAAGATCCACAGGCAGGTGGTGGTATTGGGTGGGTGAGAAAGAAGGGGAGCCTGATAATGGGCATAGGGGGAATCCTGACCCCAGGGCCCCAAATTGGAACTGGACATGCATAGAAGCTAAGGTCTATTACATTTTGTGGTATTGCAGAACAATATTTATTGATTTGCCTTGACCTAGATAGCCCAGGTCTGGGACGCAGAAGCAGGCAATAGCAAGCCACCTATCTGAAACATTTAAGCCCCTTCGGTTTGCCGGAAGCCAACCATGATTTACACACACACACACTCACTAAAAATATTTTTTGTTGATCTAAAAAGGTATCAGTGGTGTGCACTCATATATTGTGGACCCTAAAATGTGTCCAGCTTACTCAGCCTCAGATCAGGGAGGCAATACCCAAGCAATCAAAGGCTTCCCAGAAAAACTCTCACATGCCTTAATATTATGAATCAATGGTTGATTATTCAGTGGAGACCTGCCTGTCCATTTGTAAAAATGTTTCTCGCCATTCTCTGAGAAAAGGCATTTCTCCCATCCAGTCTTACCCTGTGAAAGATCTGGCTACTTGTCTTGGTCAAACACACAGTCTGTCTATGAGGGAAGGAAAATGTTTACACTGGAGCCCTGTGTTTTGTTGGCCATTTTGCACCTTGTGTGTGCTGCCTGTGTGCTGTGCTTGCTGCCCCTTGTTTCTTGGGAGAGATACCTTACTTGAATTATGCTACACCCTGGCTGGAGGGTTCCTGCTTGGACAGCAAATGGGCTTCCATCATTCTGCTGTCCTGTATTTCATCATCACCACAAGAATCCTGTGAGGTTGGTAAGGGTGAGAGGATGTGACCATTCCCAGTTCAACCAGAAAACTTCTGCAGCTGACAGGGGACTTGAACCGGGGTCTCTTGGATCTTAGTCAGACAATCTAGCCACTGTACCACACTGGCTGTGAAAAGCTCAGAGAAGTTCTGTAAAGGAGAGTATATTCTCTGGGCAAAAATATTATGATCACATTTATTTTTGGCACAGAAAATTCCATGACCACCCTGAAGCTGGTGGCCATATTTGAACAGGCTATCTTAAGTTTCTGAGGAGTTGTACCTGACAAAGACAACAAAAGCTTCCAATGGAATATCATGGGTGGTGGTCTGGAAGTGGTCCATTGTGATCCAATTTCATTTTATTTGGTACAGCAACTCCCACAATCACCCTGAAGTCAGTGCTTAATTTGGAATTGCTTAGCTTTACTTTTTTGTGACTTAACCTTGCCATAGATGGACTGATGGAGGTACATACAGAAGGGTGGCTTTTGTTATTACTACTATGCATCTCAGGAAAAAAGTTTCTCTCAACATTGGTGGTTTATACATATCTGAATGTATACACTGATAATAAAGATGATAAAGAATATGCTGTGATGTATTTTAAATGGTTAAATATCCTTCTGTTAAAGTATGTAACTTTCATTCTAGCTCAGTACCTAAGAATTACCAGCATATCCTGGCCTTGGTGTTTGCTGTAAAAGAGATTAATGAAAACCCTAAGATCTTACCCAACGTCTCCTTGGGCTTTCAAATCTATGACAGCTATTTCACTGCAAAGCAGACCTATCATGCCACAATGCAACTTGTGTCTTCCCAAAAGACATTTGTCCCTAACTTTAACTGTGGCCTCCAGAAGAATCTACTGGCAGTTATTGGAGGACTGGACTCCCAAACCTCCCTGGATGTGGCAACAATATTGGGCATGTATAAGATTCCACAGGTAAGATGGGGGAGTGCATTGAAACTTTAAATATTTCATCAGTTACCAGATAGTTTGTTCTTCAGAACTGATTGTTGGTTTGAAGAAAGAAGTGAATGTATTGTAGAAATCCAGACAAAGGTCCTGGTCACACAAGCGAGATAATCTGGGAAGGGGGGGCGGGAAGTGAGGCTATTTGTTCTGGAGTAACTTGACCCACAATTGCGCGATCACACAGTTCTGTGAAGCTGTGGCCATAGCCCGCCACTGCATAATCAGAAGCAATCACTGGTGAGTCAGGTACCCCCCCCAATTGATTTCTGATGATCTTAAATGGGGGATCAATGAATCACCTCTCCACCCTGAGGGCTTCCTGTGACAGTATGATATGATGCTCATACTGAGAAGGGGGAAAAAACCCCCAGCATGGCATTGGGATAGCCTGATCAGACTACCCTTGATGCCATGAGTGCATGCTGGAGCGATCACATGGGCAAAGTCCATCTGTGGCCCATAGCAAACCTGTCTGATACTGGACTTTCCCTAGTATCTTTTAATTCCACTGCTCCGGGGGAGAGAAACGGATTGCCGACAGTTATGGGATGCTTGCCAGATGTTTTGGTGTGATCATTCCCTTAAAATCCATACAACATTCATGCCTATTGTGCAGCTAACTCTGCGGGAAAGAAAAAACAGGCTTTATAAATAAGGTGAAATGGATAGGGACTCCGGATTTATTCAGAGAGAAAAGGCAACAATTAAAGAAGCAATATTATTAGTATCTAGAGGTACAACATAGGAAAGTTTCATTCAGTATAATACATGTGCTCAGAGTTGTTACTGGGTTTGACTGAATGTCTGAAATCTTCAGATTGTTCCAGATGGAACAACTAGAGTATGAAGCGAGAGGTGCTGCAGTGATGACATAACACAGGAGTATTTATCAAATATACTACCTTTCCTGAGCCACGTCAAGGGGCTGATATAGATCTTGAAAGCCCAAAAGGAGTTGGTGCAAAGTTCACAGGGGTCAATTTTCATACCTACAGTGAAACTTGGATTCTGGGATCATTCAGAAGGCTGTGTGGAGGAAACCTCCTTTTTTACAGTTTTAGTTTCCATTGATTCATGAAAAGCTTTTTTTTGACTTCCACCTATAGATTATCAAGAACTTTCTCTCAGAAGGCATACCTCTCAATTTCTATATCAGACATCTGGAAGAACTCAAGGAATTATGTATTCTAGAATGCCTTTGACATTAGACACCTGCATTTAATTTTACACTCTTGATAAGTTGTTTTCTAGCTTCTACTAAGTGCAGTATGAGATGGAAAATATCATACTACTTCTTCCTACTTTCAATCACTTTTAGCTCATCTATGGCTCTGTTCCAGTGACAGATACAAACCAAGACCTTTCCCTCTATCAGATGTCCCCTAGTAAAGACCTTCAGCATGCAGGGATTCTCTATTTATTGCTTTATTTCAAGTGGACATGGATTGGGGTCCTTGTTATGGATAATGAAGATGGAGAAAGAATTGTGCAAAGTTTACTTTCAGAGTTTTCCAAGCATGGTATCTGCATTGCCTTCACAGGATATGGCCCCAGGGGAAATTTTCTCCATGAAACTACAAACAGGCTGAAACAGGGCAGTAAAGTTTATGATCAAATCATGGGCAGCAAGGCAAAAGTATTAGTAGCATTTGGACAATCGTATTCCATCAGTGACTTGATGTGGTTGCCATATATGTCAGACATGGGAAGTGTGGCATGGAAAGCAAAAGGTAAAGTTTGGATACTGACAGCGCAGATGGAGTTCACTTCATATGTTTATCAAACAAGTTGGGATGCTGATGAAATCCATGGTATTCTAGCTTTCACAGTTCATTCCAGTGATCTTCCAGGATTTCAGAAATTTGTTGAGAGAAGAAACCCTTCCAACGCTAAAGGAGATGGTTTTATAGAGAAGTTCTGGCACCATGCCTTCAACTGTCAATTCCCAAATCAAGTTCAGGGCTGGGAAGAGAGAGAAGAGGGAGAAATTTGCACCGGGCAGGAGATTCTGCAGAGCCTTCCTGCATCTTTTTATGAAAAGAGAATGACTGGCCACAGCTACAGCATTTACAATGCTGTCTATGCTGTGGCCCATGCTGCGCATGCTATACTGTCATTCAAAACCAAGCATAAAAGAGTGATGAATGCAGAGCTCTTGAATGTTCTAGGCCAATGGCAGGTAAGGCTTTAGGAAGCAAATACAGGAGAGCATCAGTGTGGTAGGTACACCAAATTTGTATTTCGCAAATGTTCATGTATTCCTTCATCTTAATGAGGTCAGCTTGTTTTACAAGGTCCTCAGCTTCCCTTCTGCTGTCTGAGGAGCAGGGTAGCAGCATTAGGGGTGAGTATTCTGTTGCCAGACAGTTTACTGAGTGGATGCATCTTTGTGACCTTCATATGTGTGCCTCCCAGCTCTGAAAATGGGGCTTTGATTTGGGCATGCCAAAGCACAGCTAGATCAGGGGGGATCAGTTGTACAAAATCAGAGACTGCAGTCAAAACCAGATAAATTGGAGCTCACCCATGGATGCATGTATGTTGTCCCTAAACTGATGAGAAAAAACAGGAATGGGGGGGGAGAGAGAAGGTGCTGCAGACTTTGGAAGGAATAACCACCTTCTAAGCAAGGATATTAGCTAGGGTGTTGGATGGGCTTTGGAAGAAGAAGAAGAGATTGGATTTCTACCCCACCCTACACTACCCAAGGGAATCTCAGAGCAGCTGACAAACTCCTTTCCCTTCCCCTCCCCACAACAGACACCCTGTGAGGTGGGGCTGACAGACCTCTGACAGAAACTGCTCTTTTCAAGAACAGCTGTGCCAGAACTATGGCTTGCCGAAGGTCATCCAGCAGGTGCAAGTGGAGGAGTGGGGAATCAAACCCAGTTCTCCCAGAAAAGAGTCTGCGCACTTAACCAGTAGACCAAACTGGCTTAGGTGAAGAGGGAGGAGCAAAGTCGTATGATGCCCAGGAACCTGTCAGTAGTGAAATGGGGAAGAGAGGTTTGTCTGTGCGTTGCTGAGAGAGAGAGAGAGAAAATGTGACAGAGTGGGGGAGGGGGAGGATGGAAACGTTCAACAGAGCAGGAGATGAAGGTATTTTGCTGACTATTTGATTCATTTACTCGACAAGGGTAACTGTGATAACCGATCTGGGGTAACTGTGATAACTCTGTGTTCTGCGATAACTTCTGGATAGAACCAGAGAGTTTCCAGCAATTCTTAGAGCTACCCTTTCTCACTTCCAGGTTTTACCCACAATTGATTTAATGATGTGAGCACAGTCTCCAGCCCTTCCACCTGTTGCAAGACTCCTGGCACCCCTAAATATACCCCAGCAAAAACAAGAAGCCAGTGAAAAAGATCCCCATCCAAGCCAATTAAATGGCTGTCCCCACCATCCCCAAATTCTGTCAAGTTCGTAAGCCAGTTTGGTGTAGTGGTTAAGTGCGCAGACTCTAATCTGGGAGAACTGGGTTTGATTCCCCACTCCTCCACTTGCACCTGGCTGGATGACCTTGGGCAAGCCATAGCTCTGTACCAGCTGTTCTCTCAAGGACAGCTTGGGAAAGAGCTCTCTCAGCCCCACCTACCTCACAGGGTGCCTGTTGTGGGGAGGGGAAGGGAAAGGAGTTTGTAAGCCACTCTGAGACTCTTAAGTGAGTGATGGGCATGATATAAATCCAATCTCTTCTTCTTCTTCTTCTTCTTCTAGATATTAAGCAATTAATTCCATTTGGTTCTATGGTTGGATTGGGTGAATTGGCAAGTTTATCTGTTTTATTTTGTTTTGTTTTGTTATGGCCAATGGCCAAGACAATAAACTTGACTGACTGACTGGCAAGTTGTTGCAAATGCTAGCATGCAGAAGGAACAGACCCCACTTTGGGGTCTGTCCACAGCTTTGTTCCTTTTGCACAGACATGAATGAATGTAACTGACCCATTAGACATTATATGTTTCTGTGTGTATTTTCACAGGACATTCACATTAGCTGTTCCATTAACTGAAAATCCTTCAGACAATTCCCATAGGTGCCAGCCCAGTTCTGAAAACTCTATCTTGTTGTATATTGGTCCTGAACTCAACCTGTGACCCCTTTCAAAATCTTATATTCCTTGCAGGCAGAAACAATAGGGGGTGGTGTTTCTGGGTCAGTAGCACAGGAATATGTGGCCTTATTGTTTTCTGAAATGGGACCATAGTTTCTTTCCTGAGTAATTTTTATTGGGGTAACAGTGTGTGTGTGTGGGGGGGTGCCTGCCCAGGTTTGGACCTCAGATTTTAAATTTAAAGGAAACCTGCCCCCATTTTGGGTGAGTGTTCATAAATGCCATTCTGAAAGATCCAATTCACAATGGAAAGTTGTAGCCTTTTATAAACTCTTCTCCTTTTCCATCCAGCTCCATCACTTCCTTAGAGGTGTGGCATTTAACAACAGTGCAGGAGATAAAATTTCATTCAACAAGGATGGGCAGCTGATAGCTGGATTGGATGTTATGAACTGGATTAATTTCCCAAACCAAACCTTTTATAGAGAGAGAGTTGGGAGGATGGATCCCCAGGCTCCTCCAGAGGAAATGTTCATCATCCATGAGGAAGTGATACAATGGCCATGCTGGTTTCACCAGGTAGGGTCCAATATTCTGAAGTTTAGGAAGTTGTGAATGTTCCCCAGGTGTGAAAAGTGAAGTTCATTCAACACCAATGACCCAAGTTGAGGTCCTGAGCTTGGCTTGAAAATAACAGTGTTTAAAGTGAAGTTAAAAGTGATAATTAAAAGGTAAACACAGCTAAATATACATTGTCTGGTAGATGTGAGGAAAGAAGAAAGCAGAAAAAAGGGGAAAGGCCAGTGAAAGGGAAGAGGAAATTGTGGGAGGGAGATACAGGGGAAAATGAAATGTCCCCCTACAAACTGTTCCAAGTCCCCTGCTTGTTCTTAATATATAATGAATTATTATTAGTTAGCTGAATGGATATGGTCAGCATTTCAAATAAAAAAAATGTTTGTGAAGAAGATTTGTGGAGAACAAAGGATAAGTTCCTTCCTCACAGCTAGCCATTCCTAAGCAAATTTGACGGTTTATAACTAATCAATCCAAATAAAAGCACTCTCCTTTTTCATTTGTTAATTAGACAAAGCCTGTTTCGGAATGTAGTGACAGTTGCTTTCCTGGTTATTACAAGAAAGTGAAAGAGGGGAAGCCATTTTGTTGCTATGATTGCATCCCATGTCCAGAAGGGAAGATTTCCAACCATAAGGGTAAGAAATTGTACAGATGTATCTGTCAGAGGAAAAGGCATTTAAGATCATGCCAACATCAGGTTTCTCTATTTTTCAAGTATGTGACCAGATTAAAAGTTTGAATAGGTTTAGAGCTGGAAGAAAATAGAGGAGGGGGACATCAACAGAAATGAATGGTCACTCTGATTCTGATTTAAATGGGCTCAGAATGGGATAGGAATCTGCGTGCGTGTGAGAGAGCTTGTCCCACTTGCACCCTCCCTCTTGTTGTACAGGACAGCATGCCACCCTGTAGGTTGTGCCTTCCCCCTTTCTGCCTGAGGCCTGAGTTACACAGGGATGAGGTGTGCTCAGTTGTGTTTGTGTTCTGTCTCCCACACTTCCTTGCCCCAGCCCCAGTCCACTTAGAAGGTCTTGTTCTATGTGTGGACTGAAATAAGTCTTAATAACAAAACAAATAAAGATGGGATATATATGTATAATGGGATATATTTATATATAAACTTGAATTCATAGTAAATAGTAATATTTTTTTTTGTTAAAAGCAGATCTTTTCTGGCATAACACCTTTCCTCAGTGGTACAGATGAATAAAACCCACACCTTCATGTATAGTCACTCCCAACAGTTCTGAGCTGAGCCTGAAAAGCACTTTAAAAGAAGTTAGAACATTTATTAATTAAACAAGCCCTTCTTCATTTTGCCTGATTTGCTTCCTGCTTGTGGATACATATGTACCATAAAGTTATGAGTTATTCAGACCTTGGGTATATACACCTCAGGACCAGTAGTCCCTTCCATTTAAAAGTGACTTTTGATGGTCCTGATGTATCTCAAAAATGAACAGCTGGTTTCAGGGAGAGCAGGATATGAATTGAATAAAATGAACAAAAATAAATTAATAAATAAATGGTCCTTATTTCTGGGTCCAAACTGATGTATTTCAAATTTTGAGTGATAATGGTATGTATTTTATTTATCTATACTATTGAGGAAGGCCATTAGGGTGAACCAGTCCTGGTTTTAACTAACATTTTTTACTCTTTACAATGATTTAAAGTTGTGCTAAATTTTATATTTGTAAATCTATTATTATTTGTTTTGTTATTAGGCCTTGTCTCAACATTCTTGGATACCTGGTCCTTCTAAGTTCAAGTTCTTTCTCCCCCCTCTCTATCTTGGTTTTGCCTCATTCCATCATCTGTGTGAATGCTTTTGTTTTCTTTTTCAGACATGAGTGAGTGCTCTAAATGCAAAGCTGAATATTTTCCAAGTAAAAATCGGGATTTCTGCATTCCCAGGCACATTATCTTCTTGTCTTATGAGGAACCTTTGGGACTCAGCTTAGCCTTTTTTGCTCTCTCTCTCTCATTGACCACAGCTGTGGTGTTGGGAACATTTATAAGGCACCACAACACTCCAGTTGTCAAAGCCAACAACCGAAGTCTCTCCTACACTCTTCTCCTCTCCCTCCTGCTCTGCTTCCTTTCTGCTTTGCTATTCATTGGCCAGCCTGAGAGAGTGACCTGCCTCCTACGCCAACCTGCTTTTGGCACCATCTTTTCAGTGGCTATTTCTTGCATCCTGGCAAAGACCACCACTGTGGTCCTGGCTTTCATGGCTACCAGACCAGGAAGCAGGATGAGGAAGTGGGTGGGGAAAAGGCTGGCCAATTCCATTGTTCTTTCCTGCTCTCTTGTGCAAGGAGGGATTTGTGCTGTGTGGCTGGCAAGTTTTCCGCCATTTCCAGATGTCGACATGCACACCGTCACTGAAGAAATTATACTGCAATGTAACGAGGGATCTGTGATTCTGTTTTATTGTGTCTTGGGATATATGGGCTTCCTGGCCATTGTCAGCTTCACTGTGGCTTTCCTTGCCCGGAAGCTACCAGATACGTTCAATGAAGCCAAGTTCATCACCTTCAGCATGTTGGTGTTTTGCAGTGTGTGGTTAACGTTTGTTCCAACCTACTTGAGCACTAAAGGAAAATCGATGGTAGCTGTGGAGATCTTCTCTATCTTAACTTCCAGTGGTGGTTTGCTTAGTTTAATTTTTTCCCCTAAATGCTATTTAATCTGGCTGAGGCCTCAGTTAAACAATAGGGAAGGATTAGTATGGGGGAGAAGTCTAAACACTTAATTGTCATTTCCTCATTCCAGTTACACAAATATAAATTTGCTCACATTAGAACGTTTATGACAGTTTCCTTTTCAGCAGCTGCCTGTAAAATTTTTTTACTGTAGTTGTGGTTTTATGGGTAGTCAACAAGGAAGCAGCATGAAGAAGAAGTAGTGGAAAGGACTGGAAAATTCTATTGTTCTTTACTTCTGTCTTATCTATGCAGTCATTTCCCTTTTCTGGCTTATACTGCATCACCCATTACCACATAATGACATGTATTTAGTGCCTAAAATTGCCCTGGAGTATAATGAGGTATGGTATCCATCTTTACATTTAGACTGCCTTAGCTCCCAGCTTGATGTGGTATGTAAGACAAGTCAGGTGCCATCAGTGCAAGACCAGACTGGACAGATCTGACCCCTGTGGCTCTTTTAGGGCAGGACAATGGTGTGGGAGGGAAGGCTGAATCTTGTCCTAACCCACTCAATGTTCCTGAGCTGAATTAAAGGCCAGCATGCCTTTGGAACTTTATTCCCCAACAACATGTCTGAGTTCCAATGGATCAGAGTTTGGTCAAAGGAACCCTGATGCCAGATGTCATATCTAGTTGTGCTTAGGATGCTTTGGCTGCTGGCTGTTGTTTATATCACTATGATTTTCTTTGCCTGGAGGCTACTTGGCAGTTTATTTATTTATTTATTTATTTATTTATTCGATTTTTACCCCGTGCTCCCCATGAATGGGCTCAGTTTCAAGAAAGTCAGGTTTTTGGTTTGTAAACTGTTGGTCTTTTGCTCTGTTCAATTGTCCTTTGTTCCAACCTCCCTGAGCACTAAGGGAAACACATGGCTCTTAATTTAAACCCATTATTGTGAGTCCTATCCTCTGCTGCCAACAGGAACAACTTCCTGGCCCTCCTCTCAGGGACAGCCCTTCAAAGACTTGAAGAGAGCAATTATGTCCCCCTCAACCTCCTCTTCTCCAGAATAAACGTTCCTAAATCCCTCAGCCTTTCTCATAGGGCTTGGTCTCCAGGTTCCCTATCATCCTCATCATTCTCCTCTTCACCCACTCCATGCTATCCACATCCTTTTTGAAATGAGGCCTTCAGAACTGCACACAATTCTCCAGAATATACCATTCTTGAGCAAGGTGATTGAATGAGTGGTGCGTGTCCAATTTCAGGGATTCCTGAATAAAGCAGAGTGTTTGGCTCCATTCCAATCTGGTTTCAGGCCTGTTCTTTGAGGGAGTGAACAAACATGTGGACAAGGGGAACCAAATAGATGTTGTTTACCTTGACTTCCAGAAAGTTTTTGATAAAGTTCCTCATCAAAGCCTCCTAAGTAAACTCAATAGTCATGGGATGAAAGGACAATTCCTTTTGTGGATTAAAAGCTGGCTAATTTAAAGGAATGAGTATAAATGGGCAATTTTCTCAGTGGAGAGAGGTAAGCAGTGGGGTACCACAGGGATCGGTACTCGGTCCGATGCTTTTTAATTTGTTTATTAATGATTTGGAGTTTGAAGTAAGCCATGAAGTGGCTAAATTTGCAGATGTCAGGAAGTTTTTCAGGGTGGTGAGAATCAGGGAGGATTGTGAGGCACGCCAAAGAGATCTGTCGAGGACAGGTGAGTGGGCATCAACATGGCAAATGGGGTTCAATGTGGCCAAGTTCAAAGTGATGCACATTGGAGCAAAAAATCCTAATTATAAATACATGTTGATGGGGTCCAAACTGGTGGAGACTGACCAAGAGAGAGATCTTGGAGTCATAGTAGATAACTCAATGAAAATGTCGAGACAGTGTGCAACTGCAATGAAAACGGCTGACACGATGCTGGGGGCTATTAGCAAGGGAATTGAAAACAAATCAGCCAGTATCATAATGCCCCTCTATAAATCGATGGTGCAACCTCATTTGGAGTACTGCATAAAGTTCTGGTCACCACACCTCAAAAAAAAACTATAGCATTAGAAAAAGTGCAGAAAAGGGCAACTAGAATGATAAATGGGTTGAAACACTTTCCCTATGAAGAAAGGTTGAAGCGCTTGGGGCTCTTTAGCTTGGAGAAACGATGGCGGACGGGTGACATGATCGAGATTTATGCATGGGATAGAGCAGGTAGAGAAAGAAGTCCTTTTCTCCCTTTCTCATAATACAAGAACTGGTGGGCACTCCATAAAATTCCCCTAGCTGATGCGCAGACTTTAGTTCTTATGTTTCAGGCTCATGAGAGTTTCTTAAGCTTTTCACAGTGACCAATTGGCCTTCTTCAAATTTATTGAATATTGGCTCCAGATAATACAATAAATACTAAAATTAGAACCAACTAGAAATTGTTTTATAATAATACAGAGGCCTTGTTTTAAATATGTTTTGCTCTGGTCTGTACACATATCTTGAACAATACTTCAACTGTGTGTCTTTCTCTTCTGGTCCTTTCAAGTCTTCACTCTTTTCTGCCAGTAATGTGGTATCATCTGCATATCTCACATTGTTAATGTTCCTTCCACCAATTTTCATCTAAATCTAGTACAGTTTTTCTTATGACATGTTCTGTGTATAGATTGAAGAGACAGAGAGATAAAATACATCATTGACTGACACTATTGACAATTGGAAACCATTGTGTTTCTCCATATTTTATCCTAACAGGACTCTCTTGTCTAGAGTCCAGGTTGCATGTCAAAACAATCTGATTCTGTGAACCACTGTCAATCCAAGAGGCCCTTCGGATCCACCTCAGTGGAATGGAAAGCTTTTGTTTAGAAGAGATAAATATATATTTTCTTCTGGAATCCCATTGGGAATCCCCAACTCTGGTCATTTCCTTCTACTCTAATAATCAAAACCCCATAATTTAAGTTGTTGCTTGTCTTGATCCCTGAGGACTTTCATTGTGCTCTTGTCTATTAATATTGTGTCATAGTCTATTAATATAGACTATGAAAGGTGGAAGAAATATACCTCTTCACCTATGCAACTTATAGAGATGAGAAACAGACTTGAGATCCAGGAGTCTGATGTCTGCAAACTCAAGACTGAGGTCTATCATCAGAGTGAATGTTCTTTATAATCCAGCTGCTGGAATCTTGGAAACCATAACAATATCACTTAAGGAATTAAAAACAGGATCAATGTCTAGAGAAGATATTTGAACTTGGGATGTCAGTATTAGAGTTATTGCCACTCATTTTGCTTTCTTTCCATGGATCCAAGTCCCTTATTGTTAAGTGCTGGATTAGAGATCCACATCCTCCGGTCCAAGAGTATCACCAGTCAGGAGACTTCTTTGTCGGTGAAATTGCTTCCCAGAGTTTTGACCGCAATTCAAAAGAATTCAATGAATATCCCCAGCCAGCATCTATTGGAGAGCTTATGTAAGCCTTTATTTAGTTCCATATTTCCATTTCATTTTAGTTTGCCTGACTAATGGAAGCAGGGCTGGCATCAGCATTTCCCTTAGGTGGGATAGGTGCCAGAGCCCAGGGCTTCTGGCATGGTTTTCTGCTGCTCTTTTCCCACACATGCCTCTCCACTTATTCCCTGGCTCAAGCTCTTCCAATGCCTGCTTGTGAGTGGGCATAGGGGGAATCCTGACCCTCTATTCCCAGGGCCCCCAAATTGGAACTGGACATGCATAGAAGCTAAGGTCTATTACATTTTGTGGTATTGCAGAACAATATTTATTGATTTGCCTTGACCTGGATAGCCCAGGTCTGGGACGCAGAAGCAGGCAATAGCAAGCCACCTATCTGAAACATTTAAGCCCCTTCGGTTTGCCGGAAGCCAACCATGATTTACACACACACACACTCACTAAAAATATTTTTTGTTGATCTAAAATTCGACAACCATTAGCCAAATTTCTGGGAGTATTAATAGGTGGTGTGTTCTCCTATGCTCTTCAGTTTTACTTGTGCATACTTTCTCCCATCTCTGCAGTGTATTAAATTTGCCTTCCTTCCCTTTGCCACAAAACTACACAGGAAGCTATTGTATATCAAGGCAGAATATCACAGCATGTAACACAATAATATCAACCCTATTTGGCAGGATCTGTCCTTGATCTCCAGCACTGATGGATCTTTCCTAGCAGTGGCTACTTGTCATCTTTTACCTGTATGTAATAGAGATGGAAACTATGACTTTCTGTACGCAGACCAAGTACTCTTACAGGCTTTCCAGTATGTAGGATATATGGAGCATTCTGTTAATTTTTCTATTTCTATATTTTAACTGGAGTTTTTAACTTATATATTTGTATACCTGAATAATGTTTGTTTTTGTCAACTGAATCTGGTGGTGGACCATAATATAATAAAACTGTAATTGAAATTTGAGCTTTCCACCATTAGGGAATTTATTATGAATAATGTTACTTTTGGATTCACTCCTTTTTTTTTTTTTTTGCCATCAAGTCGCAGCTAATTTATGGTGCCCTGTAGGGTTTTTAAGGTATTTTAAATCTAACAAAATGAAAACTGGAAAGTGAAATCCTATTTTTCTGCACTCATCACTTTAGGTCCCACTTAGGAGAAAAGCAACCTTTAAGCACTATAAATATAGAATGTGCCCAAATGCTGTTCTTAAAGCCACATTTCTCTCCATGTGAGAGCTCTAAAAACCCCCACTACTATCACACATGCTCCCCTTTTCCTTACTTCCAAGTTACCTATTCTCTCCAGGTATTTCTATGGCTACTTTTCTATTTATACAGTAACTTGGCAGAGCTTCAGATCAGAGCACTTCTAAAGAGAAGAGACTTTTCCTCAATGTGCAGGGATTTTATAAGCACCTTTCTGACCTTCCTCTCACACATCATTCTGTGCCTTTCTCTCCAAAAGGAAGTGTTACCATCTAGCTGTTGATTTCAGAATCCTCATTGCAAATCTCTGGCCACAGTATTAGCTGGCTACTATCAGTGGTGTGCACTCATAAATTATGGAGCCTAAAATGTGTCCAGCTTACTCAGCCTCAGATCAGGGAGGCAATATCCAAGCAATCAAAGGCTTCCCAGAAAAACTCTCAAATCCCTTAATATTATGAATCAATGGTTGATTATTCCGTGGAGACCTGCCTGTCCATTTGTAAAAATGTTTCTCCCCATTCTCTGAGAAAAGGCATTTCTCCCAGCCAGTCTTACCCTGTGAAAGATCTGGCTACTAGCCTTGGTCAAACACACAGTCTGTCTTTGAGGGAAGGAAAATGTTTACACTGGAGCCCTGTGTTCTGTTGGCCATTTTGCACCTTGTGTGTGCTGCCTGTGTGCTGTGCTTGCTGCCCCTTGTGTCTTGGGAGAGATGCCTTACTTTAACTATGCTACACCCTGGCTGGAGGGTTCCTGCCTGGACAGCAAACGGGCTTCCATCATTCTGCTGTCCTTTATTTCATCATCACCAAAAAAATCCTGTGAGGTTGGTAAGGGTGAGACGATGTGACCATTCCCACTTCAACCAGAAAACTTCTGCAGCTGACAGGGGACTTGAACCGAGGTCTCCTGGATCTTAGTCAGACAATCTAGCCACTGTACCGCACTGGCTGTGAAAAGCTCAGAGAAGTTCTGTAAAGGAGAGTATATTCTCTGGGCAAAAATATTTTGATCGCATTTATTTTTGGCACAGAACCTTCCATGACCACCTTGAAGCTGGTGGCCAGATATGAACAGGCTATCTTAAGTTTCTGAGGAGATGTACCTGACAAAGACAACAATAGCTTCCAATGGAATATCATGGGTGGTGGTCTGGAAGTTGTCCATTGTGATCCAATTTCCTTTTATTTGGCACTGCAACTCCCACAATCACTCTGAAGTCAGTGCCTAATTTGGAATTGCCTAGCTTTACTTTTTGTGCCTTAACCTTGCCATAGATGGACAGATGGAGGTACATACAGAAGGATGGCTGGACAGACAGATCTTTTGTTATTACTACTATGCATCTCAGGAAAAAAGTTTCTCTCAACATTGGTGGTTTATAAATATCTGAATGTATACACTGATAATAAAGATGATTCAGAATATGCTGTGATGTATTTTAAATGGTTAAATATCCTTCTGTTAAAGTATGTAACTCTCATTCTAGCTCAGTACCTAAGAATTACCAGCATATCCTGGCCTTGGTGTTTGCTGTAAAAGAGATTAATGAAAACCCTCGGATCTTACCCAACGTCTCCTTGGGCTTTCAAATCTATGACAGCTATTTCACTGCAAAGCAGACCTATCATGCCACAATGCAACTTGTGTCTATCCAAAAGACATTTGTCCCTAACTTTAACTGTGGCCTCCAGAAGAATCTACTGGCAGTTATTGGAGGACTGGACTCCCAAACCTCCCTGGATGTGGCAACAATATTGGTCATGTATAAGATTCCACAGGTAAGATGGGGGAGTGCATTGAAACTTAAAATATTTCATCAGTTACCAGATAGTTTGTTCTTCAGAACTGATTGCTGGTTTGAAGAAAGAAGTGAATTTATTTTAGAAATCCAGACAAAGGTCCTGGTCACACAAGCGAGATAATCTGGGAAGGGGGGCGGCAAGTGAGGCTATTTGCTCTGAAGTAATTTGACCCGCAATTGTGCGATCACACAGTTCTGTGAAGCTGTGGCCATAGCCCGCCACTGAGTAATCAGAAGCAATCGCTGGTGAGTCAGGTACCCCCCCCCCAATTGATTTCTGATGATCTTAAATGGGGGATCAATGAATCACATGTCCAGCCTGAGGGCTTCCTTTGACAGTATGATATGATGCTCATACTGAGAAGGGAAAAAAACCCCCCAGCATGGCATTAGGATAGCCTGATCAGACTACCCTTGATTCCATGAGTGTGTGCTGGAGCGATCACATCTGTCCGTCTGTGGCCCATAGCAAACTTGTCTGATACTGGACTTTCCCTAGTTTCTTTTAATTCCACTTCTTCGGTGGAGAGAAACGGGTTGCCGACAGTTACGGGATGCTTGCCAGATGTTTTGGTGTGATCATTCCCTTAAAATCCACACAACATTCATGCCTATTGTGCAGCTAACTCTGCGGGAAAGAAAAAACAGGCTTTATAAATAAGGTGAAATGGATAGGGACTCCGGATTTATTCAGAGAGAATAGGCAACAATTAAAGAAGCAATATTATTAGTATCTAGAAGTACAACATAACTCTGCGGGAAAGAAAAAACAGGCTTTATAAATAAGGTGAAATGGATAGGGACTCCGGATTTATTCAGAGAGAAAAGGCAACAATTAAAGAAGCAATATTATTAGTATCTAGAGGTACAACATAGGAAACTTTCATTCAGTATAATACATGTGCTCAGAGTTTTTACTGGGTTTGACTGAATGTCTGAAATCTTCAGATTGTTCCAGATGGAACAAATAGAGTATGAAGCGAGAGGTGCTGCAGTGACGTCATAACACAGGAGTATTTATCAAATATACTACCTTTCCTGAGCCACGTCAAGGGGCTGATATAGATCTTGAAAGCCCAAAAGGAGTTGGTGCAAAGTTCACAGGGGTCAATTTTCATACCTACAGTGAAACTTGGATTCTGGGATCATTCAGAAGGCTGTGTGGAGGAAACCTCCTTTTTTACAGTTTTAGTTTCCATTGATCTATGAAAAGCGTTTTTTTGACCCCCACCTATAGATTATCAAGAACTTTCTCTCAGAAGGCATACCTCTCAATTTCTATATCAGACATCTGGAAGAACTCAAGGAATTATGTATTCTAGAATGCCTTTGACATTAGACACCTGCATTTAATTTTACACTCTTGATAAGTTGTTTTCTAGCTTCTACTAAGTGCACTATGAGATAGAAAATATCATACTACTTCTTCCTACTTTCAATCACTTTTAGCTCATCTATGGCTCTGCTCCAGTGACAGATACAAATCAAGACCTTTCCCTCTATCAGATGTCCCCTAGTAAAGACCTTCAGCATGCAGGGATTCTCTATTTATTGCTTTATTTCAAGTGGACATGGATTGGGGTCCTTGTTATGGATAATGAAGATGGAGAAAGAATTGTGCAAAGTTTACTTCCAGAGTTTTCCAAGCATGGTATCTGCATTGCCTTCACAGGATATGGCCCCAGGGGAAATTTTCTCCATGAAACTACAAACAGGCTGAAACAGGGCAGTAAAGTTTATGATCAAATCATGGGCAGCAAGGCAAAAGTATTAGTAGCATTTGGACAATCGTATTCCATCAGTGACTTGATGTGGTTGCCATATATGTCAGACATGGGAAGTGTGGCATGGAAAGCAAAAGGTAAAGTTTGGATACTGACAGCCCAGATGGAGTTCACTTCATATGTTTATCAAACAAGTTGGGATGCTGATGAAATCCATGGTATTCTAGCTTTCACAGTTCATTCCAGTGATCTTCCAGGATTTCAGAAATTTGTTGAGAGAAGAAACCCTTCCAATGCTAAAGGAGATGGTTTTATAGAAAAGTTCTGGCACCATGCCTTCAACTGTCAATTCCCAAATCAAGTTCAGGGCTGGGAAGAGAGAGAAGAGGGAGAAATTTGCACCGGGCAGGAGATTCTGCAGAGCCTTCCTGCATCTTTTTATGAAAAGAGAATGACTGGCCACAGCTACAGCATTTACAATGCTGTCTATGCTGTGGCCCACGCTGCGCATGCTATACTCTCATTCAAAACGAAGCATAAAAGAGTGATGAATGCAGAGAACTTGAATGTTCTAGGTCATAAGCAATGGCAGGTAAGGCTTTAGGAAGCAAATATAGGAGAGCATCAGTGTGGTAGGTACACCAAATTTGTATTTCGCAAATGTTCATGTATTCCTTCATTTTAATGAGGTCAGCTTGTTTTACAAGGTCCTCAGCTTCCCTTCTGCTGTCTGAGGAGCAGGGTAGCAGCATTAGGGGTGAGTATTCTGTTGCCAGACAGTTTACTGAGTGGATGCATCTTTGTGACCTTCATATGTGTGCCTCCCAGCTCTGAAAAGGGGGCTTTGATTTGGGCATGCCAAAGCACAGCTAGATCAGGGGGGATCAGTTGTACAAAATCAGAGACTGCAGTCAAAACCAGATAAATTGGAGCTCACCCATGGATGCATGTATGTTGTCCCTAAACTGATGAGAAAAAACAGGAATGGGGGGGGGGAGAGAGAGAAGGTGCTGCAGACTTTGGAAGGAATAACCACCTTCTAAGCAAGGATATTAGCTAGGGTGTTGGATGGGCTTTGGAAGAAGAAGAAGAGATTGGATTTCTACCCCACCCTACACTACCCAAGGGAATCTCAGAGCAGCTGACAAACTCCTTTCCCTTCCCCTCCCCACAACAGACACCCTGTGAGGTGGGGCTGACAGACCTCTGACAGAAACTGCTCTTTTCAAGAACAGCTGTGCCAGAACTATGGCTTGCCGAAGGTCATCCAGCAGGTGCAAGTGGAGGAGTGGGGAATCAAACCCAGTTCTCCCAGAAAAGAGTCTGCGCACTTAACCAGTAGACCAAACTGGCTTAGGTGAAGAGGGAGGAGCAAAGTCGTATGATGCCCAGGAACCTGTCAGTAGTGAAATGGGGAAGAGAGGTTTGTCTGTGCGTTGCTGAGAGAGAGAGAGAGAAAATGTGACAGAGTGGGGGAGGGGGAGGATGGAAACGTTCAACAGAGCAGGAGATGAAGGTATTTTGCTGACTATTTGATTCATTTACTCGACAAGGGTAACTGTGATAACCGATCTGGGGTAACTGTGATAACTCTGTGTTCTGCGATAACTTCTGGATAGAACCAGAGAGTTTCCAGCAATTCTTAGAGCTACCCTTTCTCACTTCCAGGTTTTACCCACAATTGATTTAATGATGTGAGCACAGTCTCCAGCCCTTCCACCTGTTGCAAGACTCCTGGCACCCCTAAATATACCCCAGCAAAAACAAGAAGCCAGTGAAAAAGATCCCCATCCAAGCCAATTAAATGGCTGTCCCCACCATCCCCACATTCTGTCAAGTTCGTAAGCCAGTTTGGTGTAGTGGTTAAGTGCGCGGACTCTAATCTGGGAGAACTGGGTTTGATTCCCCACTCCTCCACTTGCACCTGGCTGGATGACCTTGGGCAAGCCATAGCTCTGTACCAGCTGTTCTCTCAAGGACAGCTTGGGAAAGAGCTCTCTCAGCCCCACCTACCTCACAGGGTGCCTGTTGTGGGGAGGGGAAGGGAAAGGAGTTTGTAAGCCGCTCTGAGACTCCAAGTGAGTGAAGGGCATGATATAAATCCAATCTCTTCTTCTTCTTCTTCTTCTAGATATTAAGCAATTAATTCCATTTGGTTCTATGGTTGGATTGGGTGAATTGGCAAGTTTATCTGTTTTATTTTGTTTTGTTTTGTTATGGCCAATGGCCAAGACAATAAACTTGACTGACTGACTGGCAAGTTGTTGCAAATGCTAGCATGCAGAAGGAACAGACCCCACTTTGGGGTCTGTCCACAGCTTTGTTCCTTTTGCACAGACATGAATGAATGTAACTGACCCATTAGACATTATATGTTTCTGTGTGTATTTTCACAGGACATTCACATTAGCTGTTCCATTAACTGAAAATCCTTCAGACAATTCCCATAGGTGCCAGCCCAGTTCTGAAAACTCTATCTTGTTGTATATTGGTCCTGAACTCAACCTGTGACCCCTTTCAAAATCTTATATTCCTTGCAGGCAGAAACAATAGGGGGTGGTGTTTCTGGGTCAGTAGCACAGGAATATGTGGCCTTATTGTTTTCTGAAATGGGACCATAGTTTCTTTCCTGAGTAATTTTTATTGGGGTAACAGTGTGTGTGTGTGGGGGGGTGCCTGCCCAGGTTTGGACCTCAGATTTTAAATTTAAAGGAAACCTGCCCCCATTTTGGGTGAGTGTTCATAAATGCCATTCTGAAAGATCCAATCCACAATGGAAAGTTGTAGCCTTTTATAAACTCTTCTCCTTTTCCATCCAGCTCCATCACTTCCTTAGAGGTGTGGCATTTAACAACAGTGCAGGAGATAAAATTTCATTCAACAAGGATGGGCAGCTGATAGCTGGATTGGATGTTATGAACTGGATTAATTTCCCAAACCAAACCTTTTATAGAGAGAGAGTTGGGAGGATGGATCCCCAGGCTCCTCCAGAGGAAATGTTCATCATCCATGAGGAAGTGATACAATGGCCATGCTGGTTTCACCAGGTAGGGTCCAATATTCTGAAGTTTAGGAAGTTGTGAATGTTCCCCAGGTGTGAAAAGTGAAGTTCATTCAACACCAATGACCCAAGTTGAGGTCCTGAGCTTGGCTTGAAAATAACAGTGTTTAAAGTGAAGTTAAAAGTGATAATTAAAAGGTAAACACAGCTAAATATACATTGTCTGGTAGATGTGAGGAAAGAAGAAAGCAGAAAAAAGGGGAAAGGCCAGTGAAAGGGAAGAGGAAATTGTGGGAGGGAGATACAGGGGAAAATGAAATGTCCCCCTACAAACTGTTCCAAGTCCCCTGCTTGTTCTTAATATATAATGAATTATTATTAGTTAGCTGAATGGATATGGTCAGCATTTCAAATAAAAAAAATGTTTGTGAAGAAGATTTGTGGAGAACAAAGGATAAGTTCCTTCCTCACAGCTAGCCATTCCTAAGCAAATTTGACGGTTTATAACTAATCAATCCAAATAAAAGCACTCTCCTTTTTCATTTGTTAATTAGACAAAGCCTGTTTCGGAATGTAGTGACAGTTGCTTTCCTGGTTATTACAAGAAAGTGAAAGAGGGGAAGCCATTTTGTTGCTATGATTGCATCCCATGTCCAGAAGGGAAGATTTCCAACCATAAGGGTAAGAAATTGTACAGATGTATCTGTCAGAGGAAAAGGCATTTAAGATCATGCCAACATCAGGTTTCTCTATTTTTCAAGTATGTGACCAGATTAAAAGTTTGAATAGGTTTAGAGCTGGAAGAAAATAGAGGAGGGGGACATCAACAGAAATGAATGGTCACTCTGATTCTGATTTAAATGGGCTCAGAATGGGATAGGAATCTGCGTGCGTGTGAGAGAGCTTGTCCCACTTGCACCCTCCCTCTTGTTGTACAGGACAGCATGCCACCCTGTAGGTTGTGCCTTCCCCCTTTCTGCCTGAGGCCTGAGTTACACAGGGATGAGGTGTGCTCAGTTGTGTTTGTGTTCTGTCTCCCACACTTCCTTGCCCCAGCCCCAGTCCACTTAGAAGGTCTTGTTCTATGTGTGGACTGAAATAAGTCTTAATAACAAAACAAATAAAGATGGGATATATATGTATAATGGGATATATTTATATATAAACTTGAATTCATAGTAAATAGTAATATTTTTTTTTGTTAAAAGCAGATCTTTTCTGGCATAACACCTTTCCTCAGTGGTACAGATGAATAAAACCCACACCTTCATGTATAGTCACTCCCAACAGTTCTGAGCTGAGCCTGAAAAGCACTTTAAAAGAAGTTAGAACATTTATTAATTAAACAAGCCCTTCTTCATTTTGCCTGATTTGCTTCCTGCTTGTGGATACATATGTACCATAAAGTTATGAGTTATTCAGACCTTGGGTATATACACCTCAGGACCAGTAGTCCCTTCCATTTAAAAGTGACTTTTGATGGTCCTGATGTATCTCAAAAATGAACAGCTGGTTTCAGGGAGAGCAGGATATGAATTGAATAAAATGAACAAAAATAAATTAATAAATAAATGGTCCTTATTTCTGGGTCCAAACTGATGTATTTCAAATTTTGAGTGATAATGGTATGTATTTTATTTATCTATACTATTGAGGAAGGCCATTAGGGTGAACCAGTCCTGGTTTTAACTAACATTTTTTACTCTTTACAATGATTTAAAGTTGTGCTAAATTTTATATTTGTAAATCTATTATTATTTGTTTTGTTATTAGGCCTTGTCTCAACATTCTTGGATACCTGGTCCTTCTAAGTTCAAGTTCTTTCTCCCCCCTCTCTATCTTGGTTTTGCCTCATTCCACCATCTGTGTGAATGCTTTTGTTTTCTTTTTCAGACATGAGTGAGTGCTCTAAATGCAAAGCTGAATATTTTCCAAGTAAAAATCGGGATTTCTGCATTCCCAGGCACATTATCTTCTTGTCTTATGAGGAACCTTTGGGACTCAGCTTAGCCTTTTTTGCTCTCTCTCTCTCATTGACCACAGCTGTGGTGTTGGGAACATTTATAAGGCACCACAACACTCCAGTTGTCAAAGCCAACAACCGAAGTCTCTCCTACACTCTTCTCCTCTCCCTCCTGCTCTGCTTCCTTTCTGCTTTGCTATTCATTGGCCAGCCTGAGAGAGTGACCTGCCTCCTACGCCAACCTGCTTTTGGCACCATCTTTTCAGTGGCTATTTCTTGCATCCTGGCAAAGACCACCACTGTGGTCCTGGCTTTCATGGCTACCAGACCAGGAAGCAGGATGAGGAAGTGGGTGGGGAAAAGGCTGGCCAATTCCATTGTTCTTTCCTGCTCTCTTGTGCAAGGAGGGATTTGTGCTGTGTGGCTGGCAAGTTTTCCGCCATTTCCAGATGTCGACATGCACACCGTCACTGAAGAAATTATACTGCAATGTAACGAGGGATCTGTGATTCTGTTTTATTGTGTCTTGGGATATATGGGCTTCCTGGCCATTGTCAGCTTCACTGTGGCTTTCCTTGCCCGGAAGCTACCAGATACGTTCAATGAAGCCAAGTTCATCACCTTCAGCATGTTGGTGTTTTGCAGTGTGTGGTTAACGTTTGTTCCAACCTACTTGAGCACTAAAGGAAAATCGATGGTAGCTGTGGAGATCTTCTCTATCTTAACTTCCAGTGGTGGTTTGCTTAGTTTAATTTTTTCCCCTAAATGCTATTTAATCTGGCTGAGGCCTCAGTTAAACAATAGGGAAGGATTAGTATGGGGGAGAAGTCTAAACACTTAATTGTCATTTCCTCATTCCAGTTACACAAATATAAATTTGCTCACATTAGAACGTTTATGACAGTTTCCTTTTCAGCAGCTGCCTGTAAAATTTTTTTACTGTAGTTGTGGTTTTATGGGTAGTCAACAAGGAAGCAGCATGAAGAAGAAGTAGTGGAAAGGACTGGAAAATTCTATTGTTCTTTACTTCTGTCTTATCTATGCAGTCATTTCCCTTTTCTGGCTTATACTGCATCACCCATTACCACATAATGACATGTATTTAGTGCCTAAAATTGCCCTGGAGTATAATGAGGTATGGTATCCATCTTTACATTTAGACTGCCTTAGCTCCCAGCTTGATGTGGTATGTAAGACAAGTCAGGTGCCATCAGTGCAAGACCAGACTGGACAGATCTGACCCCTGTGGCTCTTTTAGGGCAGGACAATGGTGTGGGAGGGAAGGCTGAATCTTGTCCTAACCCACTCAATGTTCCTGAGCTGAATTAAAGGCCAGCATGCCTTTGGAACTTTATTCCCCAACAACATGTCTGAGTTCCAATGGATCAGAGTTTGGTCAAAGGAACCCTGATGCCAGATGTCATATCTAGTTGTGCTTAGGATGCTTTGGCTGCTGGCTGTTGTTTATATCACTATGATTTTCTTTGCCTGGAGGCTACTTGGCAGTTTATTTATTTATTTATTTATTTATTTATTCGATTTTTACCCCGTGCTCCCCATGAATGGGCTCAGTTTCAAGAAAGTCAGGTTTTTGGTTTGTAAACTGTTGGTCTTTTGCTCTGTTCAATTGTCCTTTGTTCCAACCTCCCTGAGCACTAAGGGAAACACATGGCTCTTAATTTAAACCCATTATTGTGAGTCCTATCCTCTGCTGCCAACAGGAACAACTTCCTGGCCCTCCTCTCAGGGACAGCCCTTCAAAGACTTGAAGAGAGCAATTATGTCCCCCTCAACCTCCTCTTCTCCAGAATAAACGTTCCTAAATCCCTCAGCCTTTCTCATAGGGCTTGGTCTCCAGGTTCCCTATCATCCTCATCATTCTCCTCTTCACCCACTCCATGCTATCCACATCCTTTTTGAAATGAGGCCTTCAGAACTGCACACAATTCTCCAGAATATACCATTCTTGAGCAAGGTGATTGAATGAGTGGTGCGTGTCCAATTTCAGGGATTCCTGAATAAAGCAGAGTGTTTGGCTCCATTCCAATCTGGTTTCAGGCCTGTTCTTTGAGGGAGTGAACAAACATGTGGACAAGGGGAACCAAATAGATGTTGTTTACCTTGACTTCCAGAAAGTTTTTGATAAAGTTCCTCATCAAAGCCTCCTAAGTAAACTCAATAGTCATGGGATGAAAGGACAATTCCTTTTGTGGATTAAAAGCTGGCTAATTTAAAGGAATGAGTATAAATGGGCAATTTTCTCAGTGGAGAGAGGTAAGCAGTGGGGTACCACAGGGATCGGTACTCGGTCCGATGCTTTTTAATTTGTTTATTAATGATTTGGAGTTTGAAGTAAGCCATGAAGTGGCTAAATTTGCAGATGTCAGGAAGTTTTTCAGGGTGGTGAGAATCAGGGAGGATTGTGAGGCACGCCAAAGAGATCTGTCGAGGACAGGTGAGTGGGCATCAACATGGCAAATGGGGTTCAATGTGGCCAAGTTCAAAGTGATGCACATTGGAGCAAAAAATCCTAATTATAAATACATGTTGATGGGGTCCAAACTGGTGGAGACTGACCAAGAGAGAGATCTTGGAGTCATAGTAGATAACTCAATGAAAATGTCGAGACAGTGTGCAACTGCAATGAAAACGGCTGACACGATGCTGGGGGCTATTAGCAAGGGAATTGAAAACAAATCAGCCAGTATCATAATGCCCCTCTATAAATCGATGGTGCAACCTCATTTGGAGTACTGCATAAAGTTCTGGTCACCACACCTCAAAAAAAAACTATAGCATTAGAAAAAGTGCAGAAAAGGGCAACTAGAATGATAAATGGGTTGAAACACTTTCCCTATGAAGAAAGGTTGAAGCGCTTGGGGCTCTTTAGCTTGGAGAAACGATGGCGGACGGGTGACATGATCGAGATTTATGCATGGGATAGAGCAGGTAGAGAAAGAAGTCCTTTTCTCCCTTTCTCATAATACAAGAACTGGTGGGCACTCCATAAAATTCCCCTAGCTGATGCGCAGACTTTAGTTCTTATGTTTCAGGCTCATGAGAGTTTCTTAAGCTTTTCACAGTGACCAATTGGCCTTCTTCAAATTTATTGAATATTGGCTCCAGATAATACAATAAATACTAAAATTAGAACCAACTAGAAATTGTTTTATAATAATACAGAGGCCTCGTTTTAAATATGTTTTGCTCTGGTCTTGTACACATATCTTGAACAATACTTCAACTGTGTGTCTTTCTCTTCTGGTCCTTTCAAGTCTTCACTCTTTTCTGCCAGTAATGTGGTATCATCTGCATATCTCACATTGTTAATGTTCCTTCCACCAATTTTCATCTAAATCTAGTACAGTTTTTCTTATGACATGTTCTGTGTATAGATTGAAGAGACAGAGAGATAAAATACATCATTGACTGACACTATTGACAATTGGAAACCATTGTGTTTCTCCATATTTTATCCTAACAGGACTCTCTTGTCTAGAGTCCAGGTTGCATGTCAAAACAATCTGATTCTGTGAACCACTGTCAATCCAAGAGGCCCTTCGGATCCACCTCAGTGGAATGGAAAGCTTTTGTTTAGAAGAGATAAATATATATTTTCTTCTGGAATCCCATTGGGAATCCCCAACTCTGGTCATTTCCTTCTACTCTAATAATCAAAACCCCATAATTTAAGTTGTTGCTTGTCTTGATCCCTGAGGACTTTCATTGTGCTCTTGTCTATTAATATTGTGTCATAGTCTATTAATATAGACTATGAAAGGTGGAAGAAATATACCTCTTCACCTATGCAACTTATAGAGATGAGAAACAGACTTGAGATCCAGGAGTCTGATGTCTGCAAACTCAAGACTGAGGTCTATCATCAGAGTGAATGTTCTTTATAATCCAGCTGCTGGAATCTTGGAAACCATAACAATATCACTTAAGGAATTAAAAACAGGATCAATGTCTAGAGAAGATATTTGAACTTGGGATGTCAGTATTAGAGTTATTGCCACTCATTTTGCTTTCTTTCCATGGATCCAAGTCCCTTATTGTTAAGTGCTGGATTAGAGATCCACATCCTCCAGTCCAAGAGTATCACCAGTCAGGAGACTTCTTTGTCGGTGAAATTGCTTCCCAGAGTTTTGACCGCAATTCAAAAGAATTCAATGAATATCCCCAGCCAGCATCTATTGGAGAGCTTATGTAAGCCTTTATTTAGTTCCATATTTCCATTTCATTTTAGTTTGCCTGACTAATGGAAGCAGGGCTGGCATCAGCATTTCCCTTAGGTGGGATAGGTGCCAGAGCCCAGGGCTTCTGGCATGGTTTTCTGCTGCTCTTTTCCCACACATGCCTCTCCACTTATTCCCTGGCTCAAGCTCTTCCAATGCCTGCTTGTGAGTGGGCATAGGGGGAATCCTGACCCTCTATTCCCAGGGCCCCCAAATTGGAACTGGACATGCATAGAAGCTAAGGTCTATTACATTTTGTGGTATTGCAGAACAATATTTATTGATTTGCCTTGACCTGGATAGCCCAGGTCTGGGACGCAGAAGCAGGCAATAGCAAGCCACCTATCTGAAACATTTAAGCCCCTTCGGTTTGCCGGAAGCCAACCATGATTTACACACACACACACTCACTAAAAATATTTTTTGTTGATCTAAAATTCGACAACCATTAGCCAAATTTCTGGGAGTATTAATAGGTGGTGTGTTCTCCTATGCTCTTCAGTTTTACTTGTGCATACTTTCTCCCATCTCTGCAGTGTATTAAATTTGCCTTCCTTCCCTTTGCCACAAAACTACACAGGAAGCTATTGTATATCAAGGCAGAATATCACAGCATGTAACACAATAATATCAACCCTATTTGGCAGGATCTGTCCTTGATCTCCAGCACTGATGGATCTTTCCTAGCAGTGGCTACTTGTCATCTTTTACCTGTATGTAATAGAGATGGAAACTATGACTTTCTGTACGCAGACCAAGTACTCTTACAGGCTTTCCAGTATGTAGGATATATGGAGCATTCTGTTAATTTTTCTATTTCTATATTTTAACTGGAGTTTTTAACTTATATATTTGTATACCTGAATAATGTTTGTTTTTGTCAACTGAATCTGGTGGTGGACCATAATATAATAAAACTGTAATTGAAATTTGAGCTTTCCACCATTAGGGAATTTATTATGAATAATGTTACTTTTGGATTCACTCCTTTTTTTTTTTTTTTGCCATCAAGTCGCAGCTAATTTATGGTGCCCTGTAGGGTTTTTAAGGTATTTTAAATCTAACAAAATGAAAACTGGAAAGTGAAATCCTATTTTTCTGCACTCATCACTTTAGGTCCCACTTAGGAGAAAAGCAACCTTTAAGCACTATAAATATAGAATGTGCCCAAATGCTGTTCTTAAAGCCACATTTCTCTCCATGTGAGAGCTCTAAAACCCCCCACTACTATCACACATGCTCCCCTTCTCCTTACTTCCAAGTTACCTATTCTCTCCAGGTATTTCTATGGCTACTTTTCTATTTATACAGTAACTTGGCAGAGCTTCAGATCAGAGCACTTCTAAAGAGAAGAGACTTTTCCTCAATGTGCAGGGATTTTATAAGCACCTTTCTGACCTTCCTCTCACACATCATTCTGTGCCTTTCTCTCCAAAAGGAAGTGTTACCATCTAGCTGTTGATTTCAGAATCCTCATTGCAAATCTCTGGCCACAGTATTAGCTGGCTACTATCAGTGGTGTGCACTCATAAATTATGGAGCCTAAAATGTGTCCAGCTTACTCAGCCTCAGATCAGGGAGGCAATATCCAAGCAATCAAAGGCTTCCCAGAAAAACTCTCAAATCCCTTAATATTATGAATCAATGGTTGATTATTCCGTGGAGACCTGCCTGTCCATTTGTAAAAATGTTTCTCCCCATTCTCTGAGAAAAGGCATTTCTCCCAGCCAGTCTTACCCTGTGAAAGATCTGGCTACTAGCCTTGGTCAAACACACAGTCTGTCTTTGAGGGAAGGAAAATGTTTACACTGGAGCCCTGTGTTCTGTTGGCCATTTTGCACCTTGTGTGTGCTGCCTGTGTGCTGTGCTTGCTGCCCCTTGTGTCTTGGGAGAGATGCCTTACTTTAACTATGCTACACCCTGGCTGGAGGGTTCCTGCCTGGACAGCAAACGGGCTTCCATCATTCTGCTGTCCTTTATTTCATCATCACCAAAAAAATCCTGTGAGGTTGGTAAGGGTGAGACGATGTGACCATTCCCACTTCAACCAGAAAACTTCTGCAGCTGACAGGGGACTTGAACCGAGGTCTCCTGGATCTTAGTCAGACAATCTAGCCACTGTACCGCACTGGCTGTGAAAAGCTCAGAGAAGTTCTGTAAAGGAGAGTATATTCTCTGGGCAAAAATATTTTGATCGCATTTATTTTTGGCACAGAACCTTCCATGACCACCTTGAAGCTGGTGGCCAGATATGAACAGGCTATCTTAAGTTTCTGAGGAGATGTACCTGACAAAGACAACAATAGCTTCCAATGGAATATCATGGGTGGTGGTCTGGAAGTTGTCCATTGTGATCCAATTTCCTTTTATTTGGCACTGCAACTCCCACAATCACTCTGAAGTCAGTGCCTAATTTGGAATTGCCTAGCTTTACTTTTTGTGCCTTAACCTTGCCATAGATGGACAGATGGAGGTACATACAGAAGGATGGCTGGACAGACAGATCTTTTGTTATTACTACTATGCATCTCAGGAAAAAAGTTTCTCTCAACATTGGTGGTTTATAAATATCTGAATGTATACACTGATAATAAAGATGATTCAGAATATGCTGTGATGTATTTTAAATGGTTAAATATCCTTCTGTTAAAGTATGTAACTCTCATTCTAGCTCAGTACCTAAGAATTACCAGCATATCCTGGCCTTGGTGTTTGCTGTAAAAGAGATTAATGAAAACCCTCAGATCTTACCCAACGTCTCCTTGGGCTTTCAAATCTATGACAGCTATTTCACTGCAAAGCAGACCTATCATGCCACAATGCAACTTGTGTCTATCCAAAAGACATTTGTCCCTAACTTTAACTGTGGCCTCCAGAAGAATCTACTGGCAGTTATTGGAGGACTGGACTCCCAAACCTCCCTGGATGTGGCAACAATATTGGTCATGTATAAGATTCCACAGGTAAGATGGGGGAGTGCATTGAAACTTAAAATATTTCATCAGTTACCAGATAGTTTGTTCTTCAGAACTGATTGCTGGTTTGAAGAAAGAAGTGAATTTATTTTAGAAATCCAGACAAAGGTCCTGGTCACACAAGCGAGATAATCTGGGAAGGGGGGCGGCAAGTGAGGCTATTTGCTCTGAAGTAATTTGACCCGCAATTGTGCGATCACACAGTTCTGTGAAGCTGTGGCCATAGCCCGCCACTGAGTAATCAGAAGCAATCGCTGGTGAGTCAGGTACCCCCCCCCAATTGATTTCTGATGATCTTAAATGGGGGATCAATGAATCACATGTCCAGCCTGAGGGCTTCCTTTGACAGTATGATATGATGCTCATACTGAGAAGGGAAAAAAACCCCCCAGCATGGCATTGGGATAGCCTGATCAGACTACCCTTGATTCCATGAGTGTGTGCTGGAGCGATCACATCTGTCTATCTGTGGCCCATAGCAAACTTGTCTGATACTGGACTTTCCCTAGTTTCTTTTAATTCCACTTCTTCGGTGGAGAGAAACGGGTTGCCGACAGTTACGGGATGCTTGCCAGATGTTTTGGTGTGATCATTCCCTTAAAATCCACACAACATTCATGCCTATTGTGCAGCTAACTCTGCGGGAAAGAAAAAACAGGCTTTATAAATAAGGTGAAATGGATAGGGACTCCGGATTTATTCAGAGAGAATAGGCAACAATTAAAGAAGCAATATTATTAGTATCTAGAGGTACAACATAACTCTGCGGGAAAGAAAAAACAGGCTTTATAAATAAGGTGAAATGGATAGGGACTCCGGATTTATTCAGAGAGAAAAGGCAACAATTAAAGAAGCAATATTATTAGTATCTAGAGGTACAACATAGGAAACTTTCATTCAGTATAATACATGTGCTCAGAGTTGTTACTGGGTTTGACTGAATGTCTGAAATCTTCAGATTGTTCCAGATGGAACAAATAGAGTATGAAGCGAGAGGTGCTGCAGTGACGTCATAACACAGGAGAATTTATCAAATATACTACCTTTCCTGAGCCACGTCAAGGGGCTGATATAGATTTTGAAAGCCCAAAAGGAGTTGGTGCAAAGTTCACAGGGGTCAATTTTCATACCTACAGTGAAACTTGGATTCTGGGATCATTCAGAAGGCTGTGTGGAGGAAACCTCCTTTTTTACAGTTTTAGTTTCCATTGATCCATGAAAAGCGTTTTTTTGACCCCCACCTATAGATTATCAAGAACTTTCTCTCAGAAGGCATACCTCTCAATTTCTATATCAGACATCTGGAAGAACTCAAGGAATTATGTATTCTAGAATGCCTTTGACGTTAGACACCTGCATTTAATTTTACACTCTTGATAAGTTGTTTTCTAGCTTCTACTAAGTGCACTATGAGATAGAAAATATCATACTACTTCTTCCTACTTTCAATCACTTTTAGCTCATCTATGGCTCTGCTCCAGTGACAGATACAAATCAAGACCTTTCCCTCTATCAGATGTCCCCTAGTAAAGACCTTCAGCATGCAGGGATTCTCTATTTATTGCTTTATTTCAAGTGGACATGGATTGGGGTCCTTGTTATGGATAATGAAGATGGAGAAAGAATTGTGCAAAGTTTACTTCCAGAGTTTTCCAAGCATGGTATCTGCATTGCCTTCACAGGATATGGCCCCAGGGGAAATTTTCTCCATGAAACTACAAACAGGCTGAAACAGGGCAGTAAAGTTTATGATCAAATCATGGGCATCAAGGCAAAAGTATTAGTAGCATTTGGACAATTGTATTCCATCAGTGACTTGATGTGGTTGCCATATATGTCAGACATGGGAAGTGTGGCATAGAAAGCAAAAGGTAAAGTTTGGATACTGACAGACCAGATGGAGTTCACTTCATTGGTTTATCAAACAAGTTGGGATGCTGATGAAATCCATGGTATTCTAGCTTTCACAGTTCATTCCAGTGATCTTCCAGGATTTCAGAAATTTGTTGAGAGAAGAAACCCTTCCAATGCTAAAGGAGATGGTTTTATAGAAAAGTTCTGGCACCATGCCTTCAACTGTCAATTCCCAAATCAAGTTCAGGGCTGGGAAGAGAGAGAAGAGGGAGAAATTTGCACCGGGCAGGAGATTCTGCAGAGCCTTCCTGCATCTTTTTATGAAAAGAGAATGACTGGCCACAGCTACAGCATTTACAATGCTGTCTATGCTGTGGCCCATGCTGCGCATACTATACTGTCATTCAAAACCAAGCATAAAAGAGTGATGAATGCAGAGCTCTTGAATGTTCTAGGCCAATGGCAGGTAAGGCTTTTGGAAGCAAATACAGGAGAGCATCAGTGTGGTAGGTACACCAAATTTGTATTTTGCAAATGTTCATGTATTCCTTCATCTTAATGAGGTCAGCTTGTTTTACAAGGTCCTCAGCTTCCCTTCTGCTGTCTGAGGAGCACGGAAGCAGCATTAGGGGTGAGTATTCTGTTGCCAGACAGTTTACTGAGTGGATGCATCTTTGTGACCTTCATATGTGTGCCTCCCAGCTCTGAAAAGGGGGCTTTGATTTGGGCATGCCAAAGCACAGCTAGATCAAGGGGGGATCAGTTGTACAAAATCAGAGACTGCAGTCAAAACCAGATAAATTGGAGCTCACCCATGGATGCATGTATGCTGTCCCTAAACTGATGAGAAAAAAACAGGAATTGGGGGGAGAGAAGGTGCTGCAGACTTTGGAAGGAATAATCACCTTCTAAGCAAGGATATTAGCTAGGGTGTTGGATGGGCTTTGGAAGAAGAAGAAGAGATTGGATTTCTACCCCACCCTACACTACCCAAGGGAATCTCAGAGCAGCTGACAAACTCCTTTCCCTTCCCCTCCCCACAACAGACACCCTGTGAGGTGGGGCTGACAGACCTCTGACAGAAACTGCTCTTTTCAAGAACAGCTGTGCCAGAACTATGGCTTGCCGAAGGTCATCCAGCAGGTGCAAGTGGAGGAGTGGGGAATCAAACCCAGTTCTCCCAGAAAAGAGTCTGCACACTTAACCAGTAGACCAAACTGGCTTAGGTGAAGAGGGAGGAGCAAAGTCGTATGATGCCCAGGAACCTGTCAGTAGTGAAATGGGGAAGAGAGGTTTGTCTGTGCGTTGCTGAGAGAGAGAGAGAGAAAATGTGACAGAGTGGGGGAGGGCGAGGATGGAAATGTTCAACAGAGCAGGAGATGAAGGTATTTTGCTGACTTTTTGATTCATTTACTCGACAGGTCTCTGATCTGGGGTAACTGTGATAACTCTGTGTTCTGGGATAACTTCTGGATAGAACCAGAGAGTTTCCAGCAATTCTTAGAGCTACCCTTTCTCACTTCCAGGTTTTACCCACAATCGATGTAGTGATGTGAGCACAGTCTCCAGTCCTTCCACCTGTTGCAAGACTCCTCCTGGCACCCCTAAATATACCCCAGCAAAAACAAGAAGCCAGTGAAAAAGATCCCCATTCAAGCCTATTAAATGGCTGTCCCCACCATCCCCAAATTCTGTCAAGTTCGTAAGCCAGTTTGGTGTAGTGGTTAAATGCGCGGACTCTAATCTGGGAGAACCGGGTTTGATTCCCCACTCCTCCACAGCTTTGTTCCTTTGTTCTCTCCACAGCTTTGTTCCTTTTGCACAGGCAGCAGGTTGTGAGCCATGAATGAATATAACTGACACATTAGACATTATATGTTTCTGTGTGTATTTTCACAGGACATTCACATTAGCTGTTCCATTAACTGAAAATCCTTCAGACAATTCCCATAAGTGCCAGCCCAGTTCTGAAAACTCTATCTTGTTCTGTATTGGTCCTGAACCCAAACTGTGACCTCTATCAAAATCTTGTATTCCTTGCAGGCAGAAACAATAGGGGGTGGTGTTTCTGGGTCAGTAGCACAAGAACATGTGGCCATATTCTTTTCTGAAATGGGACCATAGTTTCTTTCCTGAGTAATTTTTTTTGGGGTAACAGTGTGTGTGGGGGTGCCTGCCCAGGTTTGGACCTCAGATTTTAAATTAAAAGGAAACCTGCCCCCATTTTGGGTGAGTGTTCATAAATGCCATTCTGAAAGATCAAATTTACTATGGAAAGTTTCAGCCTTTTATAAACTCTTCTCCTTTTCCATCCAGCTCCATCACTTCCTTAGAGGTGTTGCATTTAATAACAGTGCAAGAGATAAAATTTCATTCAACAAGGATGGGCAGCTGGTAGCTGGATTGGATGTTATGAACTGGATTAGTTTCCAAAACCAAACCTTTTATAGAGAGAGAGTTGGGAGGATGGATCCCCAGGCACCTCCAGAGGAAACATTCATCATCCATGAGGAAGTGATCCAATGGCCATACTTGTTTCACCAGGTAGAGTCCAATATTCTAAAGTTTAGGAAGTTGTGAATGTTCCCCAAGTGTGAAAAGTGAAGTTCATTCGACACCAATGACCCAAGTTGAGGTCCTGAACTTGGCTTGAAAATAAAATAGTGTTTGAAGTGTCATTAAAAGTGATAATTAAAAGGTAAACTGAGCTAAAGGTACATTGTCTGGTAGATGTGAGGAAAAAAGAAGGCAGAAAAAAGGGGAAAGGCCAGCGAAAGGGAAGAGGAAATTGTGGGAGAGGGAATACAGGGGAAAATGAAATGTCCTCCTACAAGCTGTTCTGAGTCCCCTGCTTGTTCTTAATATATAGTGAATTAATTATTAATTAGCTGAATGGATATGAAGTCAGCATTTCAATTTAAAAATATGTTAGTGAAGAAGATTTGTAGGAAACAAAGGATGGCTGAGAACAGACTAGCATTCTGAAGCAGAAGGGAAGCGGGGCCAAAAGCCGTGGGGGAAAACTCTTACGTTAGCATGCCAGAATGGAGCATTCAGACTGCTGTGGAGCGGCCCCAGGTGGGGCCGTTTTGGCAATAGGTGCATGGGCACCTATGTGTACAGGTGCATGGCTGCAGCAGCAATCTAAAAATTTAAAATCCCCCATGCACATCTTTCCGTGGTGGCACATTCACACCGCTGCCTCTGCTTGAGTCTCTACTTCTCCCGTAAACTTAGCTTGGAAGCAGGATCCAAGCAGGAAACGGGCCTTGGGCACCTCTTTCTGCTGGTGTCCCTCTGAGGTGGAAGAGAAGCGGCTCCCAAGCAGGTGAGTACAGAAGAGAGCTGGGGAAGAGCTGCGGTTGTTTGAATTGGCTCTCTTCCCCGGCTTCTGAAGGGGAGCTCTCCCACCCCACATTGCCAGTCTGTCCTCAGCTGATAACTGGCTTCCTCACAGCTGGCCATTTGTAAGCAAATTTGATGGATTATAACCAATCAATCTCAATAAAAGCACTCTCCTTTTTCATTTGTTGATTAGACAAAGCCTGTTTCGGAATGTAGTGACAGTTGCTTTCCTGGTTATTTCAAGAAAGTGAAAGAGGGGAAGCCATTTTGTTGCTATGATTGTATCCCATGTCCAGAGGGGAAGATTTCCAACCATAAGGGTAAGAAATTGTACAGATGTATCTGTCAGAGAAAAAGGCATTTAAGATCATGCCCATACCAGGTTTCTCTATCTTTCAAGTATGTGACCTGATGAAAAGTTTGAATAGGTTTGGAGCTGGAAGAAAGTAGAGGAGGGGGACATCAACAGAAATGAATGGTGACTCTGATTTAAATGGGCTCGGAATGGGGTAGGTCTGCATCTCACAGCAGTGTAGATCTTCAATTGCTCCTTGACCAGCTGGGGGAATGTGCAGATGGGGGGGGGGGGGCGGAAATCATGTGTAAAGAGGCTTCCATCAAGGACTTGTCCCCCTCCTCCCCATCTTTCTCACCATCTTTGCCTCAGAGGTGGTGGGAATCTGCGTGCGTGTGAGAGAGCTTGTCCTACTTGCGCCCTCCCTCCTGTTGTACAGGATAGCATGCCACCCCTTAGGTTGTGCCTTCCACCTTTCTGCCTGAGGCCTGAGTTACACAGGGATGAGGTGTGCTCAGTTGTGTTTGTGTTCTATCTCCCACACTTCCTTGCTCCAGCCCCAGTCCACTCAGAAGTTCTTATTCTATGTGTGGACTGAGATAAGTCTTAATAACAAAACAAATAAAAATGGGATTATAATATATAGAGAGAGTAAGAATTCAATTCAGAGTAAATAGTAATTTTTTTTTTGTTAAAACCAGACCTTTTCTGGAGTAACACCCTTCCTCAGTGGTACAGATAAATAAAACCCACACATTCAAGTATAATCGCTTCCTGCTGGAAATACAACAGTTCTGACCTGAGCCTGAAAAGCACTTTAGAAGATGTCGGACCACTTATTAATTGAACAAGCCCCTCTTCATTTTGCCTGATTTACTTCCTGCATGTGGATATATATGTACCATAAAGTTATGGGTTACTCAGACCTTGAGTATACACACCTTAGGACCAGTAGTCCCTTCCATTTAAAAGTGACTTTTGATGGTCCTGATGTATCTCAAAAATGAACAGCTGGTTTTGGGGAGAGCAGAATATAAACTGAATAAAATGAACAAATAAATAAAATTTATAAATAAATGGTCCTTATTTCTGGTTCAAAACTGATGTATTTTAAATTTTGAGTGATTATACTTTATGGTATGTATTTTATTTATCTGTACTACTGAGGAAGGCCATTAGGGTGAACCAATCCTGGTTTTAACTAGACTTGAGTGTCTTCTATCTGATAGAAACTTTAAGATTACCCATCAAGTAGCTAGTTTCTGTATGGAGATAATGAAATTACGTAAACTCTAAGGTAGCTAGTAATAGTAGCTCGATACTGGGATAAGTTCTAATTTCTCTTTAATGCTTTACTGATATGTTTAAAGTTTGGAAATACTGTACGACTGTTCTAAGGACTGGGTAAGCATTAGACAGAACAGTAGGGTGAATTTTAACAATTTTAACCAGGATAATAATAGTTCATGTCTATAGTTATAACATGTATCTAATTTTAACATTTACTAGGTCTATGTTTTATTGGCCAAGTTTTATCTTATAAGTGCTCCGTATTGTAAACTGTGGAATTGTTGTATGTATTTTCTGGTCAAATGATCGTAGCAATAAAGAACTGAACTGCGTGATTATACTTTATAGTATCTATTTTATTTATCTGTACTACTGAGGAAGGCCATTAGAGTGAACCAGTCCTGGTTTTAACTAACATTTTTTACTCTTTACTATGATTTAAAGTTGTGCTAATTTTTTAAATTTGTAAATCTATTATTATTTGTTTTGTTATTAGGCCTTGTCTCAGTGTTCTTGGATACCTGGTCCTGCTAGGTTGAAATTCTCCCCCCCCCCCGATCTTGATTTTGCCTCATGCCTGCATCTGTGTGAATGCTTTTTTTTTTTCCAGACATGAGTGAGTGCTCTAAGTGCAAAGCTGAATATTTTCCAAATAAAAATCGGGACTTCTGCATTCCCAAGCGCATTATCTTCTTGTCTTATGAAGAACCTTTGGGACTCAGCTTAGCGTTTTTTGCTGTCTCTCTCTCACTGATCACTGCTGTGGTGTTGGGAACATTTATAAGGCACCACAACACTCCAGTTGTCAAAGCCAACAACCAAAGTCTCTCCTACACTCTTCTGCTCTTCCTCCTGCTCTGCTTCCTTTCTGCTTTGCTATTCATTGGCCAGCCTGAGAGAGTGACCTGCCTCCTACGCCAACCTGCTTTTGGCACCATCTTTTCAGTGGCTATTTCTTGCATCCTGGCAAAGACCACCACTGTGGTCCTGGCTTTCATGGCTACCAGACCAGGAAGCAGGATGAGGAAGTGGGTGGGGAAAAGGCTGGCCAACTCCATTGTTCTTTCCTGCTCTCTTGTGCAAGGAGGGATTTGTGCTGCATGGGTGGCAATCTCTCCTCCATTTCCAGATGTTGACATGCACACCATCACTGAAGAAATTATACTGCAATGTAACGAGGGATCTGTGGTTCTGTTTTATTGTGTCTTGGGATATATGGGCTTCCTGGCCATTGTCAGCTTCACTGTGGCTTTCCTTGCCCGGAAGCTACCAGATACGTTCAATGAAGCCAAGTTCATCACCTTCAGCATGTTGGTGTTTTGCAGTGTGTGGTTAACGTTTGTTCCAACCTACTTGAGCACTAAAGGAAAATCGATGGTAGCTGTGGAGATCTTCTCTATCTTAACTTCCAGTGGTGGTTTGCTTAGTTTAATTTTTTCCCCTAAGTGCTATATAATCTGGTTGAGGCCTGAGTTAAACAATAGGGAGGGATTAATATGGGGGAGAAGTCCAAACATATAACTGTCATTTCCTCATTCCGGTTACACAAAAATACATTTGCTGACATCAGAATGTTTCTGACAGTTTTCTTCCCAGCAGCTGCCTTGTAAAAATTTTCACTGTAGTTGAAATTTTATGGCTATTCAACTAGGATGCAGGATGAAGAAGTAGGTTGTGGAAAGGACTGGAAAATTCTATTGTTCTTTGTTTCTGTCTTACTCATGCAGTCATTTCCTTTTTATGGCTTATACTGCATCACCCATTACCACACAATGACCCCGATTGTACGGACCATTAGCTGTGCAATAGGGATGACTGAGGGGTGGATCAAACTGGCATGATCAAACCAGCACATTTGGGAGGCTTCCCGCAGGTGCCGCCAACCCGTAACAGCCGACCAAAAACACAGATTTAAAAGATACTGGGGAAATCCCAGTAGTATCCAGAAAAGGCGGGGGCAGGCAGGCTTCAGATCATGGAAGCACTGATATGCCATCGCATCTGGTTCCTGTCGGCTTCCCACGTCAGTGCCAGATTTTTTTCTTAAGCTTACATAGGATGCGTATGAACGCAAACCTGAACATGTGCACCAGCATGGACCAGCGCATGCACACAAGGGGTGGGATTGGTGCACAAGGGTAACCGGTGCCATGGCACAAAAAGTGCAGCCAGGGAATCCGGAATGTTCTGCCCCCCCCAACCACCACCTGCAAATCTGTCTCCTTCTTGGTGGTAACACCTTGAATAGATTACTGCTATGCATTCCACATGGGGCTGCTATTGAAGACTGTCCAGAAGCTGTGGTTGGTATAGAATGCTGTGGCCAGATTGTTGACTGAAGTGGGTCATATAGGAACCATATAAGTTCTGCCTTGTTCCATCAATATTGACTTCCAATTTGCTTCTGGGCTGAATTCAAGGTGCTGGTCTTGACTTTTCAAGCCCTGTAAAGGCTGGGGCCCATAGACCTTAGGAACTGCCTTCTCCCATATGAACATGCCCACTCCCTGCAGTCATCTTCAGAGGCCTTGCTTTGGTTACCATTGCCAGCTCAGGCTAGATGAGTGGTGACCTGAGAAAGAGCTTTCTTGGTTGTAGCACCAAAACTTTGGAATGCCCTCTATTTGTGTCTTCCACTGGCAGGTGAAACATTTTTTGGGGTTCATTTTGCACACCCTCAATAACAGTTATTGGTCCTCCTCTGGTATTGTTTGTTATGCGCTTGTAATGAATTATGTTATATTTTATTTTTTTAAAAAAATGTTCAATTTTTTAAAAAATTATTTATTGTCTTTATTGTTTTTGCAACCAGAGTCATGAACAGCAAACCTTTGTCCCACAATAAAGCTTGTTCCACAGGAAAACATGGAAGAATGTAAAGGTTGCTACTGCAAAAGCTGTCATGTGGTTTGACAATGGCTGCTACAACTTTTGCCACACGCAGGGTAGTTTTTTTGTCTTTGTCTCTAAGTAACTAGGATGATTTCGCTTCTGGAGAGAGGAAGTCCTGATTAAATGGAGGGGAGATCAGTTCATCCCTTAGAGCTGAAAATTTGGGACAATCAAGCAAAATATGATCCACAGAATCAATTTTACTGCTGCCGCAATTACAGAGTCAATCTGAGTACGAAATCCCATTAAATCTTTCTGATAACATAGCTGAAGGTAGGGCATTCATGAATGCTAGCATGAATGCCCGTCTATACATTGGAAGAATTATCTCAAATAAGTAGTTTGACATCACTGTTGGAGGCTGAATGCCTACTGAAAAGATTGAACACTCTCTGCATGTTCTAACTGACCTTTTCTCGTAGTCAAAGTCTCTCAAATGTCTTCTAATGAGCTGTGACAGTTCTTGTCTACTCATGATTTCTATCACATAATGAGAAATACCGAGACATAATAGTTTACAGTCCAATAATCTGTCCCAATATTCTTCCCCAGGCCTTTGCTTCATAATGTTTTAATTTTTTTATGTGCACCACTTTGAGGATGCTGATTGGATGGAAAGGTGGCAGAAAAATGTTTTAAATAAATAAATAAATACATTGAAGTGCAGAAATCAAGCATACAATGAAAACTTCAATTGAATGAGGAAGAATATATTGGGAAGAATGTTGGACTAAGACCCAGGAGTCCCAGATTAAAATCCTCTTTCAGCCTTTACACAGAGGGACGAAGTGTCTAAAACTTTATTTTTCTAGTCGGGGGGGGGGGGGGAGATTGTCCCAATGCCCCTTCTATACACAGCTTCATCTACCATTTTTAACATTCTATCCCTTGGAAACCATCTAAGTTGCGTGGGAACTTGTAGTTGCTTCAGTTCTTCAAATGTCTGTACTTTACTTCCCTCAACAACTTTTTAAGGCTCTGTCCAAATGACAACCTAGGTGTGCATACGTTTTGCCCTGCTTTCGTTTAATTTCTTTGAAAGCTTTTCAACTTTGTTCAGCTGTTAGCCCAAATCTGACTCTGACCCTCTCCATAAAAAGCAAATAATTTGAGGTCTCCTCATCCTTTATCTCTGAGTAAACTTCAGCCACTCCTCCACTAATCTGTGGTGCAAATAAACCATCCTGCCCTGAGCTTGGACCCCAAAAATCTCAACAGGTTCATTCAAAACTGAAGAGAAATGCCTCCACATCACCCCCCCCCCCCGATAACATGGAAATTTCTTTTGTTCCACTGAGGTCCTTTCCCCAACTCTCTATGGAAGTGGCACTTCTGCCCTTAGCTCAGTTTCCTTCATCTTCATATTATATGTCTCTTTTTTCATGTTCCCTCTCAGCTTTCTTCTCTTGTTCTTTCCTGCTGTGCCATTTCAGCTAATTATTTTTCTCAATCTGACTGAACTTTGGCTAACTGTATTTGTTGTTCTTTTTCTGCTGCAGCTCTGAACTTTTCTTTATCTATTTCTATTTTTGCCAGTTCAATCTTCATTCTCATAATTTCTATGTCCTGACTAGGATTTTCCTCAGCAGATGTTTCCTTTCTCTCACCTTCATGACCCTCTTTAGGTTTATGTGGTGGTGCCATTTCTGAGAGGAGTTTTGTAATAATTCTCCCCCCCCCCCCCAAATTTTTTAAACATTTTCTTATATTAGTTTGTATATGTGGTGGGACAAACAAGTGAGTTTTATTTTGTTTTTTATCCCACCCGTACCACCAAATGTGATGATCGGGTCCACTTCCCACTCTCAGACACAAGATTTTCCCTTAATCTTTCTTTCTCTTTACTGGCTGAGCTGTGTTTTTTTCTTTGCTGAAGAACTCTAGCTGTCCCATCCTGTCACAGTATAATATCTTGGCTGTTGTCTCAGCTAAGGAACTTGAGGGAAGGATAAGGAGCCTGCATTAACTTAAACAACTTAAATGGCACTTGAGGTGTTTTAACATTCCAAAATATTTTATCTAATATAGAGGAGATAGGTGCGGTGAAATCAGGGGTTGAAAATTTCTGAGGTAAAATCAGCAGATGTGCAGACTTTAGTTTTTATGTTTCAGGCTCATGAGAGTTTCTTAAGCTTTTCACAGTGACCAATTGGCCTTCTTCAAATTTATTGAACATTGGCTCTAGATAATACAATAAAGACTAAAATTAGAACCAACTAAAAATTGTTTTATAATACATATCTGTGACTCCAGAGATATGATATAGAGGCCTCATTTTAGATATGTTCTGCTCTGGTCATGTACACGTGTCTTGAACAATACTTCAATTGTGTGTATTTCTCTTCTGGTCCAAGGAAATGTATTCCCAATACAGTCTGGAGCCAATAGCAAATATTAGTTTAGATATTTTATTTTCTAGGGAGAGCTCTGGTTTATCTAGAACCCCTTTGTCTTTTTGGTGGTCCAATGTATCTGTGAAATTCTCCTCCAACACCACATTTCAAATGGATCCATTTTCTTCCTGTTAGTTTTCTTCATTGACCAACTTTTGCACCCATGTGAATACTAAAGCGTGAATTAACTTGGTTACCAGGAACACATCCCTACACTTAAGAATCTTTTCTAGCTCCTTAATGGCTGTCCTTCCCAATCTCAATTTCCTTCTTTCTTGGTTGCAGTCTTCCTTTTGGTTGATGATGGAGCCAAGGAATAGACAATTTTGAACAATGTCAGTTTCTTCAGTGTCAAGCTTAAAGTTATGTAAATCTCCAGTAGTCATTACTTTTCTTTTCTTGGTGTTACACTGTAAATTTGCTTTGAACCTTCGGCAGAAGTCCTTTCAAGTCTTCACTCTTTTCTGCCAGTAATGTAGTATCATCTGCATATCTCACATTGTTAATGTTCCTTTGACCTGTTTTCATCTAAATCTAGTTTTCCTTATGATATGTTCTGTGTATAGATTGAAGAGACAGAGAGATAAAATACATCATTGACTGACACTATTGACAGTCGGAAACCATTCTATTTTTCGATATTTTATGCTAACAGGAGTCTCTTGTTTGGAATCCAGGTTGCATGTCAAAACAATCTAATTCTGTGAACCATTGTCAGTCCAAGAGACCCTTGAGATCCACCTTAGTGGAATGGAAAACCTCTGTTCAGAAGTGATAAATATATATTTTCTTCTGGAATCCTACTGGGAGTCCCCAGCTCTGGTCATTTACTTCTACTTTAATAATCAAACCCCATAATTTAAGTTGTTTCTTGTCTGGATCCCTGAGGACTTTCATTGTGCTTATGTATAACTAGTAATATAGACCATGCAAGGTGGTAGAAATATACCTCTTCATCTATGCAACTTATAGCGATGAGAAATAGACTTGAGATCCAGGAGTCTGATGTCTGCAAACTCAAGACTGAAGTCTATCATCGGAGTGAATGTTCTTTCTTATTCAGCTGCTGTAATCTTGGAAACCATAACAATATCACTTAAGGCATTAAAAGCAGGATCAATGTCAAAATATTGGCACTTGTGATGTCAGTATTAGAGTTATTGCCACTCATTTTGCTTTCTTTCCATGGATCCAAGTCCCTTGTTGTTAAATGCAGGATTAGAGATCCACCTCCTCCGGTCCAAGAGTATCACCAGTCAGGAGACTTCTTTGTCGGTGGCATTGCTTCCCAGAGCTTTGACGTCAATTCAAAAGAATTCAATGAATATCCCCAGCCAGCATCTATTGGAGAGCTTATGTAAGCCTTTATTTAGTTCCATATTTCCATTTCATTTTAGTTTGCCTGACTCATAGAAGCAGGGCTGGCATCAGCATTTCCCTTAAGTGGGAGAGGTGCCAGAGCCCAGGGCTTCTGGCATGGCTTGCTGCTGCTCTTTCCCCACACATGCCTCTCCACTTATTCCCAGGCTCAAGCTCTTCCACTGCCTGCTTGTGAGTGCATTGTCCCCCATGCTCCTGGCTGCATATGTCAACTAGCGCTGCAGGAGAAGAGCATGTGCGTAGCACATAGGGCTGCAGAGCTTTTGGTGGCCATAGCAGTGGTCCTCCCATTTGCACCCACCCCCCAGCACCATTGGGGAAAGTGTGCCCTGGCATGGTGTGTTGCCTGATCACAGGCAGTGGGAGAGTTTGGAACTGGGTGGGAAAAGATCCACAGGCAGGTGGTAGCATTGGGTGGGTGAGATAGAAGGGGAGCCTGATACTGGGCATAGGGGGAATCCTGACCCTCTGTTCCCAGAGCCCCCAAACTGGAACTGGACATGCCTAGAAGCTATGGTCTATTATGTTTTATTGTATTGCAGGACAATATTTATTGATCTGCCTTGACTTGGATCGCCCAGGTCTGGGACACAGAAGGAGGCAATAGCAAGCCACCTATCTGAAACATTTAAGCCCCTTCGGTTTGCCAGAAGCCAACCATGACTTACACACTTACACACACACACACACACACACACTCACTAAATTTTTTTTTTGTTGATCTAAAATTTGACAACCATTAGCCAAATTTCTGGGAGTATTAATAGGTGGCTTGTTCTCCTATACTCTTCAGTTTTACTTGTGCATACTTTCTTCCATCTCTGCTATGTGTTAAATTTGCCTTACTTCCCTTTCCCACAAAACTACAAAGGAACCTACTGTGTATCAAGACAGAATATTACAGCATGTAACACAGTAATATCAACCCTATTTCCTTGATCTCCAGCACTGATGGATCTTTCCTCGCAGTGGCTACTTGTCATCTTTTACCTGTATGTCATAGAGATGGAAACAATGACTTTCTGTACACAGACCAAGTACTCTTACAGGCTTTCCAGTATGTAGGATATATCGTGCTTTCTGTTAATTTTTCTATTTCTATATTTTAACTGGTGTTTTTAACTTGTATTTTTGTATACCTGAATAATTTTTTTTGTCAACTGAATCTGGTCATAGATTGTAATATGATAAAACTGAAATTGTAATAGGAGTTTCCACCATTAGGGAATTTATTATGAATAATGACACTTATGGATTCGCTCCTAATTTTTTTTTTTGCCATCAAGTCGCAGCTAATTTATGGTGCCCTGTAGGGTTTTTAAGGTATTTAAAATCTGACAGAATGAAAACTATAGGGTGAAATCTTATTTTTCTACACTCATCAGTTTAGGTCCCACTTAGGAGAAAAACAACCTTTAAGCACTATAAATATAGAGTGTGCCCAAATGCTGTTCTTAAAGCCACATTTCTGTCCATGTGAGAGCTCTGTAAAAACCACTGCTATCACACAGGTCTGCCTAGTGATGCTCCCCTTCTCCTTACTTCCAACATACCAATTCCCTCCAGGTATTGCCATGGCTACTTTTCTATTTATACAGTAACTTGGCAGAGCTTCAGATCAGAGTACTTCTAAAGTGAAGAGAGCTTTGCCTCCATGTGCAGAGATTTTATAAGGACCTCTCTGACTCTCCTCTCACACATCATTCCATGCCTTTCTCTCCTAAAGGAAGTGTTACAATCTAGCTGTTGGTTCCAGAACCGCTTTCTCCTAGTTGGAAATCTCTGGCCACAGTGTTAGCTGGTTACAACAGTGGTGCAAACTCATAAATTGTGGACCCTAAAATGTGTCCAGCTTACTGAGCCTCAGATCAGGAAGGCAATATCCAAGCAGTCAAAGGCTTCCCAGAAGAACTCTCATATTCCTTAATATTGTGAATTAATGGTTATTTATCCAGTGTAGACCTACCTGCCCATTTGTAAAAATGTTTCTCCCCATTCACTGGGAAAAGGCATTTCTCCCAGCCAGTCATAAACCTGTGAAAAATACGGAAAGTTGCCTCGGTCAATCACACAGTCTGTCTTTGAGGGAAGGAAAATGTTTACACTGGAGCCCTGTGTTCTGTTGGCCATTTTGCACTTTGTGTGCTGCCTGTGTGCTGTGCTTGCTGCTCCGTGTGTTTTGGATGAGATGCCTTGCTTGGATTATGCTACACCCTGGCTGGAGGGCTCCTGCCTGGACAGCACTTCTGGTATCCTGGTCTGATGAATAAATTATTATTACAAGATAGCTTTTTCCTCTGCCCTTTCCTCTCAGGGGAGGGTTAGGAAGGTGATGCACATTTGTTTGCTGGCGGGGGGGGGGAGTTTGGGAGAAGCATTATTTTTGCTGTTGTATTGGCTTTTGTGAGGTTTAATATTTCGTTTGCTTTGATCTTCTGTATTTTCCAGTGTGTAGAGCAGGGATTACCAATATGATGCCCATGAGAACCATGGTGTCTGCTCATACCTTTTCAGGTGCCATCAGGGGTTTCTAGCAAGTGGGGAGAGCCAAAAGGGTCTTTTTCCCAGCAAGGCTTCTTATCAGCCATTGGACATTTGATTGGCTATGTGGATTTTTAAAAAGTTGGTTTGGCAGCAGCTGCCACCACAGTTCAAGGATCTTTGCTATGTGCGTAAGCTGTTGCACAGTCATTGGTCATTTCCATATTTGCCTGTCACTCCGAATCCTCTCTGAGTTCAAGTGGAAGCAGTTTAAGTCCAAGGCAAAACAGCATCCAAATAACCTGGGGAAACAGCAGGCGGAAACTGGGCTGACCACTTAAGGGAGGTAATGTAATGCAGAATGGGAAAAAATGGAATAAGAAGGTGGTTGAACTTGATTTTAGTGCTGTATGGGGAAAAAAACCCTAGTGTCATAGGCCCTGGCTCTGCTAATGCTGATTGTTCCTCAAATGAGGAAGAGGCATGGTGCATCCTAGCCACCTCTGGAGTCAGCCCAGAAGAGGAACCTCTACCATCATCTGGGGGAGAACAGTCCCCAGTAGCTGCCCAGGAGGAGACTGAGGTGCAGCCAGAGGGAGAGACTGATCCAGAGCCTGGCCCAGCGTGCCCTGTTGGAGACACCCCAAGGCCGGAATCCCCACCTGAGTATCCCAGATGCAGAGTAAGCCAGGGTCTGAATGTGCAAGAGAGAAGATTAACTGCCAGACTGCAGCTGTTGCAAAGGCAATGTGTGGGGCTTTGAGTCTTTGCAGAGTGACTCCCAGGGAAGGCAGGAACTGATCATAAACACCCCTGCTCACCTGCCTCGGTGTGGAATCAACCGTGCATCCTGCAACCAATAACAAAACCTAAGCTAGATAATGTTGCTTTACATTCTTTACTGTAAAGAGGAAAGAAAGGAAGGAAGTATAGACATACTTATCATGAACATGGATGCCAGTGCAGTGTAATGTAGTGGTTATGGAACTCAGATGAAATTTCAGTTTGAATTCACCCTCACCGACAAATATTTACTTCTACTCGTAAAAATGATCTTCATGTAATGTACCTCAGATTTTATGTGGATGAAATGGAAAAATATATGTGGAGAAGCATTTCTGTTGCCCTGAGTTCCTCTGAGTGTAGATCGGATAAAACTACTTATAGGATATATTGTCCGTTAGGTCTCCGATTCTGCTGACTCTACTCACCAACCCCATAGCTTGCTGTGAAACTGCATAACTGGCTGTGAAAAGCTCAGAGAAGTTCTGTAAAGGAGAGCATATTTTGATCCCATTCATTTTTGGCTCTGAAACTTCTATAACCACCCTGAAGCTGGTGGCCAGACTTGAACTGCCTATCTTAATTTTGTGATGAGTTGTACCCAACAAAGACAACAATCACTTCAATGGAATATCATGGGTGGTGGTCTGAAAGTGGTCGTTGTGATCCAATTTCCTTTTATTTGGCACTACAACTCCCACAATCAACGTGAAGTCAGTGTCCAATTTGGAGTTGCCTAGCTTTATTTTTTGTGACTTAAGCTTGCCATAGACGGACAGATGGAGGTACATATAGAAGGACGGCTGGACAGACAGATCTTTTACTATTATTACTATGCATCTCAGGAAAAAACTTGCCCTCACCATTGGTGGTTTATACATATTTGAATGTAAACACTGATAATAAAGATGATACAGAATATGTTGTGATGTATTTTAAATGGTTAAATATCCTTCTGTTAAAGTATGTAACTCTCATTCTAGCTCGGTACCTAAGAATTACCAGCATATCCTGGCCTTGGTGTTTGCTGTAAAAGAGATTAATAAAAACCCTCAGATCTTACCCAACGTCTCCTTGGGCTTTCAAATCTATGACAGCTATTTCACTGCAAAGCAGACCTATCATGCCACAATGAAACTTGTGTCTTCCCGAAAGACATTTGTCCCTAACTTTAAATGTGGCTTCCAGAAGAATCTACTAGCAGTTATTGGAGGACTGGACTCCGAAACCTCCCTTGATGTGGCAACAATATTGGGCATGTATAAGATTCCACAGGTAAGATGGGGGAGTGCATTGAAACTTAAAATATTTCATCAGTTACCGGCTTCTTTGTTCTTCAGAACTGATTCTTGGTTTGAAGAAGGAAGTGAATGTATTTTAAAAATTCAGACAAAGGTCCTGTTCACACGAGTGAGATAATCCGGGGGGGGGGGGGGAGTGAGGCTATTTGTTCCAGAGTAATTTGACCCACAGTTGTATGATCACACAGTTCTGTGAAGCTGCGGCCATAGCCCACCACTGCGTGATCAGATGCTGGTAGGTCGGGTTTTCCCCACCGTTGTTTTCTGATGCGCTTAAATGGGGGATCGATGAATCACATCTCCACTTTGAGGGCTTCCTATGGCAGTATGTGATGATGTGCATACTGAGAAGGGGAAAAACAAGAGCATGGCATTGGGATAGCCTGATCAGACTATCCCTGACACTATGAGTTTGCGCTGGAACAATCACATGGGGAAAGTCCCTCTGTGGCCTGTAGCAAACCTGTTTGATATTGGACTTTCCCTAGTATCTTTTAACTCCACTTCTTTGGCAGAGAGAAATGGGTTGCCGACAGGTGTGGGATGCTTGCCAGATGTTCTGGTGTGATCGTGCCCTTAAAATCCACACAGCATTCAAGTGTATCGCACGGCTAATTCTGCATGGGATCGGGGCCAGAGTTTAGCTTTGGATGGGTCTCATATAGAGGGAAAGAAAAAAAAAGGCTTTATAAATAAGGTGAAATGGATAGGGACCCTGGATTTATTCAGAGAGAAAAGGCAACAATTAAAGAAGCAATATTATCAGTATCGAGAGGTACAACATAGGAACCTTTCATTCCGTATAATTCATGTGCTCAGAGTTGTTACTGGGTTTGTTGACACTGTTAACACTGTTAACCAACCAGTCATTTATTTGGTGGAATGCAGACTGCTGGGTTGAAAGGTCCCATGCAACACCAGAAACATTGGTAGAGAGCAAGGTTAGTTTGTTTATATTTTGGTGGCAGTACTCACCAATATGGAGTGCCAGCAGCATTTTCCAAGTTCTGAGGGTGAAATTGATGGAAATGAGTGAAACCTTATCTATTAGTCCTGCTACTGTTTCTTTTTGCAAAATAAGCGCTGATAGAAAGAAATCCTATTCTCCATTTTGATCTTATTTGAAGCAACGCTGATGGAGTTCAGCAAGGTTTTATTCATCCACCAGTTCATTTTTAGTACTACATAAAATTTCTGGGAGAGATTATAAGGAAATTCAAAAGCACACTGTCCAAATTTAGTTCTATCCCAAACTGAAGAAGTTCTGAGGCCATGAAGATTGGATTGGGTTGAAGAAACTAAAACTTAATCCAGACAAGATGGCAGTTTTGTGAAGGGGATACTAAAACTTGATGTTCAGCAGAAACAGGGGGGTTTATACTCCTCTGAAAAACCATGTTTGCTATCTAGGGATACCTTTGGATTTCTTCTCTCTATAGAAATACAGAGGGTAGAATTCAGAGGTTTTAAAAAAACCTGAGAGCCAGTTTGGTGTAGTTGAGAGCCAGTTTGGTGTAGTGGTTAAGTGCACGGACTCTAATCTGGGAGAACCGGGTTTGATTCCCCACTCCTCCACTTAAACCTGCTGGATGACTTTGGGCAAGCCATAGTTCTGTGCCAACTGTTCTCTCAACGACAGCTTGGGAAAGAGCTCTCTCAGCCCCACCTACCTCACGGGGGGCCTGTTGTGGGGAGGGGAAGGGAAATGACTTTGTAAGCCGCTCTGAGACTCCAAGTGAGTGAAGGGTGGGATATAAATCCAATCTCTTCTTTTCTTCTTCTTCTTCTTCAAGTTTTCATTTACTATAAAATGCTCCATGTGGGGCTGCCAGTAAAGGCAGACTGAATGTCTGAAATCTTCAGATTGTTCCAGATGGAACAAGTAGAGCACGAAGCGAGAGGTGCTGTAGTGATGCCATAACACAGGAGTATTTATCAAATATACTACCTTTCCTGAGCCATGTCAAGGGGCTCATATTGATCTTGAAAGCCCCAAAGGAGTTGGTGCAAAGTTCACAGGGGTTGATTTTCACACCTACAATGAAACTTGGATTCTGAGATCATTCAGAAGGCTGTGCGGAAGAAAACTCCTTTTTTACAGTTTTAGTTTCCATTGATCCATGAAAAGCCTTTTTTTAACCTCCACCTCTAGGTTATTGAGAGGGGTTAAACAAGGGTGCGTTCTCGCCCCTTCACTTTTTAACCTTTTTATTTCTGATTTATCATCTTCTTTAGATAAGGTCAATGGCCATCCACCCAAATTAAATACGACCGCAGTTCCGGTTCTGCTTTATGCGGATGATGCGGTTATCCTCTCCTTTACAAGGATTGGTCTTATACGTTTTTTATCTGAATTTAATGTTTATTGTTCCCGGAACTGCCTTTCTATTAATTTTGACAAGACAAAAATACTGGTCTTCTCCAAATCATGGAAATGCAACCGTTGGTCAATAGCGGAACGAGAAATACAGCAGGTAAAATCTTTCCGGTACTTAGGAGTGCTATTTCACTATAATTTAAGCTGGTGTCCGCATAGAGAGCATTCCCTGAATATGGCTAAGAACAAGGCTGCAGCCCTAATTCGCTTTTTTTTCCAAAAGGGCAATCAATTTGTACCGGCCGCACTTAAGATTTTTCAAGCAACTGTTATATCCCGTCTGCTATATGGGATCCCTATCTGGATTCAGTCTTTTATTAAGAGAGTTGAGAGTATATACTCCACCTTTTTGCGTAGGATTCTTGGAGTCTCCAACTCAGTGTCGCTTTCTGCTCTTTACAAAGAGTTGGGTCTTCACTCGGTAGAATCGCGGGCTTGGATCATTACGATCAAGTATTGGCTTCGACTTTACTTTCGATCTCCCCCTACTAGCCTAATGGTCCGACTTTTAACTGATCCCTATATATCGGGGTGGTCACAGGCCATAGTAAAAAAGATTGGTACTTTAGGTATCGACCTGGAATCCCTCTATAACTGTGGTGAGGTGGCAATTTTGCAGGCAGTCAGGAGGAGAATTTGGGATATAGAGGCGTAGATAATTAATGCTGGTAGTTTTGGAGTCTGTTCCCCCTACTCATTTCCCCTCCTCCCTTTACATACCTCTATGGTACCGTATATTGCCAACTTGACAATCCCAATTTTTAGGAGGGCTTTCATGCTTGCGAGGTTTAACCATTTCCCCTCAGAAGTTGTCCTAGGCAGATATAGGGGTGTTCCGTACAAGGATAGACTTTGCAATTGTAATCTTGGGGAACCTGATTCTATTACCCATATCCTTTTCCGATGCCCTAAATATTCCGCTAAGCGTAATACTTTGATTCGTCCCCTTTTCCCTCCACAGAGAGATTTTCTGGATAGGGATCTAACTTTCTTTTTAGCAGATAAGAATCCAGCAATAACGCTATCTGTTGCTGAATTTCTGGCCTATGTATGGAAGTCAAGAGTAATACTCTGTAAATATTGCAATATATGCTAGGACTGTTTTATACTCTGGAACATTGAGAATATTGATGGATGTTGTTTGCTTTGTTTTGTTTTGTACCTACTGCTAAATGTTCTCTTTGCTCGATCTACTTACGCTATGCCAATAAAGGTTGTATGTATGTATTGAGAATTTATTCTCCGATGGCATATCTATCCATTTCTATATCAGACATCTGGAAGAACTCAAGGAATTATGTATTCTAGAATGCCTTTGACATTGGACACCTGCATTTAATTTTACGCCCTTGATAAGTTGTTTTCTAGCTTCTACTAAGTGCAGTATGAGATGGAAAATATCATACTACTTCTTCCTACTTTCAATCACTTTTAGCTCATCTATGGCTCTGCACCAGTGACAGGAACAAATCAAGACCTTTCCCTCTATCAGATGTCCCCTAGTAAAGACTTTCAGCATGCAGGGATTCTCTATTTATTGCTGTATTTCAATTGGACATGGATTGGGGTCCTTGTTATGGATAATGATGATGGAGAAAGAATTGTGCAAAGTTTACTTCCAGAGTTTTCCAAGCATGGTATCTGCATTGCCTTCACAGGATATTGCCCCAGCGGAAATTATTTCCACAAAGTTATAAAACAGGGTAGTAAAGTTTATGATCAAATCATGGGCAGCAAGGCAAAAGTATTTGTAGGATTTGGACATTCGTATTCTATCAATGACTTGATGTGGTTGCCATATATGTCAGACATGGGAAGTGTGGCATGGAAAACAAAAGGTAAAGTTTGGATACTGACAGCCCAGATGGAGTTCACTTCATATGTTTATCAAACAAGTTGGGATGCTGATGAAATCCATGGTATTCTAGCTTTCACAGTTCATTCCAGTGATCTTCCAGGATTTCAGAAATTTGTTGAGAGAAGAAACCCTTCCAACGCTAAAGGAGATGGTTTTATAGAGAAGTTCTGGTACCATGCCTTCAACTGTCAATTCCCAAATCAAGTTCAGGGCTGGGAAGAGAGAGAAGAGGGAGAAATTTGCACTGGGCAAGAGATTCTGCAGAGCCTTCCTGCATCTTTTTATGAAAAGAAAATGACTGGCCACAGCTACAGCATTTACAATGCTGTGTATGCTGTGGCCCATGCTGCGCATGCTATACTGTCATTCAAAACCAAGCATAGAAGAGCGATAAATGCAGAGAACTTGAATGTTCTAGGTCATAAGCAATGGCAGGTAAGGCTTTCGGAAGCAAATATAGGAGAGCATCAGTGTGGTAGGTACACCAAATTTGTCTTTTGCAAATGTTCATGTATTTCTTCATCTTAATCAGGTCAGCTTGTTTTACAAGGTCCTCTGTTTCCTTTCTGCTGTCTGAGGAGCAGGGCAGCAGCATTGGGGGTGAGTATTCTGTTGCCAGACAGTTTACTGAGTGGATGCAACTTTGTGGCCTTCATATGTGTGCCTCCCAACTCATCAAAGGGGTCTTTGATTTCGGCATGCGAAAGCACAGCCAGAAAAGCAGGAAGGGGAATCAGTTTTCAAAATCCAGTGCATGTGTGTGTGGATCAGTTGTACAACATCAGAGACTCCAGTCAAAACCAGATAAATTGGAGCTCACCCATGGATGCATGTATGATGACCCTAAACTGATGAGAAAAAACCAGAATTGGGGGGGGGGGGGAGAGAGAAGGTGCTGCAGACTTTGGAATGAATAATCAGCTTCTAAGCAAGGATATTGGCTAGGGTGTTGGATGGGCTTTGGAAGAAGAGGAAGTGATTGGATTTATACCCCTCTCTTCACTCCCCAAGTGAATTTCAGAGCAGCTGACAAACTTCTTTTCCTTCCTCTGCCCACAACAGACACACTGTGAGGTAGATGGGGCTGAGAAAGCTCAGACAGAGACTGCCCTTTTTCAAGAACAGCTGTGCCAGATCTATGGCTTGCCCAAGGTTATCCAGCAGGTGCAAGTGGAGGAGTGGGGAATCAAACCCAGTTCTCCCAGATTAGAGTCGGCGCACTTAACCACTACACCAAACTGGCTTAGGTGAAGAGGGAGGAGAGAAGTGGTGTGATGCCCAGGAGTCAGTCAGTGGTGAAATGGGGAAGAGAGGCAAGTCTGTGCATTGCTGAGAGAGAGAGGCTGTGACAGAGTGGGAGAGGGCAAGGATGCAAACGTTCAACAGAGCAGGAGATGAAAGTATTTTGCTGACTATTTAATTCATTTACTTGACACGTCTCTGAACTTGGGTAACTGTGATAACTCTGTGTTCTGGGATAACTTCTGGATAGAACCAGAGAGTTTCCAGGAATTCTTAGAGCTACCCTTTCTCACTTCCAGGTTTTACACACAATTGATGTAGTGATGTGAGCACGGTCTCCAGCCCTTCCACCAGTTGCAAGACTCCTCCTGGCACCCCTAAATATACCCTGGCAAAAACAAGAAGCCAGTGAAAAAGATCCCCATCCATGCCAATTAAATGGCTATCCCCACCTTTCCCCAAATTCTGCCAAGTTTGTAAATATTAATCAGTTAATTCCATTTGGTTCTATGGTTGGATTGGGTGAATTGGCAAGCTGTTGCAAATGCTAGCATGCAGAAGGCAGACCCCACTTTTGGATCTCTCCACAGCACTGTTCCTTTTGCACAGGCAGCAGGTTGTGAGCCATGAATGAATATAACTGACCCATTAGACGCTATATGTTTCTGCGTGTCTTTTCACAGGCCATTCACATTAACTGTTCCATTAACTGAATATCCTTCAGACAATTCCTATAGTTTCCAGCCCAGTTCTGAAAACTGTACCTAGTTATGTATTCCACTGGGTAAGTGTTCATAAATGCCATTCTGAAAGATTTACTATGGAAAGTTTCAGCCTTTTATAAACTCTTCTCCTTTTCCATCCAGCTCCATCACTTCCTTAGAGCTATTGCATTTAACAACAGTGCAGGAGATAAAATTTCATTCAACAAGGATGGGGAACTGGTAGCTGGATTGGATGTTATGAACTGGATTAGTTTCCAAAACCAAACCTTTTATAGAGAGAGAGTTGGGAGGATGGATCCCCAGGCACCTCCAGAGGAAACATTCATCATCCATGAGGAAGTGATACAATGGCCATGCTGGTTTCACCAGGTAGGGTCCAATATTCTGAAGTTTAGGAAGTTGTGAATGTTCCCCAAGTGTGAAAAGTGAAGTTCATTCAACACCAATGACCCAAGTTGAGGTCCTGAGCTTGGCTTTAAAATAAGATAATATTTGAAGTGATGTTAAAAGTGATAATTAAAAGCTAAACACAGCTAAATGTACATTGTCTGGTAGACGTGAGGAAAAAAAGAAAGCAGAAAAAAGGGGAAAGGCCAGCGAAAGGGAAGAGGAAATTGTGGGAGAGGGAATACAGGGGGAAATGAAATGTTTCCCTATAAGCCGTTTCAAGTCCCCTGCTTGTCCTTAATATATAGTGAATGAATTATTAGTAAGCTGAATGTATATGAACTCAGCATTTCAAATTAAAAATATGTTAGTGAAGAAGGTTTGTGGGGAACAAAGGATAAGTGGCTTCCTCGCAGCTGGCCCTTCCTAAGCAAATTTGATGGATTATAACCAATCAATCCAAATAAAAGCACTTTCCTTTTTCATTTGTTGATTAGACAAAGCCTGTTTCAGAATGTAGTGACAGTTGCTATCCTGGTTATTTCAAGAAAGTGAAGGAGGGGAAGCCATTTTGTTGCTATGATTGCATCCCATGTGCAAAAGGGAAGATTTCAAATCAGAAGGGTAAGAAATTGTACAGCTGTATGTGTCAGAGGAAAAGGCATTTAAGATCATGCCCACATCAGGTTTTCCTATCTTCTAAGTATGTGACCTGATGAAAAGTTTGAATAGGTTTGGAGCTGGGAGAAAATTGAGGAGGGGGACATCAATAGAAATGAATGGTCACTCTGATTTAAATGGGCTCAGAATGGGGTAGGTCTGCATCTCACTGCAGGGTAGATCTTGGATTGCTCCTTGACCAGCTGGGAGAATGTGCAGATGGGAGGGCGGGGAATCATGTGTAAAGAGGCTTGTCCCCCCTCCCTTGCTTTCTCACCATCCTTGCCTCAGAAGTGAAGGAGGGGCTTCTATCAGATGTCTAAAGAGGCTTCCATCAAGGACTTGCCCCACTCCTCTCCTTCTTTCTCACCATCTTTGCCTAAGAAGTGGTGGGAATCTGCGTGCATGTGAGAGCGCTTGTCCCACCTGCGCCCTCCCTCCTGTTGTACAGGATAGCATGCCACCCCGTAGATTGTGTCTTCCCCTTTTCTGCCTGAGGCCTGAGTTACGCAGGGATGAGGTGTGCTCAGTTGTGTTTGTGTTCTATCTCCCACACTTCCTTGCCCCAGCCCCAGTCCACTTAGAAATTCTTATTCTATGTGTGGACTGAGATAAGTCTTAATAACAAAATGAATAAAAATGGGATTATAATATATATAGAGAGTGAAACTTTAATTCAGAGTAAATAGTAATTTTTTTTTGTTAAAACCAGACCTTTTCTGGCGTAACACTCTTCCTCAGTGGTACAAATAAGTAAAACCCACACATTCAAGTATTATAGCTCCCAACTGGAAATACAACAGTTCTGACCTGAGCCTGAAAAGCACATTAGATAATGTTGGACCACTTATTAATTGAACAAGCCCTTCTTCATTTTGCCTGATTTGCTTCCTGCATGTGGATACATATGTACCATAAAGTTATGGGTTACTCAGACCTTGAGTATACACACCTTAGGGCCAGTAGTCCCTTCCATTTAAAAGTGACTTTTGATGGTCCTGATGTATCTCAAAAACAAACGGCTGGTTTCAGCGAGAGCAGAATATAAATTGAATAAAATGAACAAATAAATAAAATTTATAAATAATTGGTCCTTATTTCCAGGTCAAAACTGATGTATTTTAAATTTTGAGTGATTATACTTTATGGTATGTATTTTATTTATCTGTACTATTGAGGAAGTCCATTAGGGTGAACCAATGCTGGTTTTAACTAACATTTTTTTTTACTCTTTACTATGATTTAAAGTTTTGCAAATTTTTATATTTTTCAATCTGTTATTATTTGTTTTGTTATTAGGCCTTGTCTCAACATTCTTGGATACCTGGTCCTGCTAGGCTGAAATTCTTCCCCTCCCCCTTGTCTTGATTTTGCCTCATGCCTGATTTTTTGTGAAATCTTTTGTTTTCTTTTTCAGATATGAGTGAGTGCTCTACGTGCAAAGCTGAATATTTTCCAAATAAAAATCAGGATTTCTGCATTCCCAAGCACATTATCTTCTTGTCTTATGAGGAACCTTTGGGACTCAGCTTAGCCTTTTTTGCTCTCTCTCTCTCATTGACCGCAGCTGTGGTGTTGGGAACATTTATAAGGCACCACAACACTGCTGTTGTCAAAGCCAACAACCGAAGTCTCTCCTATACTCTTCTCCTCTCCCTCCTGCTCTGCTTTCTTTCTGCTTTGCTATTCATTGGCCAGCCTGAGAGAGTGACCTGCCTCCTACGCCAACCTGCTTTTGGCACCATCTTTTCAGTGGCTATTTCTTGCATCTTGGCAAAGACCACCACTGTGGTCCTGGCTTTCATGGCTACCAGACCAGGAAGCAGGATGAGGAAGTGGGTGGGGAAAAGGCTGGCCAACTCCATTGTTCTTTCCTGCTCTCTTGTGCAAGGAGGGATTTGTGCTGTGTGGCTGACAACTTTTCCTCCATTTCCAGATGTCGACATGCACACCGTCACTGAAGAAATTATACTGCAATGTAACGAGGGACCTGTGATTCTGTTTTATTGTGTCTTGGGATATATGGGCTTCCTGGCCATTGTCAGCTTCACTGTGGCTTTCCTTGCCCGGAAGCTACCAGATACGTTCAATGAAGCCAAGTTTATCACCTTCAGCATGTTGATGTTTTGCAGTGTGTGGTTAACGTTTGTTCCAACCTACTTGAGCACTAAAGGGAAATCAATGGTAGCTGTGGAGATCTTCTCTATCTTAACTTCCAGTGGTGGTTTGCTTAGTTTAATTTTTTCCCCTAAGTGCTATATAATCTGGCTGAGGCCTGAGTTAAACAATAGGGAAGGATTAATATGGGGGAGAAGTCCAAATATATAACTGTCATTTCCTCATTCCGGTTACACAAATACGCATTTGCTCACCTTAGAATGTTTATGACAGTTTTCTTCCCAGCAGCTGCCTTGTAAAAATTTTCACTGTAGTTGTGATTTTATGGCTATTCACCTAGGATGCAGGATAAAGAAGTAGGTGGTGGAATGGACTGGAAAATTCTATTGTTCTTTGCTTCTGTCTTATCCATGCAGAAATTTCCCTTTTATGGCTTATACTTCATCACCCATTACCAAACAATGGCCCCAATTGTATGGACCTTTCGCTGTGCAATAGGGATGACTGAAGGGCGGATCAAACTGGCATGATCAAACCAGCACATTTGGGATGCATCCCGCAGGCGCCACCAACCAATAGCAGCCTACCGAAGACATGGATTTAAAAGATACTGGGGAAATCCCAGTAGTATCCAGAAAATGTGGGAGCAGGCAGGCGTCAGATCGCAGAAGCACTGATATGCCATTGCATCCGGTACCTGTCGGCTTCCTACATCAATGCCGAACGTTTTTTTAAGCCTACGTAGGATGTGTATGAACACAGATCTGTGCATGTGCACCAGCATGGACCAGCACATACACACAAGTGGCGGTATTGGTGCACAAGGGCAACTGGCACCGTGATACAACAAGTGCAGCCGGGGAACCCGGAAAGTGCTGCCCCCCCAACCACCACCTGCAAATCTGTCTCCTTCCAGGTGGTAACACCTAGAAGAGATTACTGCAATGCATTTCACATGGGGCTGCTATTGAAGACTGTCCAGCAGTTGTGGTTGGTACAGAACACTGTGGCCAGATTGTTGACTGAAGTGGGTCATATAGGAACCATATCACTTCAGCCTTGTTCCATTCATACTGGCTTCCAATTTGCTTCTGGGCTGAATTCAGGGTGCTGGTCTTGACTTTTCAAGCCCTGTAAAGGCTGGGGCCCATAGACCTTAGGAACTGCCTTCTCCCATATGAACATGCTCACTCCCTGCAGTCATCTTCAGAGGCCTTGCTTTGGTTCCCATAGCCATCTCAGGCTAGATGAGTGGTGACCTGAGAAAGAGCTTTCTTGGTTGTGGCACCAAAACTTTGGAACTCCCTCTATTTGTGTCTTCCACCAGCAGGTGAAGCATTTTTTTGGGTTCATTTTGCACACCCTCAGTAATAGTTATTGGCCCTCCTGTGGTATTGTTTGTTATGTGCTTGTAATAAATTATGTTATAATTTTATTTTATTTTTTAAAAAAATGTTCAATTGTTTTTATTTAGTTATTTATTGTCTTTACTGTTTTTGTAACCAGAGTCATGAACACCAAAATCTTTGTCCCACAATAAAGCTTGTTCCACAGGAAAACACGGAAGAATATAAAGGTTGCTACTGTAAAAGTTGTCATGTGATTTGACAACAGCTGCTACAACTTTTGCCACACGCAGGGTAGTTTCTTTGTCTTTGTCTCTAAGTAACTAGGATGATTTTGCTTCTGGAGAGCGGAAGTTCTGATTAAATGAAGGGGAGATCAGTTCATCCCTTAGAGCTGGAAATTTGGGACAATGAAGCAAAATATGATCCACAGAGTCAATTTTACTGCTGCCACAATTACAGAATCAATCTGAGTATGAAATCCCATTAAATCTTCCTGATACCATAGATGAAGGTAGGGCATTCAGGCACACTAGTATGAATGCCTTTCTATACTTTGGAAGAATTATCTCAGATAAGTAGTTTGACATTATTGTTGGAGGCTGAACGCCTACTGAAAAGATTGAACACTCTCTGCATGTTCTAATTGACCTGCTCTCATAGTCAAAGTCGCTCACATGTCTTCTAATGAGCTGTGACAGTTCTTGTCTACTCATGACTTCTATCACATCATGAGAAATATCCAGACATAATAGTTTACAGTCCAATAATCTGTCCCAATATTCTTCCCCAGGCCTTTGCTTCATAATGTTTTAATTTTTTTATGTGTACCACCTTGAGGATGCTGATTGGATGTAAAGGTGGCAGAAAAATGTTTTAAATAAATAAACACATTGGAGTGCAGAAATCTGGCAAACAATGGAAACTTCAATTGAATGAGGAATAATATATTGGGAAGAATGTTGGGCTAAGACCCAGGACACCCAGATTAAAATCCTCTTTCAGCCATTACATGGAAGGACAAAGTGTCCAGAACTTTATTTTTCTAGTTGTGGGGGTGGGAAAAGAGATCATCCCAATGCCCCTTCTATACACAGCTTCATCTACCATTTTGAACATTTTATCCTTCAGAAACCATCTAAGTTGCATGGGAACTTGTAGTTGTTTCCGTTCTTCAAATGTCTATACTTTACTTGCCTCAACTTATCTTTTAAAGGCTCTGTCCAAATGACAGCCTAGCTGTGCATACATTTTGCCCTGCTTTCTTTTAATTATTTGAAAGCTTTTCTATTTTGTTCAGCTGTTAGCCCAAATCTGACTCTGAGCCTCCCTTAAAAAGCAAATAATTTGAGGTCTCCTCATCCTTCATCTCTGAGTAAATTTCAGCCACTCCTCCACAAATCTGTGGTGCAAATAAACCATCCTGCCCTAAGCTTGGACCCCAAAATCTCAACAGGTTCATTCAAAACTGAAGAGAAATGCCTCCACATCACCCCCCTTCTTTGATAACATGGAAATTTCTTTTGTTCCACTGAGGTACTTTCCCCAACTCCCAGTGGAAGTGGCAATTCTGCCCTTAACTCAGTTTCCTTCATCTTCATATTATATGTCTCTTTTTCATGTTCCCTCTCAGCTTCCCTCCCTGGTTCTTTCCTGCTGTGCTATTTTAGCTAATTATTTTTCTTCATCTGACTGAATTTTGGCTAACTGTATTTGTTGTTCTTTTTCTGCTGCAGTTCTGACCTTTTCTTTATCTGTTTCTATGTTTGCCAGTTCAATCTTCATTCTCATAATTTCTACATCCTGACTAGGATTTTCCTTAGCAGATGTTTCCTTTCTCTCACCTCCATGACCCTCTTTAGGTCTATGTGGTGGTGCCGTTTCTGACAGGAGTTCTGTGGTAATTCCACCCCCCCCCCCCCCAATTCATAAAACATGTTTTTATATTAGTTTGTATATGTGGTGGGACAAACGAGTGAGTTTTATTTTTTTATTCCACCCGTACCACCAAATATGATGGTCCCGTCCACTTCGCACTCTCAGACACAAGATTTTCCCTTATTCTTTCTTTCTCTTTACTGACTGAGCTTTGCTGAAGAACTCTAGCTGTCCCATCCTGTCACAGTATAATATTTTGGCTGTTGTCTCAGCTCAGGAACTTGAGGGAAGGATAAGGAGCCTGCATTAACTTAAACAACTTAAATGGCACTTGAGGTATTTTAAAATCCCAAAATATTTTATCTAATATAGAGGAGATAAGAGCGGTGAAATCAGGGGTTGAAAATTTCTGAGGTAAAATCAGCAGATGCGCAGACTTTAGTTCTAATGTTTCAGGCTCATGAGAGTTTCTTAAGCTTTTCACAGTGACCAATTGGCCTTCTTCAAATTTATTGAACATTGGCTCTAGATAATACAATAAAGACTAAAATTAGAACCAACTAAAAATTGTTTTATAATACATATCTGTGACTCAAGGCAGAGATATGATATAGAGGCCTCATTTTAAATATGTTCTGCTCTGGTCATGTACATGTGTCTTGAACAATACTTCAATTGTGTGTCTTTCTCTTTTGGTCCAAGGAAATGTATTTTCAATACAGTCTGGAGCCAGTAGCATTAGTTTAGATATTTTATTTTCTAGGAAGAGCTCTGGTTTATCTAAAACCCCTTTGTCTTTTTGGTGGTCCAATGTATCTGTGAAATTCTCCTCCAACACCACATTTCAAATGGATCCATTTTCTTCCTTTTAGTTTTCTTCATTGTCCAACTTTTGCACCCATGTGAATACTAAAGCGTGAATTAACTTGGTTACCAGGAACACATCCCTACACTTAAGAATCTTTTCTAGCTCCTTAATGGCTGTCCTTCCCAATCTCAATCTCCTCCTTTCTTGGTTGCAGTCTTCCTTTTGGTTGATGATGGAGCCAAAGAGTAGACAATTTTGAACAATGTCAGTTTCTTCAGTGCCAAGCTTAAAGTTGTGTAAGTCTCCAGAAGTCATTACTTTTCTTTTCTTGGTGTTACACTGTAAATTTGCTTTGAACCTTCAGCAGTAGTCCTTTCAAGTCTTCACTCTTTTCTGCCAGTAATGTAGTATCATCTGCGTATCTCACATTGTTAATGTTCCTTTGACCAATTTTCATCTAAATCTAGTACAGTTTTCCTTATGATATGTTCTGTGTATAGATTGAAGAGACAGAGAGATAAAATACATCATTGACTGACACTATTGACAGTCGGAAACCATTCTATTTTTCGATATTTTATGCTAACAGGAGTCTCTTGTTTGGAGTCCAGGTTACATGTCAAAACAATCTGATTCTGTGAACCATTGTCAATCCAAGAGGCCCTTGGGAGCCACCTCAGTGGAATACAAAACCTCTGTTAAGAAGTGATAAATATATATTTTCTTCTGGAATCCTACTGGGAATTCCCAGCTTTGGTCATTTCCTTCTACTTTAATAATCAAACCCCCATAATTTAAGTTGTTTCTTGTCTGGATCCCTGAGGACTTTCATTGTGCTTATGCATAACTAGTAATATAGACCATGCAAGATGGTAGAAATATACCTCTTCATCTATGCAACTTATGGAGATGAGAAATAGACTTGAGATCCAGGAGTCTGATGTCTGCAAACTCAAGACTGAAGTCTATCATCGGAGTGAATGTTCATTCTTATTCAGCTGCTGTAATCTTGGAAACCATAACAATATCACTTAAGGCATTAAAAGCAAAATCAATGTCAAAATATTGGCACTTGTGATGTCAGTATTAGAGTTATTGCCACTCATTTTGCTTTCTTTCCATGGATCCAAGTCCCTTATTGTTAAATGCAGGATTAGAGATCCACCTCCTCCGGTCCAAGAGTATCACCAGTCAGGAGACTTCTTTGTCGGTGGCATTGCTTCCCAGAGCTTTGACATCAATCCAACAGAATTTGATGAATATCCCCAGCCAGCATCTATTGAAGAGCTTATGTAAGCCTTTATTTATATCCATTTCATTTTAGTTTGCCTGACTTATAGAAGCAAGGTGGGCATCAGCATTTCCTTTAGGTGGGAGAGGTGCCAGAGCCAAGGGCTTCTGGCATGGCTTGCTGCTGCTCTTTTCCCACACATGCGTCTCCACTTATTCCCAGGCTCAAGCTCTTCCACTGCCTGCTTGTGAGTGCATTATCCACCATGCTCCTGGCTGCATATGTTGCCTAGCACTGCAGGAGAAGGGCTTGTGTGTAGCACACAGGGCTGCAGAGCTTTTGGTGGCCATAGCAGTGGTCCTCCCATTTGAACCCACCCCCCAGCACCATTGGGGAAAGGGTGCCCTGGCATGGTGTGTTGCCTGATCACAGGCAGTGGGAGAGTTTGGAACTGGGTGGGAAAAGATCCACAGGCAGGTAGTGGCATTGGGTTGGTAGGATAGAAGGGGAGCCTGATACTGGGCATAGGGGAAATCCTGACCCTCTGTTCCCAGGGCCCCCATATTGGAACTGGACATGCCTAGAAGCTATGGTCTATTATGTTTTATTGTATTGCAGGACAATATTTATTGATCTGCCTTGACTTGGATCACCCAGGTCTGGGACACAGAAGCAGGCAATAGCAAGCCAGCTATCTGAAACTGTTAAGCCCCTTCAGTTTGCCAGAAGCCAACCATGACTTACACACACACACACACACACACACACACACAATATTTTTTGTTGATCTAAAATTTGAAAACCATTAGCCAAATTTCTGAGAGTATTAATAGGTGGCTTGTTCTCCTATACTCTTCAGTTTTACTTGTGCATACTTTCTTCCATCTCTGCTATGTGTTAAATTTGCCTTACTTCCCTTTGCCACAAAACTACACAGGAACCTATTGTGTATCAAGGCAGAATATTACAGCATGTAACACAGTAATATCAACCCTATTTCCTTGATCTCCAGCACTGATGGATCTTTCCTAGCAGTGGCTACTTGTCATCTTTTACCTGTATGTCATAGAGATGGAAACTATGACTTTCTGTACACAGACCAAGTACTCTTACAGGCTTTCCAGTATGTAGGATATATGGTGCTTTCTGTTAATTTTTCTATTTCTATATTTCAACTGGAGTTTTTAACTTGTATATTTGTATAACTGAATAATGTCTTTTTTTGTCAATTGAATCTGGTCATGGACCGTAATATGATAAAACTGAAATTGAAATTGGTGTTTCCACCATTAGGGAATTTATTATGAATGATGATACTTATGGATTCACTCCTTTTTTTTTTTTTGCCATCATGTCGCAGCTAATTTATGGTGCCCTGTAGGGTTTTTAAGGTATTTTAAATCTGACAGAATGAAAACTGGATGGTGAAATATCTTATTTTTCTGCACTCATCACTTTAGGTCCCACTTAGGAGAAAAGCAGCCTTTAAGCACTATAAATATAGAATGTACCCAAATGCTGTTCTTAAAGCCACATTTCTGTCCATGTGAGAGCTCTGTAAAAACCACTGCTATCACACAGGTCTGCCTAGTGATGCTCCCCTTCTCCTTACTTCCATGTTACCTATTCCCTCCAGGTATTGCCATGGCTACTTTTCTATTTATATAGTAACTTGGCAGAGCTTCAGAGCACTTGTAAAGTGAAGAGAGCTTTGCAGAGATTTTATAAGGACCTCTCTGACTGTCCTCTCAAACATTATTCCATGTCTTCCTCTCCAAAAGGAAGTGTTACAATCTAGCTGTTGGTTCCAAAACCCCTTTCTCCTAGTTGGAAATCTCTGGCCACAGTGTTAGCTGGTTATACCAGTGGTGCACACTCATAAATTGTGGACCCTAAAATGTATCCAGCTTACTCAGCCTCAGATCAGGAAGGCAATATCCAAGCAGTCAAAGGCTTCCCAGAAGAACTCTCACATCCCTTAATAATGTGGATCAATGGTTGTTTTTCCAGTGTAGACCTACCTGCCCATTTGTAAAAATGTTTCTCCCCATTCACTGGGAAAAGGCATTTCTCCCAGCCAGTCTCAAACCTGTGAAAGATCCGGCAAGTTGCCTTCGTCAGTCACACAGTCTGTCTTTGAGGGAAGAAAATGTTTACACTGGAGCCCTGTGTTCTGTCGGCCATTTTGCACCTTGTGTGTGCTGCCTGTGTGCTGTGCTTGCTGCTCCGTGTGTCTTGGGAGAGATGCCTTGCTTAGATTATACTACACCCTGGCTGGAGGGCTCCTGCCTGGACAGCACTTTTGGTAGCCTGGTCTGATGAATTAATTATTATTGCAGATAGCTTGTTCCTCTGCCCTTTCCTCTCAGGGGAGGGTTAGGAAGATGACACACATTTGTTTGCTGAGGGGGGAGTTTGGGCGAGGCATTATTTTTGCTGTTGTATTGGCTTTTGTGAGATTTAATATTTCGTTTGCTTTGATCCTCTGTATTTTCCAGTGTGTAGAGCAGGGGTTACCAACATGTTGCCCATGAGAACCATGGTGCCTGCCCATACCTTTTCAGGTGCCCACCAGGGGTTTCTAGAAAGCAGGCAGAGCCAAAAGGGTCTTTTTCCCAGCAAGGCTTCCTATCGGCCATTGGATATTTCATTGGCTATGTAGATTTTTAAAAAGTTGGTTTGGCAGCAGCTGCCACCATAGTTCAAGAATCTTTGCTATGTGAGTAAGCTGTGGCACAGTCATTGGTCATTTCCACATTTGCCTGCCACTCTGAATTCTCTCAGAGTTCAAGTGGAAGCAGTTTAAGTCCAAGGCAAAACAGCATCCAAATAACCTGGGGAAACAGCAGGTGGAAACTGGGCTGACCACTGAAGGGAGGTAATGTAATGCAGAATGGGCAAATCATGGAATAAAAAGGAGGTTGAACTTGATATTAGTGCAGAATGGGGAAAAATCCTAGTGTCATAGGCCCTGGCTCTGCTGAGGCTGACTGTTCCTCAGATGAGGAAGAGACATGTAGCAACCTAGCCTCCTCTGGATTCTGCCCAGAAGAGGAACCTCTACCAGCACCTAAAGGGAGAAGAGTACACTGTGGGGAACATGGATTAAAAAAGAGAGTAGAAGAAAGGGCGATTGTATGGCTGGCTTTGCTTCCTACAGAAGCCATTTCGTGGCTGTGCCCACCACACTGTGTCAGAATTCCAAAGGTGCCCTCAGGCTCAAAAAGGTCGGGGACTCCTGATGCAGAGGACTGCTGGGGGCACCTCATTCAGAGGGCTATAAAATCTGAACCATTTCTCCAATTCTCTTGAAACTTGGGGAACCTTTAGAAGTGAGTTTGCATGAGAGTCTACGGTATTTCAATATCATGTGCTGAAAAAAAAATCTGCTCATGAATATCTGCCATTTTCTACACATAGAAAACAATGGGCAGTCATCTGATCTAATTTGATGATAATGGAAATGGAACCTGATGATGCTTCACAATACGATAAAAACTTTAACGAGAAGTCTTAAAATCTGTTTCTTAATTTACGATATGGAATTATAACAATTTGTTTGCTGTGCACAAAGCTCGTAATCATTTGTCTTCCTCCAGCCACAGCCATCTGCACATCCATAGTCCTGAACTGTTCTGTTCATGGGAAGCTGGCTCATTCTCCTGTAGTTTTCCAGTTCCTAGCTGTTAGCCTGTAGATAGACACTTTGAAAATGTATAAAGTGCAGACCAAACTACTGTAAATTTGATGTGAATCCTGAATGGTAGGGCATTTCTCCAAGAAGATATAGAAATATTTCACAACAGATTCTTTGCTGTTGCTGTTTCTTTTGGTTTATTCCATGGGAATTCATTCTAAGAAAATACTTCTGAAGAAGAAGTAAAAATGTGAAATCTGTAGTGATTTTGATGGGATATGGAAGTTGTTTTGTTTTTTTTTAAAGAAAGCCATTGGAGGAAAAATTAAAATAAATCCAGTACTTAATTTCTTATTAATTCCAAATATATATTACTGTTTTAACTGTATAAACAATCTTTTTCCCCTATGGTTTACATAGAGAATTTAATGATCTGGCATGTTTCCAAAATTTAAAATGATAAATGTCTTACAATGTAATCCTAAACACATTTCCCTGAGAGAAACCCATTTAGTAGACTTCTGGGTAGGCAAGCAAAATTTTTTAAAAATGTCATACTTAAGGGAGAGAGCTTCAGATTACTAGCACCATGTATTTTTGTTTTCGACATCTGAGACATAGGAAACAGAAAAGTTGCAAACAGAAACCACAAATATTGGAATAGAGAAAAGGATTTGTGTTATTTGGACAGGGGAAAAAATCCTCTCCTACAGTCATCAGAAGCAGGACTTAAAAAAAGAAAAAGAAAAAAAGAGGTGCTGGAACTCTCAAGACAGAAATGAAGTTTTCAATCTGCATACTGGAAATTCATGAACTTTTAAACTTTTTTTTTTTTGTCGAAGAGGTTCCGGAACTCTGTTCTGGTGTGTTCTCGCAGAAAAAACCCCCCCTGATCATAAGATTAGCAATTTATGTAGATATTGATTAAAGGTGGTAAGGCTGAAAACACTGCACTCTTCATCATGATGCATTAAACCATTTAAAATTATAGACAAAATTAGGCAAATTTAAGCAATACATACATGATTGCAACTGGCTACAATATAGAAAAGAATGAGCTAATGCTATAGATGCAGATACAAATCAAACTATATATTCTGAATAAACAAAAACCTTGTATTGAGAAGTATTTCACTCATCCTAAAGAAATATAGTTTAGGTGATTGATTTCCCATAAAGTTTGAAATCACCCCCCCCCCCCAAAAAAAAACCCTAAGAAAACCAGCTCTATAGTGGATCCCAAACTCCCCAAACGGGCTTACATCATTCTGCTGTCCTGTATTTCATCAACCCAAGAATCCTGTGAGGTTGGTAAGGGTGAGAGGATGTGACTGTTCCCAGTTCAACCAGAAAACTGCAGCTGACAGGGGACTTGAAACAGGGTCTCCTGGATCTTTGTCAGACAATATAACCACTACGTCACACTGGCCGAGAAAAGCTCAGAGAAGTTCTGTAAAGGAGAGTATATTCTCTGAGCAAAAATATTCTGATCCCATTCATTTTTGGCTCTGAAACTTCCATGACCACCCTGAAGCTGGTGGCCAGATTTGAACTGGCTATCTTAATTTTCTGATGAGTTATGCCAGACTAAGACAACCATAGCTTCCATTGGAATATCATGGGTGGTGGTCTGGAAATGGTCTGTTGTGATTTAATTTCCTTTTATTTGGCACTGCAACTCCCATAATCATCCTGAAGTCAGTGCCCAATTTGGAGTTGCCTAGCTTTATTTTTTGTGCCTTAAGCTTGCCATAGATGGACAGATGGAGGTACATACAGAAGGACGGCTGGACAGACAGATCTTTTAATATTATTACTATGCATCTCAGGAAAAAAGTTTCTCTCACCATTGGTGGTTTATACATATCTGAATGTATACACTGATAATAAAGATGATACAGAATATGCTATGATGTATTTTAAATGGTTAAATATCCTTCTGTTAAAGTATGTAACTCTCATTCTAGATCGGTACCTAAGAATTACCAGCATATCCTGGCCTTGGTGTTTGCTGTAAAAGAGATTAATGAAAACCCTCAGATCTTACCCAATGTCTCCTTGGGCTTTCAAATCTATGACAGCTATTTCACTGCAAAGCAGACCTATCATGCCACAATGCAACTTGTGTCTTCCCAAAAGACATTTGTCCCTAACTTTAACTGTGGCCTCCAGAAGAATCTACTAGCAGTTATTGGAGGACTGGACTCCCAAACCTCCCTGGATGTGGCAACAATATTGGGCATGTATAAGATTCCACAGGTAAGATGGGGGAGTGCATTGAAACTTAAAGTATTTCATCAGTTACCAGATTCTTTGTTCTTCAGAACTGATTCTTGGTTTGAAGAAAGAAGTGAACGTATTTTAAAAATTCAGACAAAGGTCCCATTCACACAACCAAGATAATCCGGGGGGGGGGAGTGAGGCTATTTCCTCCGGAGTAATTTGACCTGCTGTTGTGCAATCACTCAGTTCTATGAAGCTGCAGCCATAGCCTGCCACTGCATGATCAGACACAATTGCTGGTAGGTCGGGTCCCCCCCCCCCGTTGTTTTCCAATGCGCTTAAACGGGGGATTGATGAATCACATCTCCACCTTGAGGGCTTCCTATGGCAATATTTGATGATGCACATACTGAGAAGGGGGAAAAAAACAACAGCATGGCATTGGGATAGCCTGATCAGATGATCCCCAATGTCATGAGTGCGTGCTGGAGCGATCACATGGGGAAAGTCCATCTGTGGCCCATAGCAAACCTGTTTGATACTGGACTTTCCCCAGTATCTTTTAACTCCGTTTCTTTGGTGGAGAGAAACTGGTTGCCAACAGTTGTGGAATGCTTGCCAGATGTTCTGGTGTGATCACGCCCTTAAAATCTGCATGGCATTCATGCCTATCGCGCAGCTAATTCTGCATGTAATCGGGGCCAGAGTTTATCTTTGGGTAAATCTCATATAGAGGGAAAGAAAAAAACAGGCTTTATAAAAAAGGAAAATGGATAGGGACTTCGGATTTATTCAGAGAGAAAAGGCAATATTACTAGTAACTAGAGGTACAATATAGGAAACTTTCATTCAGTATAATACATGTGCTCAGAGTTGTTACTGGGGCTGAAGACAGACTTAAAGTCTGCCGCGCCTCCGTGGCGCGGCAGACTAAGGCGGAGGGAATTTCCCCTGTGGCGCGGCGTTTGCACGCCAGTGGAAGGAAGCTGCCTGCAGCGTTCAGATTGCGGGCGGCTTCCTACGGCGGCGTGCGGACACAGTGCAGCTCCCCCTCCCATCGCGCATTCACACCCGCTCCGGTGGGTGGAACGTGCGCCGCAGCAACCGGAGCACCACTTTGAAGTGGTGCTTGGCTGCTGCGGGAGGAGCGCGGCGCCGGACGCAATGCGTCCGGGCTGCCTACTCGGGGCAGATGCAGCTGTCTGAACGGCCGCTCTGCCTCCACTTTTGAAGCAGAGGCAGAGTGGCTGAGACTGCCAGTCTGTCCTCAGCCTGGGTTTGTTGATGCTGTTAACACTGTTAACCAACCAGTCATTTATTTCGTGGAATGCAGACTGCTGGGTTGAAAGGTCCCATGCAACACCAGAAAGATTGGTAGAGAGCAGGGTTCGTTTGTTTGTATTTTGATGGCAGTACTCACCAATATGGAGTACCAGCAGCATTTTCCAAGTTCTGAGGGTAGAATTGATGGAAATGAGTGAAACCTTATATATTTGTCCTGCTACAGTTTCTTTTCGCAAAATAAGCACTGATAGAAAGAAATCCTATTCCCCATTTTGATCTTATCTGAAGCAATGCTGATGGAGTTCAGCAAGGTTTAATTCATCCACCAGTTCATTTTTAGTACTACATAAAATTTCTGGGAGAGATTATAAGGAAATTCAAAAGCACACTGTCCAAATTTAGTTCTATCCCAAACTGAAGAAGTTCTGAGGCCATGAAGATTGGATTGGGTTGAAGAAACTGAAACTTAATCCAGACAAGATGGCAGTTTTGTGAAGGGGATACTAAAACTTGATGTTCAGCAGAAACAGAGGGGTTTATACTACTCTGAAAAACCATGTTTGCTATCTAGGGATATCTTTGGATTTCTTCTCTCTATAGAAATACAGAGGGTAGAATTCAGAGGTTTTAAAAAAACCTGAGAGCCAGTTTGGTGTAGTTGAGAGCCAGTTTGGTGTAGTGGTTAAGTGCACGGACTCTAATCTGGGAGAACCGGGTTTGATTCCCCACTCCTCCACTTAAACCTGCTGGATGACTTTGGGCAAGCCATAGTTCTGTGCCAACTGTTCTCTCAACGACAGCTTGGGAAAGAGCTCTCTCAGCCCCACCTACCTCACGGGGGGCCTGTTGTGGGGAGGGGAAGGGAAATGACTTTGTAAACCGCTCTGAGACTCCAAGTGAGTGAAGGGTGGGATATAAATCCAATCTCTTCTTCTTTTCTTCTTCTTCTTCTTCAAGTTTTCATTTACTATAAAATGCTCCATGTGGGGCTGCCAGTAAAGGCAGACTGAATGTCTGAAATCTTCAGATTGTTCCAGATGGAACAAGTAGAGCACGAAGCGAGAGGTGCTGTAGTGATGCCATAACACAGGAGTATTTATCAAATATACTACCTTTCCTGAGCCATGTCAAGGGGCTCATATTGATCTTGAAAGCCCCAAAGGAGTTGGTGCAAAGTTCACAGGGGTTGATTTTCACACCTACAATGAAACTTGGATTCTGAGATCATTCAGAAGGCTGTGCGGAAGAAAACTCCTTTTTTACAGTTTTAGTTTCCATTGATCCATGAAAAGCCTTTTTTTAACCTCCACCTCTAGGTTATTGAGAATTCATTTTTAGTGCTACATAAAATTTCTTAGTACTACATAAAATTTCTTAGCTCTATCCAAAATTGAAGAAGTGCTGAGGCCATAAAGATTGGATTGGGGTGAAGAAACTGAAACTTAATCAACACAAGATGGCAGTTTTGTGAAGGGGATACCAAAACTTGATGTTCAGCAGAAACAGAGGGGTTTATACTCCTCTAAAAAAATCATGTTTGCTATCTGGGAATACCTGTGGATTCCTTCTCTCTATAGAAATACAGAGGGTAAAATCTCTTCAAGATTAAGCTTACTATAAAATGCTTCATGTGAGGCTGCCAGTGAAGGCAGACTGAATGTCTGAAATCTTCAGATTGTTACAGATGGAAAAACTAGAGCATGAAGTGAGGGGTGCTGCAGTGATGACATAACACAGGAGTATTTATCAAATATACTACCTTTCCTGAGCCACATCAAGGGGCTGATATTGATCTTGAAAGCCCCAAAGGAGTTGGTGCCAAGTTCACAGGGGTTGATTTTCACACCTACAGTGAAACTTGGATTCTGAGATCATTCAGAAGGCTGTGTGGAGGAAACCCCTTTTTTTACAGATTTAGTTTCCACTGATCCATGAAAAGCTTTTTTTTTACCTCCTCCTATAGATTATTGAGAACCTTCTCTCAGAAGGCATACCTCTCCATTTCTATATCAGACATCTAGAAGAACTCAAGGAATTATGTATTCCTTGACACTGGACACCTGCATTTAATTTTACACCCTTCATAAGTTGTTTACTAGCTTTTACTAAGTGCACTATGAGATGGAAAATATCATACTACTTCTTCCTACTTTCAATCACTTTTAGCTCATCTATGGCTCTGCACCAGTGACAGGAACAAATCAAGACCTTTCCCTCTATCAGATGTCCCCTAGTAAAGACCTTCAGCATGCAGGGATTCTCTATTTATTGCTGTATTTCAAGTGGACGTGGATTGGAGTCATTGTTATGGATAATGATGATGGAGAAAGAATTGTGCAAAGTTTACTTCCAGAGTTTTCCAAGCATGGTATCTGCATTGCCTTCACAGGATATTGCCCCAGCGGAAATTATTTCCACAAAGTTTTAAAACAGGGCAGAAAAGTTTATGGTCAAATCACGGGCAGCAAGGCAAAAGTATTGGTAACATTTGGACATTCATATTCCTTCAATGACGTGATGTGGTTGCCATATATGTCAGACATAGGAAGTGTGGCATGGAACGCAAAAGGTAAAGTTTGGATACTGACAGCCCAGATGGAGTTCACTTCATATGTTTATCAAACAAGTTGGGATGCTGATGAAATCCATGGTATTCTGGCTTTCACAGTCCATTCCAGTGATCTTCCAGGATTTCAGAAATTTGTTGAGAGAAGAAACCCTTCCAACGCTAAAGGAGATGGTTTTATAGAGAAGTTCTGGTACCATGCCTTCAACTGTCAATTCCCAAATCAAGTTCAGGGCTGGGAAGAGAGAGAAGAGGGAGAAATTTGCACTGGGCAAGAGATTCTGCAGAGCCTTCCTGCATCTTTTTATGAAAAGAAAATGACTGGCCACAGCTACAGCATTTACAATGCTGTGTATGCTGTGGCCCATGCTGCGCATGCTATACTGTCATTCAAAACCAAGCATAGAAGAGCGATAAATGCAGAGAACTTGAATGTTCTAGGTCATAAGCAATGGCAGGTAAGGCTTTCGGAAGCAAATATAGGAGAGCATCAGTGTGGTAGGTACACCAAATTTGTCTTTTGCAAATGTTCATGTATTTCTTCATCTTAATCAGGTCAGCTTGTTTTACAAGGTCCTATGTTTCCTTTCTGCTGTCTGAGGAGCAGGGCAGCAGCATTGGGGGTGAGTATTCTGTTGCCAGACAGTTTACTGAGTGGATGCAACTTTGTGGCGTTCATATGTGTGCCTCCCAACTCATCAAAGGGGTCTTTGATTTCGGCATGCAAAAGCACAGCCAGAAAAGCAGGAAGGGGAATCAGTTTTCAAAATCCAGTGCGTGTGTGTGTGGATCAGTTTTACAACATCAGAGACTCCAGTCAAAACCAGATAAATTGGAGCTCACCCATGGATGCATGTATGATGACCCTAAACTGATGAGAAAAAAATGGAATTGGGGGGGGGGGGGGAGAGAGAAGGTGCTGCAGACTTTGGAATGAATAATCAACTTCTAAGCAAGGATATTGGCTAGGGTGTTGGATGGGTTTTGGAAGAAGAGGAAGTGATTGGAGTTATACCCCACTCTTTACTCCCCAAGTGAATTTCAGAGCAGCTGACAAACTTCTTTTCCTTCCTCTGCCCACAACAGACACACTGTGAGGTAGATGGGGCTGAGAAAGCTCTGACAGAGACTGCCCTTTTTCAAGAACAGCTGTGCCAGATCTATGGCTTGCCCAAGGTTATCCAGCAGGTGCAAGTGGAGGAGTGGGGAATCAAACCCAGTTCTCCCAGATTAGAGTCGGCGCACTTAACCACTACACCAAACTGGCTTAGGTGAAGAGGGAGGAGAGAAGTGGTGTGATGCCCAGGAGTCAGTCAGTGGTGAAATGGGGAAGAGAGGCAAGTCTGTGCATTGCTGAGAGAGAGAGGCTGTGACAGAGTGGGAGAGGGCAAGGATGCAAACGTTCAACAGAGCAGGAGATGAAAGTATTTTGCTGACTATTTAATTCATTTACTTGACACGTCTCTGAACTTGGGTAACTGTGATAACTCTGTGTTCTGGGATAACTTCTGGATAGAACCAGAGAGTTTCCAGGAATTCTTAGAGCTACCCTTTCTCACTTCCAGGTTTTACACACAATTGATGTAGTGATGTGAGCACGGTCTCCAGCCCTTCCACCAGTTGCAAGACTCCTCCTGGCACCCCTAAATATACCCTGGCAAAAACAAGAAGCCAGTGAAAAAGATCCCCATCCATGCCAATTAAATGGCTATCCCCACCTTTCCCCAAATTCTGCCAAGTTTGTAAATATTAATCAGTTAATTCCATTTGGTTCTATGGTTGGATTGGGTGAATTGGCAAGCTGTTGCAAATGCTAGCATGCAGAAGGCAGACCCCACTTTTGGATCTCTCCACAGCACTGTTCCTTTTGCACAGGCAGCAGGTTGTGAGCCATGAATGAATATAACTGACCCATTAGACGCTATATGTTTCTGCGTGTCTTTTCACAGGCCATTCACATTAACTGTTCCATTAACTGAATATCCTTCAGACAATTCCTATAGTTTCCAGCCCAGTTCTGAAAACTGTACCTAGTTATGTATTCCACTGGGTAAGTGTTCATAAATGCCATTCTGAAAGATTTACTATGGAAAGTTTCAGCCTTTTATAAACTCTTCTCCTTTTCCATCCAGCTCCATCACTTCCTTAGAGCTATTGCATTTAACAACAGTGCAGGAGATAAAATTTCATTCAACAAGGATGGGGAACTGGTAGCTGGATTGGATGTTATGAACTGGATTAGTTTCCAAAACCAAACCTTTTATAGAGAGAGAGTTGGGAGGATGGATCCCCAGGCACCTCCAGAGGAAACATTCATCATCCATGAGGAAGTGATACAATGGCCATGCTGGTTTCACCAGGTAGGGTCCAATATTCTGAAGTTTAGGAAGTTGTGAATGTTCCCCAAGTGTGAAAAGTGAAGTTCATTCAACACCAATGACCCAAGTTGAGGTCCTGAGCTTGGCTTTAAAATAAGATAATATTTGAAGTGATGTTAAAAGTGATAATTAAAAGCTAAACACAGCTAAATGTACATTGTCTGGTAGACGTGAGGAAAAAAAGAAAGCAGAAAAAAGGGGAAAGGCCAGCGAAAGGGAAGAGGAAATTGCGGGAGAGGGAATACAGGGGGAAATGAAATGTTTCCCTATAAGCCGTTTCAAGTCCCCTGCTTGTCCTTAATATATAGTGAATGAATTATTAGTAAGCTGAATGTATATGAACTCAGCATTTCAAATTAAAAATATGTTAGTGAAGAAGGTTTGTGGGGAACAAAGGATAAGTGGCTTCCTCGCAGCTGGCCCTTCCTAAGCAAATTTGATGGATTATAACCAATCAATCCAAATAAAAGCACTTTCCTTTTTCATTTGTTGATTAGACAAAGCCTGTTTCAGAATGTAGTGACAGTTGCTATCCTGGTTATTTCAAGAAAGTGAAGGAGGGGAAGCCATTTTGTTGCTATGATTGCATCCCATGTGCAAAAGGGAAGATTTCAAATCAGAAGGGTAAGAAATTGTACAGCTGTATGTGTCAGAGGAAAAGGCATTTAAGATCATCCCCACATCAGGTTTTCCTATCTTCTAAGTATGTGACCTGATGAAAAGTTTGAATAGGTTTGGAGCTGGGAGAAAATTGAGGAGGGGGACATCAATAGAAATGAATGGTCACTCTGATTTAAATGGGCTCAGAATGGGGTAGGTCTGCATCTCACTGCAGGGTAGATCTTGGATTGCTCCTTGACCAGCTGGGAGAATGTGCAGATGGGAGGGCGGGGAATCATGTGTAAAGAGGCTTGTCCCCCCCTCCCTTTCTTTCTCACCATCCTTGCCTCAGAAGTGAAGGAGGGGCTTCTATCAGATGTCTAAAGAGGCTTCCATCAAGGACTTGCCCCACTCCTCTCCTTCTTTCTCACCATCTTTGCCTAAGAAGTGGTGGGAATCTGCGTGCATGTGAGAGCGCTTGTCCCACCTGCGCCCTCCCTCCTGTTGTACAGGATAGCATGCCACCCCTTAGATTGTGCCTTCCCCTTTTCTGCCTGAGGCCTGAGTTACGCAGGGATGAGGTGTGCTCAGTTGTGTTTGTGTTCTATCTCCCACACTTCCTTGCCCCAGCCCCAGTCCACTTAGAAATTCTTATTCTATGTGTGGACTGAGATAAGTCTTAATAACAAAATGAATAAAAATGGGATTATAATATATATGGAGAGTGAAACTTTAATTCAGAGTAAATAGTAATTTTTTTTGTTAAAACCAGACCTTTTCTGGCGTAACACTCTTCCTCAGTGGTACAGATAAGTAAAACCCACACATTCAAGTATAATAGCTCCCAACTGGAAATACAACAGTTCTGACCTGAGCCTGAAAAGCACATTAGATGATGTCGGACCACTTATTAATTGAACAAGCCCTTCTTCATTTTGCCTGATTTGCTTCCTGCATGTGGATACATATGTACCATAAAGTTATGGGTTACTCAGACCTTGAGTATACACACCTTAGGGCCAGTAGTCCCTTCCATTTAAAAGTGACTTTTGATGGTCCTGATGTATCTCAAAAACAAACGGCTGGTTTCAGCGAGAGCAGAATATAAATTGAATAAAATGAACAAATAAATAAAATTTATAAATAATTGGTCCTTATTTCTAGGTCAAAACTGATGTATTTTAAATTTTGAGTGATTATACTTTATGGTATGTATTTTATTTATCTGTACTATTGAGGAAGTCCATTAGGGTGAACCAATGCTGGTTTTAACTAACATTTTTTTTACTCTTTACTATGATTTAAAGTTTTGCAAATTTTTATATTTTTCAATCTGTTATTATTTGTTTTGTTATTAGGCCTTGTCTCAACATTCTTGGATACCTGGTCCTGCTAGGCTGAAATTCTTCCCCTCCCCCTTGTCTTGATTTTGCCTCATGCCTGATTTTTTGTGAAATCTTTTGTTTTCTTTTTCAGATATGAGTGAGTGCTCTACGTGCAGAGCTGAATATTTTCCAAATAAAAATCAGGATTTCTGCATTCCCAAGCACATTATCTTCTTGTCTTATGAGGAACCTTTGGGACTCAGCTTAGCCTTTTTTGCTCTCTCTCTCTCATTGACCGCAGCTGTGGTGTTGGGAACATTTATAAGGCACCACAACACTCCAGTTGTCAAAGCCAACAACCGAAGTCTCTCCTATACTCTTCTCCTCTCCCTCCTGCTCTGCTTTCTTTCTGCTTTACTATTCATTGGCCAGCCTGAGAGAGTGACCTGCCTCCTACGCCAACCTGCTTTTGGCACCATCTTTTCAGTGGCTATTTCTTGCATCTTGGCAAAGACCACCACTGTGGTCCTGGCTTTCATGGCTACCAGACCAGGAAGCAGGATGAGGAAGTGGGTGGGGAAAAGGCTGGCCAACTCCATTGTTCTTTCCTGCTCTCTTGTGCAAGGAGGGATTTGTGCTGTGTGGCTGACAACTTTTCCTCCATTTCCAGATGTCGACATGCACACCGTCACTGAAGAAATTATACTGCAATGTAACGAGGGATCTGTGATTCTGTTTTATTGTGTCTTGGGATATATGGGCTTCCTGGCCATTGTCAGCTTCACTGTGGCTTTCCTTGCCCGGAAGCTACCAGATACGTTCAATGAAGCCAAGTTTATCACCTTCAGCATGTTGATGTTTTGCAGTGTGTGGTTAACGTTTGTTCCAACCTACTTGAGCACTAAAGGGAAATCAATGGTAGCTGTGGAGATCTTCTCTATCTTAACTTCCAGTGGTGGTTTGCTTAGTTTAATTTTTTCCCCTAAGTGCTATATAATCTGGCTGAGGCCTGAGTTAAACAATAGGGAAGGATTAATATGGGGGAGAAGTCCAAATATATAACTGTCATTTCCTCATTCCGGTTACACAAATACGCATTTGCTCACCTTAGAATGTTTATGACAGTTTTCTTCCCAGCAGCTGCCTTGTAAAAATTTTCACTGTAGTTGTGATTTTATGGCTATTCACCTAGGATGCAGGATAAAGAAGTAGGTGGTGGAATGGACTGGAAAATTCTATTGTTCTTTGCTTCTGTCTTATCCATGCAGAAATTTCCCTTTTATGGCTTATACTTCATCACCCATTACCAAACAATGGCCCCAATTGTATGGACCTTTCGCTGTGCAATAGGGATGACTGAAGGGCGGATCAAACTGGCATGATCAAACCAGCACATTTGGGATGCATCCCGCAGGCGCCACCAACCAATAGCAGCCTACCGAAGACATGGATTTAAAAGATACTGGGGAAATCCCAGTAGTATCCAGAAAATGTGGGAGCAGGCAGGCGTCAGATCGCAGAAGCACTGATATGCCATTGCATCCGGTACCTGTCGGCTTCCTACATCAATGCCGAACGTTTTTTTAAGCCTACGTAGGATGTGTATGAACACAGATCTGTGCATGTGCACCAGCATGGACCAGCACATACACACAAGTGGCGGTATTGGTGCACAAGGGCAACTGGCACCGCGATGCAACAAGTGCAGCCGGGGAACCCGGAAAGTGCTGCCCCCCCAACCACCACCTGCAAATCTGTCTCCTTCCAGGTGGTAACACCTAGAAGAGATTACTGCAATGCATTTCACATGGGGCTGCTATTGAAGACTGTCCAGCAGTTGTGGTTGGTACAGAACACTGTGGCCAGATTGTTGACTGAAGTGGGTCATATAGGAACCATATCACTTCAGCCTTGTTCCATTCATACTGGCTTCCAATTTGCCGAATGTTTTTTTAAGCCTACATAGGCTTCCAATTTGCTTCTGGGCTGAATTCAGGGTGCTGGTCTTGACTTTTCAAGCCCTGTAAAGGCTGGGGCCCATAGACCTTAGGAACTGCCTTCTCCCATATGAACATGCTCACTCCCTGCAGTCATCTTCAGAGGCCTTGCTTTGGTTCCCATAGCCATCTCAGGCTAGATGAGTGGTGACCTGAGAAAGAGCTTTCTTGGTTGTGGCACCAAAACTTTGGAACTCCCTCTATTTGTGTCTTCCACCAGCAGGTGAAGCATTTTTTTGGGTTCATTTTGCACACCCTCAGTAATAGTTATTGGCCCTCCTGTGGTATTGTTTGTTATGTGCTTGTAATAAATTATGTTATAATTTTATTTTATTTTTTAAAAAAATGTTCAATTGTTTTTATTTAGTTATTTATTGTCTTTACTGTTTTTGTAACCAGAGTCATGAACACCAAAATCTTTGTCCCACAATAAAGCTTGTTCCACAGGAAAACACGGAAGAATATAAAGGTTGCTACTGTAAAAGTTGTCATGTGATTTGACAACAGCTGCTACAACTTTTGCCACACGCAGGGTAGTTTCTTTGTCTTTGTCTCTAAGTAACTAGGATGATTTTGCTTCTGGAGAGCGGAAGTTCTGATTAAATGAAGGGGAGATCAGTTCATCCCTTAGAGCTGGAAATTTGGGACAATGAAGCAAAATATGATCCACAGAGTCAATTTTACTGCTGCCACAATTACAGAATCAATCTGAGTATGAAATCCCATTAAATCTTCCTGATACCATAGATGAAGGTAGGGCATTCAGGCACGCTAGTATGAATGCCTTTCTATACTTTGGAAGAATTATCTCAGATAAGTAGTTTGACATTATTGTTGGAGGCTGAACGCCTACTGAAAAGATTGAACACTCTCTGCATGTTCTAATTGACCTGCTCTCATAGTCAAAGTCGCTCACATGTCTTCTAATGAGCTGTGACAGTTCTTGTCTACTCATGACTTCTATCACATCATGAGAAATATCCAGACATAATAGTTTACAGTCCAATAATCTGTCCCAATATTCTTCCCCAGGCCTTTGCTTCATAATGTTTTAATTTTTTTATGTGTACCACCTTGAGGATGCTGATTGGATGTAAAGGTGGCAGAAAAATGTTTTAAATAAATAAACACATTGGAGTGCAGAAATCTGGCAAACAATGGAAACTTCAATTGAATGAGGAATAATATATTGGGAAGAATGTTGGGCTAAGACCCAGGACACCCAGATTAAAATCCTCTTTCAGCCATTACATGGAAGGACAAAGTGTCCAGAACTTTATTTTTCTAGTTGTGGGGGTGGGAAAAGAGATCATCCCAATGCCCCTTCTATACACAGCTTCATCTACCATTTTTAACATTTTATCCTTCAGAAACCATCTAAGTTGCATGGGAACTTGTAGTTGTTTCCGTTCTTCAAATGTCTATACTTTACTTGCCTCAACTTATCTTTTAAAGGCTCTGTCCAAATGACAGCCTAGCTGTGCATACATTTTGCCCTGCTTTCTTTTAATTATTTGAAAGCTTTTCTATTTTGTTCAGCTGTTAGCCCAAATCTGACTCTGAGCCTCCCTTAAAAAGCAAATAATTTGAGGTCTCCTCATCCTTCATCTCTGAGTAAATTTCAGCCACTCCTCCACAAATCTGTGGTGCAAATAAACCATCCTGCCCTAAGCTTGGGCCCCAAAATCTCAACAGGTTCATTCAAAACTGAAGAGAAATGCCTCCACATCACCCCCCTTCTTTGATAACATGGAAATTTCTTTTGTTCCACTGAGGTACTTTCCCCAACTCCCAGTGGAAGTGGCAATTCTGCCCTTAACTCAGTTTCCTTCATCTTCATATTATATGTCTCTTTTTCATGTTCCCTCTCAGCTTCCCTCCCTGGTTCTTTCCTGCTGTGCTATTTTAGCTAATTATTTTTCTTCATCTGACTGAATTTTGGCTAACTGTATTTGTTGTTCTTTTTCTGCTGCAGTTCTGACCTTTTCTTTATCTGTTTCTATGTTTGCCAGTTCAATCTTCATTCTCATAATTTCTACATCCTGACTAGGATTTTCCTTAGCAGATGTTTCCTTTCTCTCACCTCCATGACCCTCTTTAGGTCTATGTGGTGGTGCCGTTTCTGACAGGAGTTCTGTGGTAATTCCACCCCCCCCCCCCCAATTCATAAAACATGTTTTTATATTAGTTTGTATATGTGGTGGGACAAACGAGTGAGTTTTATTTTTTTATTCCACCCGTACCATCAAATATGATGGTCCCGTCCACTTCGCACTCTCAGACACAAGATTTTCCCTTATTCTTTCTTTCTCTTTACTGACTGAGCTTTGCTGAAGAACTCTAGCTGTCCCATCCTGTCACAGTATAATATTTTGGCTGTTGTCTCAGCTCAGGAACTTGAGGGAAGGATAAGGAGCCTGCATTAACTTAAACAACTTAAATGGCACTTGAGGTATTTTAAAATCCCAAAATATTTTATCTAATATAGAGGAGATAAGAGCGGTGAAATCAGGGGTTGAAAATTTCTGAGGTAAAATCAGCAGATGCGCAGACTTTAGTTCTAATGTTTCAGGCTCATGAGAGTTTCTTAAGCTTTTCACAGTGACCAATTGGCCTTCTTCAAATTTATTGAACATTGGCTCTAGATAATACAATAAAGACTAAAATTAGAACCAACTAAAAATTGTTTTATAATACATATCTGTGACTCAAGGCAGAGATATGATATAGAGGCCTCATTTTAAATATGTTCTGCTCTGGTCATGTACACGTGTCTTGAACAATACTTCAATTGTGTGTCTTTCTCTTTTGGTCCAAGGAAATGTATTTTCAATACAGTCTGGAGCCAGTAGCATTAGTTTAGATATTTTATTTTCTAGGAAGAGCTCTGGTTTATCTAAAACCCCTTTGTCTTTTTGGTGGTCCAATGTATCTGTGAAATTCTCCTCCAACACCACATTTCAAATGGATCCATTTTCTTCCTTTTAGTTTTCTTCATTGTCCAACTTTTGCACCCATGTGAATACTAAAGCGTGAATTAACTTGGTTACCAGGAACACATCCCTACACTTAAGAATCTTTTCTAGCTCCTTAATGGCTGTCCTTCCCAATCTCAATCTTCTCCTTTCTTGGTTGCAGTCTTCCTTTTGGTTGATGATGGAGCCAAAGAGTAGACAATTTTGAACAATGTCAGTTTCTTCAGTGCCAAGCTTAAAGTTGTGTAAGTCTCCAGAAGTCATTACTTTTCTTTTCTTGGTGTTACACTGTAAATTTGCTTTGAACCTTCAGCAGTAGTCCTTTCAAGTCTTCACTCTTTTCTGCCAGTAATGTAGTATCATCTGCGTATCTCACATTGTTAATGTTCCTTTGACCAATTTTCATCTAAATCTAGTACAGTTTTCCTTATGATATGTTCTGTGTATAGATTGAAGAGACAGAGAGATAAAATACATCATTGACTGACACTATTGACAGTCGGAAACCATTCTATTTTTCGATATTTTATGCTAACAGGAGTCTCTTGTTTGGAGTCCAGGTTACATGTCAAAACAATCTGATTCTGTGAACCATTGTCAATCCAAGAGGCCCTTGGGAGCCACCTCAGTGGAATACAAAACCTCTGTTAAGAAGTGATAAATATATATTTTCTTCTGGAATCCTACTGGGAATTCCCAGCTTTGGTCATTTCCTTCTACTTTAATAATCAAACCCCCATAATTTAAGTTGTTTCTTGTCTGGATCCCTGAGGACTTTCATTGTGCTTATGCATAACTAGTAATATAGACCATGCAAGATGGTAGAAATATACCTCTTCATCTATGCAACTTATGGAGATGAGAAATAGACTTGAGATCCAGGAGTCTGATGTCTGCAAACTCAAGACTGAAGTCTATCATCGGAGTGAATGTTCATTCTTATTCAGCTGCTGTAATCTTGGAAACCATAACAATATCACTTAAGGCATTAAAAGCAAAATCAATGTCAAAATATTGGCACTTGTGATGTCAGTATTAGAGTTATTGCCACTCATTTTGCTTTCTTTCCATGGATCCAAGTCCCTTGTTGTTAAATGCAGGATTAGAGATCCACCTCCTCCGGTCCAAGAGTATCACCAGTCAGGAGACTTCTTTGTCGGTGGCATTGCTTCCCAGAGCTTTGACATCAATCCAACAGAATTTGATGAATATCCCCAGCCAGCATCTATTGAAGAGCTTATGTAAGCCTTTATTTATATCCATTTCATTTTAGTTTGCCTGACTTATAGAAGCAAGGTGGGCATCAGCATTTCCTTTAGGTGGGAGAGGTGCCAGAGCCAAGGGCTTCTGGCATGGCTTGCTGCTGCTCTTTTCCCACACATGCGTCTCCACTTATTCCCAGGCTCAAGCTCTTCCACTGCCTGCTTGTGAGTGCATTATCCACCATGCTCCTGGCTGCATATGTTGCCTAGCACTGCAGGAGAAGGGCTTGTGTGTAGCACACAGGGCTGCAGAGCTTTTGGTGGCCATAGCAGTGGTCCTCCCATTTGAACCCACCCCCCAGCACCATTGGGGAAAGGGTGCCCTGGCATGGTGTGTTGCCTGATCACAGGCAGTGGGAGAGTTTGGAACTGGGTGGGAAAAGATCCACAGGCAGGTAGTGGCATTGGGTTGGTAGGATAGAAGGGGAGCCTGATACTGGGCATAGGGGAAATCCTGACCCTCTGTTCCCAGGGCCCCCATATTGGAACTGGACATGCCTAGAAGCTATGGTCTATTATGTTTTATTGTATTGCAGGACAATATTTATTGATCTGCCTTGACTTGGATCACCCAGGTCTGGGACACAGAAGCAGGCAATAGCAAGCCAGCTATCTGAAACTGTTAAGCCCCTTCAGTTTGCCAGAAGCCAACCATGACTTACACACACACACACACACACACACACACACACACACACACACACACACACACAATATTTTTTGTTGATCTAAAATTTGAAAACCATTAGCCAAATTTCTGAGAGTATTAATAGGTGGCTTGTTCTCCTATACTCTTCAGTTTTACTTGTGCATACTTTCTTCCATCTCTGCTATGTGTTAAATTTGCCTTACTTCCCTTTGCCACAAAACTACACAGGAACCTATTGTGTATCAAGGCAGAATATTACAGCATGTAACACAGTAATATCAACCCTATTTCCTTGATCTCCAGCACTGATGGATCTTTCCTAGCAGTGGCTACTTGTCATCTTTTACCTGTATGTCATAGAGATGGAAACTATGACTTTCTGTACACAGACCAAGTACTCTTACAGGCTTTCCAGTATGTAGGATATATGGTGCTTTCTGTTAATTTTTCTATTTCTATATTTCAACTGGAGTTTTTAACTTGTATATTTGTATAACTGAATAATGTCTTTTTTTGTCAATTGAATCTGGTCATGGACCGTAATATGATAAAACTGAAATTGAAATTGGTGTTTCCACCATTAGGGAATTTATTATGAATGATGATACTTATGGATTCACTCCTTTTTTTTTTTTTTTGCCATCATGTCGCAGCTAATTTATGGTGCCCTGTAGGGTTTTTAAGGTATTTTAAATCTGACAGAATGAAAACTGGATGGTGAAATCTTATTTTTCTGCACTCATCACTTTAGGTCCCACTTAGGAGAAAAGCAGCCTTTAAGCACTATAAATATAGAATGTACCCAAATGCTGTTCTTAAAGCCACATTTCTGTCCATGTGAGAGCTCTGAAAAAACCACTGCGATCACACAGGTCTGCCTAGTGATGCTCCCCTTCTCCTTACTTCCAAGTTACCTATTCCCTCCAGGTATTGCCATGGCTACTTTTCTATTTATATAGTAACTTGGCAGAGCTTCAGAGCACTTGTAAAGTGAAGAGAGCTTTGCAGAGATTTTATAAGGACCTCTCTGACTGTCCTCTCAAACATTATTCCATGTCTTCCTCTTCAAAAGGAAGTGTTACAATCTAGCTGTTGGTTCCAAAACCCCTTTCTCCTAGTTGGAAATCTCTGGCCACAGTGTTAGCTGGTTATACCAGTGGTGCACACTCATAAATTGTGGACCCTAAAATGTATCCAGCTTACTCAGCCTCAGATCAGGAAGGCAATATCCAAGCAGTCAAAGGCTTCCCAGAAGAACTCTCACATCCCTTAATAATGTGGATCAATGGTTGTTTTTCCAGTGTAGACCTACCTGCCCATTTGTAAAAATGTTTCTCCCCATTCACTGGGAAAAGGCATTTCTCCCAGCCAGTCTCAAACCTGTGAAAGATCCGGCAAGTTGCCTTCGTCAGTCACACAGTCTGTCTTTGAGGGAAGAAAATGTTTACACTGGAGCCCTGTGTTCTGTCAGCCATTTTGCACCTTGTGTGTGCTGCCTGTGTGCTGTGCTTGCTGCTCCGTGTGTCTTGGGAGAGATGCCTTGCTTAGATTATACTACACCCTGGCTGGAGGGCTCCTGCCTGGACAGCACTTTTGGTAGCCTGGTCTGATGAATTAATTATTATTGCAGATAGCTTGTTCCTCTGCCCTTTCCTCTCAGGGGAGGGTTAGGAAGATGACACACATTTGTTTGCTGAGGGGGGAGTTTGGGCGAGGCATTATTTTTGCTGTTGTATTGGCTTTTGTGAGATTTAATATTTCGTTTGCTTTGATCCTCTGTATTTTCCAGTGTGTAGAGCAGGGGTTACCAACATGTTGCCCATGAGAACCATGTTGCCTGCCCATACCTTTTCAGGTGCCCACCAGGGGTTTCTAGAAAGCAGGCAGAGCCAAAAGGGTCTTTTTCCCAGCAAGGCTTCCTATCGGCCATTGGATATTTCATTGGCTATGTAGATTTTTAAAAAGTTGGTTTGGCAGCAGCTGCCACCATAGTTCAAGGATCTTTGCTATGTGAGTAAGCTGTGGCACAGTCATTGGTCATTTCCACATTTGCCTGCCACTCTGAATTCTCTCAGAGTTCAAGTGGAAGCAGTTTAAGTCCAAGGCAAAACAGCATCCAAATAACCTGGGGAAACAGCAGGTGGAAACTGGGCTGACCACTGAAGGGAGGTAATGTAATACAGAATGGGAAAAAATGGAATAAAAAGGAGGTTGAACTTGATTTTAGTGCCGTATGGGGAAAAAAACCTAGTGTCATAGGCCCTGGCTCTGTTGAGGCTGACTACTCCTTAGATGAGGAAGAGGCATGGAGCAACCTAGCTTCCTCTGGAGTCAGCCCAGAAGAGGAACCTCTACCAGCATCTGAGGGAGAAGAGGCTCCAGCAGCTGCACAGGAGGAGACTGAGCCACAGCCAGAGGGAGAGAGTGATCCAGAGCTTGGCCCAGCACCCCCAGTTGGAGACACCCCAAGGCCAGAATCCCCACCTGAATGTCCCAGATGCAGAATACGCCCGCGTCTGAATGTGCAAGAGAGAAGAATAACTGTCAGACTGCAGCTGTTGCAAAGGCAATGTGAGGGGCTGTGAGTCTTTTCAGAGTGACTCCCAGGGAAGGCAGGAACTGATCATAAACACCCCTGCTCACCTGCCTCGGTGTGAAATCAACCATGCAGCCTGCAACCAATAACAAAACCTAAGCTAGATAATGTTGCTTTACATTCTTTACTGTAAAGAGGAAAGAAAGAAAGGAAGTATAGACATACTTATCATGAAAATGGATGCCAGTGCAGTGTAATGTAGTGGTTATGGAACTCAGATGAAATTTCAGTTTGAATTCACCCTCACCGACAAATATTTTCTTGTACTTGTAAAAATGATCTTCATGTAATGTACCTCATAGATTTTATGTGGATGAAATGGAGAAATATAAGTGGAGAAGCATTTCTGTTGCCCTGAGTTCCTCTGAGTGTAGATCTGATAAAACTACGTAAGGGATATATTGTCGACTAGGGCTCCGACTCTGCTGACTCTACTCACTAACCCCATAGCTTGCTACGCCAATTATATTTAACAGTAGTTTGAGCACTGATTGAGCAGTTCTGCCTCCTGGTAAAAACGCTGTGGCGATACCTGATGAAGCAACAGCATGGGCTATCCTCCTTTGCTGATGAATGAAAAGCAAACAATGGTGTCCCAAACAGGCTTACATCAGTCTGCTGTCCTATATTTCATCATCACCACAAGAATCCTGTGAGGTTGGTAAAGGTGAGAGGATGTGACCGTTCCCAGTTCAACCAGAAAACTTCTGCAGCTGACAGGGGACTTGAACCGGGGTCTCCTGGATCTTAGTCACACAATCTAGCCACTGTACCGCACTGGCTGTGAAAAGCTCAGAGAAGTTCTGTAAGGGAGAGTAAATTCTCTGGGCAAAAATATTTTGATCGCATTTATTTTTGGCACTGAAAGTTCCATGATCACCCTGAAGCTGATGGCCAGATTTGAACTGGCTATCTGAATTTTCTGATGAGTTGTACCCGATAAAGACAACAATCGCTTCCAATGGAATATCATGGATGATGGTCTGGAAGTGATCCATTGTGATCTAATTTCCTTTTATTTGGCATTACAATTATCACAATCACCCTGAAGTCAGTGCCCAATTTGGAGTTGCCTAGCTTTACTTTTTGTGACTTAAGCTTGCCATAGATGGACAGATAGAGGTACATATAGAAGGACGGCTGGACAGACAGATCTTTTACTATTATTACTATGCATCTCAGGAAAAAACTTGCTCTCACCATTGGTGGTTTATACATATTTGAATGTATACACTGATAATAAAGATGATACAGAATATGTTGTGATGTATTTTAAATGGTTAAATATCCTTCTGTTAAAGTATGTAACTCTTATTCTAGATCGGTACCTAAGAATTACCAGCATATCCTGGCCTTGGTGTTTGCTGTAAAAGAGATTAATGAAAACCCTAAGATCTTACCCAACGTCTCCTTGGGCTTTCAAATCTATGACAGCTATTTCACTGCAAAGCCGACCTATCATGCCACAATGCAACTTGTGTCTTCCCAAAAGACATTTGTCCCTAACTTTAAATGTGGCCTCCAGAAGAATCTACTAGCAGTTATTGGAGGACTGGACTCCCAAACCTCCCTTGATGTGGCAACAATATTGGGCATGTATAAGATTCCACAGGTAAGATGGGGGAGTGCACTGAAACTTAAAATATTTCATCAGTTACCAGATAGTTTGTTCTTCAGAACTGATTGTTAGTTTGAAGAAAGAAGTGAATGTATTTTAAGGTCCTGTTTACACGAGCGAGATAATCCGGGGGGGGGGGGAGTGAGGCTATTTGCTACAGAGTAATTTGACCCGCAGTTGTGCAATCACACAGTTCTGTGAAGTTGCAGCCATAGCCCACCACTGTGTGATCAGATGCTAGTAGGTCGGGTTTTCCCCCCTCTTTTTTTTCTGATGTGCTTAAATGGGGGATTGATGAATCACATCTAAACCTTGAGGGCTTCCTATGGCAGTATGTGATGATGCTCATACTGAGAAGGGGAAAAAAACAATAGCATGGCATTGGTATAGCCTGATCAGACTATCCCCGACACCATGAGTTTGCGCTGGAACGATCACATGGGGAAAGTCTGTCTGTGGCCCATAGCAAACCTGTTTGATATTAGACTTTCCCTAGTATCTTTTAACTCCTCTTCTTTGGCAGAGAAAAATGGGTTGCCAACAGGTGTGGGATGCTTGCCAGATGTTCTGGTGTGATCGTGTCCTTAAAATCCACACAACATTCATGCCTATCGCACGGCTAACTCTGCATGTGATCAGGGCCAGAATTTAGCTTTGGGTGAGTCTCATATAGAGGGAAAGAAAAAAAAAGGCTTTATAAATAAGGTGAAATGGATAGGGACTCTAGATTTACTCAAAGAGAAAAGCCAACATCTAAAGAAGCAATATTATCAGTATCTAGAGGTACAACATAGGAACCTTTCATTCAGTATAATACATGTGCTCAGAGTTGTTACTGGGGCCGAAGACAGACTGGCAATCTGAAGCGGAGGCAAAGCGGAGGGAACTGGAGCGGGGGAAAAAACTCACGGAGCTGGCCGTTCACACTGGCCAGAGCAATGCGGATCAGCGGCGATACGGAGCATTCAGACTGCCACGGAGAGTTCAGACTGCCGCATAGCCAGCGCGCGCGGCTCGCGCGTGCTGCTGCACTTTTTTTGTTTTCCTTTGATGTTTTTCGCATATGCGCACATGCGCATATGTGCATATTCGCATATGCACACATGCGCATGTGCGCATATGCGCAAAACTTTTTGCCGGTGCGTTCACACTTCCTCCGGATGCCTCCCGCTTCTTCCAGTTCACACTGTTTGGAAGCGGGAGGCATGCGGAGGAAGGCCCCTGAACACCGGGAAAAACCGGTGTCCGGGTAAAGCGGAAGGAAAGCGGCTGGGAGACGGGTAAGTACGCAACGGAGCCGACGGGCAGATGCGCATGTCTGAACGGGCTCCTTTCCTCCGTTTGCGAAGCGTGCCTGCCCCGCTTCAGATTGCCAGTCTGTCCTCGGCCTGGGTTTGTTGATACTGTTAACACTGTTAACCAACCAGTCATTTATTTGGTGGAATGCAGACTGCTGGGTTGAAAGGTCCCATGCAACACCAGAAAGATTGGTAGAGAGCAGGGTTCGTTTCTTTGTATTTTGGTGGCAGCACGCACCAATATGGAGTACCAGCAGCATTTTCCAAGTTCTGAGGGTAGAATTGATGGAAATGAGTGAAACCTTATCTATTAGTACTGCTACTGTTTCTTTTTGCAAAATAAACGCTGATAGAAAGAAATCCTATTTCTCATTTTGATCTTATTTGAAGCAACGCTGATGGAGTTCAGCAAGGTTTCATTCATCCACCAGTTCATTTTTAGTACTACATAAAATTTCTGGGAGAGATTATAAGGAAATTCAAAAGCACATTATCCAGATTTAGTTCTATCCAAAACTGAAGAAGTACTGAGGCCATGAAGATTGGATTGGGTTGAAGAAACTGAAACTTAATCCAGACAAGATGGCAGTTTTGTGAAGGGGATACCAAAACTTGATGTTCAGCAGAAACAGAGGGGTTTATACTCCTCTAAAAAAATCATGTTTGCTATCTGGGAATACCTGTGGATTCCTTCTCTCTATAGAAATACAGAGGGTAAAATCTCTTCAAGATTTAGCTTACTATAAAATCCTTGATGTGGGGCAGCCAGTGAAGGCAGACTGAATGTCTGAAATCTTCAGATTGTTCCTGATGGAACAAATAGAACACAAAGTGAGCGGTCCTGCAGTGACAACATAACACAGGAATATTTATCAAATATACTGCCTTTCCTGAGCCACGTCAAGGGGTTGATATTGACCTTGAAAGCCCAAAAGGAGTTGGTGCAAAGTTCACAGGGGTCAATGTTCAGACCTATAGTGAAACTTGGATTCTGAGATCATTCAGAAGGCTGTGTGGAAGAAACCTCCTTTTTTACAGTTTTAATTTCCATTGGTCCATGAAAAGCTCTTTTTTTACCACAACCTCTAGATTTTTGAGAATTTTCTCTCAGAAGGCATACCTCTCCATTTCTATATCAGACATCTGGAAGAACTCAAGGAATTATGTATTCTAGAATGCCTTTGACATTGGAGACCTGCATTTAATTTTACGCCCTTGATAAGTTGTGTTCCAGCTTCTACTATGTGCAGTATGAGATAGAAAATATCATACTACTTCTTCCTACTTTCAATCACTTTTAGCTCATCTATGGCTCTGCACCAGTGACAGGTACAAATCAAGACCTTTCCCTCTATCAGATGTCCCCAAGTAAAAACCTTCAGCATGCAGGGATTCTCTATTTATTGCTGTATTTCAAGTGGACATGGATTGGGGTCCTTGTTATGGATAATGATGATGGAGAAAGAATTGTGCAAAGTTTACTTCCAGAGTTTTTGAAGCATGGTATCTGCATTGCCTTCATAGCATACTGCTCCAGAGAAAATTTTCTCCATGAAGTTTCAAACATGATGAAAAAGGGCAGTAAAGTTTGTGATCAAATCATGGGCAGCAAGGCAAAAGTATTTATATATTTTGGACAATCGTATTCCATCAATAACTTGATGTGGTTGCCATATGTGCCAGACTTAGGAAGTGTGGCATGGAAAGCAAAAGGTAAAGTTTGGATACTGACAGCCCAGATGGAATTCACTTCATATGTTTATCAAACGACTTGGGATGCTGATGAAATCCATGGTATTCTGGCTTTCACAGTTCATTCCAGAGATCTTCCAGGATTTCAGAAATTTGTTGAGAGAAGAAACCCTTCCAACACTAAAGGAGATGGTTTTATAGAGAAGTTCTGGCACCATGCCTTCAACTGTAAATTCCCAAATCAAGTTCAGGGCTGGGAAGAGAGAGAAGAGGGAGAAATTTGCACTGGGCAAGAGATTCTGCAGAGCCTTCCTGCATGTTTTTATGAAAAGAGAATGACTGGCCACAGCTACAGCATTTACAATGCTGTCTATGCTGTGGCCCATGCTGCGCATGCTATACTCTCATTCAAAACGAAGCATAAAAGAGTGATGAATGCAGAGAACTTGAATATTCTAGGTCATAAGCAATGGCAGGTAAGGCTTTAGGAAGCAAATATAGAAGAGCATCAGTATGGTAGGTACACCAAATTTGTCTTTTGCAAATGTTCATGTATTTCTTCATCTTAATAAGGTCAGCTTGTTTTACAAGGTCCTCTGCTTCCCTTCTGCTGTCTGAGGAGCACGGAAGCAGCATTTGGCGTAAGTATTGTGTTGCCAGACAGTTTACTGAGTGGATGTATCTTTATGGCCTTCATATGTGTGCCTCCCAACTCTGGAAAGGGGTCTTTGATTTGGGCATGCGAAAGCACAGCCAGAAAAGCAGGAAGGGGAATCAGTTTTCAAAATGCAGTGTGTGTGTGTGTGTGTGTGTGGGGAATCAGTTGTACAAAATCAGAGACTGCAGTCAAAACCAGATAAATTGGAGCTCACCCATGGATGCATGTATGTTGTCCCTAAACTGATGAGAAAAAACAGGAATTGGGGGGAGAGAAGGTACTGCAGACTTTGGAAGGAATAATCAACTTTTAAGCAAGTACATTAGCTCGGGTGTAGGATGGCCTTTGGAAGAAGAAGAAGAGATTGGATTTATACCTTGCCCTACACTACCCAAGGGAGTCTCAGAGCAGCTGACAAACTTCTTTCCCTTCCCCTGCCCACAACAGACACCCTGTGAGGTAGGTGGGGCTTAGAGAGCTCTGACAGAAACTGTTTTTTCAAAAACAGCTGTGCCAGAACTATGCCTTGCCCAAAATCATCCAGCAGGTGGAAGTGGAGAAGTGGGGAATCAAACCCAGTTCTCCCAGATTAGAGGCTGCACACTTTACCAGTACACCAAACTGGCTTAGGTAAAGAGGGAGGAGAGAAGTGGTGTGATGCCCAGGAGCCAGTCAGTAGTGAAATGGGCAAGAGAGGTAAGTCTGTCCATTGCTGAGAGAGAGAGGCTGTAACAGAGTGGGAGAGGGCAAGGATGCAAACATTCAACAGAGCAGGAGATGAAGGTTTTTTGCTGACTATTTGATTCATTTACTCGACAGGTCTTTGATCTGGGGTAACTGTGATAACTCTGTGTTCTGGGATAACTTCAGGATAGAACTAGAGAGTTTCCAGGAATTCTTAGAGCGACCTTTTGTCACTTCCAGGTTTTACCCACAATTGATGTAGTGATGTTGGCACAGTCTCCAGCCCTTCCACCAGTTGCAAGACTCCTCCTGGCACCCCTAAATATACCCTGGCAAAAACGAGAAGCCAGTGAAAAAGATCCCCATCCATGCCAATTAAATGGCTATCCCCACCGTTCCCCAAACTCTGCCCAGTTTGTAAATATAAATCAGTTAATTCCATTTGGTTCTATGGTTGGAATGGGTGAATTGGCAAGCTGTTGCAAATTCTAGCATGCAGAAGGCGGATCCTACTTTTGGGTTTCTCCACAGCACTGTTCCTTTTGCACAGGCACCAGGTTGTGAGCCATGTATGAATATAACTGACCCATTAGACGTTATAAGTTTCCATGTGTATTTTCATAGGACATTCACATTAGCAGTTCCATTAACTGAATATCCTTCATACAATTACCATAGGTGCCAGCCAGGTTCTGAAAACTGTATCTTGTTCTGTATTCCATTGATTGGTCCTGAACCCAACCAGTGACCTCTATCAAAATCTTATATTCCTTGCATGCAGAAACAATGGGTGGTGGTGTTTCTGGGTCAGTAGCACAAGAACATGTGGCCATATTGTCTTCTGAAATGGGACAATAGTTTCTTTCCTGAGTAATTTTTATTGGGGTGTCAGGGGGATGCCTACCCAGGTTTGGACCTCAGATTTTAAATTAAAGGGAAACCTGCCTCCATTTTGGGTGAGTGTTCATAAACGCCATTCTGAAAGATCCAATTGACTACAGAAAGTTGCAGCCTTCTGTAAACTCTTCTCCTTTTCAATCCAGCTCCATCAATTCCTTAGAGGTATTGCATTTAACAACAGTGCAGGAGATAAAATTTCATTCAACAAGGATGGGGAACTGGTAGCTGGATTGGATGTTATGAACTGGATTAGTTTCTCAAACCAAACCTTTTATAGAGAGAAAGTTGGGAGGATGGATCCCCAGGCTTCTCCAGAGGAAATGTTCATCATCCATGAGGAAGTGATACAATGGCCATACTGGTTTCACCAGGTAGGGTCCAATATTCTGAAGTTCAGGAAGTTGTGAATGTTCCCCAAGTATGAAAAGTGAAGTTCATTCAACACCAGTGACCCAAGTTGAGGTCCTGAGCTTTTCTTGAAAATAAGGTAGTGTTTGATGTTAAAAGGGATAATTAAAAGGTAAACACAGCTAAAGGTACATTGTCTGTTAGATGTGAAGAAAGAAGAAAGCAGAAAAAAGGGGAAAGGCCAGCGAAAGGGAAGAGGAAATTGTGGGAGAGGGGATACAGGGGAAAATGAAATGTCCCCCCTACAAGCTGTTCCGAGTCCCCTGCTTGTTCTTAATATATAGTGAATTAATTATTAGTTAGCTAAATGAACATAAAGTCAGCATTTCAAATAAAAAAAATGATAGTGAAGAAGATTTTTGGGGAACAAAGGATAAGTGGCTTCCCAACAGCTGGCTATTCCTAAACAAATTTGATGGATCATAAGCAATGAATCTCCGTAAAAGCACTTTCCTTTTTCATTTGTTGATTAGACAAAGCCTGTTTCGGAATGTAGTGACAGTTGCTATCCTGGTTATTTCAAGAAAGTGAAGGAGGGGAAGCCATTCTGTTGCTATGATTGCATCCCATGTCCAGAAGGGAAGATTTCAAACCAGAAGGGTAAGAAATTGTACAGATGTATCTGTCAGAGGAAAAGGCATTTAAGATCATGCCCACATAAGGTTTCCCTATCTTCTAAGTATGTGACCTGATGAAAAGTTTGAATAGGTTTGGAGCTGGAAGAAAATCGAGGAGGGGAACGTCAACAGAAATGAATGGTCACTCTGATTTAAATGGATTCGGAATGGGGTAAATCTGCATCCCACTGCAGGTTAGATCCTGGATTGCTCCTTGACCAGCTGGGGGAATGTGCAGATGGGAGGGCGGGGAATCATGTGTAAAGAGGCTTGTCCCCCCCCTCCCTTTCTTTCTCACCATCCTTGCCTCAGAAGTGAAGGAGGGGCTTCTATCAGATGTCTAAAGAGGCTTCCATCAAGGACTTGCCCCACTCCTCTCCTTCTTTCTCACCATCTTTGCCTAAGAAGTGGTGGGAATCTGCGTGCATGTGAGAGCGCTTGTCCCACCTGCGCCCTCCCTCCTGTTGTACAGGATAGCATGCCACCCCTTAGATTGTGCCTTCCCCTTTTCTGCCTGAGGCCTGAGTTACGCAGGGATGAGGTGTGCTCAGTTGTATTTGTGTTCTATCTCCCACACTTCCTTGCCCCAGCCCGAGTCCACTTAGAAATTCTTATTCTATGTGTGGACTGAGATAAGTCTTAATAACAAAATGAATAAAAATGGGATTATAATATATATAGAGAGTGAAACTTTAATTCAGAGTAAATAGTAAAATTTTTTTTGTTAAAACCAGACCTTTTCTGGCGTAACACTCTTCTTCAGTGGTACAGATAAGTAAAACCCACACATTCAAGTATAATAGCTCCCAACTGGAAGTACAACAGTTCTGACCTGAGCCTGAAAAGCACATTAGATGATGTCGGACCACTTATTAATTGAACAAGCCCTTCTTCATTTTGCCTGATTTGCTTCCTGCATGTGGATACATATGTACCATAAAGTTATGGGTTACTCAGACCTTGAGTATACACACCTTAGGACCAGTAGTCCCTTCCATTTAAAAGTGACTTTTGATGGTCCTGATGTATCTCAAAAATGAACAGCTGGTTTTGGGGAGAGCAGAATATAAACGGAATAAAATGAACAAATAAATAAAATTTATAAATAAATGGTCCTTATTTCTGGTTCAAAACTGATGTATTTTAAATTTTGAGTGATTATACTTTATGGTATGTATTTTATTTATCTGTACTACTGAGGAAGGCCATTAGAGTGAACCAGACCTGGTTTTAACTAACATTTTTTTACTCTTTACTATGATTTAAAGTTGTGCTAATTTTTTAAATTTGTAAATCTATTATTATTTGTTTTGTTATTAGGCCTTGTCTCAGTGTTCTTGGATACCTGGTCCTGCTAGGTTGAAATTCTCCCCCCCCCCAATCTTGATTTTGCCTCATGCCTGCATCTGTGTGAATGCTTTTTTTTTTTCCAGACATGAGTGAGTGCTCTAAGTGCAAAGCTGAATATTTTCCAAATAAAAATCGGGACTTCTGCATTCCCAAGCGCATTATCTTCTTGTCTTATGAGGAACCTTTGGGACTCAGCTTAGCCTTTTTTGCTCTCTCTCTCTCATTGACCACAGCTGTGGTGTTGGGAACATTTATAAGGCACCACAACACTGCAGTTGTCAAAGCCAACAACCGAAGTCTCTCCTACACTCTTCTCCTCTCCCTCCTGCTCTGCTTTCTTTCTGCTTTGCTATTCATTGGCCAGCCTGAGAGAGTGACCTGCCTCCTACGCCAACCTGCTTTTGGCACCATCTTTTCAGTGGCTATTTCTTGCATCCTGGCAAAGACCACCACTGTGATCCTGGCTTTCATGGCTACCAGACCAGGAAGCAGGATGAGGAAGTGGATGGGGAAAAGGCTCGCCAACTCCATTGTTCTTTCCCTGTCCCTTGTGCAAGGAGGGATTTGTGCTGCATGGCTGGCAACTTTTCCTCCATTTCCAGATGTCGACATGCACACCGTCACTGAAGAAATTATACTGCAATGTAATGAGGGATCTGTGATTCTGTTTTATTGTGTCTTGGGATACATGGGCTTCCTGGCCATTGTCAGCTTCACTGTGGCTTTCCTTGCCCGGAAGCTACCAGATACTTTCAATGAAGCCAGGTTCATCACCTTCAGCATGTTGGTGTTTTGCAGTGTGTGGTTAACGTTTCTTCCAACCTACTTGAGCACTAAAGGAAAATCGATGGTAGCTGTGGAGATCTTCTCTATCTTAACTTCCAGTGGTGGTTTGCTTAGTTTAATTTTTTCCCCTAAGTGCTATATAATCTGGCTGAGGCCTCAGTTAAACAATAGGGAAGGATTAGTATGGGGGAGAAGTTGAAACACATAATTGTCACTCACTACTTCTCTCCAATTACACAAAATTACATTTGCTTGCATTAAAATGTTTATGACAGTTTTCTTCCCTCCGGCTGCCCCATAAGAATCTTGCTGTAGTTTTGATTTTATGGCTATTCACTTTAGATTGCCTTAGCTCCCAACTAGATGTGGTGTCTGAGATGAGTCAGGTGCAGTCAGTGCATGACCAGCCCTACAGCTGGGCAAATTGGATCCCCGTGGCTGTTTCAGGGCAGGACAATGCTTGGGGGTGGAATGCTGGATGTCATCCTATCCCACACAATATTCCTGAATCAAAGCCCATGATGCATTGGAAACTTTAGTTCCCTAATGTCAGATCTGAGTGCTAAAGGATCAGAGTTTGTCAAGAGAACCCTGATACCAGATGTCATGTCTAGCTGGGCTTAGGCTGCATTGGCTCCCTGGTCATTGTTTGCATCACTGTGGTTTTGTTTGCCTAGAGGCTCCTGGGCAACTTTAAGCAATCCAAGTTTTTTGTTTCTAGACTGTTGGTCTTTTGTTCTGTTCAATTGTCAAACCTACCTGAGCACTAATGGGAACATATCACAGCCCATGAGATTTTTTTTGTTTCCCTCCAGATCTAAACTGTTATTTTCCCTATTTTTTTTACTCTTGTTTAGAGCACTTCCTATACTTATACTCAAAACATCATTGAAAAAATGGCAACATAACTTGACCCAATCTATTTGGAATTTCAAAAAACCAAAATCCAGGCTGAGTTCAGATTGGCAGTCTCGGCCGCATCTGCCCCAGGAGGCGGCCTGGATGCATCGCATCCAGCGCCGCGCTCCTCTCACACCAGCCAAGCACCACTTCAAAGTGGTGCTCGGCTGCTGCGGTGCGCCATGTGCGCGCGTTCCACCCACCGGAGCAGGTGTGAACGCACGTGGGCTGGGGCAGCCGTGCGGCGTCCGCCCGCCGCTGCAGGAAGCCGCCCGCAGTCTGAATGCTGCAGGCAGCTTCCTTCCGGCGGCATACAAACGCTGCGCCGTGGGGAAATTCCCCCCGCCCCAGTCTGCCAATCTGTCTGCAGCCCCAGTTTTGACAACATCTGTAGGCCCAAGGCCTTTAGAGGATTGGCCTTTCATGATCTCTCACTATATTATGAGGCCACGGTTTTGTCTAGCTTAGCTAGACTATTAAACTCGACATCTTATGTAAAATGTGCCCATGCAGAAGAATCTTATTTAGACCCATATAAATATTATGAACCTATTTGGCTTAAAAAAACCCAGAACAACAAAATCAGTTTTATAAAAACCAATTTGTGAAAGCAGTGTTACAAATATGGGATGCTAGATGAAGACAATTAGCCCCTGATATCTCACCAGCTTCTACCTTTCTGAGTCATCCTTGGTTCTTGCTGTCTATATTCCTGGTGGCTTTTTGAATCTGGAGATTGGCCTCTTTACTTTAGTTGTCTGACATTACCCATGAGAGCTGAATTTTAACTAACTAAACCTGAGATTGAAGAAAAAACACACAGTTCAATTCCCTGGTTTGTATATCTCCAGATGCAGCACCTTTTGGAGACACCAGCAATCAAATCCTTGCATGTTCATACACCACATTTGAGACTATACTTTAAAACATGAGAAGACCAACAATGGGCTAACCTCAAAAATCTACAAGATTTTAATAACGTTGGAAAGTTCAAATTTACCATCTGACACAAAATCATGGACTACAAAATGATGCTGTCTAATACACAATGGGAATTTATTTGGTCCTTACAGTGTCTCTCCACTAAATCCATCAATATTCTATAACAAAATTTTAAACTAATAATGAGATGGTACTTGACACCTTTGTTGGAAAAACTGTGGGAAAACAGCTATTTACATACATTGTTGGTGGGAGTGTGAAGTAATTTTGGCAAAAAATTCTTTCTCAAATACCACTTCTTACATGGTATTTAGTCCTGGAAAGGCCAGAATTTATACTGTTAAATCAGTGGCATGATGCTGACATTCCATCATCTAGGAAATCTTTGATATCCTTGCTTAATAGCCTCAATATGGCGATTTTACCCTCCCTCACAGGGTTTCTTGCTGAGCAGCTTTTCTCCCTTTCTCTTTTGGTTTTCTCTGTCTGTCTCACCCAGTCATTTGAATGTATATTTGTAAGTTGTGACTCAGCCTGGGGAACTGATGGGAGGCACTAAAATCTTTCTTTTGTTCTGGTTTGACAAAGCACCTAAGAGGCTGGTGGTAAATCAAAACTAACAAACATTTTTATTTCACATTGAGGGGAACTGGTCATTTAGGAATCTGGTTGAGGACTTATGGGGAGAACAGGTGACAGGAATAAGATGACTTAGTATAAAAATAAACACCAGATTAATTTGTCACAAACTATGATCTATTTCTGTTATTCAGAAGGTCTTTAGATCTTGAGGAGAGATATTTCTTGGTAGTCTCTGCTTACATAGGCAAGTATAAGCTTCTTGGACTTACAGACAATAAAGATGACAAGGGCAGGAACATTCACACAAGTTCCAGCTCCCTTCTTATTCACTAGCTAGAGAGCCAGTTTGGTGTAGTGGTTAAGAGCATGGACTCTAATCTGGGAGAGCTGGGTTTGATTCCCCTCCACGCCACATGCAGCTGCTGGTGTGACCTTGGGTCAGTCACAAGTTCTTTCACAGCTGTTCTCTCAAGAGCAGTCCTTGAAAGAGCTCTCTCAGCCCCACCTACCTCACAGGGTGTCTGTTGTGGAGAGGGGAAGGGAAAGGAGATTGTAAGCCTCTCTGAGATTCCGACTAAAGGGCGAGGTACAAATCCAATCTCCTCTTTTTCCATATTCTGTCCTAACTTTTGTTATTGGTTATTCTGTTATTCAGGCAGGTCTCTTGTCTGATATCCATGTTCTGTGTCAAAACAATCAGACGCTATAAGCCATTGTAAAGCCAAGAGTCCCTTGGGATCCACTTCAGTGGAATGAAAAACCTCTGTTTAGAAGTGATAAATATATTTTTTCCTGGAATCTCACTGGGAATCCCCAGCTCAGATCTTTTCCTTCTACTTTAATTGTAAAAAACCCCCCCATAATTTAAATTCTTGCTTCTCTCGATCTCAGAGGATTTTCATTGTGCTTGTGTATAACTAGTAATACAGACTGTGAAAGGTGGTAGAACTATATCTCTTCATATATGAGAAATAGACCTGAGATCAGAGCAAATGTTCTTTCTTCTCAAGCTGCTGCAATCTTGGAAATTGTAATGACAGCACTTGAGGAATTAAAAGCAGGATCAGTCTCTAGAGAGGATATTTGCCTTTGAGATGTTGGTATTAGCGTTATTGAAGCTTATTTTGCTTTCTTTCCATGGATCCAAGTCCCTTATTGATAAGTGCAGAATTAGAGATCCACACCCTCCAGTCCAAGAGTATCACCAGTCTGGAGATTTCTTTATTGGTGGCATTGCTTCCCAGAGCTTTGACGTCAACCCAACAGAATTCAATGAATATCCCCAGCCAGCATCTATTGGAGAGCTTATGTAAGCCTTTATTGATTTCCATATGTCCATTTCATTGTTGGTTTCCTGAGTCCTTGGAGCAGGGCTGGCATCAACATGCCCTGAGATGGGCTTCTGGCAGGGCCTGCTGTGGCTCTCTTCCCACACATGCCTCTCCACTTATTCCCAGACTCAAGCTCTTCCACTGCCTGCTTGTGAGTGTTTTGTCCACCGTGCTCCTGGCTGCATATGTTGCCTAGCGCTGCAGGGGAAGGGCATGTGTGTGTAGCACACAGGTTGCAGAGCTCTTGGTAGCCATAGTGGTGGTACTCCCATTTGCACCCACCACCCAGCACCATAGGGGAAAGGGTGTGCAGGCATTGTGAGTTGCTTGATCACAGGGAGTGGGAGAGTTTCGAACTGCGTGGGGAAAGATCCACAGGCAGGTGTTGGCACTGGGTGGGTGGGAAAGAAGGAGAGCCTGATACTGGGCATAGGGGGAATCCTGACACTCTGTGCCCAGCCCCCCAATTTGGAACTGGTCCTGCCTAGAAGGTAAGGTCTATTACATTTTTATTTTATTACACAACAACATTTGTTGATCTAGTATTCTGTAACCATTAGCCAAATTTCTGGAAGTATTAATAAATGGAATGTTCTCTTGTGCTGTTCAGTTTTTTTTGGGCATACCTTATGCCATCTCTGCAATGCATTAGATTTGCCTTCCTTCCCATTGCCACTAACTACATAGGAAGATATTGTGCATCAAGGCAGAATATATTACAGCATGTAACACAGTAATGTCAACCCTATCTGGCAGGATCTGTCCATGATCCCCAGCACTGAAGGGTCTTTCCCAGCAGTGGCTTCTTGTACTGTTAGCAGTAGTCCATGGGAAGATTGGAGGTGGTGAGTTCATTAATTAGGATTGGTCACTTGGCAGGTTAGTGTGGGGGGAAATGGTGTACAGATATGGTGAGCACCATATGGCACCTTCCCTGCTGGGGTCAAGGGGCCCATTAGTCTCAGCCTCCAGCTTTTGTGTCCAGGACTGGGAATGAGGACTGCCTTGGGGGCCACCATGGAAAGGCTCCTTCCCTCTCAGTTTTGCAGCTTGGGGTGGGGTGCTCCACTTTGTTCGCCAGGCTGGCCAGTGGTGAGCCAAAGGAATGGCTTGCAACCAGGGGAAAGGTTTCTCACCCAACAAATGGCAAGGACATGGTCTGGGGTGACCCCTGGCCTTGGCCTATTTTCATACTTGGAGTTTACCCTTGCTGCAAAAGTGTAAACATTTAATAGTGGCCTGAGTTAAACCCAGTCTGGTATTTGTCTCATTCTTCCAAAAGGGGGGTGGGGAGGGGAAGTAAGCTATAAGCATTATAAATAATGTGTCAAAATGCTGCTCTTAAAGTCACATTTCTGTCCTTGTGAGAGCTCTGAAAAAAACCACTGCTGTCCCACATGTCTGCCTAGTGGTGCTCCTCTTTTGCTTACTCCTGTGTTACCTATTCTCTCTAGGTATTTCCATGGCTACTTTTCTAGTCTTTTCTGAGAAGTCTTAAAACCTGTTTCTTAATTTACGATACAGAATTAGAATGATTTCTCTGCAGTGCACAAAGCTAGTGATCATTTGTCTTCCTCCTGCCACAGCCATCTGCATACCCACAGCCTTGAACTGCCCAGTTCGTGGGAAGCTGGCTCATCCTCCTGTAGTTTTTGCCTTGCCAGCTCTTAACCTGTAGAAAGACACTTTGACTATGGATAGAGTGCTGACCAAACTTCTGTAAGTTTGATGTGAATCCAGAAGTATAGGGCATTTCTCCAACAAGATATACAAAATATTTTATTTATTTATTATTTATTAATTCACATTCTTACCCCGCCCTCCCCGCGAATGGGCTCAGGGCGGTTTACAAGCGGCATACAGTGCCAATCAGATAAAACAATTGAAAACCAGGTTAAAATATAATAGTAACAATGACAATACAAATAAAGTGCTTGCAAAGATGTTAGTACTAGACATTCAGATGGCATTACTACTAATGCCTTGGTGTCGACCTCAGGTTCATGTCCTTTTTTTTTTACAACAGGTTTTATGACATAATATTTGATATTGCTGTTTCTAGTGATATATTCCATGGAAATTCATTCTAAGCACCTCCCCACTCACTGGCAGCCTTTAAGCAGTGGCTGGACAAACACTTGTCAGGGATACTCTAGGCCAGTGATAGTGAACCTTTTAGAGACTGAGTGCCCAAACTGCCACCCAAAACCCACTTATTTATTGCACAGTGTCAACATGGCAATTTAACCTGAATACTGAGGCTTTCGTTTTAGAAAAAGCAACTCATACATTAACATATTTTGTCTTAAAAGAAAAACAAAATAACAGCTTTCAATGATACAAACAACTTTTTATTGAAAGGTAAAAATTTGCATTTGGCATGCTTTTGAACAATTAATGTGATTTTTGCTGTCCAATCTTGCGAACTCTGTGCTGGGGCGATGCCGTGCGTGCCCACAGAGATGGCTCTGAGTGCCACCACTGCTCTAGGCTGATCCTGAATTGAGCAGGGGGTTGGACTAGATGAATGGCCCGTTCCAACTCTGTGATTCTATGATTCTAAGAAGTAGAGATGTGAAATTTGTAGTCAATTTGATTAGAGGAGGGAAATGTTTCTAAAAAGACATTTGTGGAAAATTTTAAATAAATGAAGGACTTACTTCCATATTAATTCCAAAAATATATAACTGTTTCAACTATATAAATGATATATTCTCCCCTTAATTTGCATACAGAGTCTAATGAGTTGGCATACTTCTGAATTTTAAAATGATAGAAGTTGGACAATGTAATCCTAAACACATTGTCCTGAGAGGAACCCATTGAATAGACTTCAGTGTAATATTTAGCATTACACTGTTCATTTTCTACAAGCAAAATTACAAATACACCTCACACTAAAGTGAGAGAGTGCCAGACTGCTAACCCTTATTTTGCACCAGCACCATGGATCTTTGTTTTTTGACATCTGAGAGGTAGGAAACATAAAAGTTGCAAACAGAAACCACAAATACTGAAAAAGATATAAGGATTTGTGTTATTTGTACAGAAAAAAAACCTCTTCTGCAGTCACATAAGCTTCGGACTAATTGATTAAACATGGTAAGGCTGGAAACCCTGTATTCTTCATCATGATACATTAAACCGTATAAATAATGAACAAAATCAGTCCAATTTAAGCAATAAATTGCAAATGCCATATACAAAAGAATGATCTAATGCTGTAGATTTATTCAGAATATATAGGAAATAGACTATATATTCTGAGTAAACAAAAACCTTGTATTGAGAAGTATTATACTCATCCAAAAGAGAGAGAGATTTTAGGTGATTGCTTTCCAGTGAAGTTAAAATTTCCATCTCCCCATTTAAAAATGAAGAAAACCACCTCTACAGTGGACCCCAAACTCCCATCCCAGGATCCCAACCCATCATGGCCAATGGAACTGCAACCAATAAAGGGTGATTCCTCACAACCCCTTGCCCCAGTGTCAGCCCCTGCAGAAAATCAGAGCTACTGCTCGATTCCCCACATGACTATCCAGGGTAGACATTTGACCCATATCTTATCTGCTTTCCCTCGGATTTTTCCAGCGGCTGGATTTCCACAGAACCTTTTCTCTGTTTGGCTCTCAGGTCGGGGTCTCAAGGTGTGGAACCCATGGATTCACCACAAAACTTCCCTCCCAATTCCTGCCCCCTCATGTTTTGCATCCAATGTGTATGCCCATCACCTCCTCCTTCCCTAGACCACTGCCCACCCCATTCTCCGTGCGGTGGCTCAATGATGCCTGCCTGCATACATTATGGTAGCAGACAACTGGGCATTGCTGTAAAAGTTTCCCTAGTGTCACAAAATCACATTTAAAAAAAAATAAACTTGTTGCATTGCTGCGTTCTGTTGCTGTTACCTCTTAGCAGCATGGTTTCCTATCACACCTTATGTGTTGGATTCCTGTGAGATTTCTCATGATGTGTATAGAGTGGGTGGATTTTAGCATGTGAGGAATTTTCTCTGTCAGAAGTTTGCTTGTGGCAGTCATTGCACTTTGGTGCAAAGGTGCAATTCTATACCCCTTTTTCATATAAAACTTCCCACTCTCCCAAACCCATGACTGGGCTGATGGGGCAGTGTACTTTGGTTTGTGTTTCGTTTTCATGATTGCTAAACTGTATGCCAATAAAGGTTGTGTATTGTGTATTGTGTGTGATTGCTAAATCAGGCATTTATATGCAAGCACCCTGCTCATGTAGATCAGGCTGCCATCTCACTGTTTGGGAAACAATGGGAAATTGTCTTAATAATGGCAGCAGGCACATGTTACTGTTCTTGCATGATATCCTTTCTTGCAAGGCAGATCTGAGGGGTTTTTTGCCTGTTTGCCTGTTGGTTGCATTGTAACGCAACCATACATGTGCTTTAAAAAAGGGAGGAAAAAGTAGGGAGGGGTGGAGGGGTGGGGCAATGCAGTTAAGGGAAGGAGGGAGTGGCCAAAACATGGACAAATGTGGAATTCCTGACCCAAAGCAGGAGACAGCTGGACATGTGGCTGATGCACTAATGTGGAAAACAGCTATCAGACCTGGCACAATTCAACCTGTGGGGAACCAGAGGCAAGGCCCTCATGTGGAATCACCCTAAGCTGGATATTGTCACTGTTACATTCTTTAATGTTAATGTTAATGTTGGTAAATATCCACCTGTTAAAGTATTTAACTCTCATTCCAGCCCAGTACCTAAGAATTACCAGCATATCCTGGCCTTGGTGTTTGCTGTGAAAGAGATCAATGAAAACCTTCAGATCTTACCCAATGTCTCCTTGGGCTTTCAAATCTATAACAGCTATTTCACTGCAAAGCAAACCTATCATGCCACAATGCAATTTGTGTCTTCCCGAAAGACATTTGTCCCTAACTTTAAATGTGACTACCAGAACAATGTACTAGCAATTATTGGAGGACTGGACTCCCAAACCTCCCTTGATGTGGCAACGATACTGTACACCTATAAGATTCCACAGGTAAGATAGGGGAGTGAATTTCATTGGTTATCAGATCCTTTGTTCTTCAGAACTGATTGTAGGTTTGAAGAAAGAAGTTACTGTATTTTATAAATTCAGACAGACTTTATCTTTGGGTGAATGATATATAGAGGGAAAGAAAAAAGACAGGCTTTATGGTTTATTTATAAACTAGGAGTAAGACCCATTGTGGGAAGAAATACAATGGGCTCTGGAAGGAGCTCCAGGTGTGTGTCCCAGCTGTGGCTGGTGGGGAGGCAGAGGGAAGGGGAAAATAGAGGGAGGCAAGCCATGTTTATTTCCTTCTGGTTAGTTATAAGACAGGGATGTCTCAATTCAGTTTGCTGCCCCAAGTGGGTAGTATGGGAGGACAGCCTCATGGTAACAGGTATGGTTCCCTCCACCCCTGACTTATGTTGATTTGGGGTTATGCAGTGGCAGAAAACCACCTCCTCCTACACAATGTCTTCTGGGTTCCAAGGGTCTGGAAAGCAGTTCCATAGCCAGTTACAGGGTTGCCCACTCTGGGTTGGGAAATACCTGTAGATTTGAAAGGTAGAACCTGGGGAGGGAAGGGGTGGGAAGGGACCTCAACAGGGTATAATTCCATAGAGTCCATTGCCCAAAGCAGCCATTCTCTCCAGGATAACTGATCTTGGAGATCTCCAGGTACTGCCTGGAGGCTGGCAATACTAAGGGGAGGGCCAGACCTGTAGATTTGAGGGGTAGAGCCTGGGGATGGCAGGGTGTGGGGTGCAGAGAGACCGCAGCAGGGATAATGCCATAGAGTCTATTGCCCAAAGCAGCCATTCTCTCCAAGAGAACTGATCTTGAAGATCTCCAGGTACTGCTTGGAGGCTGGCAATACTAAGGGGAGGGGCAGACCTGTAGATTTGAGGGGTAAAGCCTGGGGATGGCAGGGTGTGGGGTGCAGAGGGACCTCAGCAGGGATGTGCTGTGGCTGGGGAACATGGTAATCTCTGGGAGATCTACAGGCCCCACAAGAAGATTGGCAACTCCAGTAATCATTTAAGGGAAGATTGAGATACGTATTTTAGCAACTCCAGTGACCATTTAAGCAAAGACTGGGAGATGTATTTTACCTCAGGACCACATTCAATGACCCAACAGCAACAACAAACTGATTAGAATGTTAGAGGCAAAAGCCAATCAGGCCAAATATGCAAATGGCCTCTGTGTTCCGACTGGCTTTTGGGGGACTGGAACAGCAAACTGTTTAGAATATTGGTGGTGAAACTCAGGCAATGCAGCCAGTGGATAGGGACAGCTTGAGTGACACAACAGGCAGCCAACTCATTTTGGAGGGCATTGAACCTTGCCAGATGAAAATGAAATTATATAATAAGGACTGATAAGGTAAAAAGGGACTCCAGATTTATTCATGCAGAAAAGCCAACGATTAAAGTAGCAAGAATATCAGTATTTTGTGGTACAACATAGGAGCCTTTAATTCAGTGTAATAATCATGCTCAGAGTTGTTACTCAGTTTACATATTGTTGACACTGTTAACAAGTCAATAATTTCTCTGGTGGTATGTGGGCTGCTGTGTTCATAGGTCCCATGGCACACCAGAAACATCAGTAGGGACCAAGTTTTTTTTTTTTTCTCTTTTCCTGGCAGTATTTCCTAGCCTGGAATACTGGCAGCTTTTGAGGAGGCTTCTCAAGTTCTGATGGGTCAATTGACGGAAATGAATGAAACCTCATATATTAGTACTGTTACTGTTACTTTTTGCAAAATAATCACTGGTAGAAAGAAATCTGATTCCACATTTTGATCATTTGAAGCAGCACTGATGGAGTTCAGCAATATTTTGACTTTCCACCAGTGCTTTTTTAATACTACATAAAATTTCTGGGAGAGATCATACAGAGATGCAAAAGTACACTGTCCAAACTTAGGTCTATCTAAAAAATAATAAAGTGCTGAGGCCATGAAGACTGGATGGGCATGAACAAACTGAGACTTAATCCAGGCTTGATGACGATGTTGTGAACGGGAAGCCAAATCTTGATATTCAGCATAATCAGAGGGGCCGATTCTGCGCTAATGTTTGCTCCTGTGTCACCCCTCGCTAATATTTGTGGCAGTGTATTGTTTCCCCACTTGTTGCTGCGGGGTTGGCAATTGACCTGAATCTAAGGGTCTCTCTCTCTCTTCCCCCCACCCCCCATTTTAGCTATCAGCCAACTTCACAATCTTTTTCTTTATCACAGGGTTGAAGTCAGGGCATTCTAGTGAAGAAATAGCAAATCACGGCTGTCTTCTCCCCATCCCTTTAACACCCCTCTGTTTCTTTCTCTCCCCTCCCCACCTTTCTCCACCCCTTCAACGCCCCTCTTTTCTCCCTCCCCCTCCCCCTCCCTTTCCCACCTCCCACCTCCCTTTCCTGCCCTGGCATGAAGGGCTTTTTTTGTGTGTCTCCCCCATGTTGCGTGGCAACACAATAATGATCCATCATTGACTGGCATTTAAATGTTATGTCCTTTTAAATGTACCTTTACTGTTTCACCATTTCTGTGCTGCAGTTTGCTATTTATACAAAAGTAGTGCCATTGTTAAAAAGTTGCATTAAGGGTGATATGCAGGTGTGGACAAACATTTTCACAGGGCTAACCTATGGGTTGTAGTGCCACTGTCAACAAGATGCACTGAGGGTGGCATGAAGGTGTGGACACAAATTTTGTGGGGTGAAATTTTTTTGTGTTGCATGTCTGCTTCTCTGCTTTTCTCCCTCCCCCCATCCCCCCTTTCCTTTCCCACCCTGGCACAAGGGGTTTTTTTTGTTTCCCCCCGTGTTGCATTGCAATGCAGTAATGAGCCACCGTTAACTGGCATTTAAATCTCCCTTTAAATGCCCTTTCGCTGTTTTCACATTCACCATTTTTATAAATAGATAAGAATTCCACTTCAAAAAATTTAAAGGGACCAATTGCAGACCAGTTGTGTTACAATGCAACCATGCATGCGCAAACCATGCACGCGTAATCCACAGCTGTTTCAGTGAGTCGATGCATCACAATGCAACTACACATGTGTAAAGCGTGCCTAACTGCCAAAGTGGGTGGTGCGTTACAATGCAACCATGCCCCCAATCAAAAAAAAAAGGAGGGGAAGAGAGGGGAGGGTGTGCTAGATTTGGGGCAAGGCACCACGCAGAAATGCAGATCCAGGACAAACCCAGGTCAGAGTTCAGTTATGCGGAACTCCCCTAACAGAATTGTACCAATTAGACCCAGGGGAGGGGGGAACAGGAAGCAAAGCATTAGTACGGAATTGGCCAGGGACTTGTACTCCTCTGAAAAACTACATTTGTTATCTGGGGATGTGTCTGGATCCCTTCTGTCCATAGAAACATAGAAGGCAAAATTTCTTGCTCTTTTGAGTTGTTCAACAGCTGAGGACAGTACTGGAGAAAGCTGCCCTGGACAGTGTTATAGACACTTTGGAAATATGCAGACTAGTTTACTGTAAAAGGCTCCATGTGGGGTTGCCAGTGAAAGCAGTCTGAAAGTCTGAAATCTTCACATTGTTCCAAATGGAACAACTAGAGCATGAAGAAAGAAATGCTGCAGTGACCATATGTGGAGAAATCCTTGTATCCTGGAAGGTTGGCGGGTAGGCTTTAAAAATTCCTTTCTCTGAGCTTGAAATTGGGGGGGGGAATTAGCCCATGGAATTCCAGAAGCATCTGAGCTATCTCTTTAGAAATGCTAATGGATCTGGCAGAAGAGACAATCTGATGAGCCCCCTCATCCCCCTTCTCCAGGCAGGAAGCAGAATGTAGAGGGCATTGGGCTAGGCCAGCCCCAGAAACTATCTCCAGGAATGAACTGGAGATTTCTCAGTATGCCTTCCAGGATGGCTCCCAGGATGCACCTGCATGCCCCAGGATGCATCTGGGTGTCCCAAGGTTCAGTTCAGTTTATTGTTTATACGGTTCAAGACCAGCATTAAATCAGTTAAGGCATTACTTCAAAATACGGTTGCCAGGTCTGGGTTGGAAAATACCTGGAAAATTTGGGGGTGGAGCCAGGAGAGGGTGGGGTTTGGGAATGGGAGGGGCCTCAGCATAGTACAATGCCTTAGAGTCCACCTTCCAAAGCAGCCATTTTCTTTAGGGAAGTTGATCTCTGGAGGCTGGCAACCCTACTTCATGATAATCCTATATACAGGGGTCATTTAATAGAAAAAAAGGTGCAGGAACTCATTAGCATACCTGCTATTAGCATAACTCATTAGTATATGCCATGCCCCCTGACATCACCGAAAGTGTGTCAGAAGGGGAAGCAAAAAGGGGGGGAGGGCATCTTCAGAAGCCTCTCCTTCCCTTCCCTAGCCAGCCAGTCACGCTTCACTTCCTCCCCCCTGCCAATTGCAGGCTGGCAAGGGAAGGGAAGGAGGGCTTTTGAAGATGCCTCCCCCCCTTTGCTTTCCCAGGCAGCCTGCCAAGGAGGAGGCATTTAAATGCCTCTCTGCATCCCCCTGGGCCCTGCAGCATAACTCTAGAGAGAAGGAGCATGGGGGTGGGGCTTGCTGCCACCACCATTTGTGCTGGCTCCTGAGCTCCCAGAGCAGTGCTCCGGCGGGCTCTGGCCCCAAATGACCCTTGGTTATATATATGTATATATACATATATATATATAGCCAAGGGTCATTTGGGGCCAGAGCCCGCCGGAGCACTGCTCTGGGAGCTCAGGAGCCAGCACAAATATATATATAATTCCCTTACATATTGGCCATTTCCAGCGCTCCCACTGGCCGTGCAGTGCACTCCATCAGCCACTGGCCCATCAACCGCCACTCAAGAGTACTCACATGCCATTGTCTGGGTGCTGGGTCTGCTCCTCTTCCCCACCCACTGCCAGTTTGGACACTTTTCTCTCACAGAATAAACTATCAAAATGGCTGTCTCTCCTGATGAAGACACTTTTCCTTCTTGTCTCCTGGGGGACTAACTTTTCTATCAGTGGCTGCTGCTAGGCAACTAGGGCTGCCAAGTCAAACTCACCTACTGGTGGGGGGGAGTCCTTCTTTGCCCGGGAGCTGCCTGGGAGCCTCCCTGGCACGTGCGCCCGGTGACGTCACCCGGAAGTGACGTCACCACATTGGGGCATTGCCAGGGCGATGCTCTGGCAATGTCTCCAATGTGGTGACGTCACCTCCGGGTGACGTCACTACGCTGGGGAAGTCATCCACGCTGGACGACTTCGGGGGCAGGTTTCCCCCCACCGGCCGAATGCCGGCCGGCGGATCGGGAACCCCTATAGCGGAGAATCCCCCACCCCCCGGGCTGACTTGGCTGCCCTATAGGCAACCAAGCTTGGTTCTGGCAGTAAAAAGCCAAAGAAAGGAAGCCTTTTCCAGGCCTTTGTGGGGGACTCATTGAGACCAGTCCTGACTAGGGTTGCCAGCTCCAGGTTGGAAAATTCCTGGATATTCTGTGGTGGAGTCTAAGGATGCCAGAGTTTGGAAAGGTGAAAGGCCTCAGCTGAATAGAATGCAATAGGGCCCAGCCTCCAAAACAGTTATTTTCTCTGGTGGCAGTGGGGGGGGGGAGATCTGTTGTCTGGATTCAGTTGTGATACCCAGTGATCTTCAGGCTCCACCTGGAGGTTGGCTACCCCAGGCATAGCAGTTAGTGCTTCAGAGCACAGTCTGCTGAACCCAGGTTCTTGCTATGGAAGTTGAGTGGATGATTTCAGATCAGTCACAGACTTTTAGCCTAACCTTCCTCACAGGTTTGTTGTGCAGATCAAAAGGGGTTGAGGAGAATGATGTAAGCTGCTTTGGTCTCCACTGTGGAGAAAGACTGTCTTTTTCCTCCTGAGAACCATTGCTGCCAATCTCCAGGGGAGGGCTGGAGATCACTCAGAATTAAATATGCTTTCCAGATGATAGAGATCAGGGGCAGATAACAATAAGTTGATGGTTGGCTGGGAAGGAGATAGGGTTGCCAACTCCAGGTTGGAAAATTCCTGGATATTTGAGGGGCGGAGCCTGGAGAGAGTGGGGTTTGAGGAGAGGTGGGATCTCAGACAGGTACAATGCCTTAGAGCAGGGGTGGGCAATTGTTTTGGCTCGGGGGCCACTTTGTGGGAGCGGAAGTTAGCGGAGGGCCGCACCTTTTAAAATGATTGCATTCATTAGTTAACTTTGCATTTCAGAAAAGGTATAAATTGTATCTTAAAAATCAGTAAGTATAAATTAAATAAAATAGTGGTAGTTTTATTCCATTTATTTATTGTGCTAATTTCATATCATCTATAGCTGCAAGCATATTTAATTTTAGAATCAGTTTAATGAGACAAATGTACCCTATCACACTACGTGGCCGACTGTCTTGGCGGGCCGCAAAAAACTCTGTGGCGGGCCGCATGTGGCCCCTGGGCTGCTATTTGCCCACCCCTGCCTTAGAGTCCACCCTCCAAACCAGCCATTTCCTCCTGGGCAACCATTGCTGCCATTCTCCAGGTGGGGGCTGGAGATCAGAATTAAAACTGCTCTCCAGATGGCAGAGATCAGTTCCCCTGGAGAAAATGGCTGCTTTGCAGTGTGGACTCTGAGTCATTATACCCTGCTGAGGTCACTTCTCCTCCTGCTTGGGTCCCCACTGAAAAGGAGAAAGACTGTACTTTTCCTAGGTAGAGGCTCCAGATGTGGGGGAAGATGGAAAGCTGAAGTCAGAGTGGTAGATAACAGTATGCTGATGGTTGGCTGGGAAGGAGATAGAGTTCCTACCTCCAAGACAAGTACAATGCCATGGACTATACCCTCCAAACCAGCCATTTCCTCCTGGGGAACCATTGTGGCCAATCTACAGGGGAGGTATGGCAATCACTCAGAATTACAACTGCTCTTCAGATGGCAGAGATCAGTTCCCCTGGAGAAAATGGTAAGCTCTGTGTCATTATACCCTGCTGAGGTTGCCACAGCAAATTGACACTGAGTGCCCAAGGCCAGGGCACTCACCCAGAGCCTCTTTCTAGAGGCTGTTGTATTTATTTCCACAATGAGCCTTATTCCTAGTATAAATTTTAACAGTGTACAGTTTTAACAGTTTAAATTAAAACATATTGCAAATCACTGCATCTAATTATTAGAATTCAATTGCTTCCTTGCAAATTTTACAAGCTGCCACAAAAAATCTGGCTCAAGAAAATGTGATCTGAGCCTTTGCGCCTGATAGAAACTTCCTAATAACTTCAGTGACTGTAATAGAATAAACCAAAGACCTACAAAGCAGAGGTAAAATAAACTTTGCCCAAATTTTCTGGTAGAAATGACAATATAGCAGGAAGTGCTCAGTTATCTCAATCTTCTCATCCCCCTTCTCTAGGCAGGAAACAGAATGTAGAAGGCAAGCCCCAGAGACTGTCTCGAGGAATGAGCTGTAGATTTCCCAGTATGTCTTCCAGGAGGGCTCCCAGGATACACCTGTGCATCCCAGGATGCACCTGTGTGACCTGGGTGGACCAGGTCAAAAGGGGTGGAGAGACTGATGTAAAATGGATGGAGTCAGAGGTTTAATAAAAGTGCTTGCTCCAATGAGGGAGGGTCTCTTTTTGCTGGTCCTTGGAGAAGAACAGACTGCTGAGCTCTGTCTGCAGGACCGCATCTATCTTTAACCCATGTGGTTTTCCCTGCTGGCTGCAGGGAGCCTGAGGAAATGGGACATCTTAAGAACATTTTGCAACTTTCTAAGTTTGTTAAGTACCTACTCTCATTCTATCATCTAGTTAGAATACATTCTAGAACCAGGAAATGGAGAATGCATTTATAACAAACTTTTGTTCCTCTGCTTGCTAATCTGGTGCTGTGCTAAAAGTATGCTTGTAAACATTTTCTTTTTAAATAAATATTTTACTCTTGGATGCTGGTGGCAGTTCTTTGTGCCACATAGCCTTTCAACCACTTTTGAACATGCTACAGAGAAACCAGGGGCCCCACAGGGGAAGGAAGGGGTCAGTGTGTATGGCCAACCCTCCAGGGAAGCCCCAAAGATGCATTTGTTCCCTGTAGTAACCAGATGCTGGGAAGCAGGAGACCTTGAAGCGTGACCTCAGAAGGGGAGTAGGGAGTCTGTCCCCCCTGGCAGGAAGATTCCAAAAGGAATGTGGTGGCAGTGGTACCCTACTGAAAGGAAGTGGAATAGCTCCTTCCAGAAGTTGGAAACCCAATGGAGGGAGTGGGCAGAAAAGGTTCTGTAGGAGGAGCAGGCCTGTTCCATCACACCACATAATGCAGTAGCATTTATCAAATATACTACCTTTCCTGGCCCACTTCAAGGGGCTGATATTGATCTTGAAACCCCCCAGTGAGTTGGTACGAAGCTCAAAGGGGTCGATTTCCACACCTAAATTGAAACTTGGGTTCTGAGATCATCTAGGAGTCTTTGAGTGGGAAACCACCTTTTTTTACTATTTTTATTTGCATTGATCCATGAAAAGTCTTTCTTGGCCTCTACCTCTAGGTTATCGAAAACCTTCTCTCAGAAGGCATATCTCTCTATTTCTATATTCTTCATCTGGAAGACCTCAAGGAATTATGTATTCTAGAATGCCTTTGACACTAGATAAAGCTGTAATATTTCCAACTGCATTTAATTTCATGCTCTTGATAGGTTATTTTCTAGCTTATACTAAGTGCAGTATTAGATGGAAAATATAGAATTACTCTTTCTACTTTCAATTACTTTTAGCTCATCTATGGTTCTGCTCCAGTGACAGATACAAATCAAGACATCTCCGTCTACCAGATATCCCCTAAGGAAGACCATCAGCATGGCGGGATTCTCTATTTATTGCTGTATTTCAAGTGGACATGGATTGGAGTCCTTGTTATGGATAATGACAATGGAGAAAGAATTGTTCAAAGTTTACTTCCAGAGTTCTCGAAGCATGGTATCTGCATTGCCTTCATAGGATATAGCCCCAGAGGAAATTTTCTCCAGGAAGTTCCAAACATGATGGAACAGGGCAGTAAAGTATATGATCAAATCATGGGCAGCAAAGCAAAAGTATTTGTAGCATTTGGACAATCTTATTCCATCAATGACTTGATGTGGTTGCCATATCTGTCAGACATAGGAAATGTGGCATGGAAAGAAAAAGGTAAAGTCTGGATACTGACGGCCCAGATGGAGTTCACTTTATATGTTTATCAAATGACTTGGGATGCTGATGAAATCCATGGTATTTTGACTTTCACAGTTCATTCCAGCGATCTTCCAGGATTTCAGAAATTTGTTGAGAGAAGAAACCCTTCCAACGCTAAAGGAGATGGTTTTATAGAGAAGTTCTGGCATCATGCCTTCAACTGTAAATACCCAAATGATGTTCAGGGCTGGGAAGAGGGAGAAATTTGCACAGGGCAAGAGAAGCTGGAGAGCCTTTCTGCATCTTTTTTTGAAAAGTGCATGACTGGCCACAGTTACAGCATTTACAATTCTGTCTATGCTGTGGCCCATGCTGTACATGCTATGCTGGCATTCAAAACCAGGCATAGAAGAGTGAGAAATGGAGACAACTTGAATGCTCTACATCGAGACCAATGGCTGGTAAGGCTTTAGGAAACAAATATAGGAGAGCGTTGGTTTGGTCAGTGGAAAAAAAGACTCCATTTTGTGTAGTATTCCCAACTTCTTCTTTTGCAAATGATCATCTCTTTTTTCATCTTCCTCTAGTTCATATTTCAATTAGCAGTCCCAGAAATTATCCTTGAAACTTCCTATGCACAGATTGAAAATTGTTGTGTTCAAGGTTTGTTGCTGAGTGTTCATCAGGTCACCTTGTTTTGCATGATGCTCTGTTTCCTTTCTGGTGTCTGAGGAACAGGGCAGCAGAATTAGGGGTGAGTACTCTGTTGCCAGATAGTTTATTGGGTGGATGTGTTCCTCCCAACTCTGATAAGGGATCTTTAATTTGTGCATACACAAGCACTTCTGGGTAAAACCATAGAATTTCCATCAATTCCTAGAGCTACCCTTTGCCACTTCCAGGTTTTACCCACAACTGATACAGTGATGTCAGCATGATCCCCAGCCCTCCCACAAGTTGCAAGACTCATCCTGGTAACCCTAAACATACCATGGCAAAAAAAGAAGCCAGTGAAAAAGAACCCCATCCAAGCCAATTAAATAGCTATCCCCACCCTATTCCCCAAATTCTTCCCAGCTGATAAATGTTTATCAGTTAATTCCATTTGGTTCTATGGTTGGAATGGGCGAACTGGCAAGCTGTTGCAAATAGGGATACCATGCCCCAGGTAGAGGCAGGGCCCCCCCCCCCACTTTTGTGGGCTTCTGCCTGCCACCAGCCAGCTGGCTAGCTGGAGGAAATATGCCACCCCTCAAACAGCGTCACCATGTGTGATATGCTGATTTAACCTGGAAGTGACATCAGCATGTTGGTGATGTTGGGGGTGCCGTTGGGGATGGCGCTCTGCTTTTTGGGCAAAACTCTATGCTTTGAGGCTGTTTTATCATACCGTTTAGCTCAGAGAGCAGAGTGGTGCCCCGACAACAGCAATGTGCTGATGTTACTTTCAGGTGACACCATACATTGCGACATGTCCTCGCCCATTCATGGAAATCCCCTCAAATCCCCCCACTGATATGACAAAGGGACCTGGTAACCCTACCCAGCAAAAACAAGACACCAGTGAAAAAAGATCCCCATCCAAGATAATTTAATAGCTATCCCTCCTCTACCTTTCAAATTCTGCCCAGTTCATAAATATTAATCAGTTAGTTTCATTTTTTCTATGGTTTTAATTGGTGAATTGGTAAGTTTTTGAAAATGCCAGCATGTAAAAGGCGAAGCCTTTTTTAGGTCTCTCCACAGCTCTATTCCCTTTGCCCAGGCACCAATTTAGTCTGGCTAATTAGGTTGTGAGCCATAACTGACCCTGTTGAAGCTCCATTGAAACCATAGACGTTATGTGTTTCCATGTGTATTTTTTACAGGACATTCAGATTAGCTCCTTCATTAATTGGAAACCCTTCAGACAATTCAGACAAGTTAAGTTCCAGCTCAGGTCTGAAAATTGTCTTGTTCTACATTCCAAAGACTGGACCTAGACCCAACCTCATATGTTCCTTCCATATAAAAGACAAGTATGCTAATATATCTCAGGGAGTGGTGGTTCTGGATCTGTAGGAAAAGAATGTCTGGCCATATTGTTTTCTGAAATGGGACAATAGTTTATTTGCTGGACCATTTTTATTAGAATAACCAATAAAACGGGTTAACCATTTTATTGGTGGGGATGCCTACCCAGATTTGGACCTCAGATATTAAAAATAAAAGAAACCTGCCTTCATTCCGGGCAAATGTTCATTAATGTCCTTCTGAAAGATCCAACTCACTATGGCAAAGTTGCAGCCTTCTATAAACTCTTCTCCTTTTCCATCCAGCTCCATCACTTCCTTAGAGGTGTTGCATTTAACAACAGTGCTGGAGACAAAATTTCATTCAACAAGGATGGGGAGCTGGTAGCTGGACTGGATGTTATGAACTGGATTAGTTTCCCAAACCACACCTTTTATAGAGAGAGAGTTGGGTGGATGGATCCCCAGGCTCTTCCAGAGGAAATTTTCAGCATCCACGAGGAAGTGATACAATGGCCACGCTGGTTTCACCAGGTAGGGGCCAATATTCTGCCGTTTAGGAAATCTTTCAGTTTTAAATATGCCTTGAGTGTGAAAAGTTAAGTTCATTGAACAGCAACAAGTGAGGATGAAGTCTTGAGCTTGGTTTAAAAATAACACAGTGTTTGAAGTGATGTTAAAAGTGATATTCAAAAGCTAAACACAGCTAAAGGAAGTTTAGCTGGTGGATGGGAAGGAAAGTAGAAAGTAGAAAAAAGGAAATGCTGTGGGAGTGAATAGGAAGAGGAAATAGTGAGAAAGGGGATAGGGGGTAAATGAAATGTCCCCCACAAGCCCCTCTGAGTCCCCTGCTTGTACTTAATAAATAGTGAATGAATGATTAGTTAGCTCAATGGACATGAAGTCAGCATTTCAAATGTTAGTGAAGAAGAATTGTGGAGAGCAAAAGATAAGTGTCTTCCTCACAGCTGACCATTTCTAAGCAATCCAATCAAACTCAATAAAAGCATTCTCTTTTTTCCTTTGTGGATTAGTCACAGCCTGTTTCAGAATGCAGCGACAGTTGCCATCCTGGTTCTTTCAAGAAAGTGAAGGAGGGGGAGCCATTTTGTTGCTATGATTGCGTCCCATGTCCAGAAGGGAAGATTTCGGACCAGAAGGGTAAGAAATTGTACAGATGTATCAGTGACCTGATTAAAAGTTCGGGGAGATTTGGTGGTGGAAGAAAGTCAAGGAGCGGGACATCAACATAAGTGAACGGTCACTGGGATTCTAATGTAAATGGGCTTGGAATGGGGTAAGTCTGCTTTACACTGCAGTGTAAATCTTGGATTTCTCCTTGACCTGAAGGGAGAATTTGCAGATGGGAAAAAAATCATGTGTAGCGAGGCTTCTGACAAAGTCTTGTCTGATAGGTGGCAGGGAATCTGTGTGCGTGTGAGAGGGCTTGTCCCACTTGGGCCCTCCCTCCTGTCATACAGGGTAGCATGCCACCCCTCAAGTTGTGCCTTCCCTCTTTCTGTGCCTACGGGCGGACTGAGCAGTCAGGTACCCCAGCTGCGATTCTTTGATCAGTCTAAGATCTGTAAAAGGATTTTTTTTTTTTACTAAAATACACTCTGAGTTCACTAGAGAACAAGGCATTGGAGAAGTATATGAAAACACTACAGTGTCATACAGATCTAAGAAAAGGAAGTAAAATTATGAGGATAAGTTTAACAGTCACTGGTGTTACCTTGAGGTTTCCTTCACTAGAATGGCATAAGCTTGCAGGAGCTTTGAAAGCAGACATAAATCAGTCCACCAACTCCGTGGTCCCTGCTCTTGGTTTGCACCCTTTTGGCAGTGTGTTCAGGCCTTTTAACCCCTCCTCTCCCAGCTGAGAGTATGACACTTTAACTTATCTTTAAAGTGGGAGTGGATTCCCACGCATAATTTTTACTCCATCAAATTAATGTGCATATCCCAAAAGTTTTCACACTGTTTCATCCACCCACCCACCACACACAAAGCTACCATGTACTGAACCAGACCAATGGTCCATTGAGGTCAGTACTGCCTACTTAGACTGGGAATGGCCCTCATGGGAATTTAAAAAGGTAGTTCATCTGCTACCAGATTGTTTTAACTGGAGATGTCAGGACTGACAACACGAGCTTCTGTGTACCAAGTATATTGTCTACCACTGAGCCACAGCCCCTTCCCACTCACCCCTGCTCACTCTATCCAAATAGCCATCTACCTTGCCATTTATAGCCCGTGGGCAAATGGTCATTTCCATCCTGCCAATCCTTCTTTATCTGTCAAGGAATTTTTCCCAAACCTGCAATCTGATAATTTTGGAGCTCCATTCTCAGCAAAAGGAAGTTTTCTCTGGGATCAGGACCTCCTTGATTATTAATTAAGGGATTCTACGTCTCTCCATCCCAGAAGATTCCACCTTTAATTTTATGTTATAAATATATTTTGATGTGTCTTGCTTGACTGCTTACAGTTTTCAAACAGAAGAAAATATAAAGTAGGGTACCTTAATAAAAATGGGACACAACACAGATTTAAGCTGGGGATAGTGATCAGAATTGGCTTCACAATGATTGTCATTTGCCTACAAAGCTTGTACCTCTTGAGAACTGAAAATTAAAAGAACATCTGAATAATGAATAGTGTGTGAATGATGAATGGTCAATTTTAGGACAATATTAAATATATGCTTTTTTTCTTTTTTTCCACAGACATGAGTGGGTGCTCTAAATGTACAGATGAATATTTTCCAAGCAAAAAGAAGGATTTCTGTATTCCCAAGCACAACACCTTGTCTTATGATGAACTTTTGGGACTCAGCTTAGCCTTTTTTGCTCTCTCTCTTTCATTTATCACAACTGTGGTGTTGGGGACATTTATAATGCATCACAACACTCCAATTGTGAAAGCCAACAACCGAAGTCTCTCTTACATTCTTCTCCTGTCCCTTCTGCTCTGCTTCCTTTCTGCTTTGCTATTCATTGGCCAGCCCGAGATAGTGACCTGCCTTCTCTGCCAACCTGTTTTTGGCACCATCTTTTCAGTGGCTATTTCTTGCATCCTGGCAAAGACCACCACTGTGGTCCTAGCTTTCATGGTTACCAGACCAGGAAGCAGGATGAGGAAGTGGGTGGGAAAAAGGCTAGCCAACTCCATTGTTCTTTCCTGCTCCCTTGTGCAAGGAGGGATTTGTGCTGTGTGGCTGGCAACCTCTCCTCCTTTCCAGATGTCGACATGCACACCGTCACTGAAGAAATTATACTGCAATGTAACGAGGGATCTGCAATTTTTTTTATTGTTCCTTGGGATATATGGGCTTCCTGGCCATTGTCAGCTTCACTGTGGCTTTCCTTGCCCGGAAGCTACCAGATACTTTCAATGAAGCCAAGTTCATCACCTTCAGCATGTTGGTGTTTTGCAGTGTGTGGTTAACATTTGTTCCAACCTACTTGAGCACTAAAGGAAAATCGATGGTAGCTGTGGAGATCTTCTCTATCTTAACTTCCAGTGGTGGTTTGCTTAGTTTAATTTTTTCCCTAAATGCTATTTAATCTGGCTGAGGCCTGAGTTAAACAATAGGGAAGGATTAGTATGGGGGAGAAGTCCAAACACATAATTGTCACTCACTTCCTCTCTCAAATTACAAAAAATTACATTTGCTTGCATTAAAATGTTTGTGACAGTTTTCTTCTCTCCGGCTGCCCCATAAGAATCTCTGCTGTAGTTGTGATTGTATGGCTATTCACCTAGGAAGCAGCATTAAGATTTAGGCGGGGGAAAGGATTAGACAATTTTATCGTTCTTTGCTACTGTCTTATCCATGCGGTCATTTGCCTTGTATGGCTTGTAATACCACACCCATTTCCACACACTGACATGCATTTAGTGTCTAAAATTGCTCTGGAGTGTAATGAGGTATGGTATCAAGCCTTACATTTAGACTGCCTTAGCTCCCAACTAGATGTGTTGTCTGAGATGAGTCAGATGCAGTCAGTGCAACACCAGCCCTACAGCTGGGCAAATCTGATCCCTGTGACTGTTTCAGGGCAGGGCAATGCTTGGGGGTGGAATGCTGGATGTCATCCTATCCCACACAATATTCCTAAACTGAATCAAAGCCCAGAATGCATTGGAAACTTTAGTTCCCTAATGTCAGATCTGAGTGCTAAAGGATCAGAGTTTGGTCAAGGGAACCCTGATGCCAGATGTCATGTCTAGGGCTGCGGTCACACACACTAAATAATCCACTTTCAATCCACTTTCAGTGCACTTTCAAACTGGATTTGCCAGTTCACACAGTAAAAATCCAGTTTCAAAGTGCATTGAAAGTGCACTGAAAGTGGATTATTTAGTGTGTGTGACCGCAGCCTAGCTGTGCTTAGGCTGCATTGGCTCCCTGGTCATTGTTTGCATCACTATGGTTTTGCTTGCCTAGAGTCGCTCCTGGGCAACTTTAAGCAATCCAATTTTTTTGTTTCTAGACTTTTGGTCTTTTGTTCTGTTCAATTGTCTAACCTACCTGAGCACTAATGAAAACATATGACAGTCCATGAGATCTTTTTTGTTTCCCTCCAGGTCTAAACTGTTATTCCCCCTAATTTTTTACTTTTCTTTAGAGCATTTCCTATACTTATACTGAAAACATCATTGAAAAAGTGGCAACATAACTTGACCCAATCTATTTGGAATTTCAAAAAACCAAGATCCAGTTTTGACAACATCTGTAGGCCCAAGGCCTTTAGAGGATAGGCCTTTCATGATCTCTCACTATATTATGAGGCCACGGTTTTGTCTAGCTTAGCTAGACTATTAAACCCGACATCTTATGTAAAATGTGCCCATGCAGAAGAATCTTATTTAGACCCATATAAATATTATAAATCTATTTGGCTTTAAAAAAACCAGAATGACAAAATCAGTTTCATGAAAACCCATTTATGAAAGCAGTGTTACAAATATGGTATGCTAGATGAAGACAATTAGCCCCTGACATCTCACCAGCTTCTACCTTTATGGGTCATCCTTGGCTCTTTCTGGGTCATCTATATTCCTGCTGTCTTTTTGAATCTGGAAATTGGCCTCTTTACCTAAGTTGTCTGACATTACCCATAAGAGTTGAATTTTAACTAACTAAAACTGAGATTGAAGAAAAAGCACACAATTCAGTTCCCTGATTTGAATATCTCCAGATGCAGCACTTGTTGGAGGCACCAGCAATCAAATGAATCCTTGCATGTTCATACACCACATTTGAGACTATACTTTAAAACATGAGAAGACAAACAAGGGACTGACCTCAAAAATCTACAAGATTTTAATAACCTCGGAAAGTTCAAACTTACCATCTGACACAAAATCATGGAACTTGGACTATAAAATGATGCTGTCTAATACACAATGGGAATCTGTTTAGTCCTTACAGTGTCTCTCCACTAAATCCATCAATATTCTGTAACAAAATTATAAACTAATAATGAGATGGTACTTGACACCTTTGTTGGAAAAACTGTGGGAAAACAGCTACTTACGTACATCGTTGGTGGGAGTGTGAAATAATTTTGGCAAAAAATTCTTACTCAAATACAGCTTCTTACATGGTATTCAGTCCCAGAAAGGCCAGAATTTATACTGTTAAATCAGTGGCATGATGCTGACATTCCATCATCTAGGAAATCTTTGATAACCTTGCTTATTTTGGCAGTTAAAACAACGATCACACAGACGTGGAAAAAGAATAGTCCCCTATGATTAATCAGTTGTATACTAGGGTATGGTACCACTCTATCAACTAGTATTTCACAATCTGATCCCCCCACCCCAGATTATCATGATTTTGTTAGCAAGTGGTTCCCTGTATTGGAAAGATTAGACTGTAACTGGACTTGTAAAAATCCTTTGAAAGACATAATTATTACAAATTTGTTTTTTAAAAGGAATATCTGTTTTACTCTACTAAAACTTCTGGTTGGTCCCTAATTGAGAATCTGGAGCACCTATTGGTACTCTTTTTTTAAAGACATTGTAGCTACTAATGTTAAATTTTTACTGGTTATGATGTTCAATTTCCAGTCTACGATGCAGGGCTATTTTTGGGAAGGAACACACAGGAACGAAGTTCCGGCTGGCTTCTGAGTTGGCCACGCCTACAGCCTCCCCCTCCCCTTTGGGTTCCCCAGGCACTTGGGGAAGCCAAGCTGATCCAGGGAGGGAAGGCAGTTTAAACTGCCTCCCTTCTTTGGGTTCCCCAGGCACTCCGCAGCTGCAGGGCACCTGGAGAAGCCGATCCAGAAACTGCCGTCCTTCCCTCAGGTTCCCCATGTGCCCCACAAGCTTCAGGGCACCTGGGGACGCCGATCCTGAAAGGAAGCTGCACTGTCAGGGTGTGGCCTAATATGCTAATGAGTTCTGCTATCAGGTGTGGCCTATTAGGCTAATGAGTTCCTGCTGTGCTTTTTCTACAAAAAAAGCCCTGGCAATCTTTATATACAAAGGTTCAGGTCCCAAGAGGCCCAGAGTTCAGGGTGCATATGTGTAGAACCATACATGTGCACTTCCCCTGGGACTCTGGGAAACAGCATCCATAGATTACCCATAAAAAACCCTTGAGGCACATTCTATCATTAACTTTCCAGGAAATTAATAGGCAAATACACAGATAGATAATCAACATGCTCACAAGAAAAACCCAGTTCCTATTTTTTTAAATGGATATCTGGGATAAAACCATGGAAACAACACCAGCAATACTTTAAAATTGCCTCTATATCAGCAGCTGTAACAATGGTGCATTAACCAACCTCAGATTATAGCATTCTTGTCATTACCTGCCATGGTTGAAGACTCTAAAGCTTCTTGGTCTTTCCTTCAGTCATTGCTCTGTTAGGTGTTGACAAATACATAGCATGTAAAGCATGGGCCACAACATAAACAGTATTGTAGATGTTGTAGCTGTAGCCAGTCATACTCATTTCCAAATAAGGCAGCAATTTTATTGAATGTCCATGAGTTCTTGTATTGTGAGAAAGGGAGAAAAGTACTTCTTTCTCTACCTGCTCTCTAGAATGTGATGCTTCTTTCTCTACCTGCTCTCCAGAATGTGATGCTTCTTTCTCTACCTGCTTTCCAGAATGTGTTGCTGGATATACTGTATTGATAAGGTGTATATTTACAACAAGGCAAAGCAAAGACATTTAATGATAAAGCTGTAAGCAAGAGAAAGGGAAACAAAGCAAAAAATATTCTTATTTGCATAATGTGCATCCCCGGAACCACTTAAGAAATACAGATCAACTGAAATTCATCACTTGATTTAAAATTTTTCATAAAGGGACTGCCATTCTTGCCAGCAGATTGTGGCTGGGGGTAGTTTGAGTTTTTTCTGTAATTTTGATTCCCTGCATTTAACATGCCACTCGCCTCTCCACGTGTTGGTCTGCTGGACAATATAATCTACACAGAATACAGTACATGAAAAAGAATAATTTCTTACAAAAAATATTCAACCAGCGGCCCTGGAGGTTCTTTGGTGAAGTTTTTTGGCTCAGAAGTAAAGAAGGTGTGATAAAGAAGACCACCCAAGTATCACCTGGATGGAGATACTTGTGAAGAATCTTATGGGGATGCCAAATCTTACATTTATCAGCATGAACCTGACACACTAGTGGAGGAAGCAGAAGCAGAAGCAGCAGCAATATCAATGATATTGCCATACCTGGTGTTTGTCATGCCAGTGTACATAGATCCCCTTGTTGGCATCTACAACAGTGTCATGAAAACCTACATGATCACAACGACTTTCTGACATCAGTGCTCTGTCTGCTGATAGGCTGGAAGCCATCACTCTACTATAGTTCTGAATTATACAGGGATATATTTATGCCTGCTTTCAGTGTTTTTGTTACTCATTTTGTTATGGACTCCCCAGTGAATTTAGTAAATGGAATACTTAATTGCAGTCTTGTTTTTTAGGTACAGGGTTTTGTAGTTGAAGCTGGGTATTTATTTATTTATTTGTTTATTTGTTTGTTTGTTTGTTTCAATTTATACCCCGCCTAGCCAGCGGACCGGCTCTCCTGAATAACATGCTTGTCTTGTTTGAAGAGAAGTTTTCCACTGTGAAAAAAATAAGAAATGATCCTCTTTGACCGCCCACCCCAAAAGTGTATGCTAAGTGTTGGGCTCCAGCTCCTGAGGGATGGAGCCCAGGGCTGCCTTGCCCTCCAGCATCCTTTAGCAGTTGGTTGCTGACAATTTTTCAGGCACTAAAGGAGAAGAGTGTCTGTCTCACACTAGTCCCTTTCTCCCTTGCTCCACATCCTTCTTTTACCTGTTAGGTAGAGATCTAGCTTGCTTCCTGCTCTTGAGTCGGGCTTCTGTTGGGATCTTGCCACAGTTGCTCCAGCCATTAGTAACCCCTACACCATCCTGCCAGAAGTCTCCTCTGACCCAAATGAGTTAAGGGGGGAGTGGTGGACCCTGAAGACTGATGATCATGGCATCTGTCTGAAGAAAAGCCATGTGGGACACAGGCTGTAATAAGAAGAACTGAGTCAAGCTCAGTTAAAAAGCTGTCAAGATCCAACAGTATGGGTTGGATCCAGTGCAACATTCCTGTTTGTACTAGAGCACTTTTGAAAGCAAAAATAAAAGAAAGACCAGTGCTTGCCCATGAGTAAGCACAACTTCTGCCCACCCCCCACATCCATCATGGATCAACCCTGACTGTGGTCTCGGGGGCCAATGTGGGATGATCTCATCCAGGATCCGTAATGCAAACAATGCTATTGGCATAAGAGGCCACCTCATCAGTAAGGCTTGGTGGGTAGCATTTTGCACTGGTGAGCAGAAATGGTATGTTCCAGAGGGCAGTCCGCTATGGAGATCCACTTGGCCCATCTGGATCCCAGCTTTCCCGGGGAGATTCGTGTGTGCAAATGAGGGGCTTGGACAGCATGTAGCAGCAGCTAGTGGGTAGCCTGGGCCACTGACAGCAAAACTGAATGGGCCCATGGTTGATATGTGCATCAGCCTTCCTGATAACACTGCAGCACAACAGCTACTATGAGGGTGAATACCATTGCAAATTCTGTCAAGCCAGGTCCCAGCCACCCATAACAATCCTGGGACCCAGTGGCCACATAGCTAGTAGCTCTCACCACTGTACTTCTGTTATGCCAATAAAGGTATGTAAATTTATAGTAGCTCTCACCCTTTGTAAATTGGGTGAATGGAGCCTGCACCATGGAGGGAACAGCCATCATCACCTTAGTCATGGGTTACCAAGGGGCTCAGTGCGGCACGGAAGAAGAAGAAGAGAAGAAGACATTGGATTTATGCCCCGCCCTTCACTACCTAAAGGAGTCTCAGAGCAGCTTACAAACTCCTTTCCCTTCCCCTCCCCACAACAGACACCCTCTGAAATAGGTGGGGCTGAGAGAGCTCTGTCAGAAACTGCTCTTTTTCAAGGATAGCTGTGCCAGAACTATGGCTTGGCCAAGGTCATCCAGCAGGTGAAAGTGGAGGAGTGGGGAATCAAACCCAGTTCTCCCAGATTAGGGTCTGTGCACTTAATCACTACACCAAACTGGCTTACGAACTTGACAGAATTTGGGGATGGTGGGGATAGCCATTTAATTGGCTTGGATGGGGATATTTTCACTGGCTTCTTGTTTTTGCTGGGGTATATTTAGGGGTGCCAGGAGGAGTCTTGCAACAGGCTTTTTTTCTGATTTATTGCTGAGTGGAAAGGGGATAGAGACCTGATATTAAAAATTAATTTGGGAATTCAGACAACCTGATGCATATTTTTGTACATCAGTATAATGCTACTAAATGGCTGATTGAAAAAGAAAAAGAAATGCCCTTTGCAGTACAGAAAGGAAAGGGCGACTATAGGGGGAACTGGCTGCTGTTTAGCGGGACCAGCAAAATCCAAATTTCCCAACCTACATTGCAGCCATCCAGACAATTCTGTGATCTTTTCCAAAACTTCAGGGTAAAGCAGGTTTGAGACAGATCAGAGAAAAGCCGGGGAAACCCCAGGAGGTACATAAATGCAGGTCAATGCTATGGGGAAGCAGGAAAACAACAACAGCAACAATGCATTCCAACAACATCAAACCTGGGGAAAATAACTCCTGACTGTACTGGTGAAGTGTATGTGGAGTGTAGCATTTCATTCTGAATTATTCATCTTGCACTGGTATGCCAGATTTTTTTGTTTTGCTGCTAACTGGCCCACATTTTGTATTAATCTCTTGATGTCTGTTAAAGCCTTTGCAATACTATTTGTCTTTCCAGTGTTTCAGCACTGTATATATGCATCATTTTTATATATGATGTTCAATTCCATTTATATTATTATATTTACATTTATATGTTTAATTCCATTTATATATCTGATGTTCAATTCTGAAAGAATTTTGAAGTTTGTAGCCAAAATGGTTGAAAATCAAAAACAATAGAAAACTGAACATGATACTTTTTTAGAAGTTTTTTTTTGCAAATACTAACAGAGCTAGGAGAATGAAAGGGGGTGGGAGAGAATATAGAAGACTGAAAACAGAATAACAGCACCACTGTCCCATCTTTCCACCATCTAAAACTGGTGAACATTAAAATCAATAGAAAATCTATTAGTATTGAGAGTTAATACATTCCAAAGAGAACCTGTGCAGATTCCAATGTATTTTTAAATGTAAAATAGTAGAACTGGTATGAAAGGACATAGGTAGATTCTCAGGATGTCCTCAGTACAAGTTGTTCCCTGTTGTTCAGCTCAGGCTTCAGAACAATAATGTAGCATTTGGGGACAAAGATGCACCCCAACAGTCCTGCACTAGAGGCTAAGATAGAGAAGATCTCCACAGCCACCATGTATTTCCCTTTAGTGCTCAGGTAGGTGGGAACGAAGGATAACCAAACACTGCAAAAGACCAACATGCTGAATGTGATGAACTTGGCTTCATTGAAACTGTCAGGTAACTTCCTGGCAAGGAAAGCCACCATGAAACTTATACAGGCCAGGAAGCCCATGTAGCCCAGAACACAGTAAAACATAGTGGATGATCCCTCATTACATTCCAGTACAATTTCTCCAGTCACGGAATGGATGTCAACATCTGGAAATGGGGGAGAGGTTGCCAACCATACAGCACAAATGCCTGTTTGAATAAGGGAACAGCAAAGAACAATGGAACTGGCTGGTCTTTTGCCCACCCACTTCCTCATCTTGGACCCTGGCTTATTAGCCAGGAAAGCTAGAACCACAGTGATGGTTTTTGCCAACACAGAAGAAACAGCTATTGAGAAGGTGATTGAAAATGTTGTTTGCCGGAGGATACAGGTCCCCTTCTTAGGTTGGCCAATGAATAACAGTGCACAAAGGAAGCAAAGCAGAAGGGAAAGGAGAAGGGTATAGGTGAGACTTCGATTGTTGGCTTTCACAATGGGTGTATTGTGGTGTTTCACAAATGTTCTTAGTATCAGAGCTGTGATCAAAGAAAACAAAACAGCACCACTGGCTAAACTGAATCCCAGTGTTTCATGATAGGACAAAAAAGTTACAACTTTGGGAATGCATGCAGTCTGTTCCTTGTTCGAATAACGATAGGCTTCACACTCAAAACAGTCAGCCATGTCTGAAAAAGGGAAAAAAGTTCTTTCAATCATGCAAAAGTGCCATTGTGAATTAGTATGACAGCTTATTGTGAATAAGTATGTGAATTAGTGAATTAGTATGTGAATAAGTATCTGAGTAAGTATGACACCTAACACTATTCCAGAAAAGCATTTCAAAATATATACCCTCAGGTTTTGTTTAAGAGGGACCACTGTCAAGTTCTGATTTCCTGGCCAAGACAAAATGCTACCACATTTAAGTGTAGAAGATACAACACTGTCCTTGAAAACTTAAGCCAGCTACCCTAACAAACCAGCAGGCAAGAATCTGCAGGCTTCATTCTCTAGCCTTTCACTTACTACTGACAATCAACAACCCTCTTCAGGACAACCAGATTATGTTCTTACTTCTCCCATTCCACCCTCCTTCTCCACCTTGTCTCTACATCTTTTCATCCCTTTCCTGTTTCTAAGTTTCGATCCTCCCCAATCTCTGGAGTTACCATATTGGATCTACATATGTATGGCTCGTTACATGTGTACACCTCAAACATGGGCCACTTTCCTAGCAACACTGACTACTGCTTTTATGAGTTTGGGGCCACTGGAAGAACCAATGAATGCATCAGATCTTCTGATTGGCCTGACAAAGTTCACACCTTCCAGGTAGAGAAAAATTCTTGATTTGGTGTTGCCATTTTTCTTCTTTCCCACAGCTGCTGTCATGTGTTGCATGTACACTGTACTTTTGCCCAAGACATTTTTAGCCTATGGTTTCAGGCAGGTTAGTGCTGTTTAGCTCTGTAAGGTTGCTGTATTTCTCACAAGGCTATAGGAAGCCAGTTGAGCTGACAGAGTCCTATTGCAAGATGACCACTCTTGTTGATGAATGAGTCAGCATATTCTTTGCTAGCTGAAGCATTAAACAGCATTCAAGGATAGCTACCAGTAAAACATATGGTGATAGCTGATTCTTAGCTCTACAGTCCCATCAATTATGGCAAATAGATATAGAAGAAAAACCATTTAGTTTTCAGATGATTTCTCCCCTCCTCCAAGCAAAGTACATTAAGTAACTGTCAATTAGCATCCTCACGGAGTACTCCAGTGAGAAATAGGAGCTCAGTCCCATTGTTGAAAGATATCCTCTCTCTTGAAATATCACCAGACATAAGTGCAATTTCAAAATTGGTTCAAACATCATACATTGCAATGCTTTCTGGTCATGCTTGTGTGCAATAAATTATAAAACACGTACCTACGCTCCTAAAGAATTACAATGCACATTTCATTTTTTTCTTCTTAAAGAATTTATCATTGGGACAATGACGTCAATATCTATATGGATTTCCCATAGATTCTGCATGTGTTTTCATCCTTGTTGCAGTTAGTCTGATAGCAAATATTAGAATTCTCACCAATCTGATCTGATATCTTTCCAGCTGGACATGGAGCACACTCATAGCAGCAGAATGGCTTTCCTTCCTTCTTCTGTTTGTTATATCCAGGATGACAACTCTCGCTACACACTGAAAGAGGCTGTACCTAACCCATCAGTGAAAGAAGAGACTGTTTATTGATATAAATATTTATACCCTGCTTTCCCTACTATTAAGTGATGGTTTACAAATGCACTTATGAACCACCTCACAGGAACACACGGAAACATTTATCAATAAAAAAGTGAGAGAGACAAGAAAACAGCTTTGAGCCATCTCTGCCACTTGTACACAGCCACACAAAGAGTAATTTTATTCAGTCCAACTGCCTTCATAAATCGCTCAACACAGAAAAAGCCTTACAGTGGCTCTGAAAGTGCATACAAGCACCCAATATAATTGACACAGAACTGGACAATATGATCCCACTTCTGAGCTCTAGTTAGCAGACATTATTGTGATGTACTCATGGAATTTCACATTACCTTCAAGGACAGCACACTGCAGTAGCACTCAGTGCAGTCATGAAGTATTGCAGGTACAGATCGGCACAGGCAGCTCAGTGTAGTGAATATAGAAAGTCATTTCCTGCCCTAAAGGCTGTTGAAAGAATGTAGTTCTTGCAACTAATTTAACTTGCTCCTCTAGCAACGAAGCAGAGGGATGTCATAAGCCTCACATTCTGTCTTATTGGCCAGCATAATCTCTCTCTTGCTTGGATTTTGCTCTAGCGAGGCATCCCACGACATCTAGGCTATGGCTGCACATAAACTTTGTAATGGCCAATGGCTAATTACAATAAATTGAACTGAACTGAACATAAATTTCAGTCTCAGTTTCAGTTTGTGTTATTTTACTGAGAATGTTTTTCATTAAGCTAGAATATTGCCTAGGGATACTTCCATTTTACTATTTTTAAGTATGTTTTGGGGTTCTGGAACTCTAGTACTTGAAAAACATGCTCTGTATAAAAACCTTAAATTAAAATGGAGCCCCACTACATGAATACACACACACACACACACACACACACACACACACACACACACACACACAGGCCCTGGCCACATGAGTGAGATAATCTGGGGAGGAAGTGAAGCTATTTTGCCCTGGAGCAATTTGCCCCACAGTTACGCAATCACACAGGTCTGTGCAGCTGCCGGCACAACTTGCTGCTGTGTGATCAGACACAACTGCGGCAAGTTGGGGTTTTTTTGGCATTGGTTTCTGGTTCGCTTAAACAGGGCATTGCTGAATCGCTTCTCTACCCTGAGGGCTTCTGATGATGCGCATACTGAGAAGGGGGGGAAAACAACAGCATGGCATTGGAATAGCCTGTGATCAGACTATCCCCAACGCCACACTTCCGCGCTGGAGCGATCACATGGGGAAAGTCTGGCTGTGACCTGCAGCAACCCGTTTGAGACTGGGGTTTCCCTAGTGGGTTCTTTTTACTCCGCTTCTCTGGCAGAACAAAACGGCTTGCCAACGGCTGTGGGATGCCTCCCATATGTGCTGGTGTGATCGTGCCAGTTTGATCTGCCGGTGAATCATCCCTTTCACGTGGCTAATGGGTGCATATGATCGGACCCATAGTTGTGTCTTTTCCCAATGTGAAACGTGTCCACTGTTATGGGAGACAATCCCCCCCCCCCGCCTCTCTTATTGAAACTGAACGTTCCCAACATTCGAGTCCTACCTGGTTGAACCAGTTGTGCCACACAATGGCACCCTTATTCATGATGACTCCGTGGTCCAAAGGAGCCTGGGGATCCAGCCTTCCAACTTTGGTTTGAATGACAGATTGGTTTGGGAAGGTGACACAGTTGATGACATCAAATTCTGTGACTATTTCCCCATTCTCATTAAAGGAAACTTTGTCTCCAGCACTGTTGTTAAAGGACACACTTTTCAGTAAGTGGTGGAGCTAGAAAGAAAAGTAGCCAAACAAACAAAACAGGTAAAAGGCAATGTATTGTCCCACATAGAGAAACACACTAAAATTGAAAGGGGGGGATAATTTGTGCTCAAAATTTATGGAAATAATAAGGCTACAGCTGGTTCCTGTGCCAACAGTGAAGTGTAAATGGATACTCTCTTGTAGCAACCTGTGCTTGCTTACCACTTAAAATGATGCTTTCTTTTGTTCTTTCAGTCAAAATTCTTTTTTCTGTGAAGCGGGGGAGAACAACTCTGATTATTGTTCAGTGCTGTTTCTGAGTTTAATATGACTTGAATGGCAATGGGCTGGATCCAACCATCATTTCTGCTGCTGAAAAGGGGAAGAGGGGTCTCCTTTGACCATCCAAAAAGACTGTGGAGGAGGAGGAGGAAGAGGAAGAAGAAGAGGAGGAGGAGGAGATTGGACTTATACCCCACTCTTCACTACCTAAAGGAGTCTCAAAGCAGCTTACAATCCTTTTCCCTCCCCACAACAGACACCCTGTGAGGTAGGTGGGGCTGAGAAAGGTCTCTTGAGAACTGCCTTTGAAAGAACAGCTCTGAAAGAACTTATGACTGACCCAAAGTCAGTCACAGAACTGACCCAAGGTCAGTCATAGAACTGACTCAAGTTCTGTGATAGACAGTCATAGAACTGACCCAAGGTCAGTCATAGGGATCATAGAACCTCTGTAAACAAAAGCTATGTGGGGAAGGGGCTGTTGTAAGGAGGAGAACTGGGCAAGATGGAGCAAAACAGTTGGCTGGATTCAACCCATAGACTGTTCACAGGAAAAATATGGAAATATGAACACTTTCAGTCAAGAAATTCAATGCATTGTCATTCTTAGATCACATTACATTTCTATGAAACATTAACATTGTTAAGAGAAATTCTCTTAATTGATCTTTACCCAATTTCCTTTCTGAAATCTGAACATCTGGTTCTTTTTCTCCTTGGGGAAATCTGGAGTCTGCTTCAAATCAGTTCCATTTTGATCAAAAGAGAACTGCCTAGAAATTAAGTGCAGGAAGGGAGATTCTGGAGATTTCAGAATCTTATCCTGCAGATGCTCAGATGTGGCCATGTCTTCCCAAAGCCTCTGATCCTCCTGCTAGAACACCACCCTGTGAATTCCAGAAAGACTAGAAAACTATACTTCCACAACATATTTAAACCTGGACAGAAGAACTACTGGATCTGGCAGTGAAAGAAAAAATAGTTTTTAATAGAAGGGATGCAGGCATGAACTATAATGGTATTTGGGCTGTAAATTTAGAGCTTTATGAAAATTGATTTCAAACTTATTCTATCTGTTTGAATTAGGTCCACCTCCCTTTTTTTTCTGCTGTCTTTTTTTCTCTTTCCTTCAACTTTTATTTCTCTGTCCTCCTGCCCTTTCCCTGTGTTTATCGCTAAAGAAACAGATTGGTTCGTGGAAGGGAACAGGTTGTTTGATAGAAAATGCTGTATGTTCTGTTGTATATTAAAGCCAATACATTTTTGTTAAAAGAAACCCTGCAAGGAATGATTTACAAAAGAAGGAATAGACTACTCCCACGTAGTGTAACAGAAAAGTATAAAGAGATATCAAAATGAAATTAAAGAGAAATGCCTTCTTTGAAAAAGTAAAGGAGAATTAGGGTAATCAATGGCTACACATCAAAAAAGGAATTTTGAGAAATGAATTCCATTTCCCATAATAACCCTCAATACTGTTCATCCATCATGGATAGGGTTTCCAGGTCCAACCAGCCCGATCACCTCCTGGATGATCTGCTGTGTGGTTGGGGGGGGGGTGACACTCAAGTTTTTGGGCAAAACTCTATGGTCTTTTTTACTTTGAAACCATAGTTTCCACAAAAGCTATAACATCACTCCCCCAACATCTGCAACACAGTGACATCACATCCAGGTGATGTCATTGTGTCAGAGACAGCACACAGTAAAATCACTGTTCGGGAGTGGGGTTTCTGCCACCGACCAGCTGGCTGGTGGTGGATCAGGGCCCCTAAAAACAGGGGAACCTCCACTGGACCTGGGGGTTGGGAACCCTACTTATGTATTGGTAATGGTTATTTTATTCTGGATGCAGAGATATTGTAAATATTAAGATTATCATTGAATTTACAGTGAAAGGTAGATTGAAATTTTTTATCAATATAAGCTTTAAAAATATTGCTATTGAAGTCATGGGCAAAGGGTTGCCAGTCCCCAGATGGGACCTGGGAATCCCCTAGAATTACAGCTCATCTCCAGACTACAAAGATCAGATCCCCTTGAAAAATTGATGCTTTGATTGATGTGAGATGCAGCCATTGATTATTGGCGATCTCTCAGATGATTTATTCCATGGGGAGATTGGATGTGAATAAGTCTAGTCATCTGAAAGTAATGCTGGGGAAATCTGTTTTTTTGAACAGAAAAAGGGGGATGGGGGCAAACCAATACAGCACTCAGAAAGACAGGGCTATTTTTGGACAGGAACATGCAGGAACGAGTTCCGGCTGGCTCCTGAGTTGGCCACACCTACAACCAAAACTTCCAACATGCGTGGCTACAGAGCACGCTGCCCTCCCCACGTTACACACAAGAGGGAAAGGCAGCATGTTAAAATACCCTCTTTCCCTCTGGGGAGCCCCTGGGGATTTCCTTGTCAATTTCATTCCAGGGCAGTCAGCTGAGAGTGAAATGGACAAGGAAAAGCCTCTCTCTGCCTTCCCTTCTCTAGCTGACCTGGCAGCTGGAAAAGGGCAAGCAGGGAACCCAGGCACATGTCTTTTTTTCTCTCCCTGATCTGGGGGAGCTGTGCTGTGCTGTCAGGGGTGTAGCCTAATATCCTAATGAGTCTCTGCTGTTGGGTGTGGCCTATTATGCTAATGAGTTCCGGCTGGGCTTTTTCTACAAAAAAAGTCCTGCAGAAAGAGAAGGTAAAAAGAGGTGCAGTGGGAATTTGTACTGTATCTAATTGTAGATCTCTGTACTCTTCCTCTCCATTGAACTGACAAGTTCCTGACATGGAGACTCCCTTAGCCTTTCCCAATGCCCCTTTGCAGATCCCCTGGTTTCTGGATTCGGCCAGCCCCTCCATGCTACTTGTCCAGGTGTCTGGCATAATTCTTCCTCTCAGATGCTCAAGCTTCCTCCTTGGACCATCTTTCCTTCTCTCATCTAGCCTTTCTTCCCATGTTCTTCAGAGACTTGCAACTGTCCCATGGATTAATTGGCCTTCTAATTATCAAAGATTTTCATATTTTAAATTTAGGACTAGACCATGTAGATATTTGAAATATTGTATCTGATATGCCAAATATGTTTTCTTTTTACTGCCTTTTAAAATTCCTTTTCTATTTCTTTTTCAGTCTCTTCATTTGTAGATAATAATTTTTCACGTTTTGAGAAAAATCATGTCATTCTTTTAGGGAGAAAATGCCCCATCAGTCTGAATTCTCTGTGTACAAAGGCTTAGGTCCAAATTTCATGGTGTATATGTGAATAAACATATATGTGCACTTCCCCTGGGTAACAGCCTTCATAGATTACCCATAATAAATCCTTAAGTGTGTTGTTGTGTATACCTAATATACAAAACCAGGGTGAGGAGTTGGTATGTGCTAAGGCCCCATAGGTATATTCTATCACTAACTTTCAAGGTGATTAATAAACCAATACACAGATATATAACCAGCACACTAACAAGTGAAACCCTGTTCGTATATTTAAAAATGGGTATCTGGGATAAAGCCATGAAAACAACACCAGCAGTAGTTTAACATTACTTGTATATCAGCAGGTGTAACAATGGTGCATTAACTACCCTCAGATTACAGCATTCTGGTCATTACCTGCCATGGTTGAAGACTCTGAAGCTTCTTTGTCTTTCCTTCAGCCATTGCTCTCTTAGATGGAGACAAATACATAGCATGTAAAGCATGGGCCACAACATAGACAGCATTGTAGATGCTGTAGCTGTAGCCAGTCATACTCATTTCAAAATACGGCAGAAGAAGATTTTCCAGCTTCTCCTCACCAGTGCAGTTACCTGTGTACTCAAATTGCCAATGATGTATCAGAAAAGAATTTGGGAGGAGACATGCAAATGCCAGTGCCCAGAAATCCCTGATGAAACCATCTTCGGTGCTGTCCGAAAGTCTTCTGCTCTGAAGGAATTCTTGGAAACCTTGGATTTCCTTGGAGTGAATGGCAAGTGATAATGCACCATGGAAGAATTCTATATTCCAGGATGTATGGGTTGGCTGGGATTTAATTTCCATCTGGGCAGTAAGAACCCAAACTTCTCCTCTTGGCTTTTGTAGCATATCTTTAAATATTGGCGTACTTAGCAGATGCCTGAAAATAATCATGGACTGAGCATCTCCATATAATATCACAACATTGGCTTTGCTGTTCATGAGTGTTTCATATACACCATCTGCCCATTTCTCAAATCCTTTGAACTGATTATCCATACCAACATTGTAGATTGTTTCTATAAATTCAAAACAGACGCCACTCTTGGAAAATTCAGGTAACATGTTCTGTGTGAACCATTCTAAATTCACACCAACTCCACCAAAGAAGCCTACCCATTTCCAGTTGAAATGGAGAAGTATTTGCAGAACCCCCTTGAACTGGAGAGCTTCATTTGGGACCATTTGGTATAACAACAGGATCTGGGTGATTTCTGTCATCAGTGGAGCAGGCCCATAAGAGAACTAAGGGGAAAAAATGAGTTGTGGGACAGAAATGTTTTCAGAGTGGAATAAGGAGACGTGGAGGCATGGAGGCATGCAGGTCCTTGACTGTTGTCCTTTCAAAAGAAAATAATTGCAACAATTGTTTCCTGGCATTAAATCAGTTTTCTTGAGATTCTGCTATGGCTATTAAGTCCTATGTTCCTACAATAAGTTTTATATATAATCCACCCCCCCGTATTTCTATATGTTCATAGTTTGTTATGTACAGTACTGTTCTGTGAAGTGTTTTGTTGTTGATATTAGATGATTGGTCCATTCTGGGATGAATTTTTTTTCAGAAGAAGACCAGTGTGATGGCATTTGCAAATTCACAGATGGTCCAACAAACATGTGCACCAGACAGTAAGGTGTCCTACCAAAGTTCTGTGTCATGTAAGCAATAAGCGCATTATACAGTCCCATCTGCCCATTTGCAAAGTAGTCACTATGCATCTATACCCAGCTCATTCTCATCTGTGCATTCTGGTATTGTCTGAATGGATTGTCTTGTGCATTTTATTATATATATATATATATATATATATATATATATATATATATATATATATATATATATATGGGGGGAAAATCACTGGCCTTCTTGGGAGGGATTTCTGAAACTGATCAGCTGGTGGCAGTGGACTGAAGAAGAATCTTGGAAAAATCCCTTCAAGAGTGGGGTAAACTCAGAAGGGTTTCACAGTACCAGGCAGAGACTGTGGATGACCACTGAGTACCTATACATCTCAGAGCACCAAAACAGAACAAAGCTTATAGTTCAGTGGGGCCATTCTGCAACACTTCCCACAAAAGATCACCTTGCCTCCATGGAGGACTGACATGGGTGCTGAATGGAACAATATTATTCAGCAGGCCCACAAAATTATTTTCCCCCAAATGTTACCAGAGTAGTGAAGAATGCAGCTATGAAGACATCATTCTGCTCCAGTAAGGTAAGAAGAAGAAAAGTGTTAGAGAGGATGAAAAAGATTAATTGAAAAACTGAATCTATACTGCAGGAATCCGGTAGCATCTTAAAGATGAACAAAATACATCTACCTAAAACACATAGTCTTTAAGGTCTACTGAACTCTTACTCTTTTCAACTGCTAAAGACAGATTAGTATGGCTACCCATCTTGATGAATCTGCACTATATATGACCAGGATCAAAGATCTGATGGAGATGTTTTCCTTTCTCAGATCATTGGACATCAGCTACAATCAAATGACAGTCAACAAATGTTTTATTGGGTGAAGAAATGCAATGAAAAACTCTTCTGCTTATGTTTTCTATTGTCATAAAATGCAAGATCTGTACTTTCACACAAAATACATTGTTTTCTGTCTCCACAGCACAAAATCACATTTGGAAAGGTAAGGAACGTGTGAATCATTTGAAATGCTCCTGCTCCACAGATATATCTTACCTGAGGAATTTTATACATGCCCAAAACACTCGGGATCAAGTAGGATGTTGCAGAGGCAAGTCCCTCAATTACTGCAAATAAGTTGTCATCAATGTCACACCTGTAGTTGGGGGCAAGTCTGTTCCAGGGAGAAAGAAGTTGCAGGGTGGCCTGATAGGTCCACCTTGCATTCAAATAGCTGTCATAGATGCGGAAACCCAAGGTGACATTGGGCAAGAGCCTGGGATTCTCATTGATCTCCTTTATGGCAAAAACCATGGCCAAAACATGCTGATAGTTCTGAGTCATTGCACTGCAATGACATTTGGATTATTTCTTAGTAATTGTGGATTTTGGAAAATTATTGCCATTTTGTGTACTTTTCCACATTGTTTTCAATATCTGTATACCATACTTTACAGGTCAGTAAATCCTTGAACCAACAAGGTTTGCAAATAACAGAAACATATTGCTGTTTAGTAGCATATTTAGCTTCATAAGAACATAAGAGAAGCCAATGCTGGATCAGGGCAATGACCCATGAAGACATTTGGATTATTTCTTTGTATCTTATTGTGGATTTTGGAACATTGTTTCCACTTTGAGTGCTTTTCCTCTTTGTTTTCAATATTTCTATACCATAGTTTTCAAGTCAGTCAATCCCTGAACCAACATGGGTTGTACATAACAACATTAATATATTGTTGTGTAATAGCATATTGCTGTTCAGAATGTGATGCTGGATATACTATGTCAATAAGGTGTATATTTACAACAGGGCACAGTAAAGACATTTCATTGATTTCATTTATTTATTTATTCAATTTATACTCCACCCTCCCCACAAGCTGTAAGCAAAAGTAATGAAACCAAAGTTAAAATGTTCTTATTTGCATAATGTGCATCCCCAGAACCACTTAAGAAATATAGCTGAACTGAAATTTCTTAGTTGAATTATTTTTTTTTTTAAATGACTGCCATTCTTGCTGGCAGATTGTAGCTGGGGGTAGCCCCTTGGTCTGTCAAGACCAGGGTGAATTTATATCTGGCTATAATCTGGCATTGAATATACATAAAGATTTTAATTTAATGAAACTGGTTTAAAAAGCAAGAAATACTCAAATGGTCTTGTTTTCAAATGCAGAGGAAAATAATTACTTCCTAACTGGTCTTTGAACTTTTCCCTTTCATGAAGTATTAGTACATTGGGCTGACCAGAGACAAGTCTTTATGCTATGGGCATGCCTGTTATGGTTACTGAAGTTGGATGGGAGTTAGAAATGACAATGAGTCAAAATAAAAATATGTCTTGCAAGGATGCCTAATAAAGTTTTGAACCTTGATCGTACTCTATTTATATGTATATTTAGAAACATTTGTTTCTGGAAGTTTTCCTTCTTATCTTAGAACAATTTCTGCAGGAGAATCAAACATGCCTTCTCCTGGTTTTGATTCTTCTGAACACACCCAAAGTTTGAGTTCCTTCTCTAATTTTGATACCCTGCATTCAATATGTCACTCTGGTACATACATTGTAAAAGAGAATTGCCAAGCACTGATCAGGGTTGTGGAGGACCTCTGTTTGCACTTCAAAAATTACTTGAAGGGAAAGGAGATACCTTGAAGTGGAAAATAGTGGTTTTATGTTGGAATAACTCTGCATAGTATTGCACATTTAAGCTTGTGCAATGGAACCTCTCCATTTATTGCTGCTGCTGAAGCCTCTCCACGTGTGGGTCTGTAGGACAACACAATCTACACAGGATATAGTACATGAAAAAGAATAATGTCTTACACAAATGATTCAGCTAGTGGCCCTGGGGGTTCTTTGGTGAAGTTTTTTGGCTCAGAAGTGAAGAAAGTCTGATAAAGAAGACCACCCAGGATCAGATCTCCTGGACAAAGGTACTTGTGAAGAATCTCATGGGGATGCCAGATCTTGCAGTTAACAGCATGAGCCTGACACACCAGTGGAGGCAGAAGCAGCAGTAGTAATATCATCAATATCACCATACCTGGTGTTTTTCTCCCCCCTCCCTGAACACAGATCCCCTTGTTGGCATCTACAGCAATGTCATGAAAACCAACATGATCACAACTCTCTGACATCAGTACTCTGTCTGCTAAGCACCTGTAAGCCATGGCCCTATCGTAGTTCTGAATGATATGGGGATATATTTATACCTGCTTTCACTGTCTTTGTTACTCATTTTGTTATGGGCTACTAGAGCCCCCCAGTGAATTTAGTAAATAGAGGGCTTAATTGCAGTCTTGTTAGTTACAGGGTTTTGTAGTTAAAATTGGTCATTCTCTGAGGTTTTCTTAAATAACATGGGATATTTTTAGAGGACTCGCAGCACGGGATTCGGATGGCACTCGGTTGCTGTGTGGGGTAGCAAAGGCCAAAGCAGAGGCTTGGCTTTGCATGTGGCAGGTTTGTGCAAGCAAGAAAACGGAACCGGTGAGTGCCTCACGGCATATCCCAATTGGGAACAGGAGGTCATCAGGAACCACCCTAGGGCCTTGCGGTCTGGGGAGGTGAATGGTGATCGCCTATGGGACCCTCTCAGACTAGGCTCCTCCCTGAAGGTCTGTGCAGCCTCAGGGGTAGGCGCCACTGGGAGGGGGCGCCAGTATGCCGGGCCGCCGGTTACAAACCAGAATCTGACTGGCTCAAGACTGGGGCTAGGTTACCCGCCCATTACAAGGGCAAGGAGGTTGTGTCTGGGATTGACGCCTGCCTTGCCTGTTCCAGAGCTTGCTTAGTTTGCCCGTTGCTGCATGTTCTGTTTAAATAGTTAATAAAGTGGCCCTTGTTTAATTCCAATCTGTTGTCTGTCTCATTATTCCTTTTTTTTATTTTTTTTTATAATTATTTTTATTAGGTTTTCTTTTTGACAGTGAATAAAATTAAACAACCAAAAACAATATTCTTATGATATAAACTGAACCATCATTAAACTTAATGTAACCAACTCAAAAACTTAGACCATGTACACGCCGGATCTACGTTACATTCTGAATTCAACAAAAAACTCATTTTATCTAATTCTGCCCATTCGGTTAATTTGTTAATTATGACTTCTCTTCCCGGTAAAACCACTGATTTCCAAACTTTAGCCCTAGTTATACGTGCCGCTGTAAGTATATAAGTTATTAACTTCAAATCAACCGTTGCCAAATTATCCGTTAACATATTTAATAAGAAAGCTCCTGGTTCTAATTCTATGTCAATGTCCATATTTCCACAATCAACCTCTTAATCATAGTCCAATACTTCTTCATTTCTACACAGGTCCACCACATATGATACCACGTTCCCCGAACCTTCCCACATACCCAACATTTAGGTGATGTAGTGCTGGAACATTTGTTTAATTTGTCTGGCGACCAGTGCCATCTGTAGAACATTTTAAGTATGTTTTCTTTATAGCTTACAGTTTTCAAAAATTTAATCGATTTCCAAATCTTAGTCCATCTATTTATATCTACTGTGTGTCCGAAGTCTTCCATCCATTTAACTATTACTGTTTTTACTATTTCATCCTTCATTTCATCTTGTAGAATTATGTCATACAGTTTTGTGATTAATTTGGAGTCGTTGTTTAACCATACCATGTCTAATTTATTCCGGTTTCTATAGAAACCATGTTTTTTATCTTCTTTAAATCTAGATTTTAATTGGTTAATTTCCATCCATGTTAAATTGATGTTTAATTCTTCCTGAATTTGGGTCTCAGATTTCAGATTATCCTTATTATCTAATAACATTTCATATTTTAAATTTTTATTAGACATCATTAAAGAGGGTTTAATAAAGGCTTCAAGAGGTGAAACCCATTTGGGTATCTTTTCATAAAATCTCTCTCTGACATTCAACCAGTTCTTCATCAGCGCTGCTCTGAGTGGATGTGAGACAAAATTCTGATGTATTTTTTGTTTACCATACCAGAGGTATGCGTGCCATCCCATGTACATATCATGACCTTCTAGAGCTAACACTCTGGGATTGTCCAAGTTGACCCAGTCTTTCACCCAAACTAATGCTGCAGCTTTCCCATATATTTCCCAGAATGGTAGCCCTACTCCCCCTCTTTCTTTACTGTCTTGTATCACTTTCTTTTTAATCCTGGCTTTTCCCGGATGCCATATAAATTGATTTATGATTTTATTTAATTCTACATAAAAGCCGGCTTTATTATCTAATAGGGGAATAGTTTGAGCTAGAAATAAGAACTTTGGGAGGATATTCATCTTAACTGCTGCTATTTTCCCCAGCCATGATAGATTTAGATTTTTCCATATATTCACATCTGTTCTTACCTTTTTCAGCCAGCTTTTATAGTTATCTGTTATTAAGGAGCTAACTTTGTTTGAGCATATAATACCAAGATATTTAACCTTTTTCACAATACTTATTTTTGAGGTGGATTGGATTATTCTTTCTAATTCTTTATTACAGTTTTTGGTAATTATTTTGGTTTTATGTATATTAATTTTTAAACCTGCTACTTGGCCATACTCATCTATTACTTCTAATAGCTTGCTTAACGATGTCTCAGGTTTTTCAATAATAAACATAAGATCATCCGCATAAGCACATAGTTTATATTTTTGACCTTTGCATTGAAGACCGATAATCTCCTGTTCATTTCTTATCTGCTCGCATACAGATTCTAACGCGTAAATAAAAAGTAGTGGGGAGAGAGGACAACCTTGCCTAGTCCCCTTTTCTATTCTAAATTCCTGTGACAGATCTCCATTTATTGTCAAATTGGCTACCTGGGTCTTATAGATTGCCTCTATCATTGCCATAAAGTTGTCTCCTGGATTTGCACTTTTCAGCTTGAGCAGTAGAAATTTCCAGGATAGATTATCAAATGCCTTCTCAGCGTCCATGAACATTAATGCTACCGCTTTTTCAGGATGTGTTTCATAATATTCTAGTGTGTTAATAAGCGTTCTCATATTTTCCCTTAGCTGTCTTTTAGGGAGGAAACCCACCTGATCTCTATTAACAATTTGGTTTAGCACTTTTTAAAACCTCTCTGCCAATAAACTTGCGAATATCTTATAGTCAGCATTTAATAGTGAGATTGGCCTATAGTTTCCTATCTCATCAAGTTTTTCTGAACTTTTAGGGATTAAAGTGATAGTCGCACCCATCCAAGAAGTTGGCATGGTTCCCGTCTTACCAACGTTCTTAATAAGATCTTTAAATCTGTCAGAGATTTGATCTTCAAATATGCGATAAAACTCAGCCGGTAGTCCATCTGGTCCCGGTGATTTATTATTTTTCTGTCTTTTAATTGCCTCAATAACTTCGCATATGGAGATGGGTTCATTTAATATTTTCTGGTGTTCCTCACTAAATTCCCCTGGACCCTTGTTATTTTTAGATAGATAGTTCCTTATCCTTTCTTCAATTTCACCTGAATCATTTGGTTCTTCTTGCTTGTATACCCTTTTGAAATACTCTACTGCGATCTTTTTTATCTCCTCTAACAGATATTTATTTTCCCCTTTTTGGTTTTTAATTGAAGTTATGTACTTTTTTGCCTCTTCTTTTTTTAACCTATATGCTAACCATCTAGAGGGTTTGTTTGCATTTTCAAAAAAGAAAACTTTGTTCCATACAATTTTTTTGGCTACTTCCTTATTTAGCAGCAAGTTCAGTTTATGTTGCGCTAAAATTATCCTTTTTCTACACCCATTACTCTTCTTTTTTGCCTTGTCTTCCTCTAGTTTAATCTGATTAACTAATTGGTTATACTCTTTATTTTCCTGTTTTTTAACCCATATTGAGTGACTAATAAATCTGCCTCTAATAAAGGCTTTGAATGCATCCCACACTACATTAATGGAAATTTCTTCTTGAATGTTTTCTGTGAAAAACATCTTTATTTCTTTTTTCATGTTATTTACTACATCTAGATCTTTTAGTGCGAATCTATTTAGGGACCATCTCTTGTTTTTTTTGACCTCTAATAGGGTTAATAATATCGGGTTATGGTCTGAAAACGTAGGTGGCAGAATATCAATATCTTTTGTCTCTAGTGCTATTGGTCTAGACGTCCACATCATATCTATGCGGGACCATGATTTATGTCTAGAAGAGTAGAAGGTGTATCCTCTCTCTAACCTGTGTTTTACCCTCCATAAGTCTACTAAGTCGTGTTCTTCCGCTATTTGTAAGAAGCTATTTGGTAGAACACATCCTTTTTTTTTATTTTTACCTGGTGTCTTTCTATTTAGATCTCTTTCCATCACTGCATTAAAGTCTCCACTTATACAAATTTTATTGAATTTTCTTAATTGGAGTACATCAGCCAATTCTCTGTAGAAACTATCTTGTTTTGAATTGGGAGCATATATGTTTATTATTAGTGATTCCAGTCCACCCTTAGTAACAGTAATGGCTATTATCCTACCATCTACGGATGCGTATACTTGCTGAGGACACAACTGATCTTTTGCATATATAACTACGCCCCTTTTTTTCTCCTTTTCATCTGCTGCTGTAAACATTGATCCCAACTTTTTACGGTGTAAATGTTTTATGTGGTCTTTTCTTATATGTGTTTCTTGTAAGCAGATCACATCCGCTTTAAATTTAGTAGCCTGTTGAAGTATTCGTCTACGTTTTTGTGGGCTATTTAAACCATTGACATTTACAGATAGTATTTTAAAGTCCATACTACTCAGGGCCATCGTCACATTTCTGTTCCTTGGGCTTGCTCCTTGTCTGGTTCCTTGTCAAAATTTGTAAAGGTATCTGTCCGCCTTTTTTTCCTTTTTTCTGGTGTGTCGCTTCCTTACTTTTTTCTTTGTCCTGCTCTTCTTCCTTCTCGGAGTGTTCCTCTTCCGCCTCCTCATCTTCTTTTCCCATACTAAGCTCTACACCAAAGTTCTCCAAAAAGTTTTCAAGTTTGAAGATTGAGTCCAGTTTGTACGTTCTACTTTTGAACTCGAAGAGAATTCCTTCCGGGTTATTCCATCTGTATGGTATCCCTCTCTCACGCAGTTTTGATGCCAACCGCTGGTAGCTTCGCCTCCTTTCTCTTACCCGCCATGGTATCTCCTTAAGAAATCTTATTTCTTCTCCTTGCATTTCGACTTTGTTTTCTCTTGATGTTTTTAGAATTTTTTCTCTTGTCTCTCTTTTATGAAATTTTATGTGAACCTCTCTTGGGACGTTGTATTTTCTTGCAAATACCGTGTTTCGCCTATAAATAGTGTCTATTTCCTTCATAACTTCTTCTTTCGTCCCGAGTTCTAGTTGGTCTGCTAAAGTAGATGCCACTTCTTCTTTCAAGCTGAAACCAATCTTTTCTGGGATATTCTGGCATCTAATGATTGTCGCTGCCTTGTCCAGTTCCAGGTTGATTAAGGAGTTCTCCAGACCTTCATTCTTTGCCTTGACTTCCTGTAAGTCCAGTTCAAGCTCTCTCACTCTGTCATGAGTCTGTCTTCCTCCCAACCTTAGTGTTTCGATGTCTTTTTTGTTGGCTACCACTTGAGTCTTGATAGCTTCCACTTCCACTTTCATATGGTTTGCTAGTTCATCAATCTTATCGTAGATCTTATCATAGACAGGTGTAATTTCTTTCTTAATCAGGGTTGGAATTCTCTCTTCTACTTTCTCAAGCAGAACCGGGACTGTATTTTCCATAACTGCTTTAATGGCAGCTGCCATGGCGTCGTCAATCATTGTTTTTACATCTTTGTTTGATTGGGTTGGGTTGCTTGATGTTGGTTTCTGCTGGCTCATTGTCCTAAGTTGAGATGGCGATGGTAAGGAGTTCTTTCTTGGGACGCCCGATGCCATTGATTGATGTCCACTTACCTGGGATGGCCCTGTAGTTGGGACACTTAATAAAGGTTAAGTGGGGCTAATATGTTAAAATTATTTCTATATTTCTAAATAGTTATTTAAGCTAAATTATTATTATTTATTATTATTATTATTTAATTATTTAAATTATCTAATTACTATTTTAATCTTTTGGATTTATTATTCTTAACACTGGATTTTTGTTAGTTTAACATGTATATATTAATTAATCTATTCAGTTAATCATTAGTGGTAGAATTTAATTAGATAGATTAGTTGGTAAATTATTGGTAGTTAGTAAGTTAATAATTAATTAATGAATCAGTAGTAAGTTATTGACCAGTTAACCAATTATTAATCAATCAATTATCTGGTATTTGTCAAGTTAATTAATTAATTAATTAATTGTCCAGTAAGCGTCTATTAGCTAACTAATTGCCTGTTAATTATCTATTGGGTATTTATAGACTCTTAACGTTAATTTATTGTTGTTGACTCCTACTGTCTGGACTTTCTTATAGTGTTTGTTTATTCTATAGCTATATTATGTAAACTATTCAATTTTAAATAATTTTAATTAATTATTATTTAATTTATTCTATTTTTATAACTTTATTGTAGCTAATTAATTTACTCCTACTAATTATTTATAGGTATTAAATTAATCCCATATTTTATCTCTATGTAGCCAATTTAATTGAGAGATTAGGTAGCGTTATGTGTTTGGAGATTGGTCACCAAGACAGGTATAGCAACTCCCTCTTTTAGACCTTTACTCTTGAGTAAATATAAGCCTTTACTCTTAGGTCAGTATCCACTTAATGCAATACCCTTCAGAGGCTTCCTAGGTACAAGCCGCTTATTAATTGTGTCTCAAGATGAGTGCTTCTTAAATTCAAAAGCCTCACACATGTATAGGCGTTCGTTCAGTTCTTATAGGTTTTTTACAGTCTCACAGCCTACGTCTCCTAGAGGCTCGAGTTCTCGCGATGAAACGCTTCTCCCTCGTCTCACGTGGTTTCACGCAGCCTCACACAGTCACACTCAGCCTCTCCTACGATCTCGCGCAGCTCCCAATCACGCGTTGACTCTCTGTCGTCTGCCTCGCGCAGCCTCTCCTCCGGTTTCGCGCAGCCTCTCTGTCACCTCCGTTGGATTTGCTGACTCACGTAGCTTGCTTCCGAGTAGACGTCTCTCTCCTCTACACGCCAGCCCTCCTCCTCGTAGACCCTCAATCCACGTCGACCAGCAATCTCGGAGCCAAGTCCACCAAAGGAAAAAGGGAAGAGAAACCGAAAAGAAAGGTTAGTGCAGCGGAGTTTTCCTATCTTTTTGTGCGCCCCACCCCCCCAATTTCCCCGGCCAGCCCGGTAGCACCTGAGGGGTTGCGCACCGTGCTCACGGCTGCTTTTGGGCTTGTTCAGTAAATGGGAAGAGTTTTATTCTTAGTTATACTCAACTTCTGAGTTTCTTTTCCTGTCTTCTCGGTCTTTGTATTTGTAGGTTCCACATAGTCCCGCTCTTTGTCTTTCTTGTCAGTTGTTCACTGGCAGTCTATCTTTTCAGGGTTGGCACAAGGCACGGAGTCGTCCAGGGCATCTTGCTAGGATTCACCCTGGAAGCCCACCTAAGCCCCCCGCTTCCCCCACCCCTACAGGGTGAGAGAAAGGCAAAATTATATATTTTTTGCCTCAATTCCCTGCAAAGTTCGAGCTCAGACGCCGGAGCTCACTCCCGCGCGTCTGTCTCCGACGAGGGCGGAACCGGAACTCGTCTGTCTCGTTATTCCTGCTGGGGTGGCAATGGGCTCCCCTTCGCCCGGCAGCGCCGTGGCGCAGGGAGCCGGTTTGCCACCTCGCAGGACGCAAGGCAGCAACAGGAACGCTGCGTGCGTTCCTTGGGGAGCAGGGGGCAGGGCTTGCTCTGTGAGAGCCGTTGCCCCGCTCCCATTCTCAGCAGTCCATTGGTGTGCTCGCCCACCTGCCCACCCTGGTTGCAGTATAGGCTTTTGCTGGTTGCCATTTGGGGCCAGGTAGGAATTTTTGCTCCTCTTTCTTGTTTGGCTTGGGGACGGGGTGTTTTTTGCCTACCTTACATTGCAGTCGGTGGTTAAGGGCATAGGTGGTGGTCGGGATTAAGTAGACTGGTCACTTGGCAGGTTTGTGCAAGCAAGAAAATGGAACCGGTGAGTGCCTCACGGCATATCCCTGTTGGGAACAGGAGGTCATCAGGAACCACCCTAGGGCCTTGCGGTCTGGGGGGGTGAATGGAGATCGCCTCTGGGACCCTCTCAGACTAGGCTCCTCCCTGAAGGTTTGTGCAGCCTCAGGGGTAGGCGCCCCTGGGAGGGGATGCCAGTATGCCGGGCCGCCGGTTACGAGCCAGAATCTGACTGGCTCAAGACTGGGGCTAGGTTACCTGCCCATTACAAGGGCAAGGAGGCTGTGTCTGGGAATGACGCCTGCCTTGCCTGTTCCTGAGCTTGCTTAGTTGCCCGTTGCTGCATGTTCCGTTTAAATAGTTAATAAAGTGGCCCTTGTTTGATTCCAAACTGTTGTCTGTCTCGTTATTTCATGCTGGGGTGGCAATGCTAAAGGATGACCTTTGGGCAGTCACTCTTTCTCAGCCTCATCTACTATACAGTTATTGTGACAATGAAAATAGAGGATGGTAGAATTATGTTAGAAAAAGGGTAGGAGAAAATTCAATAAACAATATGCTCCCAAATGTCCAATATGCTGCTGTTTGCTGAATCAGTGGGTTCTTCTACAGTAATTGAAACAATCTGAAAACTGTACACTTAATTTTTGTATACAAGGATATTTGAGGTTTTCTTAAATTTAAACTTTTAGCTTATACCAAGATTAAGCTGATGTTCTGTTAGGGCAGCCTTGGGTGATGGTATCCCTCTATCTGACTCAAGACAATAGTAGTGTGACTTTAAACAATGGTTGTCCATTTGTGTTGTGTGCCATCAAGTTGCTCCTGACTTAAGGAGAGCCTAAGAATTAATATCCTTCAAAACATTCTATCATTAATAGCCATCCTCTGGTCTTGCAAACTGAGGGCTCTGTCTTTCTTTATTGAGTCTATCCATCTGAGGTTGGGTCTTCCTCTTTTCCTGCTGCCTTCAACTTATCCTGGCATTATTATCTTTTCCAGTGACTCTCTTCTTCTCAAAATGTGACCAAAGTACAATAACCTCAATATGGCGATTTTACCCTCCCTCACAGGGTTTTTTGCTGAGCAGCTTTCCCCCCTTTCTCCTTTGTTTTTCTCTGGCTGCCTTACCCAGTCATTTGAATGTATATTTGTAAGTTGTGACCCAGCCTGGGAAACTGATGGGAGGCACTAAAATCCTTCTTTTGTCCTGGTTTGACAAAGCACCCAAGAGGCTGGTGGTAAATCAAAACTAACAAACATTTTTATTTCACTTTGAGGGGAACTGGTCATTTAGGAATCTGTTTGAAGACTTATGGGGAGAACTGGTGACAGGAATGAGATGACTTAGTATAAAAATAAACACCAGATTAATTTGTCACAAACTATGATCGATTTCTGTTATTCAGATAGGTCTTTAGATCTTGAGAAGAGAGATTTCTTGGTAGTCTCTGCTTACATAGGCAAATATAAGCTTCTTGGACTTACATTTGCACAAGTTCCAGCTCCCTTCTTATTCACTAGCTAGAGAGCCAGTTTGGTGTAATGGTTAAGAGCGTGGACTCTAATCTGGGAGAGCTGGGTTTGATTCCCCTCCACACCACATGCAGCTGCTGATATGACCTTGGGTCAGTCACAAGTTCTTTCACAGCTGTTCTCACAAGAGCAGTCCTTGAAAGAGCTCTCTCAGCCCCACCTACCTCACAGGGTGTCTGTTGTGGGGAGGGGAAGGGAAAGGAGACTAAGCCTCTCTGAGATTCCGAGTAAAGGGTGAGGTACAAATCCAATCTCCTTCTTTTCCATATTCTGTCCTAACTTTTGTTATTGGTTATTCTGTTATTCAGTCATGTCTCTTGTCTGATATCCATGTTCTGTGTCAAAACAATCAGATGCTATGAGGCACTGTAAAGCCAAGAGTCCCTTGGGATCCACCTCAGTGGAATGAAAAACCTCTGTTTAGAAGTGATAAATATATTTTTTCCTGGAATCCCTCCGGGAATCCCCAGCTCAGATCTTTTCCTTCTACTTTAATCATCAAAAGAATCATGATTTAAATCGTTGCTTCTCTCGATCTCAGAGGATTTTCATTGTGCTCATGTATAACTAGTAATACAGACCGTGAAAGGTGGTAGAACTATACCTCTTCATATATGAGAAATAGACCTGAGATCAGAGCGAATGTTCTTTCCTATCCTGCTGCTGTAGTCTTGGAAACAGTAATGACAGCACTAGGCATTAAAAGCAGGATTAGTGTCTAGAGAAGATATTTGCACTTGGGATGTCGATATTAGCATTATTGCAGCTGATTTTGCTTTCTCTCCATGGATCCAAGTCCCTTATGGTTAAGTGCAAGACTAGAGATCTACACCCTCTGGTCCAAGAGTATCACCAGTCAGGAGACTTCTTTGTTGGTGGCATTGCTTCCCAGAGCTTTGACTTCAACCAAGCAAAATTCAATGAATATCCCCAGCCAGCATCTATTGAAGAGCTTATGTAAGCCTTTATTGATTTCCACATTTCCATTTTGTTTTTGGCTACCTGAGTCCTGGGAGCAGGGCTGGCATCAGCATGCCATGATGTGGAGGCAGGTGCCAGAGCCCAGGGCTTCTGGCACGGTTTGCTGCTGCTCTTTTCCCACACATGCCTCTCCACTTATTCCCTGGCTCAAGCTCTTCCACTGCCTGCTTGTGAGTGCATTGTCCACTGTGCTCCTGGCTGCATATGTTGCCTAGCGCTGCAGGGGAAGGGCATGTGTGTGGTGCACAGGGCTGCAGAGCTCCTGGTGGCCATAGCAGAGGTACCTGAAGCCAGTGCCCAATTTTGAGTTGCCTAGCTTTATTTTCTGTGACCTTCTTGGTACAAAATATGTTGTGATGAGTTTTAAATGGTTAAATATCCTTCTGTTAAAGCATGTTAATTCTCATTCTAGCTTGGTACCTAAGAATTACCAGCATATCCTGGCCTTGGTGTTTGCTGTAAAAGAGATCAATGAAAACCCTCGGATCTTACCCAACGTCTCCTTGGGCTTTCAAATCTATGACAGCTATTTCACTGCAAAGCAAACCTATCATGCTACAATGCATCTCGTGTCTTCCCAAAAGACATTTGTCCCTAACTTTAAATGTGGCCTCCAGAAGAATCTACTAGCAGTTATTGGAGGACTGGACTCCCAAACCTCCCTTGATGTGGCAACAATATTGGGCATGTATAAGATTCCACAGGTAAGATAGGGGTACGTATTGAAACTTAAAAGTATTTCATTAATTATTAGTTCCTTTGTTCTTCAGAACTGACTGTTGGTTTGAAGAAAAGTGATTGTATTTTAAAAATTCAGAGAGAGTGCTTTAGGTGTGAATGTCTTATAGATGGAGAGAAAAAACAGGCTTTATCATTTATTTATAAATAAGGTAAAATGGACAGGGACTCTGGATTTATTCAATTACAGAAGCAAGAATATCAATATGTTATGGTACAACACAGGAACCTTTAATTCAGTATAATAAATGTGCTCAGTTTTTACTGGCTATACATGTTATTGACACGGTTAACTAACCAATGATTTATCCAGTGGTATGTGGATTGCTGTGTTGATAGTAGGGGGATGCATTTGGTATAAATCAAAGAGAATAAATACCCCAAAATATCAATTTTTGGGGTATTTATTCAGCCAAATGCAGATTAGGCAATCTGATTCAGCTGCTGGTACAGGAGGCCCAAATAAAAGCTGATCTTATTTGACCTTTCTTCAGGTCACCTATATCATCGAGTGGCCTCAGCAAGTGAAGGGAGAAGGCATTTTTAAATGCTGAATAAATTCAGGTTTCCTGATTATTTACCTGAGCCCCAATATAGGGATTCATACTGATATTGGGATTCAGGAATACTGGGAAATACCTGAATCATACTGATACTGGGATTTGGGAATATTGGTAGATACCGATATTTTCTGGTTCAATGGACCCGAATCTGAAAAAAGCTGATTGTTTTCATGTACAACCCTAGTTGATAGAACCCATGCCACAGCAGAAACATTGGTAGGGAGCGGGGGGGGGGGGGCGTTCTGTGTGTGTGTCAGTACTCACCAGTGTGGAGTACCGACAGGTTGTGAGGAGACTTTCCAAGTTCTAAGGGGGAATTGATGGAAATAATTAAAACCTTAAATATTAGTACTGGCACTGTTTCTTTTCATAAAAGAAGCACTGGTAGAAAGAAATCCTGTTCCAGATACTGATCTTATTTGAAGCAACACTGATGGAGTTCAGCAAGGTTTCATTTTTCCACCAATGCTTTTTAAATACTACATAAAATTTCTGGGAGATATCATACAGAGATTCAAAAGTACACTGTGTACACTTAGTTTTATCCTAAGGAAGCACTGAGGCCATGAAGATTGAATTGGGCTGAACAAGCTGGATCTTAATCCAGACAAGATGGAAGTTTTTTGAAGGGGAAGCCAAAACTTGATGTTCAGCATAGTCAGAGGGGCTTTTACTCATCTGAAAAACCATGTTTGCTCTCTGGGGATACCTCTGGATTCCTTCTGTCCATAGAAGCACAGAGGGCAAAATCTCTTACAGTTCTTAGTTGTTCAGCGGCTGAGGACACTGCTGGAGAAAGCTGCTCTGGACAGTGTTATAGACACTTTGGAAACATACAGACTAGTTGACTGTAAAAGGCTCCATGTGGGGCTGACAGTGAAGGCCATCTGAAGGTCTGAAATCTTCAGATTGTTCCAAATGGAACAACTAGAGCATGAAGAGTGAGCTGCTGCAGTGACCACAACAGACAGGAGCATGTATCAAAAACACTACCTTTCCTGGCCCACTACAGGGGTCTCATATTCTATGTGGAACCACTATTGAAGATCTATTCCACTACGTAATGGTTTGTCCACTATATTTGGATCTTAGAAGTAGATTTTTATCTCAAATATTTAATCAACTGCACAGTTTTTCTGATAGTGATAAGCTAATTTTTTGTTGTCAGATGCAAATCCTTTGGTATCTTATAAGGCAGCACTCTTTGCGTTAGCAGCCAGGAAAGCTAGAGCAATGGTGGTTCTTAGCAATGAAGCCTACTGAGATGTAAGGCATTAACACTGTTAATGGAATTGGAATTTGTAAAAGCTATATATAATTTTAATTTGAGCTATTTTAGACATTTTAGATATTGTATAAATGAACCTAATTCTCACTGAATTTAATAACTAGTGTGTATTTTAAGATATTAGGGATCCAGTTTAACATAAAATGTTGATGGCCAATGGACATATGCAATAAACTTCATTCATTCATATTGATCTTGGAAGCCCCAAAGGAGTTGGAACAAAGTTCGCAGGGGTCAATTACCACACCTACAGTGAGAATTGGATTGTGAAATAATTCAGGAGGCTCTGCGGAGAAAACCACTGTGTTTTATCATTTTATTTGTGTTGATCCATGAAAAGCCTTTCTTGACCATCACCTCTAGATTGAGAACCTTTTCTCGAAAGGTATATATATATCGATTTCTATTTCAGACATATGGAAGACTCAAGGAACTGTGTATTATAGAATGTCTTTGATACTAGACAAAATTGTTATATTTCCACCTACATGTAATTTCATGCTCTTGATAGGTTGTTTTCTAGTGGCTACTAAGTGCAGTATGAGATGGAAAATATCATTCTATTATTCTGTCTTCTTACTCTCAATCCCTTTTAGCTCATCTATGGCTCTGATACAGTGACAGATACAAATCAAGACCTCTCTCTCTACCAGATGTCCCCTAATGAAGACATTCAGCATGCAGGGATTCTTTATTTATTGCTGTATTTCAAGTGGACATGGATTGGGGTCCTTGTTATGGATAATGACAATGGAGAAAGAATTCTGCAAAGTTTACTTCCAGAGTTTTCCAAGCATGGTATCTGCTTTGACTTCACAAGATATTGCCCCAGAGGAAATTTTGTCCATGAAGTTCCAAACATGATGGAACAGGGCAGGAAGGTATATAATCAAATCATGGGCAGCAAAGCAGAAGTATTTGTATTATTTGGACAATCGTATTCCATTAATGACTTGATGTGGTTGCCATATATGTCAGACATAGAAAATGTGGAATGGAAAACAAAAGGTAAAGTTTGGATACTGACAGCCCAGATGGAATTCACTTCATATGCTTATCAGACGACTTGGGATGCTGATGACATCCATGGTATTCTGGCTTTTGCAGTTCATTCCAGTGATCTTTCAGGATTTCAGAAGTTTGTTGAGAGCAGAAACCCTTCCAATGCAAAAAAAGATGGTTTTATACAGATGTTCTGGCACCATGCCTTCAAGTGTAAATTGTCAGATGAAGTTCACAGCTGGGAAGAGGGAGAAGATGGAGAAATTTGCACAGGGCAAGAGATGCTGGAGAGCCTTCCTGCATCTTTTTTTGAAAAGCGCATGACTGGCCACAGCTACAGCATTTACAATTCTGTCTATGCTGTGGCCCATGCTGCACAGGCTATGCTGTCGGTCAAAACTAAGCATAGAACAGTGATAACTGGAGAGCATGTGAATGTTCCAGGTCAGGAGCAATGGCAGGTAAGGTCTTAGGAAGCAGATATAGGAGACCATCAGTTTGGTAGGTGGAACAAATGGCTCCATTTTGTGTAGTACTCCCATATTCTTCTTTTTCAAATGTTCAATCTCTTTCGTCATCTTCCTCTAGTTGATTTTCCAATTAGCTGCCCTAGAAGTTATCAGTCAAGTTTATTGTCTTGGCCATTGGCCATAACAAAACAAAACAAAATAAAACAGATAAAACAAAATACAACAGACATTATAAACCAAAATGGGATAGGCCCTTCAGTAACTTGCTGCAAATCCAAGACTTAGTCTTATCTTTTTTGCCACCAATGCAAACAAAGCCATTCTGCTGGTAATATATGTGTCATTATCAGAGAGCAAAAAAACAGTCATGTCCAGATCTGAAATTCCATTATGCAAAGGTATAATGGGGTAAATAAACCTTTGCCTAAGTGATTCATGCCAAGAGCATCTCATAATATAATGCTCGACGTCATCCACTTCGCCTACGCCACACTGACATATTCTAGAGACAGGAGGGGAGCCCAAGAAGCGACCAATACAGACCATTGAAGGTATGGCATGAAACCTTAGGGCGGTAAAAGCCCTTCTTAGATCAAGAGTGGTTAATTTCTCAAGGTAATCAGTTCTACAGTGATCTCTTTTAAATATCCTATACAAGGGGGCTGTACGACAACTTACCACCGCTTGGCGGTTCAAAAGCCCATCCTTATTAAATACCCATTCCTTCAATTTGGACTTTTGACTTTCACTGTCCCATATATCGTCTGGAATTGAGTATTTTAGTAAAATAGAGGTCAGGTGGTCACCCAATCTTTTGGAGGATTTCAAAAGCAATATAAAACTTCGGACACCTAGGATATCCTGGGGATGTTTTAAGCATTTCCTCCAATAAGAAAGAATTCTCACATTTACCCTGGCTTCCAAAGATACCATACCCAGTTCAGCCCTCATCAGTGCCACGGGTGAGCCTTTGGGTAAAACCAGAATCCGCCTCATAAAATAATTTTGCACAATCTCTAGCAGAGACCGCAGCGGCTCATCCCAACCCCAAATCTCTACCCCATACAACATTGCTGAGGTTATGTACTATGGACAGATTGAAAATTGTTGCATTCAAGGTTTTTTTCTGAGTGTTCATCTTGTTTTGCATGGTCCTTTGCTTCCTTTCTGGTGTCTGAAGAACAGGGCAGCAGCATTATGGTTGAGTATTCTGTTGCTAGACGGTTTACTTGGTGGGTGCAGCTTTGTGGTTTTCTTATGTGGGCCTGCTAACTCTGAAAAGGGGTCTTTGATTTGGGAATGCAGAAGCACAGCCAGAAAAGTAGGAAGGGGAAGTGGTTTTAAAAATGCAGTGGAAAAAAATCAGTTGCAGAAAATCAGAGACTGCCGTCAAAAGCCATTAAACCAGTTAAATTGGAGCTCACCCATGAATACATGTATGTTGTCTGCAAAAGAGGGGGGAGGGATTAGGGGAGAGATTGTGGTGCTGCAGACTGGGGAAGGAATAATCAAATTCTAAGCAAGGTGTGAATGGAGGAAATTAGGTAGGGCTTAGGTTGGGCTTTGGAAACTTAGGTGTGCAGGGAGGAGAGAAGTGGTATGAGTCCCAGGATTCAGTCAGTATTGAAATGGAAAAGAGAGGTGTGTGTGTGTGCATTGTTGAGAGAATCTCAGCTAGAGTGGGAGAGGGGGAGGATACAAATGTTTAATAGGGTAGGCAGGGCTATTTTGGGGGCAGAATGCCCCAGAATGGTGTTCCGGCTGGCTTCCTAACCCATCCCGCCCCTCTTCGCCCCACCTCTCCCTGCCGCCACTGCTCAGCTTGTACCTCCTCCTCATCTCCTGCTTCTCCCGGGGCTGGCTGAGCCCAAAGGAGGTGGGGGCTATGTTTGCTGCCTCCTCTTCTCTCCTTCGCCAGCCAGAAAAGTAAGTGGGGAAGGGCCAGTCCACTCTTGGCTGGGTGTTAGTTGTCCTCGTTGGGGGGGGGGGCAGGTATCCTGTTAGCCTGACTGCTTTATTCTGTTATCAATATTGGGGAAATATTAGCTCTTAATAATCAGCAGTAGGCATTAATGGACCAGCACCTTTGTATACAGAGGCTGGGACCTCTCTCAGACCTCCCAAAAAGAGACACGGAGACTCGAATCAGTGTTAATAGTAAAGAATCTTTAGTTTACTTAATAATAATAAAAGTGAATCATTCGGATGTTGCAAAAATCATACATACAATCATACAGGTCTAAGAAGTAAGATAGAATTAAAGAAATGGTTGCATTAGCAGGAAGTTGATGGTATCCTGTAGAGGGAAATAGTTACCTTCCAGAAGTCTGGTTTCCATCCTGCTAGAAGAATAGAAGGTATTTGGGAAGGCGGGGGAAGGATCACATGCTCTGGACCAGCAGAAGCACATGGTGGGCCCTAGTATGCACACAAGGGTCCAGGAGGGAAAGTGGGAAGGAGATAGTAAGAGAACTGAGATCTGAGATCTGGAGCTTGGGAGACTGCTCTTAAGAGGGGGAGTGTCTCTGGGGGCTGGCTTGGCAAGCCACCTCCTCTGGGCTGATCCACCTCTAAAGTACTAACCAATAAGATATAGGATGGGAGTGGGCAGTGTTAAAGGATGACCTAACCACATCTGGAGACACCTGGACCTGGGGGAAGATGAGTCATAGATGAGGCCATTGTTCTACCCAAGAGGGATTAAACTCTTGACCTGGCCAAGTCAATTGTCCATTAACTGCTTCTATAGTACATGTGAAGTGGGCAATTAAGCCTTTATTTAGCTGGAACAATGTCTGTTAGAGCGGGAGGAGACTGCATCCTGTGACTTAGTGGGCACATATCTGGACAAGTCTCTTTGCAAGCATAAGATGAACCAGAGTCACAAGTTGGCTTTTGTGATCAGAGAGGCTTCTGGGAGCTGAAACTGTGGGCTTCTGCTGGACGGTTGTTTCCTGGCATAGGATAGCGTGTGTCTGCAGTTGGCCTGTGTTTTCCAGTATACTCAGTATCATAAGTCTTCTCATGCATGCTGCTTTATTGTTCATGATCTTACACTTATGAAATTATTATTCATAAGAGTGCCAAAACAGTGCGTTGCAGCTTACAATCCGAGCATGCTCACATCGCCTTTGACCTCCCCAAGCTGGCTGCCCAGCTTGGAGAGGCTTCAGGTGATTGAGCTACTCCAGGGTGTGTGTGTGCATGCCTACAAGCTGGGATGGGGTGGGGGAGGCCATTCGCACCCTCCTCGGTGATGCAACCCAGCAGCCCTTATGGGTATGCTGTGGCCAGTGCCATCAGGGGAGGCAGGAGAGAGTGTTTGTGTGTGTGCGTGCATGCAAGCTGGGGTGGGGGGAGGCCATTCGTGCCCTCCTTTCCCCCTCGGCAATGAGGCCCAGCAACCGTTGGGGGAGGCAGGAGAGTGTATGTGTGCACGTGAGTGAGCCGGGGTTGTGGTGGGAAGGATGTGGGCGTCCTCCTTCTCCCTGTATCTCTTTGTCTTTCTCTCTTACTGTCTTTATTTCTCTTTCTGTCCCCCTGTCTCTCTGTCTCTCCCCCACTTCTCTCTCTCTCTCCTTCTGTCTCCCCCCTGACTGATTTTGCACAAGCTGCTGCACTGTCCTGGCTCTTCCCTCCTCCCCCCCCCCCCCCAATTTCACATGTCAATTTCCTACTATGTGCTGCATGGCCACATTTTGGCCCGCAGCCTCGCAATCCTATTTTTTGAAATCATGCGAAGCTGTGGGTCAAAATGCAGCCACACAGCACATAGTAGGAAATTGACAAATGCAATTGGGGGGGGGGAAGGGAAGAGCCGGGGCGGAGCAGCATCCTGTCTTCCCCCCTTCTGTCTCTCTCTGTCTCTCTTCTCCTTCTCTTCCACATACACCCTCTCTCTCTCTCTTCCCGTCTCTCCCCCCTCTTTCTCTCTGCATCTCTCCCCCTTCTCTGCTCTCTCAGTCTCCCACCGCCTTTCTCTGTCTCTACTTTGTCACATAGGATTGAAAGAAAGCCACACTGACATCCACCCTTCTACACACCTAAAACAATGCACAGAAAGCCACTGACTCTGGTGCCTGAATTTGGCCTTCCTCAAACTTAAAGTGGCTCTTTCTGTTGAAGGATGGTTGCAACTTTTGCTCAGTGGAGTGATAGGATAAGAGGTAGATCCACCCCAGGGACTTGCTGAGCTACATAAGAACATAAGAGAAGCCAATGTTGAATCAGACCAATGGCCCATCCAGTCCAACACTCTGTCACACAGTGGCCAAAAATACCAAGTGCCATCAGGAAGTCCATCAGTAGGGCCAGGACACTAGAAGCCCTCCTACTGTTGCCCCCCCCCCCCCAAAGCACCAAGAATACAGTGCATCACTTGCCCCAGACCGAGAGTTCCTATCTATACATTGTGGCTAATAGCCACTGATGGACCTCTGCTCCATATGCTTATCCAGTTCCCTCTTGAAATCATCCATGCTTGTAACCACCACCACCTCCTGAGGCAGTGAATTCCTTGTGTTAATCACTCTTTGGGTGAAGAAGTACTTCCTTTTATCTGTTCTAACCTGACTGCTCGGTGCCCATGAGTTCTTGTATTGTGAGAAAGGGAGAAAAAAACTTCTTTCTCTACCTGCTCTATCCCATATAATCTTATAAACCTCGATCATGTCACCCCTCAGCCATCATTTCTCCAAGCTAAAAAGCCCCAAGCGCTTTAACTTTTCTTCATAGGGAAAGTGTTTCAACCCATTTATCATGTCCAACATACCTGAGGGACTGCCTTGCCCCGCATGTACCCCAGAGAGCACTTCGGTCAGGATCACAGCATCGACTCTTGATCCCGGGGTGAAGGGAGGCCTGGCTTGCTGGTACCAAGGCCAGGGTCTTTTCGGTGGTGGCTCCGATCTGGTGGAATGAGCTCCCGGAGGAGATCAGGGCCCTGCAGGACCTTATGCAGTTTCGCAGGGCCTGCAAAATGGAGCTCTTCTGCCAGGCCTTCGATTAGGAGCCACCACCGTTTATTTTCCATCAACCATCTCCATTACCATGAGGGCCGGCCCGAGTAAATTCACACTAGGTCACAAAGAAATTGCAGGATGCCATCTGGTTTTAAGCTGATTTTCAGCACTTTATTGTGAGCACTTTATTGATAATTTTAATGTTTTAAACTGTTTTAATTGTATTTCAACTTGACGTTGTGCCACTTTGTAAGCCGCCCTGAGCCCGCTTGTGGGGAGGGCGGGGTAAAAATGCAAAATATAAATAAATAATTCATTCATTCATTCATTCATTCATTCATTCATTCATTCATTCTAGTTGCTCTTTTCTGCACTTTTTCCAATGTTATAATATCCTTTTTGAGGTGTGGTGACCAGAACTGTACACAGTACTCCAGATGAACTTGCACCATCAATTTAAACGGGCATTATGATACTGGCTGATTTGTTTTCAGTTTCCTTCCTAATAACCCCCAGCATAGCTTTGACCTTTTTTTATTGCAGTCACACCTGTCTCAACATTTTCAGTGAGTTATCTACTACGCCTCCAAGATCTCTCTCTTGGTCACTCTCCATCAGTTTGGACTCCATCAATGTGTATTTATAGTTAAGATTTTTTGCCCCAATGTTCATCACTTCGCACTTGGCCACATTGAACCCCATTTGCCACACTGACGCCCACTCACCCATCCTCGACAGATCCCTTTGGAGGGATGAGAAAGACCTCTGCCTGAGATCTGCTGCCAGTCTGAATGGAAAAGAGTGAGTTTGATGGACCAATCGCCTGATTCAGTAGAAGGCAGTTTCATGTATTCAAGGGCAGCATGCCTAGGAAAGTGTGCCTGATGAATGTGTCTGAGCCAAGATGTTGTCTTTTTGAGGGGCTCCCTTCCTCTCTGGCAGGCAGCACATCTGAACTCAGAAAAAGGCAGGAGTTCCCCAAGTGCATCACAGTTATGCTGGGGGGGAAAGGAGGGGAACCGCAGAAAGCACCCAAGAGGGCAGGAGCAGGTGTGTCACAAAAAGAGAGAGAGTGGTCCAAAGCCAGGGATGTATCAGCTCAAGGAGGAGGCAAAAGGAAGACCTGTCCAGAGCACTGAACTACAGGGATAGTAAATGTGTGACCTGGATTGACCTGGATAGCTTAATGTCAGCAGATCTCAGAAGCTTAGTAGGGCTGGCCCTGGTTAGTATTTGGATGGGAGACCACCAAGGACGTCAAGGGTTGTGATGCAGATGCTTGCAAAAATGGCTCAGGCAGACTAATTAGAATCACCACTGATCTCCAGACTACATAGACTACAGAGAGCAGTTTCCCTAGAGACAATGGCTGCTTTGGAAGTTAAACTTTATGGCATTGTACCCTGCTAAGGTGATTGAGTGAGCTCTGACTCATGGAAGTTTAATCTAGAATAAATTGGAGGAGGAGTGGGGAATCAAACCTGGTTCTCCGGTTTAGAGTCTGCCACTCTTAATCATACACCATGCTGGCTCTATGTGTGAGTGGAGGTGGGCACCATCTTCCAAGTAGCAATTCCTCCTGTAGAGAGAGGAGAGATGCCTCAAACCAGGTAAACAGAATAAGAAGCAAAAGGTGGGTGTGGATGGATGACCACACTTTTGGTAACATGGGAATGTGGCCTGATACGCTAATGAGCTGTGCTGTCAGGGGTGTGGCATAATATGCAAATGATTTTCTGCTATTGGGTGTGGTCTGTTATGCTAATTAGTTCCTGCTCGGCTTTTTCTACAAAAAGAGCCCTGGGGGTAGGACATGAAGGTATTTTGCTGACTATTTGATTAATTTACTTGGCAGGTCCCTGATCTGGGGTAACAATGTTAACTGTGTTATGGGATAAATTATGGGTAAAACCACATGAGTTTCCAGCAATTTCTAGAGCTACCCTTTGTCACTTCCAGGTTTTACCCACAACTGATGTAGTGATGACAGCATGATTGCCATCCCTCCTACCAGTTGCAAGGCTCATCCCGGCAGCCCTAAACATACCCCAGCAAAACCAAAAAGCTAGTAAAAAACATCCCCATCCAAGCCAATTTAATGACTATACGCACCCTATACTCCCAAATTCTGCCCCAGCACTTGAACAGAAGGCGGATCCCACTTTTAGGGCTCTTCACACTCTATTCCCTTTGCCATGGCACCAGTTTAGCCAAGCTACTCAGCCATGAATGAATATAACTGATCCCTTAGAAGCTCAGAGAACCATCAATGTTACATGTTTCCATGTGTATTTTTACAAGACATTCAAATTAGCTGTTCCATTAATTGGAAACCCTTCAGGCAATTCCCATGTTAGGTGCTAGCCCAGTTCTGAAAACTGTACCTTAATCTACATTCCAATGATTAGTTATAGTCCCAACCTGTGACCTTTATCAAAATCAAATATTCCTTACATACAGAATACAAGTATGCTGAAACATCGGGGTGTATGTCTGGGTCTGTAGGAAAAGAACATGTGGATATATTGTGCTCTGAAATGGGACAATAGTTTCCTTCCTGGACCATTTTTATTGGGGTAACAGTGTGGGTGGAGGATTCCTGCCCTGATATGGACCTCAGATATTAAAATTAAAAGGAAACCTGCCTTCATTCTGGGTGGATGTTCATAAATGCCATTCTGAAAGATCCAACTCACTTTGAAAAGTTGCAGCCTTCTATAAACTCAAAGTCATATTCAGATACCCTAAGGCAACACTGTACTGACTGCTAAGTCACCCCTGAATGGCCATGAATCTATGCAGAAGGTACCATAAAACCTGATGATCAAAGGCCAAGGACAGACTGGCAATGTAAAGTGGGGCAGCCCCGCATCGGAAGTGGAAGAAGGAAGCGCGTTCAGACATGCGCATCTGTCCGTCGGCTCCGTTTCGCACTTACCCGTCTCCCAGTCGCTTTCCATCTGCTTTAACAGGACACCGGGAGAAACCAGTGTTCAGGGGCCGTCCTCCGTATGCCTCCCGCTTCCAAACAGTGTGAACCGGAAGAAGCAGGAGGCATCTGGAGGCGGCAGTGTGAACGTGCCGGCACTAAGTTATGCGCATGTGCGCATATACGAAACACAGATGAAAGAAAGCATTGTCCACATCTCTTGCCGTTTCGCATATGCGCATATGCGCCACCAGCGCAACAGAGCCACGCGAGCCGCGGAGCCGGCTCCACGGCAGTCTGAACGCTCCGTATCGGCACCGCTGCGCACTGCTCTGGACAGTATGAACGGCCAGCCCCGTGGAGTTTTCCCCCCGCACCAGTTCCCTCTGCATTCCTGCTGCTTTACATTGCCAGTCTGTCCTTGGCCAAAGAATGTGAAAGTGGCAGGCAAAGCAGAAGGTAATTTCTGTTCCAACATGGGTTTGTAAAACAACGGAGGAAAAAAGCCAGTACAGAATTGCCCTGAAACTGTAGCAAAAGAACATGTGGCCACATTGTGTTCTGAAATGGGACAATAGTTTCTCTCCTGGATCATTTTTATTGGGGTAACAATGTGGATGGGGAATGCCTACCCAGATTTGGACCTCAGATATTAAAATTAAAAGGAAACCTGCCTCCATTCTGGACAGATGTTCATAAATGCCATTCTGAAAGATCTATCTCACTAGGGCAAAGGTGCAGCGTTCTACAAACTTTTCTCCTTTTCCACCCAGCTCCATGACTTCCTTAGAGGTGTTGCATTTAACAACAGTGCTGGAGACAAAATTTCATTCAACAAGGATGGGGAGCTGGTAGCTGGACTGGATGTTATGAACTGGATTAGTTTCCCAAACCACACCTTTTATAGAGAGAGAGTTGGGAGGATGGATCCCCAGGCTCCTCCAGAGGAAATGTTCACCATCCATGAGGAAGTGATACAATGGCCACGCTGGTTTCACCAGGTACGGTCCAATATTCTGAAGTTTAGTAAGTCATTCAGTTGTGAATGTTCCCCAAGTGAAGGGCTTTTTTTGTAGAATAAGCCCAGCAAGAACTCATTGGCATAATAGGCCATACGCAAAAGCAAAAATGCATTAGCATATTAGGCCACACCCCTGACAGTGCTGCTCCCTCCTAGGATCAGCTTCCCCAGGTGCCCCGCAGCTTACAGGGCGCATGGGGAACCCAAGAGAAGGAAGGCAGTTTTGGAATCAGCTTCCCCAGGCTCCTGGGGAACCCGAGGTGGGGGGAGGCAGTTTAAACTGCCTTCCCTCCCTGGATTGGATTGGCTTCCCCAGGCAAACTGTGGCTTGTGAAGCACCTGGGGAACCTGGGGGGGGGGGCTGTAGGCATGGCCAACTCAGAGGCCAGCCAGAACTCTGATCCTGTGCGTTCGTGCCCCAAAATAGCCCTGCCTGAGTGTGAAAAGTGAAGTCCATTGTACAGGAATGAGATACGATTAAGTCCTGTGTCTGGCTTGTTTGTTTAAAGTGATGTTAAAAAATATAATTAAGACCTAAACACAGCTAAAGGTAGACTAGCTGGTGGATGTGAAGGAAAGAAGAAAGTAGAGGAAAGGGTAAAGGCTATGTAGGCTGTCAGCAAATGGGGTAATAGTGGAAGGGATACAGGGGGGAATGAAATGCCCTCCAAAAGCCCTGCCGAGTCCCCCACTTGTACTTAATAAATAATGAATGAATTATTAGTTAGTTCAGTGGATATGAACTCAGGGTGTCAAATGTTAGTGAAGAATTGTGTAGAGCAAAGGATAAGTATATTTCTCACAGATGACCATTAGTAAGAAAACTGATGTATTACAATCAGTGTCAATAAAAGCATTCTCCTTTCCTTTGTTGATTAGAAACAACCAGTTTCACAATGTAGTGACAGTTGCCATCCTGGTTATTTCAAGCAAGTGAAGGAGGGGAAGCCATTTTGTTGCTATGATTGCATCCTATGTCCAGAAGGGAAGATTTCGGACAAGAGAGGTAAGAAATTTTATAGATACGTCTGTCAGAGGAAAAGGCACTTAAAATTATGCCCACATCAGGTTTACTTCCAAGTCCGTGACCTGATTAAAAGTTTGGATATGACTGGAGGGGGAAGAAAGTCGAGGAGGGGGACATCAACATAACTGAATAGACCCAGGGATTCTGATTTGAATGGGCTTAGAATGAGGTAAGTTTGCATTGCACTGCAGTGTAAATCTTGGCTTGCCCTAGCCCAGTTAGAAATTCTTGGTCTCTGCATAGACTGAGATAAGGCTGAATAACAAAACTAATAAAAATTGAATATATATGACCACTTAATATGAAAACTTTAATTCAGAGTAAATAGTAATTTCTTTTGTTAAAACTATACTCTTTTTGCCCTAATGACCTTCTTTGATCATAGTCTAAGATCTGTAAAAGGAAAAAAAAATCCTTTACTTTCTAAAATACACTCTTAAGTTCACTAGACCACAAGGCACTGGAAAACTATATCAAAACACTACAAATGTCATACAGACCTAAGAAAGGGAAGTAAACATATGAGGCTAAGTGATACAGTCACTGGTGTTACCTTGGCATAGCCTTCCCCAGAATGGAACTAAGCTTGCAGAAGCTTTGAAAATAGATAGACTTCACTCGACATGGTCCTTGGTCCCAGGTCTTGGCTGGCACCCTTCTGGCAGGGTGTTCAGGCCATTTAACCCTTCTTGTCCAGCTGGGAGTATGAAACTTTAACTGACCATCAGTCCAGGAGTAGTGGATCCCCATGTGTAACTTTTACTTCATCAAATTAATGTGCATTTCCCAAAACTATTCACACTGTTCCATGCACACACACACTCCTCGCAGCCCCCCCCCCCCCCCACAAAGCTACCATGTACTGAGTTAGACTATTGGTCCTTCAAGATCAGTACTGCCTAGTCAGATTTTTCAAGGGCACTCAAGGCTTTTATGTAGGACATCTGCTGCCAGATCCTTTAAACTGCAGATGACAGGGATTGAGAACAGGATCTTCTGTGTGCTAAGCATATTGTCCACCACTGAGACACAGCCTCTTCCCACTCACCCCGGTTCACTATATCCATAGCCATCTACCTTGCCCTTTGTGCCTCATGGGCAAATGGTTATTTCTATCCTGCCATTCTGTCTCCATGAAGGAATTTCCCCCCAAGCCGGCGATCTGAGAATTCTGTAGTGCTATTCTAAGCAAAATAAACTTTTCTGTGAGATCAGGGCCTTCGGGAGTATTAATTAAGGGATCCTGTATCTCTCCATCCAGCAGATTCCACCTTTTCTTTTGTGTTATAAATACATTTGTAAAATCAAAACTTTAGTAATACAAAACAGTTTGATGCGTCTTGCTTGGAAGATTGCTTACAGTCTTCAAACACATGGAACTATGAAGGTGAGTGCCTTAATAAAAATGGCCTGCAACACAGATTTAAGCTAGGTGTTGTGATCAGAATTGGCTTCACAGTTATTGCCATTTGCCTATGAAACTTGTACCTCTTCAGAATTGATTTTTTTTTTAAACCCTGTGAATAATGATTGGTGTGTGTGAATAATGAATGTTCACTCTTAGGACAATATCCAAATCATGCTCTTTTTTTCCTGTTTCAGACATGAGCGAGTGCTCTAAATGCACAGATGAAAAATTTCCAAGCAAAAAGAAGGATTTCTGTATTCCCAAGAACATCACCTTCTTGTCCTATGAGGAACCTTTGGGACTCAGCTTAGCCTTTTTTGCTCTCTCTCTCTCATTGATCACAGCTGTCATGTTGGGAACATTTATAAAGCACCACAACACTCCCATTGTCAAAGCCAACAATCGAAGTCTCTCCTACACTCTTCTCCTCTCCCTTCTGCTCTGCTTTCTTTCTGCTTTGCTATTCATTGGTCAACCTGAAGAAAGGAGCTGTGTGCTGCGCCAACCTGCCTTTGGCATCGTCTTTTCAGTGGCTATTTCTTGCATTCTGGCAAAGACCATCACAGTGGTCCTGGCTTTCATGGCTACCAAACCAGGGAGCAGGATGAGGAAGTGGGTGGGGAAAAGGCTGGCCAACTCCATTGTTCTTTCCTGCTCCCTTGTGCAAGGAGGGATTTGTACTGTGTGGCTGGCAACCTCTCCTCCATTTCCAGATGTCGACATGCACACAGTCACGGAAGAAGTGATACTGCAATGTAATGAGGGATCTGTTACAATGTTTTATTGTGTCTTGGGATACATGGGCTTCCTGGCCATTGTCAGCTTCACCGTGGCTTTCCTTGCCCGGAAGCTACCAGATACTTTCAATGAAGCCAAGTTTATCACCTTCAGCATGTTGGTGTTTTGCAGTGTGTGGTTAACATTTGTTTCAACCTACTTGAGCACTAAAGGAAAATCAATGGTAGCTGTGGAGATCTTCTCTATCTTAACTTCCAGTGGTGGTTTGCTTAGTTTAATTTTTTTCCCTAAGTGCTATGTAATCTGGCTGAGGCCTCAGTTAAACAATAGGGAAGGATTAGTATGGGCAAGAAGTCCAAACACATAACTGTCACTTCTCTCTCCATTTATGCAAAAATACTTTTGCTCGCATTAGAATGTTTATGACAGTTTTCTTCTCAGCAGCTATGCATAAAGATTTTTGCTGTAGTTATGGTTTTATGGTTACTTAACTTGGACACAGCATTGAGAAATACATGGTGGAAAGGACTGGACAACTCTATTTTTCTTTGCTACTGTCTTATCCATGCAGTCATTTTCCTTTTCTGGTTTGTACTGCATCATCCATTACCACACAATGACATGCATTTACTGCGAAAAATTGCACTGGAGGGTAATGAGGTATGGTACCCATCATTACATTTGGACTTCCTTAGCTTGATGTGGTCCATGGGGTCGCAAAGAGTCGGACTTGACTGTGCGACTGAACAACAAAAAGCTCCCAACTTGATGTGGTCTCTGAGATGAGTCAGGTACAGTCAGTGCAAGACCAGCCCTGCAGCTGGGCAGATTAGATCCCTGTGGCTGTTTCAGGACAGGACAATGCTTTGGGAGGGAAGGCTGGATTTCATTGTATCCCACAGAATGTTCCTGAGCTGAATCAAAGCCCAGCATACTTTTGGAAGTTTAGTTTCCTAACATGTCTGAGTGCTAAAAAGCCAGAGTTCAGTCAAGGGAACCCTGATGCCAGATGTTATGTCTAGTTGTGCTTAGGCTGCATTGGCTCCCTGGCTGTTGTTTTCATCAGTGTGGTTTTTCTTGCCTGGAGGTTACAGGGCAGTTTGAAGAAAACCAAGCATATATGACAGCCCCTGAGATTTTTCTATTTTCTCTGAGTCTAAACTGTTGAGCTTTATTGTTCCATAATAAAAGGAAAATTCTACATCAGTGATAGTATCTGTTGAAGAATATACTCTTGATTGTAGAAGACCTGCCCAGCAAAGAAAACTTTAAAGTAATGAGACAGAATGATCTTGGAAGCCTGTTGGGCTGAGACACAGGAGACCCACATTGACATCTTCATTTAGCCATGACACTGAAGGATGGCCTTTGGGCAGTCACTCATTCTCAGCCTAACCTACTATTCAGGCTTATTGTGACAATGAAAATAAAAATTATATCTGTTTTCTGAGGTTGTTAGAAAAAGGGTAGGAAAAAGATCAATAAACAATATGATCCTAAATTTCAAATATGCTGCTATTTGCTTAATCAGTGAAGTTTTCTATACTAATCTACACAATCTGAAAACTGTATCCTTAAGGTTTCCTTATATTTAAACTCTCAGTTTATATCAAGTTTAATCTAATGTTCTGTTAAGTCCACCTTGGGTGATTGTGCTCCTCTATCTGAGTGATTCTAAACAATAGTTGTGAACATATGTGCTATGTGTCATCCAGCTGCTTCTAACTTATGGAGACCCTATGCATTAATGTCCTCCAAAATGTCCTATCATTAACAGCCATGCTCTGATTGTGCAAACTGAGGGCCCTGCCTTTCATCTGAGGTTGGGACTTCCTCTTTTTTTGCTGCCTTCAAATTTCCTGGCATTATTGTCATTTCCAGTAACTCTCTTCTTCTCAAAATGTGACCAAAATAGAATAGCTTCAATATGATGATTTTGCCCTCCATCACAGGGTTTCCCTTTATCTTGTTCTTAGGTGAGCACCTCCCTTTTCTTTTTTAATTGTTTTTCTCTGGTTGCCTCACCCAGTTGTTTGAATGTATATTGGTCTGTTGTAACCCAGCCTAGGAAACTGAGGAGAGACACTAAAATCCTTCTTTTGTCCAGGTTTGAAAATGGCACATGAGAGGCTGGTGGTAAATTAAAACTAACAAACTGTTTTATTTCACTTTGAGGGAAAATGGTCTGATTGGAATCAGGTTTAGGATTTATGAGTTGAACAGGCAACAGGAATTAGGTGACTTAGTAATAAAAATAAATACTTTTCATTTGTCACAAACAAGGATCTGTTTCTGTTATTCAGTTAGATCATTAAAACGTGAGAAGTGAAATTTCTTGGACATCTCTGCTTATAAGCAAACAAGCATAAGCTTCTTGGTCTCACAGACAATAAAGTTGGTGGAGGCAGGAACATTCACACAAGTTTCAGTTCCCTTCTTATCCACTGGCTAGCAAACACCCCTATCTTCTAGGAGCTATGTCCCTCAGACTTGATAGGGATGGGCTACCCATTCCACTTGTGTAACTCAGGATCCTTCTTGATCCTTACAGTCTGCTTCACTCTCCCATCATTAACTATCAACTCCCAACTCCAAACTGACACTTTCAACTGACAAAATCCATTTGTATCCCCTGTCACTCAAGGTTCTCAGACTGGGTTACAGTATTAACCATTTACTGTCCATCACAACTCAGTTTAGATATTTTAGTTTCTACGGAGAGCTCATGCAATCATTTTATCTAGAATCCTCTTCTTTGTCTTTTTAGAAGTCAACAATATCCATAAATTCTCCTCCAACCCCAGGTTTCAAAAGTATACACTTTCTTCCTGACAGCTTTCTTCATTGTCCAACTTTTGCCTGCATATAATAATGGAGAATACTGAAGCATGAATTAACTTGATGTTGATCATCAGCAACACATCCTTACACTTAAGGATATTTTCTAGAATTTTCATGGCTGCCTTTCCCAATCTCAGTCTCCGTTTAATTGGTTGCTGTCTTCCTTTTGGTTGATGATGGAGCCAAGGAATAGAAAATCTTGAACAATATCAGTATCTCCATTGTCAGCTTAAAGTTGTGTAATTCCCAGAAGTCATTACTTTTGTCTCCTTGATGTTATACTGTAAACTGGCTTTGTCACTTTCTACATTAACCTTCGGCAGTAGTGCTTTCAAGTCTTCTCTGTCAGTAAAGTGGTGTCGTCTGCATATGGCACATTGTTAATGTTCCTTCCACCCATTTTCACTCCATTTTCATCTAAATCCAGTCCAGTTTTCCATGTGAGATGTTCTGCATATAGATTAAAGAGGCAGGGAGATGAAATACATCCTTAAGTGACATCTTTGCCAATTAGAATATATTTTATTTTTCCATATTCTGTCCTAACTATTGTTATTGGTTATTGTGTTATTCTGTCCTGTCATTTGTCTGGTGTCAAGGTTGCACATCAAAACATTCAGATGCTAAATCCAAGAGTCTCTTGAGATCCAGAACAGTGGAATGTAAAAAGCTGGTTCAGAAGTGATAAAGACATATTTTATTCTGGAATCCCACTGGGATTCCCAGCTCTGTTTTTTTCTTCCTACTTTAATCACAAAAGCACCATAATTTAAGTTGTTGCTGTTTTGGATCCCTGAGGACTTTCATTCTGCTCATGTGTAACTAGTAATACAGACCGCAAAATTGGGGTAGAAAGATACCTCTTCACTTATACAACTCATAGAGATGAAAGACTCAAGATCCACAAGTCTGGTGTCTGCAAACGCAGAATTGAATTCAGTCATCAGAGGGAATGTTCTTTCTTATCAAGCTGCTGTAATCTTGGAAACTGTAATGACAGCACTTTAGGAATTAAAAGCAGGGTCAGTCTCTAGAAAAGATATTTGGACTTGAGATGTTGGTATTAGCCTTATTGAAGCTGATTTTGCTTTCTCTCTGCGGATCCAAGTCCCTTATTGTTAAGTGCAGGATTAGAGATCCACACCCTCCGGTCCAAGAGACTCACCAGTCAGGAGACTTCATTGTTGGTGGCATTGCTTCCCAGAGCTTTGACCTCACTCCAACAGAATTCAGTGAATATCCCCAGCCAGCATCTATTGGAGAGCTTATGTAAGCCTTTATTGATTTCCATATGTCCATTTCATTGTTGGCTTCCTGAGTCCTAGGAGCAGGGTTGGAATCAACATGCCCTGAGGTGGGGCAGGTGCCAGAGCCCAGGGCTTCTAGCAAGGCCTGCTGCTGCTTTCTTCACACACATGCCTCTCCACTTATCCCCAAACTCAAGCTCTTTCACTGCCTGCTTGTGAGTGCTTTGTCCACTCTGCTCCTGGCTGTGTATGTTGCCTAGCGCTGCAGGGGAAGGGCATGTGTGTGTAGCACACAGGGCTGCAGAGCTATTGGTAGCCATAGTGGTGGTACTCCCATTTGCACCCACCACCCAGCACCATAGGTGAAAGCGTGTGCAGGCATTGTGGGTTGCTTGATCACAGGCAGTGGGAGAGTTTGGAACTGGGTGGGGGAAGATGCACAGGCAGGTGGTGGCACTGGGAGGGTGAGAAAGAAGGGGCGCTTGATAGGGGGCATAGGGGAAATCCTGACACTCTGTTCTCCCCCCCCCCCCCCAATTTGGAACTGGCTCTGCCTAGATGCTAGGGCTATTGCATTTGTATTTTATTACTACTACTTTCCCAGCTTTTAACTGTCATCTTTTAACTGTATTTTATAGAGATGGAACTTAGGACTATCTGTTTGCAGAGCAAGTTCTCCCCAGCTGAGCTGCTAGCAATTCCCATAGGTTTTCCAGTATCTGGATATACAGTCTTTCCTATCTTTAGGAAATTTATTATGAATAATCTTAGTGCTGCAATTACTTCTAGTTGTTGGGGGGGGGGGGTGCCATCATGTCACAGCTAACTTGTGGTGACCCAGTAGGGTTTCTAAGGTATTTCAAAGCTGAGAAAATGAAAATCAAAGCTCAAATCCCATTTTTCTGTACTTGTCACTTTAGTTCCCACTTAGGAGAAAAAACAATGTATAAGCAGTCTCAATAAAGAATGTTTAAAAATACTGTTCTTGAAGCCACATTTCTGTCCACATGAGAGCTCTGAAAAAACCACTGCTGTCCCACATGTCTTCAGCTTACCCTCGAGTTACCTATTTTCTCTAGGGCTGAGGACAGACTAGCAATCTGCTGTGGGAGGAAAGCTGGGCTGAAAGTTGCGGGGGAAAACTGCTCCGGGGCTGGCTGTTCATACTGGCCAGACTCCTGCGTTAGCATAGTGGCCCCGGGTGGGCCGGCCTCTGTGGCTCATGACAGGGCCGTTTCGGCAATGTGCGCATGAGCGCATGGGCACTCATGCGCACATTGCCGAAATGGCATGTTCACACTGTCGCCTCTGCTTGAATCCTGCCTTCTTCTGGTTCACACTGCCGGAAAGTGGGAAACAAGCGGCAGACAGCCTCTGGACACCGCTTTCTCCTGGTGTCCTTCTGAAGTGGCAGGGAAGCGGCATGGAAGTGGGTAAGTACAGAAGGGAGCCGGGGAACAGCTGTGGCTGTTTGAATGGGCTCCCTTCCCCCACTTCACAAGCGGAGCTCTCCCACTCCAGATTGCCAGTCTGTCCTCAGCCTAGGTATTTCCAGGGCCACTTTTCTAGTTGTCTTGAATATCTCCGGTTGAAGACAAGCACTTCCCCACTCTTTTCCACAGTGCCACTTAGTGACTTGGATATGTGCCTCATCTCCTGCTTTGCATTCACAAGCTGCTGCAGGGAATCCCTTGCATATTTGCACACTCTGGTGATGATGAGACCCACTGATTCCCCCTCCCCTTACTCCTCTTGGCTAAGCATGACTGAATTAGGCATGATGTGGGTCCAGAGATCAGGCTACTAGGATCCAAATTATGAACAAGTTTAATGAAGTAATCCAACCACTTGTTTACTGATGTGAGAAACAAGAAATAGTTGGTTCTGAAAATTTAAAACCCATTTATACAGTTAATTTATAAAGAAATCATAGTGTTTTTTCTATCTCTTCTCTATTTCTATAACTTTCCAAGTAGCAAGCGGCAGGGTGAACCTGACTCCCAACATGCTTTGCAAGTCCTTTATCTCAAGAGGTATCTGTCCCCTGTCATGTACACAGGAACAGGAGTTCACATTCTTTTCCCCAGAATTTAATTTTCCTTTCATTGTTTATAGGTGTTAAGAATTCCAAACAATTTAGAAATAAATCATTTCTATGAGCCAGCCATTAAGCCAGGGGAGCCAGAATATTTGCAATACTAAAGGATTGCCTACATGCCGAAACTCACATCCCACCTCCATCCAGGAGACAGCATCTGGCTGGCTATCTTGTCCCAGGAACACAAAGGACATCCTGAAACTAAACCATCTTTGCATTTGTCATTCAGAAAGTTGAGGTGGTATCTTCTGGGTTTTTTTTGCGAAAACATTCTGGTAACATCATTGTCCCTGGAATGTGGAGACATCTTCTATGCCATGATGGCCCACTTTACCAAATCAGTTATGTCAGTTGATGTAATTTATAATTTCAATAGCTCTACCAAAGTGTATGTGACCACTATGGTATAAAAGGGGACAAGCAGCTCCATCTCACTGCTGACTCTTGGAGATCCAGGGGAAAACTTTGTCCTTGTTGGGTCTCTTTGGGCCATCCCAGAAGGCTTCTGTGCATGGTAGAATCTTTGTTGTATTTAATTACTGACTATTTCTTTCTTAGGAAGTATTGTTTCTGTGTATTTTGTTTAAGTGTTAGACAGATGCCCAGTGCCTGGCTGAGCTGCTCTCCTGCCCTTTTTTAACCCTGATAAATTTTAATAAAGCAAGTTTTGTTGTTTAAGTAACCTTGTATTGCATTCCAGCGAGCTATTAACATTTATATCCTCACCTTCGTAAGGGGCACATATCACAGACCTTTTAGAAGAAGGGGAGGGAGCAGGTATGGGCAAACACCCTGTACGGAGTTAGGTCACACCAAACACGTGTAGGGCCAAATTCCCACCAAATTTACATAGCAAACTGAGCAAAGATCAAAATGAAAAGTGATATATCCATAAATTCCCATGTCTTCGGTTTTGTACATACCCTGTGAAATCACGAGACTAAGGATAGGCTACTTACTCTTGAAGTTGAAGTGTTCTTAAATAACTCATGACCTCAGTATTTTAGGTTGGGGTTCCTCCCCTTTGTTCAGCTACAGGATCTCAAGATGGCATCCATCATTTTTGACAGTAACTTAGCAGAACTTAGGATCAGAGCTCTTCTAAAGAGAAGAGAGCTTTTCCTCCATGTGCAGAGCTTTGTAATCACTTCTCTTACCCTATTCTCACACATCATGCCATGCCTTCTTCTTTAAAAGGAAGAGATACAATTTAGCTGTGGATTCCGGAATCCCTATCTCCTAGGTGCAAATCTCTGGCCACGTGTTAGCTGGTGACTATCAGTGATGACTATCAGCAGTCATCAATTGTGGACCCTTACAAAAGTCCAGCTCATCCACCCTCAGATCAGGGAGGCTATATCCAAGCAGTCAAAGGCTTCCCAGAACAACTGTTACATCCTGTCCTGTATATAATTCTGTTTTTGAGTGGCAACATTCCATGTGCTCCCAAATCAGTTGGCTGCTTGACCTTCAGAAGGTCTCCCTAGGCACTGGCTGTGTTGCTTGAGTCCCACCCAGCCGCCATTCAAGGGTACTTGCATGCCACTGGCCAGGTGCTGGGTCATCTCCTCTTCCCTGCCCACTCCTTCAGCCACTGTGTCCTGTCAGAATTTCTGGTAAATGACTTTCTCTCTTGCTGAAGAAGATGTTTCTCCTGCTTGCCTCCTGTGTGGGACTAACTATTCCCTCAGTGGCTGTTGGTAGGTGTAACGAAATGGCAGTTACCTGTGTTTGTAAGATGGCTGCTATCTGTGGTTGTTTGTTTAAAATTTCGCCCCATAAGGTTCAATTCAGCTGTAGTTCCAGAGAGGGGCCTGCAGGGGTATCACTCACTGAGTTGAATGGGGCTTCCTCATCTGCTGGCCTACAGTTCCCAGCGACTCCGAGGCCAAAAAGTGTGGGAAAAGAGGGACCATCCCAAGGGGTGGGGCACCATCAGTATAGACACCAGCCCATCCAGGGAGGATTGCGTTTAACCCCTGTTGATTTATGTCCTGTTGGTTCATAGTGTGTGCTTACGCCTAAAGTTGTGGCTTATTAATTGAGTGTGTTTGTGCGCCATAATTGTGTAAATAGTTAAATAAATTCTTTTATTTGGGCTAATACTCTATGTTGTGCTCTGACCACATAATCTCCCCCACTCTGCACACTACCAAAGGGAGGGGGTAGGCCAGGGAAGCAAAGAAATGTCAGACCCTTGGGTTGCGAACTTTCCAGGGATCCCCCCAATACTGGGGATTCAATAGGGACAGGGGTCTCACTGTCCACCTAAAAAGGCAGTGACAATTCAGTGAGTGGTGGCAGTGAACTTAAGGAGTGAGATGCGCCCATGGGACGAGGGTGGGAGGTAAACTGGAGCCCGTTTTGCCACAGTAGGCAACCAAGCTTGGTTCAGACAAAGGAAGGAAACCCTTCGCAGGCCTTTGTGAGGAACTCATTGGGGCCAGTCCTGAATAGGGTTGCCAGCTCCAGGTAGGGAGATTCCTGGAGATTTTCTGGTAGAGTCTATAGAAGCCAGGGTTTGGGGAGGGGAGGGGCCTCAGCTGAACAGAATGCCATAAAGCCCACTTTTCAAAGCAGTTATTTTCTCGGGGGGGGGGGGAGATCTGTTGTCTGGAGTTCAGTTGTGATACTTGGTGATCTTCAGGCTCCATCCTATGCATTGCAGTCAGCACTTCAGAGCAGGGTCTGCTGATCCCGGTTCTTGCTGTAGAAGCTGAGTAAGTGAGTTTGGACCAGTCACAGACTTTCAGCCTAACCTACCTCACAGGGTTGTTGTGCAAGTCAAAAGGGGGAGAGGAGAATTATGTAAGCTGCTTTGGCCCCCATTGCAGAGAAAGACTACTTTTCCTCCTGTGAAACCATTGTTGCCAATCTCCAGGTGAGGGCTGGAGATCATTCAGAATTACAACTGTATTTCAGATGGCAGAGATCAGTTCCCCTGGAGAAAATGGTGGACTCTGTATCCTTATATCCTGCTGAGATGCCCCCCCCCATGACAGCCAATGTGACATGGCAATCAGGGCTTCAGAGCATGGTAGAGGCTGCAGGTGGGAAGAGACAGAAAGCTGAAGAGTGAGAGAGAAATAAAGGTAGGTTGATGATTGGCTGGGAAGGAGATGGGGTTGCCAACTCCAGGTGGGAAATTCCTAGGGATTTGAGGGCTGGATCCTGGAGAGGGTGAGGTTTGAGGAAGGGTGGGACCTCAGACAGGTACAATGCCATAGACTCCACCCCCCAATCCAGCCATTTCCTCCTCAGTAACAATTGTTGCCAACTTCCAGGTGAGGACTGGAGATCACTCAAATTTACAACTGCTCTTCAGGTAGTAGAGATCAGTTCCTCTGGAGAAAATGATGGACTCTGTGTTATTGTACCTTGCTGAGGTTGCCACAGCAAATTGATGCTGAGTGCCCAAGGCCTTGGCACTCTCCCAGAGCCTCCTTCTAGAGCTCGTTGTATTTATTTCCACAATGGGCTTTATTCCTTAATATTGTGAATCAATTCTTGAGAATTCAGTGGAAGTCTGCTGGCCCATTTGTAAAAGTGTTTTTCCCCATTCACTGGGAAAAAGCATTTCTCCCAGCCAGTCTTAACCCTGTGACAGATTTGGTATGTTGCCTTAATCGGTCACACGGTCTGTCTTTGAGGAATGGAAAGCATTTAAACTGCAGCCCTATGTTCTGTTGGCCATTTTCGGCCTTGTGTGTATGGTGTGTATGCTGTGCTTGATGCTCCTTGCATCTTGGAAGAGATGCCTTGCTTGGATTGTGTTACATCCTGGCTGGACAGCTTGTGCCTAGACAGCACTTCTGGTAGCCTGGTCAGATGAATTAGTTATTCTTACAAGATAGTTTTCCCCTGCATCTTTTCCTCTCAGGGGATGGTTAGTAAGGTGAGGCACATTTGTTTGCTGGGGGGTGGGGAGACATTCTTTTTTGTTTTGTTTTGTCTTCTGTGAGGTTTAATATTTCGTTTGCTTTGATCTTCTGCCTTTTCCAGTATGTAGAGTAGGGGTCACCAACATGTTGCCTATGGAAACTATGGTGTCTGCTGATACCTTTTCAGGTGTCCACCAGGTGTTTTTAGAAAGTGGGCAGAGTCAGAAAGGTCTTTTTCACAGCAAGGCTCCTAATCAGCCACTGGACATTTGATTGGCTATGCAGATTTTTAAAACGTTGGTTCGGCAGCAGCTGCCCTCACAGTTCAAGTATCTTTGCTATGTAACTGAAGGTAAGCTGTGGCACAATCAGTTTTGCTTCCTGCAGCAGCTGTTTGTGCCTGCAACAAACACACTGTGTCAGAATTCCAAATGTGTCCTCAGGCTCAGCAACAACATCTTTATTACGGTCTTAGACCAGCACAAAACCCTGTACAATCTTGCGAGTTAACACAGAATTTTTAACTGTGCTACAATAGATGATAAAAAGTAATTACTAGTTAAAAACAATATAATAGATGGTTTAAAATACAGACACACATATATAAAAGTAGTACAATGTTAATGATTTTTAATACATTTTTAAATTATTACGAGCAATAAAATATTTTCATTCATGGTCTAGAAATTTCATAGTCTGGGGTGTTCCAGTTTCCTCATTTCTGGCACTGCAATTCTCACAATCACCCTGAAGCCAGTGCCCAATTTTGAATTTCCTAGCTTTATTTTCTGTGACCTTCTTTGACTTAAGGTTGCCATAGATGGACAGATGGAGGTACATATGGAAGTACAGCTGGACAGAGAGATCTATTATTAGTAGTAGTATTAGTAGTATTATTATTATTAAAGATGCGTATCAGGAAAAAAGTATCTCTCACCATAGGTGGTTTATAATATTTGAATATATACAGTGACAACAAAGATGGTACAAAATATGTTGTGATGAGTTTTAAATGGTTAAATATCCTTCTGTTAAAGCATGTTAATTCTCATTCTAGCTCGGTACCTAAGAATTACCAGCATATCCTGGCCTTGGTGTTTGCTGTAAAAGAGATCAATGAAAACCCTCGGATCTTACCCAACGTCTCCTTGGGCTTTCAAATCTATGACAGCTATTTCACTGGAAAGCAAACCTATCCTGCCACAATGCATCTCGTGTCTTCCCAAAAGACATTTGTCCCTAACTTTAAATGTGGCCTCCAGAAGAATCTACTAGCAGTTATTGGAGGACTGGACCCCCAAACCTCCCTGGATGTGGCAACAATATTGGGAATGTATAAGATCCCACAGGTAAGATAGGGGTATGTATTGAAACTTAAAATATTTCATCAGTTATCAGAGCCTTTGTTCTTCAGAACTGATTGTTGGTTTGAAGAAAAGTGATTGTATTTTAAAAATTCAGAGAGAGTGTTTTAGGTGTGAATGTCTTATAGAAGGAGAGAAAAAACAGGCTTTATCATTTATTTATAAATAAGGTAAAATAGACAGGGATTCTGGATTTATTCAGTTACAGAAGCAAGAATATCAATATGTTATGATACAACATAGGAACCTTTAATTCAGTATAATAAATGTGCTCAGTTGTTACTGGCTATACATGTATTGACATGGTTAACTAACCAATGATTTATCCAGTGGTATGTGGACTGCTGTGTTGATAGTAGGGGGAGGCATTTGGTATAAATCAAATAGAATAAATATCCCAAAATATCGATTATTTATTCAGCCAAATGCAGGTTAGGCAATCTGATTCAACTGCTGGTATAGGATGCCCAAATAAAAGCTGATCTTATTTGACCTTTCTTCAGGTCACCTATATCACCGAGTGGCCTCAGCAAGTGAAGGGAGAAGGCATTTTTAAATGCCAAATAAATTCGGGTTTCCTGATTATTTACCTGAATCCCAGTATAGGGATTCGTACCAATATTGGGATTTAGGAATATTGGGAAATACCTGAATCATTGGGATTTGGGAATATTGGTAGATACTGATATTTTCTGGTTCAATGGACCTGAATCTGAAAAAAGCCGATTGTTTTCATGTACAACCCTAGTTGATGCCACAGCAGAAATATTGGCAGTGAGCAGGGAGGGTTTTTGTGTGTGTGTGTGTGTGTGTGTGTGTGTGTGTGTGGCAGTACTCACCAGTGTGGAGTACCGACAGTTTTTGAGAAGACTTCCCAAGTTCTAAGGGGGAATTCATGGAAATAATTAAAACCTTATATATTAGTACTGGCACTGTTTCTTTTCACAAAAGAAGCACTGGTAGAAAGAAATCCTATTCCACATACTGATCTTATTTGAAGCAACACTGATGGAGTTCAGCAAGGTTTAATTTTTTCCACCAAAGCTTTTTAAATACTACATAAACTTTCTGGGAGAGATCATATAGAGATTCAAAAGTACACTGTGTACACTTAATCCAAAAATTAAGGAAGCACTGAAGCCATGAAGATTGAATTGGGCTGAAAAAACTGAATCTTAATCCAGACAAGATGGAAGTTTTGTGAAGGGGAAGCCAAAACTTGATGTTCAGCATAGTCAGAGGGGCTTTAACTCCTCTGAAAAACGATGTTTGCTCTCTGGGGATACCTCTGGATTCCTTCTGGTGTAGTGGTTAAGTGCGTGGACTCTAATCTGGGAGAACCGGGTTTGATTCCCCACTCCTCCACTTGCACCTGGCTGGATGACCTTGGGCAAGCCATAGCTCTGTACCAGCTGTTCCCTCAAGGACAGCTTGGGAAAGAGTTCTCTCAGCCCCACCTATCTCACAGGGTGTCTGTTGTGGGGAGGGGAGGGGAAAGGAGTTTGTAAGGCGCTCTGAGACTCTTAAGTGAGTGAAGGGCGGATATAAATCCAATCTCTTCTTCTTCTTCTTCTGTCCATGGAGGCACAGAGGGCAAAATCTCCTGCAGTTCTTAGTTGTTCAGTGGCTGAGGACACTGCTGGAGAAAGCTGCCCTGGACAGTGTTATAGACACTTTGGAAACATACAGACTAGTTGACTGTAAAAGGCTCCATGTGGGGCTGCCAGTGAAGGCAGTCTGAAGGTCTGAAATCTTCAGATTGTTCCAAATGGAACAACTAGAGTACGAAGAGTGAGCTACTGCAGTGACCACAATAGACAGGAGCATGTATCAAATACACTACCTTTCCTGGCCTACTTCAGGTGTCTCATATTCTATGTGGAACCTCTATTAAAGATCTATTCCACTATGCAATGGTTTGTCCACTATATTTGGATCTTAGAAGTAGATTTTTATCTCAAATATTTAATCAACTGCACAGTTTTTCTGATAGTGATAAGCTAATTTTTTTGTTGTCCGACGCAAATCCTTTGGTATCTTATAAGGCAGCACTTTTTGCGTTAGCAGCCAGGAAAGCTAGAGCAAAGGTGGATCTTAGGAACGCAGCCTACTGAGGTGCAAGGCATAAACATTGTTAAAATTGGAATTGGAATTTGTAAATGCTGTATATAATTTTAATTTGAGGTATTTTAGGCATTTTAGATATTGTATAAATGAACCTAATTCTCACTGAATTTAATAACTAGTGTGTATTTTAAGATATTAGGGATCCAGTTTTACATAAAATTGTGACAGCCAATGGCCATATAAAATAAACATTCATTCATTCATACTGATCTTGGAAGCCCCAAAGGAGTTGGAACAGAGTTCGCAGTGGTCAATTACCACACCTACAGTGAGAATTGGATTATGAGATCATTCAGGAGGGTTTGTGGAGGAAACCCCCATTTTTTATAATTTTAATTTGTGTTGATCCATGAAAAGCCTTTCTTGACCACCACCTCTAGATTACCAAGAACCTTTTCTCAGAAGGTATATATATATATCTAATTCTATTTCAGACATATGGAAGAACTCAAGTGATTTTGCATTATAGAATGTCTTTGATACCGGACAAAATTGTTATATTTCCACCTACATTTAATTTCATGCTCTTGATAGGTTGTTTTCTAGCTTCTACTAAGTGCAGTATGAGACGGAAAATATCATTCTATTATTTTGTCTTTCTACTCTCAATCCCTTTTAGCTCATCTATGGCTCTGATACAGTGACAGATACAAATCAAGACCTCTCTCTCTACCAGATGTCCCCTAATGAAGACATTCAGCATGCAGGGATTCTTTATTTATTGCTGTATTTCAAGTGGACATGGATTGGGGTCCTTGTTATGGATAATGACAATGGGGAAAGAATTCTGCAAAGTTTACTTCCAGAGTTTTCCAGGCATGGTATCTGCTTTGCCTTCACAGGATATTGCCCCAGAAGATATTTTCTCCATGAAGTTCCAAACATGATGAAACAGGGCAGGAAGGTATATAATCAAATCATGGGCAGCAAAGCAGAAGTATTTGTATTATTTGGACAATCGTATTCCATTAATGACTTGATATGGTTGCCATATATGTCAGACATAGAAAACGTGGAATGGAAAGCAAAAGGTAAAGTTTGGATACTGACAGCCCAGATGGAATTCACTTCATATGATTATCAGACGACTTGGGATGCTGATGACATCCATGGTATTCTGGCTTTTGCAGTTCATTCCAGTGATCTTCCAGGATTTCAGAAGTTTGTTGAGAGAAGAAACCCTTCCAATGCAAAAAAAGATGGTTTTATACAGATGTTCTGGCACCATGCCTTCAACTGTAAATTGTCGGATGAAGTTCACGGCTGGGAAGAGGGAGAAGATGGAGAAATTTGCACAGGGCAAGAGATGCTGGAGAGCCTTCCTGCATCTTTTTTTGAAAAGCGCATGACTGGCCACAGCTACAGCATTTACAATTCTGTCTATGCTGTGGCCCATGCTGCACAGGCTATGCTGTCGGTCAAAACTAAGCATAGAACAGTGATAACTGGAGAGCATGTGAATGTTCCAGGTCAGGACCAATGGCAGGTAAGGTCTTAGGAAGCAAATATAGGAGACCATCAGTTTGGTAGGTGGAACAAATGGCTCCGTTTTGTGTAGTACTCCCAAATTCTTCTTTTTCAAATGTTCATTCTTTGATCATCTTCCTCTAGTTGATGTTCCAATTAGCAGCACCAGAAGTTATCCTTCAGACTTGCTATGGACAGATTGAAAATTGTTGTGTTCAAGGTTTGTTTCTGAGTGTTCATCTTGTTTTGCATGGTCCTCTGCTTCCTTTCTGGTGTCTGAGGAACAGTGCAGCAGCATTAGGGTTGAGTATTCTGTTGCTAGACAGTTTACTGAGTGGGTGCAGCTTTGTGGTCTTCCTACGTGTGCCTGCTAATTCTGTAAAGGAGTCTTTGATTTGGGCATGCAGAAGCACAGCCAGAAAAGCAGGAAGGGGAAGTGTTTTTAAAAATGCAGGGGAAAAATATCAGTTGCAGAAAATCAGAGACTGCAGTCAAAAGCCATAGAGGCCCAATTTACACCTCCCCTCTGAAGTAGTTTGACTGCTGTCTTTTCCTACACTCATTTCACACTGGTTTCAAATTTCACTCCCTGGGTCTGAAAAGTACTAAGCAACAGGATCTCTTTAAAGCAGTATAATGCTAGCTTGACCACAGGAGGGCAATTAATGAATGTAAACAGTAATTTTTAAACTAGAACAAGTATGGTTTGAAACTAGAAACTGGTATAGATGGGGTTTTTTTTGAAACTAGAATGATTCCAGTGGGAAAGTCAGATGTAGATTTGATGTAAACCAGTTAAATTGCAGCTCAGCCATGAATACATGTATGTTGTCTGAGGGATTGGGGGAGAAAGGAAGGTGCTACAGATGGGGGAAGGAATAATCAATTTCTAAGTAAGGAGTGGATGGAGGATCTGGGAACAAGGGGGGAAAAAGTAATCTCTAAAATGTTCATGATTTTGTTGAAATGGTATAATGCTGACGAGCTTGTTAAAGAACAAATGGTAAAATGGGCAATTGCCCCCCCAGTCGCAATGAAGAGACAGACAACAGGTTGGAATTAAACAAGGGCCACTTTATTAACTATTTACAGGAAATTGCAGCAACGGGGAACAAATAGGCAAGCACAGGAACAGGCAAGGCAGGCGTCTTTCCTAGACACGGCCTCCTTGCCCTTAGCATGGGCGGGACACCTAGCTCCAGTCTGAAGCCAGCCAATTCTGGCTCGTAACCGGCAGCCCAGCATACTGGCATCCCCCCCCAGGAGTGCCTACCCCTGAGACCACACAGAACTTCAGGGAGGAGCCTAGCCTGAGAGGTTCCCAGAGGAGGCACCATTCACCGCCCCGGACCGCACTGCCCTAGAGCGGTTCCTGATGACCTCCTGTTCCCAATCGGGATATGCCGTGAGGCGCTCACCAGTTCCATTTCTGCTTGCACAAACCTGCCAAGTGACCATTCTATTTAACTCTCACTACCATCTATGCCCTTAACCCATATCACAGTGTAAGGTAGGCAAAAAACACCTCCTCCAAGACAGCCAATCAGGTGGAGGCATAAAAATTCCTACCTGGTCCCAATAGGCAACCAGCAAAAGCCTACACTGCCAACAGGGCGGGCGGGTGGGAGAGCACGCGGAGCAACTGACAGTCTGGGGGCAAGGTGCCTGCCTCTAGCAGGCAAGCCACGCCCCCCAGCAGTTCCCAGATGTGCGCGAAGGCGCGCCAGCGTTGCTGCCTCTCCCGGCAACGGAGAGGCAAAGGAGCCCCGATCGGGCACCACGGTGTTGCCGGGCGCCCGGGAGCTCGATTGCCCCCCCAGTCGCAATGAAGAGACAGACAACAGGTTGGAATTAAACAAGGGCCACTTTATTAACTATTTACAGGAAATTGCAGCAACGGGGAACAAATAGGCAAGCACAGGAACAGGCAAGGCAGGCGTCTTTCCTAGACACGGCCTCCTTGCCCTTAGCATGGGTGGGACACCTAGCTCCGGTCTGAAGCCAGCCAATTCTGGCTCGTAACCGGCAGCCCAGCATACTGGCATCCCCCCCCAGGAGCGCCTACTCCTGAGACCACACGGAACTTCAGAGCGGAGCCTAGCCTGAGAGGTTCCCAGAGGAGGCACCATTCACCGCCCCGCACCGCACTGCCCTAGAGCGGTTCCTGATGACCTCCTGTTCCCAATCGGGATATGCCGTGAGGCGCTCACCAGTTCCATTTCTGCTTGCACAAACCTGCCACAGCCAAGGCCAAGCTTCTGCTTTGGCCTTTGCTACCCCACTCAGCAACCGAGTGCCAACCGAATCCCGTGCTGCAAATCCGCTAAAAATAACCCGTTGCCCTTGTCAGATAGATGCACCCCATCAGCTCTATACAGGTCTGGGGCGGTGAATGGTGCCTCCTCTGGGAACCTCTCAGGCTAGGCTCCTCCCTGAAGTTCCGTGTGGTCTCAGGGGTAGGCGCTCCTGGGGGGGATGCCACCCATATATCGGGGTGCGGCAAAAAGATGCCCAACCCGGCTTCCACAACCTTCCTCATCTGGTTATTAGCCTTACGCCTGGCACGGTCAATAATCCTGGGGTCCTCCACATTATGCCACCCAAGGCGGGGAAGGATAGCTGACCAAACGATCCGGACCCCAGGCCACCTCGTTCTTATCCTGGCCAAGTCAGCCCTGGCCTGTAGCACCAGGGCCATGCCCTTGATAAGACCCAAATCATTACCGCCCAGGTGTAGAACCAATACATGAGGGGGAGGTCCCACCCTCTCTTCAAATAATAAGTGGAGGAGAGCCGGCCACCTCATGCCCCTCCTACCCAGCCACTCTACCGTGGCCACATCGCTGAGACCGAGCTGGGAGCCAAAGGCTGTTTTCTTTGCACGATGCGCCGCCCAGAAGACCATGCTGTGGCCGCAGACAGTGACTCTACGTCTCATCCTGTGGCCTGCAGCACCTGTAAAAGGGGATCCATTACAACCAAGTTAACTGCATAACCTAAGAGACTTATAAAGAACTGGGCCTAACGTAACCTCTGTAACAGTGTGATCTCAACGCCCCTGGTGCCTTTTTGAGCACTACTACCAAGGGGGAAACTCTCAAATTCCACACAGGGGGCAAACTGAAGGGGGGGGGCAGAACCCTGCCTTCTTTACACTCCTTAGATTAATTTGGCTAGGCCCCTTTTTCAAAAGCGGGGGCAGAAGGCCCACCTCCCCCTTGTCGACCCCTTTTTTCTCTGCCCCGACTGTTAGGTCTAGGGCAATCTGCGAAAGCATGAGGTCCGGAGCATAAAGGGCATTCGTGGTGAAAGGTGCAATTTTTTCTGCTGCAAGTTCCCTTAGAGGAAAACTCACAGCAGAGCAGACGGCGCTGCAGTCCTGGCTCGACTTGATCGCGAGGACTAATCTGCACCTGAGCCCTCTTCACAGAGTGGCCACTATGCGACCGCTCACCCCCCAGCACTCTACTAGGCGACATTATCATAAGCCATAGGTTCGGACTGACTCTATCCCAGCGCATAGCCGGGTTCATAGCCGCCCGCATTCTGAACTCCTCATCATACAACAGCCATGCAGGACTTGGGAAATCTGTCAACGCTTTGTAAATGATATCCAAATACTGGATCATTGACAAAGCCCTCCAAGGCTGGTGGCGGACAATAACCGCTGCATAAATGAGGAATCCCAGAAGCCAATTAGCCCAAGTCCTATCCACCACCCGCCGTTTTAACCTCTCCTTTTTGCGGTCGTCCAAATTGTCCCTATCCTTCTTTTCCATTTCCCTGTAAAGAAGGCTAAACACGTCCACAAATTCCCCCCGGATTATTTTATCCTTGGTAGCAGTAGCCAGATGGTCACCTAACGGCAAATCAGTATCCCCGCTAGGTACTGCCCCAGGTGGAACAGTCTCATAGGGAGAACAGGATGCTCCCATATTGCCTAAATTATGAGGAAAATTAGCCCCAGTTTGCCAGGAAGTATTGAGCACTGGTGAGGCACTGGAAGTCCCATACGTTTGCCAACCGAGTGGCAGGGTGGTTGAGGAACCAAAGCCCTGCTGAGGAGGGCCCCATGGCCAATTAACAACCTTGCCTGTCGTGGATAAATCCTTACCTCCCTGCCCCTGATGAGGTGCATAGATAGCCACTTGCTGGTTCCCTGTGCCCTGCCCAAACAGCCCCGCGGACGTTCCTGCACCAGGATCGGTGGCGCTTGCATCCTTCTTATCCTCCAGGAATGCCAACCGAGCCAACACCTGCGCCTGAAATGAGAAAAGAGACTCTCCCTTTGCATCAGTGTTCATGGGTGGCAAGCCCAAACCTTTCTCCAATGCCGCCAGCCGCAGCAGGATGGCAGCATTCACCGTATCCTCATCCTCATCGTCAGATGGGATGGCCGGAGGAGGGTGCGCAGGAGGCCTCTTAGGTACTGGCCGCTTGCCTTTGCCCTTCCCCGTCCCTTTGCCTGAAGCCATCCCAGCACGGATCAACTAGCAAAGAAGAATGGGCATTAATAACCGTGGCAGATAAATACAGCAAGAAAAGCAATGTCACAGGAACCCAAATCTAGCCTCTAAACCCCAGATATCCAAGCCCTCAACTGAAGAACAAAATGGCCACCTGCTTACAAGATGCCAATAATACTGAAGACTCCACAAAATAAAATGGCCGCCAGCCAAAGCCTGAAAGGCCCAAAGAATAACTCAAGATGGCCGCTGAGACCAGGTCAAAAGACCTCACTAAAATGGCTGCTGTATTTTATATAAGCAATGAACCCGGAGGCCTTACACAAAATGGCCGCCAGCCAAAGTGCCAAGGCCCCAATGCCCCCATCGGCCTGTCAGGCCTAAATATGGTGGGACTGCCACAGGGACACCCTGCTCACTGCCAGACAGCCAACTCCAAGAAGGCAGCCCCCGCACTGAACTGAGCAAACTGTGGGGGGGGAGGGGGGGTGAACGCCGACTATGCCCCGTCCACGAAGAACGCCGAGTCCACGCCCCCGCAGCTACCGCCTGGCGCCTTCATGCGCCACCGCCCACACGGATGACGGGGGGGTGGCAAAGCGCCCCAGCCGCCGACACCGCCTCCACTCAAGGCCAGCCCCACTAGGCTGCAACGGGAGCTCCCCAGACGCGTGCTCTCAGCGCCTTAGAGAGGCCGCGCGTGCAGCCCCCACACAGAACTAGAGTGGGCAGGGGTGTGTGTGGAAGGGAGGTGGGTTTAACACCAGCTACGCCCGACAGCCTGGAAGGACGAGGCCCCCGCTCCTGCAGCCCCCACGCCTACCAGTACCGCCGCACACTCGTATGGCGCTAAAGGAGTCACCCCCAGCGAGCTGCGAGGAGAAGGCGACTCGCCCGGACCTAACCGCTCTCTCCAAATGTAACCCGGGGCCACGGAAGCCGCCGCGAATTGCGCCGCCGCTGCTTCAACACCGGGCAGGGGAGAGTCTGCCGCCCCTCTATCCACTTCAGGCCACCAAGCTGGCCTCACAGCTGTGGGAACCTGCGGCGAAATCGTGCCGCCTCGGCGCTCAGCGTCGCACTCTGAGGAGCCTCTGCAGCCCCCGGCCTCCACTGGAGTCCTCAGGGGCGACAACAGGACGAAGAAACCTCCCCCAAGAGCTGCCGGGCCGATGATGACAGGCCCAGAGCACTCTGCTCTAACTCCGCAAGAGCCGCCGGGCCGCCGCTGCCAGGCCGAAAGCACTCCACTCCCACGCGTGCTCTCAATAGCAGAGCACGCAGAGCAACTGACAGTCTGGGGGCGAGGCGCCTGCCTCTAGCAGGCAAGCCACGCCCCCCAGCAGTTCCCGGATGCACACGAAGGCGCGCTGGCGTTGCTGCCTCTCCTGGCGACGGAGAGGCAAAGGAGCCCTGATCGGGCGCCACGGCGTTGCCGGGCGCCCGGGAGCTCGATTAACATGAATTAGGATATTGCCATGTCCTCTTGGGAATTTTTATGGGAAAATGCTATGAGTATTTCTACATGTTATAATCTTAAAGAAAACTGTTTTAAAATGATGTATAAATGGTATATGACCCCGAAAAAGATAGCAAATATTGGCCAAAATATGTCTAACAAATGTTGGAAGTGTAAAGAAAAAGAAGGATCGTTTTACCATATGTGGTGGACTTTTGATAAGGCGAAATCTTTTTGGTGTATGATTCATGCTGAAATGGAAAAAAATTTGAAATGTAAATTTAAAAAACTACCGGAAATGTTATTGCTTGGTCTTAGGCTAGAGGACATAAGTATTAGTAAAAGAACAATGATATGGTATATGGTAACTACTGCAAGAATGGTCTATGCGCAAAATTGGAAATGTGAAAAAATTCCGGAACTATGGGAATGGTTGAGAAAACTTCTATTTATGGCAGAAATGGACAAATGGACAAGAAAATTAAATGATCATGACTCAGCAAACTTTTTAGAGGAGTGGAAAGATTTGAAAAATTATATGGAGCAGAATTGGGATATGAAAAATAATATTTTTACATTTTCTAACTACTGAAAAGTTAAAAGATGTCTGTATTTTAAAGTTAAATGATGATTAAAGTTATTTAGACTATATATTGTAAGATGTAAGAGTAAAAGGTTAGAATTTAAACTGTTCCAAACTGATCTAATTGATATAACTTTTCTTTAAAAGGTATAATGGTGTTAGTAGGCAAAATAACGTTACCCTAGGACAGGGGTGGCCAACCTGTGGCTCGGGAGCCACATGCGGCTCTTTCACACATATTTTGCGGCTCCTGGCAGGGCGGCTGGGGAAGCAAAGGGGAGGCATGCTTTTTCTCTCTTTCTCCCTTCCTTCCTTCCTCCCTCCCATCTATTTGCTTTCCTAGTTTCTCTCTCTCTCTTTCTTATAACTGGTTTTCCTCGTTTGTTTTTATTTTTGGCAGTCCCATTTAACGTTAATAAAAAGCAAATTTGCATATTTTTAAAAATAAAAACGTGTGTGTGATATTTGTTCCTGTCTTGCGGCTCTCAGACATCTCTATGTGGCTCTTACGTTTATTCTATGTGGCTCTTACGTTAAGCAAGGTTGGCCACCCCTGCCCTAGGATAAGAATATTTTTAAAGATATGTTTATCGATTGATATATGAGATGGTGCAGGGGGAGTGGGAAACCACTTAATATCTGATTTTTTTCTCTTTTTTGATAACCAAATAAGTAATTCAATAGAGTTGGATATGTCTATAAAAGTTAAATGTATGTTAACAATGGGAAAATAAAATAAAATAAAATTATTTTTTTAAAAAAGAACAAAAGGAGTGGATGGAGGAAATTGGGTAGGGTTTAGGATGGGCTTTGGAAGCTTAGGTGCACAGGGAGGAGAGAAGTGGTATGATTCCCAGGATCCAGTCAGTATTGAAATGGAGGTGTGTTTGTGTGCATTGCTGAGAGAGAAAATCTCAGCTAGAGTGGGAGAGGGGGAGGATACAAATGTTTAATGGGTAGGAGATGAAGGTATTTTGCTGACTATTTGATTCATTTACTCGGCAGGTCTCTGATCTGAGGTAACTGTGTTATGGGATAACTTATGGGTAAAACCACAGAGTTTCCAGCAATTTCTAGAGCTACCCTTTGTCACTTCCAGGTTTTACCCACAACTGATGTAGTGATAACAGCCTGATTTCCATCCCTCCCACTAGTTGCAAGGCTCATCCCGGTAGCCCTAAACATACCCCAGCAAAAACAAGAAACTAGTGAAAAACATCCCCATCCAAGCCCACCCTATCCCCCCAAATTCTACCCCAGCTCTTAAACATTAATCAGTTAATTCCTTTTTGTTCAGTGGTTGTGATAGGTGAATTGGCAACCTATTGTGAATGCTGGCATGCAGAAGGTGGATCCCACTTTTAGGTCTCTTCAACACTTTATTCCCTTTGCCAAGGCACCAGTTTAGCCAAGCCACTCAGCCATGAATGAATATAACTGATCATAGGCATCAACTATGGGGAGGCTCAAGGGCTGAAGCCACCCCCCAAATTTCCTGGCAAAACAGAGTGCTTGCCGCCGCACTTCCCTGCTGTGCCTCCCCAGGCCCTTCCTAGGCCCACCCGCCCGCCACCTCTCCCCCCCACCTTGCCACTCCTGCCTTCTTCCCTCTGTTCCTCCCTCCCTCTGTCCGGGGGACAGCTGGGCAAATGCCCAGTGTGATGGCAGCACCCGGAAGTGACACTATCATGCTGGGCACGTTGCCAGGGTGACTCTCTAGCAATCACCCCGAAACTCTATGGTACCATAGAGTTTCGGGGCAATTGCCAGAGCATCGCCCTGGCAACGTGCCCAGTGTGATGGTGTCACTTTCAGGTGATGCCATCACACTGGGCATTTGTCCAGCTGGCCCCCGGATGGAGGGAGGGAGGCAGGAGCGGCCAGGCAGGGGGGAGTGGTGGCGGCGGTGGGGACATGGTTCCGGTGTGCATGCTCTTCACACGCGTGCACACAAGAGCCCCCCCCCCTGGGAGTTTAAAACTTGACGCCCCTGTAACTGATCCCTTAGAAGCTGAAAGAACCATCAATGTTACATGTTTCCATGCGTATTTTTAAAAGACATTCAAATTAGCTGTTCCATTAATTGGAAACCATTCGGATAATTCCTATGTTAAGGGCTAGCCCAGTTCTGAAAACTGTGCCTTATTATACATTCCAGTGATTAGTTCTGAACCCAACTTGTGACCTCTATCAAAATCATATATTCCTTGCATACAGAATACAAGTATGCTGAAATATCGAAGTGTGTATGTAGGAAAAGAACATGTGGATATATTGTGTTCTGAAATGGAACAATACTTTCCTTCCTGGACCATTTTTATTGGGGTAACAGTGTGGGTGGAGGATTCCTGCCCAGATATGGACCTTAGATATTAAAATTAAAAGGAAACCTGCCTCCATTCTGGGTGGATGTTCATAAATGCCATTCTGAAAGATCCAACTCACTTTGAAAAGTTGCAGCTTTCTATAAACCCAAAATCATATTCAAATACCCTGGGGCAACACTGTACTGACTGCTAAGTCACCCATGAATGGCCATGAATCTATGCAGAAGATACCATAAAATCCGATGATCAAAGAATGTGAAAGTGGCATGCAATGCAGAAGGTAATTTCTGTTCCAACAGGGGTTTGGAAAAACAACAGAGGGAAAAGCCAATGCAGACTTGCCCTGAAACTGTAGCAAAAGAACATGTGGCCACATTGTGTTCTGAAATGGGACAATAGTTTCTCTCCTGGATCATTTTTATTGGGGTAACAATGTGGATGGGGAATGCCTACCCAGATTTGGACCTCAGATATTAAAATTAAAAGGAAACCTGCCTCCATTCTGGACAGATGTTCATAAATGCCATTCTGAAAGATCTATCTCACTAGGTCAAAGGTGCAGCGTTCTACAAACTTTTCTTCTTTTCCACCCAGCTCCATGACTTCCTTAGAGGTGTTGCATTTAACAACAGTGCTGGAGACAAAATTTCATTCAACAAGGATGGGGAGCTGGTAGCTGGACTGGATGTTATGAACTGGATTAGTTTCCCAAACCACACCTTTTATAGAGAGAGAGTTGGGAGGATGGATCCCCAGGCTCCTCCAGAGGAAATGTTCACCATCCATGAGGAAGTGATACAATGGCCACGCTGGTTTCACCAGGTAGGGTCCAATATTCTGAAGTTTAGTAAGTCATTCAGTTGTGAATGTTCCCCGAGTGAAGGGCTTTTTTTGTAGAATAAGCCCAGCAAGAACTCATTGGCATAATAGGCCATACGCAAAAGCAAAAATGCATTAGCATATTAGGCCACACCCCTGACAGTGCTGCTCCCTCCCAGGATCAGCTTCCCCAGGTGCCCCGCAGCTTACAGGGCGCATGGGGAACCCAAGGGAAGGAAGGCAGTTTCGGAATCAGCTTCCCCAGGCTCCTGGGGAACCCGAGGTGGGGGGAGGCAGTTTAAACTGCCTTCCCTCCCTGGGTTGGATTGGCTTCCCCAGGCAAACTGTGGCTTGTGAAGCACCTGGGGAACCTGGGGGGGGGGGCTGTAGGCATGGCCAACTCAGAAGCCAGCCAGAACTCTGTTCCTGTGCGTTCGTGCCCCAAAATAGCCCTGCCTGAGTGTGAAAAGTGAAGTCCATTGTACAGGAATGAGATACGATTAAGTCCTGTGTCTGGCTTGTTTGTTTAAAGTGATGTTAAAAAATATAATTAAGACCTAAACACAGCTAAAGGTAGACTAGCTGGTGGATGTGAAGGAAAGAAGAAAGTAGAGGAAAGGGTAAAGGCTATGTAGGCTGTCAGCAAATGGGGTAATAGTGGAAGGGATACAGGGGGGAATGAAATGCCCTCCAAAAGCCCTGCCGAGTCCCCCACTTGTACTTAATAAATAATGAATGAATTATTAGTTAGTTCAGTGGATATGAACTCAGGGTGTCAAATGTTAGTGAAGAATTGTGTAGAGCAAAGGATAAGTATATTTCTCACAGATGACCATTAGTAAGAAAACTGATGTATTACAATCAGTGTCAATAAAAGCATTCTCCTTTCCTTTGTTGATTAGAAACAACCAGTTTCACAATGTAGTGACAGTTGCCATCCTGGTTATTTCAAGCAAGTGAAGGAGGGGAAGCCATTTTGTTGCTATGATTGCATCCTATGTCCAGAAGGGAAGATTTCGGACAAGAAAGGTAAGAAATTTTATAGATACGTCTGTCAGAGGAAAAGGCACTTAAAATTATGCCCACATCAGGTTTACTTCCAAGTCCGTGACCTGATTAAAAGTTTGGATATGTTTGGAGGGGGAAGAAAGTCGAGGAGGGGGACATCAACATAACTGAATAGACCCAGGGATTCTGATTTGAATGGGCTTAGAATGAGGTAAGTTTGCATTGCACTGCAGTGTAAATCTTGACTTGCCCTAGCCCAGTTAGAAATTCTTGGTCTCTGCATAGACTGAGATAAGGCTGAATAACAAAACTAATAAAAATTGAATATATATGACCACTTAATATGAAAACTTTAATTCAGAGTAAATAGTAATTTCTTTTGTTAAAACTATACTCTTTTTGCCCTAATGACCTTCTTTGATCATAGTCTAAGATCTGTAAAAGGAAAAAAAAATCCTTTACTTTCTAAAATACACTCTTAAGTTCACTAGACCACAAGGCACTGGAAAACTATATCAAAACACTACAAATGTCATACAGACCTAAGAAAGGGAAGTAAACATATGAGGCTAAGTGATACAGTCACTGGTGTTACCTTGGCATAGCCTTCCCCAGAATGGAACTAAGCTTGCAGAAGCTTTGAAAATAGATAGACTTCACTCGACATGGTCCTTGGTCCCAGGTCTTGGCTGGCACCCTTCTGGCAGGGTGTTCAGGCCATTTAACCCTTCTTGTCCAGCTGGGAGTATGAAACTTTAACTGACCATCAGTCCAGGAGTAGTGGATCCCCATGTGTAACTTTTACTTCATCAAATTAATGTGCATTTCCCAAAACTATTCACACTGTTCCATGCACACACACACTCCTCGCAGCCCCCCCCCCCCCACAAAGCTACCATGTACTGAGTTAGACTATTGGTCCTTCAAGATCAGTACTGCCTAGTCAGATTTTTCAAGGGCACTCAAGGCTTTTATGTAGGACATCTGCTGCCAGATCCTTTAAACTGCAGATGACAGGGATTGAGAACAGGATCTTCTGTGTGCTAAGCATATTGTCCACCACTGAGACACAGCCTCTTCCCACTCACCCCGGTTCACTATATCCATAGCCATCTACCTTGCCCTTTGTGCCTCATGGGCAAATGGTTATTTCTATCCTGCCATTCTGTCTCCATGAAGGAATTTCCCCCCAAGCCGGCGATCTGAGAATTCTGTAGTGCTATTCTAAGCAAAATAAACTTTTCTGTGAGATCAGGGCCTTCGGGAGTATTAATTAAGGGATCCTGTATCTCTCCATCCAGCAGATTCCACCTTTTCTTTTGTGTTATAAATACATTTGTAAAATCAAAACTTTAGTAATACAAAACAGTTTGATGCGTCTTGCTTGGAAGATTGCTTACAGTCTTCAAACACATGGAACTATGAAGGTGGGTGCCTTAATAAAAATGGCCCGCAACACAGATTTAAGCTAGGTGTTGTGATCAGAATTGGCTTCACAGTTATTGCCATTTGCCTATGAAACTTGTACCTCTTCAGAATTGAATTTTTTTTTTAAAAAAACCCTGTGAATAATGATTGGTGTGTGTGAATAATGAATGGTCACTCTTAGGACAATATCCAAATCATGCTCTTTTTTCCTGTTTCAGACATGAGCGAGTGCTCTAAATGCACAGATGAAAAATTTCCAAGCAAAAAGAAGGATTTCTGTATTCCCAAGCACATCACCTTCTTGTCCTATGAGGAACCTTTGGGACTCAGCTTAGCCTTTTTTGCTCTCTCTCTCTCATTGATCACAGCTGTCATTTTGGGAACATTTATAAAGCACCACAACACTCCCATTGTCAAAGCCAACAATCGAAGTCTCTCCTACACTCTTCTCCTCTCCCTTCTGCTCTGCTTTCTTTCTGCTTTGCTATTCATTGGTCAACCTGAAGAAAGGAGCTGTGTGCTGCGCCAACCTGCCTTTGGCATCGTCTTTTCAGTGGCTATTTCTTGCATTCTGGCAAAGACCATCACAGTGGTCCTGGCTTTCATGGCTACCAAACCAGGGAGCAGGATGAGGAAGTGGGTGGGGAAAAGGCTGGCCAACTCCGTTGTTCTTTCCTGCTCCCTTGTGCAAGGAGGGATTTGTGCTGTGTGGCTGGCAACCTCTCCTCCATTTCCAGATGTCGACATGCACACAGTCACGGAAGAAGTGATACTGCAATGTAACGAGGGATCTGTTACAATGTTTTATTGTGTCTTGGGATACATGGGCTTCCTGGCCATTGTCAGCTTCACCGTGGCTTTCCTTGCCCGGAAGCTACCAGATACTTTCAATGAAGCCAAGTTTATCACCTTCAGCATGTTGGTGTTTTGCAGTGTGTGGTTAACATTTGTTCCAACCTACTTGAGCACTAAAGGAAAATCAATGGTAGCTGTGGAGATCTTCTCTATCTTAACTTCCAGTGGTGGTTTGCTTAGTTTAATTTTTTTCCCTAAGTGCTATGTAATCTGGCTGAGGCCTCAGTTAAACAATAGGGAAGGATTAGTATGGGCGAGAAGTCCAAACACATAACTGTCACTTCTCTCTCCATTTATGCAAAAATACTTTTGCTCGCATTAGAATGTTTATGACAGTTTTCTTCTCAGCAGCTATGCATAAAGATTTTTGCTGTAGTTATGGTTTTATGGTTACTTAACTTGGACACAGCATTGAGAAATACATGGTGGAAAGGACTGGACAACTCTATTTTTCTTTGCTACTGTCTTATCCATGCAGTCATTTTCCTTTTCTGGTTTGTACTGCATCATCCATTACCACACAATGACATGCATTTACTGCCAAAAATTGCACTGGAGGGTAATGAGGTATGGTACCCATCATTACATTTGGACTTCCTTAGCTTGATGTGTAGAGAGCCAGTCTGGTGTAGTGGTTAAGTGCGCGGACTCTAATCTGGGAGAACCAGGTTTGATTCCCCACTCCTCCACTTGCACCTGGCTGGATGACCTTGGGCAAGCCATAGCTCTGTACCAGCTGTTCCCTCAAGGACAGCTTGGGAAAGAGCTCTCTCAGCCCCACCTACCTCACAGGGTGTCTGTTGTGGGGAGGGGAAGGGAAAGGAGTTTGTAAGCCGCTCTGAGACTCTTAAGTGAGTGAAGGGCGGGATATAAATCCAATCTCTTCTTCTTCTTCTTCTTCTTCCATGGGGTCGCAAAGAGTCGGACTTGACTGTGCGACTGAACAACAAAAAGCTCCCAACTTGATGTGGTCTCTGAGATGAGTCAGGTACAGTCAGTGCAAGACCAGCCCTGCAGCTGGGCAGATTAGATCCCTATGGCTGTTTTAGGACAGGACAATGCTTTGGGAGGGAAGGCTGGATTTCATTGTATCCCACAGAATGTTCCTGAGCTGAATCAAAGCCCAGCATACTTTTGGAAGTTTAGTTTCCTAACATGTCTGAGTGCTAAAAAGCCAGAGTTCAGTCAAGGGAACCCTGATGCCAGATGTTATGTCTAGTTGTGCTTAGGCTGCATTGGCTCCCTGGCTGTTGTTTTCATCAGTGTGGTTTTTCTTGCCTGGAGGTTACAGGGCAGTTTGAAGAAAACCAAGCATATATGACAGCCCCTGAGATTTTTCTATTTTCTCTGAGTCTAAACTGTTGAGCTTTATTGTTCCATAATAAAAGGAAAATTCTACATCAGTGATAGTATCTGTTGAAGAATATGCTCTTGATTGTGGAAGACCTGCCCAGAAAAGAAAACTTTAAAGTAATGAGACAGAATGATCTTGGAAGCCTGTTGGGCTGAGACACAGGAGACCCACATTGACATCTTCATTTAGCCATGACACTGAAGGATGACCTTTGGGCAGTCACTCATTCTCAGCCTAACCTACTATTCAGGCTTATTGTGACAATGAAAATAAAAATTATATCTGTTTTCTGAGGTTGTTAGAAAAAGGGTAGGAAAAAGATCAATAAACAATATGATCCTAAATTTCAAATATGCTGCTATTTGCTTAATCAGTGAAGTTTTCTATACTAATCTACACAATCTGAAAACTGTATCCTTAAGGTTTCCTTATATTTAAACTCTCAGTTTATATCAAGTTTAATCTAATGTTCTGTTAAGTCCACCTTGGGTGATTGTGCTCGTCTATCTGAGTGATTCTAAACAATAGTTGTGAACATATGTGCTATGTGTCATCCAGCTGCTTCTAACTTATGGAGACCCTATGCATTAATGTCCTCCAAAATGTCCTATCATTAACAGCCATGCTCTGATTGTGCAAACTGAGGGCCCTGCCTTTCATCTGAGGTTGGGACTTCCTCTTTTTTTGCTGCCTTCAAATTTCCTGGCATTATTGTCATTTCCAGTAACTCTCTTCTTCTCAAAATGTGACCAAAATAGAATAGCTTCAATATGATGATTTTGCCCTCCATCACAGGGTTTCCCTTTATCTTGTTCTTAGGTGAGCACCTCCCTTTTCTTTTTTAATTGTTTTTCTCTGGTTGCCTCACCCAGTTGTTTGAATGTATATTGGTCTGTTGTAACCCAGCCTAGGAAACTGAGGAGAGACACTAAAATCCTTCTTTTGTCCAGGTTTGAAAATGGCACATGAGAGGCTGGTGGTAAATTAAAACTAACAAACTGTTTTATTTCACTTTGAGGGAAAATGGTCTGATTGGAATCAGGTTTAGGATTTATGAGTTGAACAGGCAACAGGAATTAGGTGACTTAGTAATAAAAATAAATACTTTTCATTTGTCACAAACAAGGATCTGTTTCTGTTATTCAGTTAGATCATTAAAACGTGAGAAGTGAAATTTCTTGGACATCTCTGCTTATAAGCAAACAAGCATAAGCTTCTTGGTCTCACAGACAATAAAGTTGGTGGAGGCAGGAACATTCACACAAGTTTCAGTTCCCTTCTTATCCACTGGCTAGCAAACACCCCTATCTTCTAGGAGCTATTTCCCTCAGACTTGATAGGGATGGGCTACCCATTCCACTTGTGTAACTCAGGATCCTTCTTGATCCTTACACAGTCTGCTTCACTCTCCCATCATTAACTATCAACTCCCAACTCCAAACTGACACTTTCAACTGACAAAATCCATTTGTACCCCCTGTCACTCAAGGTTCTCAGACTGGGTTACAGCATTAACCATTTACTGTCCATCACAACTCAGTTTATATATTTTAGCTTCTACGGAGAGCTCATGCAATCATTTTATCTAGAATCCTCTTCTTTGTCTTTTTAGAAGTCAACAGTATCCATAAATTCTCCTCCAACCCCAGGTTTCAAAAGTATACACTTTCTTCCTGACAGCTTTCTTCATTGTCCAACTTTTGCCTGCATATAATAATGGAGAATACTGAAGCATGAATTAACTTGATGTTGATCATCAGCAACACATCCTTACACTTAAGGATATTTTCTATCCTTTCCCAATCAGCCTTTCCCAATCTCAGTCTCCGTTTAATTGGTTGCTGTCTTCCTTTTGGTTGATGATGGAACCAAGGAATAGAAAATCTTGAACAATATCAGTATCTCCATTGTCAGCTTAAAGTTGTGTAATTCCCAGAAGTCATTACTTTTGTCTCCTTGATGTTATACTGTAAACTGGCTTTGTCACTTTCTACATTAACCTTCGGCAGTAGTGCTTTCAAGTCTTCTCTGCCAGTAATGTGGTGTCGTCTGCATATGGCACATTGTTAATGTTCCTTCCACCCATTTTCACTCCATCTTCATCTAAATCCAGTCCAGTTTTCCATGTGAGATGTTCTGCATATAGATTAAAGAGGCAGGGAGATGAAATACATCCTTAAGTGACATCTTTGCCAATTAGAATATATTTTATTTTTCCATATTCTGTCCTAACTATTGTTATTGGTTATTGTGTTATTCTGTCCTGTCATTTGTCTGGTGTCAAGGTTGCACGTCAAAACATTCAGATGCTAAATCCAAGAGTCTCTTGAGATCCAGAACAGTGGAATGTAAAAAGCCGGTTCAGAAGTGATAAAGACATATTTTATTCTGGAATCCCACTGGGATTCCCAGCTCTGTTTTTTTCTTCCTACTTTAATCACAAAAGCACCATAATTTAAGTTGTTGCTGTTTTGGATCCCTGAGGACTTTCATTCTGCTCATGTGTAACTAGTAATACAGACCGCAAAATTGGGGTAGAAAAATACCTCTTCACTTATACAACTCATAGAGATGAAAGACTCAAGATCCACAAGTCTGGTGTCTGCAAACGCAGAATTGAATTCAGTCATCAGAGGGAATGTTCTTTCTTATCAAGCTGCTGTAATCTTGGAAACTGTAATAACAGCAGGACCAGGACCAGTCTCTAGAGAAGGTATTTGGACTTGAGATGTTGGTGTTAGTGTTATTGAAGCTGATTTTGCTTTCTCTCTGCGGATCCAAGTCCCTTATTGTTAAGTGCAGGATTAGAGATCCACACCCTCCGGTCCAAGAGACTCACCAGTCAGGAGACTTCATTGTTGGTGGCATTGCTTCCCAGAGCTTTGACATCACTCCAACAGAATTCAGTGAATATCCCCAGCCAGCATCTATTGGAGAGCTTATGTAAGCCTTTATTGATTTCCATATGTCCATTTCATTGTTGGCTTCCTGAGTCCTAGGAGCAGGGTTGGAATCAACATGCCCTGAGGTGGGGCAGGTGCCAGAGCCCAGGGCTTCTAGCAAGGCCTGCTGCTGCTTTCTTCCCACACATGCCTCTCCACTTATCCCCAAACTCAAGCTCTTTCACTGCCTGCTTGTGAGTGCTTTGTCCACTCTGCTCCTGGCTGTGTATGTTGCCTAGCGCTGCAGGGGAAGGGCATGTGTGTGTAGCACACAGGGCTGCAGAGCTATTGGTAGCCATAGTGGTGGTACTCCCATTTGCACCCACCACCCAGCACCATAGGTGAAAGCGTGTGCAGGCATTGTGGGTTGCTTGATCACAGGCAGTGGGAGAGTTTGGAACTGGGTGGGGGAAGATGCACAGGCAGGTGGTGGCACTGGGAGGGTGAGAAAGAAGGGGAGCTTGATAGGGGGCATAGGGGAAATCCTGACACTCTGTTCTCTCCCCCCCCCCCAATTTGGAACTGGCTCTGCCTAGGTGCTAGGGCTATTGCATTTGTATTTTATTACTACTACTTTCCCAGCTTTTAACTGTCATCTTTTAACTGTATTTTATAGAGATGGAACTTAGGACTATCTGTTTGCAGAGCAAGTTCTCCCCAGCTGAGCTGCTAGCAATTCCCATAGGTTTTCCAGTATCTGGATATACAGTCTTTCCTATCTTTAGGAAATTTATTATGAATAATCTTAGTGCTGCAATTACTTCTAGTTGTTTGGGGGGGGGGGTGCCATCATGTCACAGCTAACTTGTGGTGACCCAGTAGGGTTTCTAAGGTATTTCAAAGCTGAGAAAATGAAAATCAAAGCTCAAATCCCATTTTTCTGCACTTGTCACTTTAGTTCCCACTTAGGAGAAAAAACAATGTATAAGCAGTCTCAATAAAGAATGTTTAAAAATACTGTTCTTGAAGCCACATTTCTGTCCACATGAGAGCTCTGAAAAAACCACTGCTGTCCCACATGTCTTCAGCTTACCCTCGAGTTACCTATTTTCTCTAGGGCTGAGGACAGACTAGCAATCTGCTGTGGGAGGAAAGCTGGGCTGAAAGTTGCGGGGGAAAACTGCTCCGGGGCTGGCTGTTCATACTGGCCAGACTCCTGCGTTAGCATAGTGGCCCCGGGTGGGCCGGCCTCTGTGGCTCATGACAGGGCCGTTTCGGCAATGTGCGCATGAACGCATGGGCACTCATGCGCACATTGCTGAAATGGCATGTTCACACTGTCGCCTCTGCTTGAATCCTGCCTTCTTCTGGTTCACACTGCCGGAAAGCGGGAAACAAGCGGCAGACAGCCCCTGGACACCACTTTCTCCTGGTGTCCTTCTGAAGTGGCAGGGAAGCGGCATGGAAGTGGGTAAGTACAGAAGGGAGCCGGGGAACAGCTGTGGCTGTTTGAATGGGCTCCCTTCCCCCACTTCACAAGCGGAGCTCTCCCACTCCAGATTGCCAGTCTGTCCTTAGCCTAGGTATTTCCAGGGCCACTTTTCTAGTTGTCTTGAATATCTCCGGTTGAAGGACAAGCACTTCCCCACTCTTTTCCACAGTGCCACTTAGTGACTTGGATATGTGCCTCATCTCCTGCTTTGCATTTATAAGCTGCTGCAGGGAATCCCTTGCATATTTGCACACTCTGGTGATGATGAGACCTACTGATTTCCCCTCCCCTTACTCCTCTTGACTAAGCATGACTGAATTAGGCATGATGTGGGTCCAGAGATCAGGCTACTAGGATCCAAATTATGAACAAGTTTAATGAAGTAATCCAACCACTTGTTTACTGATGTGAGAAATAAGAAATAGTTGGTTCAGAAAATTTAAAACCCATTTATACAGTTAATTTATAAAGAAATCATAGTGTTTTTTTTCTATCTCTTCTCTAACTTTATAACTTTCCAAGTAGCAAGCGGCACAGTGAACCTGACTCCCAACATGCTTTGCAAGTCCTTTGTCTGAAGAGGTATTTGTCCCCTGTCATGTACACAGGAACAGGAGTTCACATTCTTTTCCCCAGAATTTAATTTCCCCTTCGTTGTTTATATGTGTTAAGAATTCCAAACAATTTAGAAATAAATCATTTCTATGAGCCAGCCATTAAGCCAGGGGAGCCAGAATATTTGCAATACTAAAGGATTGCCTACATGCCGAAACTCACATCCCACCTCCATCCAGGTGACAGCATCTGGCTGGCTATCTTGTCCCAGGAACACAAAGGACATCCTGAAACTAAACCATCTTTGCATTTTTCATTTAGAAAGTTGAGGTGGTATCTTCTGGGGTTTTTTTTGCGAAAACATTCTGGAAACATCATTGTCCCTAGAATGTGGAGACATCTCCTATGCCATAATGGCCCACTTTACCAAATCAGTTATGTCAGTTGATGTAATTTATAATTTCAATAGCTCTACCAAAGTGTATGTGACCACCATGGTATAAAAAGGGACAAGCAGCTCCATCTCACTGCTGACTCTTGGAGATCCAGGGGAAAACTTTGTCCTTGTTGGGTCTCTTTGGGCCATCCCAGAAGGCTTCTGTGCATGGGGGAATCTTTGTTGTATTTAATCACTGACTGTCTCTTTCTTAGGAAGTAAGTATTGTTTCTGTGTATTTTGTTTAAGTGTTAGACAGATGCCCAGTGCCTGGTTGAGCTGCTCTCCTGCCTTTTTTTAACCCTGATAAATTTTAATAAAGCAAGTTTTGTTGTTTAAGTAACCTCGTATTGCATTCCAGCGAGCTATTAACGTTTATATCCTCACCTTCATAAGGGGCACATATCACAGACCTTTTAGAACCAAGGGGAGGGAGCAGGTATGGGCAAACACTCTGCACGGAGTTAGGTCACACCAAACACATGTAGGGCCAAATTCCCACCAAATTTACATAGCAAACTGAGCAAGGATCAAAATGAAAAGAGATATATCCATAAATTCCCATGTCTTCGGTTTTGTACATACCCTGTGAAATCACGAGACTAAGGATAGGCTACTTACTCTTGAAGTTGAAGTGTTCTTAAATCACTCATGACCTCAGTATTTTAGGTTGGGGTTCCTCCCCTTTGTTCAGCTACAGGATCTCAAGATGGCATCCATCATTTTTGACAGTAACTTAGCAGAAGTTAGGATCAGAGCACTTCTAAAGAGAAGAGAGCTTTTCCTCCATGTGCAGAGCTTTGTAATCACTTCTCTTACCCTGTTATCACACATCATGCCATGCCTTCCTCTTTAAAAGGAAGAGATACAATTTAGCTGTGGATTCCGGAATCCCTATCTCCTAGGTGCAAATCTCTGGCCACGTGTTAGCTGGTGACTATCAGTGATGACTATCAGCAGTCATCAATTGTGGACCCTTACAAAAGTCCAGCTTACCCTCCCTCAGATCAGGGAGGCTATACCCAAGCAGTCAAAGGCTTCCCAGAACAACTGTTACATCCTGTCCTGTATATAATTCTGTTTTTGAGTGGCAACATTCCATGTGCTCCCAAATCAGTTGGCTGCTTGACCTTCAGAAGGTGTCCCTAGGCACTGGCTGTGTTGCTTGAGTCCCACCCAGCTGCCATTCAAGAGTACTTGCATGCCACTGGCCAGGTGCTGGGTCATCTCCTCTTCCCTGCCCACTCCTTCAGCCACTGTGTCCTGTCAGAATTTCTGGTAAATGACTTTCTCTCTTGCTGAAGAAGATGCTTCTCCTGCTTGCCTCCTGTGTGGGATTAACTATTCCCTCAGTGGCTGTTGGTAGGTGTAATGAAATGGCAGTTACCTGTGTTTGTAAGATGGCTGCTATCTGTGGTTGTTTGTTTAAAATTTCGCCCCATAAGGTTCAATTGAGCTGTAGTTCCAGAGAGGGGCCTGCAGGGGTATCACTCACTGAGTTGAATGGGGCTTTCTCATCTGCTGGCCTACAGTTCCCAGCGACTCCGAGGCCAAAAAGTGTGGGAAAAGAGGGACCATCTCAAGGGGTGGGGCACCATTAATATAGACACCAGCCCATCCAGGGAGGATTGCGTTTAACCCCTGTTGATTTATGTCCTGTTGGTTCATAGTGTGTGCTTACGCCTAAAGTTGTGGCTTATTAATTGAGTGTGTTTGTGCGCCATAATTGTGTAAATAGTTAAATAAATTCTTTTATTTGGGCTAATACTCTATGTTGTGCTCTGACCACATAATCTCCCCCACTCTGCACAATACCAAAGGGAGGGGGTAGGCCAGTGAAGCAAAGAAATGTCAGACCCTTGGGTTGCGAACTTTCCAGGGATCCCCCCAATTCTGAATAGGGTTGCCAGCTCCAGGTAGGGAGATTCCTGGAGATTTTCTGGTAGAGTCTATAGAAGCCAGGGTTTGGGGAGGGGAGGGGCCTCAGCTGAACAGAATGCCATAAAGCGATGATTCTAACGGGAATGCTTCATCACATAGGAGGCCCAAATGGACTACAAATGTCCAGGAATTAGTCTCGACCCTAGTGTGAGAGTAGCACCGGATCACACCGACCAAACCATGGAAGAAGTAGATGTGATTAACTCCTATGAGAATATTGTGGAACAGTTAAAATCCCTATTTTTGAAAGAGAGCACTGTTAATACCTCTTCTGATCTGAGGGCCAAGTGGTTTGACAGAGAGTGTGCGCAATTCAAGAGATATCTGTTGAAATGCATCAGGCTAGCAAGAAAAGATAGGGACCCAGAATCCCTTAGGTTAGTAGGCACAGTTAGGAGACAGTATAAAGATCTGTTAAAGGAAAAGAAGGCAGCCTGTACCGCCCGCCTATGGGTGGAGCTCCAAGAAGCGGTTAAGAGTAGAAACGAAGGTAGTTTCTGGCGCCTAATCTCCACAGGTTTCAGTGGTAAATCAAGGGGGAAAGGTTTTAATATCCAAGCAGAGACTTGGTTTGCTCATTTCTCCAAGGTTTTTAGTTGTGGCTGTGAAAGCAACCAGGTAAACCCCTCCCTTTCCATATTACCACTCTGGCCTGAGGTAACTGAGCGTGAAGTGAGATCATTGATCGAATCCACACCCAGTGGTAAATCTCCCGGTGAGGATCTAATTCCAATTGAGTGCTTTAAATCATTTATTGATTGGTGGGCCCCAATGTTAGCCAAACTTTTTACCTGGATTGATAGAACTGGCAAACTTCCTAAGGGCTGGACCACAAGTATTATTGTTCCAATTTATAAGAAGGGTGAAGAGTGTGATCCCAGTAATTACAGGCCAATTAGTTTACTGTCAGTTGCTTCTAAATTATACAGTAGTCATCTAAAAAATAAACTTGAAGATCAAGTTATAGAGAATAACTTAATTCACCCTCTTCAAATTGGATTCAAAAAAGAGCACTCAACTATTGAGCACTACCAAACCTTATACACTCTGGCCTCCTTGGCCGTTAGGGGTCCCACAAAGGCCCTTTATGCAGCCTTTATCGATCTAGCAGCAGCCTTTGATTCTCTAGATAGAGGCAGATTGTGGCAGAAACTTTGGAATATAAATATTGATCCCCGGTTAGTTAAATTAATTGGCCTGTTGTATAATGACACCACTGTGAAGGTTAAGGTCGGAAGGGAGGGCCGGCTCACTGAAGATATATTAGTGCAGAAGGGAGTGAAACAGGGTTGTGTCTTACTCCCACCCTGTTTAATCTTTACTTGAATGATCTAATTGCCAGTCTGGAAGGCAGTGAATTCATGCCTCCCGCCATAGGGCAATACAAAGTTCCAATCCTTTTGTATGCGGACGACATGGTACTTCTTTCCGTAACCAAGATTGGTCTGAGGAGGCTACTAAATAAATTGGGTGAGTATTGCAAGGCAGAAGCTCTGCAAATAAACTACGCCAAATCTAAAGTCTTGGTTTTCAGGAAAAGACTTAAGAAATCAGTTTGGAGCATTCTTGGTACACCAATTGAACAATGCAGTACATATAAATATCTGGGCATAACCTTCTCAGAAACCCTCTCTTGGCGCCCCCATATTACACAATTGAAGACTGTTGCTATGAACAATTTGGGGGCTTTGTTGAAATTTTACTTCTCCAGGGGCAGAGGTATGATAGATCCGGTTGTCAAACTATACATTAGTAAGATAACCTCAGCAATGTTGTATGGGGTAGAGATTTGGGGTTGGGATGAGCCGCGGCGGTCTCTTGTAGAGATCGTGCAAAATTATTTTATGAGGCGGATTCTGGTTTTACCCAAAGGCTCACCCGTGGCACTGATGAGGGCTGAACTGGGTATGGTATCTTTGGAAGCCAGGGTAAATGTGAGAATTCTTTCTTATTGGAGGAAATGCTTAAAACATCCCCAGGATATCCTAGGTGTCCGAAGTTTTATATTGCTTTTGAAATCCTCCAAAAGATTGGGTGACCACCTGACCTTTATTTTACTAAAATACTCAATTCCAGACGATATATGGGACAGTGAAAGTCAAAAGTCCAAATTGAAGGAATGGGTATTAAATAAGGATGGGCTTTTGAACCGCCAAGCGGTGGTAAGTTGTCGTACAGCCCCCTTGTATAGGATATTTAAAAGAGATCACTGTAGGACTGATTACCTCGAGAAATTAACCACTCTTGATCTAAGAAGGACTTTTACCGCCCTAAGGTTTCATGCCATACCTTCAATGGTCTGTATTGGTCGCTTCTTGGGCTCCCCTCCTGTCTCTAGAATATGTCAGTGTGGCGTAGGCGAAGTGGATGACGTCGAGCATTATATTATGAGATGCTCTTGGCATGAATCACTTAGGCAAAGGTTTATTTACCCCATTATACCTTTGCATAATGGAATTTCAGATCTGGACATGACTGTTTTTTTGCTCTCTGATAATGACACATATATTACCAGCAGAATGGCTTTGTTTGCATTGGTGGCAAAAAAGATAAGACTAAGTCTTGGATTTGCAGCAAGTTACTGAAGGGCCTATCCCATTTTGGTTTATAATGTCTGTTGTATTTTGTTTTATCTGTTTTATTTTGTTTTGTTTTGTTATGGCCAATGGCCAAGACAATAAACTTGACTGAATGCCATTAAGCCCACTTTCCAAATCAGTTATTTTCTCGGGGTGGGGGGGGGGGAGATCTGTTGTCTGGAGTTCAGTTGTGATACTTGGTGATCTTCAGGCTCCATCCTAGGCATTGCAGTCAGCACTTCAGAGCAGGGTCTGCTGATCCCGGTTCTTGCTGTAGAAGAGAAGCTGAGTAAGTGAGTTTGGACCAGTCACAGACTTTCAGCCTAACCTACCTCACAGGGTTGTTGTGCAAGTCAAAAGGGGGAGAGGAGAATGATGTATGCTGCTTTGGTCCCCATTGCAGAGAAAGACTACTTTTCCTCCTGTGAAACCATTGTTGCCAATCTCCAGGTGAGGGCTGGAGATAATTCAGAATTACAACTGTATTTCAGATGGCAGAGATCAGTTCTCCTGGAGAAAATGGTGGACTCTGTATCCTTATACCCTGCTGAGATGCCCCCCCCCCCATGACAGCCAATGTGACATGGCAGCCAGGGCTTCAGAGCACGGTAGAGGCTGCAGGTGGGAAGAGATATAAAGCTGAAGAGTGAGAGAGAAATAAAGGTTCTTTGATGATTGGCTGGGAAGGAGATAGGGTTGCCAACTCCACGCGGGAAATTCCTGGAGATTTGAGGGCTGGATCCTGGAGAGGGTGAAGTTTCAGGAAGGGTGGGACCTCAGACAGGTACAATGCCATAGACTCCACCCTCTCAACCAGCCATTTCCTCCTGGGGAACCATTGTTGCCAATCTCCAGGTGAAAGGTGGAGATCACTCAGAATTACTGATCTCTAGGAGGGAGGGAAGAAGTCAGCTACTGTCAGAGGGGCAGATAATGGTAGGTTGATGGTTAGTTGGGAAGGAGATGGGGTTGCTAACTCCAGGTTGGGAAATTCCTGGGGATTTGAGGGATGGAGCCTGGGAAGGGTGGGGTTTGAGAAGGGGTTGGACCTTGGACACGTACAGTGCAATAAACTCCACCCACCAATCCAACTATTTCCTCCTCAGTAACAATTGTTGCCAACTTCCAGGTGAGGGCTGGAGATCACTCAAATTTACAACTGCTCTTCAGGTAGTAGAGATCAGTTCCTCTGGAGAAAATGATGGACTCTGTGTTATTGTACCTTGCTGAGGTTGCCACAGCAAATTGATGCTGAGTGCCCAAGGCCTTGGCACTCTCCCAGAGCCTCCTTCTAGAGCTCGTTGTATTTATTTCCATGATGGGCTTTATTCCTTAATATTGTGAATCAATTCTTGAGAATTCAGTGGAAGTCTGCTGGCCCATTTGTAAAAGTGTTTTTCCCCATTCATTGGGAAAAAGCATTTCTCCCAGCCAGTCTTAACCCTATGACAGATTCGGTATGTTGCCTTAATCAGTCACACAGTCTGTCTTTGAGGAATGGAAAGCATTTAAACTGCAGCCCTATGTTCTGTTGGTCATTTTCGGCCTTGTGTGTATGCTGTGCTTGATGCTCCTTGCATCTTGGAAGAGATGCCTTGCTTGGATTATGTTACATCCTGGCTGGACAGCTTGTGCCTAGACAGCACTTCTGGTAGCCTGGTCTGATGAATTAGTTATTCTTACAAGATAGTTTTCCCCTGCATCTTTTCCTCTCAGGGGATGGTTAGTAAGGTGAGGCACATTTGTTTGCTGGGGGGTGGGGAGACATTCTTTTTTGTTTTGTTTTGGCTTCTGTGAGGTTTAATATTTCGTTTGCTTTGATCTTCTGCCTTTTCCAGTATGTAGAGTAGGGGTCACCAACATGTTGCCTATGGAAACTATGGTGTCTGCTGATACCTTTTCAGGTGTCCACCAGGTGTTTTTAGAAAGTGGGCAGAGTCAGAAAGGTCTTTTTCACAGCAAGGCTCCTAATCAGCCACTGGACATTTGATTGGCTATGCAGATTTTTAAAATGTTGGTTCGGCAGCAGCTGCCCTCACAGTTCAAGTATCTTTGCTATGTAACTGAAGGTAAGCTGTGGCACAATCAGTTTTGCTTCCTGCAGCAGCCGTTTGTGCCTGCAACAAACACACTGTGTCAGAATTCCAAATGTGTCCTCAGGCTCAGCAACAACATCTTTATTACGGTCTTAGACCAGCACAAAACCCTGTACAATCTTGTGAGTTAACACAGAATTTTTAACTGTGCTACAATAGATGATAAAAAGTAATTACTAGTTAAAAACAATATAATGGATGGTTTAAAATACAGACACACATATATAAAAGTAGTACAATGTTAATGATTTTTAATACATTTTTAGATTATTATGAGCAATAAAATATTTTCATTCATGGTCTAGAAATTTCATAGTCTGGGGTGTTCCAGTTTCCTCATTTCTGGCACTGCAATTCTCACAATCACCCTGAAGCCAGTGCCCAATTTTGAACTGCCTAGCTTTATTTTCTGTGACCTTCTTTGACTTAAGGTTGCCATAGATGGACAGATGGAGGTACATATGGAAGGACAGCTGGACAGAGAGATCTATTATTATTAGTAGTATTAGTATTATTAGTATTATTATTATTAAAGATGCATATCAGGAAAAAAGTATCTCTCACCATAGGTGGTTTATAATATTTGAATATATACAGTGACAACAAAGATGGTACAAAATATGTTGTGATGAGTTTTAAATGGTTAAATATCCTTCTGTTAAAGCATGTTAATTCTCATTCTAGCTCAGTACCTAAGAATTACCAGCATATCCTGGCCTTGGTGTTTGCTGTAAAAGAGATCAATGAAAACCCTCGGATCTTACCCAACGTCTCCTTGGGCTTTCAAATCTATGACAGCTATTTCACTGGAAAGCAAACCTATCCTGCTACAATGCATCTCGTGTCTTCCCAAAAGACATTTGTCCCTAACTTTAAATGTAGCCTCCAGAAGAATCTACTAGCAGTTATTGGAGGACTGGACACCCAAACCTCCCTGGATGTGGCAACAATACTGGGAATGTATAAGATCCCACAGGTAAGATAGGGGTATGTATTGAACTTAAAATATTTCATCAGTTATCAGAGCCTTTGTTCTTCAGAACTGATTGTTGGTTTGAAGAAAAGTGATTGTATTTTAAAAATTCAGAGAGAGTGTTTTAGGTGTGAATGTCTTATAGAAGCTGAGAAAAAACAGGCTTTATCATTTGTTTATAAATAAGGTAAAATGGACAGGGATTCTGGATTTATTCAATTACAGAAGCAAGAATATCAATATGTTATGGTACAACATAGGAACCTTTCATTCAGCATAATAAATGTGCTCAGTTGTTACTGGCTATACCTGTTATTGACATGGTTAACTAACCAATGATTTATCCAGTGGTATGTGGACTGCTGTGTTGATAGTAGGGGGATGCATTTGGTATAAATCAAAGAGAATAAATATCCCAAAATATTGATTCTTTTTTGTATTTATTCAGCCAAATACAGATTAAGCAATCTGATTCAACTGCTGGTATAGGATGCCCAAATAAAAGCTGATCTTATTTGACCTTTCTTCCGGTCACCTATATCACCGAGTGACCTCAGCAAGTGAAGGGAGAAGGCATTTTTAAATGCCAAATAAATTTGGGTTTCCTGATTATTTACCTGAATCCCAGTATAGGGATTCATACCAATATTGGGATTTAGGAATATTGGGAAATACCTGAATCATACTGATATTGGGATTTGGGAATGTTGACAGATAATGATATTTTCTGGTTCAGTGGACCCGAATCTGAAAAAAGTCGATTGTTTTCATGTACAATCCTAGTTGATGCCACAGCAGAAATATTGGCAGTGAGCAGGGAGGGGTTTTGTGTGTGTGTGTGTGTGTGTGTGGCAGTACTCACCAGTTTGGAGTACCGACAGTTTTTGAGGAGGCTTCCCAAGTTCTAAGGGGGAATTCATGGAAATAATTAAAACCTTATATATTAGTACTGGCACTGTTTCTTTTCACAAAAGAAGCACTGGTAGAAAGAAATCCTATTCCACATACTGATCTTATTTGAAGCAACACTGATGGAGTTCAGCAAGCTTTTTAAATACTACATAAACTTTCTGGGAGAGATCATATAGAGATTCAAAAGTACACTGTGTACACTTAGTCCAAAAATTAAGGAAGCACTGAAGCCATGAAGATTGAATTGGGCTGAAAAAACTGAATCTTAATCCAGACAAGATGGAAGTTTTGTGAAGGGGAAGCCAAAACTTGATGTTCAGCATAGTCAGAGGGGCTTTTACTCCTCTGAAAAACAATGTTTGCTCTCTGGGGATACCTCTGGATTCCTTCTGTCCATGGAGGCACAGAGGGCAAAATCTCTTGCAGTTCTTAGTTGTTCAGTGGCTGAGGACACTGCTGGAGAAAGCTGCCCTGGACAGTGTTATAGACACTTTGGAAACATACAGACTAGTTGACTGTAAAAGGCTCCATGTGGGGCTGCCAGTGAAGGCCATCTGAAGGTCTGAAATCTTCAGATTGTTCCAAATGGAACAACTAGAGTATGAAGAGTGAGCTACTGCAGTGACCACAATAGACAGGAGCATGTATCAAATACACTACCTTTCCTGGCCCACTTCAGGTGTCTCATATTCTATGTGAAACCTCTATTAAAGATCTATTCCACTACGTAATGGTTTGTCCACTATATTTGGATCTTAGAAGTAGATTTTTATCTCAAATATTTAATCAACTGCACAGTTTTTCTGATAGTGATAAGCTATTTTTTTTTGTCCGACGCAAATCCTTTGATATCTTATAAGGCAGCACGCAAGGGGAGCCAGTTTGGTGTAGTGGTTAAGTGTGCTGACTCTAATCTGGGAGAACCGGGTTTGATCCCCCACTCCTCCACTTGCACCTGGCTGGATGACCTTGGACAAGCCATAGCTCTGTACCAGCTGTTCTCTCAAGGACAGCTTGGGAAAAAGCTCTCTCAGCCCCACCTACCTCACAGGGTGTCTGTTGTGGGGAGGGGAAGGGAAAGGAGTTTGTAAGCCGCTCTGAGACTCCAAGTGAGTGAAGGGCGGAGTATAAATCTAATCTCTTCTTCTTCTTCTTCTTCTTTGCGTTAGCAGCCAGGAAAGCTAGAGCAAAGGTGGATCTATAGAACGCAGCCTACTGAGGTGCAAGGCATTAACATTGTTAAAATTGGAATTTGTAAATGCTGTATATAATTTTAATTTGAGGTATTTTAGGCATTTTAGATATTGTATAAATGAACCTAATTCTCACTGAATTTAATAACTAGTGTGTATTTTAAGATATTAGGGATCCAGTTTTACATAAAATTGTGACAGCCAATGGCCATATAAAATAAACATTATTCATTCATTCATACTGATCTTGGAAGCCCCAAAGGAGTTGGAACAGAGTTCGCAGTGGTCAATTACCACACCTACAGTGAGAACTGGATTATGAGATCATTCAGGAGGGTTTGTGGAGGAAACCCCCATTTTTTATAATTTTAATTTGTGTTGATCCATGAAAAGCCTTTCTTGACCACCACCTCTAAATTACCAAGAACCTTTTCTCAGAAGGTATATATATATCTATTTCTATTTCAGACATATGGAAGAACTCAAGGGATTTTTTATTATAGAATGTCTTTGATATGGGACAAAATTGTTATATTTCCACCTACATTTAATTTCATGCACTTGATAGGTTGTTTTCTAGCTTCTACTAAGTGCAGTATGAGATGGAAAATATCATTCTATTATTTTGTCTTTCTACTCTCAATCCCTTTTAGCTCATCTATGGCTCTGATACAATGACAGATACAAATCAACACCTCTCTCTCTACCAGATGTCCCCTAATGAAGACATTCAGCATGCAGGGATTCTTTATTTATTGCTGTATTTCAAGTGGACATGGATTGGGGTCCTTGTTATGGATAATGACAATGGGGAAAGAATTCTGCAAAGTTTACTTCCAGAGTTTTCCAGGCATGGTATTTGCTTTGACTTCACAGGATATTGCCCCAGAAGATATTTTCTCCATGAAGTTCCAAACATGATGAAACAGGGCAGGAAGGTATATGATCAAATCATGGGCAGCAAAGCAGAAGTATTTGTATTTTTTGGACAATCGTATTCCATTAATGACTTGATATGGTTGCCATATATGTCAGACATAGAAGACGTGGAATGGAAAGCAAAAGGTAAAGTTTGGATACTGACAGCCCAGATGGAATTCACTTCATATGCTTATCAGACGACTTGGGATGCTGATGACATCCATGGTATTCTGGCTTTTGCAGTTCATTCCAGTGATCTTCCAGGATTTCAGAAGTTTGTTGAGAGAAGAAACCCTTCCAACGCTAAAGGAGATGGTTTTTTAGAGAAGTTCTGGCACCATGCCTTCAACTGTAAATTCCCAAATGAAGTTCAGGACTGGGAAGAGGGAGAAGAGGGAGAAATTTGCACAGGGCAAGAGAAGCTGGAGAGCCTTCCTGCATGTTTTTTTGAAAAGCGCATGACTGGCCACAGCTACAGTATTTACAATTCTGTCTATGCTGTGGCCCATGCTGCACAGGCTATGCTGTCAGTCAAAACTAAGCATAGAACAGTGATAACTGGAGAGCATGTGAATGTTCCAGGTCAGGACCAATGGCAGGTAAGGTCTTAGGAAGCAAATATAGGAGACCATCAGTTTGGTAGGTGGAACAAATGGCTCCGTTTTGTGTAGTACTCCCAAATTCTTCTTTTTCAAATGTTCATTCTTTGGTCATCTTCCTCTAGTTGATGTTCCAATTAGCAGCACCAGAAGTTATCCTTCAGACTTGCTATGGACAGATTGAAAATTGTTGTGTTCAAGGTTTGTTTCTGAATGTTCATCTTGTTTTGCATGGTCCTCTGCTTCCTTTCTGGTGTCTGAGGAACAGGGCAGCAGCATTAGGGTTGAGTATTCTGTTGCTAGACAGTTTACTGAGTGGGTGCAGCTTTGTGGTCTTCCTATGTGTGCCTGCTAATTCTGAAAATGAGTCTTTGATTTGGGCATGCAGAAGCACAGCCAGAAAAGCAGGAAGGGGAAGTGTTTTTAAAAATGCAGGGGGAAAAAATCAGTTGCAGAAAATCAGAGACTGCAGTCAAAAGCCATAGAGGCCCAATTTATACCTCCCCTCTGAAGTAGTTTGACTGCTGTCTTTTCCTGCACTCATTTCACGCTGGTTTCAAATTTCACTCCCTGGGTCTGAAAAGTACTAAGCAACAGGATCTCTTTAAAGCAGTATAATGCTAGCTTGACCACAGGAGGGCAATTAATGAATGTAAACAGTAATTTTTAAACTAGAACAAGTATGGTTTGAAACTAGAAACTGGTATAGATGGGTTTTTTTTTTTTAAACTAGAATGATTCCAGTGGGAAAGTCAGATGTAGATTTGACGTAAACCAGTTAAATTGCAGCTCAGCCATGACTACATGTATGTTGTCTGTAAAAGGGGGGGGAGGGATTGGGGGAGAAAGGAAGGTGCTACAGATGGGGGAAGGAATAATCAATTTCTAAGTAAGGAGTGGATGGAGGAAATTGGGTAGGGTTTAGGATGGGCTTTGGAAGCTTAGGTGTGCAGGGAGGAGAGAAGTGGTATGATTCCCAGGATCCAGTCAGTATTGAAATGGAGGTGTGTTTGTGTGCATTGCTGAGAGAATCTCAGCTAGAGTGGGAGAGGGGGAGGATACAAATGTTTAATGGGGTAGGAGATGAAGGTATTTTGCTGACTATTTGATTCATTTACTCGGCAGGTCCCTGATCTGGGGTAACTGTGTTATGGGATAACTTATGGGTAAAACCACAGAGTTTCCAGCAACTTCTAGAGCTAACCTTTGTCACTTCCAGGTTTTACCCACAACTGATGTAGCGATAACAGCATGATTTCCAGCCCTCCCACTAGTTGCAAGGCTCATCCCAGCAGCCCTAAACATACCCCAGCAAAAACAAGAAATTAGTGAAAAACATCCCCATCCAAGCCCACCCTATCCCCCCAAATTCTACGCCAGCTCTTAAACATTAATCAGTTAATTCCTTTTTGTTCAGTGGTTGTAATAGGTGAATTGGCAACCTATTGTGAATGCTGGCATGCAGAAGGTGGATCCCACTTTTATGTCTCTTCAACACTGTATTCCCTTTGCCAAGGCACCAGTTTAGCCAAGCCACTCAGCCATGAATGAATATAACTGATCATAGGCATCAACCATGGGGAGGCTCAAGGGCTGAAGCCACCCCCCAAATTTCCTGGGGGGGGACTCAGCCCCCTTGGCAAAACAGAGTGCTTGCCGCCGCATCTCCCTGCTGTGCCTCCCCAGGCCCTTCCTAGGCCCGCCCGCCACCTCTCCCTGCCACCTTGCCACTCTTGCCTTCTTCCCTCTGTTCCTCCCTCCTTCTGTCTGGGGGACAGCTGGGCAAATGCCCAGTGTGATGGCAGCACCCGGAAGTGACACTATCATGCTGGGCATGTTGCCAGGGTGACTCTCTAGCAATCACCCCAAAACTCTATGGTACCATAGAGTTTCGGGGCAATTGCCAGAGCATCGCCCTGGCAAAGTGCCCAGTGTGATGGTGTCACTTTCAGGTGATGCCATCACACTGGGCATTTGTCCAGCTGGCCCCCGGATGGAGGGAGGGAGGCAGGAGTGGCCAGGCAGGGGGGAGTGGTGGCAGTGGTGGGGACATGGTTCCGGTGTGCATGCTCTTCATGCACGTGCACACAAGAGCCCCGCCCTGGGAGTTTAAAACTTGACGCCCCTGTAACTGATCCCTTAGAAGCTCAAAGAACCATCGATGTTACATGTTTCCATGCGTATTTTTAAAAGACATTCAAATTAGCTGTTCCATTAATTGGAAACCATTCGGATAATTCCTATGTTAAGGGCTAGCCCAGTTCTGAAAACTGTGCCTTATTATACATTCCAGTGATTAGTTCTGGACCCAACTTGTGACCTCTATCAAAATCATATATTCCTTGCATACAGAATACAAGTATGCTGAAATATCGAAGTGTGTATGTAGGAAAAGAACATGTGGATATATTGTGTTCTGAAATGGAACAATACTTTCCTTCCTGGACCATTTTTATTGGGGTAACAGTGTGGGTGGAGGATTCCTGCCCAGATATGGACCTTAGATATTAAAATTAAAAGGAAACCTGCCTCCATTCTGGGTGGATGTTCATAAATGCCATTCTGAAAGATCCAACTCACTTTGAAAAGTTGCAGCTTTCTATAAACCCAAAATCATATTCAAATACACTGGGGCAACACTGTACTGACTGCTAAGTCACCCATGAATGGCCATGAATCTATGCAGAAGATACCATAAAATCTGATGATCAAAGAATGTGAAAGTGGCATGCAATGCAGAAGGTAATTTCTGTTCCAACAGGGGTTTGGTAAAACAACAGAGGGAAAAGCCAATGCAGACTTGCCCTGAAACTGTAGCAAAAGAACATGTGGCCACATTGTGTTCTGAAATGGGACAGTAGTTTCTCTCCTGGATCATTTTATTGGGGTAACATTGTGGATGGGGAATGCCTGCCCAGATTTGGACCTCAGATATTAAAATTAAAAGGAAACCTGCCTCCATTCTGGGTGGATGTTCATAAATGCCATTCTGAAAGATCCATCTCACTAGGGCAAAGTTGCACCCTTCTACAAACTTTTCTCCTTTTTCACCCAGCTCCATCACTTCCTTAGAGATGTTGCATTTAACAATAGTGTGGGAGACAAAATTTCATTCAACAAGGATGGGGAGCTGGTAGCTGGACTGGATGTTATGAACTGGATTAGTTTCCCAAACCACACCTTTTATAGAGAGAGAGTTGGGAGGATGGATCCCCAGGCTCCTCCAGAGGAAATGTTCACCATCGATGAGGAAGTGATACAGTGGCCACGCTGGTTTCACCAGGTATGGTCCAATATTCTGAAGTTTAGGAAGTCATTCAGTTGTGAATGTTCCCTGAGTGCAGGGCTTTTTTTGTATAAAAAGCACAGCAGGAACTCATTAGCATAATAGGACACACCCAACAGCAGAAATTCATTAGCATATTAGGCCACACCCCTGACAGTGCTGCTCCCTCCCAACATCGGATTCCCCAGGTGCCCCTCAGCTTGCAGGGTGCATGGAGAACCAAAGGGAAGGAAGGCAGTTTCGGAATCGGCTTCCCCAGGCACCCCACAGCTGTGGGGCTCTTGGGGAACCCGAGGAGGGAAAGCAGTTTAAACTGTCTTCCCTCCCTGGATTAGCTTGGCTTCCCCAGGCACCCTGTGGCTTGTGAGGCACCTGGGGAACCCGAGGGGGGGAAGCTGTAGGCGTGGTCAACTCAGAAGCCAGCCAGAACTCCATTCCTGTGCGTTCCTGCCCCAAAACAGCCCTGCCTGAGTGTGAAAAGTGAAGTCCATTGGACAGCAATGAGACATGATCAAGTCCTGAGTCTGGCTTGTTTGTTTAAAGTGATGTTAAAAATTATAATTAAGACCTAAACACAGCTAAAGGTAGACTAGCTGGTGGATGTGAAGGAAAGAAGAAAGTAGGGGAAAGGGTAAAGGCTATGGAAGCTGTCAGCAAATGGGGTAATAGTGGAAGGGATACAGAGGGAAATGATATGCCCTCCAAAACCCTGCCGGGTCCCCCACTTGTACTTAATAAATAATGAATGAATTATTAGTTAGCTCAATGGACATGAACTCAGGGTGTCAAATGTTACTGAAGAAATGTGGGGAGCAAAGGATAAGTGTCTTTCTCACAGATGACCATTAGTAAGAAAACTGATGTATTACAATCAGTGTCAATAAAAGCATTCTCGTTTTTCCTTTGTTGATTAGAAACAACCTGTTTCACAATGTAGTGACAGTTGCCATCCTGGTTATTTCAAGAAAGTGAAGAAGGGGGAACCATTTTGTTGCTATGATTGCATCCTATGTCCAGAAGGGAAGATTTCGGACAAGAGAGGTAAGAAATTTTATAGATACGTCTGTCAGAGGAAAAGGCACTTAAAATTATGCCCACATCAGGTTTACTTCCAAGTCTGTGACCTGATTAAAAGTTTGGATAGGTCTGGAGGGGGAAGAAAGTCGAGGAGGGGGACATCAACATAACTGAATAGACCCAGGAATTCTGATTTGAATGGGCTTAGAATGAGGTAAGTTTGCATTGCACTGCAGTGTAAATCTTGGCTTGCCCTAGCCCAGTTAGAAATTCTTGGTCTCTGCATAGACTGAGATAAGGCTGAATAACAAAACTAATAAAAATTGAATATATATGACCACTTAATATGAAAACTTTAATTCAGAGTAAATAGTAATTTCTTTTGTTAAAACTATACTCTTTTTGCCCTAATGACCTTTTTTGATCATAGTCTAAGATCTGTAAAAGGAAAAAAAAATCCTTTACTTTCTAAAATACACTCTTAAGTTCACTAGACCACAAGGCACTGGAAAACTATATCAAAACACTACAAATGTCATACAGACCTAAGAAAGGGAAGTAAACATATGAGGCTAAGTGATACAGTCACTGGTGTTACCTTGGCATAGCCTTCCCCAGAATGGAACTAAGCTTGCAGAAGCTTTGAAAATAGATAGACTTCACTTGACATGGTCCTTGGTCCCAGGTCTTGGCTGGCACCCTTCTGGCAGGGTATTCAGGCCATTTAACCCTTCTTGTCCAGCTGGGAGTATGAAACTTTAACTGACCATCAGTCCAGGAGTAGTGGATCCCCATGTGTAACTTTTACTTCATCAAATTAATGTGCATTTCCCAAAACTATTCACACTGTTCCATGCACACACACACTCCTCGCAGCCCCCCCCCCCACAAAGCTACCATGTACTGAGTTAGACTACTGGTCCTTCAAGATCAGTACTGCCTAGTCAGATTTTTCAAGGGCACTCAAGGCTTTTATGTAGGACATCTGCTGCCAGATCCTTTAAACTGCAGATGACAGGGATTGAGAACAGGATCTTCTGTGTGCTAAGCATATTGTCCACCACTGAGACACAGCCTCTTCCCACTCACCCCGGTTCACTATATCCATAGCCATCTACCTTGCCCTTTGTGCCTCATGGGCAAATGGTTATTTCTATCCTGCCATTCTGTCTCCATGAAGGAATTTCCCCCCAAGCCGGCGATCTGAGAATTCTGTAGTGCTATTCTAAGCAAAATAAACTTTTCTGTGAGATCAGGGCCTTCGGGAGTATTAATTAAGGGATCCTGTATCTCTCCATCCAGCAGATTCCACCTTTTCTTTTGTGTTATAAATACATTTGTAAAATCAAAACTTTAGTAATACAAAACAGTTTGATGCGTCTTGCTTGGAAGATTGCTTACAGTCTTCAAACACATGGAACTATGAAGGTGGGTGCCTTAATAAAAATGGCCCGCAACACAGATTTAAGCTAGGTGTTGTGATCAGAATTGGCTTCACAGTTATTGCCATTTGCCTATGAAACTTGTACCTCTTCAGAATTGAATTTTTTTTTAAAAAAAACCCTGTGAATAATGATTGGTGTGTGTGAATAATGAATGGTCACTCTTAGGACAATATCCAAATCATGCTCTTTTTTCCTGTTTCAGACATGAGCGAGTGCTCTAAATGCACAGATGAAAAATTTCCAAGCAAAAAGAAGGATTTCTGTATTCCCAAGCACATCACCTTCTTGTCCTATGAGGAACCTTTGGGACTCAGCTTAGCCTTTTTTGCTCTCTCTCTCTCATTGATCACAGCTGTCATGTTGGGAACATTTATAAAGCACCACAACACTCCCATTGTCAAAGCCAACAATCGAAGTCTCTCCTACACTCTTCTCCTCTCCCTTCTGCTCTGCTTTCTTTCTGCTTTGCTATTCATTGGTCAACCTGAAGAAAGGAGCTGTGTGCTGCGCCAACCTGCCTTTGGCATCGTCTTTTCAGTGGCTATTTCTTGCATTCTGGCAAAGACCATCACAGTGGTCCTGGCTTTCATGGCTACGAAACCAGGGAGCAGGATGAGGAAGTGGGTGGGGAAAAGGCTGGCCAACTCCGTTGTTCTTTCCTGCTCCCTTGTGCAAGGAGGGATTTGTGCTGTGTGGCTGGCAACCTCTCCTCCATTTCCAGATGTCGACATGCACACAGTCACGGAAGAAGTGATACTGCAATGTAACGAGGGATCTGTTACAATGTTTTATTGTGTCTTGGGATACATGGGCTTCCTGGCCATTGTCAGCTTCACCGTGGCTTTCCTTGCCCGGAAGCTACCAGATACTTTCAATGAAGCCAAGTTTATCACCTTCAGCATGTTGGTGTTTTGCAGTGTGTGGTTAACATTTGTTCCAACCTACTTGAGCACTAAAGGAAAATCAATGGTAGCTGTGGAGATCTTCTCTATCTTAACTTCCAGTGGTGGTTTGCTTAGTTTAATTTTTTTCCCTAAATGCTATGTAATCTGGCTGAGGCCTCAGTTAAACAATAGGGAAGGATTAGTATGGGCGAGAAGTCCAAACACATAACTGTCACTTCTCTCTCCATTTATGCAAAAATACTTTTGCTCGCATTAGAATGTTTATGACAGTTTTCTTCTCAGCAGCTATGCATAAAGATTTTTGCTGTAGTTATGGTTTTATGGTTACTTAACTTGGACACAGCATTGAGAAATACATGGTGGAAAGGACTGGACAACTCTATTTTTCTTTGCTACTGTCTTATCCATGCAGTCATTTTCCTTTTCTGGTTTGTACTGCATCATCCATTACCACACAATGACATGCATTTACTGCCAAAAATTGCACTGGAGGGTAATGAGGTATGGTACCCATCATTACATTTGGACTTCCTTAGCTTGATGTGTAGAGAGCCAGTCTGGTGTAGTGGTTAAGTGCGCGGACGCTAATCTGGGAGAACCGGGTTTGATTCCCCACTCCTCCACTTGCACCTGGCTGGATGACCTTGGGCAAGCCATAGCTCTGTACCAGCTGTTCCCTCAAGGACAGCTTGGGAAAGAGCTCTCTCAGCCCCACCTACCTCACAGGGTGTCTGTTGTGGGGAGGGGAAGGGGAAGGAGTTTGTAAGCCGCTCTGAGACTCTTAAGTGAGTGAAGGGCGGGATATAAATCCAATCTCTTCTTCTTCTTCTTCTTCTTCCATGGGGTCGCAAAGAGTCGGACTTGACTGTGCGACTGAACAACAAAAAGCTCCCAACTTGATGTGGTCTCTGAGATGAGTCAGGTACAGTCAGTGCAAGACCAGCCCTGCAGCTGGGCAGATTAGATCCCTATGGCTGTTTCAGGACAGGACAATGCTTTGGGAGGGAAGGCTGGATTTCATTGTATCCCACAGAATGTTCCTGAGCTGAATCAAAGCCCAGCATACTTTTGGAAGTTTAGTTTCCTAACATCATGTCTGAGTGCTAAAAAGCCAGAGTTCAGTCAAGGGAACCCTGATGCCAGATGTTATGTCTAGTTGTGCTTAGGCTGCATTGGCTCCCTGGCTGTTGTTTTCATCAGTGTGGTTTTTCTTGCCTGGAGGTTACAGGGCAGTTTGAAGAAAACCAAGCATATATGACAGCCCCTGCGATTTTTCTGTTTTCTCTGAGTCTAAACTGTTGAGCTTTATTGTTCCATAATAAAAGGAAAATTCTACATCAGTAATAGTATCTGTTGAAGAATGTACTCTTGATTGTAGAAGACCTGCCCAGCAAAGAAAACTTTAAAGTAATGAGACAGAATGATCTTGGAAGCCTGTTGGGCTAAGACACAGGAGACTCACATTGACATCTTCATTTAGCCATGACACTGAAGGATGACCTTTGGGCAGTCACTCATTCTCAGCCTAACCTACTATTCAGGCTTATTGTGACAATGAAAATAAAAATTATATCTGTTTTCTGAGGTTGTTAGAAAAAGGGTAGGAAAAAGATCAATAAACAATATGATCCTAAATTTCAAATATGCTGCTATTTGCTTAATCAGTGAAGTTTTCTATACTAATCTACACAATCTGAAAACTGTATCCTTAAGGTTTCCTTATATTTAAACTCTCAGTTTATATCAAGTTTAATCTAATGTTCTGTTAAGTCCACCTTGGGTGATTGTGCTCCTCTATCTGAGTGATTCTAAACAATAGTTGTGAACATATGTGCTATGTGTCATCCAGCTGCTTCTAACTTATGGAGACCCTATGCATTAATGTCCTCCAAAATGTCCTATCATTAACAGCCATGCTCTGATTGTGCAAACTGAGGGCCCTGCCTTTCATCTGAGGTTGGGACTTCCTCTTTTTTTGCTGCCTTCAAATTTCCTGGCATTATTGTCATTTCCAGTAACTCTCTTCTTCTCAAAATGTGACCAAAATAGAATAGCTTCAATATGATGATTTTGCCCTCCATCACAGGGTTTCCCTTTATCTTGTTCTTAGGTGAGCACCTCCCTTTTCTTTTTTAATTGTTTTTCTCTGGTTGCCTCACCCAGTTGTTTGAATGTATATTGATCTGTTGTAACCCAGCCTAGGAAACTGAGGAGAGACACTAAAATCCTTCTTTTGTCCAGGTTTGAAAATGGCACATGAGAGGCTGGTGGTAAATTAAAACTAACAAACTGTTTTATTTCACTTTGAGGGAAAATGGTCTGATTGGAATCAGGTTTAGGATTTATGAGTTGAACAGGCAACAGGAATTAGGTGATTTAGTAATAAAAATAAATACTTTTCATTTGTCACAAACAAGGATCTGTTTCTGTTATTCAGTTAGATCATTAAAACTTGAGAAGTGAAATTTCTTTGACATCTCTGCTTATAAGCAAACAAGCATAAGCTTCTTGGTCTCACAGACAATAAAGTTGGTGGAGGCAGGAACATTCACACAAGTTTCAGTTCCCTTCTTATCCACTGGCTAGCAAACACCCCTATCTTCTAGGAGTTATTTCCCTCAGACTTGATAGGGATGGGCTACCCATTCCACTTGTGTAACTTAGGATCCTTCTTGATCCTTACACAGTCTGCTTCACTCTCCCATCATTAACTATCAACTCCCAACTCCAAACTGACACTTTCAACTGACAAAATCCATTTGTACCCCCTGTCACTCAAGGTTCTCAGACTGGGTTACAGCATTAACCATTTACTGTCCATCACAACTCAGTTTATATATTTTAGCTTCTACGGAGAGCTCATGCAATCATTTTATCTAGAATCCTCTTCTTTGTCTTTTTAGAAGTCAACAGTATCCATAAATTCTCCTCCAACCCCAGGTTTCAAAAGTATACACTTTCTTCCTGACAGCTTTCTTCATTGTCCAACTTTTGCCTGCATATAATAATGGAGAATACTGAAGCATGAATTAACTTGATGTTGATCATCAGCAACACATCCTTACACTTAAGGATATTTTCTATCCTTTCCCAATCAGCCTTTCCCAATCTCAGTCTCCGTTTAATTGGTTGCTGTCTTCCTTTTGGTTGATGATGGAGCCAAGGAATAGGAAATCTTGAACAATATCAGTATCTCCATTGTCAGCTTAAAGTTGTGTAATTCCCAGAAGTCATTACTTTTGTCTCCTTGATGTTATACTGTAAACTGGCTTTGTCACTTTCTACATTAACCTTCGGCAGTAGTGCTTTCAAGTCTTCTCTGCCAGTAATGTGGTGTCATCTGCATATGGCACATTGTTAATGTTCCTTCCACCCATTTTCACTCCATCTTCATCTAAATCCAGTCCAGTTTTCCATGTGAGATGTTCTGCATATAGATTAAAGAGGCAGGGAGATGAAATACATCCTTAAGTGACATCTTTGCCAATTAGAATATATTTTATTTTTCCATATTCTGTCCTAACTATTGTTATTGGTTATTGTGTTATTCTGTCCTGTCATTTGTCTGGTGTCAAGGTTGCACGTCAAAACATTCAGATGCTAAATCCAAGAGTCTCTTGAGATCCAGAACAGTGGAATGTAAAAAGCCGGTTCAGAAGTGATAAAGACATATTTTATTCTGGAATCCCACTGGGATTCCCAGCTCTGTTTTTTTCTTCCTACTTTAATCACAAAAGCACCATAATTTAAGTTGTTGCTGTTTTGGATCCCTGAGGACTTTCATTCTGCTCATGTGTAACTAGTAATACAGACCGCAAAATTGGGGTAGAAAAATACCTCTTCACTTATATAACTCATAGAGATGAAAGACTCAAGATCCACAAGTCTGGTGTCTGCAAACGCAGAATTGAATTCAGTCATCAGAGGGAATGTTCTTTCTTATCAAGCTGCTGTAATCTTGGAAACTGTAATGACAGCACTTTAGGAATTAAAAGCAGGGTCAGTCTCTAGAAAAGATATTTGGACTTGAGATGTTGGTATTAGCCTTATTGAAGCTGATTTTGCTTTCTCTCTGCGGATCCAAGTCTCTTATTGTTAAGTGCAGGATTAGAGATCCACACCCTCCTCTCCAAGAGTATTACCAGTCAGGAGCCTTCTTTGTTGGTGGCATTACTTCCCAGAGCTTTGACGTCAACCCAACAGAATTCAATGAATATCCCCAGCCAGCATCTATTGGAGAGCTTATGTAAGCCTTTATTGATTTCCGTATGTCCATTTCATTGTTGGCTTCCTGAGTCCTAGGAGCAGGGCTGGCATCAACATGCCCTGAGGTGGGGCAGGTGTGAGAACCCAGGGCTTCTGGCAGGCCCTCTGCTGCTCTCTTCCCATACATGCCTCTCCACTTATTCCCAAACTCAAGCTTTTCCACTGCCTGCTTGTGAGTGCTTTGTCCACTCTGCTCCTGGCTGCATATGTTGCCTAGCACTGCAGGGGAAGGGCATGTGTGTGTAGCACACAGTGTTGCAGAGCACTTGGTAGCCATAGTGGTGGTACTCCCATTTGCACCCACCATCCAGCACCATAGGGGAAAGGGTGTGCAGGCATTGTGTGTTGCTTGATCACAGGCAGTGGGAGAGTTTGGAATTGGGTGGGGGAAGATGCACAGGCAGGTCTTGGCACTGGGTGGGTTGGAAAGAAGGGGAGCCTGATACTGGGTACAGGGGGAATCCTGACACGCTATGCTCAGCCCCCCCCCCCTTTGCAACTGGCCTTGTCTAGAAGTTAAGGTCTATTACATTTTTATTTTATTACACAACAATATTTGTTGATCTAATATTCTATAACCATTAGCCAAATTTCTGGAAGTATTAATAAATGATATGTTCTCTTATGCTGTTCAGTTTTTCTTGGGCATACCTTATGCCAACTCTGCAATGCATTAGATTTGCCTTCATTCCCATTGCCACTAACCACATAGGAAGGTATTGTGCATCAAGGCAGTATAGTACAGCATGTAACACAGTAATGTCAACTGTATCTGGCAGGATCTGTCCATGATCCATGACACTGAAGGATCTTTCATGGACACCAGTGCTGTGTAATGTAGTGGTTATAGTTCTCAAGTGGAATTTCAGCTTGAATTAACTTTCAGCCATAAATATTTACTACACAAACTGGTACCAGTAACAATTCTCTTTGCATAATGTACCTCAGAGCTTTTATGTGGATGAAACGGAGAAATATTTTTAGAGAACCATTTTTGGTGCCCTGAGTGTCTCAGAGTATGGCTGGAATAAATCTACAGAATGGATATATTGACCACTAGGGCTCCAACCATGCTCACTGCACACACCAATCCTATAGCTTGCTGCACTGATGATATTTAACATTAGTTTGAATGTTGAATGAGCAGTTCTGACTCCTGGTAAAAGAGCTGCAGCAATACCTGATGGAGCAACAGCAAGGGCAATCCCCCTTTGCTGATGAATGAAAAGCAAAATTGGATTTACAGCAAAGTTTATACTCGACCTTTCTCCCAGTGGTGACCCAAACTGGTTTACATCATTCTCCTTTCCCGTAGTTCATCATTAAAACAAGAATCCAGTGAGGTCAGTAAGGGTGAGGAGATGAGATCGACTCCAGTTCAACCAGAAAGCTTCTGTGGCTGACAGGTGACTCAAACCTGGGTCTCCCGGATCCTAGTCAGACCACTAGTCAGACTGGAACCACTATGCCACACTGGTTGTGAAAAACTCAGGGAAGTTCTTAAATTGCAATTTTTTTTTTGTATATGAAAGGATATACTTTGGGCAAAAATATTCTGATCCCATTCATTTTTGAAACAGCAACTTCCATGACCATCTGGAAGCTGGTGGCCAATTTTGAATCACCTAGTTCAGTTTTCTGAAGTTTTTTGACTGACAAAGTGAAACATAGCTTCTAATGCAAAAGCATGGGTGGTGGTCTTGAAATTTCATGTTCTTGGATGTTCCAATTCCCTTGTTTTTGGCACTGTGATCACTTTGAAGCCAGTCCCAATTGTCAGTTGCCTAGCTTTATTTTCTGTAATTGAACCTTGCGACAGGTAGACAGATGGAGAAACATATAGAAGGACAGTTGGACAGACAGATCTATTATTATTATTATTATTGTTGTTGTTGTTGTCATTATTATGGAAAAAGTATTTCTCAACATAGGTAGCTTATGCATATTTGAATATGTACAGTGATAATAAAGATGACACAGAATATGTTATGATGAGTTTTAAATTGTTAAATATTCTGTTAAAGTATGTAACTCTCATTCTAGCACGGTGCCTAAGAATTACCAGCATATCCTGGCCTTGGTGTTTGCTGTGAAAGAGATCAATGAAAACCTTCAGATCTTACCCAATGTCTCCTTGGGCTTTCAAATCTATGACAGCTATTTCACTGCAAAGCAAACCTATCGTGCCACAATGCAATTTGTGTCTTCCCAAAAGACATTTGTCCCTAACTTTAAATGTGACTACCAGAACAATGTACTAGCAATTATTGGAGGACTGGACTCCCAAACCTCCCTTGATGTGGCAACGATACTGGACACCTATAAGATTCCACAGGTAAGATAGGGGAGTGAATTTCATTGGTTATCAGATCCTTTGTTCTTCAGAACTGATTGTTGGTTTAAAGAAAGAAGTTACTGTATTTTATAAATTCCGACAGACTTTATCTTTGGGTGAATGATATATAGAGGGAAAGAAAAAAGACAGGCTTTATCATTTATTTATAAACTAGGAGTAAGGCCTGTTGTGGGAAGAAATACAATGGGCTCTAGAAGGAAGCTCCAAGTGTGTGTCCCAGCTGTGGCTGGTGGGGCGGCAGAGCGAAGGGGAAAATAGAGGGAAGCAAGCCGTGTTTATTTCCTTCTGGTAAGTTATAAGGCAGGGCTGTCTCAAGTCAGTTTGCTGACCGAAGTGGGTAGTATGGGAGGACAGCCTCATGGTAACAGGTATGGTTCCCTCCACCCCGACTTATGTTGATTTGGGGTTATGCAGTGGCAGCTAGGGCAGAAAACCACCTCCTCCTACACAATGTCTTCTGGGTTCCAAGGGTCTGGAAAGCAGTTCCATAGCCAGTTACAGGGTTGCCAACTCTGGGTTGGGAAATACCTGTAGATTTGAGGGGTAGAGCCTGGGGAGGGAAGGGGTGGGAAGGGACCTCAACAGGGTATAATTCCATAGAGTCCATTGCCCAAAGTAGCCATTCTGTCCAGGAGAACTGATCTTGGAGATCTCCAGGTACTGCCTGGAGGTTGGCAATACTAAGGGGAGGGCCAGACCTGTAGATCTGAGGAGTAGAGCCTGGGAAGGGCAGGGTTTGGGGTATGGACAGACCTCAGCAGGATATAATGCCATAGAGTCCATTACCCAAAGCAGCCATTCTCTCCAGGAGAACTGATCTTGGAGATCTCCAGGTGCCGCCTGAAGGCCGGTAATACTAAGGTGAGGTCCAGACCTGTAGATTTGAGGGGCAGAGCCTGGGGAGGGCAGGGTGTGGGGTGCAGAGGGAACTTAGCAGGGATGTGCTGTGGCTGCAGAACACAGTGATTTCTGGGAGATCTACAGGCTCCACAGGAAGACTGGCAGCTCCAGTGATCATTTAAGGGAAGATTGGGATATGTATTTTAGCAACTCCAGTGACCGTTTAAGCAGACTGGGAGATGTATTTTACCTCAGGACCACATTCAATGACCCAACAGCAACAGCAAACTGATTAGAATATTAGAGGCAAAAACTAATCAGGCCTAGGGCTGCCAAGTCCAACTTGGGAAATATCTGGGGACTTTGGGGGTGGAGCCAGGAGACTTTGGGGGTGGAGCCAGGAGAAAGGAAGTGACATCATTTTGTGATGTCACATCCTGTGATGTTGCTTCCACATGCTTCCACATGAACTCATGAAGTTTCCTAATACTGAATCAGGCCATTGGTCCATCGAGGTCAGTATTGACTACTCAGACTGGTAGTGGCTCTCCAGGGTCTCAGGCTGAGATCTTTAATGTCACCTATTACCTGATCCTTTTTTAGCTGAAGAGGCTGATACCTCCTGCATGTCAAGCAGATGCTCTATCACTGAGCAATGGCCCTACTGAATCCTTCCTCATCTCGGCAGAATATGAAGCCCTAAGTGCTACACAAGTGCTAAATATGATTTTCATATCATAAGAACAGGAGAGAAGCCACTGTGGATCAGGCCAACAGCCCATCCAGTACAACACTCTGTGTCACACAGTGGCCAAAAATACCAGGTGCCCTCAGGAGGTCCAGCAGCGGGGCCAGAACTCCAGAAGCCCTCCCACTGTTGCCCCCCAAGCACCAAGAATTCAGAGCATCACTGCCCCAGACAAAGGGCTCCATTTAGACCTTGTGGCTAATAATAGCCACTGACAGACCTCTGCTGGATGGGGACAGAAAGAGAGAGAGACAGACAGACAGACAGCTTTTTCACTTACTCTTGCCCAATTCCCAGGCTTTATTTCTGGCCCTTGTTTCACCCAGCTGTTGTCCATGTAAGTCCCATAACTTCTCCCCCCCCCCCCCAGCATAGGCTTTTTGGTGGCTAAAGAGGACCTTTGTCCTCCCCTTTTAGCCAGCAGAAAAGCTAGTTGGATCCATCCCTAACTTAAAATACCGGTTACTTGATGCACAAATGCTTTTAAAAATGCAGATTTTTACTGGGGGGGGGGGGGAGACATGGTTGAAAGAAACAGAAAATTGGCATAAAAATGAGGAATCCCAACTTTTATTTGCAGAAGGGAAATGAGGATTGGGGGGACCCAAGCAGCCACGACAAGACATTTTAAACAATCCCACTCCCAGACCTTCTACAGGCAACCTCTCCTTGTGATGTTTACATCTTTGGAAGTGACAGTTTATTCCTTTGACAAAACCACAGTGGACAGACAGACAGAAAAAAGAAAGAGGGGGAGGGGGAGAGACAGAGAAGGAAAAGAGCTCGCAGACCCCAGCAGCTTACCGGAGCAGTTTACTCAGCAGCAACCTTGCATGCAGTAGAAAGAGCTTAGTCCCGCCTTAATCTCTGGGCGGGGCTCTCTTGCTGGCTCAGCTCTTAAAGGGGAAATTTTCCTTTTAAGAAGTTCAAGAGGCTGGCCAGGGCAGGCTCCGAGGTTCCCCTGCTGGCAGCCATTTTGTCCCCCCGGTGGCCAATTTTGGAAAAGCGGGGGAAAGCTTTAAAAATCGGTGTTTCCCCCGCTCTACCGGGGGACTTGGCAGCCCTAATCAGGCCGCATATGCAAATGGCCTCTGTGTTCTGACTGGCTATTGGGGGGACTGGAACAGCAAACTGTTTAGAATATTGGTGGCAAGATTCAGGCAGCGCAGCCAGTGGATAGGGACAGCTTGAGTGACACATCAGGCAGCCAACTCATTTTGGAGGGCATAGAATGTTGCCAGACGAAAATGACATTATATAATAAGGACAGATATGGCAAAATGGACAGGGACTCCAGATTTATTTATGCAGAAAAGCCAACAATTAAAGTATCAAGAGTATCAGTATTTTGTGGTACAACCTAGGAGCCTGTCATTCAGTGTAATAAACATGCTCAGAGTTGTTACTCCGTTTACATACTGTTGACACTGTTAACAAGTCAATAATTTCTCTGGTGGTATGTAGGCTGCTGTGTTCATAGGTCCCATGGTACACCAGAAACATCAGTGGGGACCAGGTTTTTTTTCTCTTTTCCCAGCAGTATTTCCCAGTCTGGAGTACTGGCAGCTTTTGAGGAGGCTTCTCAAGTTCTGATGGGTCAATTGACGGAAATGAGTGAAACCCCATATATTAGTACTGTTACTGTTACATTTTGCAAAATAATCACTGGTAGAAAGAAATCTGATTCCACATTTTGATCATTTAAAGCAGCACTGATGGAGTTCAGCAATGTTTTGTCTTTCCACCAGTGCTTTTTTAATACTACACAAAATTTCTGGGAGAGATCATACAGAGATGCAAAAGTACACTGTCCAAACTTAGGTCTATCTAAAAAATAATAAAGTGCTGAGGCCATAAAGAATGGATGGGCATGAACAAACTGAGACTTAATCCAGGCTTGATGACAATTTCACAAATGGGAAAGCAAATCTTGATGCTCAGCATAATCAGAGGGGCCGATTCCGCACTAATGTTTGCTCCTGTGTCACCCCCTGCTAATATTCGTGGCAGTGTATCATTTCCCCACTTGTTGCTGTGGGGTCAGCAATTGACCTGAACCTAAGGGTCTTCCCCCCATCCCCGATTTTAGCTATCCACCAACTTCACGATCTTTTTTTTTTTTTTACCACGGGGTTGAAGTTCGGGCATTTTAGTGAAGAAATTGCAAATCATGGCTTTCCTCTCTCCACCCTTTTAACACCCATCTGTTTCATTCCCTCCGCTCCCCTCCTTGTCTTTCTCCACCCCTTCAATGCCCCTCTTTTCTCCCTCCCCTCCCCCTTCTTTTCCCGCTTCCCACCTCCCTTTTCTGTCCTGGCATGAAGAATTTTTTTGTCCCCCCCCCCCCGTGTTGCGTTCCAATGCAATAATGATCCATCATTGACTGACATTTAAATGTTATGTCCTTTTAAATGTACCTTTACTGTTTCACCATTTCTGTGCTGCAGTTTGCTACTTGTACAAAAGTAGTGCCATTGTTAAAAAGTTGCAATAAGGGTGGTATGCAGGTGTGGACAAAAATTTTCGCAGGGCTAACCTATGGGTTGTAGTGCCACTGTCAACAAGATGCACTGAGGGTGGCATGAAGGTGTGGACACAAATTTTGCGGGTGTGACATGTTTTGTGTTGTGTGTCTGCTTCTCTGCTTCTCTGCAACATGCAGAAATGCAGACCCAGGACAAACCCGGGTCAGAGTTCAGTTATGCGGAACTCCTCCAACAGAATTGGGCCAATTAGACCTGGGGTGAATGGGAAGCAAAGCATTAGTGCAGAATTGGCCAGGGACTTGTACTCCTCTGAAAAACTACATTTGCTATCTGGGAATATCTCTGGATCCCTTCTGTCCATAGAAACACAGAAGGCAAAATTTCTTGTTCTTTTGAGTTGTTCAACAGCTGAGGACAGTGCTGGAGAAAGCTGCCCTGGACAGCATTATAGACATTTTGGAAATATGCAGACTAGTTTACTGTAAAATGCTCCGTGTGGGGTTGCCAGTGAAAGCAGTCTGAAAGTCTGAAATCTTCACATTGTTTCAAATGGAACAACTAGAGCATGAAGAAAGATATGCTGCCGTGACTATATGTGGAGAAATCCTTGTATCCTAGAAAGTTGGCAAGTAGGCTTTAAAAATTTCCTTCTCTGAGCTTGAAACAAGGGGGTGGGGGAATTAGCCCATGGAATTCCAGAAGCACCTGAGCTACCTCTTTAGAAATGCTAATGGATCTGGCAGAAGAGACAATCTGAGGAGCCCCCTCCTCCCCCTTCTCCAGGCAGAAAGCAGAATGTAGAGTGCATTGGGCTAACCTATGACCTAGCCCCAGAAACTAGCCCCAGAACTGGTCTAACCTAGACCAGCCCCAGAAACTATCTCCAGGAATCAACTGGAGATTTCTCAGTATGCCTTCCAGGATGGCTCCCAGGATGCACCTGCATGCCCCAGGATGCATCTGGATGTCCCAAGGATCAGTTCAGTTCAGTTTATTGTTTATACAGTTCAAGACCAGCATTAAATCAGTTAAGACATTACTTCAAGATAGGGTTGCCAGGTCTGGGTTGGAAAATATCTGGAGAATTTGGGGGTGGAGCCAGGAGCAGGTGGGGTTTAGGGGAGGGGAGGGGCCTCAGCATAGTAAAATGCCATAGAGTCCACTTTTCAAAGCAGCTATTTTCTCTGGAGGGGCTGATCTCTGTCAGCTGGAGATTAGTTGTAAAAGTGGGAGGTGCCTAGGCCCCACCTGGAGGTTGGCAACCCTACTTCAAGATCATCCTATATACAGGGGTCATTTTGTAGAAAAAGAGGTGCAGGAGCTCATTAGCATACCTGCTATTAGTATAACTCATTAGTATATGCCACGCCCACTGACATCACTGGAAGTATGTCAGAAGGGGAAGCAAAAAGGGGGGGAGGCATTTTCAAAAGCTTCCCCTTCCCTTCCCCAGCCAGCCAGCCAGTTGCACTTTGCTTCCCCCCCTGCCTTGGCTGGCCAGCTAGGGAAGGGGAGGCTTTTGAAGATGCACCCCCTTTTTGCTTCCCTAGGCAGCCTGCCAAGGAGGAGGCATTTAAATGCCTCTCTGCATCCCCCCAGGCCCTGCAGTGCAACTCTAGAGAGAAGGAGTGCAGGGGTGGGGCTTGCTGCCACCGCCATTTGTTCCGGCTCCTGAGCTCCCGGAGTAGTGCTCTGGCGGACTCCGGCCCCAAATGACACCTCCCTATATATATAATTCCCTTCCATATTGGCCATTTCCAGCTGTCCCATTGGCTGTGCAGTGTGCTCCATCAGCCATTAGCCCATCAACCACCACTCAAGAGTACTCACATGCCATTGTCTGGGTGCTGGGTCTACACCTCTCCCTCACCCACTGCCAGCCTAGACACTCTTCTCTCACAGAATAAACTATCAAAATGGCTGTCTCTCCTGATGAAGACACTTTTCCTTCTTGGCTCCTGGGGGACTAACTTTTCCATCAGTGGCTGTTGCTAGGCAACCAAGCTTGGTTCTGGCAGTAAAAAGCCAAAGAAAGGAAGCCTTTTCCAGGCCTTTGTGGGGGACTCATTGGGGTCATTCCTGACTAGGGTTGCCAGTTCCAGGTTGGGAAATTCCTGGATATTCTGTGGTGGAGTCTAATGAAACCAGAGTTTGGGGAGGGGAAAGGCCTCAGCTGAATAGAATGCCATAGGGCCCACCCTCCAAAGCAGTTATTTTCTCTGGCGGGGGGGGGGGGGGAGAAATGTTGTCTGGATTCAGTTGTGATACCCAGCGATCTTCAGGCTCCACCTGGAGGTTGGCTACCCCAGGCATAGCAGTTAGTGCTTCAGAGCACAGTCTGCTGGACCCAGGTTCTTGCTATGGAAGTTGATTTCAGACTAGTCACAGACTTCAAGTCTAACCTTCCTCACAGGTTTGCTGTGCAGATCAAAAGGGGTTGAGGAGAATGATGTAAGCTACTTTGGTCTCCACTGTGGAGAAAGACTGTCTTTTTCCTCTTGAGAACCATTGCTGCCAATCTCCAGGTGAGGGCTGGAGATCACTCAGAATTAAATCTGCTCTCCAGATGGTAGAGATCAGGGGCAGATAACAATAAGTTGATGGTTGGCTGGGAAGGAGATAGGGTTGCCAACTCCAGGTTGGGAAATTCCTGGATATTTGAGGGGTGGAGCCTAGAGAAAGTGGGGTTTGAGGAGGGGTGAGATCTCAGACAGGTACAATGCCTTAGACTCCACCCTCCAAACCAGCCATTTCCTCCTGGGGAACCATTGTGGCCAATCTCCAGGGGAGGTATGGAGATTACTCAGAATTACAACTGCTCTTCAGATGGTAGAGATCAGTTCCCCTGGAGAAAATGGTAAACTCTGTGTCATTATACCCTGCTGAGGTCACCACAGCAAATTGACACTGAGTGCCCAAGGCCAGGGCACTCACCCAGAGCCTCTTTCTAGAGCCCATTGTATTTATTTCCACAACGGGCCTTTTTCCAAGTATAAATATAAATCTACAGTATACAATTTTAAAAGTTTAAATTTAAAAAATTTACAAATTACTGCATCTAATTATTAGAATTCAGTTGCTTCCTTGTGAATTTTACAAGCAGCCACAAAAAATCTGGCTCAAGAAAATGTGATCTGAGCCTTTGTGCCTGATAGAAACTTCCTAATAACTTCAGTGACTGAAATAGAACAAGCCAAAGATCTTGGCTCCAGGAATGAGCTGTAGATTTCCCAGTATGCCTTCCAGGAGGGCTCCCAGGATACACCTGTGCATCCCAGGATGCACCTGTGTGACCTGGGTGGACCAGGTCAAAAGGGGTGGAGAGACTGATGTAAAATTTGTGGAGTTAGAGTTTAATAAAAGTACTTGCTCCAATGAGGGAGGGTCTCTCAAACTGAAGAGCCAGTTTGGTGTAGTGGTTAAGTGCACGGACTCTAATCTGGGAGAACTGGGTTTGATTCCCCACTCCTCCACTTGCACCTGGCTGGATGACCTTGGGCAAGCCATAGCTCTGTACTAGCTGTTCCCTCAAGGACAGCTTGGGAAAGAGTTCTCTCAGCCCCACCTACCTCACAGGGTGTCTGTTGTGGGGAGGGGAAGGGAAAAGGAGTTTGTAAACCGCTCTGAGACTCCCTTGGGGAGTGGAGGGCGGGGTATAAATCCAATCTCTTCTCTTCTTCTTCTTCTTCTTCTCTTGGAGCTGGTCCTTGGAGGAGAACAGACTGCTGAGCTCTGTCTTCAGGACCGCATCTATCTTTAACCCATGTGGCTTTCCCTGCTGGCTGCAGGGAGCCTAAGGAAATGGACATCTTTAGAACATTTTGCAACTTTCTAAGTTTGTTAAGTACCTACTCTCATTCAATCATCTAGTTAGAATACATTCTAGAACCAGGAAATGGAGAATGCATTTATAACAAACTTTGTTCCTCTGCTTGCTAATCTGGTGCTGTGCTAAAAGTATGCTTGTAAACATTTTCTTTTTAAATAAATATTTTACTCTTGGATGCTGGTGGCAGTTCTTTGTGCCACATAGCCTTTCAACCACTGTTGAACATGCTACAGAGAAACCAGCGGTCCCAGAGGGGAGGGGAGGGGTCAGTGTGCATAGCCAACCCTGGGAGGGAAGGGAAGCCACAAAGATGCATTTGTTCCCTGTAATAACCAGATGCTGGGAAGCAGGAGACCTTGAAGCATGACCTCAGAAGGGGAGTAAGGAGTCTGTCCCTCCTGGCAGGAAGATTCCAAAAGGAATGTGGAGGCAGTGGTACCCTACAGAAAGGAAGTGGAATAGCTCCTTCCAGAAGTTGGGAGCCCAATGAACGGAATGGGCAGAAAAGGTTCTGTAGGAGAAGCAGGCCTGTTCCATCACACCACATAATGCAGTAGCATTTATCAAATATACTACCTTTTCTGGCCCACTTTAAGGGGCTGATATTGATCTTTAAACCCCTGAATGAATTGGTACAAAGCTCAAAGGGGTCGATTTCCACATCTACAGTGAAACTTGGGTTCTGAGATCATCTAGGAGACTTTTTGTGGGAAACCACCTTTTGTTACTGTTTTAATTTGCATTGATCCATGAAAAGCCTTTTTTGGCCACTACCTCTAGCTTATTGAAAACCTTCTCTCAGAAGGCATATCTCTCTAGTTCTATATTTTTCAGCTGGAAGACCTCAAAGAATTATGTATTCTAGAATGCCTTTCACACTAGGCAAAGTTGTAATATTTCCACCTGCATTTAATTTCATGCTCTTGATAGGTTATTTTCTAGCTTATACTAAGTGCAGTATTAGATGAAAAATATACAATTACTCTTTCTACTTTCAATCTCTTTTAGCTCATCTATGGTTCTGCTCCAGTGACAGATACAAATCAAGACATTTCCGTCTACCAGATGTCCCCTAAGGAAGACTATCAGCATGCAGGGATTCTGTATTTATTGCTGTATTTCAAGTGGACATGGATTGGAGTCCTAGTTATGGATAATGACAATGGAGAAAGAATTGTTCAAAGTTTACTTCCAGAGTTCTTGAAGCATGGTATCTGCATTGCCTTCACAGGATATAGCCCCAGAGGAAATTTTGTCCAGGAAGTTCCAAACATGATGGAACAGGGCAGGAAGGTATATGATCAAATCATGGGCAGCAAAGCAAACGTATTTGTAGTATTTGGACAATCTTATTCCATCAATGAGTTGATGTGGTTGCCATATCTGTCAGACATAGAAAATGTGGCATGGAAAGAAAAAGGTAAAGTCTGGATACTGACAGCCCAAATGGAGTTCACTTTATATGTTTATCAAACGACTTGGGATGCTGATGAAATCCACGGTATTTTGACTTTCACAGTTCATTCCAGTGAACTTCCAGGATTTCAGAGATTTGTTGAGAGAAGAAACCCTTCCAACGCTAAAGGAGATGGTTTTATAGAGAAGTTCTGGCATCATGCATTCAACTGTAAATACCCAAATGATGTTCAGGGCTGGGAAGAGGCAGAAATTTGCACAGGGCAAGAGAAGCTGGAGAGCCTTCCTGCATCTTTTTTTGAAAAGCGCATGACTGGCCACAGCTACAGCATTTACAATTCTGTCTACGCTGTGGCGCATGCTGTACATGCTATGCTGGCATTCAAAACCAGGCATAGAAGAGTAAGAAATGGAGACAACTTGAATGCTCTACATCGAGACCAATGGCTGGTAAGGCTTTAGGAAGCAAATATAGGAGACCATCAGTTTGGTAGGTGGAACAAAAGGCTCAGTTTTGTGTAGTATTCCCAACTTTTTCTTTTGCAAATGATCCTCTCTTTCTTCATCTTTCTCTAGTTCATATTTCAATTACCAGTCCCAGAAATTATCCTTGAAACTTCCTATGGACAGAATGAAAATTGTTCTGTTCAGCGCTCATTTCGTAGCAGGAGTTTATTTGCATATTAGGCCACACCCCCTAATGTAGCCAATCCTCCCAGAGCTTATAGAGCTCTTCTTACAGGGGCTACTGTAAGCTCTTGGAGGATTGGCTACATCAGGGGTGTGTGGCCTAATATGCAGAGGAGCTCCTGCTACGAAATGAGCCCTGGTTGTATTCAGTGTTTGTTGCTGAGTGTTCATCAGGTCACCTTGTTTTGTGTGGTCCTCTGTTTCCTTTCGGGTGTCTGAGGGACAGGGCCCAGAATTAGGGGTGAGTACTCAGTTGCCAGATAGTTTACTGGGTGGATGTGTTCCTCCCAACTCCGATAAGGGATCTTTAATTTGTGCATACACAAGCACTTCTGGGTAAAACCATAGAGTTTCCATCAATTCCTAGAGCTACCCTTTGTCACTTCCAGGTTTTACCCACAACTGATACAGTGATGTCAGCATGATCCCCAGCCCTCCCACAAGTTGCAAGGCTCATCCTGGTAACCCTAAACATACCTTGGCAAAAAGAAGAAGCCAGTGAAAAAAGAACCCCATCCAAGCCAATTAAATAGCTATCCCCACCCTATTCCCCAAATTCTTCCCAGCTGATAAATGTTAATCAGTTAATTCCATTTGGTTCTATGGTTGGAATGGGTGAATTGGCAAGCTGTTGCAAATAGGGATACTATGCCCCAGGTGGAGGCAGGAGACCCCCCACTTTTGTGGGTGCCTGCCTGCCACCAACCAGCTGGCTAGCTGGAGGAAATATGCCACCCCTCAAACAGTGACACCATGTGCAATATGCTGATTTAATCTGGAAGTGACATCAGCATGTTTGTGACGTTGGGGGTGGCGTTGGGGATGATGCTCTGCTTTTTGGACAAAACTCTATGCTTTGAGGCTGTTTTATCATACCGTTTAGCTCAGAGAGCAGAGTGGTGCCCCGACAACAGCAATGTGCTGATGTTACTTTCAGTTGACACATACATTGCGACATGTCCTCGCCCATTCCTGGAATGCCCCTCAAATCCCCCCACTGGTATGACAAAGGGACCTGGTAACCCTACCCAGGAAAACAAGACACCAGTGAAAAATAGCTATCCCTACCCTATCTTTCAAATTCTGTCCAGCTCATAAATATTAATCAGTTAGTTTCATTTTTTCCCTATGGTTTTAATTGGTGAATTGGTAACCTTTTGAAAATGCCAGCATGTAGAAGGTGGAGCCTACTTTTAGGTCTCTCCACAGCTGTATTCCCTTTGCCCAGGCACCAATTTAGTCTGGCCAATTTGGTTGTGAGACATAATTGACCCTGTTGAAGCTCCCAAAACCATAGACGTTATGTGTTTCCATGTGTATTTTTTACAGGACATTCAAATTAGCCAGGGGTCATTTTGTAGAAAAAGAGGTGCAGGAGCTCATTAGCATAACTCATTAGCATATGCCACACCCCCTGACATCACCGGCCGGATGTCAATTTCAGCCCCATTATACCCTATGGGCCATTGAAGTCAATGGCAAAAACTCATAGGGTATATGAGGGGCTGGAGGAGAGGGGGTTTGAGTGGGAGGCTCCAAACTTGCAGGGTAGCTGCTGCTGCCTCTCCCCAAAATACCCATCAAGTTTCAAAAAGATTGGATCTCAGGGTCCAATTCTATGGGTCCCCAAACAGATTGCCCCTTCCCCTCCATTGTTCTCTATGGTGGGGGAAATGTTACTTTTCCCACCTTAGAGAACAATGGAGGGAATGGGGGCAACCTGTTTGGAGTCTGTAGGTATTTGAAACTTGGTGGGTATTTTGGGGAGAGGCTTCTGCAGCTACCCTGCAAGTTTGGAGCGTCTCCCTCAAACCCCCTCCCCTCCAGCCACTTTTTAAGCTGCCACCAAATTTCGGCAGCAATTCGGCAGGGCTGAATCAGATCAGAGAATCTGATTCAGCCTGTGGCTGCCCTAGTGTCTACTACTGGGCTGGCGGAGCTCCGCTTCGCCTAGCTCCAGCCCCAAATGACCCCTGAAATTAGCTCTTTCATTAATTGGAAACCTTTCAGACAATTCCCACAAGTTACGTTCCAGCCAGAAGGGTAAGAAATTGTACAGATGTCTTGTTCTACATTCCATAGACAGATGTCTTGTTCTACATTCCATAGACTGGACCTAGACTCAACCTCATATGTTCCTTCCATGCAAAAGACAAGTATGCTAAAATATCATGGGTGTGTGTGTCTGGAACGCTAGGAAAAGAATGTCTGGCCATATTGTTTTCTGAAATGGGACAATAGTTTATTTGCTGGACCATTTTTATTAGAATAAGCAATAAAATGTAGTGACCATTTTATTGGTGGGGATGCCTACCCAGATTTGGACCACAGATATTAAAAATAAAAGAAACCTGCCTTCATTCTGGGCAAACGTTCATTAATGTCCTTCTGAAAGATCCAACTCACTATGGCAAAGTTGCAGCCTTCTATAAACTCTTCTCCTTTTCCATCCAGCTCCATCACTTCCTTAGAGGTGTTGCATTTAACAACAGTGCAGGAGATAAAATTTCATTCAACAAGGATGGGGAGCTGGTAGCTGGACTGGATGTTATGAACTGGATTAGTTTCCCAAACCACACCTTTTATAGAGAGAGAGTTGGGCGGATGTATCCCCAAGCTCTTCCAGAGGAAACGTTCAGCATCCATGATGAAATGATACAATGGCCACGCTGCTTTCACCAGGTAGGGGCCAATACTCTGAAGTTTAGGAAGTCTTTCAGTTGTGAATGTGCCTTGAGTGTGAAAAGTTAAGTTCATTGGACAGCAACAAGTGAAGATGAAATCTTGAGCTTAGTTTGAAAATAACACAGTGTTTGAAGTGATGCTAAAAGTGATATTTAAAAGCTAAACACAGCTGAGGGAAATTTGGCTGGTGGATGGGAAGGAAAGAAGAAAGTAGGAAAAAAGAAATGCTGTGGGAATTAATAGGAGGAGGAAATAGTGGGAGAGGGGATACAAGGGAAAATGAAATGCCTCCCACAAACCCTTCTGAGTCCCCTGCTTGTACTTAATAAATAGTGGATGAATTATTAGTTAGTTCAATGGACATGAAGTCAGCATTTCAAATGTTAATGATAATAGTGAAGAAGAATTGTGGAGAGCAAAAGATAAGTGTCTTCCTCACAGCTGACCATTTCTAAGCAAACCAATCAATCTCAATAAAAGCATTCTCCATTTTCCTTTGCGGATTAGTCACAGCCTGTTTCAGAATGTAGCGACAGTTGCCATCCTGGTTCTTTTAAGAAAGTGAAGGAGGGGGAGCCATTTTGTTGCTATGATTGCCTCTCGTGTCCAGAAGGGAAGATTTCGGACCAGAAGGGTAAGAAATTGTACAGATGTATCAGTGACCTGATTAAAAGTTTTGGTAGGTTTGGAGGTGGAAGAAAGTCAAGGAGCGGGACATCAACATAAGTGAACAGTCACTAGGATTCTGATGTAAATGGGCTTGGAATGGGGTAGGTCTGCTTTACACTGCAGTGTAGATCTTGGATTGCTCCTTGACCTGCTGGGAGAATTTGCAGATGGAAAAAAAAAATCATGCGTACAGAGGCTTCTTTTAAAGACTTGTCTGAGAGGTGGCGGGAATCTCCATGTGTGTGAGACGACTTGTCCCACTTGCACCCTCCCTCTTGTCATACAGGATAGCATGCCACCTCTCACGTTGTGCCTTACCTCTTTCTGCCTGAGGCTTGAGTTACTCAGAGTCAAAGTGTGCTCAGTTATGTATGTGCTCTATCTCCCATACTTCCACGGCCTAGCCCTAGCCCAGTTAGAAGTCCTTAGTCTATGTGTGGACTGAGATACAGCTTACTAACAAATCAAATAACAATTGGGGAGGGAGGTGTGCAAAACTTTAATTCAGAGTAAATAGTAACATGTTTTTTAAAAAACCAGATGCTTTTTGGCCAAATGAGCTTCCTCAGTGGTACTGATAAATAAAAATACAAACCTTAAAGTGTAATAAATCACATTTGCAAATACAACAGTTGTGACCTGAGCCTGAAAAACATTTCACAAGACGTCAGACCATTTATTTATGAAACAAGTCCCACTTCATTTTGCCTGATTTGTTTCCTGCATGTGGACGCATACATACCATAAAGTTACGAGTTACTCTGCTCTTGAGCATACAGACCTTAGGACCAGCAGTCCCTTTAATTTAAAAATGACTTTTGATGATCCTGATGTATCCCCAAAATGAAGAGGGACTTATTTAATGAATAAATGGTCCTTATTTCTTGGGGAGTGTTTTTTGGGCTCAGGTTAGATCTGATGTATTTTAAATTGTGATCGATTATAGTTTATGGTATGTATTTTATTTATCTGTATTACTGAGGAAAGCAATTAGGCTGAAACACATATTTTTAAACTAATATATTTACTATTTAGTATGACAAAGTTATGCTACTTTTTAATATATGTAAACCCATTATTATTTGTTTTGTTAATGGGACTTGTCTCAACGTTCTTGGTTACTTGGTCCTTCCAGGTTGAAGTTTTTCTCCCTTCCCACCTTTTTTTTTCTCTTGGTTTTGCTGGCTGAATCTGTGGAATTTGGCCTTTGCCTATGGGTGGACTGAGCAGTCAGGTCTATAAAAGGATTTTTTTTTTTTACTAAAATACACTCTGAGTTCACTAGAGAACAAGGCATTGGAGAAGTATATCAAAACACTACAATGTCATACAGATCTAAGCAGGGCTCTTCTTGTAGAAAAAGCCCAGCAGGAACTCATTAGCATATTAGGCCACACCCCTGACAGCTCATCTCATTAACATATTAGGCCACACCCAATGTTCCCAGAAGTGTGGTCATCCAGCCACATCCACGTTTTGCTTCTTATTCTGTTTACCTTGTTGTCAAAACAGTTTTGTCAAAACCAATAAAAACATTATTTTCTGTCCCATCTATACAAAACCTTGCCTGAACCAATATCTTATGTCCAGCAATTATTCCCACACTGGATTGGAATCAATTCCTAAGGGTTAGGTTCCCATAGAAATCAGCTTGCCTTCCTGCAGAACTAGTATGCTGAATATGATTTTTTAGGGTTGCCAACCTACAGGTGGGGTCTGGAGATCTCCTGGAATTACAACTGAGTTCCAAACTACAGAGATCAGGTCAATGGCTGCTTTGGAAAGTAGAGTCCATGGCATTATGCCTTGCTTAGGTCCCTCCTTCCCCTAAACTGCACCCTCCACTCCCAAATCTCCAGGGATTTCCTCAACCTGGAGTTGGCAACTCTAGTTCACTGGCAGAACAACGCTAGGAGCCAGTTTGGTGTAGTGGTTAAGTGCGCGAACTCTAATCTGAGAGAACTGGGTTTGATTCCCCACTCCCCCCTTGCACCTGCTGGATAACCTTGGGCAAGCCATAGCTCTGTACCAGCTGTTGTCTCAGAGCTCTCTCAGCCCCACCTACCTCACAGGGTGTCTGTTGTGGGGAGGGGAAGGGAAAGGAGTTTGAAAGACGCTCTGAGACTCCCTTGGGTAGTGACGGGCGGGGTATAAATCCAATCTCTTCTTCTTCTAGGATTGTGGATGCACTGGATGGGAGTAGTTTGTGGACTATTTTATTCAAGGTACAAAATTTTATTCAAGGTGTAAGATTTCATGTGCCACCCACACTTCTTCAGATGGAAGACGTGTGCATGCACACAAAAGCTTATACCTTGGATGAAACTTTGGACTCCAACTTTGTTCTGCTGCTTCAGACCAACACGGCTACCCACCTGAATTATTACACTATAATACTTTTTACAAGCAATTATGTACCAGTGGAGTGGTTACCATGCAGAGTCTGTCCCACAGGTAAAATTATCCTGTGAACAGGTGGTCTTTACCACATAAAAGTATCACTACCATCACAAGATCACCAATTGTTTTTTTGATCAAATGTTTTTATTAATTTTTTTAACAAGTAAACAGATATTTTTTAAACATCTTACAGAGTTGAATTTTGTACTTTGTTATAATACAACCATATTTTTAAGATAAAACAAAAGTGAAACACCACTAGTGCAGTACAACATAAACAGTAACTTGTAAATATATTATAATGAACATTTAAGCAATATTTAAAAGATACTTATTGTTCACGGCCCTTTTGGGAGTGGAATGTATGTGTGTTGTGTGTGACACGGGCTTATTGATGAGTGTTAGCATTGTAATAGTACTTGATAAATGTCATTCTGTGGTTGAATGTCTGATGCTGATATAAATTCCATGAATGGTAGCCATTTTTCATTAAAGTTAGTAGTTTTAGGATAAAGATCTGATTGTTTGATTCGGTCTGTTATCTTTTCCATTATTAAGTGATCCCATACTTTGTTGATCCAGCATGTGAGAGTAGGGGCTTTATTTGCTTTCCATCTAGATGCAATAGATATTTTTGCTGCTACTAGTAAACTTGTGATGAGTTCTCGATGAGTTGTGGGTATGTCTTTCGTCTCCCAGATGTCTAGAAATATTAGGACAGGGTTAAAGGGGATATTATATCCCGTTATAAGTTTTATTTGTGAGAGTACTTCTTGCCAGAATTCCTTTATATGTGTGCATTTCCACCAGCAGTGAGCAAATGTTCCAACTTCTCCGCACTTCTTCCAACATAGTGGTGAATGAGATGAGGTTGCCTTTGATAGACGCTCAGGTGTCAGATACCATCTTGAGATGATTCGATGTGTTTGTAATCTAGTTGATATTACTTGAGAGGTCATTAGTTTTGATGTCCAAATTTTTGACCACAATTGTGTTATTTCAGTTTCACAGTCTCTTTGCCATTGGAGTTGATATCTTAATGGTTTGTCTCCTTGTAGACCTATCAGAATACCATAGGTAGTCGAGATTAATCCTTTTGAGTTGCAGTTTTTTGGGTTGATTAGTTTTTCAAAATGAGTGAGCTGATCTTTAAGGATATATTGTATGTTGAGGTAATTAAGCATATGCTTTAACTGTAGATAGAAAAACCAGGGGACACTTTTTTCCAGCTTTTGTTCCAATGCAGATTTAGGGAGTAGACCATCTTTTGCTAAGATATCCTTCAAACAGGTCATGTTAGCAAGTCTCCAGTTAGCCGCCATCTTTTGATCATTTCCAGGAGGAAACCATGATTGATTTAAGAAAGTAGTGAATCTAGAAAATTTTGGAAGTAGCTGTAATCTGTAAGAATCCCAGTTTTTTAACATGGCAGTCAAGAAGATATTGTTTTTTATTATTTTCGGACGAGAGGAAGAAGTATTCCAAACGATGTCTTGAAGCGGTATTGGTGATAATGTTAATAGTTTGGCCCAATCCAGGCGATTCCCATTCTTGAGTATTTTGATGATTGGGACCATTAGTGCTGATTTGTAATATAGTGACAGATCTGGGTAATTTAAGCCACCCTGTGATCTTCTACGTCTCAATACAGAAAAGCTTGTCCGTGAGCGTTTGTTTTGCCATAAGAAGGTGTTTAACATTGTTTGCCATTGGCTGAGTATGTCTCGTGTCAGATTGATTGGGATCGTTCGAAATAGGTACAATAATTTAGGGAGAACAAAAGATCTGATTATATTTAGTCTGTCTAGAAATGTGAGATTAAGTTTTTCCCATTTATGGAGATCTGCTTTGATTTCATTGACTTTAGGTATATGGTTGATAGTAATCAAGTTATCTAGTTTATTGGGTAATCGAATACCCAAGTACAGTAGATCCGAAGTGGCCCATTGATATTTGAAGTCTTTTTTAAGAGTTAATTCAGTTTCATTTGTTATTTTGAGAGGCATTATATAAGATTTTGAATGGTTTGTTTTAAGACCAGAGACTGTGCTAAAATTATTTAAGACTTTTTGAAGTTGCTCTAAAGTTTCTTTTGGTTTTGAGATGTACATTAGCATATCATCCGCAAAGAGGCTTAATTTGAAGGTGTGAGGGCCGAAAGATATCCCGGAGATATTGTTGTTATGTCTGATCTCAGCTGCTAGTGGTTCAAGAGCTATGGCGAAAAGAATTGGAGACAAGGGGCAGCCCTGTCTCGTGCCTCTGGTAAGCGTTATCTTTTTAGATGTGATGTTATTCGTTTTTATACAGGCGGTAGGATTTGCATAGATCGAGTTGATGACTCTAAGAAAGATTGGGCCAAATCCCATGTGTCTTAAGAGTAAATTCAAGTATGAGGTTTCCAGTGAGTCAAACGCTTTTTCAATATCAAGCGATAGTAGAATTGAGTCGGTTTGGGTATTTTCACATGAAGAAATGATGTTCAATGTTTTGAAAATATTATCCGTTAATTCTCTGCCTGGGATGAATCCTGATTGGTCTTGATGTATATATTGAGATATAAACGTGTTTAGTCTCCTAGTTAAGATTGCTGTAAAAATTTTGTAGTCTTGGTTTAGCAGTGAGATCGGACGGTACGACGCTGGATTGGTTGCATCTTTATCAGTTTTAGGAATTGTTATGATTGAGGCAGAGCTCCAAGATGGTGGTAACTGGCCTGTATTTAAAATATTGTTACAGGTTACAGCTAGTGGTCCCGCAAGCAGAATGGAATATTTTTATAGAACTCTGGTGGGTACCTGTCTGGGCCTGCTGATTTGTTGTTTTTCAAAAAATTTTATTACATCGAGGATTTCTTTGGTTTCAATTGGCTTTTCCAAGATCTCATGATGCTCATCTGAAAGTTTTGGTATATTTGAGTTTGAGTTAAGATATTTGAGGATGTTTGTCCTGGTTGGGTTGGAGGAAGTATAGAGTTTTTGGTAGAAGTCAGTAAAAATCTTGTTGATATCTGATGAGGCTGTGTGTAGTTTCCCTGTCCTATCTCTAACTGCCATGATGTGTCGAGATGATCTTTTGTTTTTTACTCGCCAAGTCAAAAGATGTTAGGATTTTGTAGAGTTTATCCAGTATTTTTGTTTTGTGTAAATAAGATTCTTCTGTATTGATGAGCTTTCTGAAAGTTCAAGGGCTTTCCGTTCAGTAAGAAGTTGTTTATAGATTTTTTTACTTCCGTTTTTTTTGTGTTCCATTTCCAGATGCTTTATCTTGTTTAAGATTTTTTTCCGATAGTGCTTTTTTCTCTTTTTTTAAACGCGAAGACAGCGATACGAGATGTCCTCTGAGTACTACTTTTAGTGCATCCCAAATTATAGATGGTGATGTTTCTTCTTTGACATTTTCTTGTAAGTACTGTTGAATGTAAAGATTTATCAATTCCGTATAATGATTGTTAAAAAGAAGAGCTTTGTTGAGTGACCAAGATCTCGTTGATAAGATGTCCGATACAGATGACATGACGCAGGTCACTTCAGCATGATCAGACCATGTGATGTTCCCAATGTCTGAGTCCAGAATGTTTTGAACAAAGTTGCTTGAGATGAGGATTAAGTCTATACGGGTGTAGACATTGTGTCTCGCTGAGTAAAATGTGAAGTTTTTTTCCGTTGGGTGCAAATACCTCCAGATGTCTGTTAGTTTAAATTGGTGCAGAAGGTCTGCTAAACCTGTGTTAGATGGCGGTTTCTGTAATTCAACTCCATGAACCTTCTTGTGATCTAAGGACCAGTCAGCTGTCAGATTAAGGTCTCCTCCTACTATTGTTTCGCCTTCTTGAAAAGTTTCTAGTAAGGATAGTGTTTCCGTTAAGAATGTAAGTTGATTGATGTTGGGGGCATAGATTGAAGCTAAAGTTATCTGGTGGTCATTAAGCGTGCCTTTTATGAAAATATATCTCCTGTTTGAGTCTACCAATGAAGCTTTGTGCTGGTAGCGAAATTTATAAAATAAGATCACCAATTGTTGAAACTCTTCAGAAGCGGAAATCTCTCTTATTAGGAGGTTTAAGAACCTCAACTTTGCTGGCCCATTAAAGGCAGATGTCAGTCCAGTGGCAGGAGAAGAGGGATAATAATCTTCTTCAGAAACTCTGCCCACTTTTTTACATTTCACAAAACAGGCAATCTCCAAAGTGCAGCTGACCATGCTCATTTTTAGTTACAACTCTGTTTCTCTGCAGATGTTCCCCAGAGTGCCCCATGCAACAGTGTGTTCTGCCAACACACACAACAATGAAGCTACTTTTTCAGATTTTTCTCTTACATGGCAGTAAGCACCAAACCACTTTAATACAGACTTTAGACACACATATATTTGCAAGTCATTCCCAACAAGACACAACAATGAACTCAGGCTTCAAACTTACTTTTCTTAAGCAGAAGATGCCATGAGAAAATTAAAGAGATTCCCAAAGATATTGTCAAAACCAGCATTTCCTGGGCTCTCTGCTTTTTTACATCCCCCCTTTTCAATATTTTTTTTATAAAAACAGAAAGAACGGACGGACGGACGGAAGGAAGGAAGGAAGGAAGGAAGGAAAGAAAAAGAAAGAAAAAAAGAAAGAAAGAAAGAAAGAAAGAGGTAGGTGGGGGAGAGAAAGAAAGTAAGGAAGGAAGGAAAAGGAAGGAAGGAAAAATGAAGGAAGGTAGACAGAGGAAGGAAGGAAGGAAGGAAGGAAGGAAGGAAGGAAGGAAGGAAGGTGGAGGAGAGAGAGAGAGAAAGGAAGGGGGGAGGGAGAGAGAGAAAGAGAAAGGAAGAAAGAAAGGTGGGGACAGAGAAAGAGAGAAAGAAAAGAGATGGGAAGGCACGCGATGTCAGCAAGCCAAATGCAGAAAGCCTAGCCCCTGTACTTAATCTCTGGGCGGGGCTTTCTCCTGCTGGCTGTTTGCTCTTAAAGGGAAAGCACCTGGTGGAGCTTTTTCCTGCCAGCTCTCTGCAGGAACTTTCCCTTTAAGTGTAAACAGCTCAGGCCGGGAGGGGGTGGGGCAGGCTTGGACGCCAGCTGGAACAGCGTTCCTGTGCATTCCTGCTGAAATCGAGCCCTGGATCTAAGGAAAGGAAGTAAAATTATGAGGATAAGTTTAACAGTCACTGGTGTTACCTTGGCATTTCCTTCCCTAGGATGGACATAAGCTTGCAGGAGCTTTGAAAATAGACAGAATTCACTCCACCAGCTCCTTGGTCCCTGCTCTTGGTTTGCACCCTTTTGGCAGTGTGTTCAGGCCTTTTAACCCCTCCTCTCCCAGCTGAGAGTATGACACTTCAATTTATCTTCAAAATTGGAGTGGATTCCCATGTGTAATTTTTACTCCATCAAATTAATGTGCATATCCCAAAAGTTTTCACACTGTTTCACCCACCCACCCACCACACACAAAGCCACCATGTGCTGAACCAGACCAATGGTCCATTGAGGTCAGTACTACCTACTTAGACTGGGAATGGCCCTCATGAGTTTTTTAAAAGCTAGTTGATCTGCTACCAGATTGTTTTAACTAGAGATGCCAGGGATTGACAACACAATCTTCTGTGTGCCAAGCATATTGTCTACCACTGAGCCACAGCCCCTTCCCACTCATCCCTGCTCACTTTATCCAAATAGCCATCTACCATGCTTTTTATAGCCCGTGGGCAAATGGTCATTTCCATCCTGCCAATCCTTCTCCATCTGTCAAGGAATTTTCCCCAAGCCTGCAATCTGAGAAATTTGGAGCTCCATTCTCAGCAAAAGGAAGGTTTCTCTGGGATCAGGACCTCCTTGAGTATTAATTAAAGGATTCTACATCTCTCCATCCTAGAAGATTCCACCTTTTCTTTTTTGTTATAAATACATTTGAAAAATCAAAACTTTAGTAATACTAAACAGTTTGATGTGTCTTGCTTGAAAGACTGCTTACAGTTTTCAAACAGAAGAAAATATGAAGTAGGGTACCTTAATAAAAATGGGACACAACACAGATTTAAGCTGGGGATTGTGATCAGAATTGGCTTCATAATTATTGTCACTTGCCTACAAAGCTTGTACCTCTTGAGAACTGAAAATTAAAAGAACATCTGAATAATGAATAGTGTGTGAATGATGAATGGTCAGTTTTAGGACAATATCAAAATTATGCTTTTTTTTCTTTTCTTTTTCAGACATGAGTGGGTGCTCTAAATGTACAGCTGAATATTTTCCAAGCAAAACCAAGGATTTCTGTATTCCCAAGCACATCACCTTCTTGACTTATGATGGACTTTTAGGACTCAGCTTAGTCTTTTTTGCTCTCTCTCTTTCATTGATCACAGCTGTCATGTTGGGAACATTTATAATGCATCACAACACTCCAATTGTCAAAGCCAACAACCGAAGTCTTTCCTACACTCTTCTCCTCTCCCTTCTGCTCTGTTTCCTTTCTGCTTTGCTGTTCATTGGCCAGCCTGAGAAAGTGACCTGCCTTCTACGCCAACCTGCTTTTGGCACCATCTTTTCAGTGGCTATTTCTTGCATCTTGGCAAAGACCATCACTGTGGTCCTTGCGTTCATGGCTACCAGACCAGGAAGCAGGATGCGGAATTGGGTGGGGAAAAGGCTGGCCAACTCCATTGTTCTTTCCCTGTCCCTTGTGCAAGGAGGGATTTGTGCTGTGTGGCTGGCAACCTCTCCTCCATTTCCAGATGTTGACATGCACACAGTCAGTGAAGAAATTATATTGCGATGTAATGAGGGATCTGTGATTATGTTTTCTTGTGTCTTGGGATACATGGGCTTCCTGGCCATTGTCAGCTTCACTGTGGCTTTCCTTGCCCGGAAGCTACCAGATTCTTTCAATGAAGCCAAGTTCATCACCTTCAGCATGTTGATGTTTTGCAGTGTGTGGTTAACCTTTGTTCCAACCTATTTGAGCACTAAAGGAAAGTCAATGGTAGCTGTGGAGATCTTCTCTATCTTAACTTCCAGTGGTGGTTTGCTTAGTTTAATTTTTTTCCCTAAATGCTATTTAATCTGGCTGAGGCCTGAGTTAAACAATAGGAAAGGATTAGTATGGGGGAGAAGTCTAAATACATAATTGTCACTCACTTCCTCTTTCCAATACACAAAATTACATTTGCTTGCATTAAAATGTTTATGACAGTTTTCTTCTCTGTGGCTTCCCCATAAGAATCTTTGCTGTAGTTGTGATTGAATGGCTAGTCACCTAGGAAGCAGCAATAAGATGTAGGTGGGGGAAAGGATTAGACAATTTTATTGTTCTTTGCTACTGTCTTATCCATGTGGTCATTTGCCTTGAGTGGCTTGTAATGCCACACCCATATTCTCTTAGGGCTTGCACATTTAACAATTCTGTATCTTTAAGTAAAGGGGTGGCTAAATTGGCCCTCAACTCATTGAATATAGGGCACTCCATAATCATATGTTTGTTGGTTTCAATTTTATCACATGAGCATCTTCATGTTCTATTACAGTATGGTACTCTATTATATCTGCCCTCCAAAACTGCCGAGGGAAGAATGTTCATTCTTGCCAAAGTAAAAGCTCTTCTTAGTTCTGAGACTGTCAATTGATAAAAATATTTTGGCAGTTGAATTGGGAGGGAAATTCCCAAATGGAGTGTGGAACATATCCTTTGTGGCCTAATAGATGTACTTGTAGCATCCAACTTCCTTACACATTTTTTAATTTGTCTTACAATGTCTTTAGTTTCTGTATTCTTAATCATATAATTTGTTATTCCTAGGCATTTCATTTTCTTTTCCAATAGCTGATCCCATTGGCTATAATGTTTATCTGCCTGGATATGCCCAAGTAGAGTAGACCCTCCCTCAGATTTTAAAACCTTCAAATTGAAGAAAAATGCTTTAATCCAAGTTTTAGCTTCCATCAGTATTTTGCATAGTTCCACTGTCAGTGCTATGCTCAAGAAACACCTAGGAGTAGTCAATAAGCATTTTAAAAAGTCATACTGGATAGAATCCATTTTTTCAGAAGTGGCCTGAATCCAAATTTTTGCACCATACAGAAATTAGTTTAGAACCTTAGCATTTAGAACCTTAGCATTACCAAAATGTATCCTGGGGGCATGCTGAAGTGTGGTGACAAGTGTCACAATGGGCTGATGGGATTCCCATTGTGGAAAAATAGTGTGACCTGATGTTTCTCTAGTGCCAGACAATGAAGAGGAGGTTTCTTAATGTGTAGCAGGATGAAGCTGAATGGGTGAGTCTTCAACAGAAATGAAGAGTTAATGTTTACCCTGATGGGTATGACATTGGTAGGAGAAATGCAGATACTTTAGACAAACATACAAAAACAGGAATGTGAAGATTATCTGGAAGGTATTTCCTGACATACAGATGTGACATGAAAAAATACAACATACTCCATTCATGAAAGAGACACACCAGCAGCTCTTTGTCTCTGTCTGCATGTACATTTGACAGACAAAAAACTGGCCATTTGGTCAGGAGGAGACCTAAGGCAAGGGCAGAGATTTGTCCATTCTTTGCCTTATAAACTGAGCAGAGAGAAGTGGGAGGTTTGTTGTGCATGGAGGATGTTTGACAGTGCTGCTAGCCCTGTGTTTTACACTTGGCCTATGTTTTAAGCCAAAATGAGATTCTCTTGAACTCCCAGCAAAAGCCACTATTTAAGCCAAGCCTGGCTTCATAAGAGCATTGCTTGTGGAGGTTCAGAGGCTGTTTTGGGGTGCCTCTCTCTTAGGAAAGACCACCCCTAGTACAGGGCAGGGGCTGCCTGTTAGACAGGCGCCTCAGGTGAGATTCTTTGATCACAGTCCAAGATCTGTAAAAGGAAAAAAATCTTTATTTACTAAAATATACTCTCAGTTCACTAGAAAACAAGGCATCTGATACATTTATCAAAACATTAGGACAATAACGACTTCCGGCAAGACTTGCGATAATGGCGGATGCTCTCCTCCGCAACTGTGGGGAGCGCGATCCATACCCGGCGGGAAGAAGGGGCTCTGGACTGGTGCCGAGCCCCCAGAGACCCCAGTGAGGGGGCTCTGCCTGGGGTGGCACGAAGGGGATCTCTCCCTATGGTGGCGACCGAGGGATCGAGATCCCTTTTCATCACCCCCATAGGTTCCCCCGCCGTGGGAGCCATATGGCTGAAAGCACAAATCCGAGAAGCAGCAGAGAGTGCGAAGCAATGAGGCTGGAACTGATAGTTACGCATGGAGAAAACGTGAGTCTGAAGTAAGAAAAGCAGAACACAGCGGGAAGACGGCAGGAGGAGTGAAACCCACCCCCCCTCTCCGGGACTAGCGTACTTACGAGACTCTTTACGTGGCGTTACTGCAGGAATAAAAGCCCATCCGCCTTGCTAGATGGCAGCATCGCTCACTTGGAGATATAAACTTTAGAAGGACATAAGTGCTGTTTGAAAATTTGCTCCTTTCGTTCATCTTATCTATCTATAAACAAAGAGCGTAGCCTCAACAATGACGGGGAAACCGAAACCTTCCCCCAAACTAGGAAGTACAGCTCCGAGTTCAAAAGTTGATACCACGGAGATGAGTGCGGTGTTCTCCTCGTTATTGCGACCTCTAGTGAACCAAATGACAGGTCTCAACGTTAAGATGGACAAAATGCAGCTAGAACTAAAAGAGTCGAATAAATCCACAGAGAAGCTGCAGCGAGAACTTCTGGAGGTAAAAACTTCAGTAAAAAACCAAGACGCAAGACTACAAAAGGCAGAGAAGGAAAAGGCCTTCCACCACGATCAGCTTTTGAAATTACAAATGGAAAGATCGAATTTTTTCCTAAGACTTCAGAATGTGCCAGAAAACACAGGAGAAGACCTTAAAAATTTGCTAAGTGAAGCACTTGAACCAGTGACAGGCATGAAAGCAGCGGATATAAAAAGCGATATGGATATGGTTTACAGAACCTATCCAGATTATACTAAAAAGAAAAGCCTGCCTGGTGAAATTATGATAAGGTTCTCCAAAAAATCTACAAGAGACGTGGTGCTTAGGACCACAAACAAAGCAGCTCTGGAGATCCTGGGAGAAGAAGTAAAAGTGATGAAGGATATCCCATTTGAAATAAGGAAAAGAAGGAAAGCCTATGGAAAATTGACATCTTGGCTCCAGTCTGAGTCTATCATCTATCGTTGGAATACTCCAGAAGGACTATGCTTCAGCATCAAAGATAAGAAGTATAAGATTGACTCTGTACAACAAGCGAAAAAATTTCTGGAAAAAAGCAAAGAGCAGAAAACTGGGAGAGACTCAGATGGTTCACTGGCCTCGCAAGAAAGCATGTATGGATTTGATAGCTCAAAGAGTGAAGAAGAAGTGTCTGACTCGGAAAAAGGAGCTGCAGCTCCAAAAGTAGTTGAGACTGTTAAGACAAGAAGAGGACGAAAGAAGAAATAGTGACTAAACTGTTTTATTAAGCATTGCACTTATGTATTATAAATTGTTTAATTAACCGTATTTCTCTAGGTGGGCGTGCCTGCCAAATAGTTTTGATATTTTTTATAGCAGCAGTAACAAGTAATTGAAATTTATCCAAGGTTCTAAATGCTTCATAATTATATTATGTAATAAGGTAGTATTAAGCAAATATAAAGTACTCTCTTTATAAGGTATATGTAGCTTAGACTGTAGCGTTATAGTTGTAGTTATAGGGAAAAATCAATAAAAAATTTTTTTAAAAAAAAAAAACATTAGGACAATAACAAAATCATGCTTTTCCCCCCTTTTTTAGACACGAGTCAGTGCTTTAAATGCACAGATGAATATTTTCCAAACAAAAACAAGGATTTCTGTATTTCCAAGTATATCACCTTCTTGTCTTATGACAAACCTTGGGACACAGCTTAGCCTTTTTTGCTCTCTCTCTTTCATTGATCACAGTTGTGGTGCTTGGAACATTTATAAAGCATCAGAACACTCCAATTATCAAAGCCAATAATTGAATTCTCTCCTACATGCTTCTCCTTTCCCTTCTGCTCTGCTTCCTTTCTGCTTTGCTATTCATTGGTCAGCCTGAAGACATGACCTGTGTGCCATGCCAACCTGCCTTTGGCACCATCTTTTCAGTGGCTATTTCTTGCATCCTGGCAAAGACCACCACTCTGGTCCTGGCTTTCATGGCTATGAGATCAGGGAGCAGGATGCGGAATTGGGTGGGGAAAAGGCTGGCCAACTCCATTGTTCTTTCCCTGTCCCTTGTGCAAGGAGGGATTTGTGCTGTGTGGCTGGCAACCTCTCCTCCATTTCCAGATGTCGATGTGCACACAGTCATAGAAGAAGTGATACTGCAATGTAATGAGAAATCTGTGACTCTGTTTTCTTGTCTTGGGATACATGGGCTTCCTGGCCATTGTCAGCTTCACCGTGGCTTTCCTTGCCCGGAAGCTACCTGATACTTTCAAGTTTATCACCTTCAGCATGTTGGTATTTTGGTATCAAGTTTATCATTTTGGTATTCTGGTATCAAGTTTATCACCTTCAGGATGTTGGTATTTTGCAGTGTGTTGTTATCCTTCTTTCCAACTTACCGCAGCACTAAGGGAAAATTGACGGCAGCTGTGGAGATCTTCTCTATTTTATCCTCCAGTGCTGGTTAGCTTAGTTTAACGCCCCCCCCCCAAAAAAAATGCTATATAATTTGGCTAAGTCCTGAGTTAAACAATAGGAAAGGATTTGTAGGAGAAAAGTAAGAACACATAACTGTTATTTGCTTTCTCCAGTAATGCAGGGATATGTTAGCTCACATTAGAATGCTAACAAATGGAGACCCACAAGAAACTTGTGGGATGGTTATCCCATTCCTCACACCTTTGCTTTCTCCCTTCTCCCCCTACCTCTCTCACACTCTTTCTCCCTTCTGCCCCCTTCTTACTCTCTATCTCTCCTCCATGTATGTTACTTCCTCTCTCTTTCTGACCCATCATCATTCTCTTTGCTTTTCTGCCTCCCCAACTCATCACTCTTTCTCTCTCTTTCTGCCCCCCCCACTCCATCACTCTAACTTTCTGCCCCCATTACTCCCCCAGCCTCCTTCCTGCTTCCTCTCCCCCCACAGCAGCAGTGGCAGTGCTCTGGGAATCACAATGGATCTTCAGCTGCAGAGATCAATTCATCTTAGGGCTGCCAGCTCCAGGCTGAGAAATTCCTGGAGATTTGGGAGTGGAGCCTTCGGACAGTGAGGAGGCAAGCAGCCTCAGCAGGGTATAATGCCATAGACTCAACCCTCCAAAGCAGACATTTTATCCAGGGGAACTGATCTCTGTCACCTGGACAACAGTTGTAATTCTGGGTGCTCTTCAGCCCTTGTCTGGAGGCTGGCAATGGTAGTTGAAGTGAACAAAATGGCTGTTTTGGAGGGTGAAGTCTATGGCATTATACTGGTCTGTAGTCCCTCCTCAACTCCCACCCTCCCCAGGCTCCACCCCTCAAATCTCCAGGAATTCCACAACCTGGAGTTGGCAACCCTATTTCCTTCCCACCCAACAGCCAACCTACCTTTATCTGTCTTCAGCTTTCCATCTCCACCCCCTCCCCCACAGCCTCTACCTAGGAAAATTACAGTCTTTCTCCACAGTGGGGACTAAAGCAGTTTACATTATTATTTCCTCCTTGTTATCTGCACAACAACCCTATGAGTTTGGTTAGGCTGAAAGTATGTGACTGGTACAAAATCTCCCAGTCAGCTTCCACTGCAAGATGGGGATCTGAACCTGGATCTCACAGATCCCAGTCTGAAGCTCTAACTGTTACATCACACTGGCTTTCATAGGTTGGCTGCTGATGAACAGTAGCAAGCAGCTGGGCCTACCTGAGTCATGCAAATCAGGTGGTATCAAGTCACACAGAGGGTGCTGCCTAGGGATTCCAGCCTCCAGGTGGGACCTGGGGATCCCCTGGAATTACTGCTCATCTCCAGACTACAGAGATAACTTTTCATGGAGAAAATGGATGCTTTGGAGGGTAGAGTTTATGGCATTCTCCCTCACTGAGGTCCTTGTCCTCCCCAGGCTCCACCCCCAAATCTCCAGAAGTTTCCCAGCCTGGATCTGGATCCACTACCAGTGGCCGGGGGGATACTTGGCAACCCTAGACTGCTGCCAGTAAAAACCCTGGCTGTTACTGACAGAAACAGTTAGAACCTCCCCCCTCCCCCAAACATTCTCATCTCTCACAGTTGACACCTGGAGTTAGAGACCTCTGCGAAGACCATTTCAAAAGGTTTTGGGGGGAATTCAACAGTCCCTGAAGTTTTTTTTTTAAAACTTTTCAGATTTTTCTGCAGTCTGAGGAAGGCCCCTGACTACGTAGGAAAAGCTGTTGGGGGAGAGTGAGTTCTCTTTTGGCAGATATAAGTATCTACACAGCAAAAAACCTCTCGGAATTAGAATATAGACAAGCGGCAGGGACCCGCGATACTTGCAGGGAACACACTTTACCTTTTGGGGGGATTTAAATACCCTCAAAAAGTTTTTTTTTACTTTTAGGATTTTTCTGCACATGGGGGGGAGTCCCCCCATGTGCAGAAAAATCTCCCTGCCCCCCAGTGCCCCCCCATGTGGATTTAGATATCCGCATGCAGGGGGCACCTTTGGAATTAGATATATAAACGGTAGATTTCTTTTCAATGGCTGCCAATGCTCCCTCTAAGCTGTGAAAACTTGTGAGCAAAAATTCTGCTTTGTGAGCTACTGGGATTAAAGGTGTGAGCAAGCCATTTGGCGACTGCATAAATTAGTTTGCTCTGGAGACGTTCTTCCTGAGCTAAGACAAAAATGTGTGAGCTGGAGGCTAAAAAACTGTGCGCTAGGTCACACTAACTCAGCTTAGAGGGAACACTGAAAAATTCTTTGATGTAGTTGTGGTTTTACAGCTATTCAACTAGGAAGCAGAATCAAAAAGTAGTTGGGGACAGGATAATTTTATTGTTCTTTGCTACTATCTTATCCATATGGTCATTTGCCTTGTATGGCTTGTCGTTTTAACCCATGTCATTTCCTTATTAACATTTTATTTCTATTAAACAGTACAGAATTAAGTCCTAGGGAGCAAGAGTCACAGAGCACAGGAAGTGGGTAAAGTTGCTCACAAATTACTATTTGCAAGAGCCTTGCTCCCTCAGTAAACCTGGCCTGCAACAGGAGAGAGAAGGCCAGAGCTTAACTGAGGGAAGCTGTTAATTTCTCTGCAAGCCAAAGCTAGAGAAAGGATTCCAGAGCAGCAAGAACAGCAGGAAACACCCTTGAAGAGTATATGGGGAAGAAGCAGCTCTTCATTTCCTTAAGTTATCATTTGGGACTTGTACCAGGCAGCAAGGCATACACTCTGCCTCCTCTCAAGGAGCTCCAAGCGTGCCTGTCTCCCCACATGCTTCTGCCAGCCAGAACACGACCCCCTCCCTTATAGTCTTCCTTCTCCCTCTTTCTGCTGCAGGATTGCTTCACCACATCAGGACTGGTACATATCACCCCACCAACGATTTACCTGCTAATGCAAATATCGCTGTACCTTTTCAAATCTATATTTCCTAGCTCGATACTGTTGTGTGAAAGAGTGAATTTATTGTTTGTGTGTGCAGATTCCTTCAGTAAAGAAACCATTTCTTTCAATATGGTCTCTGCGACTATTTTTGAGTTATTGGATAAAAGTTGGACTCCTGTATATATATGTTATCGCCCCCTTATATATCTGTTGCTATTTTAAATTCCCCACATATTTTAATAAATAAGGCAATTTGGCTAACAAAGAGGGTAGGGAGGAAAGCTGACATAGAAGGGGTGAGAGAAGAAGGGGAGGTAAGGGAAGATTTGTAGATAAGGGGTGCATGCAGAAAGACAGAGGAGAGAACTTTGATAATCAAGGTGGGAAAGGGAAACAAAGGTGGGGGAATGCCTCCTCCCCACAAGTTCCATGTGGGGACTGCCAGCAACAAAGAATATGGTAGGCCACAACACATTATACAACATTTTGTTGCAGGTACCCTTTTGTTATGTATAATATTATATTAGTAGTTTTTTTGTTAGTTTATTTAAAGTGTATGGGATTTTTCAGCTGTTTGTAAACAATGTGTAAACTGTTCTAAACTGTTGTAAATGTTTGTAAACTGTTCCTTAAACTGTGGAAAGCTATGACAAAAATAAAAATCTATATTCCTAAAAAAATCTATTTTATAACCCTAACCCTAATGCCTACCCTAACCCTAACCCCTACTCAACCCAACCCTATTCCTAACCCAACCCCAACTCTAACCCGAATCCTAACCCCAACCCGAATCCTAACCCCAACCCTAATCCTAACCCCAACCCTAAGCCTAAACCTAACCTAACACCTATCTTAACCCTAACCTTAACCCTTACCCTAACCTTAATACCTACCCTAACTCCAACACTAACCCCAACCCTAACCCCATCCTTAACCCTAACCATTACCCTAACCTTAACTCAAACCCTAAACCTAATGAGAACCCTAACTCCAACCCTAAAACTAACCCTAACCCCAACTCCTACCCTAATCTAATCCTATCCTAATGCTAACCCCAACCCTAACCTAATCCCTAACCCCTAACCCCTGCCCTAACCCTCATTCTAACCCACACCCTCACCCCAACCTTAACCCTAACCCCTACCCTCGCCCTAACCCTAACTTTAACACCACTTCTCCACATGCAGCCAGCTGTGTGACCTTGGGTCAGTCACAGTTCTATCCAAGCAGTTCTCTCAAGAGCAGTTCTCTCACAGTTCTCTCAGCCCCACCTACCTCACAGGGTGTCTGTTGTGAGGAGGGGAAGGGAAGGAGATTGTAAGCCATTCTGAGACTCTAAGTGAGGGGCAGGGTATAAATCCTCCTCCTCCTCGTCCTCCTCCCCTGCCACTGCTCAATGGGCTCACAGGGGGGAAATGGAAGGGTGTCTCTTCAGTGACATGCCAAGATGGTGAAGTTTCCTGCTGGAAGTGACACCACTGTTAGACAATGGAATGACATCACTTCCAGGGGAAAGCTCTATGGTAGATTTTGGTGATTCCTAGGATGGAATGATCTAGAAGTGACATCATGCTGTTGCCAAATGATGCATCGAAGACTCTATCCCCAAACTCCTGCTGGTTGCCATGCCATGCTATGTGGGTTTACCTGTGATGCTAATTCCCCACTTAGAATTATATTTCTAGGTGTGCAATTACCTGATTTTGATCATGGCTTTCCCCCACATTTTCTTAATGCTCTGAAATACCCTTCAGAGTGCTATTTGCCCTATATGGTGGTCCACATGCTCTGATAAAGTACATGTAGGTTTCAGTGTCTATTGATCACTGTGGTCATTTCAAGGACTATGTCCATTTTCTATGTCAGCCAAAGACAAGGTATTTTCAGAAGTGAAAATCATATTTTTGTTCTGTGATTTAGTGTGCAGTCCTAACTTTGAATTAGTAATGACCTTTTCCTTCAATTATCAAAACACTATAATTAACTCTGCTGCCTGTCAAATCACCACCGGGGCTCCAGTCACCATCAACCAACCTTTTAGGAAGTTTGAGAAGGAAAGTATAAATGTAACCTTGCCATAAGGATCACAAATACTGAACAAACTGCTGTTCTGCTCTGTTTCTTTGCCTTCTGAGTGCTACTTGGTGGAGGTCTACTGGCAGAGTCGATGTCTGTTTAGGTTAGGATGCTGCTATCATAGCAATTTTTATAATGCCATTATGGGTCCAATATGTTGACAGAAAAAAATAATGTATTCTTGTTTATGGCATTTATGGATTTGTTGATTGTCCTGCTTCCTGCTGTTGTTTCTAAGCCTCACATTGTTCAGTGCTGGATTAGATATTTGCACCCTCCACTCCATGAGTATCACCAGTCAGGAGATGTCTTTGTTGGTGGTGTTGCTTCCCACACTTTCATTGTCTCCAGTCCAATAGACTTTACAAGAAATCCACCACCACCATTGTCTGACGAACTTTTGTAAGTAGTTAATCCTTTTCTCCTTTTTTTGTCAAGAGTTATTTGTCCTACAAGCTGATATAATTTTCTCATTTAGTTGGGATACAGAAAAAGTTAATAATATTAATTAAGTTTGAGTCCAGTGGCACCTTTAAGACCAACACAGATTTATTCGCAGTATAAGTTTTTGTGTGCAAGCAAACTTTGTCAGATAACTAATTAAGATTTCAAAGAGAAAAAAATCACCCTTTTTCCATAGTCAAGAAAAGAAGTCACCCAAACACATATTTAAATTTCCCTTTTGTATCCCAGCTTTGGTTTCATACCGAGTACCTTCCTGATTGCTGTATCTACCTCTGTCTATAACATACAGAAAATGGATTAGATCCAGCCAAATTTGCCACTCAGTCTTTCCCAATTCTTTTTCCTTGCTACCACTATGTCTCACATGTCTGTTGTCCATGCAGGCACAATGATCCTTAGCCTAAACCTCTGAGGTGGTCCAAGGGAGACCTTCCTTCCATTTTCATCAGTGGAGAAACTGGAAAAGCAGAAAACTCCAAGCACACTGTATTGTAGACCCTTTGTATAACACTATCTGAATTTAAAATTTGTTTTTAATAGTTTTGTTTTCAATGACAGTGGTAAGCTGCCTGGAGCAGGTCTCTGAATGAATTTTCTAAATAAAAGAAACTCTCCTTCCAGTGTAGTGACTAAGAACTACCAGCACATCCTGGCTTTGGAATTTGCAGTAAAAGAAATAAATGAAAACCCAAAAATCCTACCCAATATCACCATGGGCTTCCACATTTATGACAGCTGTTTCAATGCTAAGTGGACTTATCAAGACACAATACAGATCATATCCACACCAAAGAGATTTGTCCCCAATTACAAGTGTGATATCCAGAACCACCCTCTAGCTGTCATAGGGGGACTAGACCCTCAAACATCTCTTCTTGTGGCTACCATCTTGGATATCTACAAGATTCCACAGGTAGGATATGTTTTTGTTGTATTTTACTTTAAAGGGTTCACCTTATATGCAAAGAGTGCATAACAAAAGAGAACATAAACACAACTGCATGCACTTACTTCATTCTTACAGTCTTTTATTTGACATCTGGCATAGAGTTCATTTTCCCTTCAGATATGCACCCACTATGAATTTTTAAGTGAGATGCTATACACTCAGCCTCGGCATATAACCCATATAGATTTCAGTTAGATTTCAGACTGGTTCTATGTAATGTCCATTACAAATACTATTATTCTTTCTCTGCTCTTCTTATATCCTATATCTCTCTTCAGCTTATCTATGGTTCTGCGCCACTGATGAATGATAAAACCCCAGGCCTGTACTTCTACAAGACAGTCCCCAGTGAAACCCTTCAGTATATGGGGATTCTTCAGTTACTTCTCCATTTCAAGTGGACATGGATTGATGTCCTCTATGTAGATGATGACAATGGAGAAAGATTTGTGCAGTCTGTGCTTGAACTCTTTTCTCAGCATGGTGTCTGTTTTTCCTTCATTGAAAAAAGCCCCAAATCAACTGTTATGTCTGATATTCCTGACAAGATTCAGCACGGGGAGGAAATAAACCATAAACTCATGGGCAGCAAAGCCAATGTATGTGTATGCTACGGAGAATCCTATTTTGTTATATACTTGAGATGGTTGCCTGTTCTAGCACAAGAAGACAACATGCCATGGAAGGGGAAAGTGTGGATAATGACAGCCCAGATAGAGCTCAATGCATTCGTTTATCAAAAGTTTTGGGGTACAGAGCTAATCCATGGCGCTCTGTCATTCACCATTCATTCCAGTGTCCACCCTGGGTTTCAACAATTTGTTAAGCCTAGAAACCCTTCTAGAATAAAAGAAGATGGCTTTATCAGAGACTTCTGGAGGCAAGCCTTTGACTGTGAATTTCCAAATGAAGTTCTGAGTCAGGGAAAGGGGAATATTTGCACTGAGGAGGAGAAATTGGACAGTCTTTCTGGGCCGTTTTTTGAGATGAGCATGACTGGGCACAGCTATAATATTTATAATGCTGTCTATGCCATGGCACATGCTTTAAATGCCATGTCCTCATCTGGACTCAGACATGAGAAGGTGAATAGAAAAGGACTGAAACAGAACAATCCAGAATGGTGGCAGGTAAAGTTTAAATGTTCTTACTGTGAGAGCAACATCTGAGTAACACAAAGTCCCAATATTTGTGGTAAAGGGAATCTCTTTGAATCCTTTCATGATCCACTTACCATTTCATTATCCTGCCTTTAATGAAAAGCATCTGAAGTGGTCAGGGATTCACACTTTGCTTGTGCCATTTTCTGGATCTCAGTTGCCAGATTTGCAAGACAGACTGTCAAACATTCACATGAAAGAAGTTTGACTTGAATGGTAGGAGTTGCATCCAGCTGTCCTTCAGGGGGGGAAATATGACCTTGGGGATCTAATTTCCCAGGGTCTGGGTAAAGTTTCACCTCTATTGGAAGTCCAGATTTCACCAAAGACTGGTATTTCCACGGCAGCCAGCTAGTCAGGACTTCTCATACCTGGATTATTGATAACTTCAGGAAACCTCCCTCCCTCCCTAGCTCCATCCAACCTGCTCCAGTAGCCTCCCATCTCATTATTTCAGATAAAAAGCCACATCTCTTCCCTCTCTCTTGGTAAGGCACCTGGAGAAAACATCATGTTTAAATATTTTCCATATAGGTAGGCTGTACTTCTAGGTAAGTTGTTCCCCCAAATCAATTCGACCAGGGTTTTCCTTTCAGAGTAGAAGGGAAGTGTTCCATTTTTTTTAAAAAAAGGGCAGCAAACAGCTTCCTGGTAACTATTATCCAGTAAGTCTGTGGGACATAACTTCTACATTTGGTTGCACATTTTGTGGTCTGCTTATGTGTGTATGTGTGGAGAGAGAAATAAACATAAACATGTGTACTATGTTTATGACTAAAGTCTCAGAATACTGAGGGTTTCTCTGTATCTGTGTAATATATTTGTATTTTAAATAGAATGTTGAATGACTATGTACTTTTAAATGATACTTCCAGAGAAAATGAGGTTTAATGGGGAAGTGGTTAAGATGCTGAACTGCAGACCGGAAGGCCGGTAGTTCAGCAGTTCGAGACCCGAGTGCTGTGTGACGGAGTGAGCTCCCATCTGTGGCCCCAGCTCCTGCCAACCTAGCAGTTTAAAAGCAAGAAATTGCAAGTAGATAAATAGGTAGCGCTTTAGTGGGAAGGTAACAGCATTCCGTGCTCCTCAGTGTCTAGTCATGCTGGCAACATGACCACAGAGACGCCCTTGGACAGTGCTGGCTCTTTGGCTTGGAAACGGAGATGAGCACCGCCCTTAGAGTTGGATTCAACTGGCTTTCAAGCAAGGAAAACCTTTACCTATGCTAAAACAAAAGTCTGGAATTATCTTTATTTTTGAAGTACAACTGCATTCAGAATAAATGGAATGCATGCAGGGCAGTTCATGCCAGTCTGTTTGTTTACATCAGTCTGAAAGACCTGACACATGGCTGCCCTTTGCAAATTGTGGCCTTTTCCTTCCCCATCCAGCTTCATCACTTTCTGAGAGGCATCTTGTTTAACAACAGTGCTGGTGATGAGGTTTTTTTCGACCACAATGGGGAGTTGGTATCTGGATTTGATATTATAAACTGGATTCTTTCATCAAACCAGTCCTTTCAGAGAGTAAAGGTTGGGAAGATGGATTCACAAGTTCCCCCAGACCAAGCACTTACCATTGATGAGGACGCCATCATATGGGACAACTGGTTTAATCAGGTAGGATCCAGCAGTAGGGAGACTGGAAAGTCTTCCAGGATTGAATGAATATTGACTTTCAGTCATGGTGTGCAACATGAACTTCATCAGACAGTGCAGAGTATATATGAAATAACAAGTGATTTTTACTGAAAACTTCCCACAGTGTATGAACTGATGTCCCTAGTATATGAACTGATGTAACAAGTGAGCTTCTACAAAGTTCTTCTCTGGTTCCTTTACTAATATATCTCCCAGATCCGTAGAGGCAGGCATTCAAAATAGATTTTTGCCTTACAAATTTAGACACCAGTAGAAGCTAAGATTTATTTATTTATTTATTAGAACAATGTTATAGTGCCTCTCCCTGAACCTGCTCAAGGTGGCTTACAAAATAAAAAGAATAAAAACCAAAACATTAAAATATATTGATTAAAATCCAGCATAGCATAAAAAATAAACCATAAAAAAATGACCAATAATTTTCAGACTACAATAGTGTTTGTTTGTTTTTAAGCACAACCCCTTAATTGAAAGTCTGGTTGAAGAGAAACTTTTTGGCTTGGCACCTGAAAGAAAGCAACAGGGGTGCCCTTATGACCTCACTATTTTGTTGCAACTAAGTTTTGTGAAATGCATCCTGAACTTTCTGAAATCCTCAGACTGCCCATTTCATAGTCTGGGGTTTTCCACTTTAATATCCCAGGTTGGGGCAGGGATTAACCTCATTCATCTACAGGAGGGCATGGAAAGAAGGAGCTGCTGGAGAAACCAGTGTTGTCATATGGCCCTTGAATTATGAGAGCCCCAGAATGTGAAGGTCTTTAAAGGTTCAAATTAACACCTTGAAGTGAATGCATAAATCCATTGGCAACTAACATAACAATTTCATAATAGGAGTAAGAAGTCATGTGAAGACGCTAAAACTGTATACTTTGCAAACACCCAAGAAAATCAAGCATGTCTGGGCTTTAGTGGCTGCTAAAAATAAGATTTTTTTTTTAAAAAAATGGCCCACTTTTCCCAGTCTGGTGACAATTGGGTGGAAATTTATTTATTTATTTATTTAATTAATTAATTAATTAATTCAATTTCTAGGCCGCTCTCCCTGCACAGCAGGCTCAATTGCCAATATGGGAGGCTTCGCTCCTCCTGCATAGGATTCCACAAGGATTTTTGCTGGATAAAGGTCAGGTATCATATGAAGCCTATGGCAGGGATGGGGGCTGCAGTGAAAGGTGGACCAGGCAGAAAGCCAGTAGGATCCAAAATATTGTCCAAGGACAGACTCATATTCTGCCGTGCCTCCGCGGCACGGCAGAATAAGGCGGGGGGAATTGCCCTCGCCGCACGGCATTCGCACGCCGTCGGAAGGAAGCTGCCCACAGTGTTCAGACTGCGGGCGGCTTCCTATGATGGTGTGTGAATGTTGCACGGCTTCCCCTCCCGGAGGGTGGAACGCTGGAGATGGGTGGAACGCACGCCACAGCAGCCGGGGCACCACTTTTAAGTGGTGCCCGGCTGCTGCGGGAGGAGCGCGGTGCCGGACGCGATGTGTCCAGGCCGCCTCCTCAGGGCAGATGCGGCAGTCTGAATGGCCGCTCTGCCTCCGCTTCAAAAGCGGAGGCAGAGCGGGCCAGACTGCCAGTCTGTCCTCGGCCATTGTCTCAGCATTTCAAATACCAGTGTAGCACTGTGGGATAAAATCACAGAAGAATGTCTTCTGTTTCACATCAATTAATGTTAAGGATTTTGTACTCATTTCTCTGAAGATGTTAACTCTCCTTTCTCACAAATGCATTAGACACAGCCTCTTTCAGTATGTACTGAAAGTTGCTATCCTGGTTACAGAAAGAAAATGAAGGAGGGGGAGCCATTTTGTTGCTATGACTGCACTCCATGTCCAGAAGGGAAGATATCTGACTGTAATGGTAAGACCTATATGTTTATACAGGAGTAAAATGGCAGAAAGAGAGAAAGTAAAATGTCTGTCAAAGAAACACACATTTAAATATGCACCCTTCAGATGTGACTTTCTACAGGATTTTAAAAATGATCCTTTAGTTCATGACAGTTGGGACACTTATGCTATACATAGATTCTTTTGGGTAGACTACAGAAATTGAACAACAGAGATTACAGACAGGCCTGGTTGACAGTAATCATGGCTTCCAAAGACAGAAGGAAGAAATACAGTCATGAATGTTTTTTTTTTTAATGGTACAGATTTAGAATGATACAGCAATTTAGTAAAAAAAAGATTGGACTGTAGAGGAGAATGAATATTAATGAGTACTGTTAATAGAAAAATAATTTGAAAAGGAATATGCAAGCTTCTCATTGCTGCAGTAACACATCTTTGATTACTACACTATTATTTAGAACATCTGGATTTGAATTCAGAAGCACCTTAGAGGCCAAGAAGATTAGGAGAATATAAGATGAACATGGCTACCCTCTAAAAACACACTATCATTTATGGTCCTGCCTTATTTAGATGAGTGTTCACATGCTTCAAGAAGTGCCAAACATGATAATTCACTCAGAAATACAGATTTCAAGACTCATTAGGATAGGGCTCTATGTTCTGAGGTGGGGTCCCACAACATTCTAATTACAGATATTGATGAGTAACAGCTATGGTTGGTATTTATACCCTAAGGATGTGTCATGAATGTTAATTCTCAATATTAGTCTCTGCTACAGTTCTTCCTAGAACTGACTCTCCAATCTAAATGGAAAAGATTTGTCTCTGCGAGAAGTATTGTATTATTAGTAGCATTTATACATACACACTACTAATAATACAACACTTCTCACATAGAAAAATGTTCTCCATTTATATTAGAGGATCAGTATATGTATGGTATGTTAGTGATATTCAGACCCATATCTTTTTATTTTTTTCAGACATGAATGACTATTAAAAATGTGCAGATATACAATATCCAATCGAAAAACAGAATTCATGTATTCCCAAGGATATCAGCTTCTAGTCATGTGAAGAACCTTTGAGGGTCACTTTTGCCTTTTTTGTTCTTTCCTTCACTTTGATTACAACTCTGATACTAGGGACTTTTCTGAAGCACCACAACTTTCCCATGAAAAGATTCGCTAATCTGAGCAGAGAACAGTTATCTATCTAGCTCATACAGCTTCTTAAAAAGATTACTAAAATAACACTAGACCCCATTTAAATGGCTGCAAAAATCTATCACAGATGCATATAATTTTGCTGCTAAAGGAGTGATAGATCTTATATTATTTTCTAATAAAAGAGGTAATGTCTCCATATGATCTATATTTTGGAGCAAAGGAGGAATTAAAAGATTTCTAGGCTCAGAAAAGTAAATACATTCAAAGGGCATGTGATACATGGTGTCTTAAACTACCTGCACCACAGCTGCATACTCTATCAGAGTATGGCATCTTAAGATATTTCCGCTGCAAAAGTATACTTGGTAGGGCATTAAGGTGTACTAACATGAAGGCATGCCTGTATCAAGGAACAGTGAAATATGAGCAGTAATCATGAAGCTCTCCAGGTGAAAGAATACCAGAATACCAGCAAACTGAGTGGAACAAACACATCATGCTCTATAGATTGTACTCTGATAATCATACTTAAATAGACATTTCTTAGTTGTTCTCATGGCTTCATGTCTGGTAACTGGACAAAGGGAGTCCAAGGAAAGATTGAGGAGCTGTAGTCATTGCTCAGCTAGTTTATCCCAGTGGGAAACATAAGAATCCTCTCTGACTAAGCCAAGGTAGCCTTCTTGGGTGATGGAGTGTATAATTTTAACTTTAAGGAGAAAAGCCTTCAACCAAGCCCAAGCTTCAACCTTTTTTTTTTGTATTTGTGTGTGCATGCGTGCATGTATGTGTGTCTGCTTGTTAGCCTGGAAGTCATGGTGACTTCTGGCAACCCCTAGAGCAGCTGTTTTCAGAGAGGTGGATGTTTTCAGAGAGGTGGCTTGATTGCCTGCCTCTGAGTCCTGGCCCTGGTATTCCTTGGAGGCCTCCCTTCTGAGTACTTGCCAGGGTTGGCCCTGTTTAGCTTCTGAAATATGACTAAATTGGACTTGCCTAGGCTATCCAGGTCAGGGCAAGCCTGAGCTTCAAGAGACAGGCGTCCCAATTCAGCTTGGAAGGTCATCCCCACTACACAATTCAGAATTCCACAGACAGAATGTAGGAATTTAAGAAGAACTGAATCCAAGGACTCCCCTGTTTTATTAATCCAGATATCAGCCCCATATAAACTTTGCACAGCCTTCTTGGCATTAAACAGTTTGATGGTGGCTGGGATATACCAGTTGCCAGATAAATAAAAGCAGGGCTCTTTTTGTAGCAGGACCTCCTTTGCATATTAGGCCACACACCCTTAATGTAGCCAATCCTCCAAGAGCTTACAGAGCTCTTCTTATAGGGGCTACTGTAAGCTCTTGGAGGATTGGCTACATCAGGGGTATGTGGCCTAATATGCAAAGGAGTTCCTGCTACAAAAAGAACCCTGAATAAAAGAAATGACAAATAATATATGATGCTACTGCAGCCAGTCTTTTAACGTGAGCAGCTTGCACTGACCAAGCTAATCTCTGGTCAAACCAACCCCCTAAGTATTTAAAATAGGCAGCCTCCTCAATATCATTACCATGAATTTTCCACTTGTTGTGTACATGAGATTTCCCCCAAAAAACAATGATCTTGGATTTTGATAACTATCAGGTTTTCTTCCTGACAGAAAGAGATAATATATACTTCTACCAGGAAGTACTGGCTTTGAAGAGTTCTGGAGGAATTAAATCTGCACCAGGAGCTTTCCCATTCTTCGTTTGAGAAATCAGAAAACTAATTTCAGCTGGTTGAACAGGGAGCCACTCTGGTGGTTCAGCTAGGTTCCTGTTACTCTGATAAGCATAATTACTACAAGAACGAGTGAAGATATTAGCACAGTGTTCCTCCCAGGTATGTGAGGAGATAGGAGATGAAAGTGGGCTCCTTGATGTAAAGCAGAGCTAGGCAGCTTCTTTAAGTCTCTCAGGTTTCTATTATATCTGGCAACTCTGATTAGCTTTTACCAATTAATGAGGCAAGATTCTTCTTTACATGCGTATAGCTTGTCTATATGCTTTTTTCCAAAAAAAAATGAAAAGCTTGTCTGTGTTCTGTAGGTGCCTGATAGAAAACTTTTAAAAGACACTTACATTGAAGATTAAACCAGGTTTTTTTGTTAAGTATCAGGGCCTTATCTTGCTAGATCTGTATAAATACACAGGCAACAACTGGGAGTAGAGAAACAGTTATCTGTGCGCTATATTGGTAAAATATTGGGCACACTTGTGGTTTATAGTATATATGTGGCATTCAAACCACACCCCTTTCTTTTCAGACATGAATGACTGTAAAAAGTGTACAGATGAACACTATCCAAATGCAAATCACAGTGTATGCATTCCCAAGGATATCAGCTTCTTGTCCTATGAAGAACCTTTGGGCATCATTTTAGCCATTTTTGCATTTTTCTTTGGTTTGATTACAGCTCTGATACTAGGAATTTTTCTGAAGCACCACAACACGCCTATAGTGAAAGCCAATAATCGGAGCCTCACCTATACTCTCCTCATCTCTCTCTTGTTCTGCTTTCTCTGTGCATTGTTGTTCATTGGCCCACCCAAGAAGGTGATGTGTCTCCGACAAACCGCTTTTGGCATGATCTTCTCAGTGGCAGTTTCTTGTGTACTGGCAAAGACACTTACTGTGATTTTGGCTTTTATAGCCACCAAACCAGGGAGAAAATTGAGAAAGTGGATGGGGAACAGATTGGCCCACTCCTTAGTTCTTTTCTGCGCTCTTATTCAAGCAAGCATCTGTGCTGTGTGGCTGGCAAACTCTCCCCCATTCCCAGATGTTGACATGCATGCAACAGCTAAAGAAATTATACTGGAATGTAATGAGGGGTCTATTGTTATGTTTTATTGTGTCTTGGGCTACATGGGTTTCTTGGCGGTAATCAGTTTCACTGTGGCTTTTCTTGCCAGGAAGTTACCTGACAGTTTCAATGAAGCCAAGTTTATCACATTCAGCATGTTAGTCTTTTGCAGTGTTTGGATATCCTTCATTCCAACCTACCTAAGTACCAAGGGGAAATATATGGTAGCTGTGGAGATCTTCTCTATCTTAGCCTCCAGTACTGGGCTGCTGGGTTGCATATTTTTCCCTAAATGTTTCATTATTGTGTTGAGGCCTGAACTGAACAATAGGAAACATCTAATGAGCAGAAAGGTTTGAACAATTTTAGATGCTTTTCCTTTGCTGTACTGTACAATCTAGAGTTTGCATGTGTAGGCAGGTTTGCCGAGAAGAGGGACTTGGGTGGGTGGGTGGACAAAATTCCCGGGGCCCAATTCAGCTGGAGGGGCTCTGAAGCCAGCATCATGCTACATTCAGAATACACAGGGGTCCATGGAGTGGGAGTGCACAGGAGCACAGCTCCGAGAGTGAGGAGCCCAGGGGGTGGGCACATGTCTAAGCCCCACCCCCTCCTTGGCTTCCCCAAGCAGTGCAGAGGTGCAGTGCCTCGGGGAAAGCCCGGCTAGGGTCTTTATTGTTTTTAATGTTTTGTTTTAATATTGATAATTTTTTCATTGTTCCTTTTATGACTGTGTGCTGCTTTTCCAGAGACTTGCTCAAGGTGGCATATAAATTTTCTAAGTATACCATTTTTTATCTGGGCACATGGCACATAAGTACTGGAGAAATTTCACCAACCCTTCAGCAGCTTCCACCCCATCAGTTTGGTGTAGTGGTCAGGAGTTGGACTCTAATCTGGGAGAGCCGGGTTTGATTCCCCACTCCTCCACATGCAGCTGCTGGTGTGACCTTGGGCCAGTCACAAGTTCTCTCAGAGCTGTTCTCTCATGAGCAGTTCTCAAAAAACCTCTCTCAGCCCCACCCACCTCACAGGGGGTCTTGTTGTGGGGAGGGGAAGGGAAAGGGATGGGTGGTGCACATGTCCTGGGTATCTCAAGTCTACTTGGAACCTGGTGGTTTCAAGGGAGCAGGAAGAGAATGAGGGTGTGTTCTTTACACTTATTTTTATTGCACAAAGTAGTGGATGGGGAAGGGAATGGAGGAAGAGCAGGTCAGTTTCACTCACCTGTGGAGTGGAGCCTGAGGGGTGGGTGTTGCCTTCTGACACACTTCCGGTATGTTAGGGGGTGTGGCATATGCAAATGAGTTATGCAAATGAGTTATGCTAATGAGCTCCTGCACCTCTTTTTCTACGAAATGACCCCTGAGAATACATATCACTTTATTCTACTTCTAATGCAGTTCTGCACTGCAGCCATGATGGGTGGCAAACACTTGTATATCCTGCTAAATAGCACTGCTCATGGCTGGTACAATCATTGTCAGAATGCAGACTCCTAACAACGTTGTTGTTTTCAGTAGTCTGTTTCCCTCTTCCTTGCATTCCATCCAGTTCTATAGCTTTGTCTGCTCAGCCAGATCTTGAAAAGTAGCCCTGTCATTTTTTGTATAAAATAAAAAAACCTTTTTATTTTTTCTTAATTTATTTTCCTCTTTTCCACAATTTTCTCATCTTTCTTGCTCTCTTCCTTTCACAATCTGCCTTCATTTATCTCTCTCCTCCTTCTAATTTTCCTCTCAGACATTTATTTGTCATTCTTGGTCCCAGCTCCCTCTCATCCATGGTTGACAACTTAGAATTTACCTTATAGTAGTATAGCAGCAAACCCTTGTTAAAGTTATGAACAGAAAGGAAGGTTAGTACTTCCCCATGATCTAGTATAAAGATGCTTTCCCCCCACCTTTACAAGCATGGTAATTGAATGTTATTTTGTTTTAGTGGATACACATGTGGAATAGAAGTTCCAACTGTTTCTCTCCCCTTTAAATAGATTGAACTATATCTTGAAAACTGTTTAGCTAGTGAGCTGTTGTTATTACTGTATTTGTGGAACATCCAGTATCCAATGCTCCCTCTAAGCTGTGGAGTCTTGTGAGCAAAAATTCTACTTTGTGAGCTACTGGCTTTAAAGTTGTGAGTGAGCCATTTGGCTACTGCATAAAATTAGCTTGCTCTGGAGCCATCCTTCCTGAGCTGAGACAAAAAGGTGTGTCAGCTTAGAGGGAACACTGCCAGTATCCCTTTGTAAATGCTACTTTGCTCCTGTAGACTTTAGGCTTCAAGTCATATGACAAATGACACAGTCTTTTAAGAAAATATGCCAGCAAAATCAATCCCAGTAATCCTAATCCACCAGCACCAGTACACAATAAAATTTCCCCTGCTTTTGAGCTAGCTAGGTACAAAGGTGAACTTAAATAAACTTTCTTCTTCACCAATGGAGAAGGGGTTTCTCAAAGTAAGACAGTACACACAGAGAGCGTATGGTCTCTAAGATCCATCTCATGGTGCACATGTGTCTAAACCATACATTTCATGATAACATGCAGGGTTGACCAACTGGCCTAAGGAAAAATGCTGGGTGTCTTTGATATAGGCTTAATAGGGTGTCATATACCAGCTGATGTTGTTTATTTCCATGCCGTGAAAAGCTTCAGTAGTTCATTCCCAAATATTAAGCCTCTATTTAAGGGACAGGACATTTGTCTCCAGGCCAGCAGGTAACTGTATGCACCATGAAGTTTCTCATGCTCTGGCAAGCAGAAGGAAACTTGAGAGAATTTAGAAAGCCCTGGAGGTCAGGACTGGCATGCAGCATTAGCTCCTCTACTTCTTAGATGGGAGTAAGATAGGCTGTGCAAGAGAGCTGTTGGGTTGGGGGTAGCAGCAAGGTGGTGGCAGTCTTAGGCAGCACCAGGATTTGAACTCCCATTATCAGCATATGATTCTGAATGTTTCTGCAAGCTTACTCAAATACAGCCCACCGGCTATGTTTGTTTCGTCTTCTAACACTCCCACTTTCTGTGGTCCCATGCATGCAACTAAAAGGAGCTTAATCAGAGCCAGCCGTCTGCAAATGGCTCAAAACATATTTATTTAAGAAGGCTTTTGAAGTTAACACAGTATACACTATGTTCTCAGCTTGGGATTTGCTTGTTCTTCTCTCTGCTTGGTTCAGCTCTACAAGCTTGTGCTGAAGAAATATGCTTGGAGAAATGGGCCTGAATTAAAAAAAACAAAAAACATCCTGTCCCTTTAACAGAGTTTGATTTTTTGTAAAATGAAGTTTTTAATGATATGGAGGTAATAATATCACCTGGTAAATAACATTCCATTAAGCCATTATTAAAGGAACAGGACAAATTTTCCCTTTCGGGAAGTTGGCAACACCGTAAAGGAACCATCTCCCATGGCAAAGGGGATGACAATGTGTAGCTTTCTTCTTAGATGGGCCTTAAGTATCAGGAAATGGTTTTTGTTCACAGCTGGAAGAGGGAAGCTCCTCATCCATCCAGATGGAAGGGGTAGATGGGTATCTGTATTGAAATGAAGCACACAGGGAGGAGAGAGAAAACTGGGGCAATTCCTAGAGCATTTTGGACATGGTGCCTACAAGAGACATCATTATGTCTGTGATGTCATCCCTTCCCTGTTCTTTCCAATGGCAAGAGTAGGGGAGAGTCAGTGATGGCTGTAAGCCTATCTGGGGGACATTAGCTTCAAAATCAAGCTTTGGGGAGGATGTATTGGTTATGGCAATGGGAAAGGGAGAGGGTGACACTACCCGAACTGAAAACAGCCTTTTGGGAAAACAAAGACAAGCAAAATATGGACCCTTGTCTTTTTTTTCTCTGCCTTCTTTACCTACTCTGCCCTCAATGTCTCTCATGCTCTTTATGTGCCCAGGGCTATGAACCATTTCCTGCCAACAGCAGCACCCATTGGTCTCTTTCAGGAAGTAGCTCCCTTTACATTGATCCTACTCTCTCAGCTGATTGTATCTTTTCTTACTTATATCCTCTCCACAAGAATTCTGGTGCCACGACAAATTATGACTCTAAAGAGTCATGCAATTTTTGGCTACTCGGACTCAGTGTAGGCACATCTCTCCCCCTCATTGATGTGAAGAATGTATCATGACAGCAACGATAGTCTGTTGCCAGTTTCTTTGTGTCCAACTCTTAGCTCTGATATGGACAAAACAGGAAAGCTGCTAAGACAATGCTTCCAATGGGCCTGGAGACAGTGAGAAGGCATAAGGCACATAAGAAAAAGATTTTTTTTTCCCCACAACAGGGGGGAAAACTTCTCAAGCAGATTGGTACTATGAATCAAGATGTTTGTGGCCTCTGGCAGGAGACTGGGGATTTAAATCACTAGTGTTAATTTTCCTGTTGAAAGTTACTGCTCCCCAACTAAAAGGGGAAACAATAACAAAGTGTAAAAAAAAATATTCATTAAACCGATTCCCCTATAATTATCAAAAGGACAATAACACTGTGCCGTTGCTGTATCTCCTGTGGAGTGCTACTGGACAACAATTAAGCTAAAAACCTGTATAAATATATCCCCATGATATCAGAAGTATGGAGAAGAACTAGGGACAGTCAGGTTTTTGCTCCTGTGCCTTTTATACTCTAGGGTCAGGTCAGAACTGGCTACTGTCTTTCTGGACCAATGCCAAGTAAACCTAGCAATAGATTGAAACTAAATGAACAGAAATGAGTGTGAGTGTGTGTTTCATCTGGGAATGGATGCTCAGATCATAGTGCTCCAGATGCAGATAAGGGATTCTATGTTCAGAGGGAATATTTTTCACTTAGGATGTGGGGACTTGTGTTGCAGGCTTCCACTCTGTGTTGGGCTCATGCTGGTAAATATAGTCTCTCGGATCCCCAGCCTACACTTCACAAATATTATCAGTCAGGAGATCTCATCATTGGAAGCATTGTTTCACATACCATCTTCCATGCGAGTCTGAAGACCTTCAGTGAACAGCCTTCTTGGTCATTATCAGATTTCATGTAAGAATTATGCTTGCTTTCATTACATGTACTGTAGTTGGCCACAACCCAACAAATCACATCTCTGAGCCTTCTAGGACTCATTTTTCTTGTCCTCCTGTAAAGCATAACATCCTCTTGCCTATTTCATTCCCTTATTATCACAGTATCTTCTGAAAGTGCTTCTTGAAGTATCATCCTAGGAGCATGCTTTTCTGTGTTGTGGCTTCAGATGTGTAAGTTTTCTGAATTCTTCTGTCCCAGCGCTTCCCTTCCCTTCCAATACTCCTAGTTTTAGTTTGCGATCCTGCAGACAGGAACTTGTTCTTATTTACATTAATAGATGTTGCTGGCACCGGCATTGTGGTTTGCATTTTAATTGCTGTCAGCCACTATGGAAAGGATAAAGGTTGAGTCCAGTGGCATCTTTAAGACCAACAGACTTAAAAGTTGTTCTGCTGCTTTAGACCAACACAATTACCCACCTGAATCTATCTTTATGGGCATACCCAAGAAAGAAGTTTATTAGCACAATCTTAGATAAATTGGGCCCATTGCTCCACATTTGGGAAACATATAACTTTACTTGCAGAAGTGGAGCCAGAGTATTCATACAAGGTTGCACTTTTTGCCCTAGCGGCAAAGAAAATTCGAATCAAGTTGACTGAATCTTTGCCTGCTAAATAGCCCGGGCTATAAGGCCCTTACTCCAAACTCTACATTCATTCTGTAGTTCTAGTTTTTTTATCTCATATTATTTTAAGAATGTAGCCAGTTTTATGCTTGACACACAATTTATATTTTTAATCCCTATGTTTTAATGCAGATTTTATTGTATTTTATAACTTCTATTATATTATACTGTATTTGTAATGACCATTGGCCATATGCAATAAATTGAAATTGGATATCTTTATAGGAAGGATGTTTGTCTGAAAAGTGGGATAAAATATATAAGAAAAAGGAACAAAAATTGATATGGATATTGAAATATCACCTACTTTTCTTTCACCAGCATCCCTCCTTATTTACCATGCTGTACTTTGTTGGTTTTGTTCCTGTTCAATCCAATTGATAATAAGAATTGTCCCATAAAGGCCAATTTATAAATTTTATGAATAAAATTGAATATGCAATGGAATAGTGATTTTACGAAGTGCATAATAGTTTATAACACAAAATGCAAATATCATTTTAGGGTAGAAACTAACAACTACCAACACATTCTGGCCTTAGTGTTTGCTATACAGGAAATCAATGAAAATTCCCAGATGTTACCCAATGTCACCCTAGGATTCCATGTCTATGATAGCTATTTGAAAGCAATTTGGACCTATTATGCCACAATGCAACTTCTTTCCACAAGGAACAAATTTGTCCCTAACTTCAAGTGTGACATCCAGGACAATCTCATTGCAGTCATTGGAGGACTTCACGCTAAAACCACTCAGCACATAGCAAATGTTGTGGGCATCTACAAGATTCCACAGGTAGGTTGTACGTACAGAGAATGGAAACTTTCAAATAATTTACATTTCCCCCCGCAGATATGAACTTTGTGGTTTAGAAATACTTGGGGGAACATTGAAAGCAATCAGTCAAACCTTATTTTTCGCATAAACAGAAAAACCAGATTAAGTCCAGTAGAGACAGAAAGCAGCTTCCAAAGAAACAATATAATTTAGGCAAAGAAAATGTATACAACAAAACTCCAACTTCTGGACTGGTTGGAGTTACACTGATCTGGCTGGCACAGGGCCCAAAGCTGTGAACTATGGACTAAGGGCCAAGGTACCTTCAGTTCTATCATGATCAGGCTTAAATACCTGTAACAGGAAGGGGAAAAGCAGCTTAGTTCAGACGTGTTCCCAAGATCCCATGCCCAGATAGAAGAGCCTCTGCCCTGTACAAGGCTTTTTATTATAACTCTAGAAGTATTTATATAGTATTGGGAAATGAATGAGAAATTGAGAATGAATAGTATTTACCGTATTAACAATAAATTGTATTTATTTGATTTACTAACTCTCTATGCTATTAACAATAAGTAGAATGTTAAAGCCATGCACAAGCAGTAACATTTCACATCTTTTGCAGTCTCTGGTCAAATAATTTTAAGGGGGTATAATTTCCTATTTGGAAAATACCAGATTCTTCAGAAACATTGTATTATTTATTTAATTAATTTATATCCCGCCCTCCCCACCTCTCGGCAGGCTCAGGGAGGCTACAAGCATACCATAAAATATACATATCATTAAAACATTTAAAATACACATCAAACACACCCTGTTTCAAGATGGCAACTTTATCAGAGTGGCGTCTTAGATACCCAACCAATCCAGACGGTGGGAGCCATTCAGGCTGGCAGATTCCCAATCAGGCCAGGGCTGAAGATGTCACTATTAGGAGGTCCCTACCTAAAGGCCTGGTGGAAGAGCTCCATCTTACAGGCCCTGTGGAACTGTAACAAGTCCCGCAGGGCCCTGATGTTATCTGGGAGCTCATTCCACCAGTGTGGGGCCACCACTGAAAAAGCCCTGGCCCTTGGAACTGCCAGCCAGGCCTCCCTTGGCCCTGGGAGAACCAGGTGGTTCTGGGATCCAGATCGCAGCACTCACTGGGGAACATATGAGGAGAAGTGGTCCCTCAGATAGATAGGTCCCAGGCCATATAGGGTTTTATAGGCAAGCACCAGCACCTTGAACCTTATCCGATATGCTATAGGCAGCCAGTGCAGTGCTTTTAAGGTGGGCTGAATGTGGTCCCATACCAGGAGCCCCAACAACAGCCGTGCCACTGCATTCTGCACCAGCTGCAGCTTCTGGATTTGGGACAAGGGCAGCCCCATGTAGAGAGTGTTACAGTAGTCCAATCTTGAGGTGACCAGAGCATAAATCACCATAGCCAGTTTGTTGCGTTCAAGGAAGGGAACCAACTGCTTGATCAATTGTAGATGATAAAAGGCCGATCTTGCAGCAGCTGCTACCTGGGCCTCCATTGTTAATGAGGGGTCCAAGAGCACTCCCAAACTCCTCACCTCCGACACTGGTACCAATGGTACCTCATCAAAGGCTGGGAGAGGGATCCCTAACCCTGGTCCACTTCGACTCAAGCACAGGACCTCCATCTTCATCGGATTCAATTTCAATTGGCTCTGCCTGAACCATCCAGCCACGGCTTGCAACGCCAGGTCCAGATCACCCAGACTTGAGTCTGACTGACCGCCCAACAACAGATAGAGCTGGGTATCATCAGCGTAGTGGGCTAGTAGCTGATGGTCGACTGTGCCGACAAGTCCAACAACACCACTACTGCCGTACCGCCTCAATCCAGATGCCTCCAAAGGTCATCTGTAAGGGCAACCAGCACCATCTCCATCCCATGGCCTGGTCAGAAACTGGACTGGAATGGATCTAACACAGAGGTGTCATTCAAGAAGCTCTGCAACTGGTCCTCCACCGCCTTCTTGATTAACTTACCCAAATAGGGTAAGTTAGATACCGGCCAGTAGTTAGCCAATTCAGCCGGATCTAATGATGGTTTCTTTAGGAGGGGACATACCACAGCCTCCTTCAGGGCACTAGGGAACACCCCCTTTGCAAGGAATGTATTGATTATCTCCCTAAGTGTCCCTCGCACACCTTCATGGCTCGCTTTAATTAGCCATGATGAGCATGGATCGAGTCTACAGGTGGTTGGGCGGACCAGTGAGAGCAACTTGTCAACCTCCTCCAGACAGAGTGGAACAAAATAATCCAAAATATGACCAGAAGACATGCTCGGAGCCTCAAGTTCTGCTACTGTATCAACCGTGGCAGGGAGGTCCTGGCAGAGTGACAAGATTTTATCTTCCAAAAAGTTCCCAAAAACCTCACAGCCAATATCCAATTCTCTATTGTTTAGTTTGCCCATTGGCAGAGGCATTAATGACCGAATTGTCCTAAATAATTGGGCTGGGTGGGAACTCGCAGATGCTATCTCGGCCACATAGAAAACTTTTTTCACAGCCTTGACAGCCATCTCATAGGCTTTCATACACATCCTATAAGATGCTCTTGCTGCCTCATTGGGAGCACGATGCCACCGTCTCTCTAGTTGTCTGAGCTCCCGCTTCATTTCCCTCAGCTCGCCTGTATGGGTCTGAGACCTGAATATAAGGAAGGTAAGAGTAATTATTTAGAAACCTGTGTCTGAGGTGATGGAACTGGTTGAGATCTTTTATCAAATTATTTGGGTTACACTCTAAGAATTGCTTTGAGAGCCTTATTCAGCTGCTGATCTTAAGCCTAATACACCTGAATGCCAAAACTGTGTACTTCAAATGTTCATTACCATTGTGATTTTCTTTTCTTTATTGATAGAAAATCAAGGTGCTTTATTAATGTAATTAGTGGATGAGTTCCATGCAGACAGTTATAATTTAGGCATAATTAATAACTGATCAGTGTGATATAAGAACTTTTTTGAAGGAATGAGCACTAGATATGCAAAGAAGAAAGGAGATTCCAAGTTAGGGGAAAGTATGCTATCTTTGGAGGATATTCAAAATCTTCTGCAAGCTAAATTTGATAAATTTGATAGAATATTAAAAGATTTTTTGAAGGATATACCTATGAATGTGGAGGAGGTAGAAAGGAAGATCAACCTTAAATTTCAAGATACGAAAATGTAATACAGTATAGAAGTCTAAACATTAGAAATAATCTGAATACAAATGGGAAAGTGGTAGAAGAAACATATAATAATGAACGAAGAAGAACATAAGACTGAAGAAGAATCTAGATTATTAGAAAAATAAGATGGGAATTGTAAAGAAGACATCAAGGTTGTTTCATAGAATCATAGAGTTGGAAGGAAACTCCAGGGCCATCTAGTCCAACTCCCTGCACAATGCAGGGAATTCAAAAATACTTCCCCCTCCACACCCACAGTGACTGCTGTTCCACATCCAGAAGATGACCAAAAAACCTCCAGGATTGCTTCCTGACCCTAAAGTGGCAATCAGCATTTCCCTAGGCATGTAAAAAAGGGCCACAAAAACTAAGCACTGAGGCAACCCTTCCTGCCCTGCCTCTCATGATCTGCCTAAGTTCACACAATCAGCACTGTTGTCAGATGGCCATCTAGCCTCTGTTTGAAAACCTCCAAAGAAGGAGAGCCCACCACTTCCTGAGGAAGCCTGTTCCACTGAGGAACTGCTCTGTCAGGAAGTTCTTCCTAATGTTTAGCCGAAAACTCTTCTGATTTAATTTCAACCAGTTGGTTCTGGTCCGAACCTTCTGGGGAAATAGAAAAGAACTCCACACCATCCTCTATATGATAGCCCTTCAAGTACTTGGAGATGGTTATCATATTACCTCTCAGTGGTCTCTTCTTCAGGCTAAACATACCCAGCTCCTTTAACCTTTCCTCATAGGACTTGGTCTCCAGACCCCTCACCATCTTTGTTGCCCTCCTCTGGACATGTTCCAGCTTGTCTATATCCTTCTTAAATTGTGGTGCCCCAAACTGAACACAATACTCTAGGTAAGGTCTAACCAGAGCAGAGTAAATTGGTACCATCACATCACGTGATCTGGACACTATATTTCTATTGATAGAGCCAAAAATCTCATTTGCCTTTTTAGCAGCCACATCACACTGCTGACTCATGTTCAGTATATGGTCTACTAAGACCCCTAGATCCTTTTTGCACATACTACTGCCAAGACAAGTCTTCCCCAACCTAAAATTGTGCATTTGATTTTTCCTACCTAAATGCAGAACATTTCCTTTTATCCCCACTGAAATTCATTAAATTTCTTTTAGTCCAGTTTTCCAGCCTCTCGAGATCATCCTGTATCCTGACTCTTCTTCCATATTTGCTACCCCTCCCAATTTAGTATCATCTGCAAATTTAATAAGCATTACCTCTATCACTTCATCTAAATCACTGATAAAGATGTTGAACAAAACAGGTCCCAGGACAGATCCTTGAGGCACTCCACTTGTCATGCCTCTCCAAGAAGATGAGGAACCATTCACAAACACTCTTTGGGTGAGATCTGTCAACCAGTTACAGATCCACCTAATAGTCATAGGATCCAAACCACATTTTTCCAATTTGTCAACAAGAATATTATGTGGAACCTTATCAAAAGCCTTACTAAAGTCAAGATAAACTAAGTCTACAGCATTCCCCTGATTCAGCAAGGTAGTAACTTTCTCAAAAAAGACATAAGAACGTGACTTGTTCTTGAGAAACCCATGCTGGCTCTTAGTAATCACAGCTGTCCTTTCTAAATGCTCAAGGACTGTGTGTTTGATTATTTGCTCTAAAAGTTTCCCAGGTATAGATGTCAAGCTGATGGGTCAGTAATTACCCGGACCCTCCTTTTCCCCCTTCTTGAAGATGGGGGCAATGTTTGCCCACCTCCAATCTTCTGGCACCTCACCTGTTCTCCAAGAATTCTAAAAAATAATGGACAGAGGCTCAGAAATTATATCCACAAGTTCTTTTAGTACCCTTGGATATAGCTCATCTGGCCCTGAGGACTTAGTTTCATTTAAAGAAACTAGGTGTTCACATACATCAATGTCGATCCTAGGCTGCATTCCTTCATCATGTGTTCTGTTTTTGCCATGTTGAGCACCATTTCCCTTGCAAGAGAAGACTGCAGAAAAGTAGGAATTGAGCAGTTCTGCCCTCTCTTCATCACCTGTTACAATTTAACTTTCCTGTCCCCGCAATGGGCCTACCACATCCTTGCTCTTTTTCTTACTTTGAAAATAAAAAAGAACCGTTTTTTGTTGTTTTTAGCATCTCTCACTAGCCTAAGCTCATACTGAGCTTTAGCTTTCCTAACTGTTTCTCTACAAGCACTGGTTATTTGTCTTTATTCATCCTTGGTTATAAGGCCCTCCTTCCACTTTTTGAATGAGTCTTTTTTATTTTTCAGATCTTTAGAAAGCTGTTTATGGAGCCACCTTGGCTTCTTAGGCTTCTCCCATTTTTCCTTCTTATAGGAATTGTTTGTGATTGTGCCTTCAGTATTTCACTTTTAAGAAACTCCCATCCCTCTTGAGCTCCCTTCTTCTTAAGTATTTCTGACCATGGGATTCTACCCATCATAACTTTAAGTCTATCAAAATTTGCTTCCCTGAAGTCCAACCTATATGTCTTACTATGTACAGCTTTTACCTTCTCCAAGACTGTAAATTCCAAAATTATATGGTCACTGTTACCAGGGTGCCCACTACTTTCACCTTGTCAAGCAGTTCTTCCCTGTTGGTAAGTATCAAGTCCAGGATAGCAGATCCCCTTGTTTCCCCCTCCACTTTCTGGAAAATGAAGCTGTCAGCAAGACAAGTCAGGAATTTACTGGACCTTTCACTCTTAGCAGAGTTGGACTTCCAGCAGATATCTGGGTAATTGAAATCTCCCATGACCACCATGTCCCGTCTCTTTGAGAACTTTTGTAATCTGTTCTAGGATTGTCTCATCCAAATCCTCTGCCTGGCTTGGTGCCAGTATTATTTTTTACTCCTTTTATTTTTACCCAGAGACTCTCAACCAAACTTTGGGTAATATACTTTCTCATTAAAATTTATGTATTAGGCTCTAGTTTTGGCTGCATGAAGAACATTTGCAACTGAGTGGGGGATTTTCTAAAATACTTTTTGTTTCACGATGACATTGATTTTATATATTTCTGACATGCCTGTACATGCCTGTACATGCCTGAGAGCCAGTTTGGTGTAGTGGTTAAGTGCGCGGACTCTAATCTGGGAGAACCGGGTTTGATTCCCCACTCCTCCACTTGCACCTGGCTGGATGACCTTGGGCAAACCATAGCTCTGTACCAGCTGTTCTCTCAAGGACAGCTTGGGAAAGAGTTCTCTCAGCCCCACCTACCTCACAGGGTGTCTGTTGTGGGGAAGGGAAGGGAAAGGAGTTTGTAAGCCGCTCTGAGACTCTTAAGTGAGTGAAGGGCGGGATATAAATCCAATCTCTTCTTCTTCTACATGTTTTAAAAAGGAGGAGGAACCACTGAGCAAGCTAAAACATCACTTTTGGGGGAAGGCTAGTGAACTAATAGAAGTTCAAGAAAGATTTTATTTAATATGATTTTTTAACTGGTCTTTTTAACGAGCATACAATATCAGATACACCTAGATATACATACACAAAGATATTTTATTTGGGGGAAAAAACCAAAACTTTTTTTTCTTGGCTTCCCTCTAAATGCATCTTTAGCTCTTGTATGGATTTGCTCCAAGGATGCATGATGAAACCCAGGTCCTTTCCTTCTATGGGATGGTCCCAAATGAAGCCCTTCAGTACACAGCGATTCTCCAGTTACTTCACCATTTCAAGTGGACATGGATCGGTTTCATTGCCGATAACAGTGAGAATGGAGAAAGATTTGTGCAAAAGATGCTTCCGGTATTCTCTCAAAGTGGCATTTGTTTTGCTTCCATAGATATATATCACAGTTTAGGTTTTGATGATGATTTAAGTGGAACATTAAACTGGATGATGGCAATATGCAATAAATTGGGGAACAGCACAGCCAATGTAATAGTCTTCTATGGAGAAGCTGATTCCATGATAAATTTCAGGTGGTTGTTGCTGTCTCTGCCCACAATACAGGATGTAGTACAAAACCCCAGAGGTAAAGTGTGGATTCTGACAGCTCAAATGGACTTTACATCACTTCCGTACCAAAGAAAGTGGGATATTCAAGTCATTCATGGTGCACTATCTCTTGCAGTTCACTCCAGTAAGCTACCCAGATTCCAACAGTTTCTTCACAGCAGAAACCATTTAAGCACAAAAGAAGATGGTTTTATCAAGGCCTTCTGGGCACAAGCATTCAGCTGTGTGTTTCCAGTTTCTGCTTCAGACGAGATGGGTGAGGATCTCTGTTCTGAAGAGAAGATCCTAGATAATCTCCCTGGGCCTGTGTTTGAAATGCACATGACTGGCCACAGCTACAGTGTCTACAATGCTGTCTATGTTGTCGCTCATGCATTACAAGCCATGTATGTATCCAAATCCAAACGCAGAACACTGGGAGAGAGATGGAAACTTCAGAATCACCAACCATGGAAGGTAATAGCTTGAATAATTCAGTGTGTGTGTGTATCCATGGTGTGTGCAGTGAAGGATGCATGGACAGTTATTTCCACACCAGTTTGGGCTGGTTCCTTTGCCAATGCAAGTTATACAAGAAATAGCTCTGGGGAAAACAAATCAGTTTTGTGGATTAAAGGACAAACTCCACAGTTCTTAGAAAACTATTTTTCCTGGCTTCTCAGCATTCATAAGAACATAAGAGAAGCCAATGTTGGATCAGGCCAATAGCCCATCCAGTCCAACACTCTGTCACACAGTGGCCAAAAATACCAGGTGCCATCAGGAGGTCCACCAGTGGGGCCAGGACACTAAAAGCCCTCCCACTGCACCCCCAAGCACTAGGAATACAGTGCATCACTTGCCCCAGACTGAGAGTTCCTATTTACACCTTTTGGCTAATAGCCACTGGTGGACCTCTGCTCCATATGTTTATCTAATTCCGTCTTGAAGCCATCCATGCTTGTAGCTGCCACCACCTCCTGTGGCAGTGAATTCCATGTGTTAATCACTCTTTGGGTGAAGAAGTACTTCCTTTTATCTGTTCTAACCTGACTGCTCAGCAATCTCATGGAGTGTCCATGAGTTCTTGTATTGTGAGTTCTTTCTCTATCTGCTTTATCCCATGCATAATCTTATAAACCTTGATCATGTCACTCCTCAGCTTTGTTTCTCCAAGCTAAAAAGCCCCAAGAATAGATTCATCTATTGCCCCTTTGCCACCCCAGCCGGAATAACGAGACAGACAACAGTTTGGAGTAAAACAAGGGCCACTTTATTAACTATTTAAACAGAACATTGCAGCAACGGGCAAAACTAAGCAAGCTCTGGAACAGGCAAGGCAGGCATCACTCCCTGACACGGCCTCCTTGCCCTTGATAAGGGCGGGACACTTAGCTCCGGTCTGAAACCAGATACTTCTGGCTCGTAACCGGCAGCCCAGCATGCTGGCACTCCCCCCCCCCCAGGAGCACCTACCCCTGCGGCTGCAAAGACCAACAGGGAGGAGCCTAGCCTGAGAGGTTCCCAGAGGCGATCCCCATTCACTACCCCAGACCGCAAGGCCCTAGGGCAGATCCTGAAGATCACCTGTTCCCAAAAGTGATATGCTGTGAGGCGCTCACCAGTTCCATTTTCTTGCTTGTACAACCTGCCAAGTGACCAGACTAATTAAGAACCCGACCACCGACTAAGCCTCTAAACCACAGAGCGCAGTGTAAGGTAGGCAAAAAACACCCCAACAAAACTTGCCAAATAAGGTAGGATGCAAAAATTCCTACCTGGCCCCAAAAGGCGACCAGCCAAAGCCTACACTGCAACCAGGGCGGGCGAGTGGGCGAGCACGCAGAGCACAGGCCAGGGCGGGAGTGGGGCGCAGGCTCATATAGAGCAAGCCCCGCCCCCCGCCTGCTCCGGGACACGCGAAGACGCGTCTGTTGCTGCCTCGCAATCCGGCGAGGTGGCAAAGCAGCCCCCGGGAGCCATGGCCTTGCCAGGCACCCGGGAGCTCAGTTTTGTGGACTTCAAACACTTTGGACAGACTACATGTCTGAGGAACCTAGCACTTGCAACTGTGCCTTAGAAGCATTCTTGGCACCAAGGAAGGGAGAACAGTAGGAGGGAAGGGTAAAGAGAATTCTTACTCTCTTTCCATGCTACTACCACTGCCATCATCAACACAGTGGCCTTATGAGTGGGTGGGTGACTTCATTGGGCGATAGGTGATGTCACTACAAAATATATGGAAAGAGAGGTAAAACTAAACAAACTGGGGGTTTTATTGTTTATTATAAACTTTTGTTTCATTTCTTGATCTAGCTCCACTACTTCCTGAGACGGATCTCTTTTAACAACAGTGCTGGAGATAAGATTTCCTTTGACCAGGATGGGGAATTAGAAGCAGGATTTGATGTTATCAACTGGGTGACGTTCCCCAATCTTTTGTTAGAGTGAATGTTGGCAAAATGGACCCCCAGACTCCTTCACTCCAAGCACTCACCATTAGTAAGGAACTCATTGTATGGCACAACTGGTTTAATCAGGTAGGATCTGGAATAAAGACCTTTTGCGATGACCTGATGAACAACGAATCACTGCAGTTTTAGTAGAGATGCTGCAGGACTAGGTTCTCATCTTGCATGTAAGGTTGAATGATGGAGGACAAAGCTCTGTGTTCTTTTTCTACCATGGGCAATAACAGTAATATTTAACCCAACCTGAATCATATAGAAATTGCTGACTGGTGTTAAGAATGTATGAATATGTGTATTTAGCTGAAATTCTTCCCCCAGGAAGGCCATTTGATTTATTTATTTGATTTATTTATTTGATTTATACTCTGCCCTCCCCATGAGCAGGCTCAGGGTGGCTTACATAATTAGTACATAAATTGCCATTAAAATCACATCGGATTTTTTAAAACAATTCAGATACAATAAAAACATAAAGTGCTAGTGATAATACATTAGTTATTTAAGATGGTCTGCTGAAAATGCTTGCAAACAGACAGTTTACCAACTCGATGGTCTTCCTGAGTCACACAGTGGTAGAGGCCACATGTTAAAACTGTGGGCTGGGCTTGTTGGTGGTAGTAGTGAGGGCGGCTCCTTAATTGAAAGCCTGGTGCAGGCCCTGTAGAATTGTAAAATATCCTACAGGGCCCTGATCTCTTCCGGGAGCTCATTCCAATAGTATGGAGCTGCCACTGAGAAGGCCCTGGCCCTGGTAGTGGCGAGGCTGGCATCCTTGGGGCCTGGAAGGGTCAGTTGATTCTGAGACCCTGACTGCAGTGCTCTCTGGGGTATATATGGGGAAAGGTGGTCCCTCAGGTATGTTGGACCCTGGCCATATAGGGCTTTAAAGGTGATTCTGCCTATTTTATTTTTGGCAAGTTTGGCAAGTATGGCAAGTTTATCATTCTTGTTACTTATTTTTATATGATATTCCTTCTTGCAACATTTTAATGTTATATGCCATTTTATTCCATTTCTATGCAACTGCAAAAGCTGTATTTTGAAGGCAGTATTTCTGCTGGATTTAATTTGTATGGCCAGGGAAATGGACAAATACACTCTTATTCCAATTACAGAGAATACGTAAGAAAAACTTGAACTTTCAAATCAAGAAATCTAGTAATATTCCTAATTAGGCTTCATTAGATGGGGTCTTCATTGCTAGAGGTTCTTAAGAACAGGAATAACAACTACTCATTGGTTAGCATGCTCTTTCATGAACTGTAAGGATTCTAAAATTTGTCTTCTAAAGATTAACATTCTCCTATTTGGTCAATTAGGCACAACCCCTTTCTTTATGTAACGATAATTGCCATCCTGGTTATAGCAAGAAAATAAAGGAAGGGGAGCCATTTTGTTGTTATGATTGCAGTCCATGTCCAGGAGGGAAGGTGTCTGAGAAAGAAGGTGAGATTTCTCATTTACATATGAAAAATATTGTCAGAAATCCAGGGAATAAGACATGCAAGATAATGCAGACATAGGCTTATTCTGCACTGGTGTTTTCCCCTGGTTTCACCACTGGGCTATCCAAGTCTTTCTGTGTTAAAATCGATTTCAGCTTCCTTCCCCCACTCCCAGTCCCCCCCCCCCATTCTGCATTGGTTTTCCTCTCTTCGGTGGTCAGCTCACTTTCAACCTTTTCTCAAGCCATGAGGTTTTTGAGCAGTGTTCTCACACACAGTACTGTGAGCATGATGTTTTATTTTCTCTCTCTTTTTCTGTGCATGCATTCCACATCCCCCTCCTTTGTTTTTAACAAGTGTCTTGGGTCTATTGATGGAAGTTTACAAATCCCATCTGGTAACAATCTCGTATATTCCTGGGTAGCCTGGGTAGTATACAAGATGGTCAGCCTTCATCTTTCTATACGTTTCTTATATGAGTGATTTTTTAGCCTCATTGAAAATTGGAGATTGTTACCAAATGGGATTTGTACACCGTGGAATTGGTATCACCTCAGTGTCTGAACTTTTGTTTACAGTATTGTCTTTATTTGGATGAAATTTATCAACGAACTGAGAACAATATTCCGGAGAACCGCGTCATGTTATTTATGCTAAATGTTGATTTATTTATATTATGTTGTGATGATTACTTTGTATATTATATCTTGACTGTATGCACTTGATTAGAATTCGTGTAGTACACAACTTTGTTTGGTTTCTCATTTTTGGCTCACTTGGAGCTGTGGTTCTTTCTTTAATTTGATCATTGTCAGGCAGATATGGTGGAGGGTTGCTGGAGGAGGGCGGCAATGCAGAAAATATTCTCCAGTATGGCCAGGAAAAAACCAGGGTAATAAAGGTAACACAGAATGGACAAACAAATATAGAAGGTGAAGCCTTTCAAGTCGATCTCAGTGAAGACTGGGAATAAACTTTCAGTGCAGAACAGCCCATAGAAGCTGTTGAGTCATATCTTCCATATGATCTTTCCTTAGTATTTGTAATTTGGGGTTGGGTCCAGTCAACTTTTCCATTGGTGAAAAATGGATAGGTCCCCTTTGACCATCCAAAAAGGGTACTCTGAGGATCATGGGGCCTACATGGACAACAACCATTTGGGATGGTGTTTGTGGTATGGGGAAGGATTAAGTAAAATTAAGCAGAAAAGATGACTGGATCTCACCCATGGAATACATATATAAAGCTGCCTTATGCCAAATCAGACCATAGCTCAGTACCATCTACCCTCAATGATAGCTCTACAAGCATAGAAAGATCTTTCCTATCACCTGTATCTAAAGTTTTTTTAACTGCAGATGACAGGGAAATCTGGGATATTCTGATTGTGAGCCATGACCTCTACCACTGAGCTACAGACTGATCTCAAAGAGAGCTATCCAGGGCTCATTTCTTAGCAGGAGCTCCTTTGCATATTAGGTCACACCCCCATAATGTAGCCAATCCTCCAAGAGCTTACAGAGCTCTTCTTACAGGTGCTACTGTAAGCTCTTGGAGGATTGGCTACATCAGAGGGGTGTCCTAATAGGCAAAGGAGCTCCTGCTATGAAATAAGCCCTGGAGCTATCTAATGTGAAACTAGTAGTTATCCCTGATGAAGCAGTTGGTTTTGAAATGCATCAAGTTACATTAAACATTTATTTTGGGGTATATTTCAATATTTGTGTACTGCAAGTCACTTATTTCTGCTGCCACAAACACCAGTTACATATTCAAAGAGCAAAATAGGGCCCCTCTGAGGATCCATTAACCCAGAGACTTGAGCAATGAACAGACAAGACGGATCTTTCAATGAACCTGAAAAATGCCTTAGGGTGGCAGAAAAATCTGAAATCTTAAAAAAAAAATACATTGGTCAGTCTAAAAAAACCAAACAATAAACCCAAAATGTTAAAAGAAGTAGCTATAGCTTAATTAAACATGTGGTCTCATTGGTTGCTGAAGCAACCACAACAGTTTGGCCAGCATTCCAGGCTTGGTTTCTTCTTGATTTCTCTCAGTAAAAGGCAGAAAGATGGGGCAGGGCCTTTTCCAGGACTGTTTTGGCCTTTGAGGGAGGATTGGTTGGGACCAGGTCTGGCAGGAACCACTGTGCAACTCACCCAGGCTTGGCTGCTTGCTACTGTTCAACAGCAGCTACCCAACAAAAGCCAGTGTGGTTAAAATTTCAGACTGGCATCTTGCATTTCCATTCTGCTGTTGAAACTTACTGGGTAACCTTGGGCCAGTTACACATTCTCAGCTTTACCTTCCTCTCAGGAATGTTGTAAGGATAAGAGAGGAGAATGATGTAAGCTGTATTTGGTCCACATTGCAGAGAAAGGTAGGATATTCACGAAGTAAATAAAATGGGGTCATTTAAAAGGTAGATTGGTGGGTGACTGTGATGGAGTGAAGGATGTAGGGAAAGGTGAGGATATAGGAGTTGCTAGGATGAGGGGAAAAGGGAAATAGTGTGAGGAGGGGATGCAGGACAAAGTGAGATGCCCCCAAGTTCTTGCAGGTTTTCCCTAGTGCAGATGGACCCAGATTAGCTGGCATCATGTAACTGGCTCAGCTTTCCTGGGGAAAGGCTGCCAGGGGACAGAAAGGAAGAAAAGCTGAAGATATGGTTGCAGATAAAGGTAGTTTGACTGCTGGATGGAAAGGAAAGAAGGAAGCAGGAAGAAGGGAGACACTATGGGGGCTTCTAGAAAAAGGAAAGAGGATGTAGAGATGGAGGGGGAAATGAGATGGTCCCCACAAGTCCTTGTGGGTCCCACACTTGTATATCTAATTCTCAACATAGCCAAATCTGTGGATATGTAAATCCAGAGACCGGAGTGATAAACAGAAAATATAGCTATTACTACAAGAAAAGTCCCACATTTTCAGAAAAAATTACAAGGGAAAAACAACAACACCACTAGGGCACCCCAACATTAGTGTTGCCAGCCTCCCAGTCTGGGTGGGGGTTCCCCTGCCAGCAGGGAACAAATGCCTTGAAAGCAAATGCCCTGAAATACGGTGCGATGACATAATCCAGAAGGGATGTCATTGCACTGCCGATGTTGCACAGTGACACTCTAGTTTTGGGGCAAAACTCTATAGTAAAATTGGGCTCAAACCATAGAGTTTTGCCCCCAAATGAGTGCATCACCACGTGACATTGGCAGTATGATGATGTCACTCTTCTTGCAGCAGAAGCTCCAGGAAAGCCCCATTGATCCCCCCCACCAGCAGAAAGGTAGGAACTAGCAACCCTACCCAACATGGTGCCTGTGGGCACCATGGCACTCACTGGCATCTTTCCTGGTACCTGCCAAGTGTTTTTAGATTGTGGGTAAGGTCAGTTGGGTCAGTTGTCCACCATCAGAGATTCTAATGGCCTTATTGGATATGTAATTTTTTTAAAAAAAATGTTGCTTTGGCAACGGCTGCCCCCACAGCCCAAAGATTTTCAGTGTATGACTGAGGGTAAGCTGGGTATATTTGAAAATAATTAGGTTGATTTGAAAGGGCCTGCTGTTAAATGGTGCGTCTGCCTGAATTGTTAATCAAGGATCCCCCATTACATAGAATAAAGACAATCAACAAGCACACCTTTTGTGCACGTTCCTATAGAACATTGTGGCATACTTTGGAAGGAAGGTGCTGTATAGATACATACTGCATGATTCAAAGGTGCTGCTAGCTTCCTCTGTGGGGCACAGAACTATAGGTGATTTCTTAAATAGCTAAGTCCTAAATTGCTTTTAATATTCATTAAAATGTTTGTACTCTGTGGTAGATACAGGCTACAATTATAAATGACAAAGGACACAGACCTACCAACAAGCACTGCAGTCATGTTCCTACCACCCCCCTTTGTAACACTTGGTACAATTCACCCCTTGACCTTATATCATTCCATTATTCATTCCCAAACCTCCTTCCCACACACTTGCTGCTGCAGTTGGGAGTGTGGAAATACACAGGCAGTTGATATCAGAAATTACAATGTACATGTATTGTGATGGGGAGACTTTATGGATTGGATGTAGCCAGCTTTTTTGCTCAGTCTTACCCAGTCCCCTTTATTGCATCCTTTGTCCTCTATGGCTTTTGTCCATGTGGGACTGTGATCCTTTGTACAGACTTTCTGGTGGTCAAAAAGGATCTTTTCTCCCATTTCCACCCACTGAATAGCTGTCCCACCATGTTGTGATATTTGGGTAGTGGTCTGTTGTTCTGTTTGGTATCTTTTTAATGGGCCACAACTGTGCCTTCACTGGTAGTCTTCATGTACAGAACACCACATTATGCAAGATCAATGATGAATGGAATTCTTGGATGACCTTTATTGTTATATCACATTTTTTCTGCAAAAGTGAACACTGTTTCATGATTGTACATCTCTATTTTCAGATACAGTGGACTGTTATTTATGTCCAGATTATCATTATCCAAACAAGGACCAGAATTTATGCATCTCCAAAGTTTTAAGCTTCTTGTCTTTTGAAGAACCACTGGGAATCTGTTTAGCCCTCACTGCTCTTTTATTTTCTTTGGTCACAGTTCTGGTATTAGTGACATTCATGAAGCACCACAACACTCCCATTGTCAAAGCCAACAACAGGAGCCTCACTTACATGCTTCTTCTCTCCCTATTGCTCTGTTTCCTCTCTGCATTGCTATTTATTGGCCAACCAGTGAAGATTACTTGTCTCCTTCGCCAATCTGCCTTTGGTATTAGTTTCTCAATGGCCATTTCTTCTGTGCTAGCAAAAACCATTGTGGTGATCTTGGCTTTCAATACTACCAAGCCAGGATCCAGGATGAGGAACTGGGTAGGAAAAAGGCTGACAAAATCCATTGTTCTTTTTTGTTCCCTTATTCAAGCAGGCATTTTTGTAGCGTGGCTGGCAACCTCTCCACCATTCCCCAATGCTGATATATATCTGATGACTGAGGAAATTGTACTGGAATGTAATGAAGGATTACCTACCATGTTTTACTGCGTTCTCGGCTATATGAGTTTCCTGGCCATTGTCAGCTTTATTGTGGCTTTCCTTGCCAGAAAATTACCTGACAGTTTCAATGAAGCCAGATTTATCACATTCAGCATGTTAGTATTCTGTACTGTCTGGTTGTCCTTTGTTCCAGCCTACCTGAGTACCAAGGGGAAATATATGGTAGCTGTGGAGATCTTTTCTATCTTAGCCTCTGGTGCTGGTCTTCTGGGATGCATCTTTGCCCCCAAATGCTACATTATTTTACTGAAAAGTGAGATGAATAAAAAGGAATGGATCATAAGGAAGGAGCAATGTAGAAGTTAAGTATACCAGTAGCTGGTTTCAACAGATTTCTGGGTCATCTTCAAGGGTAGGCTCATCACATATATCGTGTTACAATAACCTAGTCTCAAGATTACAGAATCATGGAACAGCATGGGTAGAACATGGAGGTCAAAGTGCATGATTTGCCTATATTTGCCTGATCTAATGAAAGTATCCAAATAGACTTAGGCTTGCAGAGAGTGACTGGTCCAAATTCACCCTGCAAGTTCCTCAGCAGAATGGCAATTTGCATCTAGATCTCCTGGATCCTTGTCTGGCACTTCAACCATTACAGAACAGTGGCATACCAAATGGGCATGTTGTGCAATCTGATTAGATCAGATTTTACAACTGATATTGGATCCCTGCTCCCTCAATGGATCAACTCCTGTTCCAAGAGACTTTGGAGATGCAATTTAATTTTCCAGTCTGAAACTCAGTTCTAACAGGGATGGCTCCAAAGCCCATAAACCTTTACTAAGGTCTTTGGGGGGGGGATTTAAATACAGTTTAGCCAAGTATAAATCTTGTTTTCATTACAAAGACTGAAACAGTGTGTACTTCTGGGCTCATACAGTTTTCCTCACCACCCTGTGAGCACTGGAGAGAGAAATAAATGACTACAGATAATGCAAAATCTTTGTCAAAAACAAGGCCACATAAAAATAGTAATCACTAGCTAGAACCAAAATAAATGACTGGAAAATTAGTCAAGATTTGCATTACACAAAAAGGAACTCATGAATCTGAGTTTATACATTTGCCTGAATAATCTACACCTATTAAAAATAAAGAACACCTGTCATTAACTTTCATTTGATATTACATTATGAAATAACTTCATTTAACTTAATTTCATGCATACACAATGCTTTGGCTGACCCGGTTCAGGATTTTCTTCTTTTATGTGCTTAGAGATAACAGGGGTCCCCAACCTTGATGAACCTCTAGATACCTTTGGAATTCTGAGGAAGTAGTAGTAGGCAACAAAATGGCTCCTAAGGGAGTGGGACCAATCACAAAATGGCTGCCATGAGGGCTGCATCCAATCAAAAAAAATTGGGGAGGTTTCCCTAAAATGTCAGGATGTTTGACGGCAAGGATGCTTTCATGATGGAAGCTGGTTCCCAATAGGTGCTTCCTACAGACACAAAGGTGATGCCTCCTAGGATCTTTGGAAGCAACTCCTGCTCCACTGCAGTAGACAAAAGCCAGGGTTTGTTCTTTGCTTTGAGGAAGAGATACTTTGGACAAGAAAAAGGGACTGCTTGGAACTAGATTGGCAAATGCCATGACAGCAATTGGCACTATGTTGGGGCTCAACAAATCCTTTTTTTAAGCGGTGAAAAATTGAATCATCCTTACTGATAACTTGTAGGCCTACTCTCCCAGTCCATAGCACTTTCCCCCGTCTATCTAGGAATAGAGTAAGAAGTCTATTAAGACAATGTATCTGTCCTCTTGCAATAGGCATGGAGACACTGGGAAGATATTAAGTGAATGAAAGTAAATCTTAATATCTTCCCTTCAAGAAACTACACCCAGGAAAAAGTAATCATATTCTTAAGCAGAGCAGTGTCCAAAGACTTTGATTTCTTCTCTGACTTCAGTCCAAGGACTTTAATAATACTTCTGTTCAAATTTGATAAATGCATGTCATTTAGCAATGTAGCAGGGGAAGAACAACATCTCCGGCAATTACCAATTCCTCTACAATTAATTATGTTATTTGCCAACTCCTTAGTGGAGCTCCAGCTTCCAGTAATAAAAGCAATATGAAAAACTGGGAAGGATAATATAAATATATGCCATTCAGAATGGGAGCAACCGAATAAAGACAGATGAGGTGCCATCAGTGTCAAATTTGACACCTTACATTTTATATTCCAATGCCAGGGACTAGTGCCCCAAGGCCTTATTGTTCTGTCCTCTATTAAGCCTGTTAGAAGACTCAGTGGCCATTCAGCTAAGGTATTTATAATCACAGAGACTGTACTGACAGTGTTGTAGATACAACTAAGGCAATCTTAATTTAGAGATATTGTTTTTCCTCAGGATGGGGACAGTAGTAGTACTGGTTTTACTGGTGCTTCTCCACTTGGTTTGCAGTGCTTCTCTTTCTAAATGTAGGTTCCAGTATCCCCAACTTACCTTTCACAAGTATCATCAGTCAGGACAGCTCATCTTTGGTGGCATTGCTTCCCAGATGATTTTTCACTTTGGCCCAAATACTTTCACCCAGCAGCCTCTTCCAACATTGCAAAAGGATTTCTCGTAAGGAACCAGTATTTTCCCATGTGATACACTGTATTATCTATCAAGCCAATCATATGAGCGGGCTTCAGCTCCAGTGATACATAAGGTAGCTTAAACTAGAGTTTAATGCCACACTCCCATTATTTTAGTGTGCAGTGCTTCTCAAGCAGATCAAAAGCTATCCCTGACCTTTTAAAGTCACTGCCTTTTGTACTCACTAGAGGAGAGCGGGATACAAATCCCAAAAATAAATAAATAAATAGAGTGTCCAGGGAAGAGTGGAGTAGAATCTGTGTTCTCAGAAAGTTCTGCTCAAGTACTTGCAGGCTCAGAATAATAATTTCTTAGTTCATGCTCTAAGCAACAATAATACAAGCAATAAAAAGGTTTCAGTAATGAGTCCTCTTTCCTATATATAAATTTCTTAAGGTAAAGGTTTCCCTTGCTCGAAAGCCAGTCAAATATGACTCTAGGGATGTGATGCTCATCTCCGTTTCCAAGCTGAAGAACCAGTACTGTCCAAAGATGTTTCTGTGGTCATGTGGCTGGCATGACTAGACACCGAGGCACATGGAATACTGTTACCTTCCCATGGAAGTGGTACCTATTTAACTACTTGCAATTTCTTGCTTTCAAACTGCTAGTTTGGCAGGAGCTGGGACCAGAGACGGGAGCTCACTCCATCATGCAGCACTCAGGTCTCGAACTGCTGAACTACCAACCTTCCAGTCTGTAGTTTGAGTCAGACCAGGAAAAAAAATGGAAACCTTATGAAACAAGACAGAATGCATGAAGACTTTTGTTGTGTTCCATTTCCCTTTTATGTTATTTTATGTTATTCAAATGTCATTAAGGCTGCATTTGAATGTCTTTCTATGCTCATCCCATTTGCAGCCATTTTTCAGTTTTGTTTTCAGATGCCAAATGTATAATTAGACCATTGCCTTCAATTAATGGCAGATTCCTTGTTTAGATCCTGAAAGATGATCCTGGATGAAGGTTTCTTCACATTAAATGTAATATATAAATACTAGTGTGATGGATAATGATGCAGAATATGTATGACACAATAGCAATACTTTTTTAGCAAGTGCTAGCCTATCCTTCTGACATAACCTATATGTCTCTTTGTAGGGCAATGACTCAGAACTATCAGCACATCCTAGCCTTGGTTTTTGCTAAAAAGGAAGTCAATGAAAATCCCCACATCTTACCCAATGTCACCCTTGGATTCCATATCTATGACAGCTATTCAAAAGAAATGTGGACCTATAAAGTCATGTTTCAACTTATATCCACAAAGGACAGATTTACCCCCAACTACAAGTGTGACATCCAGGACAATCTCATCACAGTCACAGGTGGACTTCGCTCTGAAACATCTTATCATATTGCAAACATTGTGAGCCTCTACAAGATCCCTCAGGTATGATATTTTTGAGGGAAGTGGATATTCATGAATAATTGTCATTTTGATTTCCAGATGTGATTTTGAGATGCAGAGATGACTGCATTTGTGAGGCAGAGATGGTTGCATTTTATGTAACCAGCAAACCCTGCATTCTGTGTGACTAGGAAAGACAAACTTATTAATTCATACCTCTGTATCTCACATTAGAGAGGACTGCCTATGACTTTAAAGCCAAATTTTAAAAAAGCTTAAGAAAATATCTGATTTGAACTATTTTATTTGCAAAAGCAGCAAAGAAACTCACAAGAACATGACTTAGCTGTGTTTGTTTGGCTTGGTTTTTGCCATGATTATGAGAGGAATTTTAATCAGTGTAGAAAGGAATAACATTTATTGCCTTAACAAATTGCATTCATGTGTCGTATTAACTGTTGATTGTACTAACCAGAAATGGTTCAAGTGGAGTATTTCAGGAAGAATTCAAGATCTGACCACTGAGTATCAGTGAAGGGGAAAAGGTGTTTTTGTGTCAAACTGGAGGACGTCAGGCGGTGGTAATAGAGGATGTGGTGGCTCAGCTACTTCACTGGGCAAGTGGCTGTGTGACCTTCTAAGTAAGAGCACAACATTCTTTCCACTTTCAACAGCACTCATTGATGGGAACTGGAATCCTCTCTGCAACCCACCTCTTGAACTATCACTGGTATTAATAAATAGAATGCTGAAGGTCTGCATAGGCAATCACATCCTCAGATGAGTATAATTGAATTGGCACTGCCCATGGTGATTTAAGTGTCCTGTATGGTCTCTGGTTAATTCATTGCTTGAGGTTTCAATTGAAATTCAGTAAAAAAAAAAATGCTCCTGCAAGTATAACAATAAAATCAAAAAGTAAAATATTAAGGGGGAAGAGCTACAGTTAAAATAACATTTTTCCCCCATGAAAGCTTTACGTTCTTGGGACTGGATCCCGCGATGCATGAGCAAAAAACAAAATGTACTTGGTGCAGTTCTATACCACAAAAAATAGAACCAGTGTTTGAAGTGACGTACAGCACTTCAATATATTATTTTAATGAAATAGCAGTCAACTATATCTAGCCAGCTTTTTTGTTCAGTCTAATAGCAGCATCCATCATTACAGTAGCTCCACCCTTATCCACTTGTTTCAGGTCCAGTAGACCCCAGATGAAAATATTGGGTGGATAGACAGGAGTGACCAAGCCACAAAACAACTGAGCGAAGGAAGCAAATTGGTCCCACCCCAGATTCTGAAAAATCCTGAATATGAATACTATATCAGTCATGGGATTTTAGAGTATCTGAAAATACCGATATTTTTCAGGTTCAACACCTGAAAAAGGCTGATTTTTTTGCACACCCCTATTCACAAAAACACTGTGTGGTAAGTCTAGCTAAAAGTTTGTGACCAGCTCAATAATCAAACATTTGTTTTAGCTTTATTTTATGAGGATCAAGAACCAAAGTGAAAAGGAGAAGCTTTTACCCATCCTGGAGATACACGTTCACTCTTTAGAGGTGGCCGAAGTTCCTATCTACTTCACCAACCTAGTGCAAATTCTGAAATTTTATTATTTATTTATTTGTTTGTTAAATTTATATCCCTAAACAGGCCCAGGGAGGGTAACCACGAAGTGCATGATTAAAAATAGGTAATATAATTAATTCTTAAGACAGCTAAAAACAGTTAAAATAACAGGTCATTATACCTCTATGTGCAAAGAGTGTGTTCTGCTGCTGAGTAACTACTACTATAATTACTACCACTACTATTATCTAGTCTAGATGTAACCAGGCATGAACCATAGTAGCCATTTTTTTCTGGCTAGGAAAGGCTGCAACTGGCTAATCAGCTGATGCTGGTAAAGGGTACTTCTGGTTATAATCCAGCAGGAGGCTTTGGTCCAAGAGAACGCCCACACTATGGACTTATTCCTTCAAGGAGAGTGCATCTCTATCCACAAAAGGTCCTGGGTCAAACCTTCCACTCACCAGTGGCTTTTCCATTTTGTCAGGATTAAGATTCTGTATATCAGCCCCCATCCACTACAAAACTGCCTCCCCATACCAAAGGTTCTATAGTCTTGGTGACAACCCAGCCAAAGGCAGCACTCATGAAAACATTTGAACATTAAAACATCATTTAAAATAATGTATAAAATAATACAATAAAACATATAAACACACTTCATGTATGTTTGACAAGCACATGAAATCATATGACAAATATGAATGAAATTAACAATTTAAATCAAAACATGACTCTCATTCCATATACACATGTCTCCGTGTGAAGTACCATTAAGTTGCAGCTGACTTATGGAGACCCTACAGATGATATATGCTCTGCTACGTGGGTTTGTTGGATATTATATTCAGTATATATACAACAGTTACTCTAAGTGTTTCCTCCTCAGAAAATGCCTGTCATCAAAGGCAAATCTTCTTTCTATATTCTCCTAAATTCTAAAAGAAAGGTTTACATTTCAATCATAGTTTATGGCCAAAATTCTTGAAAATTGAAGCCTAGAGAAAATCGATTAAGGAAACTCCTGGCTTTTCCCCATGAAGCAACTCTTGGTAGAACACCATCCCATACCTAGAAAAGTTTTAAGTTGGAAGTTGGGAAGGATAGACCTTCTTCATTATCTGATGTTTATTGTTCAGCTCAGGCCTGAGTAGTATAATGTAGCATTTTGGCAAAAAGATACAACCTAGCAGGCCAGCACCAGATGCTAAGATGGAAAAGACCTCCACAGCCACTATGTATTTTCCCTTGATACTCAGGTAGGCTGGAATAAAGGATAACCAAACAGTGCAAAAGACCAACATACTGAATGTGATAAACTTGGCTTCATTGAAACTGTCAGGCAATTTCCGGGCAAGGAAAGCAACAGAGAAGCTGGCAAAAGCAAGGCAGCCCATGTACCCCAAGACACAGTAAAATATGATAGGTGATCCCTCATTACATTCCAAGATAGTCTCTTCCATCATTGAATGCATGTCAACATCTGGAAATGGGGGAGAGGCTCCCAACCATACTGAGCAGATGCATACTTGAACAAGAGAACAGAATAGCACAATAAAGTTGGCCAGTCTTCTCCCTACCCACTTCCTTAGCCTGCTTCCAGGCTTAGTGGCCATGAAAGCTACAACCACTGTGATGGTTTTTGCTAATATACAAGAAACAGCCATTGAGAAGATGATGCCAAAGGACGTCTGGCGGAGGAGACATGTTACCGGCTCAGGTTTGCCAATGAAGAATAATGGAGAAAGGAAGCAGAGCAGGAGGGAGATAAGAAGAGTGTAGGTGAGGTTACAGTTGTTGGCTTTTACTACAGGGGTGTTGTGGTGCTTCATAAATATTCCGAGCACCAGTGCTGTAAACAAAAAAAGTGAAAAAATAACAACAAGAAAGCCAATGCCCAAAGGTTCTTCATAAGACAGGAATGTTACAATCTTGGGAGTGCAATAATTCCGGTCCTTGTTTGGCAGATAGCCAACTGAACACTGGAAACAGTCATCCATGTCTACAAAAGAAAAAAAAATGGTTTCAATCAAGTTGCTATATTGTTCTTTTCATTGTGCTCTTGCTTAAGTAGAGGGTTGAAGTAACTAATAATTTATAACAGTGCTAATCAAAATGTTTACATAAAATAAGCTACAATATTAGGTAGTGGCATTCCTGTGCATATTGCAACTGTATTGTTAGATTTAATGTCTGGATTTTAGGCCTCCAGGCCTCAGTATTTGTTCTGTATCTGGGCAGAGAGTAGGGTTGCCAGGTCCCCTCATCTATCCATTGGGCAATTGGGGGGGGCATTCCAGGGGTGGGCAGGGACGTCTCTTGGGGGATACTCTGTCTTTTTGGCAAACTGTCTGGTAAATTTGGCCCCAAACCATAGAGTTTGCCAAAAACCAGAGCATTCCCCGCACAACGTCTCCAACATGATGATGTCACTTCTGGGTGATGTCATTGTGTCAGCGACATTGTGCGGTGATGTCCCTGTTTAGATGTGGGGTTTCCCATTACTACCAGCTGGTCCATGGTAGAGAGAAGTCCCCGAACTCAGGGACTGGTAACCCTGGCAGATAGGTTAGAATGCTGAGGATGGCTGCTTGTAACAGATCTGGGCAAAGATCCCAGAGCGTTGTTGATGCCGAAGAAAGTCAGAAGACATAGAACAGCTGGGAACAGCTGAGGCAAAAGGGCCAAGAGAACTGAATGCACAAGGTTAGGGAGAGAGGGGAAAAAAAACATTGATAGACAAAACATTTTGACTTTTGAAGAGAAATTAGGCATTCTGAGTGACTGCCAAATGGAAAATCTCGCCTTCACCACTATTGTTTTTGAAAGTTTAATGATTACAGTACTCTGAAGGTTCAACAACTAAAGTAATCTGATATTAACAAATCAAGTCTGCTTGGTATTTGGGGGTGGGGGAGAGAGATGGCCTTGGTCACCCTGTTTGATTACTTTTGTTGAAAGAATAAAAGGTGGATCATGTCCCTGTTGATTCTCCTGGACCTCTCAGTGGCTTTTGCTGCTATCAGCCATGATATTCTTTTGGATGGGTTAACTGGGCTGGAAGTACTTTGGTGGTTCTGCTCTTACTTGACCAACTGATTCCAGAAGGTGGTTCTGAGAACTATTGCTAGTCTCCATGGCATTTATGCTTTGGGGTCTGTCAAGACCTAGACCTGGGTTCCCCTGAACCACTGCCCCTCTGATAGGCCAGCTATGATCAGACGTGTGGGTCCCTGAAGCTGCGTGCACACAAGAAACCAGAACTTTTCTTAAAAGGATAGGAAAAGGTTTATTATATTTTAAAAAACTGGGGAAAAAGAATACTATTAGGAAACACAGAATTCTTGATTAAATATCACAAAACAATAGAAGCTGACATTAGATGGCACACTCACAGAATTTTGGAGTCCAAAAACAGAGGTTTAAGCATTCTGCTACTGTTCAGCATAGTTCACGTCTCTGTCCGGTAAAATCACCAAGGCAGTAGTCCCCTTCCCTTGATTTCTAGCTCAAATATACTGTTTGATCATCTGGGTGCTGCAAAGCCAATCAGGGCCCACATTCACAGGAATTCTCTGGAAGATTGCTGCATCAGTGTCCCACCCCCCCAATCTTACGAACCGCATATTTTCAGGAAGAACTAATTGCCACATTCACGACTCCAGTCTTGAAAGAGATAAGAGCCAGTGGACAAAATGGATTCATTACAGAGACCTGCAAAGCTGCAGTATGTCCTCTAATATTCACATTAACCCTTGGGAGGAAACAGGGTGTTTTGCCTCACAGGGTCTCCCAGGGTTTCATGCCCCAAGCCATTTAACATCTACATGAAACCACTGAGAGGGTGGATCTGGAGTGAAGTGCCACTAATATACAACACCCCACTCTATTTCTTCTTAACACCTAGACTTGGTTTTTAATTTTTAATTTCAAACAGTGCTGAAAGCTTACATAGGAAGGATAATCCAATGAACTTTGTGTACTGATGATCTTGCAGGCAGATCATAGCCAGTCCATTTGGTTATACTGTAAAACTCTCACCTTGACCATCAGAGATCATCCCTTCTAGACATGAAATGCAATCATAACAGCAGAATGGCTCCCCTTCTCTCTTTCCCTTCCTATAACCAGGATTGCAGCTCTTACTACATACTGAAAGAGGCTGTGCCTAAAACATACAAAAAGAGTATTATACTTGTAAATAAAAATAACTTGGAATACTTAAAGTTCAGGAGAGAACATAGCATTCAATGAGTTGTTGTTATTTCCCTAAGGACTTTATTTTTACATGTATGCTGAGGCTAAGATGCTAAGATGCCTGTTCCTTAAGGCTTAACCCTATGTTGTATACACTGGATGCTGTAAAATGACCGTGTGTGTGTGTGTTATACCATAGATATTAATAGCAAAAGAGAATAAACACCAGACGGTGATGCCAACATACAAGAATAATTTATTTTTAGTTTGTTGGTCCTGATCCCACTGCTGGACCTTCTGAGGGCACCTGGTGTTTTTGGCCACTGTGTGACAGAATGTTGGACTGGATGGGCCACTGGCCTGATCCAACATTGGCTTCTCTTATGTACTTATGTTTTAACTACTTGTCCATTTATTTTATGATTTAGATATCATTGAAAACCATGGTTTTAGCAGGCTTCATTTTCTCATTTACATTTTCTCTGTTACTGTAGGGCCAGGCTGCTGTGGACATTAACAAAAGATTATATTATGCTCAATGCTGGGAGGGAAAGATAGATACATTTGGCTGTTACTCTGCTCGTAGTCTCAAGGTTATCCTTCACTCATGTTGAAAGAGAGTTCATTCAGCATTAGCATACTTCTTAAAAGGCCTGCATTCCAGTCCTACCTGGTTAAATTGGGTGTGCCATATCATGGATTCTTCGTCTATCTGGAATGCTTGGTCTGAAGGAGCTTGAAGATCAATCTTTCCAACTTTCACTCGAGCAACAGATTGGTTTGGGAATGTCACCCAGTTGATAACATCAAATCCTGTTACTAATTCCAAATTATGGTTAAAATAAATCTGGTCTCCAGCACTGTTGTTAAATGAGACATATCTCAGAAAGTGATGGAGCTTCATTGAGAAAAGGAAAGAGAACTTTGTTAAAAAAAAATTCAGTCAGAAGTTTTCCCACCAATATGTTTATTTATTCATTGTAGTTTATTCTGCCTCTTCAGGGAACCTGCCCAAGAAAGCTTATAAAACAAAATACAATAAAAACTTCTCACCCTATAAAATTTCTTTATTAAACCCCGGAATTAAAAATCCAGCCATAGCATACAACCATAAAATTGAGCAGCTTTAAAAGAATTTTCAACAGTTCTCACACAAAAAAAGGCAGATAAAAAAATGGCATTAAAAAGCAGGCAAAGGGGGTTTATAGAGATGTCAAGGCAAATGCTGTGCAGGAAATCATCCACTGCTGCTCCATTTGCCTCCTTCTTCCATAGCAACATGCTCCTTCCAACAGTTCAACAGCCTCTCACTCTCCTGTTCATCTTTCCTTCTCCCAGCACACCTCAAAGCCCACTATATCAACAAAGCTTTTTCTGAATAACTCTGGACAATTTGCCCTCTCTGAATCCCATCCTCACTAGTAGCTGGTGAAATCCTAGGGGGTGGGGTTTTTTTACTCAAAAGGCAGCTAAGAAACAATGTAAAAACTATATTAAACATAACTGAATATTTTGAAGCGCATCCAGAAAAACAAATGACTTTGATAAAGTTAACTGGAACTTTATTCTCAAACAATTACTGACTTCACAATGTGATAAAAAATTCTTCACAATGGTAAAAGCAATTTATACTAGAAAACAAGCGTGAATTCTTGTTAACGCAGAGTTAACAAGGAGTACTGAAATACAAAAAGGAACCAGACAAGATTACCCACTTTCACCACTATTATTTATATTTGTGCTTGAAATATGAATTGATAGGATTAGAAATGATACTCATATCAGGGGCCTTAAAGTTAGAGGAGAAGAATGCAAATTGCAAGCATTTGCTGATAATCTAGTTTTTATATTGGAGAATCCAATGGAATCTATTCAGCAGCTTCTAAATTCTCTACAGAAATATGGGCAAGTAGCTGGATTGAAAATTTATTTTAATAAATAAAACAAAAATGTTAACAAAAATATGACTAAAGAGAAAAATTTACAGCTTCAGCAATTTTCAGGTTTGGAAGTCAAGAACAAACTGAAATACCTCGGAATAAACATAACAAACAGATGCAGCTCCTTGATGGGAGACTATTAAATACAACTTATTCCAGAAATTAAGAAAGACCTTGAAAGATGGGGAAATTTACAAATATCCTTGATGGGCAGAATTGCAACAATAAAAATGAGAAACATTTTAAAGTAAAAATGAAATATTTAAATAAAAATGAAACATTTAATAAAAATGAGAACATTTCAATAAAAACGAAAACATTCTCCCTAGGCTGATTTGTTTTATATTTTGAATTATTCCTGTTCTTCAAAACCAGAAATACTTTGTGGAATTAGACAAACTGCTGAAACATTTAGATATTCACACGGAGGGGGCAACTTGGCTATTAGTATATGGATTATATAAAATTAAAATATATACATTGGCTGAGGACAGACTGGCAATCTAAAGCGGGGCAGGCACGCTTCGCAAATGGAGGAAAGGAGCATGTTCAGACATGCGCATCTGTCCGTTGGCTCCGTTGCGTACTTACCCGTCTCCCAGTCGCTTTCCTTCCGCTTTACCCGGACACCGGTTTTTCCCGGTGTTCAGGGGCCTTCCTCCGCATGCCTCCCGCTTCCAAACAGTGTGAACTGGAAGAAGCGGGAGGCATCCGGAGGAAGTGTGAACGCACCGGCAAAAAGTTTTGCGCATATGCGCATGCGAAAAACATCAAAGGAAAACAAAAAAAAGTGCAGCGGCACGCGCGAGCCGCGCGCACTGGCTATGCGGCAGTCTGAACTCTCCGTGGCAGTCTGAATGCTCCGTATCGCCGCTGATCTGCATTGCTCTGGCCAGTGTGAACGGCCAGCTCCGTGGGTTTTTCTCCCCGCTCCAGTTCCCTCCGCTTTGCCTCCGCTTCATATTGCCAGTCTGTCCTCAGCCATTATGTACACATATACTAAACAAATTATATGCAATTATGTATGTGTGCTGACACACATAGTGCTTGCCTATATAATAGCAAATGCAGTCGGGTCTTTGTGTGAATGCTGTTTGATAATCTTTTCAAAAACAATTTCATTTATTTTCTTTGTGTTATAGTTAAAACGGATATTATGCACTACATGTTAATTTTTTTGGATAAATTTTGTAGTCTGTAAAAATGGTTCTCTACAAGTTTTCTTCCACTTCATATACCTAAGACAATTTTTTAGAACTTTCTGTCATTTTACTGTTGCTTCAAAGACATGATGGAGTGAGGAGTGTTGAGCTATTTCATAGTATTAAAAAATGTAGCAGTGCGAGGTTCATTTCTTCACTGTGCATTCTTGTCTGAAACAGACTGGAGTATCCTTTTTACCCACAGAGGTTCAGCTCTTCCAGAGGTGGTTTATGGAAACAGATATAGTGCCAGCATTACACATCTGATGAAGCTGCTTCTGGGAGTGGTAAGGGAACACCTGTATTATAATCACTCTTAGGCTGTTGGAATTACTACATGAATTGCCATACCGATTAGAGGAGGGATCCACTACCTGCCATGGTTGCTGATGTTGAAACTTCTTTCTTTCTCCTTCAATCTTTTTTCTAATATTGGATGTGTAAGAATACATAGCATGGAGAGCATAGGCAATGGCATAGATCGCATTGTAGATGCTGTAGCTATGGCCAGTCATGCTCATTTCAAACCCAGGAAGGTCCTTCAGTGTTTCACCCCCAGTGCAGTTACCTTGATTCACATTGCTCACATCGGAATCGGGGAACACACAGCCAAATGTGTATGACCAAAAATCCCTGATGAAACCATCTTCCTCTGCACTGGCAAGGTTTCTGTTCTTAAAAAAATGTCGGAATCCTTGAAGGTCGTTGGAATGGATTCCAACAGATACTGCACCATGGAAGATTTGTACATCCCAGTGTCTTTTGTTGGCATGTATTTTTAATTCAATTTGGTCTTCTAGAATCCACACTTTACCTTTGGGTTTTTGCATACTGTGGTTAGCTTGTACAAGATATAGCAAACCTCTCAAAATTGTCCAGCAACGAACATCTCCTTTGAAGACCACTACATTGGCTGTACTTCCCATGATTTCTCCATATAGTTCTGCAAACCATATCATATTGTCTGCTCTGAAATCACGATAACCTAGATTGGAATATGCATATAAGAAGGCAAAACAGATGCCATACTGGGAAAAGACCGAATACATCTTCTGCATGAACCATTCTAAATTCACACCAACCACAGCAAAGAATCCAATCCATGTCCAATTGAAGTGGAGAAGTAATCGGACAATTCCCAGGTATTGATGCTTGTCATTTGGGATCATATTATAGAAGAATGGAACTTGGGTGTCATCCATCATTATTGGGGCAGGACCATACAAGAGCTAAAGACAGATTTTCAAAACAAATATGATGGAAGTATATTTCATGAAGGCTTATGAAAACATAAGAAATTAAAAACAACATTTCCTCCTGGAAAAAAATAGAAATAAGACAAGTTCATTGGCTCACCTGGCTATGGGCATAACAAGAGTGCACGAAATAAAATTTTAGGGGCCAGTTAATATTAGCTTAATGTACTACTTTGTGAATCTGAAATTCTATTTTTTTACATTGCTGTCAAAATTACAGTAATACTTTTAAGGCTGTGAATTGTTCAATTATTTCTCTTAGTGAACAAAAGCAGCCAAAATCTCTGCCATTAGGACTTTTATCTGTTAACTTGGGACTCAGGGCCTCTTCTACAGTGATAGATCTTATGTAAGATACTGCTGTGCCCCTTACCTAGTGGGGCCCCCTTGCCAGAGGCACCTTGAATGCATGAGTGAGAAGTTGCACAGACAAGAGTGTCAGGCAGATACTGACATTCTTCAAAGAAGCACCACCAGCACGAAGCAGCAGTGCCAGTTTATCACCGCTTGTGATAAAGTCAATAAACACTATAACTCACTTCACTTCATTCACTTTACAGACCTTAATTGGCATAACAGCACAAAACCTTTTTAGCTCAATTTCAGATAATGAGAGCAGGACTGCACCATCAGCATATAGGGGTAGTGAGACATGCTTATGTCCTATTTTGGGGCAATGGCCATCAATTCCATTCATAAAAGGGGCCAAGTCATTTAAAAAGAGGTTAAAAAATGTAGGTACTAGAATGTATCCTTGCTTAACACCAAATGTGGTTAAGATCTTGGGGGTTAGTTCACCCTCTTTAGAGCACTTTACCTTACAAGAATAGAAGGCGCTTATCAATCCCCATAGAATACCTCTGGGTATTCCACAGAATACCTCGGGGTACAGAATCAAAAGTTCCCTTTAGGTCTAAAAAGGCAGCATATATTTAGGCCCCTTCCCTTTACTATATTTGTTTATAAGATGGTTTAGGGTGACACAATGATCTAAGGTTGTCTTGCCCTGGCAGAAACCGATCTGCTCTAACCCCAGAATTTGCTGATCCAATATCCAGGTTTTATTAGCCAAATGGCTAGCATACAATTTCCTGATAGAGGATAAAAAGCTAATCAGTCTGTAGTTAGATGGAAGCTGGGGGGGTCTCCCATTTTATAAATAGGGACTATTATAGTTATAATAAACAGTATAGCGTGTGCAATATGCCAATTAAATGACACAACAAACTATTTTAAAAAGTCAACTTTTCATACAATACACTTTGAACTACTGTAAAATATTTTTAGATTAAAGGATATATATTTTAGTTTCATGGATATTAACACAGACAATGTTACAGAGGGGATTTTTGTCTTATACAAAAGCATCAGTCCACACACAAAAGATGCATGTAAATAATTTAAAAGCATCAATATTTGACACATGTAGCGTACCTGTGGAATCTTGTAGATGCTCAGAACATCAGGTATATGCTGTGAGCTTTCTGAATGACTGCCCTCAATAAATGCACTTAGATGGTCTTGGGTAGCACACTTATAGTTCGGAACAAATCTGTTCCTTGGAGAAATAAGTTGCAGAGCAGCCCGATAAGTCAGCCTTGGATGCAAATAGCTGTCATAGATATGGAATCCTAAGGTGGCATTTGGCAAGATCATGGGATTTTCATTGATCTCCTTGACAGCAAATGCCCAAGCTAGGATGTGCTGGTAGTTCTGAGGCATCACCCTACAAAAAAATGTACATTTTCCATCTGAAGTATATGCTGTAATTTGTAAGATACTGGCACTGATGTTGTGCATCTGTTTTATTACCATTATTCATTGCTACATTTTGTATTATCTACCATAAATTTCATAAATCAAATTTCACTGCTTCAGATGTGTCTGAAGTGTGGAATGATTTTACAGACTTTTATAACCAAAACCAAGGGGGGTGGAGAGGGACAGAAAAAAGAAAAGCTGTAGCAGAGAAAATGGAAGTCCAGTTGTAAATCATTCAGGTATGGTTCGCCATGTAAGGGACTGGAATAGAAAAGGTGCAATGTGAACATAAGAAGTAACTAAAATCTGCAATGCATTACAGTACTTATCTAACTATTTCTGTATGATACAACATAAGAACCACCAATGAACATGTTAAAATGCTGAAGCACCAAGGATTTCCAGAGATGATTCCAAAACGTATTGTAGAGGGAGCACAACTTCTGTTTTAAAAACTGAAAGTGAAAAATTGTCTTGTGTCTTCATCACAGCAAGGCAACTGTATGTGCCTGTATAGTTTTGTGAGTAATGGAAACTGAGGACAAGTATTGCTGTTGTGTCCCTGAATTCATAAGATAGGGCAGTCCAAATATCAAACAAAGGAGGTCCTCATTACAAATAAGTTTAGGAACCAGTATTCTGCATTACAACATTCAACCATTAGATAGGCATAATTTGTTTACTGGAGGAGCTATATCGTGCTTTTCTGCAATGACCAATTCCTAAACCATTCACATTTCATACTGAATCTACAGCACCAGATCATTATCTTACTATGTTAGAGTTAAGATTGGTTTTGGTGCTCATTATACTAATTGACATGCTATTTACCTCATTTATATCCCACCTTTCTCCCCCATGTGGACCCAAAGTGGCTTACATCATTCTCTTACCCTCCATTTTATCATCCCAATGACCCAGGGAGATAGGTGAAGCTAAGAATATGTGACTGGCCCAAGGTCACCCAGTGAGCTGCCATGGCAGAATGTTCCCATTTATTGCTTCATTGTATAATGACTGCTTCTTTACACACTAAATGTAAATTTTAAGAATTGCACCTTTGATATTCTGCATGCAAGGCAGGTGCTCTTGCCACTGTGTCACTGTCCCTTCCAGAAAGCTCTGTCCCAACACTTTCTACCTGGACCTCAACCAAGAAACTCCAGCCAAGAAACTCAAGCAAGGCACAACTGACAGACTTTTTCCAAAATAATCTCACAGTCTCTCCACACACTGCTAAAGAGACACAAACCACAAATTTACAATGCTAACAGCAGAAGGAAGAATGACAAGCTTCACCATCCCTTAGTTACCTCAGTTAAAATACCTCAGTTAAATAATGTGTCCTAATCTACCCAGAGACAAGTCCCATTTGATGTCATGGACCTTGCTCCCAGAAAAATGTTCCCAGGAATGCAGCTCTATTCTCTATTGTCTCCAGTCCAGCATTACAGCCCCTGCTAGCCTGCCAGCAATCTGAGTAAAAGAAAGACAGGAAGTCTTGGTTACAACCAAAAGCCCCACAAGACAACAGGGCTAGGGGAATCAACTAAGAATACCAGAGAAAAAAAATGTCACTGGTGGAAGCACAATCAGGAGAAGGAAAGAACTGAGATGAAGGGAGCAGGAGAAACAAACAATAGGAGGTAATGAAGCTAGCTGGGAATTTCCACCCTTTTAGGCAGCCCTAGAGCCTCATGTACTTTAAACCATTCACTGGCCAAGAAAACCAGCAGGGAAGCCCCTGCACTGCCTGCTCTTTCCCCAAACCTGATGTTGACTTCGACTGTTTTTGGAGTCTCTGCATCCTTTCTCTTCTCAGTCACTGGTTGAACTCATACTCTGCTGCCTCTGCCATGCTGTCAAAATGGGGATCCTGTGCCCAGGCAAGACCTCATCCCTTCACAGCCCAGCTCCGCAGTGAAAAAGTGTGCCAAATGATGAGAGAACAGCTTTAAGGAGCCTTCTGTTCTCAGCACTCTAATAGGCTGTACTGCCTGAGGGAGCTTTTCCTCCTCCGCCCCAATGTCTGCTGCCTCCAGTTGGGTGCAAAACGGCCTCTGCCACCATTTGGTCAGAAGTGTGCTTATTGGTGTTCTTTATTTTATCATCTTCTTGAGTTGTGATTAAACTCCTTTTAGTACAGTTTTTCACGTCTATTGTTGATGGTTTTAACAGAATGTTGTGAGTCACTAAAATCCGATCAATGCCATTACAATTTATTAAATACATTAATGCCATAAATCAAAACATCTCCACCTTTATCTCTGTTAATATAATCATCTTGCTAAATGATCTAATAAATCTAACAATATAGAGAAATAGATGACTTGTGGACACATCAGGTAGAATATATATATATATATATAATCTGGACACAAGATAATTCCTTACACAACCTCTTCAGGTAGTATCCTATGAGGTTTTTGGTTGAAGGAGTTTGAACTGGGAACAAAGAAGGTCTGAGAAGCAATGGCACCAATGATAAGGTCTCCTGGATGAAGATACTTATGAAGAATAGGGTGACTGTCCACAATTGCACATTGAAGAACATGAACATTCCCTGCCACTGGAGTCAAAAGCAGTATCACCACCACTACTAAAACGACCATTCTAAGTGCAAAATGTCCCTCAGAAAACAGTTTGCATCTATAATACTAATATAGTCTGTATTATTTGAGTAGTAATTTTTGCTGTTTAGAGTGTGCCGTCTACATTGCCAGAGGGTTAACAGTAATCCCCATTATTACGATTGCCTGACTAGAATGATCAATCTATGCTGTGACTGGCTTGAAGCCAGTAGTATAACATAGAAAGCATCAGAAATCAGCCCAGTGATCTACTGCCTGTCCCTCATTCTGAAATCAACAGGAAATATTTATATCATCCATCAGTGTCTTTGTAATCAGTTCTGTTATTGTCCACTGCTTTTCCATCGAGAGTTTATGAAGCAATAGAGTTAATGACAGAACTTAGGGTAATTACAGGGTGCTCAACTTATGGTATTGCAAAAGAACTTGTATTTTTCATTTCTAACTAAATCTTAGGTATAGCTGTGTAGCAAGAAGAAAATAAGCAGGACCAGTAATTGAACAACTTTTTCCAGAGTCAGAGTAGACATCTATTTCTTTGGTCATGCCAATGAAGTTTGCTCTCCATCATGAACTTCACCGACCCCATTTGTGCCAGAGATGATTTTCTGTTCCCCTGTACTCCCCTTTCCTCTTTTCCCCCTCTTCAATTTCTCTATGGCTACTCTATTTAAGGCACATCATAGTAGCAGGTGGCAGGCCAACTGAGTGGTCAATCATTGAGCACAATGGAAAAGCACTCCTGCTTCTGTCTTCCTTCTTTTTTCTCTCCCCTCCCCTTCCTTCTATTCTGAAACAGGTTTGCACAGCCAGCGCTATTTATGCATTTGACAGTCCAGAAGGGTGTGTGACTGGCCCAACTTCAGACAGCAACCTTCCTCCTTCTAACCACTACACCACACCTACTCTGATAGGTCAGAGAACTTGTTAAACCCCCTTTGTTTTGTCAGAAGCAGAATATTTGCCATCATCTAAATTTGAATTGACTGCCTATACTGCCTTCTCAGGAGTAAACCTGTGCTTCCATTGCAAATATCAGAGAGTTGTTTCTGAATTAATCTGTGCCAGGATGGTATGATTCTTTCTATGTTTGTCCCATTCTATGCAAGTCCCATTATCATCCTGAATCTAATTACCTATTTTAACTTCCTAGCTTTATTTTCTAATAAATTATTTCTGCCACTGATAACTAGAAGAAGAAGAGGAAAAGAAGAAGAAGAGATTGGATTTATATCCCACCCTTCACTCACTTGGAGTCTCAGAGTGGCTTACAGACTCCTTTCCCTTCCCCTCCCCACAACAGACACCCTGTGAGGTAGGTGGGGCTGAGAGAGCTCTGAGACAACTATCCTTGAGAGAACAGCTGGTACAGAGCTATGGCTTGCCCAAGGTCATCCAGCAGTTGCAAGTGGAGGAGTGGGGAATCAAACCCGGTTCTCCCAGATTAGAGTCCATGCACTTAACCACTACACCAAACTGGCTCTACACCAAACCACAGATTCCAATGCAAAAAAAAGGGGGGCAGAGGGTCTGTGGGGATTGAAAGGGCCAGGTTGTTGATAACTTTCATGTTTGGCACTGCAGCTTCTTCAGTCATCCTGAAGCTGGTGGTCAATTTTGAGGCTTCTAGCTTTATTTTTAGATGTGTTATTCCTGCAAGAGTCACCATTATCTTCCATTGTGAAGAACTTAGTGGGGCTTCAGCAGATAACCATGGCCAAGGCCTCTTGGTTTCCTTTATTTCAGACATGGCAACTTTCACTGACATCCTGAACTGTCTGTTTTAGCTCCATATACCTAGCTTTATTTTCTTTCACATGCAACTCTAACTTACAAAGCAAAAAGTAGGAGGGGTGGGGGTTTTAGTGATTACATGGTCCCAGATGGTCAATATCCCTTCATGTTTAGCACTGCAACTCTGATGACCATCCTGAAGCCCATGGCCAATTATGAGACTGCTAGCTTCATTTTCTGAGTAGTTATATATGGAGACACCCTTTTAACTATACAAGATTGACTGTATCTATAGTTTGCCTTTCTTATGGAGGGCAAAAGAAGATTACAAAGCACAAAGCCACAATGGTCCATTCAATGAGACATGATATAAGCACAATCAGTATGAGTAGACATTGAATGACTGATGTACTAAATTTTAATGAGCAAGGCATATTAGGTGTCATTCAGAATATGGATATAATGAAGACAATCTTACTACAGCAGTAGAAAACACTTAGTCAACAACAGGGTAATATGTGCCGAGCACTGTTAATATCTCTGATACACAGTGGTATAATTCACGCTCCCATTCCCTTTATATCATGCCTTCCTGAATGATTTTGTTATACTAATCCTTACTACCTTTACAGAAAAGGTCTCCTGAACAACTTCATTTTGCATAACTTTGTGGAACTGCAGGAGCATGGGAGTATACCTGACTTCATCAGGCAGGTTGTTCAACAAAATGGAGGCCGCAACAGAAGAAGCACAGGTGGATTCATAAGTAGTCAGATTTAATAAATCTCAAATAGAACTGGTACCAATTCCAGTACATTGTTAAACTGAAAGTTGTGTGAAAGGGCTTAAGTGAGAGACATTATATTCACTGTGTCCTCAGTATAAGTTGTTCCCTGTTGTTCAGCTCAGGCTTCAGAACAATAATGTAGCATTTGGGGACAAAGATGCAGCCCAACAGTCCTGCACTGGAGGCAAAAATCGAGAAGATCTCCACAGCCACCATGTATTTCACTTTAGTGCTCAGGTAGGTAGGAACAAAGGACAGCCAAACACTGCAAAAGACCAGCATGCTGAATGTGATGAACTTGGCTTCATTGAAACTGTCAGGTAGCTTTCTGGCAAGGAAAGCCACAGCAAAGCTGGCAATGGCCAGGAAGCCCGTGTAGCCCAGGACACAGTAAAACATAGTGGATGATCCCTCATTACATTCCAGTACAATTTCCCCAGTCACTGAATGGATGTCAACATCTGGAAATGGGGGAAAGGTTGTCAACCATACAGCACAAATGCCTGTTTGAATAAGGGAGCAGCAAAAAACAACGGAACTGGCCAGTCTTTTGCCCAACTGTTTCCTCATCTTGGACCCTGGCTTAGTAGCCAGGAAAGCTAGAACCACAGTGATGGTTTTTGCCAACACAGAAGAGACAGCCACTGAGAAGATAATTGCAAATGTTGTTTGCTGTAGAAGACAGGTCACCTTCTTAGGTTGGCCAATGAATAACAGTGCACAGAGGAAGCAAAGCAGAAGAGAAAGGAGAAGTGTATTGGTGAGGTTCTGGTTGTTGGCTTTCACAATAGGTGTATTGCGGTGCTTCACAAAAGTTCTTAACACCACAGCTGTGGTCAAAGAAAATAAAAGAGCAACACTAGCTAAACTGAACCCCAAAGGTTCCTGATAAGACAGAAAAGTTATAACTTTGGGAATGCATGCATTCTGTTCTTTGTTTGGGTAATGATCGCCTTCACACTCAAAACAGTCAGCCATGTCTGAAAAAGAAAAGTTGTGCTTCAGTCATACAAAGTATTGTAGTGTAAGTGAGAATGAGTGCCTTTTTTATACCAGAATAGCCCATTTAACTGTACATGTTGATGTCTCGAGGCAATACTTTGCTGTTGATGAATTCAACCTGTTGACAGGAGATTTAGATAAGCACCCCAACTAAAAAAAAAAACAAAAAACTACATGGATTTTTTTTTTTAGGGGGGGGGGGTATTCTTCGAACCTTCTAGTGTACTGCAGACTGCCTACCCAAAATGTCTCACCTTCCTACTTTCAATTTGGAAGAAACCCTGTGGCCTTACTCCATCCTTGAACCATGCCTTAGATGAAGAAAGTGACTGTATTTAGAGATGCCACTTCATGGCAGACATGTTTGATAAATATACTTTATTCAAGAGCCACTATCACCTGTGATCCAAATGTATAATATATTTGACTGTCCACTGACTACACCTGAACAGTAGCTGTCATGTTGGAGTTTCATTTCCTTGTGGTGGTGGAATTATGGACCATTGGTTGGGTCAGGGAAGGTACCACACATTCTGGTGAGCCTGAGAAATGATTTGCTTCCCAGGTAGGCTGAAGATTGGTATTTATTGCACATTAAAGAGAGAGAATATTATTGATATGGACTTACCATTTTTCATGCATTCTGGTGGTCTATGTTATGTATATTTTAATCTGACTCACATTTTGCATACAGGTTCAAGTAGTTTAGCCCTATCTAGTTCAAAAATGTTTCTGGATTCTTTCCAAAAGGCTACAGATAAGCCATTCGAATTCACAGAGTCCTATTAAAAATTTCCAGCATATTGCCCTCATGAACAAAGGAGTCACCATATTCGAAAGCATCTGAAACATTTGTACAGTCTTCAAGGGCAGCTACACTAAAACGCATAGTGGTAGTCAGTCCTTACTTATACTGCCTCCTGAATGATGGCAGCTAGGTACACAAGAAAAAATTGAAGCCATTCAGCCTTCAGATAAAGTGAGTTCCCCCAACAAATTATATAAAATAAATGTCAAGCAATATCCCAGCACTTAGTATCTCAGGGAGTATGTGGAGCTCAATCCATTTGTTAAAGTATGTCCTTCGTATTGAGGCATCACCATAACTGAGTCTAACCTCTAAATCAGTCTGAGCATTTTAAGATATAATTTTGACTAGCTGAGATTGTGTACTCAGCCTAGGAGTCAATCATGACAAACAAACCCACATTCCTAACATGTTCAAATGTACATTTTTTTTTTTTTTACAGATAACTTTGAAACGATGGCCCAACAATGTCAGTGTCTCTATGGATTTACATGGATTTTGTATGTGTGCTTATCCTGATTACAGTCAAAGTGTTTCAGCAAAATAGAATCCTCACCGTTCTGATAAGAGACCTTTCCCTCTGGACATGGAATACAATCATAGCAGCAGAATGGCTCTCCCTCCTTCTTTTGTTTACTATATCCAGGATAGCAACTCTCACTACATACAGAAATAGGTGGGACCTGAATCATTCAATGAAAGAGGAGAATGTCAAAAGTTTAGAACATTTTAAGGTTCAGGGGAAAAACATGACATACAATAATTTTTTTTCTTAAGCATAATTATCAACATTACTGAATATTTTACCAATCTGACAGAGATCTGTAGCCAAGATTTGTGTTGCATCGAGATGTTAACCCAGTGTTTTATCTAGTGTCTGAGAGAAGGAAAATAAGTCTCTCTGCTTCTGAGGGACAGTTTAAGTCCTTCAAAAACACTGCAAGAAATTTGGTTCTAGTCTCTGTGTAAAGCGGGAGGACAGAATATAATGAGATAAATCCTCTAGAACTGGAGCTCCACATAAACAAAACCCAGGCAAGCGGCCTCCTTGCAGCTGGCAAGTCGGCCCTGGAAAGTGGGGCAGGGGGTGCTGCTGCTGGGTCTCTTCCAGGCAAGTGGCCTCCCCACAGCCAGCAAGACAGGCCTGGAACTGTGGGGCAAGGGACGATGCTGCCACCACTGGGCCTCCCCCAGGCAAGCAGCTTTCCCACAGCCAGAAAAAAAGACAAAGACAAAGCCACAGAAAAGGAGGAAGAAGAGGGGGAGATTGTTGTGGGGGGAGAAATAGGGGAGACATAGGGGCAGACTGAGAAGGGGTGGGGGAAAGAGGACATTGTCTGAGAAGGGCTGGGAGGGGTGAGACATACAAGCGGTGAGAGGAGATAGGGGGTAAGAAAAAATTCCTAGAGAAGGGGGTGGGGAGGAAAGCTAACAGAAGGAGTGAGAGGAGAAGGGGAGGTGAGGGAAGATTGATAAAACAGGAGGTTTCTTTGACAGAGAAGGGGGGAGAGGGAAGCAAAGGTGGGGAAAATGCCCCCTCCCTGCTAATCTCTTGCAGGTCTCCCCTTGTCAATTACTATTATTCTAGCCAGATTTTCCTCCTATTAATGCCCATCCATCCATATTTTGTCACTTTGAGGGTAATTTCCCTATTCCTACTGGCTACCATTATTGCGAGATAGTCCCTTCTAGCTTTGCCTGGCAGGCTATCGATTATGGATTTAATATATATTTCCCTAAAATACTTCTATATTTTACAGTTAAAGACTACATGCAAAAGAAACTCAACACTCCCATCTCCACAGGGGCATAAACATTTTTTTCATATGGTATCCTCATATTTACCTTTCAAGACCGCAGAAGGTAGGGCCTCATAATGTAGTAAAGTAAAAGCTCTCCTATGTCAGGGTTTTCTAAGCTGTTTATATCAGGCATTAGTGATATCTTATTCATAACACTTCTCTCCAATATCTTATCAGGTCATGTTGCCTTTCCACATCTAGAATTTTTTGTTTAACCAAAGCCTTAGCCCGTACCATATTCACAGACAATAGATATTGTTGGGACAAACCATAAAAACCTAATTTATTCCTCAGTAATCTCAAACGGGGTTGAAGTTATCCTTCACAATTAAATGTGCAAGACCATTAGCTGAGGAAGCCAGTTTTAACCAGTATGATATAACCGTAACCCATAATCTGGCTTCCACCGTTACCATTCTGGTTTCCAATCTTACAGCTACATTTGACAAGTTCCTTGGTGTTTGAAGTACTGTTCTTAAAAATTATTATTCTAGGAACTTCAGGCCTTTCCTGAGTCTCTTCAGGCATACCTGAGCTAAACTGAAACCGTGATTTTCCAGTGTATTAGAGCTATACCAAAATCCACAACTCTTATAAAAACAGTTTCACCTGCTCTCAAGGACTCACTTAATGAGAGTTCAGCCTAATCAATAATCCTTATCACCTCAAGCATGAGTCTGTTATTTCTTTTTTTATCCATGGCAGACATGGAAGCCAATTTATTGTTACTGTGAAAAATGTAGCTTTTTATTTATGAGAAAAGACTCATCCTCCAGTAGATTTTCTGTCTTTTCAGCACTACAATATTCACTCAAATTTGTCATGATTCCAACCAGTGTTCCCTCTAAGCTGAATTAGTATGACCTAGCTCACAGTTTTTTTAGCCTCTGGCTGACACATTTTTGTCTTAGCTCAGGAAGAATGGCTCCAGAGCAAACTAATTTATGCAGTAGCCAGATCGCTTGCTCACAACTTTAATTCCAGTTGCTCACAAAGTAAAATTTTTGCTCACAAGACTCTGCAGTTTAGAGAGAGCATTGATTCCAACAATCCTTGTATTTGAGTCCCACCTGTTTATAACCACTGTGCCACACAATGTCATCCTCATTAATGGAGAAAGTTTGGTCCAATGAAGCATGGTGATCTATCTTTCCAACTTTCACTTTAACAATCGATTTGTTTGGGAAAGTGACCCAGTTGATAACATCAAATCCTGCTACCAATTCCCCATTCTGATCATAGGAAACCTCATCTCCAGCACTATTATTAAACACTATATATCTCAGGAAGTGATGCAGCTAGATCAAAAAGAAAAACAAAGTATGTAAGAAAAAGGTGCAAGAGGAAACGTTATAGGAATTGCTCTAGCTGTATGCAGTGAGAGTTGTTGCCCAGATATAGCAAGAAAAAGGAGGTGGAGCTATGCTGTTTGTTAAATCATGGGAAGCTGTGAATTTGGTGATGTTCCCTTATAGAACTGTATAGTTATTTTCCCCTGGTCCCTTAGGGCAGAGAAGAGCATGTGCTGCAGTTTAGTTTCATCTTCCTATGCTGGTTGTTGGCTGTTAGTTTATGTTCCAGCAGAGACCAGGAAAGGTCCTGTTTGTTTTAATAAACCTGCAATCATTCTGGCACAGTGTGTTTGTGGAATTATTACACTGTTGCTATGACTGCATTTCTTTTCAGAGAGGAAGATATCTGATCAGAAGGAAGATTGTGGATTGAAGGAGCTGAAGATCTCCAGTATTCTGTGCAAAATTCAGAAATAAAAATGTAACAAGGAATTCCTTGTGTATGTGTACCATTTTAGAAATAAACTCTGGAGAAAATGTAAATAAAGGAGCATTTAGAAATATCCTATAGTGGTAGGGTTGCCAAGTCTCTTCACCTTACCGGTGGGGGGGAGTCCTCTGCTGGCCGGGAGCTTCCCCGGCGGGCGTGCTTTGCGCACGCGCTGGGCGACATCACCAGAAGTGACGTCAGCACATTGGGGGCGTTGCCAGAGCTTTGCCCTGGCAACACTCCCGACGTGATGGCGTCACTTCCGGTGACGTCGCCCGGTGCGGGGGAAGTCATCCAGGCTGGACGACTTTGGGGGTGGGGTTTCCCCCACCGGCCGAATGCTGGCCGGCGGATCGGGAACCCCTGTAGCGGGGGATCCCCCGCCCCCCGGGCTGACTTGGCAGCCCTATATAGTGGTGATGATAATTTTGGATGTGGAATTTGGAGGATGGGGGAACCTTAACTGTGATTGCTAATTTTTGGGCAGGACACTATCAGTTCGGGATTCACATCTGTGTTATTCTTGGGCACCTTATTTGCTTAGAACACAGTCCACTTCTAATCTAAAGACATACCAATATTCAAATGATTTGGATCATGGCGTACAGTTCTACGGGTCTCTGAACAAGGTGCCATCCTTAATTAATCTTAGAATTTTTAAAGAATGATAGAGCTACTTCATATATTTATTAGACTTGGAGAAGGTGATCTCCTACTGCTGAGGGTAAAAAGCAGATGATGAAGAAGAAGAGTTTGGATTTATACCCCTCCCTTCACTACCCAAAGGAGTCTCAGAGCAGCTTACAATCCCTTTCCCTTCCCCTCCCCACAACAGACACCCTGTGAGGCAGGTGTGGCACAGAGAGGTCATTCAAGAACTGCCCTTGAGAGAACAGCTCTGAAAGAACTTGTAACTGATCCAAGGTCACACCAGCATCTGCATGTGGAGGAGTGGGGACTCAAGCCTGATTCTCTCAGATTAGAGTCTGCACTGTTAACCTCTATACCAAATTGGCTCTCAGATGTACACGTAGGTTAGGAAATGTAATGATGAAAATGGAGGGTTGGATCTTAATGGTCCTTTGCACCAGTGGTGGTACTCTACACTTGCCTAAGAAGTTCTTCCATTCATAAAAGATTCTTTTGCAGTTAATTCAAAACTGCAAAATCTTGGTTGGGATGATTTGGAGGAGGAGAATTTTGAAATAATAGCATTCAGTAATATCACTGAAAGCCAGTAGTCTTCATAACTACACATAAGCCACTAGTTAAGTTCTCAACGATATGACATGGGCAGTGTTTCTCTTCCTGTAATGTGTTTGAAGCTGTATAGGGTTGATAAAGCAAGATAGCAACAAAAGAAGTAATTAAACTTTAGAATGCAATTATGTCAGGAGCAGGCACAATGTTTATCAGTAAAACCACAACATTCAAAAATGATGCCTAGACGTGAGTTCAGAGAACACAAAACAGGATGCATGAAATGCTCAACATTCATACCGGCCTATTACATCACATAATGAAAATGTAAAACCTGTAAAATCCAAAATGTACAGATAAAAGCAACAAAAATAAAATAAAGGGCAACATAGTGAAGGTCCTTTCCACATTTGCCTGCCACTTTGGATTTTCTCAGTGTTCAAGTCGAAGCAATTTGAATCCACAGCAAAACAGCAACGGCAGACTGAACCTTGGCTGACCACTAAAGACAGGTAATGTAATGCAGAATGGGGGGGGGAAACCTGGAATAAAAAGAAGGTTGAACTCAATTTTAATGCAGAACCGGGGGGGGGGGGGGAGGGAAGTGGATTAAAAAAAAGGCTGAATTTGATTTTAGTGCAGAATTGCTAGGAGGATGCCACAGTGAACGTGGATTAAAAGGAGAGTGCAGAAAGTGCCACAATGACCAAAAAAAGAGAAGGGGACTAGCATCCAAACCTAAGATTTCTACTTTCTATGGAATTCCTGTAAAGAGAGAGATAAATGCCTAGTGATATTATCTCCAGGGAAGCAACTGATGATGTGCAAAACCTTGCAGAACCCAACATTCCTTTTAGATGAGGTGATAATTGAAGTAGGGTCTGCATGGCTTTTTACCTATTAAACTATTAACTATTTTGAACTATTAAATCACATGGGAGGTCCATTACCTGTCATGGCTGGAGATTCACAAGCTTCTGTCTCTTTCCCTCAGTCATTGCTCTACTAGGCTTGGAGAAGTCCATAGCATGTAACACATGGGCTACACTGTGGACAGCATTGTAGATGCTGTAGCTGTGGCCAGTCATGTTCATTTCCAAATAAGGCTGGGGAAGGTTTTCCAGCTTCTCCTCTCCACTGCAGTTACTTGTATACTCAATTAGCCAAGAATTTCTTAGAAAAGAATCTGGGAACAGACAGCTAAATGCCAGTGCCCAGAAGTCCTTGATAAAACCATCTTCTTTACTGTGAGAAGGACTTCTGGCCTGAAGAAATTCTTGGAATCCTTGAACTTTGTTAGAGTGAATGGCAAGTGATAATGCACCATGGAAGAACTGTTTATTCCAATTCACATAGCTGGGATATAATTTTATTTCCATTTGGGCTGTAAGAACCCAAACTACTCTTGTGGGCTTTTGTCGCATATCTTCAAATTCCTGACGATTTAGCAATGTTCTAAAAAGTATCATGGAGTGAGCATCTCCATATAAAATGACAATGTTGTTTTTTCGGTTCATGTCTACTGCATACACTTTCTCTGACCATTGCCCAATTTCTTTAAACTGATTTTCCATACCAATATTGTAGATTGTTTCTATGAAGCTGAAACAGATGCCATTTTTGGAAAATTCAGGAAGCATGTTCTGTATGAACCATTCTAAATTCACTCCAACTCCACCAAAGAATCCAATCCATGTCCAGTTGAAATGGAGAAGTAACTGCAGAATCCCCTTGAACTGGAGAGCTTCATTTGGGACCATTTGGTATAAGGAAAGAATTTGGGTGAGTTCTGTCGTCAGTGGAGCAGGACCATAAGACAGCTACGAGTAAATTGCAGGGTGGGAAATGGATAGGTTTTCAGAATGCAATAAGGATGTAAGCATGCATGCAGATGTTCAATTATTCTTTTTCTAATGGGAAAAAATCTTGGTATTATTCAAACATTTTCTTGAGATATTCTATATTCCTACAGTTAATCATATATTTTGTTCTATTTTAAGAATTTCCATTTGAAAAAATTAACTTTTGTAATTAATCTCATATGTTTGATTCATTCTAGTATCTGAAACCTCCAGAGTAAGTAATCCACAAATTCACAGGTGCTTCAAAAATGATGTTCGTTACAGAGGAAGAAGAAGAAAAAGGCATCATACATGATGTGGAAAGCTCCAAGATCAAAATGAGTAGTCCTTCAGAGGACTCTGTCTGAAAAAAAGGTTGCTGCCCCGAAGCATCTGGCAGTCAAATGGGATTTTGATAAACCAAAACAAAGAGGGAAGAAAGGGAAATAATATTGTGTTTAATTCAAAAGTTTGAGAATTTTAAACTAACACTTGCTTGGTTTAAATAAGAAAGCATAATATCACACTTCATTATATCATTTCTTAATAATAAGGGAATTTTGTTTAACCTATGTAAAAAAGCAAATTTATGATCCTTGTTTAGCTTTTTTAGAGTTAGTTTTGTAGTGTGTAGAATTTTTAGTGTTATAGGGTGTAGAAAAGCAATAAAAAATTTCCAAAAAAATTGATGTTGATTGGACATTAAGATACCCTACTTATTAAATCAGAACATAAGAGAAGATCAGGAGATTTAATAAGTGGAAGACTTAATTAAAGCCTTGATTGGTAATTACAGGGTTCTATAGTGCAGATATTTTATCTGTGGAAGAACACAGATTGTCTTATTTGAAGAGGAGTTTACATCTCCACCAGTGGTTATTGGGACCCCGTGGGCCAGTGGGATGGAGGGCATGGCTGCCAATTACAAGGGGAGCCAGAGGCAATTGTAGGCAGACCCAACTAATTCTGGGTTTATCCCCATGCTCCTTTGGGATACTGCAAAAGAAAACAACATATTCTAGTGTCCTGGCCCCACTAGTGGACATCCTGATGGCACCTGGTATTTTTGGTCACTGTGTGACAGAGTGTCGGACTGGATGTGCCATTAGCCTGATCCAACATTGGATTCTCTTATGTTCTTATTCCTGGAGGGAAGGGGAGTTCACATTGTGTAAATGGAGACCACTTACCTGTATGCAGTTGCTAACCTCATGCAATCACTTGTGGGGTGGCAAACAGCACTGACTATCAGGCAAGGTCTAGAGGCCACAGGAGGAAGTTTGCAGGCCTAACATGTCTGGGAAATTATAGATGTTTGTATACAAATGCTAGAAGTGTCCAAAGTAAAATGGGGGAGCCTGAATGCTTAGTGTCAGATGAGAACACAGACATTGTGGGCATTTCAGAAACTTGGTGGGATGAGGAAAATCAGTGGGCTACAGTGATTCTTGAGTATAAATTGGAAGGGTAGGGAGGGAAGGGTTGGAGTGGCTCTGTATGTCAAAGAGGGTATATAGTCCAGTAAGACTGAGAATGTAAGAGAAATAGATTTGTTTACAGAAACACTATGGGTGGAAATAGTGTGCCCAAAAGGAAGTTTAACCCTGGGAGTTAATCGTCCACCAGATCAAACATTAGAGAAGGTTAGAGTATAATTTAAAAATAGCAAAATAATCAAGGAAAGCAGCTAGGCAAAATAACTATGTCATAATATGTGATTTTAACAACCCATGCATTGATTGGATCAATATGTGTTCAAGTCAGGAGAATGAGACTGGGTTTCTAGATACTCTCAATTACTGTGGCATGAAGCAGATGATTACAGAACCTACCAGGGGAGAGGTGATCCTGGACTTGGTCCTAAGTAATGCTCAAGATCAGGTGAGAGATGTAAATGTGATAGCACCAGTTGGGAACAGTGACCATTAAGTTCAACATTTATGTAAATATTGGACCTGCCTGCCTGAAGGACTGCCTTTCCCTGTATGTGTCACAGAGAGCACTGAGGTCAGTAGCACATCACCTGACCCTCCCTGGTCCAAGAGGTGCCAGGCTGGCCACCACTAGAGCCAGGCCTTTTCAGTGGCGGCCCCATATTGGTGGAATGAGCTCCCGGAGGACATCAGGGTCCTGTGGGAACTTCTGCAGTTCTGCAGGGCCTGTAAAATGGAGCTCTTCCACCAGGCTTTTGATTAGGGGCTGCCACTGATGAACATGCAACCATCAGACGTGTCATGGGAACATCTCAAGGCCCTTAGGACATACTGTTGGACTGCTTTCCATCCTTGATTGTATATTGAATGCTGCCAATATTTGTGTTTGTATTTTTATACTGTATTGCCTTACACTGTACGCTGCCTTGAGCCAGTTCGTTCCAGCAAGGTGGGATATAATGCATTTCGTGTGAAAGGACAGATCTTGCATTTTATGACAATAGAAAACATAAGCAGAAAAGAGTTTTTCATTGCATTTCTTCACCCAATAAAATATTTGTTGACTGTAACTTGATTATAGTTCATGTCCATTGATCTGAGAAAGAAAAACATCTATATCTTTTATCCTGGTCATATATAGTGTAGATTCATCAAGATGAGTAGCCATACTAGTCTGTCTTTAGCAGTTGAAAAGAGCAAGAGTCCAGTAGACCTTAAAGACTATGTCTTTATGACTTAAAGACTATGTCTTTAAGGCCGACGTATTTTGTTTGTCTTTAAGGTGGTACCGGATTTCTGCAGTATCGATTCAGTTTTTCAATTTAATCTTTTTCATACTCTCCAACACTTTTATTCTTCTTACCTTACTGGAGCAGAATGATGTCTTCATAGCTGCATTCTTCACTACTCTGGTAAAATTGAGGGGGGGAAAAATAATTTTGTGGGCCTGCTGAATGATAGTGTTCCATTCAGCACCCATGTCAACCGTCCATGGAGGCAAGGTGATCTTTTGTGGGAAGTGTTGCAGAATGGCCCCATTGAACTGTAAGCTTTGTCTGTTTTGGTGCTCTGAGATTTATAGGTACTCAGTGGTCATCCAGAGTCTCTGTCTGGTGCTATGACACTCTCCTGAGTTCACCTCAAGCTTCTCCTTCAGTCCACTGCCACCGGCTGATCAGTTTCAGAAATCCCTCCCAAGAAGGGCAGTGATTTTTCCCCCTAATTTCTACCTGCAGCATGCAAAAAAAAATATAATAAAATGCATATGACAATCCATTGAGACAATACCAGAATGCACAGATGGGAGTGGAAAGAATGAGCTGGGTATAGCTGCATAGTAACTACTTTGCAAATGGGCAGATGGGACTGTATAATGTGCTTATTGCTTACATGAAACAGAACTTTGGTAGGGCACCTTACTGTTTGGTGCACATGTTTGCTGGAGCATCTGTGAATGTTCAAACACCATTACACTGGTCTTCTGAAAAAAAATTGATCCCAGAATTGATCAATCATATAATATCTACAACAAAACACTTCACAGAACAATACTGTGCATAACTAACTATAAACATATAGAAATACTGGGGGGGGGAGGGGAATTATATGTTGTAGGAACATAGGACTTAATAGCCATAGCAGAATCTCAAGAAAACTTTGATTTAATGCCAGGGAACAATTGTTGCAATTATTTCCTTTTGAAAAGACAACAATCAAGGACCTGCATGCCTCCCTATTCCACTCTGAAAACATTTCTGTCCCACAACTCATTTTTCCCCCTTAGTTCTCTTATGGGCCTGCTCCACTGATGTCAGAAATCACCCAGATCCTGTCGTTATACCAAATGGTCCCAAATGAAGCTCTCCAGTTCAAGGGGGTTCTGCAAATACTTCTCCATTTCAACTAGAAATGGGTAGGCTTCTTTGGTGGAGTTGGTGTCAATTTGGAATGGTTCACACAGAACATGTTTCCTGAATTTTCCAAGAGTGGCATCTGTTTTGAATTTATAGAAACAATCTACAATTTAGGTATGGATAATCAGTTCAAAGGATTTGAAAAATGGGCAGAAGATGTATGTAAAACACTCATGAACAGCAAAGCCAATGTTGTGATATTATATGGAGATGCTCAGTCCATGGTTATTTTCAGGCATCTGCTAAGTACACCAATATTTAAAGACATGCTACAAAAGCCAAGAGGAGAAGTTTGGGTTTTTACTGCCCACATAGAAATTAAATCATATCCAACCCACAGGTACTGGAATATAGAATTCTTCCATGGTGCATTGTCACTCGCAATTCACTCCAATGAAATCCAAGGATTCCCAGAATTTCTTCAGAGCAGAAGTCTTTTGGACAGCACTGAAGATGGTTTCATCAGGGACTTCTGGGCACTGGCATTTGGATGTCTCCTCCCAAATTCCTTTCTGATACATTCTTGGCAATTTGAGTACACTGATAACTGCACTGGTGAGGAGAAGCTGGAAAATCTTCTGCCGTATTTTGAAATGAGTATGACTGGCTACAGCTACAGCATCTACAATGCTGTCTATGTTGTGGCCCATGTTTTACGTACTATGTATTTGTCTCTGTCTAAGAGAGCAATGGCTGAAGGAAAGACAAAGAAGCTTCAGAGTCTTCAACCATGGCAGGTAATGACAAGAATGCTGTAATCTGAGGGTTAGTTCATGCAGCATCAATACAGCTGCTCATATACAAGTAATGTTAAACTACTTCTGGTGGTGTTTCCGTGGTTTTATCCAGATATCCATTTTTAAAAATATGAACAGGGTTTCACTTGTTAGTGTGCTGGTTATATATCTGTGCATTGGCTTATTAATTACCTGGAAAGTTAGAATATACCTATGTGGCCTTAGCACATACCAACTTCTCCACCTGGTTTTGTATATTAAGTATACACAACAACTCTCTTAAGGATTTATTATGAGTAATCTATGAAGGCTGTTACACAGGGGAAGTGCACATGTATGTATATTCACATATTCACCATGAAACCTAGGCATCTTTGGACCTGAGCCTTTGTTCACAGAGAATTCAGACTGATGGGGCATTTTCTCCCTGTTTTGTTTGTTTGTCTATCTACTTTTCTGTCTAGCTTCACCACTTACTGAAAAGTTTGTCCTTTAACAACAGTGCTGGTGACAAAGTTTCCTTTAATGAGAATGGGGAAATAGTGGCAGAATCTGATGTCATCAACTGTGTCACCTTCCCAAACCGATCTGTCACTCAAACCAAAGTTGGAAGGCTGGATCCTCAGGCTCCTCTGGACCAAGGAGTCATCATGAATAAGGGTGCCATTGTGTGGCACAACTGGTTCAGCCAGGTAGGACTTGAATGTTGGGAACATTCAGTTTCAATTAGAGAGGCCGGGGGGGGGGGGGATTGTCTCCCATAACAGTGGACACGTTTCACATTGAGAAAAGACATGACTATGGGTCCGATCATATGCCGCTATTAGCTGCATGAGAGGGACAGCTCACTAGCGGATCAAACTGGCACGATCACACCAGCACATGTGGGAGGCATCCCGCAGCCATCAGCAAGCCGTTTTGCTCTGCCAGAGAAGCGGAGTAAAAAAACACTAGGGAAACGACAGTATCAAACGGGTTGCAACTGGACTTCCCCCGTGTGATCACTCCAGCACGGAAGTGTGGCATTGGGGATAGTCTGATCACAGACTATCCCAATGCCATGCTGTTGTCCCCCCCCCCCCCCCACTTCTAATATGCACATCATCGGAAGCCCTCAGGGTGGAGAAGCAATTCATCAATCCCCTGTTTAAGTGAATCGGAAACCAACGACAAAAAAAAAAAAACCTCGCCCACAGTTGCACCTGATCACACAGTGGTGAGTTACACCAGCAGCTGCACAGACCTGTGTGATCGCACAACTGAGGGGCAAATTGCTCCAGGACAAAATAGCCTCGCTTCCCCCCCAGATTATCTCACTCATGTGGCCGGGGCCTGTGTGTGTGTGTGTGTGTTCGTGTAGTGGGGCTCCATTTTAATTTAAGGTTTTTATACAGAGCATGTTTTTCAAGTACTAGAGTTCCAGAACCCCAAAACATACCTAAAAATAGTAAAATGGAAGTATCCCCAGCCAATATTCTAGCATAATGAAAAACATTCTCTGTAAAATAACACAAACTGAAATTGAGACTGAAATGTATGTTCTGGTCAGTTCAATTTATTGTAATTAGCCATTGGCCGTTACAAAGTTTATGTGCAGCCATAGTCTAGATGTTGTGGGATGCCTCGCTAGAGCAATATCCAGTCAAGAGAGAGATGATGCTGGCCAATAAGACAGAGGTTTCAGTGTGCATTGCCTTGCCGAACAAAGAAAAGGTGCCTGTGCTTAAACTTAATAATACAGTGAAGAATGTGAGGCATATGACATCCCTCAGCAATTAGGGCAGGAAATTACTTCCTATATGAACTACACTGAGCTGCCTGTGCTGATCTGTACCTGCAAATACTTCATGACTTGAGGGTAATGTGAAATGCCATGAGTACATCACAATAATGTCTGCTAACTAGAGCTCAGAAGTGGGATCATATTGTCCAATTCTGTGTCAATTATTTTGGGTGCCTGTTTGCACTTTCAGAGCCACAGTAAGGCTTTTTCTGTGTTGAGAGATTTTTGAAGGCAGTTGGACTGAATAAAATTATTCTTTGTGCAGCTGTGTACAGGTGGCAGAGATGGCTCAAAGCTGTTTTCTTGTCTCTCTCATTTTTTTTATTGATAAACATTTCCGTGTGTTCCTGTGAAGTGATTCATAAGTGCATTTGTAAACCATCACTTAATAGTAGGGAAGGCAGGGTATAAATATTTATATCAATAAACAGTCTCTTCTTTCAATGATAGGTTAGGTACAGCCTCTTTCAGTGTGTAGCGAGAGTTGTCATCCTGGATATAATAAACAGAAGAAGGAAGGAAAGCCATTCTGCTGCTATGAGTGTGCTCCATATCCAGCTGGAAAGATTTCAGATCAGATTGGTGAGAATTCTAATATTTGCTATCAGACTAACTACAACCAGGATAAAAACACATGCAGAATCAATGGGAAATCCATATAGATATTGATGTCATTGTCCCAGTGATAAGTTTTTTAAGAAGAAAAAAATGAAATGTGCATTGTAATTCTTTAGGAGCATAGGTACATGTTTCATAATTTACTGCACACAAGCATGACCAGAAAGCATTGCAATGTATGATGTTTGGACCAATTTTGAAATTACACTAATGTCTGGTGATGTTTCAAGAGAGAGGATATCTTTCAACAATGGGACTGAGCTCCTGTTCCTCACTGGAGTAGTCAGTGAGGATGCTGATTGACAGTTACTTAATGTAGTTTGCTTGGGGGAGGGGAGAAATCATCTGAAAGCTAGATGGTTTTTCTTCTATATCTATTTGCCATAATTGATGGGACCGTAGAGCTAAGAATCAGCTATCACCATATGCTTTACTGGTAGCTAGCCTTGAAGGCTGTTTAATGATTCAGCTAGCATAGAATATGCTGACTCATTCACCAACAAGAGTGGTCTTCTTGCAATAAAACTCTATCAGCTCAACTGGCTTCCTATAGCCTTGCAAGAAATACAACAACCTTACTGAGCTAAACAGCAGTAAACTGCTTGGATCCATAGGCTAAAAATGTCTTGGGCAAAAGTACAGCATACATGCAACACATGACAGCAACCGTGGGAAAGAAGAAAAATGGCAGCACCAAATCAAGAATCTGTTCTCTACCTTTGTCCAACCTGGAAGGTGTGAACTTTGTCAGGCCAATCAGAAAGTCTGATGCATGCATTGGTTCTTCCAGTGGTCCCAAACACATAAAAGCGTTAGTCAGTGTTGCTAGGAAAGTGGCCCATATTGAGGTGTACACATGTAAGGAGCCATACATGTGTAGATCCAAGATGGTAACTCCAGAGATTGAGGAGGATCAGAACTTAGAAACAGGAAAGAGATGAAAAGTTGTAGAGACAAGGTGGGAGAAGGAGATGGAATGGGAGAAGTAAGATCATAATCTAGTTGTCCTGAAGAGGGTTGTTGATTGTCAGTGGTGAGTGAAAGGCTAGAGAATGAAGCCTGCAGATGCTTGCCTGCTGGTTTGTTAGGGTAGCTGGTTTAAGTTTTCAAGGACAGTGCTGTATCTTCTACACTTAAACGTGGTACCATTTTGTCTTGGCCAGGAAATCAGAACTTAAGGACAGTGATCCCTCTTAAACAAAACCTGAGGGTATATATTTTAAAATGCTCTCCTGGAATAATGTAATTAGTCGTACTGACTTACACAATGGCACTTTTGCATGAATGAATGAACTTTTCCCTCCCTTTTTCAGACATGGATGACTGTTTGGAGTGTGAAGCCTATCGTTATTCGAACAAGGAACAGACTGCATGCATTCCCAAAGTTGTAACTTTTTTGTCCTATCAGGAAATTCTGGGATTCAGTTTAGCCAGTGGTGCTATTTTGTTTTCTTTGATCACAGCTCTGATGCTAAAAACATTTGTGAAACACCACAATACACCCATTGTGAAAGCCAACAATCGGAGTCTCTCCTATACCCTTCTCGTTTCTCTTCTGCTTTGCTTCCTTTGTGCACTGTTATTCATTGGCCAACCTAAGAAGGGGACCTGTATCCTCCAGCAAACAACATTTGCAATCACCTTCTCAATGGCTGTTTCTTCTGTGTTGGCAAAAACCATCACTGTGGTTCTAGCTTTCCTGGCTACTAAGCCAGGGTCCAAGATGAAGAAGTGGGTGGGCAAAAGACCAGCCAGTTCCATTGTTCTTTGCTGTTCCCTTATTCAAACAGGCATTTGTGCTGTATGGCTGGCAACCTCTCCCCCATTTCCAGATGTTGACATCCATTCTGTGTCTGGAGAAATTGTACTGGAATGTAATGAGGGATCATCTACTATGTTTTACTGTGTTCTGGGCTACATGGGCTTCCTGGCCAGTATAAGTTTCATGGTGGCTTTCCTTGCCAGGAAGTTACCTAACAGTTTCAATGAGGCCAAGTTCATCACATTCAGCATGCTGGTCTTTTGCAGTGTTTGGTTATCCTTTGTTCCCACCTACCTGAGCATGAAAGGGAAATCCATGGTGGCTGTGGAGATCTTCTCTATCTTAGCCTCCAGTGCAGGACTGTTGGGGTGCATCTTTGTCCCCAAATGCTACATTATTGTTCTGAAGCCTGAGCTGAACAACAGGGAACAACTTGTACTGTGGACACACTGAAAAGCTACCTATGTCCTTTCACACCAGTTCTACTATTTTCAATTTTTAAAATACATTGGAATCTGTACAGGTTCTATTTGGAATGTATTACCTCTCAATATTAAGGGATTTTGTATTGATTTTAATGTTCACCAGTTTTAGATGGTGGAAGGATGGGACAGCAGTGCTTTTAATGCATTTGTAAAATACTATGTACACAAAGGACTAGTCATAAATATGCAAAAAGAAAAAGGTGTTTGCTAAATCTTGTACCCCCAAGTATATAAGTGGTTCATAAATGGACAACCGATTGGAGAAGTAAAGCAATTTAGATATTTTGGGGTCATCTATCAAACTTGGGCTAGAAGGCCCATTTAACTAGGGCTATCAAAAAAGCTAGATTCACTAGTAATGCAATTACTCAGTTCTTCTTCACCTGAGGTGGCAATTACACACAGGGCACTACTCAGGTATTCAATTCTAAGGTAGTACACCACTTGTTGTATGAAACTGGGGTCTTGATAGAGGTGGTGGATGAATCATTCAATCAACCTCTGTTACAGTTGATCCACAAGATTTGCTGTGTACTGAGCTGTGTTTCAGTATTGCACCTGGAACTGAATTGGCCAGAATTCACTGGAATCTTGTGTGTTGATCTTGACATTTAAATTAAAGCAAAAAAAAAAAAAAACCAGCACCAAAACCCTCCAATGAGAGGAAAGGGATTTTGAATCTTATTGAGAAAGACCCTTATGTGGGGAATGTGATAGCGAAGAATAGACTCCAGTGGTTAGGATTTGATAATAAAGACATGGACATCATAAAACAAATAAAGCCCAAAGTACTGAATTTGGATAGAACAAGTCTGTTATAAAGGGCACAGCAGTGTTCCTTGGAGTTCCCTTCTCTGTGCTATCTCGAGCTACTTAAAAACCCTAACAATTCCTAGTTATGGAAAAGCATTTATGCTCACTCAGTTCAATAATTTCCCCTCAGCTATTCACATACATAACATATTCAACCAGAGTTTGTAAATGTGGATCTGGTCAGCTTGTATTTCTGCTTGCAAAAGTGCTCTAGTCCAAACAGAAATGTTGCACTGGATACAATTAATGTCAGGGTCATAGCCAGGATTTTGTAATTCAGGGGGCCTTTAAAAACATTGGCGGGTACTGATGTCACAAAATAAAAAAATTAAATTAAAAATTTAAAAAATCACTTTTACGGTATTTGCACTCGGCCTGCCTACCGAGTCAGCCTGACTGTCCACTTGTAACCCTGAACCCACAACCTGGCTGCATCAGTTCCCTGAGGTGCACACTTCCTCCGCTGCTAGCTCTGAGCATTCCTCTGAGGTGCCCCAGCCCAGATCATGCTGCAAACCTGCCCAAGCCCCGCTGACCTTGTGTGCTGCCAAAAGTTTCTGTGCCACACTGGGCATGGCAAGAGGGTGTTGGCTGAGGCCCACTGGCCCCACCGCATCTGCTGGTCAGCCCGGCTATCTTGTGCCATGCTGCCACCAATTCAGGATAGAGCTGTTGGGGCTGCTACCACACTTGGGGAAGGGGCAGTGGGGGCAGTGGGGAAGCAAGCCATGCTTGGGAAATGGGCAGTGATGGCAAGGGTGGGGCAGCATTGGTGGCAGGGAAGCAAAGTGCACTTGGGGAATGGACAGTGGTGGCAGAGATGGGGAAGCAAACCATGCTTGGGGAAGGGGCAGCACTGGGGAGTCCTCCGGCAACAGGAGGCTTCTGGCAGGATCGTGTAGGGGTTTCTTATGCTGGAACAACTATAGCAAGATCCCAAAAGACAGACCTCTACCCAACAGTCAAAAGAGAGACGTGGACCAAGAGAGAAAGGGACTCAGGTGAGACAGATCCTCTCCTCCCCCAAGGACTGCGGCTTTGTCTCCAACCCACTGCTAAAGGATGCTGGAGGGCAAGACAGCCCTGGGCTCCATCCCTCAAGAGTTGGAGCCTGGACCTTAGCATGGACTTTTTTGGATTGCTTGTCAATGGGAATCATTTATCTTTTTTTCACAGTTGAAAAGTTCTCTTCAAACAAAAACAACATGTTATTCAGGAGAGCCTCAGGGAATACCCAAGTTCAACTACAAAATCCTGTAGCTAACAAACAAGACTGCAATTAAGTCTTCCATTTGCTAAATTCACTGGGGAGATCTAGTAGCCCATAACCAAATGAGTAGAAAGTTAGTGAAAGCAGGTATACATATATCCTCATACCATTCAGAATGATGGTAGGGTCATGACTTCCAGCCAATCAGCAGACAGACTCGAGTACTGGTATCAGAGAGTTATGATCATGTAGGTTTTCATGACACTGCTGTGGATGCCAACAAGACCATCTATTTTCACTGGGGAGACCAGGTATGGTGATATTGCTGATATTGCTGCTGCTGCTTCTGCCTCCACTGGTGTGTCAGGCTCATGCTGTTAAATGCAAGGTCTGGCATCCCCATGAGATTATTCACAAGTATCTTCATCCAGGAGATCTGATCCTGGGTGGTCTTCTTTATCACAGTTTCTTCACCTCCATGCCAAAAAACTTCACCAAAGAACCTCCAGGACCACTAACTGAACCTTTTGTGTAAGAAATTATTCTTTTTGATGTACTATATTGTGTAGAATATATTGTCCAGCAGACCAGCAGCAGCAATGAATAGAGGAGTTTCCCTTATGCAAACATAATGTGAAATTCTATGCAAAGTTATCCTGACTTAAAGTCACTCTTTTCCACTTTAAGGTATCTCCTTTCCCTTCAACTGAGTTGCTACTGAAATTTAAACAGAGGTCCTCCACAATGCTCAAAGGTGCTTGGCAATTTTATTTTACAACACACTCTTCTAAGAGACATTTTCATTTTGATTTATTTTTATTTCTACTCCAGTTCTTCTTCTCCATCTACCCTCAGCAACCATACCAGGCATACCCACAGTATAAAGACTTATCTGTGGTCAGCTCAATGCACAAATATGTCATGGAAGGAAAAAGATCAAAGACAGCTTAACAAGTCATTATTTTCTAAAATTTCAAAGGCCTTCCTCTGCATTTGAAAACAAGGCCATTTGGGTGTTGTTCTTTTAAGCCAGTTTCATTAAATTAAAATCTTCACATGTATTCAATGTTAGATTATAACCAGATATAAATTCAGCCTGGTCTCGACAGACATATGTTGGTTCAAGGATTGACTGAATTGAAAACTACGGTATAGAAATATTGAAAACAAAGGTCAAAGCACACACAAGGGCAATAATTTTTCAAAATCCACCATAAGATACTAAGAAATAATCCAATTGTCTTTGCAGTGCAATGACTCAGAAGTACCAGCAAGTTTTGGCCATGGTTTTTGCCGTAAAGGAAATCAATGAAAATCCCAGGCTCTTGCCCAATGTCACCTTGGGTTTCCGCATCTATGACAGCTATCTGAATGCAAGGTGGACCTATCAGGCCACACTGCAACTTCTTTCTCCCTGGAACAGACTTGCCCCCAACTACAAGTGCAACATCGATGATAACTTATTTGCAGTAGTTGAGGGACTTGCCTTTGCAACATCCTACTTGATCCCAAGTGTCTTGGGCATGTATAAAATTCCTCAGGTAGGATATATGTGTGGAGTATGCTCATTGCAAGTGATTCACACATTCCTTACCTTTCCAAATGTGACTTTGTGCTGTGGAGACAGAAAACAGTGTATTTCATGAAAAGGGGCAGATCTTGACATTTATGACAGCAGAAAACTTAAGCAGAAAGGGGTTTTTCATTGTGTTTCTTTAAGCAGTAAAATATTTGTTGACTGTAACTTTATCATTGTTGATGTCCATTGATCCAAGAAAGAAGAACATCTGTATCAGCTCATGGATCCTGATCATATATAGTATAGATTCAGTTTTTCAATTTAATCTTTTTCATCCTCTTTCACACTTTTATTCCTCTTACCATGCTGAGCAGGGTGATTTCTTCTTCCTCACTACTCTGGTAACACTTTTGGGGAAAGATTTTTGTTGGCCTCCTGAATGATATTGTTCCTTTTAGCATCCATGTCAACCTTCCATGGAGGCAAGGTGATGTTTTGCGGGAACTGACACAGAATGGCCCCACTGACCCATAAAGTTTGTTTTGTTTTGCTCCTCTGAGATGTATAGGCGCTCAGTGGTCATCCAGAGTCTCTGCCTGGCAATGTGACCCTCTCCTGAGTCCCCCCCCCCCAAGCTTCTCCTTCAGTCCACTGTCAGCAGCTGATCAGTTTCAGAAATTCATGCCAAAAGGCCAATGGTTTTTCTCTACTTTTTTCCTTCAGTGTAAAAAAAAAATAAAATGCACAAGACAGTCCACTGAGACAATACCAGAACACACAGACTGGAGTGGAAATAATGAACTGGGTATAGGTGCATGGTGACTACTTTGCAAATGGGCACAGTGTGAAAGACTGTAGAATGTGCTTATCACTTACATGGCACAGAACTTTGTTGGGGTACCTTACTGTCTGATGCATCTCACAGGGTGTCTGTTTCAGCATCTCACAGGGTGTCTGTTGTGGGGAGGGGAAGGGAAAGGAGTTTGTAAGCTGCTCTGAGACTCCAAGTGAGTGAAAAGCGGGGTATAAATCCAATCTCTTCTTCTTCTTCTTCATCTGGGAATTTTCAAATTGCATCACACTGGTTTTATTCTGAAGGTCTTATGATCTCAGAATGGGCCAATTATACTGTATCTTCAATGAAAGACTTCACAGAACAATATTGCACATAAACAATGAACACACAGGAATATTAGGAAAAATATATAACATCTTGTAGGAATGTAGCCATAGCAGAATCTCAAGAAAACTTTGATTTAATGCCAGGGAACAACTGTTGCAATTCTTTTCCTCTGAAAAGAGAAAAAAATTGAGGATTTATGTGCCTCCACATCTCTGTATTCCACTCTGAAAACATTTCTGTCCCCATAACTCATTTTCCCCCTTAGTTCTCTTATGGGCCTGCTCCACTGATGTCAGAAATCACCCAGATCCTGTCGTTATACCAAATGGTCCCAAATGAAGCTCTCCAGTTCAAGGGGGTTCTGCAAATACTTCTCCATTTCAACTGGAAATGGGTAGGCTTCTTTGGTGGAGTTGGTGTGAATTTAGAATGGTTCACACAGAACATGTTTCCGGAATTTTCCAAGAATGGTGTCTGTTTTGAATTTATAGAAACAATTTACAATTTTGGTATGGATAATCTGTTCAAAGGATTTGAGAAATGGGCAGAAGATGTATGTAAAACACTCATGAACAGCAAAGCCAATGTTGTGATATTATATGGAGATGCTCAGTCCATGGTTATTTTCAGGCATCTGCTAAGTACACCAATATTTAAAGATATGCTACAAAATCCAAGAGGAGAAGTTTGGGTTCTTACTACCCAGGTGGAAATTAAACCCAAGCCAACCCAAACATACTGGAATATGGAAATCTTCCATGGTGCATTGTCACTTGCAATTCACTCCAATGAAATCCAAGGATTCCCAGAATTCCTTCAGAGCAGAAGTCTTTTGGACAGCACTGAAGATGGTTTCATCAGGGACTTCTGGGCACTGGCATTTGGATGTCTCCTCCCAAATTCTTTTCTGATACATCATTGGCAATTTGAGTACACAGGTAACTGCACTGGAGAGGAGAAGCTGGAAAATCTTCTTCTGCCGTATTTTGAAATGAGTATGACTGGCTACAGCTACAGCATCTACAATGCTGTCTATGTTGTGGCCCATGCGTTACATGCTATGTATTTGTCTCCATCTAAGAGAGCAATGGCTGAAAGAAAGACCAAGAAGCTTCAGAGTCTTCAGCCATGGCAGGTAATGACAAGAATGCTGTAATCAGAGGGTTAGTTCATGCAGCATTGTAAAGCTGTTAATATACAGGTAATTTTAAACTCTTGCTGGTGTTATTTCCATGGTTTTACCCCAGATATCATTTTTTTAAGAAAAAGGAATAGTGTTTTTCTTGTGACTGTGCTGATTATCTGTCTCTGTGTTTGCCTATTAATTGCTTTGAAAGCTGGGATAGAATATGCCTATGTGACCTTGCCACATAGTGACCTCCCCAGCCTGATTTTGGATCCTAGGCATACACAACAACATTTTTGAGGTGTTATTATGGGTAATCCATGGAAGCTGTCACCCAAGGTCCCAAGGGTCCCACAGGTATGTATCTTCACATGTGCCCCCTGAATAGTAGCCTCTTTGTACCTGAATCATTGTGTACACAGATTGCAGACTGATGTGACATTTTTTCCATAAAAGAATGACAGCATTGCTCCCCAAAATGAAAAATTATTATTTACCTCTGAATAGATTGAGAATGCGATAGGAAAGAAATTTTAAAAGGCAGTGAAATGGCAAGATATTTGGCATAGCAGATAAAATCCATATATCTATATATTCTAGTCCTTATTAAAAATATGAAAATCTTTGATATTTAGAAAGCCAGTTAGTCTATGGGACAGTTGCATGGATCTGTACATGGAAAGCATCCACCAGGGGGAACTGATCTCTGTAGTCTGGAGATGAGCTATCATTCCAGGGGATCCCTAGGTCCCACCTGGAGGCTGGCAACTCTAAATCTGCCCAGGATTTAATCTGCCCATGACTCAACAGCAATATTTTTTAATGCTTATGTTGATAAAACTTTCCAACCTAGTTTCCAAATTGCTGGAAATTCACTGAAAATCCTGACATTCACAATAAGTCTGCATCAAGAATAAAATAATCATTGAATGTTGTTATGGGGAATGGAATTTCTTTTTCCAAAAATCACTTTTTTACATTTTGCAACTGATTAATTTACCTTTACTTTTTCAAAGGAAGACATTAATTTTAATTTCATTTTGATTTCTCTTTATACTTTTTATTTACACTACATGGTGGTACTCTGTTCCTGCTTTGGTAAATCATTCCTAGCAGCATGGGTCATTTCGAGCAGGAGCTCGGGGGAGCGCAGCTCCGGGAGTTGGTGCTAGCCCTCCCCTGCCCTGTGAGGGAATGCCTGCTTGTGTCATGGCTGCAGCAAAATGGCCCTGTCCCCTGGAAAGGTCCTTGTTCCTCCGATCAGCCTTCTGAAGGTTTCAGCCACCACTGAAGCTATCCTCCCAGAATTGTGGTATTTCTGAGGCTTGGATTAGCAGCTGTCCCCTCTCTGCCAGCTCTTTCTTTCTTTCTTTCTTTCTTTCTTTCTTTCTTTCTTTCTTTCTTTCTTTCTTTCTTTCTTTCTTTCTTTCTTTCTTTCTTTCCTTCCTTCCTTCCTTCCTTCCTTCCTTCCTTCCTTCCTTCCTTCCTTCCTTCCTTCCTTTCTCTCTCTCTCTCTCTCTCTCTCTTTGTTTCTCTCTCTCTCTCTCCCCCCTCCCTCATTTCTTTCTTGCCTTCTGACATACTTCTGGTGATGGCAAGGGGTGTGGCATATGCAAATAAGTTATGCTAATGAGCTCCTGCACTGCTTTTTGTATGAAATGACTCCTGCCTAGCAGGGTTTCTTTTTACAATAAAGTGTATTGGCTTTAACAAAGAACAGAACATACAGCATTTGCTATCAAACAATCTCTTCCCTTCCATAAGCCAATTTGCATCTCTAGAGATAAACGTAGGGAAAGGTCGAGAGGAGAAAGGAATAAAAGTTGAAGAAAAGGGGGAAAAAACAGTAAAAGGAGGGAACTGAACTTAATCCAAATAGAAAAAAGAAGTTATAATCCAATTTTCATAAAGCTCTAAAATTATTGTCCATATACAGTTATAGTTAATGCCTGCATCCCATCTCTTAAAAGCTATTTTTTCCCCTTCAGTGCCAGATCCAATAATTTTTCTATCTAGGTTTCAATATGTAATGGATTAAAGTCTTACAGTCCTTCTGGACACCATAGGGTGGTACTCTAGCAGGAGGATAGGAGGCTTTGGAAAAACATGGCCACCTCTAAGCACCTGCTGAGTGAGATTGTGAAATTTGCAGAACCTTCCTTTCTGCACTTCAAACCTTGACTGTTTTCTTTTGATCAAAATGGAACTAATTTGAAGCAGACTCCCAATTCCCCCAAAGAGGAAAAGAATCAGATGTTCAGATTTCAGTGAGGAAATTGGTAAAAGGTGAATTAAGAGTGTTTTTTTAACAATGCTAATGTTTCATAGAGACTTAATGTGGCCTAAGAATAGCAATGCACTGGATTTCCAGATTGAAAGTGTCCAGCTCTCCATATCTTCCTGTGGACATTAAATGACTTGGATCTAGCCAACGGTTTTGCTCTATCACACCCAGTTCTCCTTACAACAGCCCCTGCCCCACATAGCTTTTCTTAATGGAGGTTCTAGAATCCCTAGTACAGTATTTTGGATGGTCAAAGGAGACCCCTCTTCCCTTTTTTACCAACAGAAAAAATGGTTGGACCCAACCCACTGCCATCCAAGTCTATCTGTCTGCGACATCCCATTGCTTGTTACCTGTTTTCTTTGTCTCCTTTTTTTTTATAGCTCCACCACTTATTAAAAGGTATGTCCTTTAACAACAGTGCTGGTGACAAAGTTTCCTTTAATGAGAATGGGGAATTAGTCACAGAATTTGATGTCATCAACTGTGTCACCTTCCCAAACCAATCTGTCACTCAAACTAAAGTTGGAAGGCTGGATCCTCAGGCTCCTCTGGACCAAGGAGTCATCATGAACAAGGGTGCCATTGTGTGGCACAACTGGTTCAACCAGGTAGGAATCAAATTTTGGGAATGTTCAATTTTAATAAGAAATGCTGGGAAGGGTCAGTTGTCTCCCACAATATTGGACATGTTTCACACTGTGAAAAGAGACATCTGTATGTGTTTTTTCCTATGATATCTTTCCATTATCTCCGGTTGCACATTTCATCTTCTTTAGTTCATTTCTTCAGTAGCAAAGACACACAATTAATTTTCCAGGTGATGTAAAAGCAATGAGTTTCTTGGATCTGTATTTCAATCATATTACCTTTAACTCTGTGACAGTGCTATTATGTGCAGAGTTACTCCAGTATGAATGCATTGAAATTAACAGGGTAGAGTAACTCTTCAAAGGATTGTATTATACATCTTTAGTTCTTCTCAGGTGTCCCATTTGTTTAGGAAATAATTATCTGCAGAACATGAATAATTAACCTGTCATGTTATCCTCTGTGTAAGACACTGCATGCTATATTGAAGAAAACAGCCTCTTTGCTTCAGACCTTTATTGATGATTCAAGAGGGTTGTCCATAAAACATACGAAGCGCCATGCTGGACCAAAAGTCTATGAAGTCCAGCATTGTGTTCACATAGTGGAGAAACAGCTGCTTTTAGGAAGCCCACAAGCAGGATGACTGCAACAGCTTCCTTCTGAGCATGGTCCCCAGCAACTGATTTAAAGAGGCACACTGCCTCTGGTGCTGGAGAGGGTAGACACCCATCATGCCTATTGTGAATAGCAACCATGAATAGCCCCATCATCCATGAATTTGTCCACTCCCCTTTTTAAGCCTTCCAAGTTGGTGGCCGTTTCCACATCCTGCGGCAGCAAGTTCCACAGTTTAACTGATCATCGAGCTAAATAGCAATTTTTGTTCTTAATTTGAAGGGTTCCAAACCAGTTCTGAATATTGACATTCCTTTTCCTTGATTGATGGGTTAGGTTCAGCCCCTTTCTCTGTGTAATGGAAACTGCCATCCTGGAAACAGCAAGAGAAGGAAGGAGGGGGAGCCTTTCTGCTGCTATGATTGCATCCCATGCCCAGATGGGAAGATATCAGACAAGAATGGTGAGAGTTGTAGTGTGCAAGATTATCAAACAGGCTGGCTCGGCTGCAGTGAAAAGAAACATCCATGCAAGATTAGCATTGAGATTTTTTTTTGGGGGGGGGGTATTTTTTTGTTATTTGAGACAGAGCAGTGAGGTCAAGCACTCTCTCCCATAGAGACTCCAAAAACTGGCTGCATGATCGTAGCCATCGTCATCTTCAGACTCGCATTGTAAGACTCGATGCCCCAAATAAACAGTTCCATGGCTTCTCACATACAATGGATTATGAACTAGGTTTAATGCACATATATATGAGAATGTTAAATGTCACTAAAAGAAGCTATGGAAGACACTTATTGCATTGAATTGTCATGTGATGGACACTGCCAATGTTCTTTTTCAGACATGAGTGACTGTTTTGCATGCCCAGATGAACAGTATCCAAACAAGAATAAGAATGCCTGCATCCCCAAGGTGGTCAGTTTCTTGTCTTATGAAGAACCATTGGGGACTGGTTTAGCTGTTAGTGCTCTTTCTTTTTCACTCATCACCCTTCTCATCCTAGGACTATTTTCAAAGCACCACAACACTCCCATTGTCAAAGCCAACAACAGAAGTCTCACCTACACACTTCTCATCTCACTCCTCCTCTGCTTCCTTTGCGCCTTGCTATTCATTGGCCGACCTGAGATGGTGACCTGTCTCCTACGACAAACTGCTTTTGGCATTATTTTCTCAATGGCTGTTTCCTCTGTGTTGGCTAAAACGATCACTGTGGTTCTGGCTTTCCTGGCTACGAAGCCTGGATCCAGCATGAGGAAGTGGGTGGGGAAAAGCTTGGCCACCTCCATTGTCCTTTCTTGTACCCTTATTCAAGCAGGCATTTGTGTTGCATGGCTGGTTGCCTCTCCCCCATTTCCAGATGTTGATATGCAGTCAGTGGTTGAAGAAATTACCCTGGAATGTAATGAGGGCTCAACTACCATGTTTTACTGTGTCCTGGGCTACATGGGCCTCCTGGCCATTGCCAGCTTCACTGTGGCTTTTCCAGCTAGGAAGTTACCTGACAGTTTCAATGAAGCCAAGTTCATTGCTTTCAGCATGTTGGTCTTTTGCAGTGTCTGGCTGTCCTTTGTTCCCACCTACCTGAGCACTAAAGGGAAATACATGGTGGCTGTGGAGATCTTCTCTATCTTAGCCTCCAGTGCTGGGCTGTTGGGCTGCATCTTTCTTCCCAAATGCTACATTATTGTTCTGAAGCCTGAGCTGAATAACAGGGAACAACTTATAAGGAGGAAACACTAAACTTATTAATTGCCCCATGCAATTTTTTTTCTCATTTCCAGTTTTACAGTTTCCAATTTTAATTGGCCATGGTATGGCTTACATTGAGAGAGAATGACAATATCTTCTTGTTATGAAGTTGATTTAGATTCAGTACAAATAAAGCCTCTTCTTAAATTTGGTGTGATTATTTGGTGTTCCTACTTGGCTTTGTTAGTCTCACTATATCCTTTACATTATACACTATACTTAATTTTAAAAGCAGGTTGGAGTTTTCCAAACATAGGGTGCATATTCATATAGTAGATATTTGTGTGCCATCCTTTCAGGTAACCACACTGGCTCAAGCCACCTTACAATATACTGATGAACAGGAAAGAAATACATGGGTGGGGGGAGAGAAAAAACACCTATACCACTTGCCCTTCAGAGAATCACTCCTTATAAATTAGCTGATAAATGCTACCACAAGATATTAACATTACAACTGTTGTGGACCTTGGACAGCATAGGAGCCGTTAGCATCTCCTCAGAGAGGACATTCCCTAGTGCTGTAACGTCTGCCCAATCAAGTGGACTTACACTGCAGCTGACTGGACAGCTCAGAAGAAAAGTTCATCCAGGAAGAGGAGAATCCAAGGTGGCAAATGCGCTCTAAATTCAAGAGTGGCTCATCAGTCAGCTAGCCCCAGATTGTGTATTGCTTTAAAAATCGGATTCTGAACCTTGAATTGGTCCTGGAAGGTTACAGAAAGCAAATATTGCTGCTTCCAAATATGCTTCCAATTAGACTTCTGGAGCAGCCAGATTTCATTTGCATTGTTGTAGTCTAACCTCAAGGTTGCAAAAGCATAGCTGTATGGATAGGGTTCAGGAAGGGTTGATTTATATACCAAAAGCAGCTGACAGAAAGATTTTCTCTTCTCACTGAATTTACCTGTTCTTCTAAGAAATGTTTTTTTTTAATCTCAATATTAGATCTTTATTATTATTATTATTTAAAATAATTAATTCAGGGAACAGTTTACACACATTTAACTCCGTTTCGTACTTACATTTTTAAAATCTCTGTTGTACCTATCTAGACACTTTGTTCCTAAGCTTTATTTTGCAGCCAACTGTAGAATCTTGACCACGTTTCTCTGAAGATTTCATCTCTTTTCCCTTGGATCATTAAAGGCTGAGGACCGACTGGCAGTCTCGGCCGCTCTGCCTCCGCTTCAAAAGCGGAGGCAGAGCGGCCGTTCAGACGGCCACATCTGCCCCGAGGAGGCAGCCCGAACGCATCGCATCCGGCGCCGCGCTCCTCCCGCAGCAGCCGGGCACCACATAAAAGTGGTGCCCCGGGTGTGAACGCGCGCCAAGAGGGGGAGCCACGCAGCGTCTGAACGCTGCGGGCAGCTTACTACCCGCAGCGTGCGAACGCCGCACGGTGGGGGCAATTTCCCCCACCTTTGTCTGCCGCGCCACAGAGGCGCGGCAGACTACAAGTCTCTCCTCGGCCAAAGATAGTTTGTCAATTTCTGCTGTCTCCATCAATCTGTACATTAAATCCTCCCTGTTATCCTCCCTTCATTTTTCCAGTATCTTGCGTATAAAATGCTGGCTGTTGTTATAATGTATATAATAAGATAGCAATCCATTTTTTTATACTGAGCAGGAATCATATTTAACAAAAAATAGTTCAGGTATGAAAGGAATATCAATTTTTAATATTTTTAAGCATATCATGAATGTTAACCCAGAATTTTTTAGCTTTATCACATGCCCACCACATGTGAAAGTACGACCCTGTTTTTTGTTTGCATTTTCAGCATACATTGGACATATCTGAGCTCCCGGGCGCCTGGCAAAGCCATGGCTCCCGGGGGCTGCTTTGCCGCCTCGCCGGACACGAGGCAGCAACTGACGCGCTGCCGCGCGTCACGGAGCAGGCAGGGGCGGGGCTTGCTCTATAAGAGCCTGTGCCCCGCTCCCGCCTTGGCCGTTGCTCTGCGTGTATTTGGATACATTTTTGCCAATCTGTCTGGTGTTAAGGGCCATCTATAGAACATGTTATAGATGTTCTCTTTATAAGATATGCTCTTGTAAAGTTGATATTAGTTTTCCATGTTTTATTCCATTGTTCTAGTTCAATATTATGCCCTAGGTTCTGAGCCCATACAATCATTGTCATTTTAACCTCTTCATCCTGCATTTTGTATTGTAGTAATATTGAATAAAGTTTTTTTTTTAAAAAATTCTCTTCTTCATATAATAATATTTTATCTAACTCAGTATATTGTTCCTGAAAACCCTGGTTTTTTTATCTTTTGCAAACTTGGATTCCAGTTGCAGTCTTTCCCACCAGTTCAATCTCATCTCCTGCTTTTGTAGCATTTCTTGTGTTTTTATATTATTTTTTAAACCCAACAAGTTTTCATATCTTCCCAATAAATTGCTAGTAAGTAATTTAGAATTTGTAAAAGCCTCTAAAGGTGCCACCCATTTTGGTATTTTTACATACGTAGAACTTTTTTTTTTTTTTAAATAATCCATGTTCTCATCAAAGAGGCTCTTACCATATGTTGTTTAAAATACTTATGTATATCCTGTTTATCGTACCACATAAAACGGTGCCAACCTAGCAGTAAATCATGTCCCTCTAGCTTCAGCACCTTTGCATTTTCCCAGGTAATCCATTCTTTAACCCTATTAGTGAAGCAGCCTGATAGTATGCCAGCCAGTCTGGAAGCGCAAAACCATAATTAATGTTTATGCACTGGTATACACATAACACAACCCTTGGGCCATAAAGAGTGAAATGTTTAGGGATTTGACCTTGTTACTAATTTGACCTTGTTATCTTGTTACTAATATTTACTGCTGCTACTGCAACACACACATTTCTGAAATTCCACAAAGGCCATTGGATTGACTGTAGCTCTGGAAAATGTCTCAGTAGTGAGAAATGATAGGCCATCTTTATTTTCCATTAAGCAGTTGGGAAAACAAGAAAAATGTGTGGGGATACAGAGGAAAGTAAGGTGCTCCCTGCAAGTCCTTGCAGGTTCCCCATCATGTAGCTCAGCCCAGCCCAGCAACTGGGTTGGTATCATGCAATTTGGCCAGACTTTTCCTAGGGAGGGTCTGCCAGGGAGCAGGAAGGATGGAAGGCTGAAATTGGGGTGGGAGTCAAAGGTAGGTTGTCTGGTGTGTGAGAAGCAGAAAAGAGAGATAAGCCCATGGAGTAGACATGAGAAGGATTCTGAATAGACCCAGTTACAATTTCACTCAAGGAGAGTACTTCAATAGAATCTGTGAGCTATCTTACTCAAAAGTAGAGCATAGTAAAACTTTAGCATTAAGCCATTTGAAAAGAGATTGCAATTTTGATTAGCCTATATATATAAAAAGCAAGCTGATTTGGCAATGACTCACCCATTGGCCACTGGGGAAGCTTCCTTGGTGTCCTCGTGGCCTGTCCTGCTCGTTCTGCCATTCTTACACCCCTACTTTTGATGTGTTGCACCTTGAGAGTTGTAGTTCTTACTGTAACCATAGCAAAGGGAATTAAACATAAGAACATAAGAGAACATAAGAGAAGCCAATGTTGGATCAGGCCAGAGGCCCATCCAGTCCATCACTCTGTCACACAGTGGCCAAAAACACCAGGTGCCCTCAGAAGGTCCAGCAGTGGGGGCAGGACACTAGAAGCCCTCCCACTGTTGTTCCCCATCAAGCACCAAGAATACAGAGCATCACTTGCCCCAGACTGAAAGTTCCTATCTATACTTTGTGGCTAATAGATACTGATGGACCTCTGCTCCATATGTTTATCTAATTCCCTCTTGAAGCTGCCCATGCTTGTAGCCACCACCCCCTCCTGTGGCAGTGAATTCCACGTATTAATCACTTTTTAGGTGAAGAACCCGACTGCTCAGCAATTTCATCGAGTGCCCACAAGTTCTTGTATTGTGAGAAAGGGAGAAAAGTACTTCTTTCTCTACCTGCTCTATCCCATGCATAATCTTACAGACCTCGATCATGTCGCCCCTCAGCCATCATTTCTCCAAGCTAAAGAGCCCCAAGCACTTCAACCTTTCTTCATAGGGAAAGTGTTCCAACCCTTTTATCATTCTAGTTGCCCTTTTCTGCACTTTTTCCAATGCTATAATATCTTTTTTGAGGTGTGGTGACCAGAACTGTACACAGTACTCCAAATGAGGTCGCACCATTGATTTATACAGGGGCATTATGATACTGGCTGATTTGTTTTCGATTCTCTTCCTAATAACCCCCAGCATAGTGTTGGCCTTTTTCATCGCAGTCGCTCACTGACATTTTCATTGAGTTATCTTCTGCAACTCCAAGATCACTCTCTTGGTCAGTCTCCACCAGTTCGGACCCCATCAATGTGTATTTATAGTTAGGATTTTTGGCTCCAATGTGCATCACTTTGCACTTGGCCCCATTAAACCCCATTTGCCACATTGATGCCCACTCACCCATCCTCAACAGATCTCTTTGGAGTGCCTCACAATTCTCCCTGGTTCTAACCACCCTGAACAACTTTGTGTCATCTGCAAATTTAGCCACTTCACTGCTTACTCCCAACTCCAAATCATTAATAAACAAGTTAAAAAGCATTGGACTGAGTACTGATCCCTGCGGTATCCCACTGCTTACCTCCCTCCACTGAGAAAATTGCCCATTTATACTCACTCTCTGTTTCCTTTTAATTGGCCAGTTTTTGATCCACAAAAGGACTTGTCCTTTTATCCCATGACTATTGAGCTTACTTAGGAGCCTTTGATGAGGAACTTTATCAAAAGCTTTCTGGAAGTCAAGGTAAACAACATCTATTGGGTCCCCCTTGTCCACATGTTTGTTCAGTTCCTCAAAGAACACTAACAGGTCGGTGAGACAAGATCTTCCCTTAAAGAATTCATGCTGGGTCTTCCTCAATAGATTTTGTTCATCAATGGCCTGTTGTTCATCAATTAGAAATTGTTCATCAATTAGAACTACAACTCCCACATTGGGAGTCCCAAGAGGCTGTGGGGCATTAGCAGGGAGTCAGTTAAAGTATTAAATGGGAAACAGCTTTGGAATTGAAAGGGGTTGAGGGGAAGGGGTAGGCCTGGACATCTCTCTGAATTACAATTTATCTCCAGAATACAAAGATCAGTCTCCATGGAGAAAATGGTTGCTTTGGAGGTGAGCTCTATGGTGTTATACCTCACTGAAGTCCTTCAACAAACCTGGCTCTCCCTTAAGTATTGCTGACCTGCAGGTGGCACCTGGAGATCTCCAAGGTCAGTTCTCTTGGAGAAAATGGCTACTTTGGGCAGTGGACTATGGCATTATACCCTGCTGAGGTCCCTGCCCCCCCAACCCTGCCCCCCCAGGCTCTACCCCTCAAATCTACAGGTATTTCCCAACCCAGCACTGACAACCCTGTAACTGGCTACAGAACCACTTTCCAGACCCTTGGAACCCAGAAAACATGGTATAGGAGGAGGTGCTTTTCTACTTTAGCTGTCACTGTATAGCCCCAAATCACTGTATAACCCCAAGTCAGGGGTGGAGGAAATCATACTTGTTACCAGTCACTTTCCTCTCATACTACCCACTTGGGACAGCAAAATGACTTGAGACAACCCTGCCTTATAGCTAAGCAGAAGGAACTAAACATGGTTCACCTCCCTCAATTATGTATGTGCTCTATCTCCCACACTTCCACGGCCTAGCCCTAGCCCAGTTAGAAGTCCTTAGTCTATGTGTGGACTGAGATACAGCTTACTAACAAATCAAATAACAATTGGGGAGGGAGGTGTGCAAAACTTTAATTCAGAGTAAATAGTAACATGTTTTTTAAAAAAACAGATGCTTTTTGGCCAAATGAGCTTCCTCAGTGGTACTGATAAATAAAAATACAAACCTTAAAGTGTAATAAATCACATTTGCAAATACAACAGTTGTGACTTGAGCCTGAAAAACATTTCACAAGATGTCAGACCATTTATTTATGAAACAAGTCCCACTTCATTTTGCCTGATTTGTTTCCTGCATGTGGACGCATACATACCATAAAGTTACGAGTTACTCTGCTCTTGAGCATACAGACCTTAGGACCAGCAGTCCCTTTAATTTAAAAATGACTTTTGATGATCCTGATGTATCCCCAAAATGAAGAGGGACTTATTTAATGAATAAATGGTCCTTATTTCTTGGGGAGTGTTTTTTGGGCTCAGGTTAGATCTGATGTATTTTAAATTGTGATCGATTATAGTTTATGGTATGTATTTTATTTATCTGTATTACTGAGGAAAGCAATTAGGCTGAAACACATATTTTTAAACTAATATATTTACTATTTAGTATGACAAAGTTATGCTACTTTTTAATATATGTAAACCCATTATTATTTGTTTTGTAAATGGGACTTGTCTCAATGTTCTTGGTTACTTGGTCCTTCCAGGTTGAAGTTTTTCTCCCTTCCCACCTTTTTTTTTTCTTGGTTTTGCTGCCTGCATCTATGGAATTTGGCCTTTGCCTATGGGTGGACTGAGCAGTCAGGTCTATAAAAGGATTCCCCCCCCAAAAAAATATACTCTGAGGCTGAGGACAAACTGGAAATGTAAAGCGGGACAGCCCCGCGTTGGAAGTGGAAGAAGGGAGCACATTCAGACATGCGCATCTGTCCATGGGCTCCGTTTTGCACTTACCTGTCTCCCACTTGCTTTCCATCCGCTTTAACAGGACACCGGGAGAAACCGGTGTCCAGGGGCCGTTTTGCGCCCACTTCCAGGCAGTGTGAACCAGAAGAAGGTGGGAGGCAAGCGGAGGCGGCAGTGTGAACGCGGTGTTTTGCCAGTTTGTGCATGTGCGCACATGCGCAAATTGCCAAAACAGCCCTATCATGAGCTGTGTAGGCCGGCCCACGTGGGGACACTCCGCAGCAGTCTGAACGCTCCGTATTGGCACCATTGCGCAATACACCGGCCGGTGTGAACGGCCAGCCCCGGGGATTTTTCCCCCCACAGCAGTATCCTCCGCATTCATTTCGCTTCAGATTGCCAGTCTGTCCTCAGCCTGAGTTCACTAGAGAACAAGGCATTGGAGAAGTATATCAAAACACTACAATGTCATACAGATCTAAGCAGGACTCTTCTTGTAGAAAAAGCCCAGCAGGAACTCATTAGCATATTAGGCCACACCCCTGACAGCTCATCTCATTAACATATTAGGCCACACCAAATGTTCCCAGAAGTGTGGTCATCCAGCCACATCCACCTTTTGCTTCTTATTCTGTTTACCTTGTTGTCAAAACAGTTTTGTCAAAACCAATAAAAACATTATTTTCTGTCCCATCTATACAAAACCTTGCCTGAACCAATATCTTATGTCCAACAATTATTCCCACCTGAATTATTACACTATAATACTTTTTACAAGCAATTATGTACCAGTGGAGTGGTTACCATGCAGAGTCTGTCCCACAGGTAAAATTATCCTGTGAATACGTGGTCTTTACCACATAAAAGTATCACTACCATCACAAGATCACCAATTGTTGAAACTCCTCAGAAGCGGAAATCTCTCTTATTAGGAGGTTTAAGAACATCAACTTTGCTGGCCCATTAAAGGTAGATGTCAGTCCAGTGGCAGGAGAAGAGGGATAATCATCTTCTTCAGAAACTCTGCCCACTTTTTTACATTTCACAAAACAGGCAATCTCCAAAGTGCAGCTGACCATGCTCATTTTTAGTTACAACTGTTTCTCTGCAGCTGTCCCCCAGAGTGCCCCATGCAACAGTCAAGTGTTCTGCCAACACACACAACAATGAAGCTACTTTTTCAATTTTTTCTCTTATATGGCAGAAAGCACCAAACCACTTTAATACAGACTTTAGACACACATATATTTGCAAGTCATTCCCAACAAGACACAACAATGAACTCAGGCTTCAAACTTACTTTTCTTAAGCAGAAGATGCCATGAGAAAACTAAAGAGATTCTCAAAGATATTGTCAAAACCAGCATTTCCTGGGCTCTCTGCTTTTTTACATCCCCCCTTTTCAATATTCTTTTTATAAAAACAGAAAGAACAGAAGGAAGGAAGGAAGGAAGGAAGGAAGGAAGGAAGGAAGGAAGGAAGGAAGGAAGGAAGGAAGGAAGGAAGGAAGGAAGGAAGGAAGGAAGGAAAAAGAAAGAAAGAAAGAAAGAAAGAAAGAAAGAGGTAGGTGGGGGAGAGAGAGAGAGAAAGGAAGGAAGGAAGGAAAAGGAAGGAAGAATGAAGGAAGGTAGACAGACAGAGGAAGGAAGGAAGGAAGTTGGAGGAGAGAGAGAGAGAAAGGAAGGGGGGAGGGAGAGAGAGAAAGAGAAAGGAAGAAAGAAAGGTGGGGACAGAGAGAGAGAGAAAGAAAAGAGATGGGAAGGCACTTACTGGAGCAGGGAGAGCCACGCGACGTCAGCAAGCCAAATGCAGAAAGCCTAGCCCCTGTACTTAATCTCTGGGCGGGGCTTTCTCCTGCTGGCTGTTTGCTCTTAAAGGGAAAGCACCTGGTGGAGCTTTTTCCTGCCAGCTCTCTGCAGGAACTTTCCCTTTAAGTGTAAACAGCTCAGGCCAGGAGGGGGTGGGGCAGGCTCGGACGCCAGCTGGAAGAGCGTTCCTGAGTATTCCTGCTGAAATTGAGCCCTGGATCTAAGGAAAGGAAGTAAAATTATGAGGATAAGTTTAACAGTCACTGGTGTTACCTTGGCATTTCCTTCCCTAGGATGGACATAAGCTTGCAGGAGCTTTGAAAATAGACAGAATTCACTCCACCAGCTCCTTGGTCCCTGCTCTTGGTTTGCACCCTTTTGGCAGTGTGTTCAGGCCTTTTAACCCCTCCTCTCCCAGCTGAGAGTATGACACTTCAACTTATCTTCAAAATTGGAGTGGATTCCCATGTGTAATTTTTACTCCATCAAATTAATGTGCATATCCCAAAAGTTTTCACACTGTTTCACCACACACAAAGCCACCATGTGCTGAACCAGACCAATGGTCCGTTGAGGTCAGTACTACCTACTTAGACTGGGAATGGCCCTCATGAGTTTTTTAAAAGCTAGTTGATCTGCTACCAGATTGTTTTAACTAGAGATGCCAGGGATTGACAACACAATCTTCTGTGTGCCAAGCATATTGTCTACCACTGAGCCACAGCCCCTTCCCACTCATCCCTGCTCACTTTATCCAAATAGCCATCTACCATGCTTTTTATAGCCCGTGGGCAAATGGTCATTTCCATCCTGCCAATCCTTCTCCATCTGTCAAGGAATTTTCCCCAAGCCTGCAATCTGAGAAATTTGGAGCTCCATTCTCAGCAAAAGGAAGGTTTCTCTGGGATCAGGACCTCCTTGAGTATTAATTAAAGGATTCTACATCTCTCCATCCTAGAAGATTCCACCTTTTCTTTTTTGTTATAAATGCATTTGAAAAATCAAAACTTTAGTAATACTAAACAGTTTGATGTGTCTTGCTTGAAAGACTGCTTACAGTTTTCAAACAGAAGAAAATATGAAGTAGGGTACCTTAATAAAAATGGGACACAACACAGATTTAAGCTGGGGATTGTGATCAGAATTGGCTTCATAATTATTGTCGCTTGCCTACAAAGCTTGTACCTCTTGAGAACTGAAAATTAAAAGAACATCTGAATAATGAATAGTGTGTGAATGATGAATGGTTAGTTTTAGGACAATATCAAAATTATGCTTTTTTTCTTTTCTTTTTCAGACATGAGTGGGTGCTCTAAATGTACAGCTGAATATTTTCCAAGCAAAACCAAGGATTTCTGTATTCCCAAGCACATCACCTTCTTGACTTATGATGGACTTTTAGGACTCAGCTTAGTCTTTTTTGCTCTCTCTCTTTCATTGATCACAGCTGTCATGTTGGGAACATTTATAATGCATCACAACACTCCAATTGTCAAAGCCAACAACCGAAGTCTTTCCTACACTCTTCTCCTCTCCCTTCTGCTCTGTTTCCTTTCTGCTTTGCTGTTCATTGGCCAGCCTGAGAAAGTGACCTGCCTCCTACGCCAACCTGCTTTTGGCACCATCTTTTCAGTGGCTATTTCTTGCATCTTGGCAAAGACCATCACTGTGGTCCTTGCGTTCATGGCTACCAGACCAGGAAGCAGGATGAGGAAGTGGGTAAGGAAAAGGCTAGCCAACTCCATTGTTCTTTCCCTGTCCCTTATGCAAGGAGGGATTTGTGCTGTGTGGCTGGCAACCTCTCCTCCATTTCCAGATGTTGACATGCACACAGTCAGTGAAGAAATTATATTGCAATGTAATGAGGGATCTGTGATTATGTTTTCTTGTGTCTTGGGATACATGGGCTTCCTGGCCATTGTCAGCTTCACTGTGGCTTTCCTTGCCCGGAAGCTACCAGATTCTTTCAATGAAGCCAAGTTCATCACCTTCAGCATGTTGATGTTTTGCACTGTGTGGTTAACCTTTGTTCCAACCTATTTGAGCACTAAAGGAAAGTCAATGGTAGCTGTGGAGATCTTCTCTATCTTAACTTCCAGTGGTGGTTTGCTTAGTTTAATTTTTTTCCCTAAATGCTATTTAATCTGGCTGAGGCCTGAGTTAAACAATAGGAAAGGATTAGTATGGGGGAGAAGTCTAAATATATAATTGTCACTCACTTCCTCTTTCCAATACACAAAATTACATTTGCTTGCATTAAAATGTTTATGACAGTTTTCTTCTCTGTGGCTTCCCCATAAGAATCTTTGCTGTAGTTGTGATTGTATGGCTAGTCACCTAGGAAGCAGCAATAAGATGTAGGTGGGGGAAAGGATTAGACAATTTTATTGTTCTTTGCTACTGTCTTATCCATGTGGTCATTTGCCTTGAGTGGCTTGTAATGCCACACCCATATTCTCTTAGGGCTTGCACATTTAACAATTCTGTATCTTTAAGTAAAGGGGTGGCTAAATTGGCCCTCAACTCATTGAATATAGGGCACTCCATAATCATACGTTTGTTGGTTTCAATTTTATCACATGAGCATCTTCATGTTCTATTACAGTATGGTACTCTATTATATCTGCCCTCCAAAACTGCCGAGGGAAGAATGTTCATTCTTGCCAAAGTAAAAGCACTTCTTAGTTCTGAGACTGTCAATTGATAAAAATATTTTGGCAGTTGAATTGGGAGGGAAATTCCCAAATGGAGTGTGGAACATATCCTTTGTGGCCTAATAGATGTACTTGTAGCATCCAACTTCCTTACACATTTTTTAATTTGTCTTACAATGTCTTTAGTTTCTGTATTCTTAATCATATAATTTGTTATTCCTAGGCATTTCATTTTCTTTTCCAATAGCTGATCCCATTGGCTATAATGTTTATCTGCCTGGATACGCCCAAGTAGAGTAGACCCTCCCTCAGATTTTAAAACCTTCAAATTGAAGAAAAATGCTTTAATCCAAGTTTTAGCTTCCATCAGTATTTTGCATAGTTCCACTGTCAGTGCTATGCTCAAGAAACACCTAGGAGTAGTCAATAAGCATTTTAAAAAGTCATACTGGATAGAATCCATTTTTTCAGAAGTGGCCTGAATCCAAATTTTTGCACCATACAGAAATTAGTTTAGAACCTTAGCATTTAGAACCTTAGCATTACCAAAATGTATCCTGGGGGCATGCTGAAGTGTGGTGACAAGTGTTACAATGGGCTGATGGGATTCCCATTGTGGAAAAATAGTGTGACCTGATGTTTCTCTAGTGCCAGACAATGAAGAGGAGGTTTCTTAATGTGTAGCAGGATGAAGCTGAATGGGTGAGTCTTCAACAGAGATGAAGAGTTAATGTTTACCCTGATGGGTATGGCATTGGTAGGAGAAATGCAGATACTTTAGACAAACATACAAAAACAGGAATGTGAAGATTATCTGGAAGGTATTTCCTGACATACAGATGTGACATGAAAAAATACAACATACTCCATTCATGAAAGAGACACACCAGCAGCTCTTTGTCTCTGTCTGCATGTACATTTGACAGACAAAAGACTGGCCATTTGGTCAGGAGGAGACCTAAGGCAAGGGCAGAGATTTGTCCATTCTTTGCCTTATAAACTGAGCAGAGAGAAGTGGGAGGTTTGTTGTGCATGGAGGATGTTTGACAGTGCTGCTAGCCCTGTGTTTTACACTTGGCCTATGTTTTAAGCCAAAATGAGATTCTCTTGAACTCCCAGCAAAAACCGCTATTCAAGCCAAGCCTGGCTTCATAAGAGCATTGCTTGTGGAGGTTCAGAGGCTGTTTTGGGGTGCCTCTCTCTTAGGAAAGACCAACCCTAGTACAAGGCAGGGGCTGCCTGTTAGACAGGCGCCTCAGGTGAGATTCTTTGATCACAGTCCAAGATCTGTAAAAGGAAAAAAAATCTTTATTTACTAAAATACACTCTCAGTTCACTAGAAAACAAGGCATCTGATACATTTATCAAAACATTAGGACAATAACAAAATCATGCTTTTTTTTTTCTTTTTTAGACATGAGTCAGTGCTCTAAATGCACAGATGAATATTTTCCAAACAAAAACAAGGATTTCTGTATTTCCAAGTATATCACCTTCTTGTCTTATGACAAACCTTGGGACACAGCTTAGCCTTTTTTGCTCTCTCTCTTTCATTGATCACAGTTGTGGTGCTTGGAACATTTATAAAGCATCAGAACACTCCAATTATCAAAGCCAATAATTGAATTCTCTCCTACACGCTTCTCCTTTCCCTTCTGCTCTGCTTCCTTTCTGCTTTGCTATTCATTGGTCAGCCTGAAGACATGACCTGTGTGCCGTGCCAACCTGCCTTTGGCACCATCTTTTCAGTGGCTATTTCTTGCATCCTGGCAAAGACCACCACTTTGGTCCTGGCTTTCATGGCTATGAGATCAGGGAGCAGGATGCGGAATTGGGTGGGGAAAAGGCTGGCCAACTCCATTGTTCTTTCCCTGTCCCTTGTGCAAGGAGGGATTTGTGCTGTGTGGCTGGCAACCTCTCCTCCATTTCCAGATGTCGATGTGCACACAGTCATAGAAGAAGTGATACTGCAATGTAATGAGAAATCTGTGACTCTGTTTTCTTGTGTCTTGGGATACATGGGCTTCCTGGCCATTGTCAGCTTCACCGTGGCTTTCCTTGCCCGGAAGTTACCTGATACTTTCAAGTTTATCACCTTCAGCATGTTGGTATTTTGGTATCAAGTTTATCATTTTGGTATTCTGGTATCAAGTTTATCACCTTCAGGATGCTGGTATTTTGCAGTGTGTTGTTATCCTTCTTTCCAACTTACCGCAGCACTAAGGGAAAATTGACGGCAGCTGTGGAGATCTTCTCTATTTTATCCTCCAGTGCTGGTTAGCTTAGTTTAACCCCCCCCCCCCCCAAAAAAAAAATGCTATATAATTTGGCTAAGGCCTGAGTTAAACAATAGGAAAGGATTTGTAGGAGAAAAGTAAGAACACATAACTGTTATTTGCTTTCTCCAGTAATGCAGGGATATGTTAGTTCACATTAGAATGCTAACAAATGGAGACCCACAAGAAACTTGTGGGATGGTTATCCCATTCCTCACACCTTTGCTTTCTCCCTTCTCCCCCTACCTCTCTCACACTCTTTCTCCCTTCTGCCCCCTTCTTACTCTCTGTCTCTCCTCCATGTATGTTACTTCCTCTCTCTTTCTGACCCATCATCATTCTCTTTGCTTTTCTGCCTCCCCAACTCATCACTCTTTCTCTCTCTTTCTGCCCCCCCCACTCCATCACTCTAACTTTCTGCCCCCATCACTCCCCCAGCCTGCTTCCTCTCCCCCCACAGCAGCAGTGGCAGTGCTCTGGGAATCACAATGGATCTTCAGCTGCAGAGATCAATTCATCTTAGGGCTGCCAGCTCCAGGCTGAGAAATTCCTGGAGATTTGGGAGTGGAGCCTTCGGACAGTGAGGAGGCAAGCAGCCTCAGCAGGGTATAATGCCATAGACTCAACCCTCCAAAGCAGCCATTTTATCCAGGGGAACTGATCTCTGTCACCTGGACAACAGTTGTAATTCTGGGTGCTCTTCAGCCCTTGTCTGGAGGCTGGCAATGGTAGTTGAAGTGAACGAAATGGCTGTTTTGGAGGGTGGAGTCTATGGCATTATACTGGTCTGTAGTCCCTCCTCAAATCCCACCCTCCCCAGGCTCCACCCCTCAAATGTCCAGGAATTTCACAACCTGGAGTTGGCAACCCTATTTCCTTTCCACCCAACAGCCAACCTACCTTTATCTGTCTTCAGCTTTCCATCTCCACCCCCTCCCCCACAGCCTCTACCTAGGAAAATTACAGTCTTTCTCCACAGTGGGGACTAAAGCAGTTTACATTATTATTTCCTCCTTGTTATCTGCACAACAACCCTATGAGTTTGGTTAGGCTGAAAGTATGTGACTGGTACAAAATCTCCCAGTCAGCTTCCACTGCAAGATGGGGATCTGAACCTGGATCTCACAGATCCCAGTCTGAAGCTCTAACTGTTACATCACACTGGCTTTCATAGGTTGGCTGCTGATGAACAGTAGCAAACAGCTGGGCCTACCTGAGTCATGCAAATCAGGTGGTATCAAGTCACACAGAGAGTGCTGCCTAGGGATGCCAGCCTCCAGGTGGGACCTGGGGATCCCCTGGAATTACTGCTCATCTCCAGACTACAGAGATAACTTTTCATGGAAAAAATGGATGCTTTGGAGGGTAGAGTTTATGGCATTCTCCCTCACTGAGGTCCCTGTCCTCCCCAGGCTCCACCCCCAAATCTCCAGAAGTTTCCCAGCCTGGATCTGGGTCCACTACCAGTGGCTGGGGGGATACTTGGCAACCCTAGACTGCTGCCAGTAAAAACCCTGGCTGTTACTGACAGAAACAGTTAGAACCTCCCCCCTCCCCCAAACATTCTAATCTCTCACAGTTGACACCTGGAGTTAGAGACCTCTGCGAAGGCCATTTCAAAAGGTTTGGGGGGGGGGGAATTCAACAGTCCCTGAAGTTTTTTTTTTAAACTTTTCAGATTTTTCTGCAGTCTGAGGAAGGCCCCTGACTACGTAGGAAAAGCTGTTGGGGGAGAGTGAGCTCTCTTTTGGCAGATATAAGTATCTGCACAGCAAAAAACCTCTCGGAATTAGAATATAGACAAGAGGCAGGGACCCGCGATACTTGCAGGGAACATACTTTACCTTTTGGGGGGATTTAAATACCCTCAAAAAGTTTTTTTTTTACTTTTAGGATTTTTCTGCACATGGGGGGGGAGTCCCCCCATGTGCAGAAAAATCTCCCTGCCCCCCGGTGCCCCCTGTGTGGATTTAGATATCCGCATGCAGGGGGCACCTTTGGAATTAGATATATAAATGGTAGATTTCTTTTCAATGGCTGCCAGTGCTCCCTCTAAGCTGTGGAAACTTGTGAGCAAAAATTCTGCTTTGTGAGCTACTGGGATTAAAGGTGTGAGCAAGCCATTTGGTGACTGCATAAATTAGTTTGCTCTGGAGCCGTTCTTCCTGAGCTAAGACAAAAATGTGTGAGCCGGAGGCTAAAAAACTGTGCGCTAGGTCACACTAACTCAGCTTAGAGGGAACACTGAAAAATTCTTTGATGTAGTTGTGGTTTTACAGCTATTCAACTAGGAAGCAGAATCAAAAAGTAGTTGAGGACTGGATAATTTTATTGTTCTTTGCTACTATCTTATCCATATGGTCATTTGCCTTGTATGGCTTGTCGTTTTAACCCATGTCATTTCCTTATTAACATTTTATTTCTATTAAACAGTACAGAATTAAGTCCTAGGGAGCAAGAGTCACAGAGCACAGGAAGTAGGTAAAGTTGCTCACAAATTACTATTTGCAAGAGCCTTGCTCCCTCAGTAAACCTGGCCTGCAACAGGAGAGAGAAGGACAGAGCTTAACTGAGGGAAGCTGTTAATTTCTCTGCAAGCCAAAGCTAGAGAAAGGATTCCAGAGCAGCAGGAGCAGCAGCAAACACCCTTGAAGAGCATATGGGGAAGAAGCAGCTCTTCATTTCCTTAAGTTATCATTTGGGACTTGTACCAGGCAGCAAGGCATACACTCTGCCTCCTCTCAAGGAGCTCCAAGCGTGCCTGTCTCCCCACATGCTTCTGCCAGCCAGAACACGACCCCCTCCCTTATAGTCTTCCTTCTCCCTCTTTCTGCTGCAGGATTGCTTCACCACATCAGGACTGGTACATATCACCCCACCAACGATTTACCTGCTAATGCAAATATCGCTGTACCTTTTCAAATCTATATTTCCTAGCTCGATACTGTTGTGTGAAAGAGTGAATTTATTGTTTGTGTGCAGATTCCTTCAGTAAAGAAACCATTTCTTTCGATATGGTCTCTGCGACTATTTTTGAGTTATTGGATAAAAGTTGGACTCCTGTATATATAAGTAATCGCCGCCTTATATATCTGTTGCTATTTTAAATTCCCTACATTTATTAATAAATAAGGCAATTTGGCTAACAAAGAGGGTAGGGAGGAAAGCTGACATAGAAGGGGTGAGAGAAGAAGGGGAGATAAGGGAAGATTTGTAGATAAGGGGTGCATGCAGAAAGACAGAGGAGAGAACTTTGATAATCAAGGTGGGAAAGGGAAACAAAGGTGGGGCAATGCCTCCTCCCCACAAGTTCCATGTGGGGACTGCCAGTAACAAAGAATATGGTAGGCCACAACACATTATACAACATTTTGTTGCACGTACCCTTTTGTTATGTATAATATTATATTAGTAGTTTTTTTGTTAGTTTATTTAAAGTGTATGGGATTTTTCAGCTGTTTGTAAACAATGTGTAAACTGTTCTAAACTGTTGTAAATGTTTGTAAACTGTTCCTTAAACTGTGGAAAGCTATGACAAAAATAAAAATCTATATTCCTAAAAAAATCTATTTTATAACCCTAACCCTAATGCCTACCCTAACCCTAACCCCTACTCAACCCAACCCTATTCCTAACCCAACCCCAACCCTAACCCGAAAACCTCCCCTAATCCTAACCCCAACCCTAAGCCTAAACCTAACCTAACACCTATCTTAACCCTAACCTTAACCCTTACCCTAACCTTAATACCTACCCTAACTCCAACACTAACCCCAACCCTAACCCCATCCTTAACCCTAACCATTACCCTAACCTTAACTCAAACCCTAAACCTAATGAGAACCCTAACTCCAACCCTAAAACTAACCCTAACCCCAACTCCTACCCTAATCTAACCCTATCCTAATGCTAACCCCAACCCTAACCTAATCCCTAACCCCTAACCCCTGCCCTAACCCTCATTCTAACCCACACCCTCACCCCAACCTTAACCCTAACCCCTACCCTCGCCCTAACCCTAACTTTAACACCACTTCTCCACATGCAGCCAGCTGTGTGACCTTGGGTCAGTCACAGTTCTCTCCAAGCAGTTCTCTCAAGAGCAGTTCTCTCACAGTTCTCTCAGCCCCACCTACCTCACAGGGTGTCTGTTGTGAGGAGAGGAAGGGAAGGAGATTGTAAGCCATTCTGAGACTCTAAGTGAGGGACAGGGTATAAATCCTCCTCCTCCTCGTCCTCCTCCCCTGCCACTGCTCAATGGGCTCACAGGGGGGAAATGGAAGGGTGTCTCTTCAGTGACATGCCAAGATGGTGAAGTTTCCTGCTGGAAGTGACACCACTGTTAGACAATGGAATGACATCTTTTCCAGGGGAAAGCTCTATGGTAGATTTTGGTGATTCCTAGGATGGAATGATCTAGAAGTGACATCATGCTGTTGCCAAATGATGCACCCAAGACTCTATCCCCAAACTCCTGCTGGTTGCCATGCCATGCTATGTGGGTTTACCTGTGATGCTAATTCCCCACTTAGAATTATATTCCTAGGTGTGCAATTACCTGATTTTGATCATGACTTTCCCCCACAATTTTTTAATGCTCTGAAATACCCTTCAGAGTGCTATTTGCCCTATATGGTGGTCCACATGCTCTGATGGAGTACATGTAGGTTTCAGTGCCTATTGATCACTGTGGTCATTTCAAGGACTATGTCCATTTTCTATGTCAGCCAAAGACAAGGTATTTTCAGATGTGAAAATCATATTTTTGTTCTGTGATTCAGTGTGCAGTCCTAACTTTGAATTAGTAATGACCTTTTCCTTCAATTATCAAAACACTATAATTAACTCTGCTGCTGTCAAATCACCACCAGGGCTCCAGTCACCATCAACCAACCTTTTAGGAAGTTTGAGAAGGAAAGTATAAATGTAACCTTGCCATAAGGATCACAAATACTGAACAAACTGCTGTTCTGCTCTGTGATATATTTATGTTTTTTCTTTGCCTTCTGAGTGCTACTTGGTGGAGGTCTACTGCCAGAGTCAATGTCTGTTTAGGTTAGGATGCTGCTATCATAGCAATTTTTATGATGCCATTATGGGTCCAATATGTTGACAGAAAAAAATAGTGTATTCTTGTTTATGACATTTATGGATTTGTTGATTGTCCTGCTTCCTGCTGTTGTTTCTAAGCCTCACATTGTTCAGTGCTGGATTAGATATCTGCACCCTCCACTCCATGAGTATCACCAGTCAGGAGATGTCTTTGTTGGTGGTGTTGCTTCTCACACTTTCATTGTCTCCAGTCCAATAGACTTTACAAGAAATCCACCACCACCATTGTCTGACGAACTTTTGTAAGTAGTTAATCCTTTTCTCCTTTTTTTTGTCAAGAGTTATTTGTCCTACAAGCTGATATAATTTTCTCATTTAGTTGGGATACAGAAAAAGTTAATATTATTAATTAAGTTTGAGTCCAGTGGCACCTTTAAGACAAACACAGATTTATTCGCAGTATGAGTTTTTGTGTGCAAGCAAACTTTGTCAGATAATTAATTAAGAGTTCAAAGGAAAAAAAATTACCCTTTTCCCATAGTTGAGAAAAGAAGTCACCCAAACACATATTTAAATTTCCCTTATGTATCCCAGCTTTGGTTTCATACTGAATACCTTCCTGATTGCTGTTATCTACCTCTGTCTATAACATACAGAAAATGGATTAGATCCAGCCAAATTTGCCACTCAGTCTTTCCCAATTCTTTTCCTTGCTACCACTATGTCTCACATGTCTGTTGTCCATGCAGGCACAATGATCCTTAGCCTAAACCTCTGAGGTGGTCCAAGGGAGCCCTTCCTTTCATTTTCATCAGTGGAGAAACTGGAAAAGCAGAAAACTCCAAGCACACCGTATTGTAGACCCTTTGTATAACACTATCTGAATTTAAAATTTGTTTTTAATAGTTTTGTTTTCAATGATAGTGGTAAGCTGCTTGAAGCAGGTCTCTGAATGAATTTTCTAAATAAAAGAAACTCTCCTTCCAGTGTAGTGACTAAGAACTACCAGCACATCCTGGCTTTGGAATTTGCAGTAAAAGAAATAAATGAAAACCCAAAAATCCTACCCAATATCACCATGGGCTTCCACATTTATGACAGCTGTTTCAATGCTAAGTGGACTTATCAAGACACAATACAGATCATATCCACACCAAAGAGATTTGTCCCCAATTACAAATGTGATATCCAGAACCACCCTCTAGCTGTCATAGGGGGACTAGACCCTCAAACATCTCTTCTTGTGGCTACCGTCTTGGATATCTACAAGATTCCACAGGTAGGATATGTTTTTGTTGTATTTTACTTTAAAGGGTTCACCTTATATGCAAAGAGTGCATAATGAAAGAGAACATAAACACAACTGCATGCACTTACTTCATTCTTACAGTCTTTTATTTGACATCTGGCATAGAGTTCATTTTCCCTTCAGATATGCACCCACTATGATTTTTTAAGTGAGATGCTATACACTCAGCCTCGGCATATAATCCATATAGATTTCAGTTAGATTTCAGACTGGTTCTATGTAATGTCCAATACAAATACTATTATTCTTTCTCTGCTCTTCTTATATCCTATATCTCTCTTCAGCTTATCTATGGTTCTGCGCCACTGATGAATGATAAAACCCCAGGCCTGTACTTCTACAAGACAGTTCCCAGTGAAACCCTTCAGTATATGGGGATTCTTCAGTTACTTCTCCATTTCAAGTGGACATGGATTGATGTCCTCTCTGTAGATGACGACAATGGAGAAAGATTTGTGCAGTCTGTGCTTGAACTCTTTTCTCAGCATGGTGTCTGTTTTTCCTTCATTGAAAAAAGCCCCAAATCAACTGTTATGTCTGATATTCCTGACAAGATTCAGCACGGGGGGGGGGAATAAACCATAAACTCATGGGCAGCAAAGCCAATGTATGTGTATGCTATGGAGAATCCTATTCTGTTATATACTTGAGATGGTTGCCTGTTCTAGCACAAGAAGACAACATGCCATGGAAGGGGAAAGTGTGGATAATGACAGCCCAGATAGAGCTCAATGCATTTGTTTATCAAAAGTTTTGGGGTTCAGAGCTAATCCATGGTGCTCTGTCATTCACCATTCATTCCAGTGTCCACCCTGGGTTTCAACAATTTGTTAAGACTAGAAACCCTTCTAGAATAAAAGAAGATGGTTTTATCAGAGACTTCTGGAGGCAAGCCTTTGACTGTGAATTTCCAAATGAAGTTCTGAGTCAGGGAAAGGGGAATATTTGCACTGAGGAGGAGAAATTGGACAGTCTTTCTGGGCCGTTTTTTGAGATGAGCATGACTGGGCACAGCTATAATATTTATAATGCTGTCTATGCCATGGCACATGCTTTAAATGCCATGTCCTCATCTGGACTCAGACATGAGAAGGTGAATAGAAAAGGACTGAAACAGAACAATCCAGAATGGTGGCAGGTAAAGTTTAAATGTTCTTACTGTGAGAGCAACATCTGAGTAACACAAAGTCCCAATATTTGTGGTAAAGGGAATCTCTTTGAATCCTTTCATGATCCACTTACCATTTCATTATCCTGCCTTTAATGAAAAGCATCTGAAGTGGTCAGGGATTCACCCTTTGCATGTGCCATTTTCTGGTTCTCAGTTGCCAGATTTGCAAGACAGACTGTCAAACATTCACATGAAAGAAGTTTGACTTGAATGGTAGGAGTTGCATCCAGCTGTCCTTCAGGGGGGGAAATATGACCTTGGGGATCTAATTTCCCAGGGTCTGGGTAAAGTTTCACCTCTATTGGAAGTCCAGATTTCACCAAAGACTGGTATTTCCACGGCAGCGAGCTAGTCAGGACTTCTCATACCTGGATTATTGATAACTTCAGGAAACCTCCCTCCCTCCCTAGCTCCATCCAACCTGCTCCAGTAGCCTCCCATCTCATTATTTCAGATAAAAAGCCACATCTCTTCCCTCTCTCTTGGTAAGGCACCTGGAGAAAACATCATGTTTAAATATTTTCCATATAGGTAGGCTGCACTTCTAGGTAAGTTGTTCCCCCAAATCAATTTGACCAGGGTTTTCCTTTCAGAGTAGAAGGGAAGCGTTCCATTTTTTTTTTTTAAAGGGCAGCAAACAGCTTTCTGGTAACTATTATCCAGTAAGTCTGTGGGACATAACTTCCACATTTGGTTGCACATTTTGTGGTCTGCTTATGTGTGTATGTGTGGAGAGAGAAATAAACAAAAACATATGTGTACTATGTTTATGACTAAAGTCTCAGAATACTGAGGGTTTCTCTGTATCTGTGTAATATATTTGTATTTTAAATAGAATGTTGAATGACTATGTACTTTTAAATGATACTTCCAGAGAAAATGAGGTTTAATGGGGAAGTGGTTAAGATGCTGAACTGTAGACCAGAAGGCCGGTAGTTCAGCAGTTCGAGACCCGAGTGCTGTGTGACGGAGTGAGCTCCCATCTGTGGCTCCAGCTCCTGTCAACCTAGCAGTTTGAAAGCAAGAAATTGCAAGTAGATAAATAGGTAGCACTTTGGTGGGAAGGTAACAGCATTCCGTGCTCCTCAGTGTCTAGTCATGCTGGCAACATGACCACAGAGACGCCCTTGGACAGTGCTGGCTCTTTGGCTTGGAAACGGAGATGAGCACCACCCTTAGAGTTGGATTCAACTGGCTTTCAAGCAAGGAAAACCTTTACCTATGCTAAAACAAAAGTCTGGAATTATCTTTATTTTTGAAGTACAACTGCATTCAGAATAAATGGAATGCATGCAGGGCAGTTCATGTCAGTCTGTTTATTTACGTCAGTCTGAAAGGCCTGACACATGGCTGCCCTTTGCAAATTGTGGCCTTTTCCTTCCCCATCCAGCTTCATCACTTTCTGAGAGGCATCTTGTTTAACAACAGTGCTGGTGATGAGGTTTTTTTCGACCACAATGGGGAGTTGGTATCTGGATTTGATATTATAAACTGGATTCTTTCATCAAACCAGTCCTTTCAGAGAGTAAAGGTTGGGAAGATGGATTCACAAGTTTCCCCTGACCAAGCACTTACCATTGATGAGGACGCCATCATATGGGACAACTGGTTTAATCAGGTAGGATCCAGCAGTAGGGAGACTGGAAAGTCTTCCAGGATTGAATGAATATTGACTTTCAGTCATGGTGTGCAACATGAACTTCATCAGACAGTGCAGAGTATATATGAAATAACAAGTGATTTTTACTGAAAACTTCCCACAGATTTTTACTGAAAACTTCCCACTGATGTCCCTAGTATATGAACTGATGTAACAAGTGAGCTTCTACAAAGTTCTTCTCTGGTTCCTTTACTAATATATCTCCCAGATCCGTAGAGGCAGGCATTCAAAATAGATTTTTGCTTTACAAATTTAGGCACCAGTAGAAGCTAAGATTTATTTATTTATTTATTAGAACAATGTTATAGTGCCTCTCCCTGAACCTGCTCAAGGTGGCTTACAAAATAAAAAGAATAAAAACCAAAACATTAAAATATATTGATTAAAATCCAGCATAGCATAAAAAATAAACCATAAAAAAATGACCAATAATTTTCAGACTACAATAGTGTTGGGGTTTTTTTAAGCACAACCCCTTAATTGAAAGTCTGGTTGAAGAGAAACTTTTTGGCTTGGCACCTGAAAGAAAGCAACAGGGGTGCCATTATGACCTCACTATTTTGTTGCAACTAAGTTTTGTGAAATGCATCCTGAACTTTCTGAAATCCTCAGACTGCCCATTTCATAGTCTGGGGTTTTCCACTTTAATATCACAGGTTGAGGCAGGGATTAACCTCATTCATCTACAGGAGGGCATGGAAAGAGGGAGCTGCTGGAGAAACCAGTGTTGTCATATGGCCCTTGAATTATGACAGCCCCAGAATGTGAAGGTCTTTAAAGGTTCAAATTAACACTTTGAAGTGAATGCAGAAATCCATTAGCAACTAACATAACAATTTCATAATAGGAGTAAGAAGTCATGTGAAGACGCTAAAACTGTATACTTTGCAAACACCCAAGAAAATCAAGCATGTCTGGGCTTTAGTGGCTGCTATCAATGCTAAAATAAGATTTTTTTTTACAAAAAATGGCCCACTTTTCCCAGTCTGGTGACAATTGGGTGGAAATTTATTTATTTATTTTTTTATTTAATTCAATTTCTAGGCCGCTCTCCCCGCACAGCAGGCTCAATTGCCAATATGGGAGGCTTCGCTTATCCTGCATAGGATTCCACAAGGATTTTTGCTGGATAAAGGTCAGGTATCATATGAAGCCTATGGCAGGGATGGGGGCTGCAGTGAGAGGTGGACCAGGCAGAAAGCCAGTAGGATCCAAAATATTGGCCGAGGACAGACTCATATTCTGCCGCGCCTCCGCGGCACGGCAGAATAAGGCGGGGGGAATTGCCCCCGTCGCGCGGCATTCGCATGCCGCCAGAAAGAAGCTGCCCACAGCATTCAGACTGCGGGCGGCTTCCTATGACGGTGTGCGAATGCTGCGCGGCTTCCCCTCCCGGTGGGTGGAACGCCAGAGACAGGTGGAACGTGCGCCACAGCAGCCAGGGCACCACTTTTAAGTGGTGCCTGGCTGCTGTAGGAGGAGCGCGGTGCCGGACACGATGTGTCCAGGCCACCTCCTCAGGGCAGATGCGGCAGTCTGAACGGCCGCTCTGCCTCCGCTTTTGAAGCAGAGGCAGAGCGGGGCAGACTGCCAGTCTGTCCTCAGCCATTGTCTCAGCATTTCAAATACCATTGTAGCATTGTGGGATAAAATCATAGAAGAATGTCTTCTGTATCACATCAATCAATGTTAAGGATTTTGCACTCATTTCTCTGAAGATGTTAACTCTCCTTTCTCACAAATGCATTAGACACAGCCTCTTTCAGTATGTACTGAAAGTTGCTATCCTGGTTACAGAAAGAAAATGAAGGAAGGGGAGCCATTTTGTTGCTATGACTGCACTCCATGTCCAGAAGGGGAGATATCTGACTGTAATGGTAAGACCTATATGTTTATACAGGAGTAAAATGGCAGAAAGAAAGAAAGTAAAATGTCTGTCAAAGAAACACACATTTAAATATGCACACTTCAGATGTGACTTTCTTCAGGATTTTAAAAATGATCCTTTAGTTCATGACAGTTGGGACACTTATGCTATACATAGATTCTTTTGGGTAGACTACAGAAATTGAACAACAGAGATTACAGACAGGCCTGGTTGACAGTAATCATGGCTTCCAAAGACAAAAGAAAGAAATACAGTCATGAATGTTTTTTTTTAAATGGTACAGATTTAGAATGATACAGCAATTTAGTAAAAAAAGATTGGACTGTAGAGGAGAATGAATATTAATGAGTACTGTTAATAGAAAAATAATTTGAAAAGGAATATGCAAGCTTCTCATTGCTGCAGTAACACATCTTGAATTACTACACTATTATTTAGAACATCTGGATTTGAATTCAGAAGCACCTTAGAGGCCAAGAAGATTAGGAGAATATAAAATGAACATGGCTACCCTCTAAAAACACACTATCATTTATGGTCCTGCCTTATTTAGATGAGTGTTCACATGCTTCAAGAAGTGCCGAACATGATAATTCACTCAGAAATACAGATTTCAAGACTCATTAGGATAGGGCTCTATGTTCTGAGGTGGGGTCCCACAACATTCTAATTACAGATATTGATGAGTAACAGCTATGGTTGGTACTTATACCCTAAGGATGTGTCATGAATGTTAATTCTCAATATTAGTCTCTGCTACAGTTCTTCCTAGAACTGACTCTCCAATCTAAATGGAAAAGATTTATCACTGCGAGAAGTATTGTATTATTAGTAGCATTTATACATACACACTACTAATAATACAATACTTCTCACATAGAAAAATGTTCTCCATTTATATTAGAAGATCAGTATATGTATGGTATGTTAGTGATATTCAGACCCATATCTTTAAATTTTTTTCAGACATGAATGACTATTAAAAATGTGCAGATATACAATATCCACACGAAAAACAGAATTCATGTATTTCCAAGGATATCAGCTTCTAGTCCTGTGAAGAACCTTTGAGGGTCACTTTTGCCTTTTTTGTTCTTTCCTTCACTTTGATTACAACTCTGATACTAGGGACTTTTCTGAAGCATCACAGCTTTCCCATGAAAAGATTATCTAATCTGAGCAGAGAACAGTTATCTATCTAGATCATACAGCTTCTTAAGCAGATTACTAAAATAACACTAGACCCCATTTGAATGGCTGCAAAAATCTATCACAGATGCATACAGTTTTGCACCTAAAAGAGTGGTAGATCTGATATTATTTTCTAATAAAAGAAGTAATGTCTCCATATGATCTATATTTTGGAGCAAAGGAGGAATTAAAAGATTTCTAGGCTCAGAAAAGTAAATACATTCAAAGGGCATGTGATACATGGTGTCTTAAACTACCTGCACCACAGTTGCATACAGAGTATCGCATCTTAAGATATTTTCGCTGTGAAAGTATACTTGGTAGGGCATTAAGGTGTACGAACATGAAGGCATGCCTGTAGCAAGAAACAGTGAAATATGAGCAGTAATCACGAAGCTCTCCAGGTGAAAGAATACCAGAATACCAAGCCCAAGCTTCAACCTTTTTTTTTTGTATTTGTGTGTGCATGCGTGCATGTATGTGTGTGTGCTTGTTAGCCTGGAAGTCATGGTGACTTCTGGTAACCCCTAGAGCAGCTAGGATGTTTTCAGAGAGGTGGCTTGATTACCTGCCTCTGAGTCCTGGCCCTGGTATTCCTTGGAGGCCTCCCTTCTGAGTACTTGCCAGGGTTGGCCCTGTTTAGCTTCTGAAATATGACTAAATTGGACTTGCCTAGGCTATCCAGGTCAGGGCAAGCCTGAGCTTCAAGAGACAGGCGTCCCAATTCAGCTTGGAAGGTCATCCCCACTACACAATTCAGAATTCCACAGACAGAATGTAGGAATTTAAGAAGAACTGAATCCAAGGACTCCCCTGTTTTATTAATCCAGATATCAGCCCCATATAAACTTTGCACAGCCTCCTTGGCGTTAAACAGTTTGATGGTGGCTGGGATATACCAATTCCCAGATAAATAAAAGCAGGGCTCTTTTTGTAGCAGGACCTCCTTTGCATATTAGGCCACACACCCTTAATGTAGCCAATCCTCCAAGAGCTTACAGAGCTCTTCTTATAGGGGCTACTGTAAGCTCTTGGAGGATTGGCTACATCAGGGGTATGTGGCCTAATATGCAAAGGAGTTCCTGCTACAAAAAGAACCCTGAATAAAAGAAATGACAAATAATATATGATGCTACTGCAGCCAGTCTTTTAACGTGAGCAGCTTGCACTGACCAAGCTAATCTCTGGTCAAACCAACCCCCTAAGTATTTAAAATAGGCAACCTCCTCAATATCATTACCATGAATTTTCCACTTGTAGTGTACATGAGATTTCCCCCAAAAAACAATGATCTTGGATTTTGATAACTATCAGGTTTTCTTCCTGACAGAAAGAGATAATATATCCTTCTACCAGGAAGTACTGGCTTTGAAGAGTTCTGGAGGAATTAAATCTGCACCAGGAGCTTTCCCATTCTTCATTTGAGAAATCAGAAAACTAATTTCAGCTGGTTGAACAGGGAGCCACTCTGGTGGTTCAGCTAGGTTCCTGTTACTCTGATAAGCATAATTACTACAAGAACGAGTGAAGATATTAGCACAGTGTTCCTCCCAGGTATGTGAGGAGATAGGAGATGAAAGTGGGCTCCTTGATGTAAAGCAGAGCTAGGCAGCTTCTTTAAGTCTCTCAGGTTTCTATTATATCTGGCAACTCTGATTAGCTTTTACCAATTAATGAGGCAAGATTCTTCTTTACATGCGTATAGCTTGTCTATATGCTTTTTTCCAAAAAAAACTGAAAAGCTTGTCTGTATTCTGTAGGTGCCTGATAGAAAACTTTTAAAAGACACTTACATTGAAGATTAAACCAGGTTTTTTTGTTAAGTATCAGGGCCTTATCTTGCTAGATCTGTATAAATACACAGGCAACAACTGGGAGTAGAGAAACAGTTATCTGTGCGCTATATTGGTAAAATATTGGGCACACTTGTGGTTTATAGTATATATGTGGCATTCAAACCACACCCCTTTCTTTTCAGACATGAATGACTGTAAAAAGTGTACAGATGAACACTATCCAAATGCAAATCACAGTGTATGCATTCCCAAGGATATCAGCTTCTTGTCCTATGAAGAACCTTTGGGCATCATTTTAGCCATTTTTGCATTTTTCTTTGGTTTGATTACAGCTCTGATACTAGGAATTTTTCTGAAGCACCACAACACGCCTATAGTGAAAGCCAATAATCGGAGCCTCACCTATACTCTCCTCATCTCTCTCTTGTTCTGCTTTCTCTGTGCATTGTTGTTCATTGGCCCACCCAAGAAGGTGATGTGTCTCCGACAAACCGCTTTTGGCATGATCTTCTCAGTGGCAGTTTCTTGTGTACTGGCAAAGACACTTACTGTGATTTTGGCTTTTATAGCCACCAAACCAGGGAGAAAATTGAGAAAGTGGATGGGGAACAGATTGGCCCACTCCTTAGTTCTTTTCTGCGCTCTTATTCAAGCAAGCATCTGTGCTGTGTGGCTGGCAAACTCTCCCCCATTCCCAGATGTTGACATGCATGCAACAGCTAAAGAAATTATACTGGAATGTAATGAGGGGTCTATTGTTATGTTTTATTGTGTCTTGGGCTACATGGGTTTCTTGGCGGTAATCAGTTTCACTGTGGCTTTTCTTGCCAGGAAGTTACCTGACAGTTTCAATGAAGCCAAGTTTATCACATTCAGCATGTTAGTCTTTTGCAGTGTTTGGATATCCTTCATTCCAACCTACCTAAGTACCAAGGGGAAATATATGGTAGCTGTGGAGATCTTCTCTATCTTAGCCTCCAGTACTGGGCTGCTGGGTTGCATATTTTTCCCTAAATGTTTCATTATTGTGTTGAGGCCTGAACTGAACAATAGGAAACATCTAATGAGCAGAAAGGTTTGAACAATTTTAGATGCTTTTCCTTTGCTGTACTGTACAATCTAGAGTTTGCATGTGTAGGCAGGTTTGCCGAGAAGAGGGACTTGGGTGGGTGGGTGGACAAAATTCCCGGGGCCCAATTCAGCTGGAGGGGCTCTGAAGCCAGCATCATGCTACATTCAGAATACACAGGGGTCCATGGAGTGGGAGTGCACAGGAGCACAGCTCCGAGAGTGAGGAGCCCAGGGGGTGGGTACATGTCCAAGCCCCACCCCCTCCTTGGCTTCCCCAAGCAGTGCAGAGGTGCAGCGCCTCGGGGAAAGCCCGGCTAGGGTCTTTATTGTTTTTAATGTTTTGTTTTAATATTGATATTTTTTTCATTGTTCCTTTTATGACTGTGTGCTGCTTTTCCAGAGACTTGCTCAAGGTGGCATATAAATTTTCTAAGTATACCATTTTTTATCTGGGCACATGGCACATAAGTACTGGAGAAATTTCACCAACCCTTCAGCAGCTTCCACCCCATCAGTTTGGTGTAGTGGTCAGGAGTTGGACTCTAATCTGGGAGAACCGGGTTTGATTCCCCACTCCTCCACATGCAGCTGCTGGTGTGACCTTGGGCCAGTCACAAGTTCTCTCAGAGCTGTTCTCTCATGAGCAGTTCTCAAAAAACCTCTCTCAGCCCCACCCACCTCACAGGGGGTCTTGTTGTGGGGAGGGGAAGGGAAAGGGATGGGTGGTGCACATGTCCTGGGTATCTCAAGTCTACTTGGAACCTGGTGGTTTCAAGGGAGCAGGAAGAGAATGAGGGTGTGTTCTTTACACTTATTTTTATTGCACAAAGTAGTGGATGGGGAAGGGAATGGAGGAAGAGCAGGTCAGTTTCACTCACCTGTGGAGTGGAGCCTAAGGGGTGGGTGTTGCCTTCTGACACACTTCCGGTATGTTAGGGGGTGTGGCATATGCAAATGAGTTATGCAAATGAGTTATGCTAATGAGCTCCTGCACCTCTTTTTCTACAAAATGACCCCTGAGAATACATATCACTTTATTCTACTTCTAATGCAGTTCTGCACTGCAGCCATGATGGGTGGCAAACACTTGTATATCCTGCTAAATAGCACTGCTCATGGCTGGTACAATCATTGTCAGAATGCAGACTCCTAACAAGGTTGTTGTTTTCAGTAGTCTGTTTCCCTCTTCCTTGCATTCCATCCAGTTCTATAGCTTTGTCTGCTCAGCCAGATCTTGAAAAGTAGCCCTGTCATTTTTTGTATAAAATAAAAAAACCGTTTTATTTTTTCTTAATTTATTTTCCTCTTTTCCACAATTTTCTCATCTTTCTTGCTCTCTTCCTTTCACAATCTGCCTTCATTTATCTCTCTCCTCCTTCTAATTTTCCTCTCAGACATTTATTTGTCATTCTTGGTCCCAGCTCCCTCTCATCCATGGTTGACAACTTAGAATTTACCTTATAGTAGTATAGCAGCAAACCCTTGTTAAAGTTATGAACAGAAAGGAAGGTTAGTACTTCCCCATGATCTAGTATAAAGATGCTTTCCCCCCACCTTTACAAGCATGGTAACTGAATGTTATTTTGTTTTAGTGGATACACATGTGGAATAGAAGTTCCAACTGTTTCTCTCCCCTTTAAATAGATTGAACTATATCTTGAAAACTGTTTAGCTAGTGAGCTGTTGTTATTACTGTATTTGTGGAACATCCAGTATCCAATGCTCCCTCTAAGCTGTGGAGTCTTGTGAGCAAAAATTCTACTTTGTGAGCTACTGGCTTTAAAGTTGTGAGTGAGCCATTTGGCTACTGCATAAAATTAGCTTGCTCTGGAGCCATCCTTCCTGAGCTGAGACAAAAAGGTGTGTCAGCTTAGAGGGAACACTGCCAGTATCCCTTTGTAAATGCTACTTTGCTCCTGTAGACTTTAGGCTTCAAGTCATATGACAAATGACACAGTCTTTTAAGAAAATATGCCAGCAAAATCAATCCCAGTAATCCTAATCCACCAGCACCAGTACACAATAAAATTTCCCCTGCTTTTGAGCTAGCTAGGTACAAAGGTGAACTTAAATAAACTTTCTTCTTCACCAATGGAGAAGGGGTTTCTCAAAGTAAGACAGTACACACAGAGATCGTATGGTCTCTAAGATCCATCTCATGGTGCACATGTGTCTAAACCATACATTTCATGATAACATGCAGGGTTGACCAACTGGCCTAAGGAAAAATGCCGGGTGTCTTTGATATAGGCTTAATAGGGTGTCATATATCAGCTGATGTTGTTTATTTCCATGCCGTGAAAAGCTTCAGTAGTTCATTCCCAAATATTAAGCCTCTATTTAAGGGACAGGACATTTGTCTCCAGGCCAGCAGGTAACTGTATGCACCATGAAGTTTCTCATGCTCTGGCAAGCAGAAGGAAACTTGAGAGAATTTAGAAAGCCCTGGAGGTCAGGACTGGCATGCAGCATTAGCTCCTCTACTTCTTAGATGGGAGTAAGATAGGCTGTGCAAGAGAGCTGTTGGGTTGGGGGTAGAAGCAAGGTGGTGGCAGTCTTAGGCAGCACCAGGATTTGAACTCCCATTATCAGCATATGATTCTGAATGTTTCTGCAAGCTTACTCAAATACAGCCCACCGGCTATGTTTGTTTCGTCTTCTAACACTCCCACTTTCTGTGGTCCCATGCATGCAACTAAAAGGAGCTTAATCAGAGCCAGCCGTCTGCAAATGGCTCAAAACATATTTATTTAAGAAGGCTTTTGAAGTTAACACAGTATACACTATGTTCTCAGCTTGGGATTTGCTTGTTCTTCTCTCTGCTTGGTTCAGCTCTACAAGCTTGTGCTGAAGAAATATGCTTGGAGAAATGGGCCTGAATTAAAAAAAACAAAAAACATCCTGTCCCTTTAACAGAGTTTGATTTTTTGTAAAATGAAGTTTTTAATGATATGGAGGTAATAATATCACCTGGTAAATAACATTCCATTAAGCCATTATTAAAGGAACAGGACAAATTTTCCCTTTCGGGAAGTTGGCAACACCGTAAAGGAACCATCTCCCATGGCAAAGGGGATGACAATGTGTAGCTTTCTTCTTAGATGGGCCTTAAGTATCAGGAAATGGTTTTTGTTCACAGCTGGAAGAGGGAAGCTCCTCATCCATCCAGATGGAAGGGGTAGATGGGTATCTGTATTGAAATGAAGCACACAGGGAGGAGAGAGAAAACTGGGGCAATTCCTAGAGCATTTTGGACATGGTGCCTACAAGAGACATCATTATGTCTGTGATGTCATCCCTTCCCTGTTCTTTCCAATGGCAAGAGTAGGGGAGAGTCAGTGATGGCTGTAAGCCTATCTGGGGGACATTAGCTTCAAAATCAAGCTTTGGGGAGGATGTATTGGTTATGGCAATGGGAAAGGGAGAGGGTGACACTACCCGAACTGAAAACAGCCTTTTGGGAAAACAAAGACAAGCAAAATATGGACCCTTGTCTTTTTTTTCTCTGCCTTCTTTACCTACTCTGCCCTCAATGTCTCTCATGCTCTTTATGTGCCCAGGGCTATGAACCATTTCCTGCCAACAGCAGCACCCATTGGTCTCTTTCAGGAAGTAGCTCCCTTTACATTGATCCTACTCTCTCAGCTGATTGTATCTTTTCTTACTTATATCCTCTCCACAAGAATTCTGGTGCCACGACAAATTATGACTCTAAAGAGTCATGCAATTTTTGGCTACTCGGACTCAGTGTAGGCACATCTCTCCCCCTCATTGATGTGAAGAATGTATCATGACAGCAATGATAGTCTGTTGCCAGTTTCTTTGTGTCCAACTCTTAGCTCTGATATGGACAAAACAGGAAAGCTGCTAAGACAATGCTTCCAATGGGCCTGGAGACAGTGAGAAGGCATAAGGCACATAAGAAAAAGATTTTTTTCCCCCACAACAGGGGGGAAAACTTCTCAAGCAGATTGGTACTATGAATCAAGATGTTTGTGGCCTCTGGCAGGAGACTGGGGATTTAAATCACTAGTGTTAATTTTCCTGTTGAAAGTTACTGCTCCCCAACTAAAAGGGGAAACAATAACAAAGTGTAAAAAAAAATATTCATTAAACCGATTCCCCTATAATTATCAAAAGGACAATAACACTGTGCCGTTGCTGTATCTCCTGTGGAGTGCTACTGGACAACAATTAAGCTAAAAACCTGTATAAATATATCCCCATAATATCAGAAGTATGGAGAAGAACTAGGGACAGTCAGGTTTTTGCTCCTGTGCCTTTTATACTCTAGGGTCAGGTCAGAACTGGCTACTGTCTTTCTGGAACAATGCCAAGTAAACCTAGCAATAGATTGAAACTAAATGAACAGAAATGAGTGTGAGTGTGTGTTTCATCTGGGAATGGATGCTCAGGTCATAGTGCTCCAGATGCAGATAAGGGATTCTATGTTCAGAGGGAATATTTTTCACTTAGGATGTGGGGACTTGTGTTGCAGGCTTCCACTCTGTGTTGGGCTCATGCTGGTAAATATAGTCTCTCGGATCCCCAGCCTACACTTCACAAATATTATCAGTCAGGAGATCTCATCATTGGAAGCATTGTTTCACATACCATCTTCCATGCGAGTCTGAAGACCTTCAGTGAACAGCCTTCTTGGTCATTATCAGATTTCATGTAAGAATTATGCTTGCTTTCATTACATGTACTGTAGTTGGCCACAACCCAACAAATCACATCTCTGAGCCTTCTAGGACTCATTTTTCTTGTCCTCCTGTAAAGCATAACATCCTCTTGCCTATTTCATTCCCTTATTATCACAGTATCTTCTGAAAGTGCTTCTTGAAGTATCATCCTAGGAGCATGCTTTTCTGTGTTGTGGCTTCAGATGTGTAAGTTTTCTGAATTCTTCTGTCCCAGCGCTTCCCTTCCAATACTCCTAGTTTTAGTTTGTGATCCTGCAGACAGGAACTTGTTCTTATTTACATTAATAGATGTTGCTGGCACCGGCATTGTGGTTTGCATTTTAATTGCTGTCAGCCACTATGGAAAGGATAAAGGTTGAGTCCAGTGGCATCTTTAAGACCAACAGACTTAAAAGTTGTTCTGCTGCTTTAGACCAACACAATTACCCACCTGAATCTATCTTTATGGGCATACCCAAGAAAGAAGTTTATTAGCACAATCTTAGATAAATTGGGCCCATTGCTCCACATTTGGGAAACATATAACTTTACTTGCAGAAGTGGAGCCAGAGTATTCATATAAGGTTGCACTTTTTGCCCTAGCGGCAAAGAAAATTCGAATCAAGTTGACTGAATCTTTGCCTGCTAAATAGCCCGGGCTATAAGGCCCTTACTCCAAACTCTACATTCATTCTGTAGTTCTAGTTTTTTTTTTATCTCATATTATTTTAAGAATGTAGCCAGTTTTATGCTTGACACACAATTTATATTTTTAATCCCTATGTTTTAATGCAGATTTTATTGTATTTTATAACTTCTATTATATTATACTGTATTTGTCATGGCCATTGGCCATATGCAATAAATTGAAATTGGATATCTTTATAGGAAGGATGTTTGTCTGAAAAGTGGGATAAAATATACAAGAAAAAGGAACAAAAATTGATATGGATATTGAAATATCACCTACTTTTCTTTCACCAGCATCCCTCCTTATTTACCATGCTGTACTTTGTTGGTTTTGTTCTGTGTAATCCAACTGATAATAAGAATTGTCCCATAAAGTACAATTTATAAATTTTATGAATAAAATTGAATATGCAATGGAATAGTGATTTTACGAAGTGCATAATAGTTTATAACACAAAATGCAAATATCATTTTAGGGTAGAAACTAACAACTACCAACACATTCTGGCCTTAGTGTTTGCTATACAGGAAATCAATGAAAATTTCCAGATGTTACCCAATGTCACCCTAGGATTCCATGTCTATGATAGCTATTTGAAAGCAATTTGGACCTATTATGCCACAATGCAACTTCTTTCCACAAGGAACAAATTTGTCCCTAACTTCAAGTGTGACATCCAGGACAATCTCATTGCAGTCATTGGAGGACTTCACGCTAAAACCACTCAGCACATAGCAAATGTTGTGGGCATCTACAAGATTCCACAGGTAGGTTGTACGTACAGAGAATGGAAACTTTCAAATAATTTACATTTCCCCCCGCAGATATGAACTTTGTGGTTTAGAAATACTTGGGGGAACATTGAAAGCAATCAGTCAAACCTTATTTTTCGCATAAACAGAAAAACCAGATTAAGTCCAGTAGAGACAGAAAGCAGCTTCCAAAGAAACAATATAATTTAGGCAAAGAAAATGTATACAACAAAACTCCAACTTCTGGACTGGTTGGAGTTACACTGATCTGGCTGGCACAGGGCCCAAAGCTGTGAACTATGGACTAAGGGCCAAGGTACCTTCAGTTCTATCATGATCAGGCTTAAATACCTGTAACAGGAAGGGGAAAAGCAGCTTAGTTCAGACGTGTTCCCAAGATCCCATGCCCAGATAGAAGAGCCTCTGCCCTGTACAAGGCTTTTTATTATAACTCTAGAAGTATTTATATAGTATTGGGAAATGAATGAGAAATTGAGAATGAATAGTATTTACCGTATTAACAATAAATTGTATTTATTTGATTTACTAACTCTCTATGCTATTAACAATAAGTAGAATGTTAAAGCCATGCACAAGCAGTAACATTTCACATCTTTTGCAGTCTCTGGTCAAATAATTTTAAAGGGGTATAATTTCCTATTTGGAAAATACCAGATTCTTCAGAAACATTGTATTATTTATTTATTTAATTTATATCCCGCCCTCCCCACCTCTCGGCAGGCTCAGGGAGGCTACAAGCATACCATAAAATATACATATCATTAAAACATTTAAAATACACATCAAACACACCCTGTTTCAAGATGGCAACTTTATCAGAGTGGCGTCTTAGATACCCAACCAATCCAGATGGTGGGAGCCATTCAGGCTGGCAGATTCCCAATCAGGCCAGGGCTGAAGATGTCACTATTAGGAGGCCCCTACCTAAAGGCCTGGTGGAAGAGCTCCATCTTACAGGCCCTGTGGAACTGTAACAAGTCCCGCAAGGCCCTGATGTTATCTGGGAGCTCATTCCACCAGTGTGGGGCCACCACTGAAAAAGCCCTGGCCCTTGTAACTGCCAGCCAGGCCTCCCTTGGCCCTGGGAGAACCAGGTGGTTCTGGGATCCAGATTGCAGCACTCGCTGGGGAACATATGAGGAGAAGCGGTCCCTCAGATAGATAGGTCCCAGGCCATAAAGGGTTTTATAGGCAAGCACCAGCACCTTGAACCTTATCCGATATGCTATAGGCAGCCAGTGCAGTGCTTTTAAGGTGGGCTGAATGTGGTCCCATACCAGGAGCCCCAACAACAGCCGTGCCACTGCATTCTGCACCAGCTGCAGCTTCTGGATTTGGGACAAGGGCAGCCCCATGTAGAGAGTGTTACAGTAGTCCAACCTTGAGGCGACCAGAGCATAAATCACCATAGCCAGTTTGTTGCATTCAAGGAAGGGAACCAACTGCTTGATCAATTGTAGATGATAAAAGGCCGATCTTGCAGCAGCTGCTACCTGGGCCTCCATTGTTAATGAGGGGTCCAAGAGCACTCCCAAACTCCTCACCTCCGACACTGGTACCAATGGTACCCCATCAAAGGCTGGGAGAGGGATCCCTAACCCTGGTCCACTTCGACTCAGGCACAGGACCTCCATCTTCATTGGATTCAATTTCAATTGGCTCTGCCTGAACCATCCAGCCATGGCTTGCAACGCCAGGTCCAGATCACCCAGACTTGAGTCTGACTGACCGCCCAACAACAGATAGAGCTGGGTATCATCAGCGTAGTGATGACAGCCCAGCCCATGCCTCGGGGCAATCTGGGTGAGGGGGCGCATATAGATATTGAACAGCATTGGGGAAAGTACTACTCCCTCAGCACTCTGCATACTAGCGGGTGCCTTTGGGAGAGCTGTTCCCCAACCACCACCCTCTGTCCCCAATTTTGGAGAAAAGAGGAAAGCCACTGTAAGGCCAGCCCCTGAATCCCCTTATCGGCAAGCTGGTGGGCTAGTAGCTGATGGTCGACTGTGTCGAACACCGCCGACAAGTCCAACAACACCAGTACTGCCGTACCGCCTCAATCCAGATGCCTCCAAAGGTCGTCTGTAAGGGCAACCAGCACCATCTCCATCCCATGGCCTGGTCGGAAACTGGACTGGAATGGATCTAACACAGAGGTGTCATTCAAGAAGCTCTGCAACTGGTCCTCCACCGCCTTCTTGATTAACTTACCCAAATAGGGTAAGTTAGATACCGGCCAGTAGTTAGCCAATTCGGCCGGATCTAATGATGGTTTCTTTCGGAGGGGACATACCACAGCCTCCTTCAGGGCACTAGGGAACACCCCCTTTGCAAGGGATGTATTGATGATCTCCCTAAGTGTCCCTCGCACACCTTCATGGCTCGCTTTAATTAGCCATGATGAGCATGGATCGAGTCTACAGGTGGTTGGGCGGACCAGTGAGAGCAACTTGTCAACCTCCTCCAGACAGAGTGGAACAAAATAATCCAAAATATGACCAGAAGACATGCTCGGAGCCTCAAGTTCTGCTACTGTATCAACCATGGCAGGGAGGTCCCAGCGGAGCGACAAGATTTTATCTTCCAAAAAGTTCCCAAAAACCTCACAGCCAATATCCAATTCTCTATTGTTCAGTCTGCCCATTGGCAGAGTCGTTAATGACCGAATTGTCCTAAATAATTGGGCTGGGTGGGAACTCGCAGACGCAATCTCGGCCACATAGAAAACTTTTTTCACAGCCTTGACAGCCATCTCATAGGCTTTCGTACACATCCTATAAGATGCTCTTGCTGCCTCATCGGGAGCGCGATGCCACCGTCTCTCTAGTCGTCTGAGCTCCCGCTTCATTTCCCTCAACTCGCCTGTATGGGTCTGAGAAGTTAATATAAGGAAGGTAACAGTGATTATTTAGAAACCTGTGTCTGAGGTGATGGAACTGGTTGAGATCTTTTATCGAATTATTTGGGTTACACTCTAAGAATTGCTTTGAGAGCCTTATTCAGCTGCTGATCTTCAGCCTAATACACCTGAATGCCAAAACTGTGTACTTCAAATGGTCCTTACCATTGTGATTTTCTTTTCTTTATTGATAGAAAATCAAGGTGCTTTATTAATGTAATTAGTGGACGAGTTCCATGCAGACAGTTATAATTTAGGCATAATTAATAACTGATCAGTGTGATATAAGAACTTTTTTGAAGGAATGAGCACTAGATATGCAAAGAAGAAAGGAGATTCCAAGTTAGGGGAAAGTATGCTATCTTTGGAGGATATTCAAAATCTTCTGCAAGCTAAATTTGATAAAAGATTAAAAGATTTTTAGAAGGATATACCTATGAATGTGGAGGAGGTAGAAAGGAAGATCAACCTTAAATTTCAAGATATGAAAATGTAATACAGTATAGAAAATAGAAGTCTAAACATTAGAAATAATCTGAATACAAATGGGAAAGTGGTAGAAGAAACATATAATAATGAACGAAGAAGAACATAAGACTGAAGAAGAATCTAGATTATTAGAAAAATAAGTTGGGAATTGTAAAGAAGACATCAAGGTTGTTTCATAGAATCATACAGTTGGAAGGAACCTCCAGGGCCATCTAGTCCAACCCCCTGCACAATGCAGGGAATTCAAAAATACTTCCCCCTCCACACCCACAGTGACTGCTGTTCCACATCCACAGTGACTGCTTTTCCACATCCAGAAGATGACTAAAAAACCTCCAGGATTGCTTCCTGACCCTAAAGTGGCAATCAGCATTTCCCTAGGCATGTAAAAAAGGGCCACAAAAACTAAGCACTGAGGCAACCCTTCCTGCCTTGCCTCTCATGATCTGCCTAAGTTCACACAATCAGCACTGTTGTCAGATGGCCATCTAGCCTCTGTTTGAAAACCTCCAAAGAAGGAGAGCCCACCACTTCCTGAGGAAGCCTGTTCCACTGAGGAACTGCTCTGTCAGGAAGTTCTTCCTAATGTTTAGCCGAAAACTCTTCTGATTTAATTTCAACCAGTTGGTTCTGGTCTGACATTCTGGGAAAATAGAAAAGAACTCCACACCATCCTCTATATGATAGCCCTTCAAGTACTTGGAGATGGTTATCATATCACCTCTCAGTAGTCTCTTCTTCAGGCTAAACATACCCAGCTCCTTTAACCTTTCCTCATAGGACTTGGTCTCCAGACCCCTCACCATCTTTGTTGCCCTCCTCTGGACATGTTCCAGCTTGTCTATATCCTTCTTAAATTGTGGTGCCCCAAACTGAACACAATACTCTAGGTAAGGTCTAACCAGAGCAGAGTAAATTGGTACCATCACATCACGTGATCTGGACACTATATTTCTATTGATAGAGCCAAAAATCTCATTTGCCTTTTTAGCAGCCACATCACACTGCTGACTCATGTTCAGTATATGGCCTACTAAGACCCCTAGATCCTTTTTGCACATACTACTGCCAAGACAAGTCTTCCCCAACCTAAAATTATGCATTTGATTTTTCCTACCTAAATGCAGAACATTTCCTTTTATCCCCACTGAAATTCATTAAATTTCTTTTAGTCCAGTTTTGCAGCCTCTCAAGATCATCCTGTATCCTGACTCTTCTTCCATATTTGCTACCCCTCCCAATTTAGTATCATCTGCAAATTTAATAAGCATTACCTCTATCACTTCATCTAAATCACTGATAAAGATGTTGAACAAAACAGGTCCCAGGACAGATCCTTGAGGCACTCCACTTGTCATGCCTCTCCAAGAAGATGAGAAACCATTCACAAACACTCTTTGGGTGAGATCTGTCAACCAGTTACAGATCCACCTAACAGTCATAATAGTCATAGGATCCAAACCAAATTTTTCCAATTTGTCAACAAGAATATTATGTGGAACCTTATCAAAAGCCTTACTAAAGTCAAAATAAACTAAGTCTACAGCATTCCCCTGTTTCAGCAAGGTAGTAACTTTCTCAAAAAAGACATAAGAACGTGACTTGTTCTTGAGAAACCCATGCTGGCTCTTAGTAATCACAGCTGTCCTTTCTAAATGCTCAAGGACTGTGTGTTTGATTATTTGTTCTAAAAGTTTCCCAGGTATAGATGTCAAGCTGATGGGTCAGTAATTACCCGGACCCTCCTTTTCCCCCTTCTTGAAGATGGGGGCAATGTTTGCCCACCTCCAATCTTCTGGCACCTCACCTGTTCTCCAAGAATTCTCAAAAATAATGGACAGAGGCTCAGAAATTATATCCACAAGTTCCTTTAGTACCCTTGGATATAGCTCATCTGGCCCTGAGGACTTACTTTCATTTAAAGAAACTAGGTGTTTACCTACATCAATGTCGATCCTAGGCTGCATTCCTTCATCATGTGTTCTGTTTTTGCCATGTTGAACACCATTTCCCTTGCAAGAGAAGACTGCAGAAAAGTAGGAATTGAGCAGTTCTGCCCTCTCTTCATCACCTGTTACAATTTAACTTTCCTGTCCCCGCAATGGGCCTACCACATCCTTGCTCTTTTTCTTACTTTGAAAATAAAAAAGAACCGTTTTTTGTTGTTTTTAGCATCTCTCACTAGCCTAAGCTCATACTGAGCTTTAGCTTTCCTAACTGTTTCTCTACAAGCACTGGTTATTTTTCTTTATTCATCCTTGGTTATAAGGCCCTCCTTCCACTTTTTGAATGAGTCTTTTTTATTTTTCAGGTCTTTAGAAAGCTGTTTATGGAGCCACCTTGGCTTCTTTAGGCTCCTCCCATTTTTCCTTCTTATAGGAATTATTTGTGATTGTGCCTTCAGTATTTCACTTTTAAGAAACTCCCATCCCTCTTGAGCTCCCTTCTTCTTAAGTATTTCTGACCATGGGATTCTACCCATCATAACTTTAAGTCTATCAAAATTTGCTTCCCTGAAGTCCAACCTATATGTCTTACTATGTACAGCTTTTACCTTCCCCAAGACTGTAAATTCCAAAATTATATGGTCACTGTTACCAGGGTGCCCACTACTTTCACCTTGTCAAGCAGTTCTTCCCTGTTGGTAAGTATCAAGTCCAGGATAGCAGATCCCCTTGTTTCCCCCTCCACTTTCTGGAAAATGAAGCTGTCAGCAAGACAAGTCAGGAATTTACTGGACCTTTCACTCTTAGCAGAGTTGGACTTCCAGCAGATATCTGGGTAATTGAAATCTCCCATGACCACCATGTCCCGTCTCTTTGAGAACTTTTGTAATCTGTTCTAGGACTGTCTCATCCAAATCCTCTGCCTGGCTTGGTGGTCTATAGCAAATCTCCACCATGATGCCAGTATTATTTTTTACTCCTTTTATTTTTACCCAGAGACTTTCAACCAAACTTTGGGTAATATACTTTCTCATTAAAACTTATGTATTAGGCTCTAGTTTTGGCTGCATGAAGAACATTTGCAACTGAGTGGGGGATTTTCTAAAATACTTTTTGTTTCACGATGACATTGATTTTATATATTTCTGACATGCCTGTACATGCCTGTACATGCCTGAGAGCCAGTTTGGTGTAGTGGTTAAGTGCACAGACTCTAATCTGGGAGAACCGGGTTTGATTCCCCACTCCTCCACTTGCACCTGGCTGGATGACCTTGGGCAAACCATAGCTCTGTACCAGCTGTTCTCTCAAGGACAGCTTGGGAAAGAGTTCTCTCAGCCCCACCTACCTCACAGGGTGTCTGTTGTGGGGAAGGGAAGGGAAAGGGGTTTGTAAGCTGCTCTGAAACTTTTAAGTGAGTGAAGGGCGGGATATAAATCCAATCTCTTCTTCTTCTACATGTTTTAAAAAGGAGGAGGAACCACTGAGCAAGCTAAAACATCACTTTTGGGGGAAGGCTAGTGAACTAATAGAAGTTCAAGAAAGATTTTATTTAATATGACTTTTTAACAGGTCTTTTTAACGAGCATACAATATCAGATACACCTAGATATACATACACAAAGATATTTTATTTGGGGGAAAAAACCAAAACTTTTTTTTCTTGACTTCCCTCTAAATGCATCTTTAGCTCTTGTATGGATTTGCTCCAAGGATGCATGATGAAACCCAGGTCTTTTCCTTCTATGGGATGGTCCCAAATGAAGCCCTTCAGTACACAGCGATTCTCCAGTTACTTCACCATTTCAAGTGGACATGGATCGGTTTCATTGCCGATAACAGTGAGAATGGAGAAAGATTTGTGCAAAAGATGCTTCCGGTATTCTCTCAAAGTGGCATTTGTTTTGCTTCCATAGATATATATCACAGTTTAGGTTTTGATGATGATTTAAGTGGAACATTAAACTGGATGATGGCAATATGCAATAAATTGGGGAACAGCACAGCCAATGTAATAGTCTTTTATGGAGAAGCTGATTCCATGATAAATTTCAGGTGGTTGTTGCTGTCTCTGCCCACAATAAAGGATGTAGTACAAAACCCCAGAGGTAAAGTGTGGATTCTGACAGCTCAAATGGACTTTACATCACTTCCGTACCAAAGAAAGTGGGATATTCAAGTCATTCATGGTGCACTATCTCTTGCAGTTCACTCCAGTAAGCTACCCAGATTCCAACAGTTTCTTCACAGCAGAAACCATTTAAGCACAAAAGAAGATGGTTTTATCAAGGCCTTCTGGGCACAAGCATTCAGCTGTGTGTTTCCAGTTTCTGCTTCAGATGAGATGGGTGAGGATCTCTGTTCTGAAGAGAAGATCCTAGATAATCTCCCTGGGCCTGTGTTTGAAATGCACATGACTGGCCACAGCTACAGTGTCTACAATGCTGTCTATGTTGTCGCTCATGCATTACAAGCCATGTATTTATCCAAATCCAAACGCAGAACACTGGGAGAGAGATGGAAACTTCAGAATCACCAACCATGGAAGGTAATAGCTTGAATAATTCAGTGTGTGTGTATGTGTGTGTGTGTGTGTATCCATGGTGTGTGCAGTGAAGGATGCATGGACAGTTATTTCCACACCAATTTGGGCTGGTTCCTTTGCCAATGCAAGTTATACATGAAATAGCTCTGGGGAAAACAAACCAGTTTTGTGGATTAAAGGACAAACTCCACAGTTCTTAGAAAACTATTTTTCCTGGCTTCTCAGCATTCATAAAAACATAAGAGAAGCCAATGTTGGATCAGACCAATAGCCCATCCACTCTGTCACACAGTGGCCAAAAATGCCAGGTGCCATCAGGAGGTCCACCAGTGGGGCCAGGACACTAGAAACCCTCCCACTGCACCCCCAAGCACCAAGAATACAGTGCATCACTTGCCCCAGACTGAGAGTTCCTATCTACACCTTTTGGCTAACAGCCACTGATGGACCTCTGCTCCATATGTTTATTTAATTCCCTCTTAAAGCCATCCATGCTTGTAGCTGCCACCACCTCCTGTGAATTCCATGTGTTAATCACTCTTTGGGTGAAGAAGTACTTCCTTTTATCTGTTCTAACCTGACTGCTCAGCAATTTCATGGAGGGCCCATGAGTTCTTGTATTGTGAGAAAGGGAGAAAAGTACCTCTTTCTCTACCTGCTTTATCCCATGCATAATCTTATAAACCTTGATCATGTCACCCCTCAGCTTTGTTTCTCCAAGCTAAAAAGCCCCAAGAATAGATTCATCTATTGCCCCTTTTTGTGGACTTCAAACACTTTGGACAGACTACATGTCTCAGGAACCTAGCACTTGCAACTGTGCCTTAGAAGCATTCCTGGCACCAAGGAAGGGAGAACAGTAGGAGGGAAGGGTAGAGAGAATTCTTACTCTCTTTCCATGCTACTACCACTGCCATCATCAACACAGTGGCCTTATGAGTGGGTGGGTGACTTCATTGGGCAATAGGTGATGTCACTACAAAATATATGGAAAGAGAGGTAAAACTAAACAAACTGGGGGTTTTATAGTTTATTTATTTATTTATTTGTTTGTTTGTTTAACTTATATCCCGCCTTGTCAGTTTTACAACCGACTCAAGGCGGCTTACAACATATAAAAACATAAAAACAATTTTCCAGATTAAAACATTTCGCATTAAACCTTTAAAACAGCATTAAAATTACTTAAATTACCACAAGATGGCGGCTTCCTACGCTCCAGTGGATGACTGCAACAGGGAGCGAAACACCAGGGCCAGGCGATGGTATGATTGGCTTTTCTCCCCGGCGGCGGCCCCTATTTGAAAGCCTGGCGGAAGAGCTCCGTCTTACAGGCCCTGCGGAACTGTAACAAGTCCCGCAGGGCCCTGATGTCATCTGGGATCTCATTCCACCAGTAAGGAGCTGCCACCGAGAAAGCCCTGGCCCTGGTACAAGACAACCGGGCCTCCTTTGGACCGGGATAAGTCAGGAGATTTTGGGTACCCGACCTCAGTAACCTCTGGGGCCTATATGGGGAAAGGCGGTCCCTCAAGTAGGCGGGCCCCTGACCATAAAATTATTATAAACTTCTGTTTCATTTCTTGATCTAGCTCCACTACTTCCTGAGACGGGTCTCTTTTAACAACAGTGCTGGAGATAAGATTTCCTTTGACCAGGATGGGGAATTAGAAGCAGGATTTGATGTTATCAACTGGGTGACGTTCCCCAATCAATCTTTTGTTAGAGTGAATGTTGGCAAAATGGACCCCCAGACTCCTTCACTCCGAGTACTCACCATTAGTAAGGAACTCATTGTATGGCACAACTGGTTTAATCAGGTAGGATCTGGAATACAGACCTTTTGCGATGACCTAATGAACAACGAATCACTGCAGTTTTAGTAGAGATGCTGCAGGACTAGGTTCTCATCTTGCATGTAAGGTTGAATGATGGAGGACAAAGCTCTGTGTTTTTTTTTTACCATGGGCAATAACAGTAATATTTAACCCAACCTGAATCATATAGAAATTGCTGACTGGTGTTAAGAATGTATGAATATGTGTATTTAGCTGAAATTCTTCCCACAGGAAGGCCATTTTATTTATTTATTTGATTTATTTATTTGATTTATTTATTTGATTTATACTCTGCCCTCCCCATGAGCAGGCTCAGGGTGGCTTACATAATTGGTACATAAATTGCCATTAAAATCACATCGGATCTTTTAAAACAATTCAGATACAATAAAATCATAAAGTGCTAGTGATAATACATTAGTTACTTAAGATGGTGTGCTGAAAATGCTTGCAAACAGACAGTTTACCAACTCGATGGTCTTCCTGAGTCACGCAGTGGTAGAGGCCACATGTTAAAACTGTGGGCTGGGCTTGTTGGTGGTAGTAGTGAGGGAGGCTCCTTAATTGAAAGCCTGGTGCAGGCCCTGTAGAATTGTAAAATATCCTACAGGGCCCTGATCTCTTCCGGGAGCTCATTCCACCAGTATGGAGCTGCCACTGAGAAGGCCCTGGCCCTGGTAGTGGCGAGGCTGGCATCCTTGGGGCCTGGAAGGGTCAGTCGATTCTGAGACCCTGACTGCAGTGCTCTCTGGGGGTATATATGGGGAAAGGCGGTCCCTCGGGTATGTTGGACCCTGGCCATATAGGGCTTTAAAGGTGATTCTGCCTATTTTATTTTTGGCAAGTTTGGCAAGTATGGCCAGTTTATCATTCTTGTTACTTATTTTTATATGATATTCCTTCTTGCAACATTTTAATGTTATATGCCATTTTATTCCATTTCTATGCAACTGCAAAAGCTGTATTTTGAAGGCAGTATTTCTGCTGGATTTAATTTGTATGGCCAGGGAAATGGACAAGTTCAATCTTATTCCAATTACAGAGAATACATAAGAAAAACTTGAACTTTCAAATCAAGAAATCTAGTAATATTCCTAATTAGGCTTCATTAGATGGGGTCTTCATTGCTAGAGGTTCTTAAGAACAGGAATAACAACTACTCATTGGTTAGCATGCTCTTTCATGAACTGTAAGGATTCTAAAATTTGTCTTCTGAAGATTAACATTCTCCTATTTGGTCAATTAGGCACAACCCCTTTCTTTATGTAACGATAATTGCCATCCTGGTTATAGCAAGAAAATAAAGGAAGGGGAGCCATTTTGTTGTTATGATTGCAGTCCATGTCCAGAAGGGAAGGTGTCTGAGAAAGAAGGTGAGATTTCTCATTTACATATGAAAAATATTGTCAGAAATCCAGGGAATAAGACATGCAAGATAATGCAGACATAGGCTTATTCTGCACTGGTGTTTTCCCCTGGTTTCACCACTGGGCTATCCAAGTCTTTCTGCGTTAAAATCGATTTCAGCTTCCTTCCCCCACTCCCAGTCTCCCCCATTCTGCATTGGTTTTCCTCTCTTCGGTGGTCAGCTCACTTTCAACCCTTTCTCAAGCCATGAGGTTTTTGAGCAGTGTTCTCACACACAGTACTGTGAGCATGATGTTTTATTTTCTCTCTCTTTTTCTGTGCATGCATTCCACATCCCCCTCCTTTGTTTTTTAACAAGTGTCTTGGGTCTATTGATGGAAGTTTACAAATCCCATCTGGTAACAATCTCATATACTCCTGGGTAGCCTGGGTAGTATACAAGATGGTCAGCCTTCACCTTTCTATACGTTTCTTATGTGAATGACTTTTTAGCCTCATTGAAAATTGGAGATTGTTACCAGATGGGATTTGTACCCCATGGAATTGGTATCACCTCAGTGTATGAACTTTTGTTTACAATATTGTCTCTATTTGGTTGAAATTTATCAATGAAATGAGAACAATATTCCGGAGAACCTCGTCATGTTATTTATGCTAAATGTTGATTTATTTATATTATGTTGTGATGATTACTTTGTATATTATATCTTGACTGTATGCACTTGATTAGAATTAGTGTAGCACACAACTTTGTTTGGTTTCTCATTTTTGGCTCACTTGGAGCTCTGGTTCTTTCTTTAATTTGATCATTGTCAGGCGGATGTGGTGGAGGGTTGCTGGAGGAGGGCGGCAGTGCAGAAAATATTCTCCAGTATGGCCAGGAAAAAACCAGGGTAATAAATGTAACACAGAATGGACAAACAAATATAGAAGGTGAAGCCTTTCAAGTAGAACTCAGTGAAGACTGGGAATAAACTTTCAGTGCAGAACAGCCCATAGAAGCTGTTGAGTCATATCTTCCATATGATCTTTCCTTAGTATTTGCAATTTGGGGTTGGATCCAGTCAACTTTTCCATTGGTGAAAAATGGATAGGTCCCCTTTGACCATCAAAAAAGGGTACTCTGAGGATCATGGGGCCTACATGGACAACAACCATTTGAGATGGTGTTTGTGGTATGGGGAAGGATTAAATGAAATTAAGCAGAAAAGATGACTGGATCTCACCCATGGAATACATATATGAAGCTGCCTTATGCCAAATCAGACCATAGCTCAGTACCATCTACTCTCAATGATAGCTCTACAAGCATAGAAAGATCTTTCCTATCACCTGTACCTAAAGTTTTTTTAACTGCAGATGACAGGGAAATCTGGGATATTCTGATTGTGAGCCATGACCTCTACCACTGAGCTACAGACTGATCTCAAAGAGAGCTATCCAGGGCTCATTTCTTAGCAGGAGCTCATTTGCATATTAGGCCACACCCCCATAATGTAGCTACTGTAAGCTCTTGGAGGATTGGCTACACCAGAGGGGTGTCCTAATATGCAAAGGAGCTCCTGCTATGAAATGAGCCCTGAAGCTATCTAATGTGAAACTGGTAGTTATCCCTGATAAAGCAGTTGGTTTTGAAATGCATTAAGTTACATTAAATTTTTATTTTGGGGTATATTTCAATATTTGTGTACTGCAAGTCACTTATTTCTGCTGCCACAAACACCAGTTACATATTCAAAGAGCAAACTAGGGCCCCTCTGAGGATCCATTAACCCAGAGACTGGAGCAATGAACAGACAAGACGGATCTTTCAACGAACCTGAAAAATGCCTTGGGGTTGCAGAAAAATCTGAAGTCTTAAAAAAAATACATTGTCAGTCTAAAAAAAAACAAACAATAAATCCCAAATGTTAAAAGAAGTAGCTATAGCTTTATTAAACATATGGTCTCATTGGTTGCTGAAGCAACCACAACAGTTTGGCCAGCATTCCAGGCTTGGTTTCTTCTTGGTTTCTCTCAGTAAAAGGCAGAAAGATTGGGCAGGGTCTTTTCCAGGGCTGTTTTGGCCTTTGAGGGAGGATTGGTTGGAACCAAGTCTGGCAGGAACCACTGTGCAACTCACCCAGGCTTGGCTGCTTGCTACTGTTCAACAGCAGCTACCCAACGAAAGCCAGTGTGGTTAAAATTTCAGACTGGCATCTTGCATTTCCATTCTGCTGTTGAAACTTACTGGGTAACCTTGGGCCAGTTACACATTCTCAGCTTTACCTTCCTCTCAGGATTGTTGTAAGGATAAGAGAGGAGAGGAGAATGATGTAAGCTATATTTGGTCCACATTGCAGAGAAAGGTAGGATGTTCACGAAGTAAATAAAATGGGATCATTTAAAAGGTAGATTGGTGGGTGACTGTGATGGAGTGAAGGGTGTGGGGAAAGGTGAGGATATAGGAGTTGCTAGGATGAGGGAAAGAGGAAATAGTGTGAGGAGGGGATGCAGGACAAAGTGAGATGCCCCCCAAGTTCTTGCAGGTTTTCCCTAGTGCAGATGGACCCGATTAGCTGGCACCATGTAACTGGGGAAAGGCTGCCAGGGGACAGAAAGGAAGAAAAGCTGAAGATATGGTTGCAGATAAAGGTAGTTTGACTGCTGGATGGAAAGGAAAGAAGGAAGCAGGAAGAAGGGAGACACTATGGGGGCTTCTACAAAAAGGAAAGAGGATGTAGAGATGGAGGGGAAAATGAGATGGTCCCCACAAGTCCTTGTGGGTCCCACACTTGTATATTTAATTCTCAACATAGTCAAATCTGTGGATATGTAAATCCAGAGACCGAAGTGATAAACAGAAAAGATAGCTATTACTACAAGAAAAGTCCCACATTTTCAGAAAAAATTACAAAGGAAAAACAACACCACCACTAGGGCACCCCAACATTAGTGTTGCCAGCCTCCCAGTCTGGGTGGGGGATCCCCTGCTTTGCAGGTACCTCCCCACTGCCAGCAGGGAACAAATGCCTTGAAAGCAAATGCCCTGAAATACGGTGCGATGACATAATCCAGAAGTGATGTCATTGCACTGTCGATGTTGCACAGTGACACTCTAGTTTTGGGGCAAAACTCTATAGTAAAATTGGGCTTATTGGATATGTAAATCTTTTTAAAAAAATGTTGCTTTGGCAACGGCTGCCCCCACAGCCCAAAGATTTTCAATGTATGACTGAGGGTAAACTGGGTATATTTGAAAATAATTAGGTTGATTTGAAAGGGCCTGCTGTTAAATGGTGCTTCTGCCTGAATTGTTAATCAAGGATCCCCCATTACAAAGAATAAAGACAATCAACAAGCACACCTTTTGTGCACGTTCCTATAGAATATTGTGGCATACTTTGGAAGGAAGGTGCTGTATAGATACATACTGCATGATTCAAAGGTGCTGCTAGCTTCCTCTGTGGGGCACAGAACTATAGGTGATTTCTTAAATAGCTAAGTCCTAAATTGCTTTTAATATTCATTAAAATGTTTGTACTCTGTGGTAGATACAGGCTACAATTATAAGTTACAAAGGACACAGACCTACCAACAAGCACTGCAGTCATGTTCCTACCACCCCCCTTTGTAACACTTGGTACAATTCACCCCTTGACCTTATATCATTCCAATATTCATTCCCAAACCTCCTTCCCACACACTTACTGCTGCAGTTGGGAGTGTGGAAATACACAGGCAGTTGATATCAGAAATTACAATGTACATGTATTGTGATGGGGAGACTTTATGGATTGGATGTAGCCAGCTTTTTTGCTCAGTCTTACCCAGTCCCCTTTATTGCATCCTTTGTCCTCTATGGCTTTTGTCCATGTGGGACTGTGATCCTTTGTACAGACTTTCTGGTGGTCAAAAAAGATCTTTTCTCCCATTTCTACCCACTGAATAGCTGTCCCACCATGTTCTGATATTTGGGTAGCGGTCTGTTGTTCTGTTTTGTTATCTTTTTAATGGGCCACAACTGTGCCTTCACTGGTAGTCCTCATGTACAGAACACCACATTATGCAAGATCAATGATGAATGGAATTCTTGGATGACCTTTATTGTTATATCACATTTTTTCTGCAAAAGTGAACACTGTTTCATGATTGTACATCTCTCTTTTCAGATACAGTGGACTGTTATTTATGTCCAGATTATCATTATCCAAACAAGGACCAGAATTTATGCATCTCCAAAGTTTTAAGCTTCTTGTCTTTTGAAGAACCACTGGGAATCTGTTTAGCCCTCACTGCTCTTTTATTTTCTTTGGTCACAGTTCTGGTATTAGTGACATTCATGAAGCACCACAACACTCCCATTGTCAAAGCCAACAACAGGAGCCTCACTTACATGCTTCTTCTCTCCCTATTGCTCTGTTTCCTCTCTGCATTGCTATTTATTGGCCAACCAGTGAAGATTACTTGTCTCCTTCGCCAATCTGCCTTTGGTATTAGCTTCTCAATGGCCATTTCTTCTGTGCTAGCAAAAACCATTGTGGTGATCTTAGCTTTCAATACTACCAAGCCAGGATCCAGGATGAGGAACTGGGTAGGAAAAAGGCTGACAAAATCCATTGTTCTTTTTTGTTCCCTTATTCAAGCAGGCATTTGTGTAGCGTGGCTGGCAACCTCTCCACCATTCCCCGATGCTGATATATATCTGATGACTGAGGAAATTGTACTGGAATGTAATGAAGGATTACCTACCATGTTTTACTGCATTCTTGGCTATATGAGTTTCCTGGCCATTGTCAGCTTTATTGTGGCTTTCCTTGCCAGAAAATTACCTGACAGTTTCAATGAAGCCAGATTTATCACGTTCAGCATGTTAGTATTCTGTACTGTCTGGTTGTCCTTTGTTCCAGCCTATCTGAGTACCAAGGGGAAATATATGGTAGCTGTGGAGATCTTTTCTATCTTAGCCTCTGGTGCTGGTCTTCTGGGATGCATCTTTGCCCCCAAATGTTACATTATTTTACTGAAAAGTGAGATGAATAAAAAGGAATGGCTCATAAGGAAGGAGCAATGTAGAGGTTAAGTATACCAGTAGCTGGTTTCAACAGATTTCTGGGTCATCTTCAAGGGTAGGCTCATCATATATATCGTGTTACAATAACCTAGTCTCAAGATTACAGAACCATGGAACAGCATGGGTAGAACATGGAGGTCAAAGTGCATGATTTGCCTATATTTGCCTGATCTAATGAAAGTATCCAAATAGACTTAGGCTTGCAGAGAGTGACTGGTCCAAATTCACCCTGCAAGTTCCTCAGCAGAATGGCAATTTGCATCTAGATCTCCTGGATCCTTGTCTGGCACTTCAACCACTACAGAACAGTGGCATACCAAATGGGCATGTTGTGCAATCTGATTAGATCAGATTTTACAACTGATATTGGATCCCTGCTCCCTCAATGGATCAACTCCTGTTCCAAGAGACTTTGGAGATGCAATTTAATTTTCCAGTCTGAAACTCAGTCCTAACAGTGATGGCTCCAAAGCCCATAAACCTTTACTAAGGTCTTTTTTTTGGGGGGGGGGATTTAAATACAATTTAGCCAAGTATAAATCTTGTTTTCATTACAAAGACTGAAACAGATGAAGTGTGTACTTCTGGGCTCATACAGTTTTCCTCACCACCCAGTTGGTGCTGTGAGCACTGGAGAGAGAAATAAATGACTACAGATAATGCAAAATCTTTGTCAGAAACAAGGCCACATACAAATAGTAATCACTAGCTAGAACCAAAATAAATGGCTGGAAAATTAGTCAAGATTTGCATTACACATAAAAGAACTCATGAATCTGAGTTTATACATTTGCCTGAATAATCTACACCTATTAAAAATAAAGAACACCTGTCATTAACTTTCATTTGATATTACATTATGAAATAACTTCATTTAACTTAATTTCATGCATACACAATGCTTTGGCTGACCCGGTTCAGGATTTTCTTCTTTTATGTGCTTAGAGATAACAGGGGTCCCCAACCTTGATGAACCTCTAGATACCTTTGGAATTCTGAGGAAGTAGTAGTAGGCAACAAAATGGCTCCTAAGGGAGTGGGACCAATCACAAAATGGCTGCTATGAGGACTGCATCCAATCAAAAAAAAATTGGGGAGGTTTCCCTAAAATGTCAGGATGTTTGAAGGCAAGGATGCATCCTACAGACACAAAGGTGATGCCTCCTAGGATCTTTGGAAGCAACTCCTGCTCCACTGCAGTAGACAAAAGCCAGGGTTTGTTCTTTGCATTGAAGAAGAGATACTTTGGACAAGAAAAAGGGACTGCTTGGAACTAGATTGGCAAGTGCCATGAGAGCAATTGGCACTATGTTGGGGCTCAAAAAATCCTTTTTTTTAGCGGTGAAAAATTGAATCATCCTTACTGATAACTTGTAGGCCTACTCTCCCAGTCCATAGCACTTTCCCCCATCTATCTAGGAATAGAGTAAGAAGGCTATTAAGACAAAGTCTCTGTCCTCTTGCAATAGGCATGGAGACACTGGGAAGATATTAAGTGAATGAAAGTAAATCTTAATATCTTCCCTTCAAGAAACTACACCCAGGAAAAAGTAATCATATTCTTAAGCAGAGCAGTGTCCAAAGACTTTGATTTCTTCTCTGACTTCAGTCCAAGGACTTTAATAATACTTCTGTTCAAATTTGATAAATGCATGTCATTTAGCAATGTAGCAGGGGAAGAACAACATCTCCGGCAATTACCAATTCCTCTGCAATTAATTATGTTATTTGCCAACTCCTTAGTGGAGCTCCAGCTTCCAGTAATAAAAGCAATATGAAAAACTGGGAAGGATAATATAAATATATGCCATTCAGAATGGGAGCAACAGAATAAAGACAGATGAGGTTCCATCAGTGTCAAATTTGACACCTTACATTTTATATTCCAATGCCAGGGACTTGTGCCCCAAGGCCTTATTGTTCTGTCCTCTATTAAGCCTGTTAGAAGACTCAGTGGCCATTCAGCTAAGGTATTTATAATCACAGAGACTGTACTGACAGTGTTGTAGATACAACTAAGGCAATCTTAATTTAGAGATATTGTTTTTCCTCAAGATGGGGACAGTAGTAGTACTGGTTTTACTGGTGCTTCTCCACTTGGTTTGCAGTGCTTCTCTTTCTAAATGTAGGTTCCAGTATCCCCAACTTACCTTTCACAAGTATCATCAGTCAGGAGAGCTCATCTTTGGTGGCATTGCTTCCCAGATGATTTTTCACTTTGGCCCAAATACTTTCACCCAGCAGCCTCTTCCAACATTGCAAAAGGATTTCTCGTAAGGAACCAGTATTTTCCCATGTGATACACTGTATTATCTATCAAGCCAATCATATGAGCCGGCTTCAGCTCCAGTGATACATAAGGTAGCTTAAACTAGAGTTTAATTCCACACTCCCATTATTTTAGTGTGCAGTGCTTCTCAAGCGGATCAAAAGCTATCCCTGACCTTTTAAAGATTACCCCAGAGAAGTCACTGCCTTTTGTACTCACTAGAGTGTCCAGGGAAGAGTGGAGTAGAATCTGTGTTCTCAGAAAGTTCTGCTCAAGTACTTGCAGGCTCAGAATAATAATTTCTTAGTTCATGCTCTAAGCAACAATAATACAAGCAATAAAAAGGTTTCAGTAATGAGTCCTCTTTGCTATATATAAATCTCTTAAGGTAAAGGTTTCCCTTGCTCGAAAGCCAGTCAGATATGACTCTAGGGATGCGATGCTCATCTCCGTTTCCAAGCTGAAGAACCAGTACTATCTGAAGATGTTTCTGTGGTCATGTGGCTGGCATGACTAGACACCGAGGCACATGGAACACTGTTACCTTCCCACGGAAGTGGTACCTATTTATCTACTTGCAATTTCTTGCTTTCGAACTGCTAGTGTGGCAGGAGCTGGGACCAGAGACGGGAGCTCACTCCATCATGCAGCACTCAGGTCTCGAACTGCTGAACTACCAACCTTCCAGTCTGTAGTTTGAGTCAGACCAGGAAAAAAAATGGAAACCTTATGAAACAAGACAGAATGCATGAAGACTTTTGTTGTATTCCATTTCCCTTTTATGTTATTTTATGTTATTCAAATGTCATTAAGGCTTCATTTGAATGTCTTTCTATGCTCATCCCATTTGCAGCTATTTTTCAGTTTTGTTTTCAGATGCCAAATGTATAATTAGACCATTGCCTTCAATTAATGGCAGATTCCTTGTTTAGATCCTGAAAGATGATCCTGGATGAAGGTTTCTTCACATTAAATGTAATATATAAATACTAGTGTGATGGATAATGATGCAGAATATGTATGACACAATAGCAATATTTTTTAGCAAGTGCTAGCCTATCCTTCTGACATAACCTATATGTCTCTTTGTAGGGCAATGACTCAGAACTATCAGCACATCCTAGCCTTGGTTTTTGCTAAAAAGGAAGTCAATGAAAATCCCCACATCTTACCCAATTTCACCCTTGGATTCCATATCTATGACAGCTATTCAAAAGCAATGTGGACCTATGAAGTCATGTTTCAACTTATATCCACAAAGGACAGATTTACCCCCAACTACAAGTGTGACATCCAGGACAATCTCATCACAGTCACAGGTGGACTTCGCTCTGAAACATCTTATCATATAGCAAACGTTGTGAGCCGCTACAAGATCCCTCAGGTATGATATTTTTGAGGGAAGTGGATATTCATTAATAATTGTCATTTTGATTTCCAGATGTGATTTTGAGATGCAGAGATGACTGCATTTGCGAGGCAGAGATGGTTGCATTTTATGTAACCAGCAAACCCTGCATTCTGTGTGACTAGGAAAGAGAAACATTAATTCATACCTCTGTATCTCACATTAGAGAGGACTGCCTATGACTTTAAAGCCAAATTTTAAAAAAGCTTAAAAAAATATCTGATTTGAACTATTTTATTTGCAAAAGCAGCAAAGAAACTCACAAGAACATGACTTAGCTGTGTTTGTTTGGCTTGGTTTTTGCCATGATTATGAGAGGAATTTTAATCAGTGTAGAAAGGAATAACATTTATTGCTTTAACGAATTGCATTCATGTGTCATATTAACTGTTGATTGTACTAACCAGAAATGGTTCAAGTGGAGTATTTCAGGAAGAATTCAAGATCTGACCACTGAGTATCAGTGAAGGGGAAAAGGTGTTTTTGTGTCAAACTGGAGAACGTCAGGCGGTGGTAATAGAGGATGTGGTGGCTCAGCTACTTCACTGGGCAAGTGGCTGTGTGACCTTCTAAGTAAGAGCACAACATTCTTTCCACTTTCAACAGCACTCATTGATGGGAACTGGAATCCTCTCTGCAACCCACCTCTTGAACTATCACTGGTATTAATAAATTGAATGCTGAAGGTCTGCATAGGCAATCACATCCTCAGATGAGTATAATTGAATTGGCACTGCCCATGGTGATTTAAGTGTCCTGTATGGTCTCTGGTTAATTCATTGCTTGAGGTTTCAATTGAAATTCAGTAAAAAAAAAATGCTCCTGCAAGTATAACAATAAGATCAAAAAGTAAAATATTAAGGGGGAAGAGCTACAGTTAAAATAACATTTTTCCCCCATGAAAGCTTTACGTTCTTGGGACTGGATCCTGCGATGCATGAGCAAAAAACAAAATGTACTTGGTGCAGTTCTATACCACAAAAAACAGAACCAGTGTTTGAAGTGACGTACAGCACTTCAATATATTATTTTAATGAAATAGCAGTCAACTATATCTAGCCAGCTTTTTTGTTCAGTCTAACAGCAGCATCCATCATTACAGTAGCTCCACCCTTATCCACTTGTTTCAGGTCCAGTAGACCCCAGATGAAAATATTGGGGGGATGGACAGGAGTGGCCAAGCCACAAAACAGCTGAGCGAAGGAAGCAAATTGGTCCCACCCCAGATTCTGAAAAATCCTGAATATGAATACTATATCAGTTTTGGGATTTTAGAGTATCTGAAAATACTGATATTTTTCAGGTTCAACACCTGAAAAAGGCTGATTTTTTTGCACACTCCTATTCACAAAAACACTGTGTGGTAAGTCTAGTTAAAAGTTTGTGACCAGCTCAATAATCAAACATTTGTTTTAGCTTTATTTTATGAGGATCAAGAACCAAAGTGAAAAGGAGAAGCTTTTACCCATCCTGGAGATACACTTTCACTCTTTAGAGGTGGCCGAAGTTCCTATCTACTTCACCAACCTAGTGCAAATTCTGAAATTTTATTATTTATTTATTTGTTAAATTTATATCCCTAAACGGGCCCAGGGAGGGTAACCACGAAGTGCATGATTAAAAATAGGTAATATAATTAATTCTTAAAACAGCTAAAAACAGTTAAAATAACAGGTCATTATACCTCTATGTGCAAAGAGTGTGTTCTGCTGCTGAGTAACTACTACTATAATTACTACCACTACTATTATCTAGTCTAGATGTAACCAGGCATGAACCATAGTAGCCATTTTTTTCTGGCTAGGAAAGGCTGCAACTGGCTAATCAGTTGATGCTGGTAAAGGGTACTTCTGGTTCTTATCCAGCAGGAGGCTTCGGTCCAAGAGAATGCCCACACTATGGACTTGTTCCTTCAAGGAGAGTGCATCTCTATCCACAAAAGGTCCTGGGTCAAACCTTCCACTCACCAGTGGCTTTTCCATTTTGTCAGGATTAATATTCTGTATATCAGCCCCCATCCACTACAAAACTGCCTCCCCATACCAAGGGTTCTATAGTCTTCCTAGGATAAGACAGAAGTCATTCATCTATTGGTTACAACCCAGCCAAAGGCAGCACTCATGAAAACATTTGAACATTAAAACATCATTTAAAATAATGTATAAAACAATTCAATAAAACATATAAAAACACTTCATGTATGTTTGACAAGCACATGAAATCATATGACAAACATGAATGAAATTAACAATTTAAATCAAAACATGACTCTCATTCCATATACACATGTCTCCGTGTGAAGTACCATTAAGTTGCAGCTGACTTATGGAGACCCTACAGATGATATATGCTCTGCTACGTGGGTTTGTTGGATATTATATTCAGTATATATACAACAGTTACTCTAAGTGTTTCCTCCTCAGAAAATGCCGGTCATCAAAGGCAAATCTTCTTTCTATATTCTCCTAAATTCTAAAAGAAAGGTTTACATTTCAATCATAGTTTATGGCCAAAATTCTTGAAAATTGAAGCCTAGAGAAAATCGATTAAGGAAACTCCTGGCTTTTCCCCATGAAGCAACTCTTGGTAGAACACCATCCCATACCTAGAAAAGTTTTAAGTTGGAAGTTGGGAAGGATAGACCTTCTTCATTATCTGATGTTTATTGTTCAGCTCAGGCCTGAGTAGTATAATGTAGCATTTTGGCAAAAAGATACAATCTAGCAGGCCAGCACCAGATGCTAAGATGGAAAATACCTCCACAGCCACTATGTATTTTCCCTTGATACTCAGGTAGGCTGGAATAAAGGATAACCAAACAGTGCAAAAGACCAACATACTGAATGTGATAAACTTGGCTTCATTGAAACTGTCAGGCAATTTCCGGGCAAGGAAAGCAACAGAGAAGCTGGCAAAAGCAAGGCAGCCCATGTACCCCAAGACACAGTAAAATATGATAGGTGATCCCTCATTACATTCCAAGATAGTCTCTTCCATCATTGAATGCATGTCAACATCTGGAAATGGGGGAGAGGCTCCCAACCATACTGAGCAGATGCATACTTGAACAAGAGAACAGAAAAGCACAATAAAGTTGGCCAGTCTTCTCCCTACCCACTTCCTTAGCCTGCTTCCAGGCTTAGTGGCCATGAAAGCTACAACCACTGTGATGGTTTTTGCTAATATACAAGAAACAGCCATTGAGAAGATGATGCCAAAGGACGTCTGGCGGAGGAGACATGTTACCGGCTCAGGTTTGCCAATGAAGAATAATGGAGAAAGGAAGCAGAGCAGGAGGGAGATAAGAAGAGTGTAGGTGAGGTTACAGTTGTTGGCTTTTACTACAGGGGTGTTGTGGTGCTTCATAAATATTCCGAGCACCAGTGCTGTAAACAAAAAAAGTGAAAAAATAACAACAAGAAAGCCAATGCCCAAAGGTTCTTCATAAGACAGGAATGTTACAATCTTGGGAGTGCAGTAATTCCGGTCCTTGTTTGGCAGATAGCCAACTGAACACTGGAAACAGTCATCCATGTCTACAAAAGAAAAAAAATGGTTTCAATCAAGTTGCTATATTGTTCTTTTCATTGTGCTCTTGCTTAAGTAGATGGTTGAAGTTATTAATAATTTATAACAGTGCTAATCAAAATGTTTACATAAAACAAGCTACAATATTAGGTAGTGGCATTCCTGTGCATATTGCAACTGTATTGTTAGATTTAATGTATGGATTTTAGGCCTCCAGGCCTCAGTATTTGTTCTGTATCTGGGCAGAGAGTAGGGTTGCCAGGTCCCCTCATCTATCCATTGGGCAATTGGGGGGGGGGGCATTCCAGGGGTGGGCAGGGACGTCTCTTGGGGGATACTCTGTCTTTTTGGCAAACTCTCTGGTAAATTTGGCCCAAAACCATAGAGTTTGCCAAAAACCAGAGCATTCCCCGCACAACGTCTCCAACATGATGATGTCACTTCTGAGTGATGTCATTGTGTCAGCGATATTGTGCGGTGATGTCCCTGTTTAGATGTGGGGTTTCCCATTACTACCAGCTGGTCCATGGTAGAGAGAAGTCCCCGAACTCGGGGACTGGTAACCCTCGCAGAGAGGTTAGAATGCTGAGGATGGCTGCTTGTAACAGATCTGGGCAAAGATCCCAGAGCGTTGTTGATGCTGAAGAAAGTCAGAAGACATAGAACAGCTGGGAACAGCTGAGGCAAAAGGGCCAAGAGAACTGAATGCACAAGGTTAGGGAGAGAGGGGGAAAAAACATTGATAGACAAAACATTTTGACTTTTGAAGAGAAATTAGGCATTCTGAGTGACTGCCAAATGGAAAATCTCGCCTTCACCACTATTGTTTTTTTAAAGTTTAATGATTACAGTACTCTGAAGGTTCAAAAACTAAAGTAATCTGATATTAACAAATCAAGTCTGCTTGGTATTTGGGGGGGGAGAGAGATGGCCTTGGTCACCCTGTTTGATTACTTTTGTTGAAAGAATAAAAGGTGGATCATGCCCCTGTTGATTCTCCTGGACCTCTCAGTGGCTTTTGCTGCTATCAGCCATGATATTCTTTTGGATGGGCTAACTGGGCTGGAAGTAGGGGCCATCGTACTTTTGGTGGTTCTGCTCTTACTTGACCAACTGATTCCAGAAGGTGGTTCTGAGAACTATTGCTAGTCTCCATGGCATTTATGCTTTGGGATCTGTCAAGACCTAGACCTGGGTTCCCCTGAACCACTGCCCCTCTGATAGGCCAGCTATGAACAGACGTGTGGGTCCCTGAAGCTGCGTGCACACAAGAAACCAGAACTTTTCTTAAAAGGATAGGAAAAGGTTTATTATATTTTTAAAAAACTGGGGGAAAAGAATACTATTAGGAAACACAGAATTCTTGATTAAATATCACAAAACAATAGAAGCTGACATTAGATGGCACACTCACAGAATTCTGGAGTCCAAAAACAGAGGTTTAGGCATTCTGCTACTGTTCAGCATAGTCCACGTCTCTGTCCGGTAAAATCACTAAGGCAGTAGTCCCCTTCCCTTGATTTCTAGCTCAAATATACTGTTTGATCATCTGGGTGCTGCAAACCCAATCAGGGCCCACATTCACAGGAATTCTCTGGAAGATTGCTGCATCAGTGTCGCCCCCCCCCCCCAATCTTACGAACCGCATATTTTCAGGAAGAACTAATTGCCACATTCATGACTCCAGTCTTGAAAGAGATAAGAGCCAGTGGACAAAATGGATTCATTACAGAGACCTGCAAAGCTGCAGTATGTCCTCTAATATTCACATTAACCCTTGGGAGGAAACAGGGTGTTTTGCCTCACAGGGTCTCCCAGGGTTTCATGTCCCAAGCCATTTAACATCTACATGAAACCACTGAGAGGGTGGATCTGGAGTGAAGTGCCACTAATATACAACACCCCACTCTATTTCTTCTTAACACCTAGACTTGGTTTTTAATTTTTAATTTCAAACAGTGCTGAAAGTTTACATAGGAAGGATAATCCAATGTACTGATGATCTTGCAGGCAGATCATAGCCAGTCCATTTGGTTATACTGTAAAACTCTCACCTTGACCATCAGAGATCATCCCTTCTAGACATGAGATGCAATCGTAACAGCAGAATGGCTCCCCTTCTCTCTTTCCCTTCCTATAACCAGGATTGCAGCTCTTACTACATACTGAAAGAGGCTGTGCCTAAAACATACAAAAAGAGTATTATACTTGGAAATAAAAATAACTTGGAATACTTAAAGTTCAGGAGAGAACATAGCATTCAATGAGTTGTTGTTATTTCCCTAAGGACTTTATTTTTACATGTATGCTAATGACCTGAGGCTAAGATGCCTGCATCTTAAGGCTTAACCCTATGTTGTATACACTGGATGCTGTAAAATGACCGTGTGTGTGTGTGTTATACCATAGATATTAATAGCAAGAGAGAGTAAACACCAGACGGTGATGCCAACATACAAGAATAATTTATTTTTAGTTTGTTGGTCCTGATCCCACTGCTGGACCTTCTGAGGGCACCTGGTGTTTTTGGCCACTGTGTGACAGAATGTTGGACTGGATGGGCCACTGGCCTGATCCAACATTGGCTTCTCTTATGTACTTATGTTTTAACTACTTGTCCATTTATTTTATGATTTAGATATTATTGAAAACCATGGTTTTAGCAGGCTTCATTTTCTCATTTACATTTTCTCTGTGACTATAGGGCCAGGCTGCTGTGGACATTAACAAAATATTATATTATGCTCAATGCTGGGAGGGAAAGATAGATACATTTGGCTGTTACTCTGCTCGTAGTCTCAAGGTTATCCTTCACTCATGTTGAAAGAGAGTTCATTCAGCATTAGCATACTTCTTAAAAGGCCTGCATTCCAGTCCTACCTGGTTAAATTGGGTGTGCCATATCATGGATTCTTCGTCTATCTGGAATGCTTGGTCTGAAGGAGCTTGAAGATCAATCTTTCCAACTTTCACTCGAGCAACAGATTGGTTTGGGAATGTCACCCAGTTGATAACATCAAATCCTGTTACTAATTCCAAATTATGGTTAAAATAAATCTGGTCTCCAGCACTGTTGTTAAATGAGACATATCTCAGAAAGTGATGGAGCTTCATTAAGAAAAGGAAAGAGAACTTTGTTAAAAAAAAATTCAGTCAGAAGTTTTCCCACCAATATGTTTATTTATTCATTGTAGTTTATTCTGCCTCTTCAGGGAACCTGCCCAAGAAAGCTTATAAAACAAAATACAATAAAAACTTCTCACTCTATAAAATTTCTTTATTAAAACCTGGAATTAAAAATCCAGCCATAGCATACAGCCATAAAATTGAGCAGCTTTAAAAGAATTTTCAACAGTTCTCACACAAAAAAAGGCAGATAATAAAAATGGCATTAAAAAGCAGGCAAAGGGGGTTTATAGAGATGTCAAGGCAAATGCTGTGCAGGAAATCATCCACTGCTGCACCATTTGCCTCCTTCTTCCATAGCAACATGCTCCTTCCAACAGTTCAACAGCCTCTCACTCTCCTGTTCATCTTTCCTTCTCCCAGCACACCTCAAAGCCCACTATATCAACAAAGCTTTTTCTGAATAACTCTGGACAATTTGCCCTCTCTGAATCCCATCCTCACTAGTAGCTGGTGAAATCCTAGGGAGTGGGTTTTTTACCCAAAAGGCAGCTAAGAAACAATGTAAAAACTATATTAAATATAACTGAATATTTTGAAGCGCATCCAGAAAAACAAATGACTTTGATAAAGTTAACTGGAACTTTATTCTCAAACAATTACTGACTTCACAATGTGGTAAAAAATTCTTCACAGTGGTAAAAGCAATTTATACTAGACAACAAGCGTGAATTCTTGTTAACGCAGAGTTAACAAGGAGTACTGAAATACAAAAAGGAACCAGACAAGATTACCCACTTTCACCACTATTATTTATATTTGTGCTTGAAATATGAATTGATATGATTAGAAATGATACTCATATCAGGGGCCTTAAAGTTAGAGGAGAAGAATGCAAATTGCAAGCATTTGCTGATAATCTAGGTTTTATATTGGAGAATCCAATGGAATCTATTCAGCAGCTTCTAAATTCTCTACAGAAATATGGGCAAGTAGCTGGATTGAAAATTTATTTTAATAAATAAAACAAAAATGTTAACAAAAATATGACTAAAGAGAAAAATTTACAGCTTCAGCAACTTTCAGGTTTGGAAGTCAAGAAGAAACTGAAATACCTAGGAATAAACATAGCAAACAGATGCAGCTCCTTGATGGGAGACTATTAAATACAACTTATTCCAGAAATTAAGAAAGACCTTGAAAGATGGGGAAATTTACAAATATCCTTGATGAGCAGAATTGCAACAATAAAAATGAGAAACATTTTAAAATAAAAATGAAATATTTAAATAAAAATGAAACATTTAATAAAAATGAGAACATTTCAATAAAAACGAAAACATTCTCCCTAGGCTGATTTTTTTTTATTTTGAATTATTCCTGTTCTTCAAAACCAGAAATACTTTGTGGAATTAGACAAACTGCTGAAACATTTAGATATTCACACGGAGGGGGCAACTTGGTTATTAGTATATGGATTATGTAAAATTAAAATATATACATTATGTACACATATACTAAACAAATGATATGCAATTATGCATGTGTGCTAACACACATAGTGCTTGCCTATAGAAGAGTAAATGCAGTTGGGTCTTTGTGTGAATGCTGTTTGATAATCTTTTCAAAAACAATTTCATTTATTTTCTTTGTGTTACAGTTAAAACGGATATTATGCACCACATGTTAATTTTTTTGGATAAATTTTGTAATCTGATGGTTCTCTACAAGTTTTCTTCCACTTCATATACCTAAGACAATTTTTTAGAACTTTCTGTCATTTTACTGTTGCTTCAAAGACGTGATGGAGTGAGGAGTGTTGAGCTATTTCATAGTATTAAAAAATGTAGCAGTGCAAGGTTCATTTCTTCACTGTGCATTCTTGTCTGAAACAGACTGGAGTATCCTTTTTACCCGCAGAGGTTCAGCTCTTCCAGAGGTGGTTTATGGAAACAGATATAGTGCCAGCATTACACATCTGATGAAGCTGCTTCTGGGAGTGGTAAGGGAACACCTGTATTATAATCACTCTTTGGCTGTTGGAATTACTACATGAATTGCCATACCGATTAGAGGAGGGATCCACTACCTGCCATGGTTGCTGATGTTGAAACTTCTTTCTTTCTCCTTCAATCTTTTTTCTAATATTGGATGTGTAAGAATACATAGCATGGAGAGCATAGGCAATGGCATAGATCGCATTGTAGATGCTTTAGCTATGGCCAGTCATGCTCATTTCAAACCCAGGAAGGTCCTTCAGTGTTTCACCCCCAGTGCAGTTACCTTGATTCACATTGCTCACATCCGAATCGGGGAACACACAGCCAAATGTGTATGACCAAAAATCCCTGATGAAACCATCTTCCTCTGCACTGGCAAGGTTTCTGTTCTTAAAAAAATGTCGGAATCCTTGAAGGTCGTTGGAATAGATTCCAACAGATACTGCACCATGGAAGATTTGTACATCCCAGTGTCTTTTGTTGGCATGTATTTTTAATTCAATTTGGTCTTCTAGAATCCACACTTTACCTTTGGGTTTTTGCATCCTGTGGTTAGCTTGTACAAGATATAGCAAACCTCTCAAAATTGTCCAGCAACGAACATCTCCTTTGAAGACCACTACATTGGCTGTACTTCCCATGATTTCTCCATATAGTTCTGCAAACCATATCATATTGTCTGCTCTGAAATCACGATAACCTAGATTGGAATATGCATATAAGAAGGCAAAACAGATGCCATACTGGGAAAAGACCGAATACATCTTCTGCATGAACCATTCTAAATTCACACCAACCACAGCAAAGAATCCAATCCATGTCCAATTGAAGTGGAGAAGTAATCGGACAATTCCCAGGTATTGATGCTTGTCATTTTGGGATCATATTATAGAAGAATGGAACTTGGGTGTCATCCATCATTATTGGGGCAGGACCATACAAGAGCTAAAGACAGATTTTCAAAACAAATATGATGGAAGTATATTTCATGAAGGCTTATGAAAACATAAGAAATTAAAAACAACATTTCCTCCTGGAAAAAAATAGAAATAAGACAAGTTCATTGGCTCACCTGGCTATGGGCATAAAAAGAGTGCACAAAATAAAATTTTAGGGGCCAGTTAATATTAGCTTAATGTACTACTTTGTGAATCTGAAATTCTATTTTTTTTACATTGCTGTCAAAATTACAGTAATATTTTTAAGGCTGTGAATTGTTCAATTATTTATCTTAGTGAACAAAAGCAGCCAAAATCTCTGCCATTAGGACTTTTATCTGTTAACTTGGGACTCAGGGCCTCTTCTACAGTGATAGATCTTATGTAAGATACTGCTGTGCCCCTTACCTAGTGGGGCCCCCTTGCCAGGGGCACCTTGAATGCATAAGTGAGAAGTTGCACAGACAAGAGTGTCAGGCAGATACTGACAATCTTCAAAGAAGCACCACCAGCACAAAGCACCAGTGCCAGTTTATCACTGGTTGTGATAAAGTCAATAAACACTATAACTCACTTCACTTCATTCACTTTACAGACCTTAATTGGCATAACAGCACAAAACCTTTTTAGCTCAATTTCAGATAATGAGAGCAGGACTGCACCATCAGCATATAGGGGTAGTGAGACATGCTTATGTCCTATTTTGGGGCAATGGCCATCAATTCCATTCATAAAAGGGGCCAAGTCATTTAAAAAGAGGTTAAAAAATGTAGGTACTAGAATGTATCCTTGCTTAACACCAAATGTGGTTAAGATCTTGGGGGTTAGTTCACCCTCTTTAGAGCACTTTACCTTACAAGAATAGAAGGCGCTTATCAATCCCCATAGAATACCTCTGGGTATTCCACAGAATACCTCGGGGTACAGAATCAAAAGTTCCCTTTAGGTCTAAAAAGGCAGCATATATTTAGGCCCCTTCCCTTTACTATATTTGTTTATAAGATGGTTTAGGGTGACACAATGATCTAAGGTTGTCTTGCCCTGGCAGAAACCGATCTGCTCTAACCCCAGAATTTGCTGATCCAATATCCAGGTTTTATTAGCCAAATGGCTAGCATACAATTTCCTGATAGAGGATAAAAAGCTAATCAGTCTGTAGTTAGATGGAAGCTGGGGGGGGTCTCCCATTTTATAAATAGGGACTATTATAGCTATAATAAACAGTATAGCGTGTGCAATATGCCAATTAAATGACACAACAAACTATTTTAAAAAGTCAACTTTTCATACAATACACTTTGAACTACTGTAAAATATTTTTATTTTTATTTTTTTGTAAAGAAATTTTTATTTTTCAAAAAAAAAAACCATCGAAAATAATACATTTAACCTTATACAAATCCCTTTTTCCATATTAAATAACATTTTGTTCTATTTGTACATTCTATTTTTATCTTGTTTTGGTGGTTTCCCACCACATCTGAAGCATAACACATTTTCCATTTTATTCAAAATAGTAATACTTATATCTATGTTTCGTTTCTGGTAACGGTTATATAGCTTTAAAATACTTATACTTATACACCAATTCTTATTTTCTATACTCTTATGTATTTCTAAATAAAAACAGTTTCATTGTCTAATTTTAACTAAAACATTCATATAATATATTTCTATTCCTTTATGCTATTATAACCATGTATAGATATAGTTTTTCATATCCCAATACTTTTCAACATATTCTTTCAAATCTTTCCAGTCTTCCAGAAAGGTCTCTGAGTAAAGATTATTCAATTTTCTAGTCCACTTATCCATTTCAGCCATATATAACAGTTTTTTCAACCATTCCCACACCTCTGGTATTTTTTCATTTTTCCAGTTTTGCGCATACACCATTCTTGCTGTTGTAATCATATACCATATTATTGTCCTTTTCTTTACATTTATCTCTTCTAGTTTAAGTCCTAGCAATAACATTTCAGGCAACTTCTTAAATGTACATTTCAAGATTTTTTCCATTTCTGCATGTATTTTTGACCAATAAGTCTTTGCTTTATCACAAGTCCACCACATATGATAAAAAGACCCTTCTTTCTTTTTACACTTCCAACACTTGTTAGACATATTTTGACCAATATTTGCAATTTTTTTTGGTGTCATATACCATCTATACATCATTTTAAAACAATTTTCTTTTAAGTTATAACACGTAGATATACTCATAGCATTTTTCCATAAAAATTCCCAAGATTCCATTTCAATGTCTTTGTTAAAGTTTATCGCCCATTTTACCATTTGTTCTTTTACCATTTCATCAGCATTAAACCATTTTAGCAAGACTTTATACATTTTAGAAATCATTTTTTTCCCACCTTCCTCCCAAACTTGTTCTATTTCATTATTGTTTTCCCTGAAACCGTGTTTTTTATCACTTCTATACAAGTCATATATTTGTCTATATCTTAACCAACCATAATCAAAGTCAATTTGATGCTGCTCCTTCAGTTTGAAATCCTTGCCATGTCTTATTAATAAGTCTCTATACTTCAGCCAATCTTGTCCTTTATATCTTGATGTTGGATGTAAGACTTCTGTGGGTACAATCCACATGGGTATCTCTTCTGAAAAAAAGTTTTTATATCTTGCCCATGTATCCATTAGTGTTCTTCTCAAATAATGATGTTTAAACATATTGTCCATTTTTGTTTTGCCATAATACAAATATGCATGCCACCCAAATCTACAATCATGACCTTCCAGGGACAATAACATTCTATCTTGTAACATAGTCCATGCCCCTACCCAGGTCAAACATATTGCATCATGGTATAACCTTAGATTTGGTAATTGAAACCCTCCTCTTTCTTTGGCATCACACATTATTTTCATCTTAATTCTTGGTTTTTTCCCTCCCCACACAAATTTAGACAGCTCCTTCTGCCAACATTTGAATGTTTTTACATCTTTCACAATTGGAATAGTTTGAAACAAAAACATTAATCGTGGTAACACATTCATCTTGACCACCGCAATTCTACCCAGCAATGACAAATTCAATACATTCCACTTTTTAATATCCTGCATAATTTGCAACCATAATTTTTCATAATTATTTTTATAAAGATCAATATTTTTCATAGTTAGGTTTACACCCAGATATTTTGTCTTTTTCACCACCTCACATTCTGTAAGTTTTTGTAACTCATTTTGTTTCTTATTTGACATATTTTTGCACATTACTTTCGATTTGTTTTTATTTACATAAAATCCTGCTAAGTCACCAAACTCTTTTACTCTCTGTAACAAATGTGGTAATGTGGATAAGGGGTCTTCCACTATAAACATCACATCATCTGCAAAGGCCCTATATTTGAAAGAAAAACCTTTAGTTGTTAAGCCTTTAATATCTTTGTCTTCCTTCACATTTAACAGTAGAACTTCTAAAATCCAAATAAATAGCAGCGGCGAAAGCGGGCATCCTTGCTGTAAAATATTTTTAGATTAAAGGATATATATTTTAGTTTCATGGATATTAACACAGACAATGTTACAGAGGGGATTTTTGTCTTATACAAAAGCATCAGTCCACACACAAAAGATGCATGTAAATAATTTAAAAGCATCAATATTTGACACATGTAGCGTACCTGTGGAATCTTGTAGATGCTCAAAACATCAGGTATATGCTGTGAGCTTTCTGAATGACTGCCCTCAATAAATGTACTTAGATGGTCTTGGGTAGCACACTTATAGTTCGGAACAAATCTGTTCCTTGGAGAAATAAGTTGCAGAGCAGCCCGATAAGTCAACCTTGGATGCAAATAGCTGTCATAGATATGGAATCCTAAGGTGGCATTTGGCAAGATCATGGGATTTTCATTGATCTCCTTGACAGCAAATGCCCAAGCTAGGATGTGCTGGTAGTTCTGAGGCATCACCCTACAAAAAAATGTACATTTTCCATCTGAAGTATATGCTGTAATTTGTAAGATACTGGCACTGATATTGTGCATCTGTTTTATTACCATTATTCATTGCTACATTTTGTATCATCTACCGTAAATTTCATAAATCAAATTTCACTGCATCAGATGTGTCTGCAGTTTGGAATGATTTTACACACTTTTATAACCAAAAGCAAGGGGGGTGGAGAGGGATAGAAAAAAGAAAAGCTGTAGCAGAGAAAATGGAAGTCCAGTTGTAAATCATTCAGGTATGGTTCGCCATGTAAGGGACTGGAATAGAAAAGGTGCAATGTGAACATAAGAAGTAACTAAAATCTGCAATGCATTACAGTACTTATCTAATTATTTCTGTATGATACAACATAAGAACCACCAATGAACATGTTAAAATGCTGAAGCACCAAGGATTTCCAGAGATGATTCCAAAACGTATTGTAGAGGGAGCACAACTTCTGTTTTAAAAACTGAAAGTGAAAAATTGTCTTGTGTCTTCATCACAGCAAGGCAACTGTATGTGCCTGTATAGTTTTGTGAGTAATGGAAACTGAGGACAAGTATTGCTGTTGTGTCCCTGAATTCATAAGATAGGGCAGTCCAAATATCAAACAAAGGAAGTCCTCATTACAAATAAGTTTAGGAACCAGTATTCTGCATTACAACATTCAACCATTAGATAGGCATAATTTGTTTACTGGAGGAGCTATATCGTGCTTTTCTGCAATGACCAATTCCTAAACCATTCACATTTCATACTGAATCTACAGCACCAGATCATTATCTTACTATGTTAGAGTTAAGATTGGTTTTGTGCTCATTATACTAATTGACATGCTATTTACCTCATTTATATCCCACCTTTCTCCCCCATGTGGACCCAAAGTGGCTTACATCATTCTCTTACCCTCCATTTTATCATCCCAATGACCCAGGGAGATAGGTGAAGCTAAGAATATGTGACTGGCCCAAGGTCACCCAGTGAGCTGCCATGGCAGAATGTTCCCATTTATTGCTTCATTGTATAATGACTGCTTCTTTACACACTAAATGTAAATTTTAAGAATTGCACCTTTGATATTCTGCATGCAAGGCAGGTGCTCTTGCCACTGTGTCACTGTCCCTTCCAGAAAGCTCTGTCCCAACACTTTCTACCTGGACCTCAACCAAGAAACTCCAGCCAAGAAACTCAAGCAAGGCACAACTGACAGACTTTTTCCAAAATAATCTCACAGTCTCTCCACACACTGCTAAAGAGACACAAACCACAAATTTACAATGCTAACAGCAGAAGGAAGAATGACAAGCTTCACCATCCCTTAGTTACCTCAGTTAAAATACCTCAGTTAAATAATGTGTCCTAATCTACCCAGAGACAAGTCCCATTTGATGTCATGGACCTTGCTCCCAGAAAAATGTTCCCAGGAATGCAGCTCTATTCTCTATTGTCTCCAGTCCAGCATTACAGCCCCTGCTAGCCTGCCAGCAATCTGAGTAAAAGAAAGACAGGAAGTCTTGGTTACAACCAAAAGCCCCACAAGACAACATGGCTAGGGGAATCAACTAAGAATACCAGAGGAAAAAAATGTCACTGGTGGAAGCACAATCAGGAGAAGGAAAGAACTGAGATGAAGGGAGCAGGAGAAACAAACAATAGGAGGTAATGAAGCTAGCTGGGAATTTCCACCCTTTTAGGCAGCCCTAGAGCCTCATGTACTTTAAACCATTCACTGGCCAAGAAAACCAGCAGGGAAGCCCCTGCACTGCCTGCTCTTTCCCCAAACCTGATGTTGGCTTCGACTGTTTTTGGAGTCTCTGCATCCTTTCTCTTCTCAGTCACTGGTTGAACTCATACTCTGCTGCCTCTGCCATGCTGTCAAAATGGGGATCCTGTGCCCAGGCAAGACCTCATCCCTTCACAGCCCAGCTCCGCAGTGAAAAAGTGTGCCAAATGATGAGAGAACAGCTTTAAGGAGCCTTCTGTTCTCAGCACTCTAATAGGCTGTACTGCCTGAGGGAGCTTTTCCTCCTCCGCCCCAATGTCTGCTGCCTCACGGAACTTCAGGGAGGAGCCTAGCCTGAGAGGTTCCCAGAGGACGCACCATTCCCCGCCCCGGACCGCACTGCCCTAGAGCGGTTCCTGATGACCTCCTGTTCCCAATCGGGATATGCCGTAAGGCGCTCACCAGTTCCATTTCTGCTTGCACAAACCTGCCAAGTGACCATTCTATTTAACTCTCCGCCATCTATGCCCTTAAACCCCTATCCCAGTGTAAGGTAGGCAAAAAATACCTCCTCCAAAACAGCCAATCAGGTGAAGGCATAAAAATTCCTACCTGGTCCCAATAGGCAACCAGCAAAAGCCTACACTGCAAATGGGGCGGGCGGGTGGGAGAGCACGCGGAGCAACTGCCAGTCTGGCGGCGAGGCTCCTGCCTCTAGCAGGTAAGCCACGCCCCCCAGAAGGTCCCGGATGCGCGCGAAGGCGTGCCGCCGTTGCTGCCTCTCCCGGCGACGGGGAGGCAAAGGAGCACCCAATCGGGTGCCACAGCCTTGCCGGGCACCCGGGAGCTCAATTGCCCCCCCAGACGCAAAGAAGAGACAGACAACAGGTTGGAATTAAACAAGGGCCACTTTATTAACTATTTACAGGAAATTGCAGCAACAGGAAAACTACGCAAGCACAGGAACAGGCAAGGCAGGCGTCTCTCCTAGACACGGCCTCCTTGCCTTTAGCATGGGCGGGACACCTAGCTCCGGTCTGAAGCCAGCCAATTCTGGCTTGTAACCGGCAGCCCAGCATACTGGCATCCCCCCCCAGGAGCGCCTACCCCTGAGACCACACGGAACTTCAGGGAGGAGCCTAGCCTGAGAGGTTCCCAGAGGAGGCACCATTCCCCGCCCCGGACCGCACTGCCCTAGAGCGGTTCCTGATGACCTCCTGTTCCCAATCGGGATATGCCGTAAGGCGCTCACCAGTTCCATTTCTGCTTGCACAAACCTGCCACAGCCAAGGCCAAGCCTCTGCTTTGGCCTTTGCTACCCCAATCAGCAACTGAGTGCCAACCTGATCCCGTGCTGCAAATCCTCTAAAAATATCCCATTGCCCTTGTCGGATAGATGCACCCCATCAGCCCTATACAGGTCAGGAAACTCGACCCGTATATTGGGGTGCGGCAAGAAGATGCCCAACCTGGCCTCTACAGCCTTCCTCATTTGGTTATTAGCCTTACGCCTGGCACGGTCAATAATCCTGGGGTCCCCCACATTACGCCACACAAGGCGGGGAAGAATGGCTGACCAAACGATCCGGACCCCAGGCCACCTTGCCCTAATCTTGGCAAAATCAGACCTGGCCTGTATCACCAGGGCCACGCCCTTGATGAGACCCAAGTCATTACCGCCCAAGTGTAGAACTAAGACATGAGGGGGAGGCCCCACCCTCTCTTCAAACAATAAGGGGAGGAGAGCCAGCCACTTCATGCCCCTCTTACCCAGCCACTCTACCGTGGCCACCTCGCTGAGGCCGAGCTGGGAGCCGAAGGCTGATTTCTTTGCACGATGCGCCGCCCAGAAGACCATGCTGTGGCCGCAGACAGTGACCCTGCGTCTCATCCTGCGGCCTGCAGCACCTGTAAAAGGGGATCCATTACAACCGAGTTAACTTAATAACCTAAAAGACCTATAAAGCACTGGGCCTAACATAACCTCTGTAACAGCGTGATTTCCAACGCCCGATACCTTGAACTTCCTTGGGGCCGTATCCCATGGCCGCAGCCGTTGATGCTGCCCCAATCCTAAAGGAGTGGGAACAGAAACGGACCGTGCCCAATCCAAGACGGACCAGCGCTCTTTGAGTCACGTTCCAAAATTGGAACTTCGTGAGGGGTGTGAGGTCCTTGTGCCGAAACAGGTACCCAGGCTCATCACCCTGCAAACAAATGTAACGGCGAAGAGCTGAAACCGGGCATAAACCCTGCTCAGAACAAGGCCCCAACTTAATGACTGCGCCCTTACCCCGCTGGTCAGTCTTGGATCTCCGTAGATTAATCCTAACCCTGCAATCAATAAATGTTACATCCCTGCGTTCAAGGGCCCTTCCAGAGACATCAGTACGGGCACTAGCCACTAGCTCACTTATCCTAAATGCCCCCAAAAATGCGACCAGCGAAGCTGCATGAAATAACAACGCCTCATAGCAGTCGCTGCACAATAACGGCCACAAGCAGTCCAGGCCACGCAGCACAGCAGGGGTCAAAGGTTCTCTGGAATCAACCTTTTTGCCTTTCTCCCTAGACCACCCCTCGAGCATCTTCCGAAGACGGAAATCGCCCGTGGAGTCTGCGTGGCCGGACGCCTTACTAGCAAAGGCCAAGGCTGATAACTTGCCCCTAATTGTATGGGCTGACAAACCCTCCCTCCGTAGCGACACGCAAAAATGCATTAAGTGTGTCACGGGGATGGGCCAAGTTTGCCTCAAACCAGCTTCAACCCTGAAGGCCAGGAACTGCTTACCCACCTTCAAGTAAACTCGTCGTGTGGAGGGGGCAAGGGCCATGCTCATAGCCTTGTCGGCTTCAGCCCTCCAATCTCCCACACCGCATCGGGCATCATCGCTGGAAACAGGTCGGCTTCTGGGGCCAGCTGACGAAATTTCGTCATCTGTTTGCGGGAAAGTGCATCAGCGACCCCATTGCTCACACCTGGGACATGCCTGGCTTTAAAATTTACATTAAGCCGCAAACACTGCAAAGTGAAAGCTCTGACCAAAGCCATGACCCTGGGGGATTTGGATGTCAGGGAATTGATTACATGCACCGTGGACAGGTTGTCACACCAGAAATGAACCGTCCGGTCTGCCAATTCACTGGGCCAGATCCAAACTGCTGTGACAATAGGAAAAAATTCAAGGAAGGTGAGGTCCTTGACCCAACCAGCCCTGAACCAGTCCTTGGGCCAGTCCCCGGCGCACCAATGCCCTCTAAAGTACACCTCGAAGCCGGAGGAGCCGGCTGCGTCAGAAGCAACCTGCAATTCTGCTTCAAGAAGTAGCTCCTCCCGCCAAAGGGAAACACCGTTGTATGAGTCCAAAAACTGCTCCCATACAAGCAGGTCCTCCCTCATCCCCCTGGTAACTCTGGTTCTGTGGTGTGGAAGATGCAGGCCCTTCATGGACTCACAGAGCCTCCTCATGAAAGCACGGCCAGGCGCCACAACCTTGCATGCAAAGTTGAGGTGGCCCACCAACTGCTGCAACTCCAAAAGGGAACCCTACTCCAGGATCTGGCTAACGCCACCCTTGCCCTTAAGGCATCTAATTTATCCTTAGGTAACCTACAGCATTGGCCTATAGTGTCAATCTCTATCCCCAGAAATGTCAATCTAGAAGCAGGGCCCTCCGTTTTTTCTTGAGCTAGAGGAACCCCGAGCTCCCCAGCTAGTACCTGAAAGCTGGACAGCAGAAATTGACACTGGCCCGAAGCAGGCCTCCCTGCGAACAAAAAATCATCCAAGTAGTGGGCCGTAGTATCCATCCCTGTCCTGAATCTCAAGGCCCATTCTAAAAAGGAACTGAACCTTTCAAAAGCAGCACAGGACATGGAACAGCCCATTGGAAGAGCCCTGTCCATGTAATACTTGCCTTCAAAGGCAAAGCCGAGGAGCTCAAAATCCTCTGGGTGGACAGGAAGGAGCCGAAATGCAGACTTAATGTTGCATTTTGCCATCTCCGCACCCACCCCGCGAAGGCGGACCACCCTCAAAGCCTGATCGAATGAAGTATACTTTACGGAACATAACTCATGAGGAATCGCGTCATTCACCGACCTCCCACGAGGGTAGGAGAGGTGATGAATGAGTCGAAATTCCCCAGGTGCCTTCTTGGGCACCACTCCCAAGGGTGAAACTCTCAGATTCCGCACAGGCGGCAAACTGAAGGGGCCCAAAACCCTACCTTCTCTACACTCCTTGGCAATTTTTTCCCGTACTACATGCTCGAGCCCACAGACTGATTTCAAATTAGGAGCAGAGAAGGGCACTCTCAGCCCCTGGAACGGTATACGGAAACCAAATGAAAACCCTTCCAACAAATAAACACAGTCCAGAATGGGTGGGTACAACTGCAACCACCTCTTCAACATCCCCAGTTTAATTGGGCTAGGCCCCTTTTTCAACAGGGGGGGCAGATGGCCCCCCTCCCCCTCGCCGACCCCTTTTTCCTCCGCCTCTGCCTTTGGGTCTAGGGCAATCTGAAAAGGCATGAGGTCCAGTGCACAAAGGGCACTCGTGGCGAAAGGAGCAATTTTTTCTGCTGCAAGTCCCTTTAGAGGAAAACTCCCAGCAGAGCGGACGGCGCTGCACTCCAGGCCCAACAGGATCACGGGGACTAAACTGTGTCTGGGCCCTCTTCACTGAGTGACCACTGTGGGACCTCTCCCCTCCTGACACTCTGCTAGGCGACATGATCATAAGCCAGAGATTCGGACAAACTCTATCCCAGCGCATAGCCGGGTTCATAGCCGCCCGCATCCTGAACTCCTCGTCATACAGCAGCCACGCCAGACTCGGAAAATCAGTCATCGCTTTGTAAATGATATCCAAATATTGGATCATTGACAAAGCCCTCCAAGGCTGGTGGCGGACTATCACCGCTGTATAAATAAGGAATCCAGGAAGCCAATTAGCCCAGGTCCTATCAACCACTCGCCGCTTTAACCGCTCCTTCTCGCGGTCGTCCAAATTGTCTTTATCCTTCTTTTCCATCTCTCTGTAAAGAAGGCTAAACACATCAACGAATTCTCCCCGGATGATTTTTTCCTTAGTTGTTGTGGACAGATGATCGCCTAGCGGCAAATCAGTATCCCCACTAGGCACTGCGCCTGGATAAACTGTCTCATAAGGAGAACCAGCTGTTCCGGCATATCCTAAGTTGTGAGGGATAAAACCCCCTCCTTGCCACAAAGTATTAGGCAGTGCTAGTGGACCAGGAGTCCCATAAGGTTGCCCGCCAGGCGGCAAGCTAGGCAAGGTATTAACGCCCTGCTGAGTACTGATGCCCTGCTGAGGAGCATTAGGAAATGTTAAAGGACCAAAAGTCCCATAAGGTTGCCCACCAAGTGGGAAGCTAGTCGAGGTATTAAAGCCCTGCTGGGAGGGGCCTCATGGCCAACTACCTACTGAACCAGTCGTAGTCACATCCTTACCTCCCTGACCTTGTTGCGGAGAATAGAGAGTCAATTGCTGGTTCCCAGAGCCCTGTCCTGGAAGCCCCGCAGATGTCCCTGCTCCCGGGTCCGAGGCGCCCGCATCCTTCCTATCTTCTAGGAATGCCAAACGTGCCAACATCTGGGCCTGAAATGAAAAAAACAGACTCTCCCCTGGCATCAGTGGACAAAGGCGGCAAACCCAATCCTTTTTCCAACGCTGCCAGCCGCAGCAGGATGGCAGCATTCACTGGATCTTCTTCATCCTCATCGTCCGATGGGATGGCTGGAGGCGGTCGCACCGGAGGCCGCTTAGGAACAGGCTGCTTGCCCTTGCCCTTACCCTTTCCTTTACCTGAAGCCATAAGCACAAATACACTAACACAGAATAACAAGTTAAAATTTTGGCAAAAATATATAAGAAATGCAAAGCTAGAGGAACCCCCAAATCCAGCACTGAACTGCCGAGAAACGCAAGGGCCAAGATGCTATATATAAAATGGCCAGTTATGTTAAGCTCCTTAAAATGGCTGCCAACCTGAGCTTACTGACAATGTAATGGCCCAAAATGGCCCCTGAGGCCAAGACTAAAAGTAAATTTAAAATGGCCGCCGAAGCAAAAAATGCCACTTGATTTTAAAATGGCCACCGTTTAATGCTCCACCTCAGCACCAGGCAACACCAACTAGTCCCGGCCACCTAATTGGGCCCTATAAGAGCCTGCCAACCCAGAAACGTGGGGGGGGGGGGTTGGTTGGAGATAGCTCAAATATGCCTTCAGTCAGAGTGGAAGGGGGGGTGGAGAGGAGGGGGCAAACGTACACCACCCTCCCTAAGTACGTGCCTGGCTGGACTAATGGACCCAGTGCCCCAGATGGCTGCAGCACGACCAGCCACCTGACCAGACCGCCCCCTTCTATACACTACGGTGAGGCGAGCCGCAGCTGCCCCGCATACACTGCCGCAGCCCCGCCTGGCTCGTCCCCCAACTGACGCCCATGGAATCGTCCCGCCATCCCCGATGCCAGGCTGTGTCCGTCAGCGGGAGGGGGGGGTTAGGGATGCACCTCCCCAGGTCCTGGCTCAGCGATTGGAAAGGAGGGGGGGTGATACGTCCCGACCGCCACTTTATATGGAAAACCCTGCACCGCGGCAGACTAGCCACGCCGCCTCGCGATCGCCGCCTCTCCAAACGTGGGGGGGGGATCAAGCAGTCGATTCAGCTCTCCCTGCCGACTCTGCCACCGCTCAAGGCCCGCCGAAGAGAGCTCCAAAAACGCGTGCTCGCAACGCCGCGAGCGCCACCGGGCCGCCGACAACAGGCCCGAAGTCCTCTCACAGAGCACGCAGAGCAACTGCCAGTCTGGTGGCGAGGCTCCTGCCTCTAGCAGGTAAGCCACGCCCCCCAGAAGGTCCCAGATGCGCGCGAAGGCGTGCCGCCATTGCTGCCTCTCCCGGCGATGGGGAAGCAAAGGAGCACCCAATCGGGCGCCACAGCCTTGCCGGGCGCCCGGGAGCTCGAATCTTTAAAATACTTATATACCAATTCTTATTTTCTATATTCTTATATAATTCTAAAAAACAAGTTCATTATCTAATTATCCTTAGTACATTCATATACTTAATTTCTATTCCTTTATGCTATATTTTGTCATCTTCTTGAGTTGTGATTAAACTCCTTTTAGTACAGTTTTTCACGTCTATTGTTGATGGTTTTAACAGAATGTTGTGAGTCACTAAAATCCGATCAATGCCATTACAATTTATTAAATACATTAATGCCATAAATCAAAACATCTCCACCTTTATCTCTGTTAATATAATCATCTTGCTAAATGATCTAATAAATCTAACAATATAGAGAAATAGATGACTTGCGGACACATCAGGTAGAATATATATATATATATATATAATCTGGACACAAGACAATTCCTTACACAACCTCTTCAGGTAGTATCCTATGAGGTTTTTGGTTGAAGGAGTTTGAACTGGGAACAAAGAAGGTCTGAGAAGCAATGGCACCAATGATAAGGTCTCCTGGATGAAGATACTTATGAAGAATAGGGTGACTGTCCACAATTGCACATTGAAGAACATGAACCTTCCTTGCCACTTGAGTCAAAAGCAGTATCACCACCACTACTAAAACAACCATTCTAAGTGCAAAATGTCCCTCAGAAAACAGTTTGCATCTATAATACTAATATAGTCTGTATTATTTGAGTAGTAATTTTTGCTGTTTAGAGTGTGCCGTCTACATTGCCAGAGGGTTAACAGTAATCCCCATTATTACGATTGCCTGACTAGAATGATCAATCTATGCTGTGACTGGCTTGAAGCCAGTAGTATAACATAGAAAGCATCAGAAATCAGCCCAGTGATCTACTGCCTGTCCCTCATTCTGAAATCAACAGGAAATATTTATATCATCAATCAGTGTCTTTGTAATCAGTTCTGTTATTGTCCACTGCTTTTCCATCGAGAGTTTATGAAGCAATAGAGTTAATGACAGAACTTAGGGTAATTACAGGGTGCTCGACTTATGGTATTGCAAAAGAACTTGTATTTTTCATTTCTAACTAAATCTTAGGTATAGCTGTGTAGCAAGAAGAAAATAAGCAGGACCAGTAATTGAACAACTTTTTCCAGAGTCAGAGTAGACATCTATTTCTTTGGTCATGCCAATGAAGTTTGCTCTCCATCATGAACTTCACCGACCCCATTTGTGCCAGAGATGATTTTCTGTTCCCCTGTACTCCCCTTTCCTCTTTTCCCCCTCTTCAATTTCCCTATGGCTACTCTATTTAAGGCACATCATAGTAGCAGGTGGCAGGCCAACTGAGTGGTCAATCATTGAGCACAATGGAAAAGCACTCCTGCTTCTGTCTTCCTTCTTTTTTCTCTCCCCTCCCCTTCCTTCTATTCTGAAACAGGTTTGCACAGCCAGCGCTATTTATGCATTTGACAGTCCAGAAGGGTGTGTGACTGGCCCAACATCAGACAGCAACCTTCCTCCTTCTAACCACTACACCACACCTGCTCTGATAGGTCAGAGAACTTGTTAAACCCCCTTTGTTTTGTCAGAAGCAGAATATTTGCCATCATCTAAATTTGAATTGACTGCCTATACTGCCTTCTCAGGAGTAAACCTGTGCTTCCATTGCAAATATCAGAGAGTTGTTTCTGAATTAATCTGTGCCAGTGTCATGCCTGCCCCTGGCATAGCCATTGACAACCCTGATCAGGCTCCTTTAAGAGACACAGACCTAAGTTTAGAGGAGTCAAGCCTGCAGCAGGACCCACCTGAGCCTGGTCAGGCTCTGCCCAGCACAAGCAATTCACCCCCAGCCTCACCTCCACCTGTGAGCAGGCTCTGTGCACAGAGATGGCAAGAACTTAGAGTCAGGAGAAGTGAGGCACGAATGAGGGGGAGACAAACACTGAGTCCTGGGTATTAGCAGTGGCAGGCTGGTATCTGGAAGCTGCTAATTGTTTAATGAGCCAGCATGCTATAACAACAAGCTACTGACTCTGGCAAAGCGTGCTGGCAATGTCGCTTCCTGGATAGGACTTCTCTGCACCTCTCTGAACTTCCGTGCATCTCCTTGAACCTCTGACCTGGCTTTTGACTTCGGACTCTGACTACTGACTTTCCTGCTTATTGATCTCGGCTCTCTGACCTCCGGCATTCCTGTGACCACGTCTTCACGCTTGACTCCTCTGAAAACAAGGTGATTTACGGCTCTGACCTCTGGCTTGCTTGACTCTGCATTTGGAACTGTTAAACTCCTGTCTGAAGAAACTGAACTCTTGCTTGGCTGTGACTTTCTTCTCTGACTTACATTGTGCTGTCTGAGCCTTGTGGTCCTATTGTGACAGCCAGGATGGTATGATTCTTTCTATGTTTGTCACTGCAAGTCCCATTATCATCCTGAATCTAATTACCTATTTTAACTTCCTAGCTTTATTTTCTAATAAATTATTTCTGCCACTGATAACTAGAAGAAGAAGAAGAGGAAAAGAAGAAGAGATTGGATTTATAACCCACCCTTCACTCATTTGGAGTCTCAGAGTGGCTTACAAAATCCTTTCCCTTCCCCTCCCCACAACAGACACCCTGTGAGGTAGGTGGGGCTGAGAGAGCTCTGAGACAGCTATCTTTGAGAGAACAGCTGGTACAGAGCTATGGCTTGCCCAAGGTCATCCAGCAGTTGCAAGTGGAGGAGTGGGGAATCAAACCCGGTTCTCCCAGATTAGAGTCTGTGCACTTAACCACTACACCAAACTGGCCCTACACCAAACCACGGCTTCCAATGCAAAAAAGGGGGGCAGAGGGTCTGTAGGGATTGAAAGGGTCAGGTTGTTGATTACTTTCATGTTTGGCACTGCAACTCCTTCAGTCATCCTGAAGCTGGTGGTCAATTTTGAGGCTTCTAGCTTTATTTTTAGATGTGTTATTCCTGCAAGAGTCACCATTATCTTCCATTGTGAAGAACTTAGTGGGGCTTCAGGAGATAACCATGGCCAAGGCCTCTTGGTTTCCTTTATTTCAGACATGGCAACTTTCACTGACATCCTGAACTGTCTGTTTTAGCTCCATATACCTAGCTTTATTTTCTTTCACATGCAACTGTAACTTACAAAGCAAAAAGTAGGAGGGGTGGGGGTTTTAGTGATTACATGGTCCCAGGTGGTCAATATCCCTTCATGTTTAGCACTGCAACTCTGATGACCATCCTGAAGCCCATGGTATCTATAGTTTACCTTTTTTATGGAGGGCAAAAGAAGAAGATTACAAAGCACAAAACCACAATGGTCCATTCAATGAGACATGATATAAGCACAATCAGTATGAGTAGACATTGAATGACTGATGTACTAAATTTTAATGAGCAAGGCATATTAGGTCATTCAGAATATGGATATAATGAAGAAAATCTTACTACAGCAGTAGAAAACACTTAGTCAACAACAGGGTAATATGTGCAGAGCACTGTTAATATCTCTGATACACAGTGGTATAATTCACACTCCCATTCCCTTTATATCATGCCTTCCTGAATGATTTTGTTATACTAATCCTTACTACCTTTACAGAAAAGATCTCCTGAACAACTTCATTTTGCATAACTTTGTGGAACTGCAGGAGCATGGGAGTATACCTGACTTCATCAGGCAGGTTGTTCAACAAAATGGAGGCCACAACAGAAAAAGCACAGGTGCATTCATAAGTAGTCAGATTTAATAAATCTCAAATAGAACTGGTACCAATTCCAATACATTGTTAAACTGAAAGTTGTGTGAAAGGGCTTAAGTGAGAGACATTATATTCACTGTGTCCTCAGTATAAGTTGTTCCCTGTTGTTCAGCTCAGGCTTCAGAACAATAATGTAGCATTTGGGGACAAAGATGCAGCCCAACAGTCCTGCACTGGAGGCTAAAATCGAGAAGATCTCCACAGCCACCATGTATTTCCCTTTAGTGCTCAGGTAGGTAGGAACAAAGGACAGCCAAACACTGCAAAAGACCAGCATGCTGAATGTGATGAACTTGGCTTCATTGAAACTGTCAGGTAGCTTTCTGGCAAGGAAAGCCACAGCAAAGCTGGCAATGGCCAGGAAGCCCATGTAGCCCAGGACACAGTAAAACATAGTGGATGATCCCTCATTACATTCCAGTACAATTTCTCCAGTCACTGAATGGATGTCAACATCTGGAAATGGGGGAAAGGTTGTCAACCATACAGCACAAATGCCTGTTTGAATAAGGGAGCAGCAAAAAACAATGGAACTGGCCAGTCTTTTGCCCAACTGTTTCCTCATCTTGGACCCTGGCTTAGTAGCCAGGAAAGCAAGAACCACAGTGATGGTTTTTGCCAACACAGAAGAGACAGCCACTGAGAAGATAATTGCAAATGTTGTTTGCTGTAAAAGACAGGTCACCTTCTTAGGTTGGCCAATGAATAACAGTGCACAGAGGAAGCAAAGCAGAAGAGAAAGGAGAAGTGTATTGGTGAGGTTCTGGTTGTTGGCTTTCACAATAGGTGTATTGTGGTACTTCACAAAAGTTCTTAACACCACAGCTGTGGTCAAAGAAAATAAAAGAGCAACACTAGCTAAACTGAACCCCAAAGGTTCCTGATAAGACAGAAAAGTTATAACTTTGGGGATGCATGCATTCTGTTCTTTGTTTGGGTAATGATCGCCTTCACACTCAAAACAGTCAGCCATGTCTGAAAAAGAAAAGTTGTGCTTCAGTCATACAAAGTATTGTAGTGTGAGAATGAGTGCCTGTTTTATACCAGAATAGCCCATTTAACTGTACACGTTGATGTCTCGAGGCAATACTTTGCTGTTGACGAATTCAACCTGTTGACAGGAGATTTAGATAAGCACCCCAACAAAAAAACCCAAAAAACTACATGGATTTTTTGGGGGGAGGTATTCTTTGAACCTTCTAGTGTACTGCAGACTGCCTACCCAATATGTCTCACCTTTCTACTTTCTATTTGGAAGAAACCCTGTGGCCTTACTCCATCCTTGAACCATGCCTTAGATGAAGAAAGTGACTGTACTTAGAGATGCCACTTCATGGCACACACGTTTGGTAAATATACTTTATTCAAGAGCCACTATCACCTGTGATCCAAATGTATAATATATTTGACTGTCCACTGACTATACCTGAACAGTAGCTGTCATGTTGGAGTTTCATTTCCTTGTGGTGGTGGAATTATAGACCATTGGTTGGGTCAGGGAAGGTACCACACATTCTGGTGAGCCTGAGAAATGATTTGCTTCCCAGGTAGGCTGAAGATTGGTATTTATTGCACATTAAAGAGAGAGAATATTATTGATATGGACTTACCATTTTTCATGCATTCTGGTGGTCTATGTTATGTATATTTTAATCTGACTCACATTTTGCATACAGGTTCAAGTAGTTTAGCCCTATCTAGTTCAAAAATGTTTCTGGATTCTTTCCAAAAGGCTACAGATAAGCCATTCAAATTCACAGAGTCCTATTAAAAGTTTCCAGCATATTGCTCTCATGAACAAAGGAGTCACCATATTCGAAAGCATCTGAAACATTTGTACAGTCTTCAAGGGCAGCTACACTAAAACGCATAGTGGTAGTCAGTCCTTACTTATACTGTCTCCTGAATGATGGCAGCTAGGTACACAAGAAAAAATTGAAGCCATTCAGCCTTCAGATGAAGTGAGTTCCCCCAACAAATTATATAAAATAAATGTCAAGCAATATCCCAACATTTAGTATCTCAGGGAGTATGTGGAGCTCAAGTATGTCCTTTGTAGAGTTTCCGGTCGGAGGAATGGAGGTCTGACACGCTTTGCAAATGTGCAAGGTGGACAGCGGCTCTTCCTGACAGCTTGGGTGGATTAATCCACCTGACGCAACCTCACACAGGTAGTGTGAGGACCAGCAAGCAATATAATCCAGGTTTGAGCAACCTCGGTGAAGGGAAAGTCTCAGAGGAGACTTTTCCGACACCTAGAGCACTGCAGCCGAAGAGGATTCTTGTGAGTATCTCTAAGGAGCCGAGCTGAGCTGAAAAATTCAGCATAAAACCTCCAATTCCCCTGATTCCTTAACAAAGAAGACAAAGTTTAAACGTTGGGACCACATCTGAAGCGAAGTAACAACAAAAGGTAACGGAAAAAAGTTTTTTGCCTTACCACCGCCGCATTTTGAAAGACGGAAAGCAGATCGGGTGAAGCAATAGACTGTTGTTGATTGGATGAGAGCAGTTTTGAAGCGCTAAAAAACCAAATTTGAACTTAAAAAGCCAAAAAAAACAAGTTGTTTAACATTCCTGCGGTTAAGAAGAGTCGGGAGGGGAAGCCAAGCATCGCGAGACAAAGAGGGAGAAGAGAACCAAGCATCGCGAGATTAAGACGTGAGGACTGAATCAGGAAGTGATGGCTAGAAGAACAGACAAGAAGGGAAAAGGAGAAGAACCGGAAGAAGGTAAAGGGGACTCTAAATACTGCCGGACCAGAAAGGGGACTCTAAATACTGCCAGACCAGAACGACCATAACAGGAAGTGACGTGCAGAGAGCAGACAAGTAAATAAAAGGAAGGGACAAAAGGAAACTATGGCAAGCCAGAAGCAAGGTAAAAAGACTATAACCTTTGACATTAACCATAGAGAAGTCGCACCCGCCATTTTGGATTTATAAAATTTTTAAACTGCAATATCTCAAAGATTATATAACTTAGAAGGCTGAAACCAACATAATTTGACTTGGCAAGATTAGCTTGTTTGAATGCACTAATTGGTGTTTGATTTGGAAAACAAGATAAAATCGATCTTTTTTAAAGAGGCAAAACGGACCGCGGACTAAGATCGAGAGCAGCTACATGGTCCTCTCCTACAATGGCAGCAAAAAAAGAAAAAGAGCTACTAGCCGTTATGGAAGCAATGGAAAAGAAAATGTTAGACGCTATAGGAGAGGTAAATGTTAAAATGAATAATATAGCGGCTCAAGGAGATAAAAATTTCATGGAATTAAAAGCAGAATTTCAAAAATTATCCACAAGAACACAAGATATAGAAACTAAAGTAAAAGAACTGGAAGAAAGCACCCATAAGACAATGAGAGAGAACGAGAGGATGGAAAAGATGATGCACTATAAAGATATGCAAAATCATTTGAGATTTCGAGGGATCAAGGAAAAATTGAATGAGGACATTTTTACAAGAATGCAAGAAGCAATAGCAGATTTTTTACAAGAACAGGAAGAAGTTGTTAAAGAACACATGGATCTTGTTTATAGAGTTAATTCTACATATGCAAGAGACAAAAACATACCAAGAGATGTGGTTGTCCAATTTACAATGAAAAGTACAAAAGAACAAATCTACAGGAAGTGCTTTACTGACCCTTTTGTAATAGATGGAAAGAAAATCATAGTAATGAAAGAACTGCCTAGAGCAATACTGCAAGAAAGGAAAAAATTCAAGCGTCTGACGGATAAACTGAAGGAGAAAAAAATCAGATTTCGTTGGGAAATACCTCAAGGACTAAGCTTTTATTATGGCAACTCCAGAGTAGTGATTAAAAACACAGAAGAAATGTATTGCATTCCTGGGAGAGAATAAAGATGATTTTGGAGATATTTAAGAATATATCAAAATGGATTACAAAATACTTACATGGAATGTAAATGGACTAAATTCACCCCAAAAACGTAGAATGGTAGGTCATTGGTTGGAAAAACAAAAATGTAATATAATTTGTTTGCAAGAAGCTCATCTTAAAAAACAAGACCATAAATATTTAATAAGGAAAAAAATTGGGAGAAGAATTTTATTCTTTAGCAAGCAACAAAAAAAATGGTGGTGTAACATATGTCAAAAAAGATTTGGAACCTAAAGTAATATTTAAAGACAAAGATGGAAGATATTTAGCTATTGAAATTTTACTGCAAGGATTGAAAACTTTGATTGTGAACATTTATGCTCCGAATGGAGCTAAGGAAATTTTTTTTAAAGAACTTCAAATGGAATTGGACAATGTAAACTATGATCAAATTATGATGTTAGGGGACTTCAATGGAACTGTAGATAATAAACTAGACAGGCGCTCTAAAAGAAAGGATGAGACGTTAGGGAAGCTTCCAAAAAAAAATTTTGAACTGATAAAACAAGAAAAGTTGGAAGATATTTGGAGGAAAGCTAACCCACAAGGAAAAGATTTTACCTTTTACTCTAACAGACATGACTCACATTCAAGAATTGACATGATTTGGATGACTACTAACCTAACCTTTAAGACAAGAAAAGTGGAAATTTTACCCAGAATAATCTCAGATCACAATCCGTGTTTATGGACAGCTGGGCAGATTAAAAAACAAAAGAGATGGAGAATAAACGAGGACTTATTGGATAATCAAGAAATAATTAAAAAATTACTTGAAGAAACAGACCTATACTTCCAAGTAAACATGCAGAAAGAAGTTAAAATTCAAACCATATGGGATGCATACAAAGCAGTGATGAGAGGACTATTGATATCACTAAATGCTAAAGATAATAAAAAGAAAAAAGAGCAATATGAAAATATTCTACAAGCCATTAAAACAAAGGAAGAAGAACTGAAGAAGAAACCAGGGAAAAAGAAACTGCAAAAGGAAATTTGGATGCTACAAGACCAAGCAAAAGCCATTTTGAACCAAGAGATGTACTGGAACTTAAAAAAACTTCAACAAAAAGCATTAGAAGGTGCAAATAAACCCGTAAAATACTTAGCATGGCAATTAAAGAAAAAACGTGAAAATAAATTTATCACTAAAGTGATAAGAGATAATATTGAGATAATAGATAACAAAGGAATAAAAAGAGATTTTTTTAAATACTATGCAAAACTTTTTAAGAAGGAAAACAAAGACAGAAGAAAGATTAAAGAATACCTGCAAACATTAAAGTTACCAAAACCAACAGAGAAAATTAAAGAACTATTTAATAATCCAGTATCATTACAAGAGATCAAAAATGCAATAAATGACTCAAAATTAGGTAAAGCACCTGGACCGGATGGATTTACAGCGAAGTTCTACAAAACGTTACAGGAGTCAGTTTCACCGGTGTTACTGCTATTGATTAACGATATAAGAGTTACTGGAGAGGTACCAGAAACCTGGAAAGAGGCATCCATCTCACTGATCCCGAAAGAAAATCAAGATTTGACCAATGTTAAGAATTATAGACCGATTTCTTTACTGAATAATGATTATAAGATTTTTGCTAAGATTATAGTGGATAGACTAAAAGAGCACCTTAAAGAGACTATACAAACAGAACAAGCAGGGTTCTTACCTAATCGACAAATAAGGGACAATCTAAGAGTAGTAGTGGATGCTATAGAATACTACGACAAACATCCTGAAAAGGAAGTGGGCTTTTTCTTTTTAGATGCGGAGAAAGCGTTTGATAATTTAAACTGGGATTTTATGTTTGAAGTTTTAGAACATCTTGAGATTGGTGAATATATGCTTAACTTCGTTAAAGCAATATATAAAGAACAGAAATCCACATTAATAATTAATACCGAAAAGACAGACGATTTTAAAGTTGAAAAAGGAACAAGACAAGGATGCCCACTTTCGCCGCTGCTATTTATTTGGATTTTAGAAGTTCTACTGTTAAATGTGAAGGAAGACAAAGATATTAAAGGCTTAACAACTAAAGGTTTTTCTTTCAAATATAGGGCCTTTGCAGATGATGTGATGTTTATAGTGGAAGACCCCTTATCCACATTACCACATTTGTTACAGAGAGTAAAAGAGTTTGGTGACAGGATTTTATGTAAATAAGAACAAATCGAAAGTAATGTGCAAAAATATGTCAAATAAGAAACAAAACGAGTTACAAAAACTTACAGAATGTGAGGTGGTGAAAAAGACAAAATATCTGGGTGTAAACCTAACTATGAAAAATATTGATCTTTATAAAAATAATTATGAAAAATTATGGTTGCAAATTATGCAGGATATTAAAAAGTGGAATGTATTGAATTTGTCATTGCTGGGTAGAATTGCGGTGGTCAAGATGAATGTGTTACCACGATTAATGTTTTTGTTTCAAACTATTCCAATTGTGAAAGATGTAAAAACATTCAAATGTTGGCAGAAGGAACTGTCTAAATTTGTGTGGAGAGGGAAAAAACCAAGAATTAAGATGAAAATAATGTGTGATGCCAAAGAAAGAGGAGGGTTTCAACTACCCAATCTAAGGTTATACCATGATGCAATATGTTTGACCTGGGTAGGGGCATGGACTATGTTACAAGATAGAATGTTATTGTCCCTGGAAGGTCATGATTGTAGATTTGGGTGGCATGCATATTTGTATTATGGCAAAACAAAAATGGACAATATGTTTAAACATCACTATTTGAGAAGAACACTAATGGATACGTGGACAAGATATAAAAACTTTTTTTCAGAAGAGATACCCATGTGGATTGTACCCGCAGAAGTCTTACATCCAACATCAAGATATAAAGGACAAGATTGGCTGAAGTATAGAGACTTATTAATAAGACATGGTAAAGATTTCAAACTGAAGGAGCAGCCTCAGATTGACTTTGATTATGGTTGGTTAAGATATAGACAAATATATGATTTGTATAGAAGTGATAAAAAACACGGTTTCAGGGGAAAAAATAATGAAATAGAACAGGTTTGGGAGGAAGGTGGGAAAAAATGATTTCTAAAATGTATAAAGTCTTGCTAAAATGGTTTAATGCAGATGAAATGGTAAAAGAACAAATGGTAAAATGGGTGATAAACTTTAACAAAGACATTGAAATGGAATCTTGGGAATTTTTATGGAAAAATGCTATGAGTATATCTACGTGTTATAACTTAAAAGAAAATTGTTTTAAAATGATGTATAGATGGTATATGACACCAAAAAAAATTGCAAATATTGGTCAGAATATGTCTAACAAATGTTGGAAGTGTAAAAAGAAAGAAGGTTCTTTTTATCATATGTGGTGGACTTGTGATAAAGCAAAGATTTATTGGTCCAAAATACATGCAGAAATGGAAAAAATCTTGAAATGTACATTTAAGAAGTTGCCTGAAATGTTATTGCTAGGACTTAAACTAGAAGAGATAAATGTAAAGAAAAGGACAATAATATGGTATATGATTACAACAGCAAGAATGGTGTATGCACAAAATTGGAAAAATGAAAAAATACCAGAGGTGTGGGAATGGTTGAAAAAACTGTTATACATGGCTGAAATGGATAAATGGACTAGAAAATTGAATAATCTCTACTCAGAGACCTTTCTAGAAGACTGGAAAGATTTGAAAGAATATGTTGAAAAATACTGGGATATGAAAAACTACATTTATACATGGTTATAATAGCATAAAGGAATAGAAATATATTATATGAAGGTTTTAGTTAAAATTAGACAATGAAGCTGTTTTTATTTAGAAATATATAAGAATATAGAAAATAAGAATTGGTGTATAAGTATTTTAAAGATATATAACTGTTACCAGAAATGAAACATAGATATAAGTATTACTATTTTGAATAAAATGGAAAATGTGTTATGCTTCAGAGGTGGTGGGAAACCACCAAAACAAGATAAAAATAGAATGTACAAATAGAACAAAATGTTATATAATATGGAAAAAGGGATTTGTATAAGGTAAATGTATTATTTTTGATGTTTCTTTTTTGAAAAATAAAAATTTCTTTACAAAAAAAAAAAAAGTATGTCCTTTGTAAAGTATGTCCTTCGTATTGAGGCATCACCATAACTGAGTCTAACCTCTAAATCAGTCTGAGCATTTTAAGATATAATTTTGACTAGCTGAGATTGTGTACTCAGCCTAGGAGTCAATCATGACAAACAAAGCCACATTGCTAACATGTTCAAATGTACTTTTTTTTTTACAGATAACTTTGAAACAATGGCCCAACAATGTCAGTGTCTCTATGGATTTACATGGATTTTGTATGTGTGCTTATCCTGATTACAGTCAAAGTGTTTCAGCAAAATAGAATCCTCACCATTCTGATAAGAGACCTTTCCCTCTGGACACGGAATACAATCATAGCAGCAGAATGGCTCCCCCTCCTTCTTTTGTTTACTATATCCAGGATAGCAACTCTCACTACATACAGAAATAGGTGGGACCTGAATCATTCAATGAAAGAGGAGAATGTCAAAAGTTTAGAATATTTTAAGGTTCAGGGGGAAAACATGACATACAATAATTTAATTTCTTAGGCATAATTATCAACATTACTGAATATTTTACCAATCGGATAGAGGTCTGTAGCCAAGATTTGTGTTGCATCGAGATGTTAACCCAGTGTTTTATCTAGTGTCTGAGAGAAGGAAAATAAGTCTGCTTCTGAGGGACAGTTTAAGTCCTTCAAAAACACTGCAAGAAATTTGGTTCTAGTCTCTGTGTAAAGAGGGAGGACAGAATATAATGAGATAAATCCTCTAGAACTGGAGCTCCACATAAACAAAACCCAGGCAAGCGGCCTCCTTGCAGCTGGCAAGTCGGCCCTGGAAAGTGGGGCAGGGGGTGCTGCTGCTGGGTCTCTTCCAGGCAAATGGCCTCCCCACAGCCAGCAAGACAGGCCTGGAGCTGTGGGGCAAGGGACGATGCTGCCACCACTGGGCCCCTCCCAGGCAAGCAGCTTTCCCACAGCCAGAAAAAATGACAAAGCCAAAGCCATAGAAAAGGAGGAAGAAGAGGGGGAGATTGTTGTGGGGGGAGAAATAGGGGAGAGATAGGGGCAGACTGAGAAGGGGTGGGGGAAAGAGGACATTGTCTGAGAAGGGCTGGGAGGGGTGAGACATACAAGTGGTGAGAGGAGATAGGGGGTACGAAAAAATTCCTAGAGAAGGGAGTGGGGAGGAAAGCTAATAGAAGGAGTGAGAGGAGAAGGGGAGGTGAGGGAAGATTGATAAGACAGGAGGTTTCTTTGACAGAGAAGGGGGGAGAGGGAAGCAAAGGTGGGGAAAATGCCCCCTCCCTGCAAATCTCTTGCAGGTCTCCCCTTGTCAATTTCTATTATTCTAGCCAGATTTTCCTCCTATTAATGCCCATCCATCCATATTTTGTCACTTTGAGGGTAATTTCCCTATTCCTACTGGCTACCATTATTGCGAGATAGTCCCTTCTAGCTTTGCCTGGCAGGCTATCGATTATGGATTTAATATATATTTCCCTAAAATACTTGTATATTTTACAGTTAAAGACTACATGCAAAAGAGACTCAACACTCCCATCTCCACAGGGGCATAAACATTTTTTTCATATGGTATCCTCTTATATTTACCTTTCAAGACCACAGAAGGCAGGGCCTCATAATGTAGTAAAGTAAAAGCTCTCCTATGTCAGGGTTTTCTAAGCTGTTTATATAAGGCATTAGTGATATCTTATTCATAACACTTCTCTCCAATATCTTATCAGGTCATGTTGCCTTTCCACATCTAGAATTTTTTGTTTAACCAAAGCCTTAGCCCGTACCATATTCACAGACAATAGATACTGTTGGGACAAACCATAAAAACCTAATTTATTCCTCAGTAATCTCAAACGGGGTTGAAGTTATCCTTCACAATTAAATGTGCAAGACCATTAGCTGAGGAAGCCAATTTTAACCAGTATGATATAACCGTAACCCATAATCTGGCTTCCACCGTTACCATCCTGGTTTCCAATCTTACAGCTACATTTGACAAGTTCCTTGGTGTTTGAAGTACTGTTCTTAAAAATTATTATTCTAGGAACTTCAGGCCTTTCCTGAGTCTCTTCAGGCATACCTGAGCTAAACTGAGACAGTGATTTTCCAGTATATTAGAGCTATACCAAAATCCACAACTCTTATAAAAACAGTTTCACCTGCTCTCAAGGACTCACTTAATGAGAGTTTAGCCTAATCAATAATCCTTATCACCTCAAGCATGAGTCTGTTATTTCTTTTCTTATCCATGGTAGACATGGAAGCCAGTTTATTGTTACTGTGAAAAATGTAGCTTTTTATTTATGAGAAAAGACTCATCCTCCAGTAGATTTTCTGCCTTTTCAGCACTAAAATATTCACTCAAATTTGTCATGATTCCAACCAGTGTTCCCTCTAAGCTGAATTAGTGTGACCTAGCTCAGTTTTTTTAGCCTCTGGCTGACACATTTTTGTCTTAGCTCAGGAAGAATGGCTCCAGAGCAAACTAATTTATGCAGTAGCCAGATCGCTTGCTCACAACTTTAATTCCAGTTGCTCACAAAGTAAAATTTTTGCTCACAAGACTCCGCAGTTTAGAGAGAGCATTGATTCCAACAATCCTTGTATTTGAGTCCCACCTGTTTATAACCACTGTGCCACACAATGTCATCCTCATTAATGGAGAAAGTTTGGTCCAATGAAGCATGGTGATCTATCTTTCCAACTTTCACTTTAACAATCGATTTGTTTGGGAAACTGACCCAGTTGATAACATCAAATCCTGCTACCAATTCCCCATTCTGATCATAGGAAACCTCATCTCCAGCACTATTATTAAACACTATATATCTCAGGAAGTGATGCAGCTAGATCAAAAAGAAAAACAAAGTATGTAAGAAAAAGGTGCAAGAGGAAACGTTATAGGAATTGCTCTAGCTGTATGCAGTGAGAGTTGTTGCCCAGATATAGCAAGAAAAAGGAGGTGGAGCTATGCTGTTTGTTAAATCATGGGAAGCTGTGAATTTGGTGATGTTCCCTTATAGAATTGTATAGTTATTTTCCCCTGGTACCTTAGGCAGAGAAGAGCATGTGCTGCAGTTTAGTTTCATCTTCCTATGCTGGTTGTTGGCTGTTAGTTTATGTTCCAGCAGAGACCAGGAAAGGTCCTGTTTGTTCTAATAAACCTGCAATCATTCTGGCACAGTGTGTTTGTGGAATTATTACACTGTTGCTATGACTGCATTTCTTTTCAGAGAGGAAGGTATCTGATCAGAAGGAAGATTGTGGATTGAAGGAGCTGAAGATCTCCAGTATTCTGTGCAAAATTCAGAAATAAAAATGTAACAAGGAATTCCTAGTGTATGTGTACCATTTTAGAAATAAACTCTGGAGAAAATGTAAGTAAAGGAGCATTTAGAAATATCCTATAGTGGTAGGGTTGCCAAGTCTCTTCACCTTACCGGTGGGGGGGAGTCCTCTGCTGGCCGGGAGCTTCCCCAGTGGGCGTGCTTTGCGCGCGCGCCGGGCGACATCACCAGAAGTGACGTCAGCATGTTGGGGGCGTTGCCAGAGCGTCGCCCTGGCAACGCTGCTGACATGACGGTGTCACTTCCGGTGACGTCGCCCGGCGTGGGGGAAGTCATCCAGGCTGGACGACTTCGGGGGTGGGGTTTCCCCCACCGGCCGAATGCTGGCTGGCGGATCGGGAACCCCTGTAGCGGGGGATCCCCCGCCCCCCGGGCTGACTTGGCAGCCCTATATAGTGGTGATGATAATTTTGGATGTGGAATTTGGAGGATGGGGGAACCTTAACTGTGATTGCTAATTTTTGGGCAGGACACTATCAGTTCGGGATTCACATCTGTGTTATTCTTGGGCACCTTATTTGCTTAGAACACAGTCCACTTCTAATCTAAAGACATACCAAAATTCAAATGATTTGGATCATGGCGTACAGTTCTACGGGTCTCTGAACAAGGTGCCATCCTTAATTAATCTTAGAATTTTTAAAGAATGATAGAGCTACTTCATATATTTATTAGACTTGGAGAAGGTGATCTCCTACTGCTGAGGGTAAAAAGCAGATGATGAAGAAGAGATTGGATTTATACCCCTCCCTTCACTACCCAAAGGAGTCTCAGAGCAGCTTACAATCCCTTTCCCTTCCCCTCCCCACAACAGACACCCTGTGAGGCAGATGTGGCAGAGAGAGGTCATTCAAGAACTGCCCTTGAGAGAACAGCTCTGAAAGAACTTGTAACTGACCCAAGGTCACACCAGCATCTGCATGTGGAGGAGTGGGGACTCAAGCCTGATTCTCTCAGATTAGAGTCTGCACTGTTAACCTCTATACCAAATTGGCTCTCAGATGTACACGTAGGTTAGGAAATGTAATGATGAAAATGGAGGGTTGGATCTTAGTGGTCCTTTGCACCAGTGGTGGTACTCTACACTTTCCTAAGAAGTTCTTCCATTCATAAAAGATTCTTTTGCAGTTAATTAAAAACTGCAAAATCTTGGTTAGGATGATTTGGAGGAGGAGAATTTTGAAATAATAGCATTCAGTAATATCACTGAAAGCCAGTAGTCTTCATAACTACACATAAGCCACTAGTTAAGTTCTCAATGATATGACATGGGCAGTGTTCCTCTTCCTGTAATGTGTTTGAAGCTGTATAGGGTTGATAAAGCAAGATAGCAACAAAAGAAGTAATTAAACTTTAGAATGCAATTATGTCAGGAGCAGGCACAATGTTTATCAGTAAAACCACAACATTCAAAAATGATGCCTAGACGTGAGTTCAGAGAACACAAAACAGGATGCATGAAATGCTCAACATTCATACCGGCCTATTACATCACATAATGAAAATGTAAAACCTGTAAAATCCAAAATGTACAGATAAAAGCAACAAAAATAAAATAAAGGGCAACATAGTGAAGGTCCTTTCCACATTTGCCTGCCACTTTGGATTTTCTCAGTGTTCAAGTCGAAGCAATTTGAATCCACAGCAAAACAGCAACAGCAGACTGGACCTTGGCTGACCACTAAAGACAGGTAATGTAATGCAGAATGGGGGGGGGGGGGGGAAACCTGGAATAAAAAGAAGGTTGAACTCAATTTTAATGCAGAACGGGGGGGGGGGGAGGGAAGTGGATTAAAAAAAAGGCTGAATTTGATTTTAGTGCAGAATTGCTAGGAGGATGCCACAGTGAATGTGGATTAAAAGGAGAGTGCAGAAAGTGCCACAATGACCAAAAAAAGAGAAGGGGACTAGCATCCAAACCTAAGATTTCTACTTTCTATGGAATTCCTGTAAAGAGAGAGATAAATGCCTAGTGATATTATCTCCAGGGAAGCAACTGATGATGTGCAAAACCTTGCAGAATCCAAGGCTGAGGACAGACTGGCAATGTAAAGTGGGACAGCCCCGCGTTGGAAGTGGAAGAAGGGAGCACGTTCAGACATGCGCATCTGTCCGTCGGCTCCGTTTCGCACTTTCCCGTCTCCCACTTGCTTTCCATCCGCTTTAACAGGACACCGGGAGAAACCGGTGTCCAGGGGCCGTCTTGTGCTTGCCTCCCGCTTCCAGGCAGTGTGAACCGGAAGAAGGCGGGAGGCAAGTGGAGGCGGCAGTGTAAACACCGCGTTTTGCCAGTTTGCACATGTGCGCACATGCGCAAATTGCCGGAACAGCCCTATCACGAGCTGCAGAGGCCGGCCCACATGGGGCCACTCCGCAGCAGTCTGAACGTTCCATATCGGCACCATTGCGCGATACACCGGCCGGTGTGAACGGCCAGCCCAGGGAGTTTTTCCCCCACAGCAGTTTCCTCCGCATTCATCTCACTCCAGATTGCCAGTCTGTCCTCAGCCCAACATTCCTTTTAGATGAAGTGATAATTGAAGTAGGGTCTGCATGGCTTTTAAAAATATTTTGAACTATTAAATCACATGGGAGGTCCATTACCTGCCATGGCTGGAGATTCACAAGCTTCTGTCTCTTTCCCTCAGTCATTGCTCTACTAGGCTTGGAGAAGTGCAGAGCATGTAAAGCATGGGCTACACTGTGGACGGCATTGTAGATGCTGTAGCTGTGGCCAGTCATGTTCATTTCCAAAAAAGGCTGGGGAAGGTTTTCCAGCTTCTCCTCTCCACTGCAGTTACTTGTGTACTCAATTAGCCAAGAATTTCTTAGAAAAGAATCTGGGAACAGACAGCTAAATGCCAGTGCCCAGAAGTCCTTGATAAAACCATCTTCTTTACTGTGAGAAGGACTTCTGGCCTGAAGAAATTCTTGAAATCCTTGCACTTTGTTAGAGTGAATGGCAAGTGACAATGCACCATGGAAGAACTGTTTATTCCAATTAACATAGCTGGGATATAATTTTATTTCCATTTGGGCTGTAAGAACCCAGACTACTCTTGTGGGCTTTTGTCGCATATCTTCAAATTCCTGACGGTTTAGCAATGTTCTAAAAAGTATCATGGAGTGAGCATCTCCATATAAAATGACAACGTTGTTTTTTCTGTTCATGTCTATTGCATACACTTTCTCTGACCATTGCCCAATTTCTTTAAACTGATTTTCCATACCAATATTGTAGATTGTTTCTATGAAGCTGAAACAGATGCCATTTTTGGAAAATTCAGGAAGCATGTTCTGTATGAACCATTTTAAATTCACTCCAACTCCACCAAAGAATCCAATCCATGTCCAGTTGAAATGGAGAAGTAACTGCAGAATCCCCTTGAACTGGAGAGCTTCATTTGGGACCATTTGGTATAAGGAAAGAATTTGGGTGAGTTCTGTCATCAGTGGAGCAGTACCATAAGACAGCTACGAGTAAATTGCAGGGTGGGAAATGGATAGGTTTTCAGAATGCAATAAGGATGTAAGCATGCATGCAGATGTTCAATTATTCTTTTTCTAATGGGAAAAAATCTTGGTATTATTCAAACATTTTCTTGAGATATTTTATATTCCTACAGTTAATCATATATTTTGTTCTAATTTAAGAATTTCCATTTGAAAAAATTAACTTTTGTAATTAATCTCATATGTTTGATTCATTCTAGTATCTGAAACCTCCAGAGTAAGTAATCCACAAATTCACAGGTGCTTCAAAAATGATGTTCATCACAGAGGAGGAAGAAGAAGGCATCATACATTATGTGGAAAGCTTTGAGAGCACGAGTAGTTCCTTAGAGGACTCTGAATCTGAAAAAGGGGCGGCTGCCCCAAAGCATCTGGCAGTCAAATGGGATTTTGATAAACCAAAACAAAAAGGGAAGAAGGGGAAATAATGTTTTGTTTAATTTGAAAGTTTGAGAATTTTAAACTAACACTTGCTCGGTTTTACTTATGCAATACCAGCTTAAATAAGAGCATAATATCACACTTCATTATATCATTTCTTAATAATAAGGGAACTTTGTTTAACCTATGTAAAAAAGCAAATTTCTGATCCGTGTTTAGCTTTTTATGGTTAGTTTTGTTGTGTGTAGAATTTTTCATGTTGTAGGGTGTAGAAAAGCAATAAAAAATTTCCAAAATTTTGATGTTCATTGGACATTAAGATACCCTACTTAGCATCTGTGTAAGCAGTAGGCACATTTTTCTCAAAATACTCTCTGTGTACCGATACTTGCCCTTCTGCTTTTGGTCTAATCCACCTTCTCTGGCAGAATGCAGCTACCTTTTTTTTAAAAAAAAATCACACAACACATAATTTTTAAAAAGCGTGAAGAAATAATAATTTCTGCAGATTAACAGGACTGTCTTTATCCTTACCATTACTGAGGATTAAGACTTTATTACAGAACAAAAGATCAACTGGAAATGTGGCAATATAATGGAGGACATTGAGACCTTTCCTGCAAGACTTTACTTGCTCTTAACTGCAGTTGCTTAACCCAGTCCTACACATATCTCTGCTGTAACAGTGTTATTGAGAGTATCCCCTTTACTGGTTTAGTGGCCTAATTCAGAAAAGTACCCTACTCTGTATATATATTTTTTCACCAAAAAGGTACAGTCAAAAGCTAAGTATAAAAGTTTTCAATTTGCATGCTATATTCATACCAGAGGTAACTTTGCTTTATTACATGAAGGGCACCCATCTCTGTCTCCACAATGCAAAGACACATTTGGAAATGTGACAACTTGTAGATCTTCATGTTCCACACATGCCTCTTACCTGAGGAATCTTGTACATGCCCAAAACATTTGGTATCAGGTAAGATGTAGTAGAGACAAGACCCTCAATTATGGCAAATACATTGTCATTGATGCCACACCTGTAGTTGGGGACAAATCTATTCCAAGGGGAAAGAAGTTGCAGGGTGGCCTGATAGGTCCACCTTGCATTCAAATAGCTGTCATAGATGCGGAAACCCAAGGTGACATTGGGCAAGAGCCTGGGATTTTCATTGATCTCCTTTATGGCAAATACCATGGCCAAGACATGCTGGTAGTTTTGAGTCATTGCACTACAGAGAGATTTACATGATTATTCAATAGTATATTGTACATTCTGTAAAATTATTGTTACTGTTTTTACATTTTTTTTTAAAAAAAATAGCTGTATACCACATTTTACAAAGAAGGTGGGGCTAGCAAAGATGTTTAACAATACAGCCCTAAACAAACAAACAAAAACCCCACATACAGTAAAGGGAATCTGTTTCCGCAATGAGTATGCAAGGTATTAAATTGGATGGAAACTGTAAAGTGGCAAAAACGTAAATGTCTGAAAGGAACTGAAATATTTTTTCACAACATCAATGCATTTTTCCCTATTGGCAGAATGGGAAAAAAATGCTGTTTCATGGAGTAATGTTTGCAGTGGAATATAAAAAAATACTGTTCCAAAACTGAAATGCTTAGGTCTGGTTCATCTGCTCAAACACATAGTTTGAGTTTCCTCTGCAAAACTGATCCCATAAATTTCACACAGCACTCTGATATGTATAGAGTGAAATTATGTATAGCGTGAAGGGCCAATGATGCAGTTGATAAGCATCTTAGTGGCAACAACAAAGGAAGTCCACAATTCTGATCTCTCTTTCTGTACAAGTCAATGGGCTTAGATTGGTATAACTCTGCATGGGATTCCACTGTTAAGCTCTCATAATGGAAACTCCTTCATGTATTACTGCAATTCAAGCTTTCCTGTGTATTAGTCTGCTGGAGAATAAAAAATAGAGATAAACATAGTACAGAAGGGTAAAAATGAACAATGTCTTACACAAAAGGTTCATTTAATGGCCCTGAAGGTTCTGTGGTGAAGTTTTTTGGTGTGGAGGTGAAAAAGATATGATAAACTAGACCACCCAAAATGCAATCTCCTGGATGAAGATACTTGTGAAGAATATTGTGAGGATGCCACATCTTGCATTTAACTGCATGAGCCTTACATGCTAGTGGAGGCAACAGCAACAACAATAGCAGAACTACCAGTACCTCCATCCCAGGTGCAAACTTTCTCTTTAAGTACATATCCATAATCACAAGTGCCTGATCTCAACACCTTCTCTGTCCACAGGTAGCGAGAAGTATCATTGGAGTCTATATGTCCCCGACCCTTTCATGCTGAATGCTAATTGACATGCATTTATATATTATTTCACAGCCTTTGTCATTCATTTCTGTTATTGGTCACTAGAACTTCTCAGGAGATTTAATAAGTGGAAGACTTAATTAAAGCCTTGATTGGTAATTACAGGTTCTATAGTGCAGAGATTTTCTCTGTGGAAGAACACAGTGTCTTATTTGAAGAGGAATTTCCATCTCCACCATTGGTGGTTGGGACCCCTTGGGCCAGAGGGATGGAGGGCATGGCTGCCAATTGCAAGTGGAGCCAGAGGCAACTGTAGGCAGACTCAACTAATTCTGGTTTATCCCCATGCTCCTTTGGGATACTGCAGAAGAAAAAAACATATTCTAGTGTCTTGGCCCCACTAGTGGACATCCTGATGGCACCTGGTATTTTTGGCCACTGTGTGATAGAGTGTCGGACTGGATGTGCCATTAGCCTGATCCAACATTGGCTTCTCTTATGTTCTTATTCTTGGGGGGGGGGGGTTTCCCATTGTGTAAATAGAGACCACTTACCTGTATGCAGATGCTAACCTCATACAATCGGTCATTTTGCAAATGTGTTATCAACAGAAGGAATTTTTACACCAGAAGAAATACTGCAGTATGCTTTCCCTATCCTACAGTCAACTACCAAAAACATTAATACAAAGAATAAAGATTCTGAGACAAAGCAATAGGGTCAAGAGGAATTCTTTTAACTCTTCTGTTTACCCAGTTTTTCACTATACACAGAAAGAGGCTATACCTAATCCGCAAGAACAGAGAATCATGGAAATAATGGCTTGGACTCCTTAAGTTTCAGGAGACAAGTTACCATGGAATTGCCTGCTACAAGTTTTCAAGGAATTATGAGTACTATTATTTTGTGGATATGATAGTAATCTCAAGTTTAAGGTTTATACACTAAAGATACTAGCAGCTTTAGTAAGCATGGGCCCTAGGCAGAATGGCAAATTCCGAATGACAGAGGCCAAAATATAAGATTTTTTAAAGAAATGTTTGGTCTATCTACCTATCTATTTAGTAATTTAGATATTATTATAATTTTTAGGTGATTATAATATTATAATCTCTGTGTGGTATAAATGAGGAAACAATGCCTATAGAAACCATAGATTTCAATCATATCCAATTGAACTTGTGGAGAAATGTGGGGAGGCAAACAGTATTCACTGTCTGGCAAGGTCTAGAGGCCACAGGAGGAAGTTTGCAGACCTAACATGTCTGGGAAATTATAGACGTTTGTATACAAATGCTAGAAGTGTCCAAGGTAAAATGGGGGAGCCTGAATGCTTAGTGTCAGATGAGAACATAGACATTGTGGGCATTTCAGAAACTTGGTGGGATGAGGAAAATCAGTGGGATACAGTGATTCTTGACTATAAATTACATTGGAAAGGTAGGGAGGCAAGGGTTGGAATGGCTCTGCATGTCAAAGAGTCCAGTAAGACTAAGAATGTAAGAGAAATCCCTTTGGAAGGCTTAGAGATGGAGACTATTTAAGAAGCTCAAATAAAATGCATATCACAGGTTAGGAAAGGTACAAATAGGTATTAAAAGACCTGCATTCATGAGCAAAGTAATGGAAACAGTAAATGGTAAGAGGATTTCCTTTAAGCAGTGGAAAGCCAGTCTGAATGAGGTAAATAAAAGGCAGCGCAGGCATTGGCAAATAAAATGCAGGCAGGCAAGGAACTATGAGGAACATATTACAAAAAGACATCAAGACCAACAATAAAAATTTCTTCAAATACATTAGTGGCAGAACACCAGCCAGGGAGGCAGTGGGGCCCTTTGATGACTAAAGGGTAAAAGGATTTCTAAGGAATGCTAGGGAAATGGCAGAGAAGCTCAATGCATTTTTTGCATCTGTCTCCACTGTGGAAAATGGGAGGTGCTTGCCCACTGCAGAACTGCTGATTTAGGGAGGGGTGTTGAATGACCTGAGTTAAATTGAGGTTACAAGAGAGGAGGTCCTATGACTGATGGACAAATTAAAAACTGACAAATAAATCACCAAGCCCCAATGGCATACATCCAAGAGTTCTGAAAGAACTCAAATGTAAACTTGTGGATCTCCTGACAAAAATGTGCAATCTAGCATTAAAATCTGTCTCTATTCCTGAGGACTATAAGGTAGCTAATGAAATCTCCACCTTTAAGAAAGGTTCCACATGAGATCCAGGAAATTACAGGTTGGTCAGTCTAACATCGATACAAGGTAAATTGGTGGAATCCATTATTAAAAATAGAATTAGTAGGCACATTCCTGAACAAAAGCAATTAAGGAAAAATCAGAATAAATTCTGTAAGGGAAGATTTTGTCTTGCTGAACTGTTTGAGTTCTTTGAGGGGGTGAACAAATATGTGGAAAAAGGTGATTCAATAGTTGGTGACTCAATTGTTTACCTAGACGTTCAGAAAGCCTTTGATAAAGTTCCTCATCAAAGGCGCCTAAGTAAACACAGTAGTCATGGGATAAAAGGACAAGTCCCCTTGTGGATTATAATCTGGTTAATTAACAGAAAACAGTGAGTATAAAGGGGCAGTTTTCATAGTGGAAGATGGTGAGCAGTGGGGTACTGCAGAACTCAGTACTGATCTAGTGTTTTTTAACATTTTCCATTAATGATTTGGAGTTGGGAATAAGCAATGAAGAGGCTAAGGTTGCTGATGACACTAATTTGTTCAGGGTGGTGAAAACCAGGGAGAATCATGAGGCACTCCAGAGTGATCTGTCAAGGCTGGATGAATGGGTGTCAGCATGGAAAATGAGGTTCAGTGTGGGAAAGTGCAAAATAATGCATACTGTAGCCAAAAACCCTAACTATAAATACGCATTGATGGGGTCTAAACTGGCAGAGACTGCCCAGGAGAGACATCTTGAAGTCATGATAATAACTCAGTAAAAATGTCGACCAAGTGTGCGATGGCAATAAAAAAGGCGAACGCTATGCTTGGGGTGATTAGGAAGGGAATTGAAAACAAGTCAATCAGTATCATAATGCCCCTGTATAAATTGATGGTGCAACCTCATTTGAAATACTGTGTTCAGATCTGATCACTGCACCTCAAAAAAGATAGTTTATCATTAGAAAAAGTGCAGAAAAGGGCAACTAAAATGATTAAGGGGATGAAACACTTTCCCTATGAAGGGATGAAACATCTAATCAGGCTACATTTTTATTACTGGGGGTTCTTAAGAACAAGTGATATAGTTTTTAGTAGCTTTAGTTTGTGTACTCCATTTCCTTGACAAGGAAAAGTTGTCTCCCAGAATTTCAGGAGTCTTTTGAGACATGGTGAGCATGGAGGTAGAGATCAAACTAGGAGGGTCAAACAGCTAATAAGCAGCAGCTCATGTCTCTCACTTTTAAAGGGTCAAGGCCTGACTAACAGCCCAGCAAGACCCCCGCATGGCACAGTCCTTTCAGTTTTTAAAAAGTAAAAAGAAAGGCCCATGACTTACCATACCAGTTAGCATCTCTGGGCAGCAGAACCCGCCACCCAGACCTAAACAACTTAAGACTGGTTGGCAGGCAGGATACTAGCTGTAAGGCTTGACTGCTGCATGGGTCTGGGAATCACTCACAGGGCTTTGCAAGGTTCCCTGATGATTCATACATTATCCAAACTTCACAGTTAGGAATCTGTCTGTTGGCCAGCAGACTGGTAATAGTAAGTCCTGGGCCCTTCCTTTGCAATGGTAAAAATTCCAATGACCATGCTATGGAGAAGCAGGCGAAACCTCACCTGGTCTCCCTTTGCAATTTAAAAATTCTAAAAAGCAGTCATCCCTTTAAAATTTCAAGGGATGAGGATCCTCCTAACAGCTGTTTACCCCAGTTAGTTTGCTCCCCCCCCTCGCATGGTATGTGTGTATGGGGGGAGTTCCTTTTGAAATTTAAAGTTAGGGTTGTTTTACAAAGCATACTTTTCAGGTGCTAGGATTCCAGAACCTCAAAAATACCTAAATATACTAAAATGAGAGTATCCCTCACAATATTCTAGCATAATAAAAGATAAATTTCAGTGAGGAAATCGGGTGAAGATGAATTAAGGGAATTTCTCGTAGCAGTGCTACTGTTTCATAGAAACAATGGAATGTAAGAATTACTATGCAGTGGATTTCCAGACCGAAATGGTTAATATCTCCATATCTTCTTGTAGACATTCTATGGGCTGGATCATTCTGAAGGCCTTTTCTTCTCTATCCAATTTCCATAACTGAGGGGATTGTATAGGAAGGAATCAGCTACCACCATATCCCACGGATTGAAGGTCACTGCTTTTGAGAATAATTTGCAAGATCGTCCTTCCTTCTTACATCTGAGGATTAGCTTCTTTGCTACCATCCCAGCAAAGTTAGAGTAGGAAGGCAGCTAAGACAAAGCGCCTATGTGTATTGTCCAATAGATGAACAAGCAGGAGGACTGCATGGGATTTATGCAAAAACATTTGTTTGTTTTTTCAAGAGGCTCAATCATGAAAGAAACCCAAAGGCTTTCTTTAATATTTAAGTAGGAAAAAATTTGATTTACTGCAAACTGCTACCATGGCACTTTTCTTGAAATTCTACTTGCAAAAGAACTCTACTGCAAACAGAAATGTTGTACTGGATCTGACCCATTCTGCTCTGCCCTTAACTTACTTGGGCCAGTGGAGGCTTCTGGGAGGATCGTGCAGGGGTCACTAATGGCTGGAGAAACTATGGCAAGATCCCAAGAGAAGCCCCACTCAAAAGCAGGTGGCAGGCCAGACCCCTACCTAAGAGTCAAAAGAGGGATGTGGGGCAAAGGAGAAAGGGACTTAGGCTGATTTTACATCTGACTTTCCCGCTGGAATCATTCTAGTTCCAAAAAAACCTGCCCATACCTCTTGTGGTGTGAAACTGTGCTGCCACTGAAATGTCCATATTTACTAATTGCCCTCCTGTGGTCAAGCTGGTATTATACCACTTTATTCTGCTTTAAACAATTGCACTTAACAAGTGCACTTAAACCCCCTGGAGTGAAATTTCACACCACTGTGAAATCAGCACAGGAAAAGACAGCAGTCAAACTACTTTAGAGGGGAGGTGTAAAATCAGCCTTAGTGTGAAACAGACCCACTCTTCCCCTAGTGCCTGAGAATTTGTCTCTAACCCATTGCTAAAGGATGCTGGAGGGCATTAAGCTCCCAGGGCTTCATTGGGAGTTGGAGCCAGGTACTTAACTTAGATTTTGGGGGTGAGTGGTCAGAAGGGATTGTTGCTTCTTTTTTACCAGTGAAAAATGGTTGAATCTGACACATAAACTTTTGCCACCCCAGCAGGAATAACGAGACAGACAACAGATTGGAATTAAACAAGGGCCACTTTATTAACTATTTAAACAGAACATGCAGCAACGGGCAAACTAAGCAAGCTCTGGAACAGGCAAGGCAGGCGTCAATCCCAGACACAACCTCCTTGCCCTTGTAATGGGTGGGTAACCTAGCCCCAGTCTTGAGCCAGTCAGATTCTGGCTCGTAACCGGCGGCCCGGCATACTGGCGCCCCCTCCCAGTGGCGCCTACCCCTGAGGCTGCACAGACCTTCAGGGAGGAGCCTAGTCTGAGAGGGTCCCATAGGCGATCACCATTCACCCCCCCCAGACCGCAAGGCCCTAGGGTGGTTCCTGATGACCTCCTGTTCCCAATCGGGATATGCCGTGAGGCACTCACCAGTTCCGTTTTCTTGCTTGCACAAACCTGCCAAGTGACCAGTCTACTTAATCCCGACCACCACCTATGCCCTTAACCACCGACTGCAATGTAAGGTAGGCAAAAAACACCCCGTCCCCAAGCCAAACAAGAAAGAGGAGCAAAAATTCCTACCTGGCCCCAAATGGCAACCAGCAAAAGCCTATACTGCAACCAGGGTGGGCGGGTGGGCGAGCACACCAATGGACTGCTGAGAGCGGGAGCGGGGCAACGGCTCTCACAGAGCAAGCCCTGCCCCCTGCTCCCCAAGGAACGCACGCAGCGTTCCTGTTGCTGCCTTGCGTCCTGCGAGGTGGCAAACCGGCTCCCTGCGCCACGGTGCTGCCGGGCGAAGGGGAGCCCATTGCCACCCCAGCAGGAATAACGAGACAGACAACAGATTGGAATTAAACAAGGGCCACTTTATTAACTATTTAAACAGAACATGCAGCAACGGGCAAACTAAGCAAGCTCTGGAACAGGCAAGGCAGGCGTCAATCCCAGACACAACCTCCTTGCCCTTGTAATGGGCGGGTAACCTAGCCCCAGTCTTGAGCCAGTCAGATTCTGGCTTGTAACCGGCGGCCCGGCATACTGGCGCCCCCTCCCAGTGGCGCCTACCCCTGAGGCTGCACAGACCTTCAGGGAGGAGCCTAGTCTGAGAGGGTCCCATAGGCGATCACCATTCACCTCCCCAGACCGCAAGGCCCTAGGGTGGTTCCTGATGACCTCCTGTTCCCAATTGGGATATGCCGTGAGGCACTCACCGGTTCCGTTTTCTTGCTTGCACAAACCTGCCACATGCAAAGCCAAGCCTCTGCTTTGGCCTTTGCTACCCCACACAGCAACCGAGTGCCATCCGAATCCCGTGCTGCGAGTCCTCTAAAAATATCCCATGTTATTTAAGAAAACCTCAGAGAATGACCAATTTTAACTACAAAACCCTGTAACTAACAAGACTGCAATTAAGCCCTCTATTTACTAAATTCACTGGGGGGCTCTAGTAGCCCATAACAAAATGAGTAACAAAGACAGTGAAAGCAGGTATAAATATATCCCCATATCATTCAGAACTACGATAGGGCCATGGCTTACAGGTGCTTAGCAGACAGAGAACTGATGTCAGAGAGTTGTGATCATGTTGGTTTTCATGACATTGCTGTAGATGCCAACAAGGGGATCTGTGTTCAGGGAGGGGGGAGAAAAACACCAGGTATGGTGATATTGATGATATTACTACTGCTGCTTCTGCCTCCACTGGTGTGTCAGGCTCATGCTGTTAACTGCAAGATCTGGCATCCCCATGAGATTCTTCACAAGTACCTTCGTCCAGGAGATCTGATCCTGGGTGGTCTTCTTTATCAGACTTTCTTCACTTCTGAGCCAAAAAACTTCACCAAAGAACCCCCAGGGCCACTAGCTGAATCATTTGTGTAAGACATTATTCTTTTTCATGTACTATATCCTGTGTAGATTGTGTTGTCCTACAGACCCACACGTGGAGAGGCTTCAGCAGCAGCAATAGATGGAGAGGTTCCATTGCACAAGCTTAAATGTGCAATACTATGCAGAGTTATTCCAACATAAAACCACTATTTTCCACTTCAAGGTATCTCCTTTCCCTTCAAGTAATTTTTGAAGTGCAAACAGAGGTCCTCCACAACCCTGATCAGTGCTTGGCAATTCTCTTTTACAATGTATGTACCAGAGTGACATATTGAATGCAGGGTATCAAAATTAGAGAAGGAACTCAAACTTTGGGTGTGTTCAGAAGAATCAAAACCAGGAGAAGGCATGTTTGATTCTCCTGCAGAAATTGTTCTAAGATAAGAAGGAAAACTTCCAGAAACAAATGTTTCTAAATATACATATAAATAGAGTACGATCAAGGTTCAAAACTTTATTAGGCATCCTTGCAAGACATATTTTTATTTTGACTCATTGTCATTTCTAACTCCCATCCAACTTCAGTAACCATAACAGGCATGCCCATAGCATAAAGACTTGTCTCTGGTCAGCCCAATGTACTAATACTTCATGAAAGGGAAAAGTTCAAAGACCAGTTAGGAAGTAATTATTTTCCTCTGCATTTGAAAACAAGACCATTTGAGTATTTCTTGCTTTTTAAACCAGTTTCATTAAATTAAAATCTTTATGTATATTCAATGCCAGATTATAGCCAGATATAAATTCACCCTGGTCTTGACAGACCAAGGGGCTACCCCCAGCTACAATCTGCCAGCAAGAATGGCAGTCATTTTAAAAAAAATAATAATTCAACTAAGAAATTTCAGTTCAGCTATATTTCTTAAGTGGTTCTGGGGATGCACATTATGCAAATAAGAACATTTTAACTTTGGTTTCATTACTTTTGCTTACAGCTTGTGGGGAGGGTGGAGTATAAATTGAATAAATAAATAAATGAAATCAATGAAATGTCTTTACTGTGCCCTGTTGTAAATATACACCTTATTGACATAGTATATCCAGCATCACATTCTGAACAGCAATATGCTATTACACAACAATATATTAATGTTGTTATGTACAACCCATGTTGGTTCAGGGATTGACTGACTTGAAAACTATGGTATAGAAATATTGAAAACAAAGAGGAAAAGCACTCAAAGTGGAAACAATGTTCCAAAATCCACAATAAGATACAAAGAAATAATCCAAATGTCTTCATGGGTCATTGCCCTGATCCAGCATTGGCTTCTCTTATGTTCTTATGAAGCTAAATATGCTACTAAACAGCAATATGTTTCTGTTATTTGCAAACCTTGTTGGTTCAAGGATTTACTGACCTGTAAAGTATGGTATACAGATATTGAAAACAATGTGGAAAAGTACACAAAATGGCAATAATTTTCCAAAATCCACAATTACTAAGAAATAATCCAAATGTCATTGCAGTGCAATGACTCAGAACTATCAGCATGTTTTGGCCATGGTTTTTGCCATAAAGGAGATCAATGAGAATCCCAGGCTCTTGCCCAATGTCACCTTGGGTTTCCGCATCTATGACAGCTATTTGAATGCAAGGTGGACCTATCACGCCACCCTGCAACTTCTTTCTCCCTGGAACAGACTTGCCCCCAACTACAGGTGTGACATTGATGACAACTTATTTGCAGTAATTGAGGGACTTGCCTCTGCAACATCCTACTTGATCCCGAGTGTTTTGGGCATGTATAAAATTCCTCAGGTAAGATATATCTGTGGAGCAGGAGCATTTCAAATGATTCACACGTTCCTTACCTTTCCAAGTGTGATTTTGTGCTGTGGAGACAGAAAACAATGTATTTTTTTGTGAAAGGACAGATCTTGCATTTTATGACAATAGAAAAAAAGAAGAAGAGTTTTTCATTGCATTTCTTCACCCAATGAAATATTTGTTGACTGTAACTTGATTGTAGTTGATGTCCAATGATCTGAGAAAGGAAAACATCTCTCTCAGATCTTTGATCCTGGTCAGATATAGTGTAGATTCATCAAGATGGGTAGCCATACTAGTCTGTCTTTAGCAGTTGAAAACAGCAAGAGTCCAGTATACCTTAAAGACTACATCTTTAAGGTAGATGTATTTTGTTCATCTTTAAGGTGCTACTGGATTCCTGCAGTATCGATTCAGTTTTTCAATGTAGTCTTTTTCATCCTCTCTAACACTTTTATTCTTCTTACCTTACTGGAGCAGAATGATGTCTTCATAGCTACATTCTTCACTACTCTGGTAATATTTTGGGGAAAATAATTTTGTGGGCCTGCTGAATGATATTGTTCCATTCAGCACCCATGTCAACCATCCATGGAGGCAACGTGATCTTTTGTGGGAAGTGTTGCAGAATGGCCCCACTGAAGTGTAAATTTGTTCTGTTTTGGTGCTCTGAGATGTATACTCAGTGGTCATCCACAGTCTCTGCCTGGTACTGTGAAACTCTTCTGAGTTCACCCCACTCTTGAAGGAGTTTTTCCAAGCTTCTCCTTCAGTCCACTGCCACCAGCTGATCAATTTCAGAAATCCCTCCCAAGAAGGCCAGTTATTTTTTCTCTAATTTCTAACTGCAGCATGCAATAAATAAATAAATAATAAAATGCACAAGACAATCCACTGAGACAATACCAGAATGCAGAGATGGGAGTGGAAAGAATGAGCTGGGTATAGATGCGTAGTGACTACTTTGCAAATAGGCAAATGGAACTGTATAATGTGCTTATTGTTTATATGACACAGAACTTTGGTAGGGCACCTTACTGTCTAATGCACATGTTTGTTGGAGCATCTGTGAATTTGCAAATGCCATTACACTGGTCTACTTCTGAAAAAAATTGATCCCAGAATGGACCAATCATCTAATATCTACAACAAAGCACTTCATAGAACCATAATGTACATAACAAACTATGAACGTATAGAAATACCGGAAGGGGGATTATACATAAAACTAGTTGTAGGAACATAGGATTTAATAGCCATAGCAGAATCTCAAGAAAACTTTGATTTAAAGCCAGGAAACAATTGTTGCAATTATTTTCTTTTGAAAAGACAACAATCAAGGACCTGCATGCCTCCATGTGTCTTTATTCCTCTCTGAAAACATTTCTGTCCCACAACTCATTTTTCCCCCTTAGTTCTCTTACGGGCCTGCTCCACTGATGACAGAAATCACCCAGATCCTGTCGTTATACCAAATGGTCCCAAATGAAGTTCTTCAGTTCAAGGGGGTTCTGCAAATACTTCTCCACTTCAACTGGAAATGGGTAGGCTTCTTTGGTGGAGTTGGTGTCAATTTGGAATGGTTCACACAGAACATGTTTCCTGAATTTTCCAAGAGTGGCATCTGTTTTGAATTTATAGAAACAATCTACAATTTAGGTACGGATAATCAGTTCAAAGGATTTCAGAAATGGTCAGAAGATGTATATGAAACACTCATGAACAGCAAAGCCAATGTTGTGATATTATATGGAGATGCTCAGTCCATGGTTATTTTCAGGCATCTGCTAAGTACACCAATATTTAAAGATATGCTACAAAAGCCCAGAGGAGAAGTTTGGGTTCTTACTGCCCAGATGGAAATTAAATCCCAGCCAACCCAAACATACTGGAATATAGAATTCTTCCATGGTGCATTATCACTTGCCATTCACTCCAAGGAAATCCAAGGTTTCCAAGAATTCCTTCAGAGCAGAAGACTTTCGGACAGCACCGAAGATGGTTTCATCAAGGACTTCTGGGCACTGGCTTTTGCATGTCTCCTCCCAAATTCTTTTCTGATACATTCTTGGCAATTTGTGTACACTGGTAACTGCACTGGTGAGGAGAAGCTGGAAAATCTTCTTCTGCCATATGTGGAAATGAGTATGACTGGCTACAGCTACAGCATCTACAATGCTGTCTATGTTGTGGCCCATGCTTTACATGCTATGTATTTGTCTCCATCTAAGAGAGCAATGGCTGAAAAAAAGACCAAGAAGCTTCAGAGTCTTCAACCATGGCAGGTAATGACAAGAATGCTGTAATCTGAGGGTTAGTTAATGCAGCATCAATACAGCTGTTCACATGCAGGTAATGTAAAACTACTTCTGGTGTTGTTTCCATGGCTTTATCCCAGATACCTATTTTTAAAAATACAAAAATGGTTATATATCTGTGTATTGGCTTATTAATCACCTGGAAAGTTAGTGATAGAATATACCTATGTGGCCTTAGCACATAACAACTTCCCCACCCTGGATTTGTATATTAGGTATACACAACAACACTCTTAAGGATTTATTATGGGTAATCTTTGCAGGCTGTTACCCAGGGGAAGTGCACATGTATGTTTATTCACATATACACCATGAAATCTAGGCCTCTTTAGACCTAAGCCTTTGTACACAGAGAATTCAGACTGACGGGGCATTTTGTCCCTAAAAGAATGACATGATTTTTCTCAGAAAGTGAAAATTTATTATCTACAAATGAAGAGACTGAAAAAGAAATAGAAAAGGAATTTTAAAAGGCAGTGAAAAGAGAACATATCTGGCATGTCTAGTCCTAAATTTAAAAAATGAAAATCTTTGATAATTAGAGGGCCAATTAATCCATGGGACCGTTGCAAGTCTCTGAAAAACATGGAAAGAAAGGCTAGATTAGAGAAGGAAAGATGGTCCAAGGAGGAAGCTTGAGCATCTGAGAGAAAGAATTATGCCAGACACCTGGACAAGTAGCATGGAGGGGCTGACCGAATCCAGAAACCAGGTGATCTACAAAGGGGCGTTGGGAAAGGCTAAGGGAGTCTCCATGGCAGGAACTAGGAGCCTTGTCAGTTCAATGGAGAGGAAGAGTGCAGAGATCTACATTTAGATACACACAAATTTCCACTGCAACTCTTTTTACCTTCTCTTTCTGTAGGACTTTTTTTTTGTAGAAAAAACCCATCAGGAACTCATAGGATAATAGGCCACACCCAACAGTAGACATTCATTAGCATATTAGGCCACACTCCTGACAGCACAGCACAGCTCCCCCATATCAGGGAGAGAAAAAAATACATTTTCAATGTGTCTGGGTTCCCTGCTTGCCCTTTTCCAGCTGCCACATGTTAGCTAGAGAAGGGAAGGCAGAGAGAGGCTTTTCTTGTCCATTTCACTCTCAGCTGACTGCCCCAAAATGAAATTGACAAGGAAATCCCCAGGGGCTCCTCAGACCCCCTTTCAATTTTATTGTGTTTGTCCATGTGGGAGAATACATTGCCTTTTTCCTGTTTTGTTTGTTTGTCTACTTTTCTGTCTAGCTCCACCACTTACTGAAAAGTGTGTCCTTTAACAACAGTGCTGGAGACAAAGTTTCCTTTAATGAGAATGGGGAAATAGTCACAGAATTTGATGTCATCAACTGTGTCACCTTCCCAAACCAATCTGTCATTCAAACCAAAGTTGGAAGGCTGGATCCCCAGGCTCCTCTGGACCAAGGAGTCATCATGAATAAGGGTGCCATTGTGTGGCACAACTGGTTCAACCAGGTAGGACTCGAATGTTGGGAACGGTCAGTTTCAATAAGAGAGGCCGGGGGGGGGGGGTGGGATTGTCTCCCATAACAGTGGACACATTTCACATCAGGAAAAGATGCAACCATATATGTGTTTCTCTGAGACATCTTTCCATTGTCTCCAGTTGCACTTTTTATCAGTTTTAGATCAATTCTACAGCAGCAAAGACACAAAATGTGGGGCCTGGCCTAGCCTGCCCTCTCTTTGCATTTTTTTTTTAAATAAAGAGCAATAAGGTGGTAGACATGGCCTCAGGAGGTTGTTAACATAGGAAGGGCCTTCTGGATCAGACCAGTTGACCATTTAGCCCAGCATCCTGTCACACAGTGGCCAACCAGTTCCTCTGGAGGACCAGCAACAGGGCACAGAGGCCAAGACCTTCCCCTGATGTTCCCTCCTGACACTGGGATTCAGAGGTTGACTGCCTCTGAACATGGAGGTTCCCCTCAGTCACCATGGCTGGTAGCATAGCCACTGAGAGCTCTATCTTCCATTAATCTATCTAATCGCCTTTTAAAACTGTCTATGCCTGTGTCCATCACTACACCCTCTGGAATACCCACATGTATTCACTCTCTGTGTAAAGAAGTATTTCATTTTGTCCATCCTGAATCCGCAGCCCAACAACTTCATTGGATGCCCTCAAGTTCTACTATTTGGGGAGAGGGAGAAAGATTTCTTTGTCAGCTCTCTTCCCTCCATGCATATCAGCTGTTATATGGGCCTCATCCCTTTAAAGGAATGGGATGTAACCTAAGAGCTTTTTTGCACTGGATAGTTTGCTTTTACCCTCCCTCTCCACTCTTGTATGGGTGTGTGTGCGTGTGCATGTAGTGGGGTCCATTTTAATTTAAGGTTTTTATACAGACCATGTTTTTCAAGTACTAGAGTTCCAGAACCCCCAAACATACCTTAAATTTGTAAAATGGAAGTATCTCCAGGCAATATTCTAGCATAATGAAAAACATTCTCTGTGAAATAACACAAACTGAAATTGAGACTGAAATTTATGTTCAGTTCAGTTCAATTTATTGTAATTAGCCATTGGCCATTACAAAGTTTATGTACAGCTATAGTCTAGATGTTGTGGGATGCCTTGCTAGAGCAAAATCCAGGCAAGACAGAAATGATGCTGGCCAATAAGACAGAGGTTTCAGTGTGCATTGCCTTGCCGAACAAAGAAAGGGTGCCTGTGCTTAAATTTAATAATACAGTGAAGAATGTGAGGCTTATGACTTCCCTCTGCTTTGTTGCTAGAGGAGCAAGTTAAATTAGTTGCCAGAACTACATTACTTCAACAGCATTTAAAGCAGGGAATGACTTCCTATATGCACTACACTGAGCTGCCTGTGCCGATCTGTACCTGCAAATACTTCATGACTGCACTGAGTGCTATTGCAGTGTGCTGTCCTTGAAGGTAAAGTGAAATTCCATGAGTACATCACAATAATGTCTGCTAACTAGAGCTCAGAAGTGGGATCATATTGTCCAATTCTGTGTCAATTATTTTGGGTGCCTGTATGCACTTTCAGAGCCACTGTAAGGCTTTTTCTGTGTTGAGAGATTTTTGAAGGCAGTTGGACTGAATAAAGTTACTCTTTGTGTGGCTGTGTACAAGTGGCAGAGATGGCTCAAAGCTGTGATCTTGTCTTTCTCACTTTTTTTAATTGACAAATGTTTCCATGTGTTTCTGTGAGGTGATTCATAAGTGCATTTGTAAATCATCACTTAACAGTAGGGAAGGCAGGGTATAAATATTTATATCAATAAAAAGTCTCTTCTTTCACTGATGGGTTAGGTACAGCCTCTTTCTCTGTGTAGTGAGAGTTGTCATCCTGGATATAGCAAACAGAAGAGGGAAGGAAAGCCGTTCTGCTGCTACGAGTGTGCTCCATGTCCAGCTGGAAAGATATCAGATCAGATTGGTGAGAATTCTAATATTTGCTATTGGACTAACTGCAACCAGGATGAAAACACATGCAGAATCAAAGGGAAATCCATATAGATATTGATGTCATTGTCCCAGTGATAAATTTTTGAAGAAGAAAAACAAATGAAATGTACATTATAATTCTTTAGGAGCGTAGGTACGTGTTTTATAATTTATTGCACACAAGCATGACCAGAAAGCATTGCAATGTATGATGTTTGGACCAATTTTGAAATTACACTAATGTCTGGTGATGTTTCAAGAGAGAGGATATCTTTCAACAATGGGACTGAGCTCCTGTTCCTCACTGGAGTGCTCAGTGAGGATGCTGATTGACGGTTACGTAATATAGTTTGCTTGGGGGAGGGGAGAAATCATCTGAAAACTAAATGGTTTTTCTTCTATATCTATTTGCCATAATTGATGGGACTGTAGAGCTAAGTATCAGCTATCATCATATGCCTTACTGGTAGCCATCCTTGAAGGCTGTTTAATACTTTAGCTAGCATAGAATATGCTGACTCATTCATCAGCAAGACTGGTCTTCTTGCACTAGGACTCTATCAGCTCGACTGGCTTCGTATAGCCTTGTGAGAAATACAGCAACCTTACTGAGCTAAACAGCAGTAAACTGCTTGGATCCATAGGCTAAAAATGTCTTGGGCAAAAGTACAGTGTACATGCAACACATGACAGCAACAGTGGGAAAGAAGAAAAATGGCAGCACCAAATCAAGAATCTTTTCTCTACCTTTGTCCAACCTGGAAGGTGTGAGCTTTGTCAGGCCAATCAGAAGGTCTGATGCATTCATTGGTTCTTCCAGTGGTCCCAAACTCATAAAAGCGGTAGTCAGTGTTGCTAGGAAAGTGGCCCATGTTTGAGGTGTACACATGTAAGGAGCCATACATGTGTAGATCCAAGATGGTATTGGGGAGGATTGGAACTTAGAAACAGGAAAGGGATGAAAAGATGTAGAGACAAGGTGGAGAAGGAGGGTGGAATGGGAGAAGTAATATCATAATCTGATTGTCCTGAAGAGGTTTGTTGATTGTCAGAGGTGTGTGAAAGGCTAGAGAATGAAGCCTGCAGATGCTTGCCTGCTGGTTTGTTAGGGTAGCTGGTTTAAGTTTTCAAGGACAGTGCTGTACCTTCTACACTTAAACATGGTACCATTTTATCTTGGCCAGGAAATCAGAACTTAAGGACAGTGATCCCTCTTAAACAAAACCTGAGGGTATATATTTTGAAATGCTCTTCTGGAATAATGTTAGTTGTCATACTTATTCAGATACTTATTTACATACTAATTCACAATTAGTTGTCATACTAATTCACAATGGCACTTTTGCATGATTGAAAGAACTTTTTTTTTCCTTTTCCAGACATGGATGACTGTTTGGAATGTGAAGCCTATCGTTATTCAAACAAGGACAGACTGCATGCATTCCCAAAGTTGTAACTTTTTTGTCCTATCAGAAAACTTTGGGATTCAGTTTAGCCAGTGGTGTTGTTTTGTTTTCTTTGATGAAGCCTGCAGATGCTTGTCTGCTGGTTTGTTAGGGTAGCTGGCTTAAGTTTTCAAGGACAGTGCTGTACCTCCAACACTTATACATGGTACCATTTTGTCTTGGCCTGGAAATCAGAATTTAAAAACAGTGGTCCCCCTTAAATAAAACCTGGGGGTATATATTTAAAATGCTCTCCTGGAATAATGTAAATAGTTGTACTGACTTGCACAATGGCATTTTTGCATGAATGAACGAACTTTTCCTTCCCTTTTTCAGACATGGATGACTGTTTGGAGTGTGAAGCCTATCGTTGTTCGAACAAGGAACAGACTGCATGCATTCCCAAAGTTGTAACTTTTTTGTCCTATCATGAAACGTTGGGATTCAGTTTAGCCAGTGGTGCTGTTTTGTTTTCTTTGATCACAGCTCTGATACTAAGAACATTTGTGAAACACCACAATACACCCATTGTGAAAGCCAGCAATCGAAGTCTCACATATACCCTTCTCGTTTCTCTTCTGCTTTGCTTCCTTTGTGCACTGTTATTCATTGGCCAACCTAAGAAGGGGACCTGTATCCTCCGGCAAACAACATTTGCAATCACCTTCTCAATAGCTGTTTCTTCTGTGTTGGCAAAAACCATCACTGTGGCTCTAGCTTTCCTGGCTACTAAGCCAGGGTCCAAGATGAGGAAACAGTTGGGCAAAAGACTGGCCAGTTCCATTGTTTTTTGCTGTTCCCTTATTCAAACAGGCATTTGTGCTGTATGGTTGGCAACCTTTCCCCCATTTCCAGATGTTGACATCCATTCAGTGACTGGAAAAATTGTACTGGAATGTAATGAGGGATCATCCACTATGTTTTACTGTGTCCTGGGCTACATGGGCTTCCTGGCCATTGCCAGCTTTGCTGTGGCTTTCCTTGCCAGAAAGCTACCTGACAGTTTCAATGAAGCAAAGTTCATCACATTCAGCATGCTGGTCTTTTGCAGTGTTTGGCTGTCCTTTGTTCCTACCTACCTGAGCACTAAAGGGAAATACATGGTGGCTGTGGAGATCTTCTCGATTTTAGCCTCCAGTGCAGGACTGTTGGGCTGCATCTTTGTCCCCAAATGCTACATTATTGTTCTGAAGCCTGAGCTGAACAACAGGGAACAACTTGTACTGAGGATACACTGAGAAGCTACCTATGTCCTTTCACACCAGTTCTACTGTTTTCAATTTTAAAATACATTGGAATCTGCGCAGTTTCTGTTTGGAATGTATTAGGCTGAATACAAATGGATTTTCTATTGATTTTAATGTTCAGTAATTTTAGATGGCAGAAAGATGGAACATCTGTGCTGTTATTCTGCTTTCAGTATTCTATATTCTCTCCCCCCATTTTCATTTTGTTTTCCTAGCTATGTTCTGTTAGCAACAAACTTCGATAAATGTATCCTATACAGTTTTCTATTTTTTAAAATATCAGCAATTTTGACAACAAACTCCAAAATTCTTTTGGAATTGAACATTGTGTGTGAGTGTGTGTGTAGCATTTTAGTGACTATTACTGAGAAGGCAGTTATAGAAACAAGTGTGGTGCATATAAACATGTTGCATGCAGGAATCTGATTTTTCATTAAGCAGTTTAGCTAGAAGACAGCTTAGAAGTTTGTTTATGTGGAAAGTGCCATCAAGTTGCAACTGACTTATGGTGGCCACAGCAAGGGGCTTTCAAGGTAAGCAAAAAGCAGACGTGGTTGGACACTGAATTCCTCTGTAGACTTCCTTGGAGGTGCCCCATCCAAATACTAACAAGTGCTGACCCAACTTAGCTTCTGATGAGATCAGGCTGTATTATGTTGCCTTCTCTCTCACTTGGTAGGTTACTTTCAGTGTATTTAAACAATAGGATGTAATCAGAAGCATTTCACACAAGCACATTCTCACACATTCCAATGAGAGTTCATCTACACTCCCCACACACATAATGGGCACTGCTGTTTGCTGCTCAGCAATCAGTTATTTAAATAAAGAGTGAGCAAAGCAGTTAGCCAGACAATTATTATAAATAAATATTGCATTCAAAAAAGTTTACCTCTGGGTGTTTTTCTAAATCAGTGCTATTGATGTTATTTTGTGAATACATAATTTCACACTGCCTGAGGGAGTGGTGGTTCACTTGTGATTCAATTAAATGACCTTATCACCCCAGGCCATTTTGGAAAATCTTTTTCATCTACTGGGCATGGTTCAGCTCACAAGTGATTGCAGCTGTTGAAAATGGACTTTTCATCTGCCAGACATGCTTACCATGAAGTTCACTGCACCTAAAAATGAAGGATGTAAAAAATACTTGTTCAATACATACTCAGCATGCATCCACACAGAGTCTGCTGAAATTTTTGGTGGATTATGGAAATAATGAGGAATTTCATATCTGAAGCAACAGAATTTATAAAACATGTACAAAATGGAGTGAGTGATGTTTTTCAGACCATAATATACCTTCATCACCCTCAAGGGTGATTCAAAGGCTCTTTGGTGTATTGTTGGGATGACTGGTATCATAGATTGCTTAAGCATCAGCAAGACTGCTAACTAGAGCAATGCTTCCAATTTCAGACTGTGTTGAGACACTGGAAAGAAAAAAAGTGATGCAAAAGCTTTAACAGATATCAGGTGATATACATAAAATGTGAGATAGAAGTAAACCGAAAAATGATTGGCATACCAGCGCAAGATGAATCATACAGAACAAATCCCTACAGTACAAGTACACTTTACCAGTACATTCAGGAGTTATTTCCCTCAAGTTTGATGTTGTTGGGAAGTGTTGCTGCTGCTGTTGTTTTCCTGCTTCCTCACAGCATTGTGTTGCATTTATGTACCTCCTGGTCTTTCCCCAGCTTTTCTCTGATCTTTCTCAAACCTGTTTTACCCTGAAGTTTTGGAAAAGATCACAGAATTATTTGAATGGCTGCAGTGTAGGTGGGAAAATATGGATCTTTATGGTCTCTCCACACAGCAGCCAGTTCCCCCTATGGTTTCCTCTCCCTACTGCAAAGGGCTTTCCTTTTTCTTTTTCACTCAGTCCTTTAGTAGCATTATAATGATATACTGTTATAAAAAAATATGCATCAGGTTGTCTGGATTCCCAAATTAATTTTTTAACATCAAGTCTCTAGTCCCTTTCCTTTCAGCAGTATGTTGAAAAAACACATATATCCACAATGGCCACACCTGTGCCAACCCGAGTGCCACCCCTGCTGGAGGCACAGTAGTAGGTAAGGCAGGGGTGTAGCAGGATTCTGGAAATACTCTGAGAGATCCCCCAGTACCCTCTTGATGCACCCCTGTCCCTTACCTTTGTCCCTTGCAATGATGAGAATCTCTTCCACGTTCCCAGGAACTGCTGTTACAGATGCTACCATCCCCTCCAGACATTGATGCCCCCCAGAAAAGGTTTCCCACCACTCATGACTGCTCTCCAGCTGCTCCCACTCAATTGCCATTCACATGGAAGATAGGATCAGTGGGATGGGCTGTGTGGGATGCAAGCCAGGTATCTGGGGACCTGGTAAGAGGCTGGAGCCATTCACTCTTCCAGGGCAACTGAAGCCACATCCCCTGGCCACATGTGGCCATGTTCAGAGCTCTCCCAAGACTACGTTGGCATCCCCATGGCCCATCTGTTGCAGCCCTTGGAGCTTGTGATCTCCAGAGGGAGTTTAGACAGTACAGTGATGGTTCGATGCCACACTGAGCCCCTTGGTCCTTATTTATTTATTTATTTTTGGGATTTATATCCTGCCCTCCCCACCAGGGCTCAGGGTGGCTACCAAAAATTCGATAACATAAAATAATAAAAACAATTTCATAAACCATACAATACAGTACAACAGAATCATTCCAATATGGCCTAGGTTCCACATTCAGAGCAGCGTCACAGGTGGTAACCAATTCGATCGGTACTAGATGTTCCAGGTTTGTGGATTCCACTAGTAGAGCCAGGGCTATGAAGAGTTAGGGTGGCCCCTACTCGGAAGCCTGGCAGAAGAGCTCCACCTTACAGCCCCTGCGGAACTGCAAAAGGTCCTGCAGGGCCCTGATGTTATCTAGGAGTTCGTTCCACCAGTGTGGGGCTGCCACTGAGAAGGCCCTGACCCTTGTAGCCTCCAGCCAGGCCTCCCTCGGCCCTGGGAGAACCAGGCGTTTTTGGGATCCCGATCAAAGGGCTCACTGGGGCACATACGGGGAGAGGTGGTCCCTCAGGTAGATAGGTCCCTGGCCATATAGGGCTTTGTAGGTAAGCACCAACACCTTGAACCTTATCCAGTATGCTATAGGCAGCCAGTGCAGTGCTTTTAAGGTGGTCTGGATATGCTCCCGCATGGGGACACCCATCAACAGCCTCACCACCATATTCTGCACTAGCTGCAGCTTCTGGATTTGGGCCAAGGGCAGCCCCATGCAGATTGTGCTACAGTAATCCAATCTTGAGGTGACCAGAGCATGGATCACTGTAGCCAGATCATCGCGTTCAAGGAAGGGAACCAACTGCTTGGTCAGCCGTAGATGATAAAAGGCCGACCTTGCTGTGGCTGCTACCTGGGCCTCCATCGATAACGAGGGGTCCAGGAGCATTCCCAAATGCCTAACCTCCGATGCTGGTACCAACGGCACCCTGTCGAAGGTTGGAAGAGGGATCCCTACTTTTGGTCCACTCTGATTCAGGCATAGGGCCTCCATCTTCGTCGGATTTAATTTCAATCAGCTCTGCCTAAGCCACCCAGCCATGGCTTTCAGTGCCAGGTCCAGATCACCTGGACTAGAGTCCGACTGGCCTCCCAACAACTGATAGAGCTGGGTATCATCAGCATATTGATGACAGCCCAACCCATGCCTCCGGGCAATCTGGGTGAGGGGGCACATGTAGATGTTAAACAACATTGGGGAAAGTACTGCTACCTGTGGTACTCTGCAAGTCAGCGGGTGTCTTTGGGAGAGCTGTTCCCCAGTTGCCACCCTCTATCCCCAGTCTTGGAGAAACGAGGAGAGCCATTGTAAGGCCAACCCGTGAATCCCAATGTCAGTGAGGCAGTGGGCCAGTAGCTGATGGTCAACTGTGTCGAACACTGCCAACAAGTCAAACAGCATCAGCACCGCCTTGCTGCCCCGATCCAGATGTCTCCGGAGGTCGTCTGTGAGGGCGACCATCACTGTCTCTGTCCCATGGCCTGGCCGGAAACTGGACTGGAATGGATCTAATATCGAGGCGTCATCCAAAAAGCCCTGCAATTGGTCCGCCACCGCCGTCTCGATTAATTTACCCAAATAGGGTAAATTGGACACAGGCCAGTAGTTGGATAATTTGGCCGGGTCCAGTGATGGCTTTTTCAAAAGGGGGCATATAACAGCCTCCTTTAGAGCATTAGGGAGCATCCCCTTTGCAAGGGATGTGTTGATAACCTCCCTTAGTGCCGCTCGTAACCCATCCCAGCTGGCCTCGATTAGCAATGATGGGCAAGGACTGAGACTACAGGTGGTTGGACAGACCAATAAGAGCACTGAATGGCTTTAGTGTGGATGGCCGTTCCCTCCATGGTGCAGGCTCCATGCACCCACCTACCAAAGGGTGAGTGTTCCTACATCTGTGGGCACTGGGCCCCAGGATGGTTATGGATGGCTGGGGCCTGGCTTTTCAGAACTCACAATGACAATCACCATCATATTAGCAGTCATGCCGGGGTGCCATCAGGAAGGCTGACACAATGTGGAGCCCTTCAGTTTTGCTGTTGGTGGCTGAGGTTGCCCAGAAGCTTCTGCTGTGTGCCATCTGAGCCCCTCATTTGCATACACCAATATCCCAAGGGAAGCTGGGTTCCAGATGGGTCAAGCAGGCCTCTATAGGGTACTGCCCTTTGGAATTGACCATCTTCACTCACCAGTGCAAAATGCTATCCGCCAAGCCTTACTAAGGTGGTGGCCCCTTAAGCCAACAGCGTTGTTTGCATGATGGTTCCTGGATGGGTCATCATCCCATGCTGGCCCCTTGGCCCATAGCCAGTGCAGATCAATTATGGAGCATAGATGGCATTTCAATGTGTAATCACAGCTGTGGCAGAACGTCTCTCCTTGGGACACCTCCCAACTCATTCTAAAAGGTTAATGGGGCTGCCACACAGTTTTTGTGAGTGTAGTCTATGTTTTTGGCTGGGGGAATGGCGGCGTCTCTCGTAGCCTTTCCCTCCCACCCATCTGTCTCTGCTGCTGTAGCAGCATTCTGTCAGGATGGCCCCCCAGTTGTGTGTGCGAGGATCATGTGGCTTGCACAGCACCCTGCACACACTCCCACCTACTATAGTCTGCACAAAAAAACAACCAACACCTCGACTGCACTAAATAGATGAGCTTTATTGGAGTGAATCTGGGATAAGAGTGGTAAAGCTGGGATTGCGGCACTGACGTGCAGAAACCCAGTTGGTTGTTTGGTGCTTTTTAATGGGTGCCTTCTCAATGGGCATGGGAAGAAGGAGAAGGAGAAAAAGAAGGAGAAGGAGAACGAGAAGAAGAAGAGAAAGAGGAGGAGGAGGAGATTGGATTTTTACCCCACCCTTCACTTGGAATCTCAGAGCAGCTTACAGACTCCTTTCTCTTCCCCTCCCCACAACAGACACCCTGTGAGGTAGGTGAGGTTGAGAGAGCTCTGACAGAATCTGCTCTTTTTCAAGAACAGCTGTGCCAGAACTACGGCTTGCTCAAGGTGATCCAGCAGGTGCAAGTGGAGGAGTGGGGAATCAAACCCAGTTCTCCCAGATTAGAGTCCGTGCACTTAACCGCTACACCAAACTGGCTCTGTAGAGGCCTTTGAAGGGAAGAGCCCAGAGGCTGGATATGAGTGTGTTCCTGAGGGCTGGTTTCTGCTGCAGAAAGAGCACATGGTCAGGGTTCAGCTGCATGGATGTGGTGACAGCTGTCCCTGTTGGATAGGCACCTGCATACAGAGGAAACAAATGTTGGAGCAGCCACCACTAATCTTTGTTGGCAGCTTGTAGCTCATTTGGCAATTGTAGATGCCCCATTTGACACTCCGATGCCACAAAGGGGACCTTCTGAGTGGTAGGATCCAGACCATTGATACCTGAGTCAGTGTCCTCTCAGAACTGCCTTGTACCTGGAAGTGGAATCTATCCGCTGTGTCAGGACATTCTGTACCTGCAAGGGAAGGGTGTGGCCATCAGGTGGGACCACTCAGTGCTCAGGCTGGTGGGCTTAACACCCACCAGTGCATTTTCTGCTGGGGGAGTTCTGTCAACTACTGGGGCACTCAGCCTGCTGCAGTGGCACAACTTCCACCTCCCTCCCCTGGCAGCTTCTTCAGGCAACCCCTGACATACCAAGCTGCCTGGTTTGTGGGGTTCTTGTGCATTTGGCTGAGTGTTCACCCCACCCCCAGCTGCTGGGCTCAGGAGTGAGAGATGCTTTGTACAGCACTGTTGATTTCATTTTTTGTTGGTCAGGGGGTATGGGGGTTGGGGAAGGGATACCTTGCCTACCTGTTCCTGTGTGGCTGTCCCTTAGGATTCTGGCAGATGAGCTGCTATACCAGTGGACCCTGAAATCTGTAAGAGGTTGGCCACAGAGTGTGGACTTTGCTCTCCTGGTGATGTGTTTAAGGATACCTCTCCTTCTCTCTTTTATCTTCCCCTGGCTGGGGAAGCAGAGACCAATCAGGGAGGTATCTTTAAATGCCTCCTCTTTGCTTCCCCTCCCCAGCCAGCCCTAGAAGGAAAGGGAGGTATTTAAAGTTTAAATACTTTCCTGTCACTGGGAAGGTGTTTAAACATTAAACACTTCTCCATGCCTCTGAGGCTCGTGCTGCCTCCACAGTGTGACTCCCTAGCCAAAGGAAGGTGTTTTACCTTCCCTTGGCTGGGGAGTTGCACCACAGAGGCAGCATGAGCCCCAGAGGCAAGGGAAAGTGTTTAAAGTTTAAACACAGGCCGAGGACAGACTGGCAGTCTGGGCCACTCTGCCTCCGCTTCAAAAGTGGAGGCAGAGCGGCCGTTCAGATGGCCGCATTTGCCCCAAGGAGGCGGCCTGGACGCATCGCGTCCGGCGCCATGCTCCTCCTGCAGCAGCCGAGCACCACTTAAAAGTGGTGCTCCAGCTGCTGTGGCGCGTGTTCCACCCGCCTCTGGCGGGTGTGAACGTGCGCTGGGAGGGGGAGCCATGCGGCATTCGCACGCCGCCATAGGAAGCCGCCTGCAGTCTGAATGCTGCGGGCAGCTTCCTTCCAGCTGCGTGCGAACGCCGCACGGCAGGGGCAATTCCCCCGCCTTATTCTGCCACACCCCGGAGGCACGGCAGAATACAAATCTGTCCTCAGCCACATTTCCTTCAGTGGAAAGGCATGCCATAGAAGTATGCCTCCCCAGCAAAAGGATTCCCCAAAAGCATGCCGAATAGGACCAACTCTATCAGGAGGAAAGACACTGTTATTTCTTGGTAAAGCATAGAATTGGCTGCATTAATATTTATGGTTCCAGTGATATGGAGATGTGCTACAGATTTTGATGCATTCTGAAGAAGCTAGTCTGTAATGAGAAAGAAGCCTAGGAATCTCGTCAGTGGTCTTTTTGGTGTATTATTAATCTATGAACGAAGGTCAACTATTCTATGATTGTATGCAATGAAATTTTGTGGCAAGGACAGTATTGATCCTGGATACTTGATTCACTTCTTTGTGTGTAGCAACATCGTTAAACAGTGGAAGCATCATTAAATGCAGAGTATTTTGCTTCCCACTTGTGTATTTATGTGCATTTATGGAATATACGTAACATATTTGGAAATTGTTGCAAAACTGGGATGTCATAAGAAATACAATAATACACTTTAATGTAAAAATTGAATTTTATTGTATATTAGTTGAGGTGGACAACTTATACAAAGGATGCTGGATGGCAAGGCAGCCCTGGGCTTCATCCCTTCGGAGTTGGGGCCTGGCACTTAGCACAGACTTTCAGGGTGGATTGTCAAAGTGGATCATTTCTTCTTTTTTCACAGTGGAAAACTTACCTTCAAATAACATGTTATTTAGGGAGCCTCAGAGAATGCCCAACTACAAAGCCCTGTAACTAACAAACAAGACTGCAATTAAGTCTTCCATTTGCCAAATTCACTGGGGAGCCTATTGTTAAACAAGTAACAAAGACAGTGGAAGCAGATATAACTGTATTCTCATACCATTCAGAACTATGGTAGGGTCATGGCTTCCAGCCGATCAGCAGACAGATGTCAGAGAGTTATGATCATGTACGTTTTCATGACATGGCTGTAGATGCCTTTAAGGGGATGAATGTTCACTGGTGATACAAACACTAAGTATGGTGATATTGCTGATATTGCTGCTGCTGCTTCTGCCTCCACTAGTGTGTCAGGCTCATGCTGTTAAATGCAAGGTCTGGCATCCCCATGAGATTATTCACAAGTATCTTCGTCCAGGACATTTCATCTTGGGTGGTCTTTTTTATCACACCTTCTTCACTTCTGAGCCAAAAAACTTCACCAAAGAACCTCCAGGACCACTAGCTGAACGTCTTGTGTAAGAAATGATTCTTTTTCATGTACTATATTTTATGGATTATATTGTCCAGCAGAGCAACACATTGAGAGGCTTCAGCAGCAGCAACGAATGCAGGACTTTCCATTATGCAAGCTTAAATACGCAGTTCTATGCAGAGTAATTCCAACTTAAAGCCACTATTTTCCACTTTAAGTTATCTCCTTTCCCTTCAACCCTGATTGGTACTTGGTGATTCTATTTTACAATGTATGTACCAGAGTGACATGTTGTATGCAGGGGATCAAAATTACAGATCTCAAACTTTTGGTGAGGCCAGAAGAATCAAACACAGGACCAGGGATGTTTGATTCTCTCACAGAAATTTTTCTAAAATAAGAAAGGATAACTTCCAGAAACAAATGTTAGTAAATATAAATAAAAATAGAGAACAATCAAGATTCAAAACATTATTAAGCACCCTTGTAAGACATTTTCATTCTGATTTATTTTCATTTCTTCTCCAATTCCCATTCTCCATCCAACCTCAGCAAATATACCAGGCATGCCCATAGCATAAAGACTTGTCTCTGATCAGCCTAAAGCACTAATACTTCATGGAAGGAAGAAGCTCAAAGACAGGTTAAGAAGTAATTATTTTCCAAATTTTCAAAGGTCTTCCTCTGCATTTGAAAACAGGAGCATTTGGATCTTGTTCTTTCAAACCAGTTTCTCTTGAAATAGCTCATTTGAGAGCCAGTTTGGTGTAGCAGTCAAGTGTGCAGATTCTAATCTGGGAAAACCAGGTTTGATTCCCCCCTCTTCCACTTGCAGCTGCTGGATGACTTTGAGCAAGCCATAGTTCTGTCAGAGCTGTCCTTGAAAGAGCACTTTCTGTCAGAGCATTCTCAGCTCCACCTACCTCACAGGATGTCTGTTGTGGGGAGGGGAAGGGAAAGGAGTTTGTAAGCCACTCTGAGACTCAAAGTGAAGGGCAGGGTATAAATCCACTCTCTTCTTCTCTTGCTTACATCAAAAGTCTTTACTCTGTCTGATTGTAAATATACACCTTATTGATATAGCATATCTAGCATCACATTTTGAAGAGCAATATGCCATTATACAACAATATATGTTGTTATGTGTAAACCATATTGGTTTAAGAATTGACTTACTTGTAATATATGGCATACAAATATAGGGGAAAGCACACAAAATGGCAATAATTTTCCAAAATCCACAATAAAACAACTAAGAAATAATTAAATTGTCTTTGCAGTGCAATGACTCAGAACTACCAGCATGTTTTGGCCATGGTTTTTGCCGTAAAGGAGATCAATGAGAATCCCAGGCTCTTGCCCAATGTCACCTTGGGTTTCCGCATCTATGACAGCTATCTGAATGCAAGGTGGACCTATCACGCCACCCTGCAACTTCTTTCTCCCTGGAACAGGCTTGCCCCCAACTACAAGTGCAACATTGATGATAACTTATTTGCAGTAATTGAGGGACTGGCCTCTGCAACATCCTACTTGATCCCGAGTGTTTTGGGCATGTACAAGATTCCTCAGGTAGGATATATCTGTGGATCAGGAGCATTTCAAATGATTCACACGTTCCTTACCTTTCCAAATGTGACTTTGTGCTGTGGAGACAGGAAACAATGTATTTCGTGTGAAAATACAGATCTTACATTTTATGACAATAGAAAACAAGCAGAAAAGAGTTTTTCATTGCATTTCTTCACCCAATGAAATATTTGTTGATTATAACTTTATTGTAGTTGATGTCCATTAATTGGTGAAAGGAGAACATCTGTATCAGCTCTTTGATTCTGATCATATATAGTGTAGATTCAGGTTTTCATTTTCATCCTCTCTCACACTTTTATTTCTCTTACCGTACTGGAGCAGGGTGATGTCTTCATAGCTGCATCCCTGACTATTCTGGTAATAATTTGGGAAATAGAATTTTGTGGACCTGCTGAATGATATTGTTTTATTTTGTATCCATATCAACCCTCCAGGGAGGGAAGGATGTTTTGTGGGAAGTGTTGCAGAATGGCCCCACTCACCTGTAAGCTTTGTTTTGTTTTGGTCCTCTGAAATATCTAGGAACTCAGTGGTCATCCAGAGTCTCCGCCTGTTGATGTGACCCTCTCCTGAGTTCACCCCACTCTTGAAGGAGTTTTCCCCAGGTTCTCCTTCAGTCCATTGCCACCAGCTGATCAATTTCAGAAAATCATGCAAGGAGGTCCTGTGATTTGTCTTTAATTTTTGCCTGCAGTGTAAAACAAACAAACAAAAATATACAAGACAGTCCACTGAGACAATACCAGAACACACAGGACACCTTATTGTCTGTTACACATGTCTGTTTGAGCATCTGTGATTCGCAAATTGCATCACACTGGTCTTATGATACAGTATCTGCAACTAAAGACTTCACAGAACAATATTTTTACATATCAAACAATGAACACATAGAAATATTAGGATATATATATATATATATATATATATATATAACATCTTGTAGGAATGTAGGATATAACAGCCATGGGAGAATATCAAGAAAACTTTGATTTAATGTCAGGGAACAACTGTGGCAATTCTTTTCTTTTGTAAAGAGATCAAGGACCTACATGCCTCCACATGTTTGTATTACATTCTGAAAATATTTCTGTCCCCATAACGCATTCCCTCCCCCCTTAGTTCTCTTATGGGCCTGCTCCACTGATGACAGAAATCACCCAGATCCTGTCGTTATACCAAATGGTCCCAAATGAAGCTCTCCAATTCAAGGCGGTTCTGCAATTACTTCTCCATTTCAACTGGAAATGGGTAGGCTTCTTTGGTGGAGTTGGTGTCAATTTGGAATGGTTCATACAGAACATGTTTCCTGAATTTTCCAAGAATGGTGTCTGTTTTGAATTTATAGAAACAATCTACAATTTAGGTATGGATAATCAGTTCAAAGGATTTCAGAAATGGTCAGAAGATGTATGTAAAACACTCATGAACAGCAAAGCCAATGTTGTGATAATATATGGAGATGCTAATTCCATGATTATTTTCAGGCATCTGCTAACTACACCAATGTTTAAAGATAAGCTACAAAAGCCAAGAGGAGAAGTTTGGGTTCTTACTGCCCACATGGAAATTAGATCACATCCATCCCCTGAGTTGTGGAGAATACAATTCTTCAATGGTGCATTGTCACTTGCCATTCACTCCAATGAAATCCAAGGTTTCCCAGAATTCCTTCAGAGCAGAAGTCTTTCGGACAGTACAGAAGATGGTTTCATCAGAGATTTCTGGGCACTGGCATTTCAATGTCTCCTCCCAAATTCTTTTCTGATACATTCTCAGTACTATGAGTTCAGAGGTAACTGCACTGGAGAGGAGAAGCTGGAAAATCTTCTTCTGCCTTATTTGGAAATGAGTATGACTGGCTACAGCTACAGTATCTACAATGCTGTCTATGTTGTGGCCCATGCTTTACATGCTATGTATTTGTCTCCAGCTAAGACAGCAATGGCTGAAGGAAAGACCAAGAAGCTTCAGAGTCTTCAACCATGGCAGGTAATGACCAGAATGCTGTAATCGAAGGGTTAGTTAATGCAGCATCAATACAGCTGCTCATATACAGGTAATCTTAAACTACTTCTGGTGTTGTTTCCATAGTTTTATCCTAGATATCCATTTTTAAGATAAGAACAGGGTTTCACTTGTTTGTGTGCTGATTATCTGTGTATTTGCCTACTAATTTCCTGGAAAGTTAGTGATAGAATATTCCTATGTGGCCTTGGCACATACAGACACCTGCACCCTGGTTTTTGATACTAGGTATATACAACAATACCATCAAGGTTTTATTTTGGGTAATCTGTGGAGCCTGTTACCCAGGGTCCCAGGGGAAGTGCACATGTATGGTTATTCACATATGCACCATGAACTGTAGGCCTATTTGGACCTCTTGCCTTTATATACACAGAATTTAGACTGATATGGATTTTCTTCATAAAAGTATGACATCATTGTTTTCAAAAAGTGAAAATGTATTATTTACAAATGAATAGATTTAAAATAACATGGGAACGAAATTTAAAAGACAGTGAAAAGTCAAGATATTTGAAATATCAGATGCAATATTTCAAATATCTACATAGTTTCATCCTGATTTTAAAAAATGTGAATATCCTTGATAATTAGAAGGCTGAGAGTGGTTTCTTTCTTAATTGCCCCCACCTTTGCATTCCTTCTCAGTTTGTGCAACCAAACCCGTTAACCCTTTTGCCTACAGAGTAAGGGATAATTGATAACCCAAATACAAGACAGAAATATAACTTAAGGTCAACTTCTCCTGATCTGCCCATTACTTCAATAGCAATTTTTTTTTAAAAAATGGATATGTTGATAAAAAATTTCAACCTAGCTTTCAAATTACTGGAAATTCAATGGCAATCATAATATTTACAATATTGCTGCATCTAGAAATAAGATAATCATTATTAAATAGAACTGATTTGAAGCAGACTCAAAATTCCTCCAAGGAGGAAAAGAAACATATGTTCAGATTTCAGTGAGGAAATTGGGTAAAGGTGTATTAAGAGAGTTTCTCTTAACAATGCTAATGCTTCACAGAATATTAATGGGATCTAAGTAGGGCTGCCAACCCCAGGTGGGGCCTGGGGATTGCCTGCTTTAACAACTGATCTCCAGCTGACAGAGATCAGCTCCCCTGGAGAAAATGGCTGCTTTGAAGGGTGGACTCTATGGCATTATAACCTGCTGAGGCCCCTCCCCTCCCCAAACCCCACCCTCTCCTGGCTCCACCCCCAAAGTCTCCAGGTGTTTTCCAACCCAGACCTGGCAACCCTAGATCTAAGACTGACAATGCACTGAATTTCTAGATTGACAGTGTCCATGTCTACATATCTTCCTGTGGGCATTATATGAGTTGGATCCAGCCAACTGTTTTGCTCTGTCTCACTGAGTTCTCCTCCTTACAACAGCCCCTTCCCAACATAGCTTCTGTTAACAGAGGTTCTATGATCCCTAGCACAGTCTTTTTGCATGGTCAAAGGAGACCCCTCTTCTTTTTTTCATCAGCAGAAATGTTAGTTGGATACAACCCACTGCTATTCAAGTCTTAAACTCAGAAACCGCACTGAACAATGATCAGAGTTGCTTTCCCATGCTCCACAGGAAAAGAATTTTGACTTAAAGAACAAAGGAAAGCACAATTCTAAATGGTAAGCAAGCACAGGATGCTGCATGGGCATATCCATTTATACTTCACCAATGGCACAGAAATCAGCTGAAGCCTTATGATTTCCATGCATTTGGAACACAAATGAATTTCATTTTAGTGTGTCTTTCTATCTGGGACATTCTATTTCTGCTCTCTGTTTTCTTTGTCTCCTTTTCTATCTAGCTCCACCACTTATTAAAAGGTGTGTCCTTTAACAACAGTGCTGGTGAAAAAGTTTCCTTTAATGAGAATGGGGAATTAGTAGCAGAATTTGATGTCATCAACTTTGTCACCTTCCCAAACCAATCTGTCATTCAAACTAAAGTTGGAAGGCTGGATCCCCAGGCTCCTTTGGACCAAGGAGTCATCATGAATAAGGGTGCCATCGTGTGGCACAACTGGTTCAATCAGGTAGGACTCATATTTTGGGAATGTTCAGTTTTAACAAGTGAGGGTGGGGAGGGGCAGTTGTCTCCCCAAATAGTGGAAACATTTCACATTGTGAAAAGAGACAACTATGTGTGTCTTTCTCAATGATATCTTTCCATTATCTCCAGCTGCACTTTTCATCATCTTTTGTTCATTTCTTCAGCAGCGGAGACACAAAATTAATTTTCCAAGTGACGTAAAATGATGAGTTTCTTGCAACTGTATTCCAATCATATTACTTTAAACTCTGTGACAGTGCAATTATATAAAGAGTTACTCCTGTATGAATGTGTTGAAGTTAATGGGGTAGAGTAACTCTTCAAAGGATTGTATTATACATCTTTAGTTTTTTTCAGGTGTCACATTTGTTTAAGAAATTATTCTCTACAGAACATAAAGAGATAACCTGTCATGTAAGACACTGCATGCTATATTAAAGAAAACAGCATCTTTGCTTCAGATTGTTGGGGGATTTCAAGGTCCAGGAAATTGCTTGGGACCCAGGGCCGGCCCGTTATTGTTAAATTTTAGACCATCACCTAGGGTGATGGCTTGACAAGGGCACCATTCTGGCTGCCCATTCTCCGGCACCCACCCCTGTCCCATCCCACCCCACATGGGGGGGGGCACCACAATGTATCCTCGCCTAGTGGGTGGAAAAACCTGGAGCCATCACTGCTGGGACCCCCACTAATATTTAATGGGCTGAATTGAGACTGGCAAGAGAGATTTCACAGAGAGATGACCAAGACAATGGCTTTAGCTTAGAAACCAGTTATTGACTCTTGAAAACCATCATGCAGATACTTTAAAACAGATAACATTCTAGTATGCAGCTATGATGGACACCTGCTTATTCTTCTCGGTGAGACAGATTTTTTCCACTAAAATTCTTAGTTCCCTTCAGATACTGAGCTAGCTCCCAGTAGCATGATAATATACACAGTTTTATAAATCTGTATGCCCCACCCTGTGACAGAATCTAATTTGGCTTTTGCCCAGCCCATGGACTTGTCAGAAGAAATCAGGAAAAATCTTTTTAGATGCCTTGAAATGGCACTGGAGACTGTGTAACAGTGAACAATAATAAAATATTTTCTTTAATAGGCAGGGGTGGTATAGGGTAGTCAGGAATTGGAAAAGCTGAGGTAAACATTGTTAGTAAAACAGTATATATTTCACTTGACAGACAAGATGATACTGAAGCAGCTTATTTTCATAAATTCTTGGTTCTTACCAGTGAGAGACGGTTGGTTTCAGTTACAATGGGGAATTTCACAGTATACCTTTAAAAACGGTACTGAACCAGCTTGGAATAAACCAGTACAGTGATGGCCGTTTCACACAGCCCTTCCCCCACCTTTTTGAGCTGTCAGTGAAGTGGTTCATCATTTCAGACAGCCACTTTCTTTTCACACCTCTTTTTTCCCATGCAGGTGATCTCTGTGATTTTTTTTAAAGAGCTGATTAAGAGCACTATAGCACTATAGCAACCCCATTGGAATGCATGGGGGCTCCATTCCAATGGGGTTGCTATAGCGCTATAGAGCTCTTAAAAATCATGGAGATTGTCCGTATGGGCGAAAAGAGGTGTGAAAACACTCGTCATTGAAGGAAGCGCTTTGGGGGCATTTCACACAGCACCCCCATAGCACTTCAGGACTGGTACAAGAACAGAAGAATGCTTGGGAGGAGGTTGCAAGGTAAACTGGCTCAGAAATGCTTCCCCAATGAGAGAGGCACGTTTCTGTCTGAAAGGGCCAATATGTTCTGTTAAGGAACCGATACTAGTACAGTTCTGTGTGAAATGCTAGACAGAAACCGTTCCTGAAATGAAACATATTGGCTGTGTGAAATTCCTCATTGTTGCTGCTTACAGTTTCCTAATAACTGTTCAGGTTTCCTGGAAAGGTTACTCTTTTAGTGTATCAAATTCTTTTCCCTTTTCTGAAATCAGAAAATCAAATTCTTTCCCCTGAGTAGTCTATAATCGTTTCCTCTCACAGCAGACCAGGGACTGCCTCAGTGTCAATTCCCTGCATAACTGTACAGGATTTATATTTCTTCCTTGAAAATATAATCCAATTTTGGCTTGATCAGAGCTTCAGCCTGCTACCCAGTCAATCTTTGCCAAAATCTCAAACCCCAGTTCTTGGTGACTATGTGAAAATGTACTTCAGTTTAAGCTGACACTAGACCCTGAATACTTAGATTATGTTGAACACAGTTAAGACCAGGAGTCTCTCCCTTTATTCAGAAGCTGAACCTGTCTGACAGACTTTTAGTCAGACTCTTCAGACATCCACTCCTGTGACTGAACTTTTACTTTACTGAACAATAACTGCCACTGCACTCAAAACGAACTCACTCTTTCCTCAGCACACAGCTGATCTTGTATTTCCCTCATCTGGCACTGGCCAATCAGAGAAAAAGAAGCAGCCTGTCACTCAAACACAACATTCTAGAGCAGAGTTAACTATTCACCTGCCTTCTCTGATTTTGCCACCTTAGAAAAATAGCATTTTAAATGTAGAAGATGAAGAAGAAGAAGAAGAAGATTGGATTTATACCCCGCCCTCCACTCCCCAAGGGAGTCTCAGAGCGGCTTACAAACTTCTTTCCCTTCCCCTCCCCACAACAGACACCCTGTGAGGTAGGTGGGGCTGAGAGAGCTCTTTCCCAAGCTGTCCTTGAGGGAACAGCTGGTACAGAGCTATGGCTTGCCCAAGGTCATCCAGCCAGGTGCAAGTGGAGGAGTGGGGAATCAAACCCGGTTCTCCCAGATTAGAGTCCGCGCACTTAACCACTACACCAAACTGGCTCTCTGTAGTCATCACAGCAGCATACAGAAATAATCAAATTAATCAAATACATAAATCTACCCTGTAATTCTATAGAGAATATATCCTGGTTGTTCTGTCAAGACACATAAGGAGGGTGGCTGCCCAGAATAACCCTGAACAAAAGCAAACACTGACACTGTATACCTGTAAGATCCCATCTAACTGTCAGTCAAACCTGTGATGAACATCTGATGTCTCTGATAAATCCCAACTTATCATACACAACAAGCATGAACATTGCCTTTTGTTAATGTAGTATTTGTGAGGGCATGAAACCCCAGACTATTATGTCACCTCTTCAAATGGCAATCTGTATATTATCAATAGGTTAATGCGGCTCAACACTTATATTATGTCAAGGGTTCCTGAGGAGCCTGGTAATCTATGTTTAGGCTTTGGAGCTAGTACCATGGACTTGGAAAATATAAACTATTCTTTCCAAGGCACAGTACATTGGTGAATCTACACTTGCTTAGAAAAATTAAGCACTTAGCCAGACTATAGAGCCTTATGGGATGCTAAGCCAAAGATCTGAAACAATAGAGGACAGGGCTAATTCAGAAATGGCTGAGAGAGAACAAGACCCAGCCTCACTTTAAGGTAAACTCCCTAACACAGACATTTATCAATGATTCAAGTGGCTTGTCCCTAAGAACATATAAAGTGCCATGCTGAACTAGACCATCAAATCCAGCACTGTGTTCAAACAGTAGCCAACCAGTTGTCTCTAAGAGGCTCACAAGCAGGATGACTGCAACAGCATCCTTCTGCTTTTTTAAAAAAATATTTTCAATACAATACAAAAATAAACATTTGCATAAAGTGGAACAGATATTCAGTAACAGTAGTAAGTTGGGCAAGAAACAAGACAAATTAAAACATCATGAAGGGACCTAGCAGAGGCTTCAAAAATACAAAATCCTTCCGCTCATGGTTCTTAGCAACTGATATAAAGAGGTGCACTACCTCTGGTGCTGGAGAGAGTAGATACGCCTCATGCCTGCTGTGTGACTAGCAACCATGAATTGCCCCATCTTCCATGAATTTGTCCACTCCCCCTTTTAAGCCTTCCCGGTTGGTGGCCACTACGACATCCTGTGGCAGCAAGTTCCACAATTTAACCAAACATCCAGCTAAATAGCAGCTCTTTGAATACCAGCTTTTGTTCTGAAATTGAAGGGTTCCAAACCAGTTCTGAATCTTGACATTCCTTTTCCTTGATTGATGGGTTAGGTTCAGCCCCTTTCTCTGTGTAATGACAACTGCCATCCTGGTAACAGTAAGAGAAGGAAGGAGGGGGAACCTTTCTGCTGCTATGATTGCATCCCATGCCCAGAAGGGAAGATATCGGACAAGAATGGTGAGAATTGTAGTGTGCAAGATTATCAAACAGGTTGGCTCGGCTGCAGTGCAAAGGAACATCCATGCAAGATTAGCATTGAGATCGGGGGGGGGGGGGTTCTTCGTTGTTACTGTTTAGTTGAGACTCTCCCATAGAAACTCCAAAGGGACTCCAAACATCCTCATCTTCAGAATCGCATTATAAGAAGAAGAAAAGAAGAAGAGATTGGATTTCTACCCCACCCTTCACTACCCAAGGAAGTCTCAGAGCAGCTTACAAACTCCTTTCCCTTTCCTTCCCCTCAACAGGCACCCTGTGACCCATAAGACTCTATGACCCATGAGGAGTCCCAAATAAACAGTTTCATGACTTATCACATACAACTGATTACAAACTAGGTCTCAGGGGTCATTTCAAGCAGGAACATGCAGGAAGGCTGTTCTGTGAGTAACAGGCCCAGGAGCAGGCACATATGGTCCTATGGATAAAAGCAAAAGAATACTAACTTGATCTGTATTTTCATGCTTGTTGTAGGGTAGCTTCCCTGCAAGAGCAAAGAAAATCTAAAGTGTCTTTAGACATAGTGTAAAGCTGGCTCACCAGCTCTGAGCAGTGGGTGTTGCCTTCTGACACATTTCCGGTGATGTCAGGGTCTGTGGCATATGCCAATAAGTTATGCTAATGAGCTCATGGACCTCTTTCTCTACAAAATGACCCCTGACTAAGTTCAATACACTTACATATAATAAGGGGGAACTACACTAAAAGAAGCTATGACAGCCAGTTATTGCATTAGATTTTCATGCGATTTTCATTGCAAATGTTCTTTTTCAGACATGAATGACTGTTTTGCATGCCCAGATGAACAGTATCCAAATAAGAATAAGAATGCCTGCATCCCCAAGGAGATCAGTTTCTTGTCTTATGAAGAACCATTGGGGATTGCATTAGCTTTTAGTGTTCTTTCTTTTTCACTCACCACACTTCTGATCCTAGGACTTTTTACAAAGCACCATGACACTCCCATTGTCAAAGCCAACAACAGAAGTCTCACCTACACACTTCTCATCTCACTCCTCCTCTGCTTCCTTTGTGCCTTGCTATTCATTGGCCAACCTGAGATGGTGACCTGTCTCCTACGACAAACTGCTTTTGGCATTATCTTCTCAGTGGCTGTTTCCTCTGTGTTGGCTAAAACGATCACTGTGGTTCTGGCTTTCCTGGCTACAAAGCCTGGATCTAGCATGAGGAAGTGGGTGGGGAAAAGCCTGGCTACCTCCATTGTCCTTTCTTGTACCCTTATTCAAGCAGGCATTTGTGTTGCATGGCTGGTCACCTCTCCCCCATTTCCAGATGCTGATATGCAGTCAGTGGCTGAAGAAATTACCCTGGAATGTAATGAGGGCTCAACTACCATGTTTTACTGTGTCCTGGGCTACATGAGCCTCCTGGCCATTGCCAGCTTTACTGTGGCTTTTCCAGCTAGGAAGTTACCTGACAGTTTCAATGAAGCCAAGTTCATTACTTTCAGCATGTTAGTCTTTTGCAGTGTTTGGCTGTCCTTTGTTCCCACCTACCTGAGCACTAAAGGGAAATACATGGTGGCTGTGGAGATCTTCTCTATCTTAGCGTCCAGTGCTGGGCTCTTGGGCTGCATCTTTCTCCCGAAATGCTACATTATTGTTCTGAAGCCTGAGCTGAACAATAGGGAACAACTTATAAGGAGGAAACACTAAACCTATTAATTGTCCCATGCAGAATTTTTCCTCGTTTCCAGCTTTACAGTTTCCAATTTTTATTGGCCATGGCATGGCTTATGGGCCTGCTGATTGATATTGTTCCATTCAGCATCTATGTGAACCCTCCATGGACAGAAGGTGATGTTTGTGGGAAGTGTCACAGAATGGTCCTACTGATCCTTAAGCTTTGTTCTGTTTTTGTCTTCTGAGATATATCGGCACTCAGTGGTGATTCAGAGTCTCCAACAGGTGACAATCTCCTGAGTTCACCTCCCTCTTGAAGGAGTTTTCCCAAGATTCTTCTTCAGTCCATTTCCACCAGCTGATCAATTTCAGAAAATCATGCCAAGAGGACCTGTGATTTTTCTCTAATTTTTACCTACAGCATTAAAAAAAAAATCAAATGCACAAGACAATCCACTGAGACAATACCAGAACACAACAGATGAGCTGGGTATGGCTTATATTGAGAGAGAATGACAATATCTCATTGTTATAAAGTAGATCTAGATCCAATGCAAATAAAATCTCCAATGCAATTGAAGTCCCTTAAATCCCATGCAAAGAAAGTCGTTTAAATTTGGTGTGATTATTTTGTGTTCCTATTTGACTTTGTTAGTATCACTACATCCTTTGTTAGTTAGATACTAAGGTTAATTATAAAAGCAGGGTGGGGTGTTCTGAAAATATGGTGCATATTCATATACTAGATATTTGTATGCCACCTTTTCATGTGACCACATTGGCTCAAGCCACCTTACAATATCCTAATGCACAGGAACAAACAAATATAGGGGGGGGGGGAATTAGGTAGGGAAAAACACCAGTATCACTTGCCCTTCAGATAATTCTTATTGCCCTTCAGAGTATTGTTATTCTTATTGTTCTGAAGCCTGAGCTGAATAACAGGGAACAACTTATAAGGAGGAAACACTAAACTTATTAATTGTCCCATGCAGAATTTTTCCTCGTTTCCAGTTTTACATGGCCATGGCATGGCTTACATTGAGAGAGAATGACAATATCTTCTGGTTATAAAGTTGATCTAGATTCAGTACAAATAAAGCCTCTTCTTAAACTTGGTGTGATTATTCGGTGTTATTCTCACTACATCCTTTACATTAGACACTATACTTAATTTTAAAAGCATGGTGGAGTTTTCTGAACATAGGGTGCATATTCATATACTAGATATTTGTATGCCACCTTTTCAGGTGACGACATTGGCTCAAGCCACCTTACAATATACTGATGAACAGGAAAGAAATACATGGGTGGGGGGTGGGGGGGGAAAAACACCTATACCACTTGCCCTTCAGAGAATCACTCCTTATAAATTAGCTGATAAATGCTACCACAAGATATTAACATTACAACTGCTGTGGACCTTGGACAGCATAAGAGCTGTTAGCATCTCCTCAGAGAAAACATTCCCTAGTGCTGTAGTTTCCACTCAATCAAGGGGACATATAATGTGGCTGATAGGACAGTTCACAAGAAAGGTTTTTTCAAAAAAATTATTTCACATATAAAAGATAAACAATAAACAAACATACATAGATACACATTTGGGAAAGATTCATTGTATCTTATTTTTTAACATAATCATTTGACCTCATACTGTAACCAAAGAGTTCATTTATTTTTCCCACCTTATAGTTTTACTATACACATTTTGCTCATAGTTAGTTACATAGTTCTTATTTCTTTCTACTTCTGTATGAGTCTAGGAATTTTATATGTTGTGTTCTTCTATCCATTTGTAAAATTTTGACCTTGTATCCCCAAAATCTTCTTTATTATTTCCTCTCAAGATTGAAGTTAAGCTACCCATCTCCATTGTTTCTAATATCTTATTTATAACTTCTTCCCTTGAAGGAACTTCACTTCTTCTCCAGTATTTAGCATATAATATTATTGCTACTGTCACAGTATGTATAATAAGATAGAAATCTAGCTCACAAGAAAGGTTCAACCAGGAGGAAGCACCTGCAGGGTACCAGGGAAAGCGAATCCTGGGAAGGAAGGCAATTCAAGCTGACTTCTCTTGACTTCCCCTGGTGCCCTGTAGCTGCAGGATGCCTGGAGAAGCTGATACTGGCAGGCAAGTGGCCTAGGAAAGGGAGAAGGGTATTTAAATATATCTCCATGCTGAGTCTTACCCTTGTCCAGCCACCCAGCTGCTTCCACTGGTCAATTTCACTCCCCAGCTGATTGGTGGGGAATGAAACTGACCAGAAGTAGGCCTTCTGGGGAAGGAAAGTCCCCAATTCCATTAAACCATATGGGGACTTTCCCCATTGGGTATAATAGTGTGGAATATATTTGGCAGTACTGATTTTTCCCGAACCCCAATATCATTCTGAAATTGGGATTTACATACCAATATTTTTCATGCTTGGTTTACCTGAACCCTAAAAATATTGGGGTTTTTTTGTGTACATCCCGATGCTAAATAAACCAAACTTATTCATATTGCATAATTGGCTTCACATCCTGAGTAACTAAATGATGAGATCCCCTTGCATAAAGTAGTAAGACTGGCCCCACTCTTATTTAATATCTATCTAAATGATCCCCCCAAACTGTCCAGTTACAAAACACATGTGTTGGTGCTGCTGGGACAGGAACTGGAACTTTTGCTGTATGTACTTCTATGATAATAAATTCCAGTTCATTTACATAAAGTATTAAATGCATTTGTAAAATACTATGTACACAAAGGACTAGTTATAAATATGCAAAAAGAAAAAAGGTGTTTGCTAAATCTTGTACCCCCAAGTATATAAGTGGTTCATAAATGGACAACCAATTGGACAAGTAAAGCAATTTAGGTATCTTGGGGTCATCTATCAAACTTAGGTTGGAAGGCCCATTTAACTCATGCTATCAAAAAAGCTAGATTCACTAGTAATGCAATTACTCAGTTCTTCTTCGCCTGAGATGGCAATTACACACAGGGCAATACTCAGGTATTCAATTCTAAGGTAGTATACCACTTGTTGCATAGAATTGGGGCCTTGATAGAGGTGGTGGATGAATAATTCAATCAACCTCTGTTACAGTTTATCCACAAGATTTGCTGTGTACCAAGCTGTGTTTCAATATTGCACTTGGAACTGAATTGGCCAGAATTCACTGGAAGCTCATATGTTGATCTTGGCATTTAAATTAAAGCAAAAAACCCCCAACCCTCCAAAGAGAGGAAAGGGATTCTGAATCTTATTGAGAAAGACCTTTATGTGGGGAATGTGATAGCTAAGAATAGACTCCAATGGATATGATTTGATAATAAAGATATGGACATCATAAAACAAATAAAGCCCACAGTACTGAATTTGGATAGAACAAGTCCGTTATTAAGGGCACAGCAGTGTTCCTTGGAGTTCTCTTCTCTGTGCTATCTTGAGCTACTTAAAAACCCTAACAATTCCTAGTTATGGAAAAGCATTTATGCTCACTCAGTTCAATAATTTCCCCTCAGCTATTCACATACATAACATATTCAACCAGAGTTTGTAAATGTGGATCTGGTCAGCTTGTATTTCTGCTTGCAAAAGTGCTCTAGTCCAAACAGAAATGTTGCACTGGATACAATTCATGTCAGGCTCATAGCCAGGATTTTGTAATTCAGGGGGCCTTTAAAAACGTTGGCGGATACTGACGTCACAAAATAAAAAAATCAAATTAAAATTTAAAAACTCACTTTTACGGTATTTGCACTCTGCCTGCCTACTGAGTCAGCCTGACTTTCCACTTGCAACACTGAACCCAACAACTTGGCTGCATCAGTTCCCTGAGGTGCACACTTCCTCCTGTACTAACTCTCAGCACTTTGCTGAGGTGCCCCAGCCCAGATCATGCTGCAAACCTGCCCAAGCCCCGCTGACTTCTGTGTGCTGCCAAAAGTTTCTGCCACACTGGGCATGGCAAGAGGGTACCGGTTGAGGCCCACTGGCCCCACCGCTCCTGCTGGTTGGCCCGCCTACCTTGTGCCATGCTGCCACCAATTCAGGATAGAGCTGTTGGGGCTGCTACCACACTTGGGGAAGGGGCAGTGGGGGCAGTGGGGAAGCAAGCCATGCTTGGGGAATGGGCAGTGATGGCAAGGTTGGGGAAGCAGGAGTGGCAGGGAAGCAAAGTGCACTTGGGGAATGGACAGTGGTGGTGGTGATGGGGAAGCAAACCATGCTTGGGGAAGGGGCAGCACTGGGGAGTCCTCCGGCAACACAGAAAGTCAGGAGTTCTCCAAGTTGCCCAGATGGTAAGGGGGCCTGGGGGATTAATGAAAGTGGTGGGGCCTTGGTAGGAAGTCGGGGCTGGGCCCCAAAATGCACCTCTGTAGCTATAGGCCCAATTCATGCTGTTGGATTTTGACAGCTTTTTAACTGAGCTTCACTCAGTACTTCTTATGACAGCCTGTGTCCCACACGACTATTCTCCAGGCAGATGCCATGATCACCTGTCTTTGGGGTCAGCCGGTCTGCCCTTAACTTATTTGGGCCAGTAGAGGCTTCTGGCAGGATCGTGTAGGGGTTTCTTATGCTGGAATAACTATAGCAAGATCCCAAAAGAAACCCCACTCAAAATCAGGCAGCTAACCAGACCTCTACCCAACAGTCAAAAGAGAGATGTGGACCAAGAGAGAAAGGGACTCAGGTGAGACAGATCCTCTCCTCCCCCAAGGACTGAGGCTTTGTCTGCAACTCACTGCTAAAAGATGCTGGAGGGCAAGACAGCCCTGGGCTCCATCCCTCAAGAGTTGGAGCCTAGCATGGACTTTTTGGGGTTGCTGGTCAATGGGAATCATTTCTCTTTTTTTCACAGTTGAAAAGTTCTCTTCAAACAAGACAAACACGTTATTCAGGAGAGCCTCAGAGAATACCCAAGTTCAACTACAAAATCCTGCAGCTAACAAACAAGACTGCAATTAAGTCTTCCATTTGCTAAATTCACTGGGGAGATCTAGTAGTCCATAACCAAATGAGTAGCAAAGTTAATGGAAGCATGTATACATATATCCTCATACCATTCAGAATGATGGTAGGGTCATGGCTTTAGCCTATCAGCAGACAGAGTACTGGTATCAGAGAGTTATGATCATGTAGGTTTTCATGACACTGCTGTGGATGCCAACAAGAACATCTATGTTCACTGGGGAGACAAACACCAGGTATGGTGATATTGCTGATACTGCTGCTGTTGCTTCTGCCTCCACTGGTGTGTCAGGCTCATGCTGTTAAATGCAAGGTCTGGCATCCCCATGAGATTATTCACAAGTATCTTCATCCAGGAGATCTGATCCTGGGTGGTCTTCTTTATCACAGCTTCTTCACCTCCACGCCAAAAAACTTCACCAAAGAACCTCCAGGACCACTAACTGAACCTTTTGTGTAAGAAATTATTCTTTTTGATGTACTATATTGTGTAGAATATATTGTCCAGCAGACCAGCAGCAGCAATGAATAGAGGAGTTTCCCTTATGCAAACATAATGTGAAATTCTATGCAACGTTATCCTGACTTAAAGTCACTCTTTTCCACTTTAAGGTATCTCCTTTCCCTTCAACTGAGTTGCTATTGAAATTTAAACAGAGGTCCTCCACAATGCTCAAAGGTGCTTGGCAATTTTATTTTACAATGCACTCTTCTAAGAGACATTTTCATTTTGATTTATTTTCATTTCTACTCCAGTTCTTCTTCTCCATCTACCCTCAGCAACCCTACCAGGCATACCCATAGTATAAAGACTTGTCTCTGGTCAGCTCAATGCACAAATATGTCATGGAAGGAAAAAGCTCAAAGACAGCTTAACAAGTCATTATTTTCCAAAATTTCAAAGGCCTTCCTCTGCATTTGAAAACAAGGCCATTTGGGTGTTGTTCTTTTAAGCCAGTTTCATTAAATTAAAATCTTTGCATGTATTCAATGTTAGATTATAACCAGATATAAATTCAGCCTGGTCTCAACAGATGTATGGGGCTATCCCCAGCTACAGTCTGCTGGCAAGAATGTCAGGCAGTTTTTTAAACGTTTTAATTCAAATGGGAAATTTCAGTTGATCGGTTTTTTGTATTTGTGTGTGTGTGTGTGAATGTGTGCATGTGTGTGTGTACATCATGGCGACCTCTGGTGACCGACCCCTATTGGGGGCCTGGAGGATTTTCAGAGAGGTAGCTGATTAAAGACTGCCTCTTCCTCCCAACTGTTGGTATTCCAAGGAGGTTTCCCGTCCAAGTACTTGACAGAATCAACCCTGCTTAGCTTCTGAGATCTAATGAGATCAGGCTTGCCTGGGCTATCCAGGTCAAGAGTAGTTGATCTGTACTTCTAAAGTGGTTCTGGGGATGCACATTATGCGAACAGGAATATTTTCACTTTATTTGCATTTCTCTTGCTTGCAGCTTTATCATTAAACTTCTTTACTCTACCATATTGTAAATATACATTTTATTGATATAATATATCCAGCATCACATTCTGAAGAGAAATATGTTATATTGTACATCCGTTTAAGTTCTTCTGTGCAAACCATGTTGGTTCAAGGATTGACTGACTTGTAAACTATGGTATACAAATATTGAAAACAATGGGGAAGAAGCAGACAAAATGGCAATAATTTTTCGAAATCCATCATAAGATACTAAGAAATAATCCAATTGTCTTTGCAGTTCAATGACTCAGAACTACCAGCATGTTTTGGCCATGGTTTTTGCCATAAAGGAGATCAATGAAAATCCCAGGCTCTTGCCCAATGTCACCTTGGGTTTCCGCATCTATGACAGCTATTTGAATGCAAGGTGGACCTATCAGGCCACACTGCAACTTCTTTCTCCCTGGAACAGACTAGCCCCCAACTACAAGTGCAACATCAATGATAACTTATTTGCAGTAACTGAGGGACTTGCCTCTGCAACATCCTACTTGATCCCAAGTGTTTTGGGCATGTATAAAATTCCTCAGGTAGGATATATGTGTGGAGTATGGTCATTGCAAGTGATTCACATATTCCTTACCTTTCCAAATGTGACTTTGTGCTGCGGAGACAGAAAACAGTGTATTTCATGAAAAAGGGCAGATCTTGACATTTATGACAGCAGAAAACTTAAGCGGAAAGGGGTTTTTCATTGTGTTTCTTTACGCAGTAAAATATTTGTTGACTGTAACTTTATCATTGTTGATGTTCATTGATCGAAGAAAGAAGAACATCTGTATCAGCTCTTTGATCCTGATCATATATAGTGTAGATTCAGTTTTTCAATTTAATCTTTTTCATCCTCTTTCACACTTTTATTCCTCTTACCATACTGAGCAGGGTGATTTCTTTTTCCTCACTACTCTGGTAAAACTATTGGGGAAACATTTTTGTTGGCCTCCTGAATGATATTGTTTCTTTTAGCATTCATGTCAACCCTCCATGGAGGCAAGGTGATGTTTTGCAGGAAGTGTCACAGAATGGTCCCACTGATCAATAAATGTTGTTCTGTTATGTTCCTCTGAGATGTATAGGTGCTCAGTGGTCAACCAGAGTCTCTGCCTGGCAATGTGACCCTCTCCTGAGTTCACCCCAAGCTTCTCCTTCAGTCTACTGCCACCAGCTGATCAGTTTCAGAAATTCATGTCAAAAGGGCCAGTAGTTTTTCTCTAATTTTTTCCTTCAGTGTAAAAAAAAATCAAATGCACTGAGACAACACACAGACTGGAGTGGAATTAATGAACTGGGTATAGGTACATGATGACTACTTTGCAAATGGGCACAGTGTGAAAGACTGTAGAATGTGCTTATCACTTACACGACACAGAACTTTGTTAGAGCACCTTACTGTCTGATGCACGTGTTTGTTTCAGCATCTATGAATTTTCAAATTGCATCACACTGGTTTTATTCTGAAGGTCTTATGACCTCAAAATTGGGCAATTATACTGTAGCTTCAATGAAAGACTTCACAGAACAATATTGTACATAAACAATGAACACACAGGAATATTAGGAAAAATATATAACATCTTGTAGGAATGTAGGTCTTAATAGCCATAGCAGAATCTCAAGAAAACTTTGATTTAATGCCAGGGAATATCTGTTGCAATTCTTTTCCTCTGAAAAGAGAGAAAAATGAGAATTTATGTGCCTTCACATCTCCATATTCCACTCTGAAAATTTCTGTCCCCATAACTCATTTTCCCCCTTTAGTTCTCTTATGGACCTGCTCCACTGATGACAGAAATCACCCAGATCCTGTCGTTATACCAAATGGTCCCAAATGAAGCTCTCCAGTTCAAGGGGGTTCTGCAAATACTTCTCCATTTCAACTGGAAATGGGTAGGCTTCTTTGGTGGAGTTGGTGTGAATTTAGAATGGTTCACACAGAACATGTTTCCTGAATTTTCCAACAATGGCGTCTGTTTTGAATTTATAGAAACAATCTACAATTTAGGTATGGATAATCAGTTCAAAGGATTTGAGAAATGGGCAGAAGATGTATATAAAACACTCATGAACAGCAAAGCCAATGTTGTGATATTATATGGAGATGCTCAGTCCATGGTTATTTTCAGGCATCTGCTAAGTACACCAATATTTAAAGATATGCTACAAAAGCCAAGAGGAGAAGTTTGGGTTCTTACTGCCCAGATGGAAATTAAATCCCAGCCAGTCCAAACATACTGGAATATAGAATTCTTCCACGGTGCATTGTCACTTGCAATTCACTCCAACGAAATCCAAGGTTTCCCAGAATTTCTTCAGAGCAGAAGTCTTTCGGACAGCACCGAAGATGGTTTCATCAAGGACTTCTGGGCACTGGCATTTGGATGTCTAATCCCAAATTCTTTTCTGATACATCATTGGCAATTTGAGTACACAGCTAGCTGCACTGGCGAGGAGAAGCTGGAAAATCTTCTTCTGCCTTATTTGGAAATGAGTATGACTGGCTACAGCTACAGCATCTACAATGCTGTCTATGTTGTGGCCCATGCTTTACATGCTATGTATTTGTCTCCATCTAAGAGAGCAATGGCTGAAGGAAAGACCAAGAAGCTTCAAAGTCTTCAACCATGGCAGGTAATGACAAGAATGCTGCAACTGGAGGATTAGTTCATGCAGCATTGTTAGAGCTGCTAATTATAGGTAATTTTAAGCTCTTGCTGATGTTATTTCCATGGTTTTACCCCAGTTATCATTTTTTTAGAAAAAGCAATAGTGTTTTTCTTGTGACTGTGCTGATTATCTGTCTCTGTGTTTGCCTATTAATTGCTTTGAAAGCTGGGATAGAATATGCCTATGTGACCTTGCCACATAGTGACCTCCCCAGCCTGATTTTGGATCCTAGGCATACACAACAACATTATTGAGGTGTTATTATGGGTAATCCATGGAAGCTGTCACCCAAGGTCCCAAGAGTACCACATGTATGTATCTTCACATATGCCCCTGAATAGTAGCCTCTTTGTACCTGAATCTTTGTGTACACAGATTGCAGTGACATTTTTTTCCATAAAAGAATGACACCATTGCTCCCCAAAATGAAAAATTATTATTTACTTCTGAATAGATTGAGAATGCGATAGGAAAGAAATTTTAAAAGGCAGTGAAATGGCAAGATATTTGGCACAGCAGATAAAATCCATATATCTATGTATTCTAATCCTTATTAAACATATGAAAATCTTTGATATTTAGAAAGCCAATTAGTCTATGGGACAGTTGCATGGATGTGCACAAGGAAAGCATCCACCAGGGGGAGTTGATCTCTGTAGTCAGGAGATGAGCTGTCATTCCGGGGAATCCCTAGGTCCCACCTGGAGGCTGGCAACCCTAAATCTGCCCAGGACTTAATCTGCCCATCACTTCAACAGCAATGTTTTTTAATGCTTATGTTGATAAAAATGTCCAACCTAGTTTCCGAATTGCTGGAAATTCACTGAAAATCCTGACATTCACAATAACTCTGCATCAAGAATAAAATAGTCATTGAATGTTGTTATGGGGAATGGAATCTCTTTTTCCAAAAATCACTTTTTTACATTTTGCCATTGAGTAATTTACCTTAACTTTTTCAAAGGAGGACATTAACTTTAATTTCATTTTGATTTCTCTTTATACTTTTCATTTATACTACATGGCGGTACTCTGTTCCTGCTTTGGTAAATCATTCCTAGCAGGGTTTCATTTTACAATAAAGTGTATTGGCTTTAACAAAGAACAGAATATACAGCGTTTGCTATCAAACTATCTGTTCCCTTCCATAAGCATCTCTAGAGGTAAACAGAGGGGAAGGGCGAGAGGAAAGGAATAAAAGTTGAAGGAAAGGGGGAAAAAAACAAGAAAAGGAAGGAACTGAACTTAATCCATACAGAAAAAAGAAGTTATAAACCAATTTTCATAAAGCTCTAAAATTATTGTCCACATACAGTTATAATTAATGCCTGCATCCCATCTCTTAAAAGCTATTTTTTTTCCTTCAGTGCCAGATCCAATATTTTTCTATCCAGGTTTCAATATGTAATGGGATTAAAGTTTTACAGTCCTTCTGGACACCACAGGGTGGTACTCTAGCAGGAGGATAGGAGGCTTTTGAAAGACATGCTGAATGAGATTGTGAAAATTTGCAGAACCTCCCTTTTTGCACTTCAAACCTTGACAGTTTTCTTTTGATCAAAATGGAACTAATTTGAAGGAGACTCCCAATTCCCCCAAAGAGGAAAAGAATCAGATGTTCAGATTTCAGTGAGGAAATTGGTAAAAGGTGAATTAAGAGAGTTTCTTTTAAGAATGCTAATGTTTCATAGAAACTTAATGTAGTCTAAGAATGACAATGCATTCGATTTCCAGATTGAAAGTGTTCATCTTTCCATATCTTCCTGCGGACATTAAATGAGTTGGATCCAGCCAATGGTTTTGCTCTATCACACCAAGTTCTCCTCCTTACAATATCCCCTGCCCCACATAGCTTTTCTTAATGGAGGTTCTAGAATCCCTAGCACAGTCTTTTGGACAGTCAAAGGAGACCCCTCTTCCCTTTTTTACCAACAGAAAAAATGGTTGGACCCAACCCATTGCCATCCAAGTCTATCAGTCTGGGACATCCCATTGCTTGTTACCTGTTTTCTTTGTCTCCTTTTTTTAAATAGCTCCACCACTTATTAAAAGCTGTGTCCTTTAACAACAGTGCTGGTGACAAAGTTTCCTTTAATGAGAATGGGGAATTAGTCACAGAATTTGATGTCATCAACTGTGTCACCTTCCCAAACCAATCTGTCATTCAAACTAAAGTTGGAAGGCTGGACCCCCAGGCTCCTCTGGACCAAGGAGTCATCATGAATAAGGGTACCATTGTGTGGCACAACTGGTTCAACCAGGTAGGAATCGAATTTTGGGAATGTTCAGTTTTAATAAGAGATGCTGGGAAGGGTCAGTTGTCTCCCACAATATTGGACATGTTTCACACTGTGAAAAGTGACATCTATATGTGTCTTTTCCTATGATATCTTCCCATAATCTCCAGTTGCACTTTTCATCTTCTTTAGTTCATTTCTTCAGTAGCAAAGACACAAAATTAATTTTCCAAGTGATATAAAAGCAATGAGTTTCTTGCATCTGTATTTCAATCATATTACTTTTAACTCTGTGACAGTGCAATTATGTGCAGAGTTACTCCAATAGGAATGCATTGAAATTAACAGGGTAGAGTAACTTCAAAGGATTGTATTATACATCTTTAGTTTTTTTTCAGGTGTCACATTTGTTTAAGAAATTATTTTCTACAGAACATAAATAGTTAATCTCTCATGTCATCCTTTTATAAGACACTGCATGCTATATTAAAGAAAACAGCCTCTTTGCTTCAGATTGCTGGGGGATTTCAAGGTCCAGGAAATTGCCTGGGACCCAGGGCCGGCCTGTTATTGTTAAATAATTATCTGCAAAACATGAATAGATAATCTGTCATGTTATCTTCTGTGTAAGACACTGCATGCTATATTGAAGAAAACAGCATCTTTGCTTCAGACTTTTATCAATAATTCAAGAGGGTTGTCCATAAAACATATGAAGACCAAAGGTCTATGAAGTCCAGCATTGTGTTCACATCGTGGAGAAGCAGCTGCCTCTAGGAGGTCCACAAGCAGGATGACTGCAACAGCCTCCTTCTGAGCATGGTCTGCAGCAACTGATCTAAAGAGGCACACTGCCTCTGGTGCTGGAGAGGGTAGATATCCGTCATGCCTATTGTAAATAGCAACCATGAATAGCCCCATCCTTCATGAATTTGTCCACTCCCCTTTTTAAGACTTCCAAGTTGGTGGCCATTACCACATCCTGTGGCAGCAAGTTCCACAGGTTAACTGATCATCCAGCTAAACAGCAGCTTATTGAATACCAGCTTTTGTTCTTAACTTGAAGAGTTCCAAACGAGTTCTGAATATTGACATTCCTTTTCCTTGATTGATGGGTTAGGTTCAACCCCTTTCTCTGTGTAGTGACAACTGCCATCCTGGTAACAGCAAGAAAAGGAAGGAGGGGGAACCCTTCTGCTGCTACGATTGCATCCCATGCCCAGAAGGGAAGATATCAGACAAGAATGGTGAGAGTTGTAGTGTGCAAGATTATCAAACAGGCTGGCTCGGCTGCAGTGCAAAGAAACATCCATGCAAGATTAGCATTGAGATTTGGGATGGGTGGGTATTCTTTTGTTATTTGAGACAGAGCGTTGAGGTAAAGCACTCTCTCCCATAGAGACTCCAAAGACTGGATGCGTGATCCCAGACAGCGTCATCTTCAGACTCGCATTGTAAGACTCGCTGTCCCATGAGGAGTCCCAAATAAACAGTCCCGTGGCTTCTCACATAAAATGGATTATGAACTAGGTTCAATGCACATATATATGATACTGGGAAATGGCACTAAAATAAGCTATGGAAGCCACTTACTGCATTGAATTGTCATGTGATTGACATTGCCAATGTTCTTTTTCAGACATGAGTGACTGTTTTGCATGCCCAGATGAACAGTATCCAAACAAGAATAAGAATGCCTGCATCCCCAAGGTGGTCAGTTTCTTGTCTTATGAAGAACCATTGGGGACTGGTTTAGCTGTTAGTGCTCTTTCTTTTTCACTCATCACCCTTCTCATCCTAGGACTATTTTCAAAGCACCACAACACTCCCATTGTCAAAGCCAACAACAGAAGTCTCACCTACACACTTCTCATCTCACTCCTCCTCTGCTTCCTTTGCACCTTGCTATTCATTGGCCGACCTGAGATGGTGACCTGTCTCCTACGACAAACTGCTTTTGGCATTATTTTCTCAGTGGCTGTTTCCTCCATGTTGGCTAAAACGATCACTGTGGTTCTGGCTTTCCTGGCTACAAAGCCTGGATCCAGCATGAGGAAGTGGGTGGGGAAAAGCTTGGCCACCTCCATTGTCCTTTCTTGTACCCTTATTCAAGCAGGCATTTGTGTTGCATGGCTGGTCGCCTCTCCCCCATTTCCAGATGTTGATATGCAGTCAGTGGCTGAAGAAATTACCCTGGAATGTAATGAGGGCTCAACTACCATGTTTTACTGTGTCCTGGGCTACATGGGCCTCCTGGCCATTGCCAGCTTCACTGTGGCTTTTCCAGCTAGGAAGTTACCTGACAGTTTCAATGAAGCCAAGTTCATTGCTTTCAGCATGTTGGTCTTTTGCAGTGTTTGGCTGTCCTTTGTTCCCACCTATCTGAGCACTAAAGGGAAATACATGGTGGCTGTGGAGATCTTCTCTATCTTAGCGTCCAGTGCTGGGCTCTTGGGCTGCATCTTTCTCCCGAAATGCTACATTATTGTTCTGAAGCCTGAGCTGAACAATAGGGAACAACTTATAAGGAGGAAACACTAAACCTATTAATTGTCCCATGCAGAATTTTTCCTCGTTTCCAGCTTTACAGTTTCCAGTTTTTATTGGCCATGGCATGGCTTATGGGCCTGCTGATTGATATTGTTCCATTCAGCATCTATGTGAACCCTCCATGGACAGAAGGTGATGTTTGTGGGAAGTGTCACAGAATGGTCCTACTGATCCTTAAGTTTTGTTCTGTTTTTGTCTTCTGAGATATATCGGCACTCAGTGGTGATTCAGAGTCTCCAACAGGTGACAATCTCCTGAGTTCACCTCCCTCTTGAAGGAGTTTTCCCAAGATTCTTCTTCAGTCCATTTCCACCAGCTGATCAATTTCAGAAAATCATGCCAAGAGGACCTGTGATTTTTCTCTAATTTTTACCTACAGCATTAAAAAAAAAATCAAATGCACAAGACAATCCACTGAGACAATACCAGAACACAACAGATGAGCTGGGTATGGCTTATATTGAGAGAGAATGACAATATCTCATTGTTATAAAGTAGATCTAGATCCAATGCAAATAAAATCTCCAATGCAATTGAAGTCCCTTAAATCCCATGCAAAGAAAGTTGTTTAAATTTGGTGTGATTATTTTGTGTTCCTATTTGACTTTGTTAGTCTCACTACATCCTTTGTTAGTTAGATACTAAGGTTAATTATAAAAGCAGGGTGGGGTGTTCTGAAAATATGGTACATATTCATATACTAGATATTTGTATGCCACCTTTTCATGTGACCACATTGGCTCAAGCCACCTTACAATATCCTAATGCACAGGAACAAACAAATATAGGGGGGGGGGGGAATTAGGTAGGGAAAAACACCAGTATCACTTGCCCTTCAGAGAATTCTTATTGCCCTTCAGAGTATTGTTATTCTTATTGTTCTGAAGCCTGAGCTGAATAACAGGGAACAACTTATAAGGAGGAAACACTAAACTTATTAATTGTCCCATGCAGAATTTTTCCTCGTTTCCAGTTTTACATGGCCATGGCATGGCTTACATTGAGAGAGAATGACAATATCTTCTGGTTATAAAGTTGATCTAGATTCAGTACAAATAAAGCCTCTTCTTAAACTTGGTGTGATTATTCGGTGTTATTCTCACTACATCCTTTACATTAGACACTATACTTAATTTTAAAAGCAGGGTGGAGTTTTCTGAACATAGGGTGCATATTCATATACTAGATATTTGTATGCCACCTTTTCAGGTGATGACATTGGCTCAAGCCACCTTACAATATACTGATGAACAGGAAAGAAATACATGGGTGGGGGGTGGGGGGGAAAACACCTATACCACTTGCCCTTCAGAGAATCACTCCTTATAAATTAGCTGATAAATGCTACCACAAGATATTAACATTACAACTGCTGTGGACCTTGGACAGCATAGGAGCTGTTAGCATCTCCTCAGAGAAAACATTCCCTAGTGCTGTAGTTTCCACTCAATCAAGGGGACATATAATGTGGCTGATAGGACAGTTCACAAGAAAGTTTTTTTCAAAAAAATTATTTCACATATAAAAGATAAACAATAAACAAACATACATAGATACACATTTGGGAAAGATTCATTGTATCTTATTTTTTAACATAATCATTTGACCTCATACTGTAACCAAAGAGTTCATTTATTTTTCCCACCTTATAGTTTTACTATACACATTTTGCTCATAGTTAGTTACATAGTTCTTATTTCTTTCTACTTCTGTATGAGTCTAGGAATTTTATATGTTGTGTTCTTCTATCCATTTGTAAAATTTTGACCTTGTATCCCCAAAATCTTCTTTATTATTTCCTCTCAAGATTGAAGTTAAGCTACCCATCTCCATTGTTTCTAATATCTTATTTATAACTTCTTCCCTTGAAGGAACTTCACTTCTTCTCCAGTATTTAGCATATAATATTATTGCTACTGTCACAGTATGTATAATAAGATAGAAATCTAGCTCACAAGAAAGGTTCAACCAGGAGGAAGCACCTGCAGGGTACCAGGGAATTGGGCTCCTGGACGCCCGGCCACGCCGATGGCGCCCGGGGGTAGCTTTGACACGCCACAGGAAGGCGGGGCAGCAACGGGGAGGATGCGCAGCGTCCTGCAGCCAGGGGGCGGGGCTGGCCTGTTTAAAAGGCCGAGCCCCGCGCCCCCTCGTCCTCTTGGGTCCACGTGCTCAGGCGGAGGAGCGGCATCAGCGGCAGCAGACCTCGGCGGTGGCGTGGGATCGGCGGCGGAAGCTTTCAGGCCTCGGCAGCGGCGTTGGATCCAGAGACGGCTGCAGGGGACGCCCTCATTCAGCGGGGACGACGCGGAGGCGGCTGCGAGGGACACGCGGCGGCGGCGGACCTGTGAGCAACGACGCGGAGGCGGCTGCAGGGGACACGCGGTGGCGGCGGGCCTCATCATCGCGACGGGACGACGCAGAGGCGGCTGCACACGACGCGCGGCGGCGGGCCTCATCGGCGGCGCCCCAGGGCGGCAGGAAGCAACGCGGCGGTGGCGGGCCTCAGCGGCGGACCCAGGGTGACGGGGAGCGACTCGGCAGCGGCGGCGGGCCTCAGCGGCGGACCCAGGGTGACGGGGAGCGACTCGGCAGCGGCAGCGGGCCTCAGCGGCAGCACCCCAGGAGATAGTGAGCGCCTAGGCGGCGGCAGCGGGCCTCAGCGGGGCACCCCAGGTCGGCAGGGAGCGACTCGGCGGCGGGCCTCATAGCGACAGGGGGACCGGGGGGCGGAGAGGCGACGGCGGCGGCAGGCCCCAGCGACGGCATAGCGGCGCGACCCAGGCGACCCAGAGGAGCGGCGCAGCAGGACTCGGACGGCTATCCGGGGGACAGAGCAGCGGCGGTGCTTTTACGCCGCAGGGTTTGTTTGGGGCGCGGGTGTTACTAATCAGCTGAGGCCAGCACCGGAAAGGGGGGGGGGTACCTGCTAGTCGGCAGAGGCCTGATCTGGAGGTGTGAGTGCTTCCTTTGAGCACTACTCCTTTAATTTATAAGCCCTACTCCTTTACTTCAGCGGTCAGCTGGTGAGCTCGGCCGGCCTTTTCGGGGGTTTTGGGTCACCCACCCCTGATTTGTCGCCCAGCAATCTGGGTTACCAGCCTACGGCCATTCAGCAGTACAGTTGCGATCTGGGAGGGTCAGGTTGGTTTCTCACTCCTCCATTTGTGGCTGCTAGGTTGGTTGGCTGGCCATAGTTCTGTCAGATATCCTTCTCTTCACTGCCAGCCCGGTTGGGTTCTGTTATTTGTTTAGTTGGTAGGCCCTCCTCCTTCATCCATCGCCCAGCCTGCTGCCATTCACTAGGCGCGGGCGGTGCTCTGGGAGGGTTAGGTTTGGTTCCACACTCCTCCATTTGAGGCGGCGGGGTTGGCTTCGGCTGGCCATAGTTCTGTCTGGTCTTCTTTCCCCTTCACTGAAAGCCGGGTTGGTGCTGGTTATTTTTTTTTTGGTTTCTTCAATTAACGCTTTGTGGCCAGTTTCATCGCATAGGTGCCATGGCTTCGAGAAAGGGGCAGGGCAAGTCTAAGGGCAAGCAGCCTGCTCCCAAACCTAAGGGAACACAGCCAGCTCCACGACGACCCCCTGCACGTCCGGCTCCACCGCCATCGGACGGAGAAGAGGACGACCCAGTCAATGCAGCTATTCTCCGTCGGCTGGAGGTCTTAGAAAGGAGCAGGGGTGTATCACGGGAAGAGGTGGAGGCTAAGAGGCCTAGGAAGGATTCTAATTCTTCCTTTCAAGCTCAGGTGTTGGCACGCTTGGCGTTCTTGGAGGACGGCGGGGGGCCTGCACCGGTGGACGACGTGGAGGGACTGCAGTCCGGCTCACGCAATCTTGGCCCGGAGGATCAACAGGTTGGGGTGTTCAAGGGGCCATTGCGTCAGGAAGGTAAGGCCGCCGACTGGGGTACAACGGGATCACACTGGCCTTGGGGCCCTTACCCTCCAGGGGCTATGGGATCCATCACGCAGCCATCACCAGTTAATGGCCCACAAGGTATGCTGGTGGCTCCGCCTCCACACCAGGGATATTGGTCGGGGTGGGGTTCTCCCAGTGCTGCCTCCTATGACTCGGTACACGCAGGTGCTATACCGAGTGGGGATGCAGCTCTCCCCCTAGGGGATCACTTGTCCACTTCCACTAAGGAGAAGATTCTTAGGGGAGAGTTTGTAGACGTTTTCTCTTTATTGTACAGGGAGTTAGAGAAAAAGGACAAGGAGGACCTTGATGACCGGGAAAAGGAACGGTTAAAAAGGAGGGTGGTGGACAGAACCTGGGCAAATTGGTACCCGGGATTTTTAATATATGCAGCAGTAATAGTGAGGCACCAACCTTGGAGGGCCTTTGTGATGCTCCAGTACATGGACATCATTTACAAAGCATTTACCGATTTCCCAAGCCCAGCATGGTCACAGTATGACGAAGAATTTCGTATGCGTGCGGCCATGAATCCTGCTATAAGGTGGGATCAGATTCAACCTCAATTGTGGTTACAGGTGATGTCCTCAGCCAAGCTGTCTGGGGGAGAGAGGACGCATAGCGGTCATTCGGTGAGAAGAGCTGCAGTGCAGCCAGGTACCCGTGCCCAGGCGGGGCAGGCGGTTCAGCGACGCCCGCTTTGCTGGGAGTTCACCTCCCATGGGACCTGTGGCTGCAAGGCATGCTCTTTTCGACACGAGTGTCCGCTATGCGCAGGCCCCCATGCCTTTGCACACTGCCCCAAGCCAAAGGGTAAGGGAAGTGGTAGAGGAGGTAAACGCGGAGGGGGAGGGAGCGGTCACAACCCCCAGCTTGAAAAAGGGCCCCAGCCCAATTAAGTTATGGGTTTTGGAGGACTGGTTGCGGGATTACCCCCGAGTCTGCGACCGGGTTTACCTATTGGAAGGATTTTGGGGGGGCTTCAGAATACCTTACCAAGGACCTAGGGAGGCATATATGGCTCCAAATTTAAAATCTGTTGTCGGAATGGAGCATATAGTTTGAGAAAAGATTGCTAAAGAATGTAGGGAAGGTAGAGTCCTCGGCCCCTTTTCTACTCCTCCTGTTCCAAAGTTGAGGGTTTCCCCATTAGGAGTGGTGCCTAAGAAAGCACCTGGAGAGTATCGCCTCATTCACCACTTATCCTACCCACGGGGGGAATCGGTGAACGACGCGATACCAGACCACTTATGTTCCATTAGATACACGTCCTTTGATCAGGCACTGCGCGTAGTGTGCCGGTGCAGCAAGGGGGCGGAGCTGGCAAAGTGTGACATCAAATCGGCCTTCCACCTCCTTCCTGTTCACCCAGATGATTTCGAGCTCTTGGGGTTTGCCTTCGAGGGTAAATTCTACATGGATAGGGCACTGCCCATGGGATGCTCGGTGTCTTGTGCCGCTTTTGAACGGTTTAGTTCCTTTTTGGAATGGGCATTGCGGTACAGGACCGGCCTCGACAGTACAGCCCACTATCTGGATGACTTTTTATTGGTAGGGGGGATGGGGACGGGACAGTGCGGGTACCTGATGTCGAGTTTTATCGCTATGGCGGGGGAACTTGGTGTTCCTCTTGCTCATGACAAAACAGAGGGCCCCACATCCACCCTGACCTACTTAGGAATAGAAATTGATACAATGGGACAGTGCTGCAGGTTGCCTAGGGACAAACTAGAGGCATTACGGAGTTTGGTGGACACAGCGATGGCACAGTCAAAGGTGACATTGCTGGAATTACAGCGGTTGGTTGGCCATCTCAACTTTGCTTGTAGAGTCGTGGCACCCGGGAGGGCCTTCGTCAGGAGACTGTGTGAGTCGATGACGGGTCTTCGCCTACCACACCATAGAGCTAGGGTAACCAGGGGGATGCGGGAGGACCTCCTTGTATGGCAGCAATTCTTGCGGTCATACAACAGGGTTTCCTTCTGGCGCGAGGAGCTCCTACTGGAGGCTGAGCTGCAGGTCGCTTCAGATGCCGCAGGTTCCTCTGGGTTTGGTGTATATTTTAGGGGCCATTGGTGCGCGGGCGACTGGCCGCAGGACTGGTTCCAGGCGGGATGGGTCAAGGACCTGACATTCCTGGAATTTTTCCCAATTGTAGCAGCTGTGTGGGTTTGGGCAAGGGAGCTTTCAAATCGGACGGTTCACTTCTGGTGCGACAACATGTCCACAGTACATGTGATCAACTCCCTGACATCAAGGTCACCCAGGGTCATGGCTCTGGTGCGGGCTTTTACGCTGCAGTGTTTGCATCATAACATCATGTTTAGGGCCAGGCACGTGCCGGGGGTCAGTAATGGGGTTGCGGATGCTCTCTCTCGCAAACAGATGACGAGATTCCGTCAGCTAGCTCCGGAAGCCGACCAGTTCCCAGTACGGCTGCCAGAGGATATGGAGGATTGGAGGGCTGAGGCCAACAGGGCCATGCATTTGGCCCTTGCCCCGGCCACACGAAGAGCTTACATGAGGGTGGGTAAGCAGTTCCTGTCCTTCCGGGAGGGGGTCGGTCTGCAGCAAATCTGGCCCATACCAGTGGCACATTTGATGCAGTTTTGTGTAGCTATGAGAAGGGAAGGCCTGGCAGCACACACCATCAGGGGCAAGCTGTCTGCACTGGCCTATGCCAGTAAGGCGGCTGGGTTTGAAGATCCAGCGGGCGATTTCCGAATTCGGCAGATGCTGGAGGGCTGGTCACGGGAACATGGCAGGGTTGCGGACACCAGGATGCCCCTGACCCCAGATGTGCTGCGGGGGCTCGGGGCACAATGGGTTCACTGCTGCAGTGATGCCTATGAGGCTGCCCTGTTTCAGGCGGCATCTCTGGTTGCCTTTTTTGGGGTGCTGCGAGTCAGCGAGCTGGTGGCCGGCTCTCGAGGAGATGCCTCTGGCACTGCCCTGGAGAGGCGGGACATCTCTTTCCCGGACTCGAAAGTTAGAATTAGGCTGTGCCGATCCAAAACCGATCAGCGCGGTAGGGGTTCCGAGTTCGAGTTGGACCGCTGTTCTGAGGCAGAATTATGCCCAGTGCTGGCTTTACGCCACTATGTGGCACTGCGGGGGAACGGCCACGGGTACCTATTCCGGCACAGGGATGGTACCCCTCTCACCAGATTCCAATTTTGGAGTGTGACAAGGAAGGCACTGGAGCGGTTGGGATTGGGTGGAGTGAGGTTTGGAACCCACTCCTTTCGGATTGGGGCGGCGTCCACAGCAGCGGCTATGGGGTACCCCAACGGTGAGGTTCAGAGGATTGTGCGATGGAGGTCCCGCTGTTATAAAGGTTATGTTCGGGCTTGCAAGACGTAGGTTGATTGACTTTAGGGATAGGTAGGGATAGGTAGATGGCATTGCCAACTTAATCCAGTTCCTTTTTTCAGAGGCTGCTGATGGTGGGACAAGACGGCGTGTTCTGGTCTGCGGCCATAGCATGATCTTTTGGGCGTCTCATCAGGCCCGAAGGACACCCATTGGGTCTCAACTGGGCCTTAGTGACCGGGCAGTGGTCGAGTGGCTGGGGCGGAGAGGCATGGGGTGGCCGGCGCTCCTTCCCCTGCTATTCGATGAACACAGAGGGCTTCCGCCTCAGGTCTTGGTGATACACTTGGGGGGTAATGATTTGGGGCTGATGAAGGGGAAGGCTCTTGTGGTGCAGGCGGAGGCTGACCTTGCGAGGATAAGAGCAAGGTGGCCAGGCGTGCAGATTGTTTGGTCAGCCATCCTACCCCGCAAGGCGTGGAGGAACTTGGGCGACCCCAGGTGTATTGACCGTGCCAGGCGAAAGGTCAACAGGCAAATGCGGAAGGCCATGGAATCCGGGCTGGGTATCTTTCTACAGCACCCCGAGATACGGGTTGAATTGTCCGATCTGTACAGGCCGGACGGGGTGCATTTGTCTGAGAAGGGCAATGAAATATTTTTACGGGATTTGCAGCACGGGATTCGGTTAGTGCTTGGTCACTGAATGGGGAGCAAAGGCCAAAGCAGAGGCTTGGCCTTGGCTATGGCAGGTTGTGCAAGCAAGTAAACGGAACTGGTGAGCACCTTATGGCATATCCCGTTAGGGAACAGGAGGTCATCAGGAACTGCCTTCGGGTTTTTTAAGGCCCAGGGTAGGGAATGATGATCGCCTCTGGGAACCTCTTAGGTCGGCGCCTCCCTGCACGTTTTAAGGCTTCAGGGGTAGGCACTCCTAGGTGGCAACCAGCTTGCCAGGCTGCCGGGCACGAGCTAGATCGATGGCTCAAGGCCGGAGCTGGGGGTGACCCGCCCTACAAGGGCAAGGAGGCAGGTCAGGGAATGACGCCTGCCTTGCCTGTTCCAGGCTTGCTTAGTTTTGGTTATCCCGTTGCTGCAATGTTTTGTAAATTAATAAAGTGGCCCTGGTTTAATTCCAAGACTGTTGTCTGTCTCGTTATTCCTGCTGGGGTGGCAAAGCGAATCCTGGGAAGGAAGGCAATTCAAGCTGACTTCTCTTGACTTCCCCTGGTGCCCTGTAGCTGCAGGATGCCTGGAGAAGCTGATACTGGCAGGCAAGTGGCCTAGGAAAGGGAGAAGGGTATTTAAATATATCTCCATGCTGAGTCTTACCCTTGTCCAGCCACCCAGCTGCTTCCACTGGTCAATTTCACTCCCCAGCTGATTGGTGGGGAATGAAACTGACCAGAAGTAGGCCTTCTGGGGAAGGAAAGTCCCCAATTCCATTAAACCATATGGGGACTTTCCCCATTGGGTATAATAGTGTGGAATATATTTGGCAGTACTGATTTTTCCCGAACCCCAATATCATTCTGAAATTGGGATTTACATACCAATATTTTTCATGCTTGGTTTACCTGAACCCTAAAAATATTGGGGGGGTTTTGTGTACATCCCGATGCTAAATAAACCAAACTTATTCATATTGCATAATTGGCTTCACATCCTGAGTAACTAAATGATGAGATCCCCTTGCATAAAGTAGTAAGACTGGCCCCACTCTTATTTAATATCTATCTAAATGATCCCCCCAAACTGTCCAGTTACAAAACACATGTGCTGGTGCTGCTGGGACAGGAACTGGAACTTTTGCTGTATGTACTTCTATGATAATAAATTCCAGTTCATTTACATAAAGTATTAAATGCATTTGTAAAATACTATGTACACAAAGGACTAGTCATAAATATGCAAAAAGAAAAAAGGTGTTTGCTAAATCTTGTACCCCCAAGTATATAAGTGGTTCATAAATGGACAACCAATTGGACAAGTAAAGCAATTTAGATATCTTGGGGTCATCTATCAAACTTAGGTTGGAAGGCCCATTTAACTCATGCTATCAAAAAAGCTAGATTCACTAGTAATGCAATTACTCAGTTCTTCTTCGCCTGAGATGGCAATTACACACAGGGCAATACTCAGGTATTCAATTCTAAGGTGGTATACCACTTGTTGCATAGAATTGGGGCCTTGATAGAGGTGGTGGATGAATAATTCAATCAACCTCTGTTACAGTTTATCCACAAGATTTGCTGTGTACCAAGCTGTGTTTCAATATTGCACTTGGAACTGAATTGGCCAGAATTCACTGGAAGCTCATATGTTGATCTTGGCATTTAAATTAAAGCAAAAAACCCCCAACCCTCCAAAGAGAGGAAAGGGATTCTGAATCTTATTGAGAAAGACCTTTATGTGGGGAATGTGATAGCTAAGAATAGACTCCAATGGATATGATTTGATAATAAAGATATGGACATCATAAAACAAATAAAGCCCACAGTACTGAATTTGGATAGAACAAGTCCGTTATTAAGGGCACAGCAGTGTTCCTTGGAGTTCTCTTCTCTGTGCTATCTTGAGCTACTTAAAAACCCTAACAATTCCTAGTTATGGAAAAGCATTTATGCTCACTCAGTTCAATAATTTCCCCTCAGCTATTCACATACATAACATATTCAACCAGAGTTTGTAAATGTGGATCTGGTCAGCTTGTATTTCTGCTTGCAAAAGTGCTCTAGTCCAAACAGAAATGTTGCACTGGATACAATTCATGTCAGGCTCATAGCCAGGATTTTGTAATTCAGGGGGCCTTTAAAAACGTTGGCGGATACTGACGTCACAAAATAAAAAAATCAAATTAAAATTTAAAAACTCACTTTTACGGTATTTGCACTCTGCCTGCCTACTGAGTCAGCCTGACTTTCCACTTGCAACACTGAACCCAACAACTTGGCTGCATCAGTTCCCTGAGGTGCACACTTCCTCCTGTACTAACTCTCAGCACTTTGCTGAGGTGCCCCAGCCCAGATCATGCTGCAAACCTGCCCAAGCCCCGCTGACTTCTGTGTGCTGCCAAAAGTTTCTGCCACACTGGGCATGGCAAGAGGGTACCGGTTGAGGCCCACTGGCCCCACCGCTCCTGCTGGTTGGCCCGCCTACCTTGTGCCATGCTGCCACCAATTCAGGATAGAGCTGTTGGGGCTGCTACCACACTTGGGGAAGGGGCAGTGGGGGCAGTGGGGAAGCAAGCCATGCTTGGGGAATGGGCAGTGATGGCAAGGTTGGGGAAGCAGGAGTGGCAGGGAAGCAAAGTGCACTTGGGGAATGGACAGTGGTGGTGGTGATGGGGAAGCAAACCATGCTTGGGGAAGGGGCAGCACTGGGGAGTCCTCCGGCAACACAGAAAGTCAGGAGTTCTCCAAGTTGCCCAGATGGTAAGGGGGCCTGGGGGATTAATGAAAGTGGTGGGGCCTTGGTAGGAAGTCGGGGCTGGGCCCCAAAATGCACCTCTGTAGCTATAGGCCCAATTCATGCTGTTGGATTTTGACAGCTTTTTAACTGAGCTTCACTCAGTACTTCTTATGACAGCCTGTGTCCCACACGACTATTCTCCAGGCAGATGCCATGATCACCTGTCTTTGGGGTCAGCCGGTCTGCCCTTAACTTATTTGGGCCAGTAGAGGCTTCTGGCAGGATCGTGTAGGGGTTTCTTATGCTGGAATAACTATAGCAAGATCCCAAAAGAAACCCCACTCAAAATCAGGCAGCTAACCAGACCTCTACCCAACAGTCAAAAGAGAGATGTGGACCAAGAGAGAAAGGGACTCAGGTGAGACAGATCCTCTCCTCCCCCAAGGACTGAGGCTTTGTCTGCAACTCACTGCTAAAAGATGCTGGAGGGCAAGACAGCCCTGGGCTCCATCCCTCAAGAGTTGGAGCCTAGCATGGACTTTTTGGGGTTGCTGGTCAATGGGAATCATTTCTCTTTTTTTCACAGTTGAAAAGTTCTCTTCAAACAAGACAAACACGTTATTCAGGAGAGCCTCAGAGAATACCCAAGTTCAACTACAAAATCCTGCAGCTAACAAACAAGACTGCAATTAAGTCTTCCATTTGCTAAATTCACTGGGGAGATCTAGTAGTCCATAACCAAATGAGTAGCAAAGTTAATGGAAGCATGTATACATATATCCTCATACCATTCAGAATGATGGTAGGGTCATGGCTTTAGCCTATCAGCAGACAGAGTACTGGTATCAGAGAGTTATGATCATGTAGGTTTTCATGACACTGCTGTGGATGCCAACAAGAACATCTATGTTCACTGGGGAGACAAACACCAGGTATGGTGATATTGCTGATACTGCTGCTGTTGCTTCTGCCTCCACTGGTGTGTCAGGCTCATGCTGTTAAATGCAAGGTCTGGCATCCCCATGAGATTATTCACAAGTATCTTCATCCAGGAGATCTGATCCTGGGTGGTCTTCTTTATCACAGCTTCTTCACCTCCACGCCAAAAAACTTCACCAAAGAACCTCCAGGACCACTAACTGAACCTTTTGTGTAAGAAATTATTCTTTTTGATGTACTATATTGTGTAGAATATATTGTCCAGCAGACCAGCAGCAGCAATGAATAGAGGAGTTTCCCTTATGCAAACATAATGTGAAATTCTATGCAACGTTATCCTGACTTAAAGTCACTCTTTTCCACTTTAAGGTATCTCCTTTCCCTTCAACTGAGTTGCTATTGAAATTTAAACAGAGGTCCTCCACAATGCTCAAAGGTGCTTGGCAATTTTATTTTACAATGCACTCTTCTAAGAGACATTTTCATTTTGATTTATTTTCATTTCTACTCCAGTTCTTCTTCTCCATCTACCCTCAGCAACCCTACCAGGCATACCCATAGTATAAAGACTTGTCTCTGGTCAGCTCAATGCACAAATATGTCATGGAAGGAAAAAGCTCAAAGACAGCTTAACAAGTCATTATTTTCCAAAATTTCAAAGGCCTTCCTCTGCATTTGAAAACAAGGCCATTTGGGTGTTGTTCTTTTAAGCCAGTTTCATTAAATTAAAATCTTTGCATGTATTCAATGTTAGATTATAACCAGATATAAATTCAGCCTGGTCTCAACAGATGTATGGGGCTATCCCCAGCTACAGTCTGCTGGCAAGAATGTCAGGCAGTTTTTTAAACGTTTTAATTCAAATGGGAAATTTCAGTTGATCGGTTTTTTGTATTTGTGTGTGTGTGTGTGAATGTGTGCATGTGTGTGTGTACATCATGGCGACCTCTGGTGACCGACCCCTATTGGGGGCCTGGAGGATTTTCAGAGAGGTAGCTGATTAAAGACTGCCTCTTCCTCCCAACTGTTGGTATTCCAAGGAGGTTTCCCGTCCAAGTACTTGACAGAATCAACCCTGCTTAGCTTCTGAGATCTAATGAGATCAGGCTTGCCTGGGCTATCCAGGTCAAGAGTAGTTGATCTGTACTTCTAAAGTGGTTCTGGGGATGCACATTATGCGAACAGGAATATTTTCACTTTATTTGCATTTCTCTTGCTTGCAGCTTTATCATTAAACTTCTTTACTCTACCATATTGTAAATATACATTTTATTGATATAATATATCCAGCATCACATTCTGAAGAGAAATATGTTATATTGTACATCCGTTTAAGTTCTTCTGTGCAAACCATGTTGGTTCAAGGATTGACTGACTTGTAAACTATGGTATACAAATATTGAAAACAATGGGGAAGAAGCAGACAAAATGGCAATAATTTTTCGAAATCCATCATAAGATACTAAGAAATAATCCAATTGTCTTTGCAGTTCAATGACTCAGAACTACCAGCATGTTTTGGCCATGGTTTTTGCCATAAAGGAGATCAATGAAAATCCCAGGCTCTTGCCCAATGTCACCTTGGGTTTCCGCATCTATGACAGCTATTTGAATGCAAGGTGGACCTATCAGGCCACACTGCAACTTCTTTCTCCCTGGAACAGACTAGCCCCCAACTACAAGTGCAACATCAATGATAACTTATTTGCAGTAACTGAGGGACTTGCCTCTGCAACATCCTACTTGATCCCAAGTGTTTTGGGCATGTATAAAATTCCTCAGGTAGGATATATGTGTGGAGTATGGTCATTGCAAGTGATTCACATATTCTTTACCTTTCCAAATGTGACTTTGTGCTGCGGAGACAGAAAACAGTGTATTTCATGAAAAAGGGCAGATCTTGACATTTATGACAGCAGAAAACTTAAGCGGAAAGGGGTTTTTCATTGTGTTTCTTTACGCAGTAAAATATTTGTTGACTGTAACTTTATCATTGTTGATGTTCATTGATCGAAGAAAGAAGAACATCTGTATCAGCTCTTTGATCCTGATCATATATAGTGTAGATTCAGTTTTTCAATTTAATCTTTTTCATCCTCTTTCACACTTTTATTCCTCTTACCATACTGAGCAGGGTGATTTCTTTTTCCTCACTACTCTGGTAAAACTATTGGGGAAAGATTTTTGTTGGCCTCCTGAATGATATTGTTTCTTTTAGCATCCATGTCAACCTTCCATGGAGGCAAGGTGATGTTTTGCGGGAACTGACACAGAATGGCCCCACTGACCCATAAAGTTTGTTTTGTTTTGCTCCTCTGAGATGTATAGGTGCTCAGTGGTCAACCAGAGTCTCTGCCTGGCAATGTGACCCTCTCCTGAGTTCACCCCAAGCTTCTCCTTCAGTCTACTGCCACCAGCTGATCAGTTTCAGAAATTCATGTCAAAAGGGCCAGTAGTTTTTCTCTAATTTTTTCCTTCAGTGTAAAAAAAAATCAAATGCACTGAGACAACACACAGACTGGAGTGGAATTAATGAACTGGGTATAGGTACATGGTGACTACTTTGCAAATGGGCACAGTGTGAAAGACTGTAGAATGTGCTTATCACTTACACGGCACAGAACTTTGTTAGAGCACCTTACTGTCTGATGCACGTGTTTGTTTCAGCATCTGTGAATTTTCAAATTGCATCACACTGGTTTTATTCTGAAGGTCTTATGACCTCAAAATTGGGCAAGTATACTGTAGCTTCAATGAAAGACTTCACAGAACAATATTGTACATAAACAATGAACACACAGGAATATTAGGAAAAATATATAACATCTTGTAGGAATGTAGGTCTTAATAGCCATAGCAGAATCTCAAGAAAACTTTGATTTAATGCCAGGGAATATCTGTTGCAATTCTTTTCCTCTGAAAAGAGAGAAAAATGAGAATTTATGTGCCTTCACATCTCCATATTCCACTCTGAAAATTTCTGTCCCCATAACTCATTTTCCCCCTTTAGTTCTCTTATGGACCTGCTCCACTGATGACAGAAATGACCCAGATCCTGTCGTTATACCAAATGGTCCCAAATGAAGCTCTCCAGTTCAAGGGGGTTCTGCAAATACTTCTCCATTTCAACTGGAAATGGGTAGGCTTCTTTGGTGGAGTTGGTGTGAATTTAGAATGGTTCACACAGAACATGTTTCCTGAATTTTCCAACAATGGCGTCTGTTTTGAATTTATAGAAACAATCTACAATTTAGGTATGGATAATCAGTTCAAAGGATTTGAGAAATGGGCAGAAGATGTATATAAAACACTCATGAACAGCAAAGCCAATGTTGTGATATTATATGGAGATGCTCAGTCCATGGTTATTTTCAGGCATCTGCTAAGTACACCAATATTTAAAGATATGCTACAAAAGCCAAGAGGAGAAGTTTGGGTTCTTACTGCCCAGATGGAAATTAAATCCCAGCCAACCCAAACATACTGGAATATAGAATTCTTCCATGGTGCATTATCACTTGCCATTCACTCCAAGGAAATCCAAGGTTTCCAAGAATTCCTTCAGAGCAGAAGACTTTCGGACAGCACCAAAGATGGTTTCATCAAGGACTTCTGGGCACTGGCATTTGGATGTCTAATCCCAAATTCTTTTCTGATACATCATCGGCAATTTGTGTACACAGCTAGCTGCACTGGCGAGGAGAAGCTGGAAAATCTTCTTCTGCCTTATTTGGAAATGAGTATGACTGGCTACAGCTACAGCATCTACAATGCTGTCTATGTTGTGGCCCATGCTTTACATGCTATGTATTTGTCTCCATCTAAGAGAGCAATGGCTGAAGGAAAGACCAAGAAGCTTCAAAGTCTTCAACCATGGCAGGTAATGACAAGAATGCTGCAACTGGAGGATTAGTTCATGCAGCATTGTTAGAGCTGCTAATTATAGGTAATTTTAAGCTCTTGCTGATGTTATTTCCATGGTTTTACCCCAGTTATCATTTTTTTAGAAAAAGCAATAGTGTTTTTCTTGTGACTGTGCTGATTATCTGTCTCTGTGTTTGCCTATTAATTGCTTTGAAAGCTGGGATAGAATATGCCTATGTGACCTTGCCACATAGTGACCTCCCCAGCCTGATTTTGGATCCTAGGCATACACAACAACATTATTGAGGTGTTATTATGGGTAATCCATGGAAGCTGTCACCCAAGGTCCCAAGGGTACCACATGTATGTATCTTCACATATGCCCCTGAATAGTAGCCTCTTTGTACCTGAATCGTTGTGTACACAGATTGCAGTGACATTTTTTCCATAAAAGAATGACACCATTGCTCCCCAAAATGAAAAATTATTATTTACTTCTGAATAGATTGAGAATGCGATAGGAAAGAAATTTTAAAAGGCAGTGAAATGGCAAGATATTTGGCACAGCAGATAAAATCCATATATCTATGTATTCTAATCCTTATTAAAAATATGAAAATCTTTGATATTTAGAAAGCCAATTAGTCTATGGAACAGTTGCATGGATGTGCACAAGGAAAGCATCCACCAGGGGGAATTGATCTCTGCAGTCAGGAGATGAGCTGTCATTCCGGGGAATCCCTAGGTCCCACCTGGAGGCTGGCAACCCTAAATCTGCCCAGGACTTAATCTGCCCATGACTTCAACAGCAATGTTTTTTTAATGCTTATGTTGATAAAAATGTCCAACCTAGTTTCCGAATTGCTGGAAATTCACTGAAAATCCTGACATTCACAATAACTCTGCATCAAGAATAAAATAGTCATTGAATGTTGTTATGGGGAATGGAATCTCTTTTTCCAAAAATCACTTTTTTACATTTTGCCAGAGTAATTTACCTTAACTTTTTCAAAGGAGGACATTAACTTTAATTTCATTTTGATTTCTCTTTATACTTTTCATTTATACTACATGGCGGTACTCTGTTCCTGCTTTGGTAAATCATTCCTAGCAGGGTTTCATTTTACAATAAAGTGTATTGGCTTTAACAAAGAACAGAATATACAGCGTTTGCTATCAAACTATCTGTTCCCTTCCATAAGCATCTCTAGAGGTAAACAGAGGGGAAGGGCGAGAGGAAAGGAATAAAAGTTGAAGGAAAGGGGGAAAAAAACAAGAAAAGGAAGGAACTGAACTTAATCCATACAGAAAAAAGAAGTTATAAACCAATTTTCATAAAGCTCTAAAATTATTGTCCACATACAGTTATAATTAATGCCTGCATCCCATCTCTTAAAAGCTATTTTTTTTCCTTCAGTGCCAGATCCAATATTTTTCTATCCAGGTTTCAATATGTAATGGGATTAAAGTTTTACAGTCCTTCTGGACACCACAGGGTGGTACTCTAGCAGGAGGATAGGAGGCTTTTGAAAGACATGCTGAATGAGATTGTGAAAATTTGCAGAACCTCCCTTTTTGCACTTCAAACCTTGACAGTTTTCTTTTGATCAAAATGGAACTAATTTGAAGGAGACTCCCAATTCCCCCAAAGAGGAAAAGAATCAGATGTTCAGATTTCAGTGAGGAAATTGGTAAAAGGTGAATTAAGAGAGTTTCTTTTAAGAATGCTAATGTTTCATAGAAACTTAATGTAGTCTAAGAATGACAATGCATTCGATTTCCAGATTGAAAGTGTTCATCTTTCCATATCTTCCTGCGGACATTAAATGAGTTGGATCCAGCCAATGGTTTTGCTCTATCACACCAAGTTCTCCTCCTTACAATATCCCCTGCCCCACATAGCTTTTCTTAATGGAGGTTCTAGAATCCCTAGCACAGTCTTTTGGACAGTCAAAGGAGACCCCTCTTCCCTTTTTTACCAACAGAAAAAATGGTTGGACCCAACCCATTGCCATCCAAGTCTATCAGTCTGGGACATCCCATTGCTTGTTACCTGTTTTCTTTGTCTCCTTTTTTTAAATAGCTCCACCACTTATTAAAAGCTGTGTCCTTTAACAACAGTGCTGGTGACAAAGTTTCCTTTAATGAGAATGGGGAATTAGTCACAGAATTTGATGTCATCAACTGTGTCACCTTCCCAAACCAATCTGTCATTCAAACTAAAGTTGGAAGGCTGGACCCCCAGGCTCCTCTGGACCAAGGAGTCATCATGAATAAGGGTACCATTGTGTGGCACAACTGGTTCAACCAGGTAGGAATCGAATTTTGGGAATGTTCAGTTTTAATAAGAGATGCTGGGAAGGGTCAGTTGTCTCCCACAATATTGGACATGTTTCACACTGTGAAAAGTGACATCTATATGTGTCTTTTCCTATGATATCTTCCCATAATCTCCAGTTGCACTTTTCATCTTCTTTAGTTCATTTCTTCAGTAGCAAAGACACAAAATTAATTTTCCAAGTGATATAAAAGCAATGAGTTTCTTGCATCTGTATTTCAATCATATTACTTTTAACTCTGTGACAGTGCAATTATGTGCAGAGTTACTCCAACAGGAATGCATTGAAATTAACAGGGTAGAGTAACTTCAAAGGATTGTATTATACATCTTTAGTTTTTTTCAGGTGTCACATTTGTTTAAGAAATTATTTTCTACAGAACATAAATAGTTAATCTCTCATGTCATCCTTTTATAAGACACTGCATGCTATATTAAAGAAAACAGCCTCTTTGCTTCAGATTGCTGGGGGATTTCAAGGTCCAGGAAATTGCCTGGGACCCAGGGCCGGCCTGTTATTGTTAAATAATTATCTGCAAAACATGAATAGATAATCTGTCATGTTATCTTCTGTGTAAGACACTGCATGCTATATTGAAGAAAACAGCATCTTTGCTTCAGACCTTTATCAATAATTCAAGAGGGTTGTCCATAAAACATATGAAGACCAAAGGTCTATGAAGTCCAGCATTGTGTTCACATCGTGGAGAAGCAGCTGCCTCTAGGAGGTCCACAAGCAGGATGACTGCAACAGCCTCCTTCTGAGCATGGTCTGCAGCAACTGATCTAAAGAGGCACACTGCCTCTGGTGCTGGAGAGGGTAGATATCCGTCATGCCTATTGTAAATAGCAACCATGAATAGCCCCATCCTTCATGAATTTGTCCACTCCCCTTTTTAAGACTTCCAAGTTGGTGGCCATTACCACATCCTGTGGCAGCAAGTTCCACAGGTTAACTGATCATCCAGCTAAACAGCAGCTTATTGAATACCAGCTTTTGTTCTTAACTTGAAGAGTTCCAAACGAGTTCTGAATATTGACATTCCTTTTCCTTGATTGATGGGTTAGGTTCAACCCCTTTCTCTGTGTAGTGACAACTGCCATCCTGGTAACAGCAAGAAAAGGAAGGAGGGGGAACCCTTCTGCTGCTACGATTGCATCCCATGCCCAGAAGGGAAGATATCAGACAAGAATGGTGAGAGTTGTAGTGTGCAAGATTATCAAACAGGCTGGCTCGGCTGCAGTGCAAAGAAACATCCATGCAAGATTAGCATTGAGATTTGGGATGGGTGGGTATTTTTTTGTTATTTGAGACAGAGCGTTGAGGTAAAGCACTCTCTCCCATAGAGACTCCAAAGACTGGATGCGTGATCCCAGACAGCGTCATCTTCAGACTCGCATTGTAAGACTCGCTGTCCCATGAGGAGTCCCAAATAAACAGTCCCGTGGCTTCTCACATAAAATGGATTATGAACTAGGTTCAATGCACATATATATGATACTGGGAAATGGCACTAAAATAAGCTATGGAAGCCACTTACTGCATTGAATTGTCATGTGATTGACATTGCCAATGTTCTTTTTCAGACATGAGTGACTGTTTTGCATGCCCAGATGAACAGTATCCAAACAAGAATAAGAATGCCTGCATCCCCAAGGTGGTCAGTTTCTTGTCTTATGAAGAACCATTGGGGACTGGTTTAGCTGTTAGTGCTCTTTCTTTTTCACTCATCACCCTTCTCATCCTAGGACTATTTTCAAAGCACCACAACACTCCCATTGTCAAAGCCAACAACAGAAGTCTCACCTACACACTTCTCATCTCACTCCTCCTCTGCTTCCTTTGCGCCTTGCTATTCATTGGCCGACCTGAGATGGTGACCTGTCTCCTACGACAAACTGCTTTTGGCATTATTTTCTCAGTGGCTGTTTCCTCCGTGTTGGCTAAAACGATCACTGTGGTTCTGGCTTTCCTGGCTACGAAGCCTGGATCCAGCATGAGGAAGTGGGTGGGGAAAAGCTTGGCCACCTCCATTGTCCTTTCTTGTACCCTTATTCAAGCAGGCATTTGTGTTGCATGGCTGGTCGCCTCTCCCCCATTTCCAGATGTTGATATGCAGTCAGTGGCTGAAGAAATTACCCTGGAATGTAATGAGGGCTCAACTACCATGTTTTACTGTGTCCTGGGCTACATGGGCCTCCTGGCCATTGCCAGCTTCACTGTGGCTTTTCCAGCTAGGAAGTTACCTGACAGTTTCAATGAAGCCAAGTTCATTGCTTTCAGCATGTTGGTCTTTTGCAGTGTTTGGCTGTCCTTTGTTCCCACCTATCTGAGCACTAAAGGGAAATACATGGTGGCTGTGGAGATCTTCTCTATCTTAGCCTCCAGTGCTGGGCTATTGGGCTGCATCTTTCTTCCCAAATGCTACATTATTGTTCTGAAGCCTGAGCTGAACAACAGGGAACAACTTATAAGGAGGAAACACTAAACTTATTAATTGTCCCATGCAGAATTTTTTCTCATTTCCAGTTTTACAGTTTCCAATTTTAATTGGCAATGGCATGGCTTACATTGAGAGGGAATGACAATATCTTCTGGTTATAAAGTTGATCTAGATTCAGTACAAATAAAGCCTCTTCTTAAATTTGGTGTGATTATTTGGTGTTTGTACTTGGCTTTGTTAGTCGCACTATATTCTTTACATTAGACACTATACTTAATTTTAAAAGCAGGTTGGAGTTTTCTGAACATAGGGTGCATATTCATATACTAGATATTTGTATGCCACCCTTTCAGGTGACCACATTGGCTCAAGCCATCTTACAATACACTGATGAACAGGAAAGAAATACATGGGTGGGGGGAGAGAAAAAACACCTATACCACTTGTCCTTCAGAGAATCACTCCTTATAAATTAGCTGATAAATGCTACCACAAGATATTAACATTACAACTGCTGTGGACCTTGGACAGCATAGGAGCGGTTAGCATCTCCTCAGAGAGGACATTCCCTAGTGCTGTAACTTCTGCCCAATCAAGTGGACTTACGCTGCAGCTGACCGGACAGCTCAGAAGAAAAGTTCAACCAGGAAGAGGCTCTGGGAGAATCCAAGGTGGCAAATGTGCTCTAAATACAAGAGTGGTTCATCAGTCAGCTAGCCCTAGATTGTGTACTGCTTTAAAAATCCGATTCTGAACCTTGAATTGGCCGTAGAAGGTTACAGAAAGCAAATATTGCTGCTTCCAAATAGACTTCTGGAACAGCCAGGTTTCATTTGCATTGTTGCAGTCTAACCTCAAGGTTGCAAAAGCATAGCTGTATGGACAGGGTTCAGGAAGGGTTGATTTATATACCAAAAGCAGCTGATAGAAAGATTTTCTCTTCTCACTGAATTTACCTGTTCTTCTAAGAAATTGGGTTTTTTAAATCTCAATATTAGATCATCATCATCATCATCATCATCATCATCATTATAATTCAGGAAACAGTTTACACATATTTAACTCTGTTTCATACTTACATTTTTAAAATCTCTGTTGTACCTATCTAGACACTTTGTTCCTAAGCTTTATTTTGCAGCCAACTGTAGAATCTTGACCACGTTTCTCTGAAGATTTCATCTCTTTTCCCTTGGATCATTAAAGATAGTTTGTCCATTTCTGCTGTCTCCATCAATCTGTACATTAAATCCTCCCTGTTATCCTCCCTTCATTTTTCCAGTATCTTGCATATAAAATTCTGGCTGTTGTTATAATGTACGTAATAAGATAGCAATCCCTTTTTTTTATACTGAGCAGGAAGCATATTTAATAAAAATAGTTCAGGTACTAAAGGAATATCAATTTTTAATATTTTTAAGCATATCATGAATATTAATCCAGAATTTTTTAGCTTTATCACATGCCCACCACATGTGAAAGTACGACCCTGCTTTTTGTTTGCATTTTCAGCATACATTGGACATATTTGGATACATTTTTGCCAATCTGTCTGGTGTTAAGTGCCATCTATAGAACATGTTATAGATGTTCTCTTTATAAGATATGCTCTTGTAACTTGATATTAACTTTCCATGTTTTATTTCATTGTTCTAGTTCAATATTATGCCCTAAATTCTGAGCCCATACAATCATTGTCATTTTAACCTCTTCATCCTGCATTTTGTATTGTAGTAATATTGTATAAAGTTTTTTTTTTATAAATTTCTCTTCTTCATGTAATAATATTTTATCTAACTCAGTATATTGTTCCTGAAAACCCTGGTTTTTTTATCTTTTGCAAACTTGGATTCCAGTTGCAATCTTTCCCACCAGTTCAATCTCATCTCCTGCATTTGCAGCATTTTTGTGTTTTTATATTATTTTTTAAACCCAACAAGTTTTCATATCTTCCCAATAAATTGCTAGTAAGTAATTTAGAATTCGTAAAAGCCTTTAAAGGTGCCACCCATTTTGGTATTTTTACATACGTAGAACTTTTTTTTAAAAAAAAAAATAATCCATGTTCTCATCAAAGAGGCTCTTACCATATGTTGTTTAAAATACTTATGTATATCCTGTTTATTGTACCACATAAAACTGTGCCAACCTAGCAGTAAATCATGTCCCTCTAACTTCAGCACCCTTGCATTTTCCCAGGTAATCCATTCTTTAACCCTATTAGTGAAGCAGCCTGATAGTATGCCACCCAGTCTGGAAGCGCAAAACCATAATTTATGTTTATGCACTGGTATACACATAACACAACCCTTGGGCCATAAAGAGTGAAATGTTTAGGGATTTGACCTTGTTACTAATTTGACCTTGTTATCTTGTTACTAATATTTACTGCTGCTACTGCAACACACACATTTCTGAAATTCCACAAAGGCCATTGGATTGACTGTAGCTCTGGAAAATGTCTCAGTAGTGAGAAATGATAGGCCATCTTTATTTTCCATTAAGCAGTTGGGAAAACAAGAAAAATGTGTGGGGATACAGAGGAAAGTAAGGTGCTCCCTGCAAGTCCTTGCAGGTTCCCCATCATGTAGCTCAGCCCAGCCCAGCAACTAGATTGGTATCATGCAATTTGGCCAGACTTTTCCTAGGGAGGGTCTGCCAGGGAGCAGGAAGGATGGAAGGCTGAAATTGGGGTGGGAGTCAAAGGTAGGTTGTCTGATGTGTGAGAAGCAGAGATAAGCCCATGGAGTAGACATGAGAAGGATTCTGAATAGACCCAGTTACAATTTCACTCAAGGAGAGTACTTCAATAGAATCTGTGAGCTATCTTACTCAAAAGTAGAGCATAGTAAAACTTTAGCATTAAGCCATTTGAAAAGAGATTGCAATTTTGATTAGCCTATATATATAAAAAGCAAGCTGATTTGGCAACGACTCATCCATTGGCCACTGGGGAAGCTTCCTTGGTGTCCTCGTGGCCTGTCCTGCTGGTTCTGCCATTCTTACAGCCCTACTTTTGATGTGTTGCACCTTGAGAGTTGTAGTTCTTACTGTAACCATAGCAAAGGGAATTAAACTTAAGAACATAAGAGAACATAAGAGAAGCCAATGTTGGATCAGGCCAGAGGCCCATCCAGTCCAACACTCTGTTACACAGTGGCCAAAAACACCAGGTGACCTCAGAAGGTCCAGCAGTGGGGGCAGGACACTAGAAGCCCTCCCACTGTTGTCCCCCATCAAGCACCAAGAACACAGAGCATCACTTGCCTCAGACTGAAAGTTCCTATCTATACTTTGTGGCTAATAGCTACTGATGGACCTCTGCTCCATATGTTTATCTAATTCCCTCTTGAAGCTGCCCATGCTTGTAGCCACCACCCCCTCCTGTGGCAGTGAATTCCACGTGTTAATCACTTTTTAGGTGAAGAACCCGACCACTCAGCAATCTCATCGAGTGCCCACAAGTTCTTGTATTGTGAGAAAGGGAGAAAACTACTTCTTTCTCTACCTGCTCTATCCCATGCATAATCTTACAAACCTCGATCATGTCGCCCCTCAGCCATCGTTTCTCCAAGCTAAAGAGCCCCAAGCACTTCAACCTTTCTTCATAGGAAAAGTGTTCCAACCCTTTTATCATTCTAGTTGCCCTTTTCTGCACTTTTTCCAATGCTATAATATCTTTTTTGAGGTGTGGTGACCAGTACACAGGTCACCTGTACACAGGTGCTCCAAATGAGGTCGCACCATTGATTTATACAGGGGCATTATGATACTGGCTGATTTGTTTTCAATTCTCTTCCTAATAACCCCCAGCATAGTGTTGGCCTTTTTCATCGCAGTTGCTCACTGACATTTTCATTGAGTTATCTACTGCAACTCCAAGATCTCTCTCTTGGTCAGTCTCTGCCAGTTCGGACCCCATCAATGTGTATTTATAGTTAGGATTTTTTGCTCCAATGTGCATCACTTTGCACTTGGCCCCATTAAACCCCATTTGCCACATTGATGCCCACTCACCCATCCTCAACAGATCTCTTTGGAGTGCCTCATAATTCTCCCTGGTTCTAACCACCCTGAACAATTTTGTGTCATCTGCAAATTTAGCCACTTCACTGCTTACTCCCAACTCCAAATCATTAATAAACAAGTTAAAAAGCATTGGACTGAGTACTGATCCCTGCGGTATCCCACTGCTTACCTCCCTCCACTGAGAAAATTGCCCATTTATACTCACTCTTTGTTTCCTTTTAATTGGCCAGTTTTTGATCCACAAAAGGACTTGTTCTTTTTATCCCATGACTATTGAGCTTACTTAGGAGCCTTTGATGAGGAACTTATCAAAAGCTTTCTGGAAGTCAAGGTAAACAACATCTATTGGGTCCCCCTTGTCCACATGTTTGTTCAGTTCCTCAAAGAACACTAACAGGTCGGTGAGACAAGATTTTCCCTTAAAGAATTCATGCTGGGTCTTCCTCAATAGATTTTGTTCATCAATGGCCTGTTGTTCATCAATTAGAAATTGTTCATCAATTAGAACTACAACTCCCACATTGGGAGTCCCAAGAGGCTGTGGGGCATTAGCAGGGAGTCAGTTAAAGTATTAAACGGGAAACAGCTTTGAAATTGAAAGGGGTTGAGGGGAAGGGGTAGGCCTGGGCATCTCTCTGAATTACAATTTATCTCCAGACTACAGAGATCAGTCTCCATGGAGAAAATGGTTGCTTTGGAGGTGAGCTCTATGGTGTTATACCTCACTGAAGTCCTTCAACAAACCTGGCCCTCCCCTAAGTATTGCTGACCTGCAGGTGGCACCTGGAGACCTCCAAGGTCAGTTCTCCTGGAGAAAATGGCTACTTTGGGCAGTGGACTATGGCATTATACCCTGCTGAGGTCCCTGCCCCCCCCAACCCTGCTCCTCCAGGCTCTACCCCTCAAATCTACAAGTATTTCCCAACCCAGCACTGACAACCCTGTAACTGGCTACAGAACCACTTTCCAGACCCTTGGAACCCAGAAAACATGGTATAGGAGGAGGTGCTTTTCTACTTTAGCTGTCACTGTATAGCCCCAAATCAGCACAAGTCAGGGGTGGAGGAAACCATACTTGTTACCATGTCACTTTCCTCCCATACTACCCACTTGGGGCAGCAAAATGACTTGAGACAACCCTGCCTTATAGCTAAGCAGAAGGAACTAAACATGGTTCACCTCCCTCTATTTTCCCATCCCCTCTGCTGCCCCACCAGCCACAGCTGGGACACACACCTGGAGCCTCTTTCTAGGCATTGTATTTCTTACCACAATGGGCCTTACTCCTAGTTGATAGTATTTTACAAATTTGGGGCATGTTAGGCTTCCTTCTTGAAGCAGATAGCTCAATTACTGATTTTTATTTAGCTAAATGTGCTTGGATACACCCCTTTACCATGTATTTAGTATGTGAATTAGCTATTTATCTGTACATTTTCAAGCACACTTAATATTTTGGATAGCACCATCATTATTAAGATGCTCTTTCAGCTCAGCCATGAGACCTATAGTAAAATCCAATTTGATTTGTTTTTTTAAAAAAATTCTGTCCATAATTTTATATACTTATATTTATTCATAACTGGAGAGCAGAAGGCCAAATCCCCAATATCATATTGGAGAATTTGAATAGTGGATACTGTAATTATCCTGCATATTGACCTTTAGTCTTCGGATTTATTTTTATTATGAGTGTCTCCATTTCAGACTGGAATCCATTGGGCCAGTAGCCAGCGGGGGGGGGGGCACTGTAGGTGGTCTCCCTATCAAATTTGCAGCACCCCACATGCACCAGTCCCTGGTGAGATCCAGCCCGCTGCTCCTTCCCTCCTGATGGCTGAGAGGCTGCTTCCAATCTTGCCCCTCCCACCCTGGAGAAAGAGACAGTCCCTGCTTGCCTTGAGCCACACTCCCATGACAAGGAAAGAGGGAGGGAGGCAGGCTGTGCCATGCAGCTCCAGGGGCTTGGGTCAAGCCTGCCACTGGGAAGAGCACTTGGGCAAACTGCATCCTGCTGCCCCTGGCTCAGTTTGCAGTTGCCGCCATGCTCTGTTCCCTTCCAAACTGAGAGCTTGGGGAGGCTCTGGTGGGGATTGGAGGCAAAGTGAGGCTTTGATCCCCACTTTGGACATTGTGCCCATTGGGGGCCAGGGGAATTCCTGGCTGTCTGAGCCCTGGCAGTGAGTGGCTGTGCCAAGTGCAGCAACTTTCAAGTTCCACAGAAAATGTTTCAGGGTGTATGTGAGGAAGATCAATCTGCCCCAGAGGAGAAGAAAGGGTTGGGGATATAATTGGTGCTTCCCTGATCCCCCCCCCTGGAAAAAATCCTGGCTACAGGGCTGGAATCCATATCCTATATTCATCATAACCATTTGAGGCATAGCCCAAAGAAGCTGTAGGATCTGTAAGTGATAAAATTATGTCACTTGCATATAAAAATTTATGTTTATTTTTTCTTTGCACACCTTTTAAGATCTTTTTGTACTAATCAAAACAGTTAAAGGTTTGATACAGTCTGTAGGTAAAGATATGAAAAACTGACATCCTTGTCTTGTCATGCAAGTTAACAAATGGGTGATATATTATTTGTTTGTAAGGGATGTGGGTCTCCCAGGCAAGGGTAATCTTCATAGCAGCTACATGAAAGGGTGTCATTTCCTCTTCAATACTGGCAGATCCCATGGTGTTTGGAGGATTCCCTTCCTCTTTCAGTCTTAAAACCTCTTTAAACCTCTGACTCTTTTCTTTCCCACCTTTCAGTCTTTAGGATGAGAGGTCTACCTGCTGCCAGGGTGGCAAAGAGTGGGTTATTCCTCTGTAACCCCCATTTCAGAAGTTCTGCCCTCCAGCATATGCAAACAACACTTTTAACTCTTTCTCCTGTAGGGTAAGTGGCCCACCAATCCACCAATGCAGGTCAAAAATATAGCTTGAGGCTAAACTTCTGCCCACAGGTCTACTGGCAATGTGTGTGTGTGTGTGTGTGTTTCCCCATGTGCAAATAAACCTTCAAATACTTAAAAAAATTCAATTGGAACATGTAGTTCAAAGCTGTGAACAAGGATTGAGATTGGCCATAATATTTAAAGCATGCCTGTTTCCAGAATAAAACACTTGGTAGTAATTCACAGTAGATGCACTGTAAAACTGTAATGGCACAGTAAAAGAACTAGAAAAAGCACAATTGCATGGAATCTCAGTTCAATTTGATTTATTACGATCAAAGATCAGCAAATAATTGCATGGAATCTAAGTTAAGTTGTAAAATAGCACAAAATGTCAACATGTGCATCTCTACTGCACATACTGGAATTAGCAATAGCTAATTCTCTTTCCATCCATTTTTGAGAAGTAATGACTTTTAAAAAAATAATAATAATAAAAGTTTGAATGTTTGTCAATTCATCTCTCTCTCACACACACTCTCTCTCTCTTTGGGTGATTATGCATTGGCTTTTCCCTCCATCGTTTTAGTACATTCAGTACAGTATTTCCTCAGGGCCACATAGTCCTCTGAAGTGCCCAGACCCTAGGTCATATTACCAAAAGAAAGAGATTTGGAATTTTAAATTCCTGGTGGCAGCAGAAAACTACCAAGTTTATATACACAGAGAGTGTTTAAAGGAGAAACAATCTCCCCAATAAGCAAGAATCTCACAGGGTGCATCAAGATCAAGGAGGAAAAAAAAATCATTGTACTGCCCTATCTAGGGTTCAGGTTGGTGGATTTCCCACCATAATTTCTATGTTTGTGGAGGACACTTTTTACCTTAGGATTTAAAACCCTGTGGGTTTTTAGGTTCTGGAGTTTCAGGACCATTTATTTCAACAGTGAATCTGCTGGAGGGACTGCAGCAGCTGCTTAGCTGCTTAAAAAGTTAATGGCACCATATCTGCACTGAGCACACTTTCCCCTGTATTCTAAAGTCTCAAGTTTCAAAGGAATTGGACCAATTGGTTAATTTGGCAGACCCCTGAAGTAGATGACTCTCAGAGTACACTCAGTTCTGTCCACTGATTCCCATGGGGGGGGGGGGATGGCACGAGCCACAAGTATTCACCAAAAAAGGTCTGCATTTCTTTTTCCTTTTCTTACAGTGACTGACTTAAAAAAAATAAAATTGTATCTGCTGAAAACTCTGCATTTCTCATGCTTCCTTACTGTAGTCTATCTGTTTTGCAAAATAAGGAATTCATAGGTTCGCCATAAACCAGAAGCATTTTGACAGCACAACACACATACATGTGTGTGCTGTGGGAATGAGAGTTGTAATTGCTTCTATAATAGGAACAACTTCTTCTGTCCACTTGCAATTAATCATTGAGGATTTCATCTGTGAAGAATTCTAGGAATTTCATAGTAATTGGACGGGAAACAAATTTTAAAATTGGAAATGTGTTTTCTGCTGAAACCAATCGGAAACAGGATTTCAAACAGGACTAATAAGAACTACGTCCAGTACAATCCTAAAGAATTACAAACTGACACGAATCCAACCACCATTTTGTTTTCCCATTAGCAACTTTTTTGCTCCTTAATTGTAAGAGATTCAAGAATAAAGCTGCTGGGACAATTCATCCCTGTGCTGACCTAAGGGGTGTGAAAGCAGTGGGGAGGCCTACAGCTATTGCATACTTTTCCCTCCTAAAACACCCAATAAAAACTATCATATTCTCAAGCAGACAATCCGGTACACAAATTAATTTGCTCTCTGATGGGGACATAATTCTTCTGTTCCAACAAGCCTTTAGCAATGCTACAGAGAATACCTAACTTTGCATTGAGTAACCTGTAATTATCAGAAGGACAGTAGTTAATGTGTTGAAGGCTAAATCCCCTGGGGCATTCCAGTGGCAAATGAGAAAATTAAAAACAAAGATTGTGAAGGATGATATAAATACATGTCAGTACAGCTCGGAAGGAGGGTGGGAATTAAGGACAAAAAAGACTGATTGCAGATATTTTGCATTGCTTTTCTTATTAGTCTCAAGACTTTCAGCAGACTGGACAATAATTCAGCTGTAATCATGGAGACACCAGTGAACACGCAGCAGATGCACAAATGAGAATCTGATTTCAAGGGGTAAAAATTGCACTCAGTATGGTAATTATAGTGGTGTTGCTTTTGTTGCTGCTGCCTCATATGGTATGCAAATTGCAAGTAGTTCCATGTGTGTTACAAGGACCCCACCTTCTCATTCATAATTACTATCAGCCTGGAGATCTCATCATCGGAGGCATTCTTTTTCATACATTTGTTGCTGTTGATCCACCTGTCTTCAATCAATATCCTCATGGTTCATTTTCAGATCGAATTCTGTAAGAATTTTTCCTCATATACTATTGCCCCTTTCCCCCTTTTTCAAAGGGAAGGTTTCCCTTTTTTAAAGTTCCATTTGACTTTCAGTGGTTTGGGAGCTGCAGTTCCCTGTTATGATTCAGAGTCCTCATCTGGAGTACTGCTCAATGAGGTTCCCATACTTTCCATTTCACGCATGCTGTTGCCCACCCACCCCTTGAATGAAGACACATACACAAGTACTGGGTTAAACTGGGTATTTATTTATGATTAAGCTGATCTGCATTCACTTATCAAATAAGCACGGGTTACATCATGCCTGTGAAGCTGGCTTCCTTAGGGCAACTCCACCCCCAGCTCAGAAACCAGGTCAGGATCTTTCCTTATCCTGGCTATCATTACCCACACATTACATGCGTAGAGGAGATGTGAGAGCACACCCCAGCCCTGGACTGCTAAGCCCCAAAGGCATGACGTATGCTCCCCAATCCCCGAAGTGGCCCAAGGCTGAGCACCCCCAGACTGCTAAGCCAGTAGGCGGTTGGCCCAAGGACCTCTCCTATCAGAGATATCTTGGGGTGCTTGCCAACCAAACTAAAACCCGACCCTTAACCCATGCTTTCCTGCATACCCAGAATGGGCCTAAACAGATTACCAGGCCTATTTAATCCATGCCATCCCCTGGACCATGTGAAGCAGGTGAAAAAAGGCTCCCTCCCAACCAATCATAGGGAGCCCAAAAAATTCCTGCATAGCCCTGGAACCGGTGACTGGCTAAGCTCACATGGTCTTACAACGAGGGTGGGTGGGTAGGAAGCTCTTCTTTATCCTGAATGGCCGCTGCCTTGTGGCGGCCCCTTCTTTTAAACTGTTGGTCACAGCCTGGTAGGTCTGCATTCTCGCGCTGGACCCTCCCAGGCTTTGCCACTCCCCCCCCATCTTTCTTCAAGGCTGTTGGGCAACTCCACCACCAGCTCAGAAACCACATCAGGATCCTTCCTTATCCTATCTCTCCAGGCAGGTTTTTTTCCCTTCTGGATATGATCTATAGGCCATATCCATATCGCTTTGTAGTAAATCTGCTTGAAAACCTGTCATGGGAGCCAACACTTCAAATAGGAACTGCTTCAGATTCTCACCTTTCTGTTGTGGGACACCCTGAAATCTCTGAACATAAGCTGATTTATCCATTTGTAGTCTTAAAAGTTGGTATTTATCAGAGATTCTCTTTTTCTCCACCATCTCCAATCTCTGGTCCATTGTTTTTGTCTTGGCTTCATTTTTTTAAACAGCTTCTGCTGTGTCTTCTGTTTTAGAAGTAGTTTCTTTGAGTTGTCTCTGAAGTACTTCAAAGTTGTTATTAAGGGGTAGTAATTTGATCCAGCAGAGGGTGCAATGCTATAGCTAGCATGTTAGGAAAGTCAGTAGTTGTATCCAGTTTAGCTGGAAATGTTGACTTTGCAGTTCCATGAGTGGGCTTCACTTTGGGCACCATTTTATTCCCTCTGCCAGTCATTGTTTATGCTTCAAAAAGTTTAGAGAGCCACAGAAAGTCCCAAAAAGTCAGTTTAAAATCCGCTTTAAGGCAGTCTGCCTTCACTTGATATAGTCCTGCAAAGATCTATAATCCTAGGACCCTCTGGAACAGTTTCAAATGCTTAAGAAGAGGAAAGGGGGGGGGATAACACAGTCCCTTCCCACATCGCTTTAATCAAGGCTTTGGATCACTTAGAAAGGCTCCAGTTTAAAGGTGAAATGACTCATGCTTCATGCTTCCCTCATTGTGGCAGGATAGGTATAGAAGGCTTGAAATTGCTTAGTTCCTTGAATGCCTGTCTGGTGTGTGCCTCTTGAAGCCATGGAGGCACCACAGTGGCAGGACCTGTAGAGGCAAAGGGGAGCCTCAATCCCTTGGCTGCCACCTTGGGAGAGGCACCCCACATACCTCAGGCTAGGAGCCCCTACAAGGGCTCTGTTTTTTTCCCCAGAATCATCTGGTACCCCTCCTAACTGCTGGGCTGTGGGCCATCTCTATTGGAGCTCCAACAAGACACGCCCACCATCAAGATCACCAAAACCAGAAGTCCCATACACATTTTTTGATACAGTGTGCATGCACATGAAAGCTTATACCCAGAATTAAACTTCATTGTCTTAAAGCTGCCACTGGACTCAAAATTTGTTCTATTGTTTCAGACCAACACAACTACCCACCTGAATCTACTGTAATAGTTGTTTAGTATACTTTTGTGGTATACAAATATGTAAATAAAAAGGAAAATCATCATAAAATATGGAACTTGTCAGTAAGACTGGCTTCTCTTCTAGTTGGGAACTAGCAAACACAATGCCAATTTTTCAAAAGGAATCACAGAAAGAAAGAAAGAAACTCCCAGGAAATTCGAGGTCACTTAGGTTAAGTTTTCTTCCAGGCAGAATTATTTGATAGAAAACCATTCTTGCAAAATAAATAAATAAATAAAATAATGAAGCAGTGGGGTCCCTCAGAAATCTGTATTTAAAGTAATCCTAGGTATCCCCCCCCCCACCATGACCTGAGATCCTAAATGAAATAACTAAGGATAGAAACAATAAGGTTAACCTTTTTATTTAGTCACACTCAATTCCCCACCTTACTACAGCTCCCATCCCACATGGATTTTTGTCCTTGACCACCCCATGATCCCCGGTGCACTCTTTTTGGGTGAACAAGTGGGTCCCACTTCTCTTTTCACCAGCAGAAATGAAAACCAAATAAGTTTCCAAAGAGCCTAAAAACAACCTCTTCAAACTGAGTGGTGAGTGATCAGAAAAAGACAGATGTGCTATAGGGGAAGTTACACTTCATGCTGGACACCCCAAAATCTGTAGAGTTCTCGGGCACTCAGTAGATAGCTCAATGGAAGTGTGCAGCAACACTGAAAATGGCACAATCTATCCTACCAATTATCAGGAAATTGAACAGAAATGGTGAATATTATCATGTCTGTGTATCGATTTATGGTGAAGAGGTATTTAGAATATTGTGTATATTTTCAATTATACAGAACTAAAGTATGAAGTGTGTTTTGTCTCTCAATTGGAAATACTTTTGTAGTTCAATTATTCATATACCTGAGAACTACCAGAATATAATGGCCTTGGTCTTTGCTGTAAAGGAGATCAATGAAAACCCTCGGATCTTACCTAATATCACATTGGGAGTCCGTATCTATGATGGCCATTTGAATTCAGAGGGTACCTATCAAGCTACCATGCAACTTATTTCCCCAAGAAACAGACTTGTTCCCAACTACAAGTGTAACATCAAGGACAACATAATCTCAATAATTGAGGGACTTACCTCAGAGCTCTCCTACCAGATAACAGAATTTTGGGGCATCTACAAATTTCCACAGGTAGGATGGATGTTTGTGAAGTGTGGGAAGCATATGGGATACTACATTTTATATTCAGATATTTACAAAATATTGTTTATAAAATTAAAACAATGTAAACAATGAGCACATGAATATAAAATGTTGCTTTACCATCTAACAGTAATTATATCTACCTGCTCAATTTGCTTTAAAGCTCATGTATGGCACTTCTCCAGTGACACTGGATGATACCAGAGTTCCCTCCTTCTACCAGATGATCCCAAGTGAAGCCCAACAGCACATGGGGATTCTCCAGTTACTTTTGTATTTCAAATGGACATGGATTGGATTCCTTGCTGCTGTAGGTGTAAATTTAGAATGGTTTGTGCAGTTCATGCTTCCAGTATTTTCCCAGCATGACATCTGTTTTGCCTTCCTAGAATCCTTCTCCATTGTAGGTTCTGATAACAACAGGGGAGAACTTAGAAAATGGGAACAGTATGAAAGAACCATGACGAGCACGACCAATATATTGGTCTTCCATGGAGACAGTCGTTCCATGATCATCTTGAGGTTTTTGTTAGAGTTACCAAAAAATAAAGAGACTGTACCCAATCCAAAATGGAAGGTATGGATTCTGTCAGCCCAGATGGAATTAAAAACACATTACTGTGAGGATGATTGGGATATAGAACTTTTCCATGGAGCCATAACAGTTGCAATTCACTCTAAGGATGTCCAAGGATTCCCAGAATTTCTTAAGAGCAGAAACCCTTCCAGCACCGAGGAAGATGGCTTTATCAGGGATTTCTGGGCACAGGCATTTCACTGTAAATATCCCAACACATTTTTAACCAAGAATGATACAGAAAACAGAAACTGCACTGGAGAGGAGAGACTGGAGAACCTCCCAGAACATCTTTTGGAAATGAGTATGACCGGACATAGCTATAGCATCTTCAATGCTGTCTATGCTGTGGCTAATGTGTTACATGCAAGATATTTGTCCAGATCCAAACACAAACAATTGCTGGATAAAAAAAGAAGGGAGCATTGGGAACAGCAGCCATGGCAGGTAATGAATTTTAAGTTCTAATCTAAGCGGGGGATTCAACTACCATTTTCTATAGCCTGATACCAACTGGAGCACAGTTGTTCCTTTCCTAAAGTATGGGTTAACATAGTAGAAAAAATAATGATGTAAATGGAACCCCCTCCCAAACTTTGTATGTATGTTTGTTTTCTTTGTCTACTTTAAAAAATAAACCTTTTTTTAAAAAAAAATATTACACACACATTTTAGTGAAAAATATGCAAAGTTGCTTTTTATTAACATCAAATGAGACTGCCAAAGAAAGAAGGAAAGAATGAAAGAGCCATCCTGTAGCAGCCAACTTATAGTGTCTCCATAGAGATTGCAAGGCAAGAGGTGATTTGCTATTGCCTGCGTCAATGTAGTGACCCTAGACTTCCTTAGTGGTCTCACATCTAAATACAAATCAGGGTTGACCTGCTTAGCTCCCAAGATCCGATAAGCTCAGGCTAACCTGGGCCATCCAGGTCAGAGTATTCCTCTCCAACTGTTGATTATATTTTTGATCATGTAGATGAGGTGGAAGACATAGTTACTCATCACAAAATAAAGCTAGGCATTTGAAAATTGGTCACAAAGTTCAGGATGATGTTAGGAATCAAAGGGCTAAAGGTGAATGGATTTGGGACAACCTGGTCAATGTTTTCTTCAACCCCCCTCCCCCAAATGCTTTTGGCAAAGGAAGCTAAGGTTGCCTGTGGAATGCATAACTCTGAAGATAAAGCTAGGAGCCTCAAAATTGCCCCCATACTGAAGGGAACAAATACATTCTTACCAAAGTTATTGCAAACCCCCCCCCCCCCCGTTTCCATTGGAAACAAAGATATTCTGTTTGGGACAGCCCTAACTCATCAGAATTTGTGAATTTCTAAAATAGTATTTACATTATTTATAGTTTGTCTTTCTTGCTGACTCAAGATGGTTTACATTGTGTTAATCAAATAAAAACAACAGGATGGACCATCCAGTGTTCAATGCAATAGGTTTTGGAGTACAGACTACTGAAAACAGAAATCTAACACTGTATGCCCATAAAGGTTGTGTATTGTGTGTGTGTGAAAATCTAACACAGAGCTGAGACAAACCTGAAACAAAGCATAAACATTTAATTAGGAAATGTTAAACAGTGCTGAAGCTATATAGTCTGAGACTGTATTATTTATTTATTTATATAAAGCATTCTAATGGCACCTTTCCACTTAATCAGGGTCCATAAGGCAGTAAAGATTAAAACAATTCAAAAGAGTTAAAATATGAAATTCAATTAAAAATGCATAATCACAGAGCACTAGAAGGAAGGGCAATACCTTTACTGGGAGTATGCGAGATGAAAGAAAGAAATCTTCACCTGTTGGCAGAAGACACCAGCAGAGGTTGATAGACAAAAGGGAGTTCCAAAGTTTTGGAACTTTGACTGAGCTATGACTGAGAAAGCCCTTCTTGAGTAACCACCTATCTAGCTTCAGATGGTGGGGGCAACTGAAGCAAGTATGCGAGATGAAAGAAAGAAATCTTCACCTGCTGGCAGAAGACACCAGCAGAGGATGATAGACAAATCCCCTGAAAAAGGGAGTTCCAAAGTTTTGGAACTTTGAATGAGCCATGACTGAGAAAGCCCTTCTTGAGTAACCACCTATCTAGCTTCAGATGGTGGGGGCAACTGACGCAAGATCTCCAAGAATTACCAGAGTGAGTAATGTTAGCCAAATTGCCTTATGTCTTTATTAAATGGGGGGATTGTGATTATTAAATGGCAATAGGCATATAAGGGAGCAATAACCTATATCCAGATTTCCAGAAATAGATGCAGCGACCAGATCTTAATGAAATGGTTTCTTTACTGAAAGAATTGCAGACATACAATAAATCTCAAGCACACACTCAACAATACAGAGCTAGGAAAAATAGACTGAAAAGGTACAGAGATGTTCACATTAGCAGGAGAACGTTGGTTGGGTGATACTGACCTGTCAAATGAGGTGAAGCGATCCTGCAGCAGAAAAATAAGGGAGACTATAAGGGAAAGGGGTCATGTACTGAACTGGCAGAGCATGTGGAGAGACTCTGGGCAGCGCTTACACAGAAAGTCAACAAGATAGTATGGAGTTAGGTAGAGAGGAAGTGAGCAATGGAGAATCCTGCTCTTTTTATACTATATTTGGGCTAGGGGTGTGTCTACTAGCCACGTCCCCTTGGTCATGTCCCCAGGAAGTTGCTAAAACAGAAGCTTGTTTCAGGAGGATGGGGGCTTATTGTTTGGGAAATGTTGCTTCTATTCATTTTAAAAGTGGCACCTTTGTAGGACAATGGCTGAAGTGGCCAGGTTCATTGACTTCAATGGTCCATTGATGGCTCTAGGTGATGGTCTTAGCTGGTAAATGTCAGCCAGCTAATCCCTTCATGGAAGCAGTTATTTTGTTATGCTGGAGAGCATACATGCAGCATCTGGCGAAGGTGGCATTACAAGCTCCTTGCAGGGCAACAGTAAATACATTTGTATGGGAGAAGGTGATACTTAAATGTTAGTTTAAGACCATACAGGGCTTTAAAGGGCAATACCGGAACCTTGAATTGAGCCTGGAAGCAAACTGGAACAAAAATGGACTGATCTGGCCCCTATGATCCATACCAGTCAACACTCTGGCAGCAGAATTCTGTACCAACAGAAGTTTCCAGACAGACTTCAAGGGCAGCCCCACATAAAGCACAGTGCAGTAATCAAATCTTGATGTTACCAGCTCATGTAGTTCAGCCCCCCAAAATTTAATCTCTTTGTTGGCAGGGAGCAACTTTTCCCCTTCTTTTCCTTTTCAATCTAGCTCCACCACTTTCTGAGACGTGTCTCTTTTAACAACAGTGCTGGCGAAGAGGTTTCCTTTGATGACAATGGAGTACAAACATTAGTAGGACTGGATATTATAAACTGGGTTACTTTTCCAAACAAATCTTTTGTCAGAGTGAAAGTTGGAAAGGTAGATGCCATGGCTTCTTCTGACCAAACGGTTAATATCAGTGAGAATCTTATTACATGGCACAGCAGGTTTAACCAGGTAGGAGTAGAATACAGATATTTTGGAATGTATCCTGCTTTTGAATATTCATGGGTATATTTGTGATGGTACTTTCCTAACACTCGTTCCATTGAATCATACTGAATTGGTCATGCTATTGTGATATAAATGAGCTGAGAAGGTCTTCTAAAACAGCCTTCAAAAACAACGGTTGTTTTTTAAAAAATCAATCTTGCATTTTTTCCCGTAACAGTACAATCACTGTTCATCTGTAGAGTAAATTATTTGAAGATGCTATAATTACATACAGACATGTAACCAAGCATGTTATCAGATATTCAAGGCTAAGCATAAGCCTCAAAATGCTAGACATTCTGTAGTTTCAGGTGTGTATCAACTTGGTCTACAGTAGGAGAGCAAGATTCAAATCCAATGGCAGTTTAAAGACCAAGCTCATGCCCTGGAAATCTTGTTGGTCCTTAAGGTGCTACTGGAACTGAATTTTGCTCTTGGACATCCTGTAGTGGTTCATATGTTAATTAGGTACAGAATAACTGCTTCAGACACTAAGTGTCTCTGAATGTTTAGGAGAACATGGCACCATTATAGTAGTAGATCATGACATGGCATTAAGAGTTGCTAGGGCTATTAACTAAGCTTGTTGAAAGTGAACAACTTCTGAGTTGCTAGAAGGTGAATCTCTGGGCTCTGTTAATAAACAAGGAACAAATTCTGCTGAGATGTTTGGATGTCCCTTAAAAAGGAAGGTAATAAAGTTGTTTTTATTACAATGAAATAGCATAGCATTTTTTAAGGGTAGTGGAAGCACCCCTGCCTTTTCTAGAGGAATTCTCCATGTCCTCAGATTGCACAAACTGGAAAGTATCCATAGGAATATATCAAGAAAGAACCACGGCACTAATGACCCCTCCATTTCCAACTGTCATTGTTAGATATCTCACCTTTACCCAACAACAGCACTAAGTGCCAGAAGCTACGAGTCTACAGAAGAACTATCACATCTCCTACTATTATACAAATCTTTATAGAATGATTTCCACATTGGCAAATGACTAAAACTCTGTCCATCATGCTTTAGAAACTGCAACATTTAATTGCATATTGTTTGCTATTGACTTTCTTTGATTCCATGGTCCTTCTTCTGAAAATCCTCATACTTTTTCATTCATGATTAGACACAGCCCATTTCTCAGTGTAATGATCAATGCTATCCAGGTTATAGAAAGAAAATCAAGGAGGGGGAGCCATTTTGTTGCTATGATTGCAATCCATGTCCAGGAGGGACAATGTCTGCCGAGAAAGGTAAGAGTCATTGTACACAAGATTTGTTTTTAAATGGATTAATATGTATTCCAATAACATGCATTCTATATTTATTTACTGAGGTCACTGTAGTAATTTCTCAAATGTTTTCTTTTTCATATATTTTTCTTGTAAGTGAAAATTCATCTAATAAAAAGTTGTACATATTCTGAGTAGACCAGTAAAGGATGAGTTCTTCTTGGCCTTTTAGGAAGGAAGGAAGGAAGGAAGGAAGGAAGGAAGGAAGGAAGGAAGGAAGGAAGACCTTTTTCATGAGATCATCCAAAGGTCCTCTTGGTGGTCAACATGTGTGCTTCCTTTTGGGGACAAATGTGCATTTTAGCACTGTGCTAGGGAAAGTGTTGTTCAAGGGTGGGTATAAAAATTGAGAAAGTCCTCCTATTTATGGATTTCCACTAGCATCAACGTGATAATTCCTAATTTGGATTTGGCCTTAGAATCCTTCAGATTTGAAATTCAGAATTTAGAAAAGATGGAATTCCCAAATGCTTCTGGCTCCATTAAAGTAATTAAGAACAGGTATTTTCTACTAAACACAAACAAACACGGGGAGAAAGGCAAACCACTTTTTAAACATTTTTCCTCAGTCCTCTGAACTTTTCCCAGTGCCTAGGTCACCTCCAAAGGGTTGAGATGATGTGGCCAGTGTATGCAGTTACAGCCACTATTGCCAGGCAGCAGTGCCAGGAATTAGGAATAACTGCAATCTGGGTATAAACCCTGAACAGTGCAAATGACACCAGGGTAGCACTGGGCATGGCACAGTGAAGCAGAGGAGACATGATGCTGTGGAGTGGGCAAATACCCTGAGCAATGCTGGCGGCCAGACTGAAGCAGCGGGCAGACAATAGTGGATGGGTGGGATCTACTTCAATAGCATGGGGCACAGCACAGTTGAGTGAGTGGGCACAACTCTGGAATAGCAGTTGGAAGAATGGAAGTGACAGCAAAAGAAAGCAGTGCTGTGAATACTGCATACTCTGTACTGTGGACTGTCTTGCTCAAAAGGCAGCTTGGGCAATCCCAGCAATGTTCCTTCAGCCTTCTCCATAGAATAATAATGAGTAGGTTTTTAGACCCCCCTTTTCTCAATCTTAAGGAGAAATCTCCTTGCCTTCCTCTCCCCACAACAGGCCCCTTGTGAGGTAGGTGGGGTTGAGAGAGAAAAGTGACTGTCTCAAGGTCATCCAGTAGGCTTCATGTGATGAAGTGAGTAATCACCAAGTTCCGCAGATTACAGTCCGTTGTTCTTTACCACTACACTTTCATGGTTCTTCTACCGTGCCCACATGTCATACTACTTGCAGATTCTCCCTGAAAGAACAAACAACTGTATCTGATTCTGCTACAGCAGAACATAGACTAAAAAAAGGTTTTAAAAATCATACATTCATATATACAGACAAAAATCTATTGCATAGATCTGATCAAAGTCTGTATTATTGGGGCATCCAACCTTTTCTAACCAGCAGGCTTCATTTAATGAAATGAAATGGTGAAAAGTTCCATGAATCCCTGCCTCCTGTAACACAAACCCTAAAAATAATTACCCTAAAGTCAACCTAAAGTCAAACCCAAATATATTTTCTGGCACACTAGGGGTTTGATCATATGTACCCATTAGCCACGCGAGAGGGACAACTCACTGATGGACCAAACTGGCACGATCACATCAGCACATGTGGGAGGCATCCCACAGCAGTCGGCAAGCCGTTGGCAAACCGATTTGCTCCTCCGGAGAAGCGGTGTAAAAAACCACTAGGGAAACCCCAGTATCAAATGGTTCCCTGTGGGCCACAGCCAGACTTTCCTCGTGTGATTGCTTTAGCACGGAAGTGTGGTGTTGGGGATAGTCTGATCATGATGCCATGCTATTGTTGTTTTTCCCCCTTCTCTGTGTGCACATCATCAAAAGCCCTCAGGGTGGAGAAGCGATTCATCAATCCCCCGTTTAAGGGTCGGCTCTGGCTAGTATTTTGATGAGACACCACCAAGGAGTACCAGGGTCATGATGCAAAGATATGCAATGGCAAATCACCTCTGAAAGTCTCTTGACTTGAAAACCTGACCAGGGGTCAGAATAAGGCACCCGTAACTTCATTATAAGGTGCACCAAATAGCCTAACTTCTGACTGTGGCACCTACCACTGTGAGTCACTAAATAATAATTTTGATTCCCTGACAATGGCATCATAAGGTGACTTATACCTTTCAAAAACACACAGACTGATTAAAATTTGGAATTTGCTGCTAGAAGATGTAGTGATGGCCACATGAATAAACAGTTTTAAAAGGAGATTAGACAGATTCATGGAGGATAGGTCTCTTAGTGAGCTATGGTGGCTGAGTGGAACCTCCACATTCAGAGGCACTAAACCTCAGTCAAAGAATGAGGAGGCAACATCAGGGGAAGGACTCAGCCTCTATGCCCTACTGTTGGCCCTCCAGAGGAACTGGCTGGATGTTGTGATGTTGTGTCCTGGACTAGATGGACCACTGGAATGATCCAGCCAGGCTCTTTTTAATTTGTAATTCAATTCAAAAATCTTAAAGAGTGTAATTGAGCTTAGGACAGCACAACATGCAACACATACTTCAGACTGCATGTGTCCCATCACTGAAATTTATTTTAGAAATGGTTCTTGTTAAACTGACATTAAAGCAGATTTTTTTTACATAACCTTGAATGAGTATAATTGTTAGGGAGGACTCAACGTATGTTGTTAAATGGGCTGGTACAGGTTGCTGTTGGTATTATTAAGTATACTGCATGAAGACCCAAATAAGTGGAATGTGAGGGTTTAAAATAAGAATTTACTATTAAAAGGAATTAATAAAACTGTGTTTTTGAGCTTTAGTAATTATTGTAACCACTACTTCACTGAAGCAAGTTCCTGTGCAGATTCATAACGTGTAACTTTTGACTGACTGATAAACAAGTTTCCCTTTCAGATACGGCTGAGTGTTCTCAATGCCCAGATGATCAATATCCGAACAAGAACCAGAATTTATGCAATCCTAAGACTATAAGTGTCTTGTGCTATGAAGAACCTTTGGGAACTGGCCTAGCAATTGGTGCTTTTTCATTGTCTTTGACCACAGTTCTGGTCCTAGGAATTTTCATAAAGTACCACAACTCTCCTATAGTCAAAGCAAACAATCGCAACCTCACCTATACTCTTCTCATCTCCCTTCTGCTCTGTTTCCTTTGTACTTTCCTATTCATTAGTCAGCCTGCAAAAATGACCTGCCTCCTCCGACAAACAGCCGTTGGCATCATCTTCTCCACTGCTGTCTCTTCTGTGTTGGCAAAAACCATCACTGTGGTCATAGCTTTTGTGGCCACCAAACCAGGATCTAGCATGAGGAAATGGGTTGGGAAAAAGCTGGGCAATTTCATTGTTCTTTTCTGCTCCCTTATACAAGTGGGGATCTGTGTTGTGTGGCTGGCAACATCTCCCCCATTCCCAGCTTCTGACATGCATTCACTGAACAAAGAAATCATATTGGAATGCAATGAGGGTTTTCCTACCATGTTTTACTGTGCCTTGGCTTACATGGGCCTTTTGGCTGTTGTCACCCTCACAGTGGCTTTCTTTTCCAGGAAGTTACCGGACAGTTTCAATGAAGCCAAGTTCATCACTTTCAGCATGTTGATCTTTTGCAGTGTTTGGCTATTGTTTATTCCAACTTACTTGAGTACCAAAGGAAAATACATGGTAGCTGTGGAGATCTTCTCTATTTTAGCTTCCAGTGCTGGCTTGCTGGCTTGCATCTTTGCCCCCAAATGCTACATTATTCTTTTGAGGCCTGAGCTGAACAAAAGAGAACAGCTAATAAAGAGAACCTATTAAATCAGGTTAAATGCCCTCCCCAATAGCTACTACCTAAGAACTACCACCCTCAGATATTATTGACTCTTAGTTTGAGCTGTTTTTATTAAATTTGAATCAAGACTTCCTTAATGAAAAATGCCCATGGATGTGCACAACCTGTTTTTCTGCTGCCCAAAAAAGAAAATTCAACTTCCCAGAAAATTCTGCTAGACATAATTGGTCCTGCATGAACAAAAGCCGTGTAAGATAAGGGCTGTAGTACGAAGGGAAATTGGGAGTGAGTGAGTGAAAAGCTGGCTGGATCAACCCTAATATATTCTTCTTGCTTCTCTTTTTCAATGGACAGTAATGGCCATGTTAGGTTCTGTCTCTCCTTATGAGAGATGGTTGGTGAGAGACCAACAATTGAAAATTGTTAGTTTAGTTGGGGTCAGGGCTTATTGAGGGAAGAAGCAATAAGATTGTTCCAGTGTGTAGGGAACAGCAGCTTGACTAAGAGTCCCAAATGCCTGAATAGAACTAGGCTTCAAAAATTCAAGTGTGGAGAAACTTTGTAATCATGTACCTGACTCACTCCAATATTCATTTTAAGCTAGAATAAATGTTACCTCCTTGTCTGTTCCTGTGGGCTGGGTGTATATGATTTTGGGGGAGGGGGAAGCACACACATATGAAGGGGACTGGGCTACCCTGTCTGATGATATTTCTGTGAATAAGAGAGAATACCTAGAGTGTGAAAGGGTCATGGCTTTCTATGTATTTTTAAAAGGGCAAGGAGTAAACTGTGACTCCTTGGCCAACCTATAACTCTGAATCTGTGTAACAGAGTTTGAGTGGGTCTCTGAATGAGTAAATGGGGGCCACAAGGTCTAATACCCAATCTTTTTTTCCTGAAGTCAAATATTTCCACTGAAGAGTCTGACTTCTTTTTGGGCAAGTGTTATAAGTTAAACTCTCAACAACAGCATTAATGCAGATGATTCTCACATCTCACTTTGGTATAAAAGCTGTAGCACTTACAATGATTGAAATTTAAAAGACAAGTAGCCACTTATATTTGGAGTGAACATAGTGGAGTTCCAGCCCAAACCAGTACACTTTTCAGGCTGTGATCACACACACTAAATAATATATTTTCAATTCACTTTCAATGCACTTTCGAACTTGTTTTTGCCAGTTCACACAGTAAAATCCAGTTGGAAAGTGCACTGAAAGTGAATTGAAAGTGGATTATTTAGTGTGTGGGATCACAGCCTGAGTTCTGTAATCATAGTTCTGGTTTGCTACATATTATTATTTTTATTGGATCCATTACTGGATCACATCTCACTTTGGTATGAAAGCTGTAGCACTTCTAATAGTTGAAAATTAAAGGACAAGTGATCAGTTATATTTGGGGTGAACAAAGTGGAGTTCCAATCCAAACTAATATATTTTTCAGTTTTGTAATCATGGTTCTGGTTTGCTAGATATTATTTTTACTCTCATGGTTTTGTTTCATAAAGCACTGTAACTTGAATGCTGCCATTTTTTCCCACTGTTGAAAGAGAAAGGATCACCAAAAAGGCTATTCAGGGGTTTGAGAACCCATATGGTCAAACGATACATGGAACTGATACTGGATCCAATGTTATTACTGGAGAATCAAGTTAATGTAACTGCAAAAAAAAAAAAGGGGGGGGGGGTTTCTAACAACTCAGCCTAGCTTGTGGAATGGCCAACATACCTGACCTGGCCACCTGGATCCATGCCATAGTAACATGGATATTAGACTACTGTAATGCACTATACATTGGTCTCCCCTCCAGATCAGTTCTGAAACTCCAACTGGTCCAGAATGCTGCAGCTCAACTTTTAGCGGGAGCTAGATGGAGCATGCATATTGCTCCCATTCTGCAAACCCTCCATTGGTTACCCATCTGTTACTGAGCTCAATTTAAGATATTGGCTATCACATATAAAGCCTTTAATAGTCTTGGTCCCTCTTATTTATGAGACACTCTATCTCTCTATTCTTCACCATGACAACTCCACTCATGTCTTTTTTTAAAGTAGAAAGAGACGATAATTAAAAAGAGTAGGGGGGGTTGTGGGGTCAATGTAGACAACTTCCACCTGGAATAGAGGCTGCAGTGATGAGGGAACTGGGCAGGAGTGAGCAGGTAAGCCATTAGGATTCAGCCCTATGATTTTTGAAGAACACATTATGCAAAATATCATGCAGTGTCTTCTTTGTATCTTTGGTTATCAAAATCAGATTTAAATCACATTTATTCCACTCAGTTCTGTTTCTCATGATTTTCAGAAATAAAATTGCTTCTTAGAAAAAAAATATTAAAAATGCATTATATTAATTCTACTAACATAAAAACAAATTTGTGTTCAAAACTGTGACAGCACCACCTCTCTTTTTAAAGAATGCAACTGTGTAGAGATTGTAATTGGGATGTGTTTGTGTGTGTAATGATTTCATGTTTAGGTGTGTGTGTTTCTTTAAACATTTAGTGTGACAGCAGTAATGTAAGGAGAATGATAAGGAGAGACGAGTGTGATCAGACTGAGAGTGTGGGAGGAGGGGTGTCTATGAGGTGATTCTAAGATTCTGTGTGTGGATATCTATGAAGGATACTGTGTGTGAAATTTGAAGAGTGAACATAATCTGTGTGAGTATGGGATGTTGAGTCTTTTTCTGAGTGATTTAGACCAACCATTTAGTCTGTGTGACTAAGAGAGATGATTCTATTCTGTGTGGCTATATACATATGTATAAAAGAGAAAGATATAAGCCTGTCAGAGTGGAGTTTGGAATTTGAGAGACTGTTTGTAGCACCAAGCATTGCCAATTATATTTACAAGTTCCTTCCTTCAGCAATTGTTCAAAATAACCAGAAACCTATTTTGTTCTTTACTAAATAAATCAATTTTTGTTCAAAGTTAGCTCAGAAATCTGTACAGTATTTCGTCAGGGCTACATAGTCCTCTGAAGTGCCCAGACCCTAGGTCATACTACCAAAAGAAAGAGATTTGGAATTTTAAATTCCTGGTGGCAGCAGAAAACTATCAAGTTTATATACACAGAGAGTGTTTAAAGGAGAAACAATCTCCCCAATAAGCAAGGATCTCACAGGGTGCATCAAGATCAAGAAGGAAAAAAAATCATTATACTTCCCTATCTAGGGTTCAGGTTGGTGGATTTCCCCCCATAATTTCTATGTTTGTGGAGGACACTTTTTACCTTAGGATTTAAACCCCTGTGGCTTTTCAGGTTCTGGAGTTTCAGGACCATTAATTTCAACAGTGAATCTGCTGGAGGGACTGCAGCAGCTACTTAGCTGCTTAAAAAGTTAATGGCACCAAATCTGCACTGAGCACACTTTCCCCTGTATTCTAAAGTCTCAAGTTTCAAATGAATTGGACCAATTATTAATTTGACAGACCCCTGAAGTAGATGACTCTCAGAGTACACTCAGTTCTGTACACTGATTCCCATGGGGGTGGGGGGGATGGCACGAGCCACAAGCATTCACCAAAAAAGGTCTGCATTTCTTTTTCCTATTCTTACAGTGACTGACTTTAAAAAAATAAAATTGTATCTGCTGAAAACTCTGCATTTCTCATGCTTCCTTACTGTAGTCTATCTGTTTTGCAAATTTAGGAATTCATAGGTTCACCATAAACCAGAAGCAACTTGACAGCACAACACACATATATGTGTGTGCTGTGGGAATGAGAGTTGTAATTGCTTCTGTAATAGGAATGACTTCTTCTGTCCATTTCCAATTTATCATTGAGGATTTTATCTGTGAAGAATTCTAGGAATTTCATAGTAATTGGACGGGAAACAAATTTTAAAATTGGAAATGTGTTTTCTGCTTAAACCAATGGGAAACAGGATCTCAAACAGGACTAATAAGAACTACGTCCAGTACGATCCTAAAGAATTACAAACTGACACGAATCCAACCACCATTTTGTTTTCCCATTAGCAATTTTTTTGCTCCTTAATTGTAAGAGATTCAAGAATAAAGCTGCTGGGACAATTCATCCCTGTGCTGACCTAAGGGGTGTGAAAGCAGTGGGGAGGCCTACAGCTATTGCATACTTTTCCCTCCTAAAACACCCAATAAAAACTATCATATTCTCAAGCAGACAATCCGGTACACAAATTAATTTGCTCTCTGATGGGGACATAATTCTTCTGTTCCAACAAGCCTTTAGCAATGCTACAACCTGGCATCGCATAACCTGTAATTATCAGAAGGGCAGTAGTTAATCTGTTGAAGGCTAAATCCCCTGAGGCATTCCAGTGGCAAATGAGAAAATTAAAAACAAAGTTTGTGAAGGATGATATAAATATATGTCAGTACAGCTTGGAAGGAGGGTGGGAATTAAGGACAAAGAAGACTGATTGCAGATACTTCACATTGCTTTTCTTATTAGTCTCAAGACTTTCAGCAGACTGGACAATAATTCAGCTGTAATCATGGAGATACCAGTGAACACGCAGCAGATGCACAAATGAGAATCTGAGTTCAAGGGGTAAAAATTGTGCTCAGTATGGTAATTATAGTGGTGTTGCTTTTGTTGCTGCTGCCTCATATGGTATGCAAGTCGCGAGTAGTTACACGTGGGTTACAAGGACCCCACCTTCTCATTCATAATTACTATCAGCCTGGAGATCTCATCATCGGAGGCATTCTTTTTCATACATTTGTTGCTGTCGATCCACCTGTCTTCAATCAATATTCTCATGGTTCAATTTCAAATCGAGTTCTGTAAGAATTTTTCCTCATATACTATTGCTCTGTATAGATCTGTGTAATAAATTTCTAGGGCTAACTGAGGAATACATTGCACAACTTATACTCAAAAATTCTTAAAGAATTCCAGTGTGAAGAAGTTGATTGCCTAACAAAAATGTGCACAAATATAGACATTATATATAAATACAGATAGCTTAAAATGTTATTGTTTAACTACTGTAATAGTGTGAGTCCAGTGGCAGCTTTAAGACCAACAAAGTTCAATTTTGGGTATAAGCTTTCTTGTGCACACACACTTTTTTTGTCTTTATAATTTTTTTATTTTCCTTCTACAGCACTACACACTACAAAAACTCTAAAAACTCTAAAAACACTAAACACTACACAAAAAGGTTATACAAGGAACATAAAATAAGCTTTGGTTTAGCTCAAACAACGTTTTCCTTTAAAATACAGTTAGTTATGGCAAAGCATGATTATTTGGTTATCTTTCAGTTATAAGCTGGAGTTTAAGTAAATAGTTCAAGTGAGTGCATTGAGGCATTTCTGGATTTACTATTACAGCTAAATTTGATTATTTCTTGTTCTTTCTCTTAGGTTTTCAAAGTTCCATTTGACTTTCAGTGGTTTGGGAGCCACCACTCCCTTTTCTGATTCAGAGTCCTTATCTGGGGTACTGCTCAATGAGTTTCCTGTACTTTCCATTTCACACATGCTCATTTCTCCTTCCTCCTCTTCTTCCTTTGTTGGTTTTATGTCCTCTGATGGGCTTTGTTGTAGTTCCAAAAACTGCTTTGCTTTTGCAAGTGAGTCTATCTTTTCCTTCTTCTCATTGTAGTTGAAGAGAAGTCCTTCAGGTACTATTCATCTATAGGTGGTGGACTTTTTCTGTAAAAAGTTAGTTAAACTTTTATATTGTTTTCTCTTTTTATTTCAAATGGTATATCCATTAAGACTTTAAAATCCTTGTCTTTGATTTTCAGTATTGTCCCATTTGTGGCCTTGAGCACCACGTCTCTAGTGAATCTGTTTTAGAATCTCACCAATATCTCTCCAGGCAGATTTATTTTCTTAATGAATTCTGGATATGATCTATAGGCCATATCCATATCGCTTTGTAGTAAATCTGCTTGAAAACCTGTCATGGGAGCCAACACTTCAGATAGGAGCTGCTTCAGATTCTCACCTTTCTGTTGTGGGACACCCTGAAATCTCTGAACATAAGCTGATTTATCCATTTGTAGACTTAAAAGTTGATCTTTATCAGAGATTCTCTTTTTCTCCACCATCTCCAATCTCTGGTCCATGATTTTTGTCTTGGCTTCAACTTTTTTTAACAGTTTCTGCTGTGTCTTCTGTTTTAGAAGTAGTTTCTTTGAGTTGTCTCTGAAGTACTTCAAAGTTGTTATTAAGGGGTAGTAATTTGATCCAGCAGAGGGTGCAATGCTACAGCTAGCATGTTAGGAAAGTCAGTAGTTGTATCCAGTTTAGCTGGAAATGTTGACTCTGCAGTTTCAGGAGTGGACTTCACTTTGGGCACCATTTTATCTCCTCTGCCAGTCATTGTTTATGCTTCAAGAAAGTTTAGAAGAGCCAGAAAGTCCCAGAAAGTCAGTTTACAATCCGCTTTAAGGCAGTCTGCCTTCACTTGACATAGTCTTGCAAAGATCTATGATCCTAGCCTTCTGGAACAGTTTCAAATGCTTAAGGAGAGAAAAGGGGGGATAACACAGTCCCTTCCCCCATCGTTTTAATCAAGGCTTTGGATCACTTAGAAAGGCTCCAGTTTAAAAATGAAATGACTCAAACTTCATGCTTCCTTTGTTGTGGCAGTGCAGGTAAGAAAGGCTTTAAATTGCTTAGTTCCTTGAACGCCTGTCTGGTGTGTGCCTCTTGGAGCTATGGAGGTGCTGCAGCAGCAGGAACTATGGTGGCAAAGGGGAGTCTCAATCCCTTGGCTGCCATCTTGGGAGAGGCACCTCTCACGCCTCAGGCTAGGAGCCCCCTACGAGGGCTCTGGGGGAGTCCAGAATCATCTGGTACCCCTCCTAACTGCTGGGCTGCAGGCCGTCTCTATTGGAGCTCTGACAAGACATGCCCACCATCAAGATCACCAAAACTGGAAGTCCCATACACATTTTTTTGATACAGTGTGCATGCACATGAAAGCTTATACCCAGAATTAAACTTAAGCTCTTAAAACTGCCACTAGACTCAAAATTTGTTCTATTGTTTCAGACCAACACAACTACCCACCTGAATCTACTGTAATAGTTGTTTAGTATACTTTTGTGGTATACAAATATGTAAATAAAAAGGAAAATCATCATAAAATATGGAGCTTGTCATTAAGACTGGCTTCTCTTCTAGTTGGGAACTAGCAAACACAATGCCAATTTTTCAAAAGGGATCTCAGAAAGAAAGAAAAAAAACTCCCAGGAAATTCCAGGTTACTTAGGTTAAGTTTTCTTCCAAGTAGAATTATTTGGTAGAAAACCATTCTTGCAAAATAAATAAATAAATAAAATAATGAAGCAGTGGGGTCCCTCAGAAATCTGTATTTAAAGTAATCCTAGGTATCCCCCCACCATCATAACCTGAGATCATAAGTGAAATAACTAAGGATAGAAACAATAAGGTTAACCTTTTTATTTAGTCACACTCAATTCCCCACCTTACTACAGCTCCCATCCCACATGGATTTTGTCCTTGCACACCCCATGATCCCCAGTGAACTCTTTTTGGGTGAACAAGTGGGTCCCACTTCTCTTTTCACCAGCAGAAATGAAAACCAAAGAAGTTTCCAAAGAGCCTAAAAACAACCTCTTCAAACTGAGTGGTGAGTGATCGGGAAAAGACAGATGTGCTATGTGGGAAGTTAAACTGCATGTTGGACCCCCCAAAATCTGTAGAGATCTTGGGCACTCAGTAGATAGCTCAATGGAAGTGTGCAGCAACACTGAAAATGGTACAATCTATCCTACCAATTATCAGGAAATTGAACAGAAATGGTGAATATTATCAGGGGTCCGTTGGAGCGGGAGCGCACAGGAGTGCAGCTCCGGGAGTGAGGAGCCCAGGGGGCGGGCACATGACCAAGCCCCGCCCCCTCCTTGGCTTCCCCGAGCAGTGCAGAGGCGCAGTGCCCGGGGAAAGCCCTGCTAGGGTCTTTATGGTTTTTAATGTTTTGTTTTAATATTGATAATTTTATCATTGTTCCTTTTATGACTGTGTGCTGCTTTTCCAGAGACTTGCTCAAGGTGGCATATACATTTTCTAAGTATACCATTTTTTATCTGGGCACATGGCACATAAGTACTGGAGAAATTTCACCAACCCTTCAGCAGCTTCCACCTTATCTGTTTGGTGTAGTGGTCAGGAGTTGGACTCTAATCTGGGAGAACCGGGTTTGATTCCCCACTCCTCCACATGCAGCTGCTGGTGTGACCTTGGACCAGTCACAAGTTCTCTCAGAGCTGTTCTCTCAGGAGCAGTTCTCAAAAGACCTCTCTCAGCCCCACCTACCTCACAGGGTGCCTTGTTGTGGGGAGGGGAAGGGGAAGGGATAGGTGGTGCACATGTCCTGGGTATCTCAAGTCTACTTGAAACCTGGTGGTTTCAAGGGAGCAGGAGGAGAATGAGGGTGTGTTCTTGACACTTATTTTTATTGCACAAAGTATTGGATGGGGAAGGGAATGGAGGAAGAGCAGGTCAGTTTGACTCACCTGTGGAGTGGAGCCTGAGGGGTGGGTGTTGCCTTCTGACACACTTCCGGTATGTTAGGGTAGCGTAGCATATGCAAATGAGTTATGCAAATGAGTTATGCTAATGAGCTCCTGCACCTCTTTTTCTACGAAATGACCCCTGAATATTATCATGTCTGTGTATCGATTTATGGTGAAGAGGTATTTAGAATATTGTGTATATTTTCAATTATACAGAACTAATGTATGAAGTGTGTTTTGTCTCTCAATTGGAAATACTTTTGTAGTTCAATTACTCATATACCTGAGAACTACCAGAATATAATGGCCTTGGTCTTTGCTGTAAAGGAGATCAATGAAAACCCTCAGATCTTACCTAATATCACATTGGGAGTCCATATCTATGATGGCCATTTGAATTCAGAGGGTACCTATCAAGCTACCATGCAACTTATTTCCCCAAGAAACAGACTTGTTCCCAACTACAAGTGTAACATCAAGGACAACATAATCTCAATAATTGAGGGACTTACCTCAGAGCTTTCCTACCAGATGACAGAATTTTGGGGCATCTACAAATTTTCACAGGTAGGGTGGATGTTTGTGAAGTGTGGGAAGCATATGGAATACTACATTTTATATTCAGATATTGTTGATAAAATTAAAACAATGTAAACAATGAGCACATGAATACAAAGGCTGAGGACAGACTGGCAGCCTCTGCCACTCTGCCTCCACTTCAAAAGCGGAGGCAGAGCGGCCGTTCAGACGGCCGCATCTGCCCCGAGGAGGCGGCCTGGACGCATCACGTCCGGCGCTGCACTCCTCCCACAGCAGCCGTGCACCACTTAGAAGTGGTGCTCGGCTGCTGCGGTGCACGTCCCACCCGCTGGAGCGGGTGTAAACGCGCACCGGGAGGGGGAGCTGCGCGGCATCCCCACGCCGCCGTAGGAAGCCACCCACAGTCTGAACACTGTGGGCGGCTTCCTTCCGGCAGCGTGTGAACGCCACGCCACAGGGGAAATTTTCCCCACCTTAGTCTGCCGCGCTGCAGAGGCGCGGCAGACTTCAAGTCGGTCCTCAGCCAAAATGTTGGAATACCATCTAACAGTAATAATATCTTCCTGCTCAATTTGCTTTAAAGCTCATGTATGGCACTTCCCCAGTGACACTGGATGATACCAGAGTTCCCTCCTTCTACCAGATGGTCCCAAGTGAAGCCCAACAGCACATGGGGATTCTCCAGTTACTTCTGTATTTCAAATGGACATGGATTGGATTCCTTGCCGCTGTAGGTGTAAATTTAGAATGGTTTGTGCAGTTCATGCTTCCAGTATTTACCCAGCATGGCATCTGTTTTGCCTTCCTAGAATCCTTCTCCAGTATAGGTACTGATAACAACAGGGGAGACCTTAGAAAATGGGAACAGTATGAAAGAATAATGAAGAGCACGACCAATATATTGGTCTTCAAGGGAGACAGTCGTTCCATGATCCTTTTAAGGTTTTTGTTAGGGTTACCAAAAAATAAAGAGACTGTACCCAATCCAAAATGGAAGGTATGGATTCTGTCAGCCCAGATGGACTTAAAAACACATTACTGTACGAGTAATTGGGATATAGAACTTTTCCATGGTGCCATAACAGTTGGAATTCACTCTAAAGATGTCCAAGGATTCCCAGAATTTCTTAAGAGCAGAAGCCCTTCCAGCACTGAAGAAGATGGTTTTATTAAGGATTTCTGGGCACAGGCATTTCACTGTAAATATCCCGACACATTTTTAATCAAGAATGATATAGAAAACAGAAACTGCACTGGAGAGGAGAGACTGGAGAACCTTCCAGAACATCTTTTGGAAATGAGTATGACTGGACATAGCTATAGCATCTTCAATGCTGTCTATGCTGTGGCAAATGCATTACATGCCATGTATTTGTCCAGATACAAACACAAAAAACTGCTGGACAATAAAAGAAGGGAGCATTGGGAACAGCAGCCATGGCAGGTAATGAATTTTAAGTTCTAATCTAAGAGGGGAGATTGAACTATCATTTGTTATTGCCTGATACCAACTGGAGCACAGTTGTTCCTGTCCTAATTTATGGGGTAACATAATAGAAAAAATAATGATGTAAATGGAAACCACCACCCCCCCACTTTGTATGTATGTTTGTTTGTCTTTCTCTGTGGTAAAAAAACCAAACTTTAAAAAAAAATATTACACACATTTTAGTGAAAAATATGCAAATTTGCTTTTTATTAACACCAAATGAGACTGCCAAAGAAAGAAAGAACAAAAGAAAGACAGAAAGAAAGTGCCATCCTATAGCAGCCAACTTATGCTGTCCCCATAGAGATTGCAAGACAAGAGGTGATTTGCCATTGCCTGTCTCAGTGTAATGACCCTAGACTTTCTTGGTGGTCTCACATCCAAACACAAATCAGGGTTGACCTGCTTAGCTCCCAAGATCTGCTAAGCTCAGGCTAACCTGGGCCATCCAGGTCAGAGTATTCCTCTCCAACTGTTGATTATGTTTTTGATCATGTAGATGAGGGAGAAGACATAGTTACTCATCACAAAATAAAGCTAGGTATTTGAAAATTGGCCACAAAGTTCAGGATGATGTTAGGAATCAAAGGGCTAAAGGTGAATGGAATTGGGACAACCTGGTCAATGTTGTCTTCTAACCCCCTCCCCCAAATGCTGTTGGCAAAGGAAGCTAAGGTTGCCTGTGGAATGCATAACTCTGAAGATAAAGCTAGGAGCCTCAAAATTGCCCGCACACTGAAGGGAACAAATACATTCTTACCAAAGTTATTGCAACACCCCAACCCTGTTTCCATTGGAAACAAAGATATTCTGTTTGGGACAGCCCTAACTCATCAAAATTTGTGAATTTCTAAAATAGTATTTACATTATTTATAGTTTGTCTTTCTTGCTGACTCAAGATGGTTTACATTGTGTTAATCAAATAAAAATAACAGGATGGACCATCCAGTGTTCAATGCAATAGGGTTTGGAGTACAGACTTCTGAAAACAGAAATCTAAAACAGAGCTGAGACAAACCTGAAACAAAGAATAAGCATTTAATCAGGAAATGTTAAATGGTGCTGAAGCTACATAGTCTGAGACTGTATTATTTATTTATTTATTTATATAAAGCATTCTAATGGCACCTTTCCACTTAATCAGGGTCCATAAGACAGTGAAGATTAAAACAATTCAAAAGAGTTAAAATATGAAATTCAATTAAAAATGCATAATCACAGAGCACTAGAAGGAAGGGCAATACCTTTACTGGGAGTATGCGAGATGAAAGAAAGAAATCTTCACCTGTTGGCAGAAGACACCAGCAGAGGTTGATAGACAAAAGGGAGTTCCAAAGTTTTGGAACTTTGACTGAGCTATGACTGAGAAAGCCCTTCTTGAGTAACCACCTATCTAGCTTCAGATGGTGGGGGCAACTGAAGCAAGACCTCCAAGAATTACCAGAGTGAGTAATGTTAGCCAAATTGCCTTATGTCTTTATTAAATGAGGGAATTATGATTATTAAATGGCAATAGGCATATAAGGGAGCAATAACCTATATCCAGATTTCCAGAAATAGATGCAGCGAGCAGATCTTAATGAAATAGTTTCTTTACTGAAAGAATTGCAGACATACAATAAATCTCAAGCACACACTCAACAATACAGAGCTAGGAAAAATAGACTGAAATGGTACAGAGATGTTTGCATTAGCAGGAGTACATTGGTCGGGTGATACTGACCTGTCCAATGTGGGGAAGCAATCCTGAAGTGGAAAATTAAGGGAGACTATAAGGGAAAGGGGTCATGTACTGAACTGGCAGAGCATGTGGAGAGACTCTGGGCAGCGCTTACACAGAAAGTCATCAAGATAGTATGGAATTTGATAGAGAGGAAGTGAGCAATGGAGAATCCTGCTCTTTTTATACTATATTTGGGCTAGGGGTGAGTGTCTACTAGCCACGTCCCCTTAGTCATGTCCCCAGGAAGTTGGTAAAACAGAAGCTTGTTTCAGGAGGATGGGGGCTTAATGGTTGGGCAATGTTGCTTCTATTCATTTTAACAGTGACAGCTTTGTAGGGCAGTGACTGAAATGGCCAGGGTTATTGTCTTCAATGGTCCATTGATGGCTCTAGGTGATGGTCTTAGCCGGTAAATGTCAGCCAGCTAATCCCTTCATGGAAGCAGTTCTTTTGTTATGCTGGAGAGCATACACGCAGCATCTGGTGAAGGTGGTGGTGGTGGGGAGATGTGCCTGCATGCTAGAAGAGGTTTCTGTTCATAAAGCCTTTGAAGAGATGTTCAGGTCTCTTTTACATGGCATGGCATTTCTCTGCAGCATGCTTTTACTGGCTTCTGTGTGCTTTTTGTGACTAGGGTACTTGGCTCATCTCTGCTGCGTTGCAGGTGAGAGGTGGCAGGTAAGCCATGGATCCACTCTTGGTCTAGCACATCATCTCAGGAAGTGGCTTCCTGAGGATCTGGGCATGTGCTCATGGTCCTAATAGCTGGCATCAGCTAGTGGTCACCATACAGTATTTTCCTTGGCACTCTTATTGCACAGTCCAGTTAATAAGTATGGTTCATAAGTCCATAAGAGCGTTACAAGCTCCTTGCAGGGCAACAGTAAATACATTTGTATGGGAGAAGGCAATAGTTAAAGTAAGTTAGTCTGAGACCATACAGGGCTTTAAAGGGCAATACCGGAACCTTGAATTGAGCCTGGAAGCAAACTGGAACAAAAATGGACTGACCTGGTCCCTATGGTCCACACCAGTCAACACTCTGGCAGCAGAATTCTGTACCAACGGAAGTTTCCAGACAGACTTCAAGGGCAGCCCCACATAAAGCACAGTGCAATAATCAAATCTTGATGTTACCAGCTCATGCATTTCAGCCCCCCAAAATGTAATCTCTTTGTTGGCAGGGAGCAACTTTTCCCCTTCTTTTCCTTTTCAATCTAGCTCCACCACTTTCTGAGACGTGTCTCTTTTAACAACAGTGCTGGGGAAGAGATTTCCTTTGATGACAATGGAGTACAAACATTAGTAGGACTGGATATTATAAACTGGGTTACTTTTCCAAACAAATCTTTTGTCAGAGTGAAAGTTGGAAAGGTAGATGCCAAGGCTTCTTCTGTCCAAACTGTTAATATCAGTGGGAATCTTATTACATGGCACAGCAGGTTTAACCAGGTAGGACTAGAATACAGATATTTTGGAATGTATCCTGCTTTTGAATATTCACGGGTATATTTGTGATGGTACTTTCCTAACACTCGTTCCATTGAATCATACTGAATTGGTCATGCTACTGTGATATAAATGAGCTGAGAAGATCTTCTAAAACAGCTTTCAAAAACAACTGTTTTTTTTAATTAATCTTGCATTTTTTCCTGTAAGAGTACAATCAATGTTCATCTATAGAGTAAGTTATTCAAAGATGCTATAATTGCATACAGACATGTAGCCCTACATGTTATCAAATATTCAAGGCTAAGCATAAGCCTCAAAATGCTGGACATCCTGTAGTTTCTAGGTGTGTATCAACTTGGTCTGCAGTAGGAGAGCAAGATTCAAGTCCAGTAGCAGTTTAAAGACCAAACTCATGCCCTGGAAATCTTGTTAGTCCTTAAGGTGCTACTGGAACTCAATTTTGCTCTTGGGCATCCTGTAGTGGTACATATGTCAATTTGGGGACAGAATAACTGCTTCAGACACTAAGTGTCTCTGAATGTTTAGGAGAACATGGCACCATTATAGTAGTAGATCATGACATGGCATTAGAGTTGCTAGGGCTATTAACTGACCTTGTTGAAAGTGAACAACTTCTGAGTTGCTAGTATTCACTGTGTAGGTGAATCTCTGGGCTCTGTTAACAGACTAGGCACAGATTCTGCTGAGATGTTTGGATGTCCCTTTAAAAGGAAGGTAATAAAGTTGTTTTTATTACAATGAAATAGCATAGCATTTTTTAAGGGTAGTGAAGCACCCCTGCCTTTTCTAGAGGAATTCTCCATGTCCTCAAATTGCACAAACTGGAAAGTATCCATAGGAATATATCAAGAAAGAACCACGGCACTAATGACCCCTCCATTTCCAACTGTCATTGTTAGATATCTCACCTTTACCCAACAACAGCACTAAGTGCCAGAAGCTACGAGTCTACAGAAGAACTATCACATCTCCTACTATTATACAAATCTTTATAGATTGTTTTCCACATTGGCAAATGACTAAAACTCAAGAACACTGTCCATCATACTTTAGAAACTGCAACATTTAATTGCATATTGTTTGTTATTGACTTTCTAAGATTCCATGGTCCTTGAGAAAATCCTCATACTCTTTCATTAATGATTTAGACACAGCCCATTTCTCAGTGTAATGATCAATGCTATCCAGGTTATAGAAAGAAAATCAAGGAGGGGGAGCCATTTTGTTGCTATGATTGCAATCCATGTCCGGAAGGGACGATGTCTGCCAAGAAAGGTAAGAGTCATTGTACACCAGATTTTTTAAAAATGGATTAATATGAATTCCAATAACATGCATTCTACATTTATTTACTGAGGTCACTGGAGTAATTTCTCAAATGTTTTCTTTTTCATATATTTTTCTTGTAATTGAAAATTCATCTAATAAAAAGTTGTACATATTCTGAGTAGACCAGTAAAGGATGAGTTCTTCTTGGCCTTTTAATTATGAAGAAAGCAAGCAAGCAAGCAAGCAAGCAAGCAAGAAAGAAAGAAAGAAAGACCTCAACCTGTTTCATGAGATCATCCAAAGGTCCTCTTGGTGGTCAACATGTGTGCTTCCTTTTGGGGACAAATGTGCATTTTAGCACTGTGCTAGGGAAAGTGTTGTTCAAGGGTGGGTATACAAACTGGGAAAGTCCTCCTATTTATGGATTTCCACTAGCATCAACGTGATAATCCCTAATTTGGATTTGGCCTTAGAATCCTTCAGATTTGGAATTCAGAATTTAGAAAAGATGGAATTCCCAAATGCTTCTGGCTCCATTAAAGTTTTTAGGAACAGGGATTTTCCACTAAACACAAACACACAAAGAGAGAAAGGCAAACCACTTTTTAAACATTTTTCCTCAGTCCTCTGACATTTCCCCAGTGCCTAGGTCACCTCCAAAGGGTTGAGATGATGTGGCCAGTGTATGCAGTTACAGCCACTATTGCCAGGCAGCAGTGCCAGGAATTAGGAATAACTGCAATCTGGGTATAAACCCTGAACAGTGCAAATGACACCAGGGCAGCACTGGGTATGGCACAGTGAAGCAGAGAAGACCTGATGCTGTGGAGTGGGCAAATACCCTGAGCAATGCTGGCGGCCAGACTGAAGCAGCGGGCAGACAATAGTGGATGGGTGGGATCTACGCCAACAGCATTGGGCACAGCACAGTTGAGTGAGTGTGCACAGCTCTGGAATAGCAGTTGGAAGAATGGAAGCGACAGCAAAAGAAAGCAGTGTTCTGAATACTGCATACTCTGTACTGTGGACTGTCTTACTCAAAAGGCAGCTCGAGGAGTCCCAGCAATGTTCCTTCAGCCTTCCCCATAGAATAATAACCAGTAGGTTTTTAGACCCCACTTTTCTCAGTCTTAAGGAGAAATCTCCTTGCCTTCCTCTCCCCACAACAGGCCCCTTGTGAGGTAGGTGGGGCTGAGAGAGTTCTGAGAGAACAGTGACCGTCTCAAGGTCACCCAGCAGGCTTCATGTGATAAAGTGAGGAATCACCAAGTTCCCCGGATTACAGTCAACTGTTCTTTTCCACTACACTTTCATGGGTTCTTCTACCATGCCCACATGTCATACTTCTTTCAGATTCTCCCCAAAAGAACAAACAACTATATCTGATTTTGCTACAGCAGAACATAGACTAAAAAAGGTTTTAAAAATCACACATTCATATATACAGACAAAATCTATTGCGTAGATCTGATCTGTATAATTGAGGCCTCCAGCCTTTTTCAACCAGCAGGCCTCATTGATGAAATGAAATGATGAAAGTTCCATGAATCCCTGCCCCCCCCCCCCCGTAACACAACCCTAAAAATATTTACCCTAAAGTCACCCTGAAGTCAAACCGAATTATATTTGCTGGCACACAAAGTGTTATTTTGGGTTGGGTTATTTATTTTGCCCCGACCTGGAAAGGTGTGAGAACCCTTACAGATCCAATAAGCCAGGCCTTCTGGAACTGAAAGTCCTTTTATTCTTAATGGTCTAAATCAGGTTACACTTGCTGTGTACCAACCATAGTTCTGCAAGTAAGTTATACAGAATTCAAAAGCAGGGATGGAGGTGGGGCACCAATCAGGGTAGGCAAAATAAGCTCAATACACACAACCGTTGAGATCTCAGGAAAAAAGGTGCCCAAATGTGCGACTGTTCAGTCAGTAATCTTTCCCACAACCCTCTGAAACCTCCCCAGCATTTCCCAGGCTACAGCAGCACCTGGAGTTAGTGCGCCAAGGCCATGAGCTCACCCAGACAGATAAGAGTGCCAGAAGCTACAATGAGTTCCAGGGGGGAGAAAGTGGGGAGCGGATGACGTGTACAGGGGTAGAGGAACCACCTCCCACCCGGGAAAAAGTCAGAACCTGACAAAAGGGTAGGTTAGCCCAATCCTGTCAGACCTGAGAAGCTAAGCAGGGTCAGCTCTGGCTAGTATTTGGATAATACACCAGCAAGGAGTACCAGGGTCATGATGCAGAGATATGCAGTGGCAAACCATCACTGAATGTCTCTTGGCTTGAAAACCTGACCAGGGGTCAGAATAAGGCACCTGTAACTTTATTATAAGGTGCACCAAATAGCCTAACCTGATTGTGGCACCTATCACTGTGAGTCACCAAAGAATAATTTTGGTTCCCTGACAATGACATCATAAGGTGACTTATACCTTTCAAAAACACACAGACTGATTAAAATTTGGAATTTGCTGCCAGAAGTTGTAGTGATGGCCACATGAATAAACAGTTTTAAAAGGAGATTAGACAGATTCATGGAGGATAGGTCTCTTAGTGAGCTATGGTGGCTGAGTGGAATCACCACATTCAGAGGCACTAAACCTCAGTCAAAGAACCAGGAGGCAACATCAGGGGAAGGACTGAGCCTCTATGCCCTACTGTTGGCCCTCCAGAGGAACTGGCTGGATGTTGTGAAACAGGATCCTGGACTAGATGGACCACTGGACTGATCCAGCTGAGCTCTTCTTAGGTTGTAATTCAATTCAAAAAGCTTAGAAGAGTATAATTGAGCTTAGGACAGCACAACATGCAACACGTACTTCAGACTGCACGTGTCCCATCACTGACATTTATTTTAGAAATGGTTCTTGTTAAACTGAAATTAAAGCAGATCTTTTTAGATAACCTTGAATGCGTATAATAGTTAGGGAAGAATCAACCTATGTTTTTAAACAGGCTGGTACAGATTGCTGTTGGTATTATTAAGTATACTGCATGAAGTCCCAGATAAGTCGAATGTGAGAGTTTAAAACAAAGATTTACTATTAAAATGAATTAATAAAACTGTGTTTTTGAGCTTCAGTAATTATTGTAACCACCACTGAAGCAAGTTTCTGTGCAGATTCACAATGTGTAACTTTTGACTGACTGATAAACAAGTTTCCCTTTCAGATACGGCTGAGTGTTCTCAATGCCCAGATGATCAATATCCGAACAAGAACCAGAATTTATGCAATCCTAAGACTATAAGTGTCTTGTGCTATGAAGAACCTTTGGGAACTGGCCTAGCAATTGGTGCTTTTTCATTGTCTTTGACCACAGTTCTGGTCCTAGGAATTTTTATAAAGTACCACAACTCTCCTATAGTCAAAGCAAACAATCGTAACCTCACCTATACTCTTCTCATCTCCCTTCTGCTCTGTTTCCTTTGTACTTTCCTATTCATTAGTCAACCTGCAAAAATGACCTGCCTCCTCCGACAAACAGCCGTTGGCATCATCTTCTCCACTGCTGTCTCTTCTGTGTTGGCAAAAACCATCACTGTAGTCATAGCTTTCATGGCCACCAAACCAGGATCTAGCATGAGGAAATGGGTTGGGAAAAAGCTGGGCAATTTCATTGTTCTTTTCTGCTCCCTTATACAAGCAGGCATCTGTGTTGTGTGGCTGGCAACATCTCCCCCATTCCCAGCTGTTGACATGCATTCACTGAACAAAGAAATCATATTGGAATGCAATGAGGGTTTTCCTACCATGTTTTACTGTGCCTTGGCTTACATGGGCCTTTTGGCTGTTGTCACCCTCACAGTGGCTTTCTTTTCCAGGAAGTTACCAGACAGTTTCAATGAAGCCAAGTTCATCACTTTCAGCATGTTGGTCTTTTGCAGTGTTTGGCTATTGTTTATTCCAACTTACTTGAGTACCAAAGGAAAATACATGGTAGCTGTGGAGATCTTCTCTATTTTAGCTTCCAGTGCTGGCTTGCTGGCTTGCATCTTTGCCCCCAAATGCTACATTATTCTTTTGAGGCCTGAGCTGAACAAAAGAGAACAGCTAATAAAGAGAACCTATTAAATCAGGTTAAATGCCCTCCCCAATAGCTACTACCTAAGAACTACCACCCTCAGATATTATTGACTCTTAGTTTGAGCTGTTTTTATTAAATTTGAATCAAGACTTCCTTAATGAAAAATGCCCATGGATGTGCACAACCTGTTTTTCTGCTGCCCAAAAAAGAAAATTCAACTTCCCAGAAAATTCTGCTAGACATAATTGGTCCTGCATGAACAAAAGCCGTGTAAGATAAGGGCTGTAGTACGAAGGGAAATTGGGAGTGAGTGAAAAGCTGGCTGGATCAACCCCAATATATTCTTCTTGCTTCTCTTATTTAATTGACAGTAACGACCAGGTTAGATTCTGTCTCTCCCTAAGAGAGATTGGTGGTAAGACACTGACAGTTGAAAACCATTAGTTTTGTTGGGGGCGGGGCTTATTGAAGGAAGAAGCAATAAGATTGTTCCAGTGTGTAGGGAACAGCAGCTTGACCAAGTGTCCCAAATGACTGAATAGAACTAAATTTCAAAAATTCAAATAAAAGTGTGGAGAAACTTTGTAATTATGTACCTGATTCAGTTCAATATTCATTTTAAGATAGAAATAAAAGTTACCTCCTTGTCTGTTCAATCCTGTGGGCTGGATATATATGATTTTGGGGGAGGGGGAAGCACACACATATGAAGAGGATAGGGCTACCCTGTCTGATGATAGTTCTGTGAATAAGAGAGAATCACACCCACTAAATAATCCATTTTCAATCCACTCTCAATGCATTCTCAAACTGGTTTCTGCCAGTTCACACAGTAAAATCCAGTTGGAAAGTGCAATGAAAGTGAATTGAAAGTGATTATTTAGTGTGTGTGACTGCAGCCTCAGTTCTGTAATCATCATTCTGGTTTGGTACATATTTTTACTCTTGTGGTTTTGTTTCATAAAGTGCTATAAGTTGCATGCTGCCATTTTTTCCACTGTTGAAAGAGAAAGGATCACGAAAAAGGCTATTCAAGGTTCTGAGGACCCATATGGTCAAAAAATACATGGTACAAATACTGGATCCAACTTTATTACTGGAGAAGCAAGTTAAGGCAGCTGCAAAAAGGGGGCTTTCTTCCAATTCAGCCTAGCTTGTAGAATGGCCCAAGACGCCTGACCTGGCCACCTGGATCCATTGTTAGCCTGACTGCTTTATTATATTATCAATATTGGAGGAATATTAGCTCTTAATAATCAGCAGTAGGCATTAATGGACCTAGCACCTTTGTATACAGAGGCTGGGCCTCTCTCAGACCTCCCAAAAAAAGACACAGAGACTCAAATGAAGTTAAAAAGAGTCTTTAGTTTACTTAATAATAATAATAAAAGTGAATCATTCAGATGTTGCAAAAATCATACATTCAATCATACAGGTCTAAGCAGTAAGATAGAATTAAAGAGACGTTGCATGAACAGGGAGTTGATGGAATCCTGTAGAGAGAAATATTTAACTTCCAGAAGTCTGGTTTCCTGCTAGAAGAATAGAGAAGGGGGAAGAAGGAAGAAGAATAGAGAAGGGGGAAGAAGTATTTGGGAAGAAGGGGGGGGGGAGGATCACATGCTCTTAACCAGCAGAAGCACATGGCGGGCCTAGCGTGCACACAACGGTCCAGGAGGGAGGTTGGGAAGGAGATAGCAAGAGAAGTGAAATCTGACTATCTGGAGCTTGGGAGACTGCTCTTAAGGGAGGGTGTTGCTGGGGGCTGGCTTTCCAAATGACCTCCTCTGTGCTGATCCACCACTAAAGTTCTAACCAATAGGGTATAGGATGGGAGTGGACAATGTTTAAGGATGACCTAATCACATCTAGAGACACCTGGTCTGGAGGAAAGTGACTCATAGGTGAAGCCATTGTTCTACCCAAGAGGGATTAACCTCTTGGCCTGGCCAAGTTAATTGTCCGTTAACTGCTTCCATAGTCCGTGTGAAGTGGGCAATTAAGCCTTTATTTAGCTGAAACAATGTCTGTTGGGTGGGGGGAAAGGAGCATGATATGCAGAGACTTGGATTTGACAATGTTTGGACATCTCTTTGCATGGAGGGATGAACCAGAGTCACAAACTGGCTTCTGTACTTCAGAGAGGCTTCTGGGAACTGGAACAATGGTTTCTGCTGGACTGTCGTCTCCTGGCATAGGATGGCGTTTGTCTGCAGTTGGCATCTGTTGTTGTACACTCAGCAACACAAGTCCTTTCATACACTTATCATTATTGTCCATGATCTTACACTTATGAAATTATCATTCATAAGTCTGCTAAAACAGCACCTTGCAGCTTACACCATGTCACAGTAACATCAATACTAGATGACTGTAATGCACTATACATTGGTCTCCCCTCCAAATCTGTTTGGAAACTCCAGCTGGTCCAGAATGCTGCAGCTTAACTATTAACCAGAGGTAGACAGAGCATGCATATTACTTCCATTCTGCAAACCCTTCATTGGTTGCCCATCTGTTTTATATGGGATAGCGCCAATACCTAAAACTGAGCTTGGTCTCAGTTTTAGGTATTGGCGCTATCCCATATAAAACCTTTCATTGTCTTTGTCCCTCTTATTTATGAGACCACCTATCTCCCTTTGCTCTGCCACAACAACTTTGCTCATATCCACAGGGGGCTCTGCAGGTGCCAACCTGTAAATGGGCAAAATCAATAACTGCCCATAAACATTCTTTCTCTGTTGTGGCTCCCGCATTATGGAATGAACTGCCTGAGGAAGTCAGGAAAGCTGCCACTCTCCTGCCACTCTTCCAGAAACTATGCAAAACTGAACTAGTCAAGAGGGCTTTTCTGCTTAGGTAATAAGGCTGCACAGTACAAAATGGTTTCACAAACCTCGATAAACTATCAGGACTCACGGTCTTTTCTGCTGTATATAGCATATTGTAAACAGGATTTTGTTATGTAATTTCTGTACAGCTTAATACATCATAATAACATTTATGCTGTGCTCCTGTTCTTTCTGGTGGTTTCCAGTCTTCTAATATTCTAACACATTAGCTACTGAATATTCCATATCACTCTGTTTAATCTGCCTTGATGGAGAAGTTGGGCAAGGGGGAGGCTCTTGGTCCTCCTCACATAGTCCTTGATGAAGCTGTAGAGGTGGGCAGCAGGTGTTGGGATTGGTGGGGGATGTTCTCTCTTCTCTATCTGCCTCTCCACCTCCTGTGGCTAAGCTTCAGCAGTGGAGGGAAGGAGCAGAGTGACAGGAGCTGGTTAGCAGCAGAGCCTTCCCTCTGCTTCAGTGGCCTTGTTTCTGCTTCTCACCCACCTGTCCTCTGCCAGTGACTGGGCTTCCATGGCAGAAGGGCTTAGGGAGAAGCAATGGAGGCTTTTTTCTGTGCATATATGCACTTTAAACACAGTGGCCTTAGTGTATGATAGGGGAGGAATAGGCTCCTGTTCCTCCTTTCTTGGCCAATGGCAATGTGAGTTCTGGGACAGCTGACTGCAAGAGCAACTGACTGCTTTCTTTTGGTGTTTTTAAAACTCCATTTTCTTATTGGGATTTTTTTGCAAACTTGAGGGATTTGTTAAGTCTCACTTGTATGAACATGGCCCCAGTTAGTGGATTTAAGTATCAGCAGATGTGGTAGTGTTGAAAATTAAATCTATTCATGACCTTTCTGCAACTCTTGGGAGAATATTTGGAGAGCCTACTTAAAAAGGATACTTAACCCCAGTTAAAGTTGTTTAATCAATGGGCATGGATGAGTGATTGTACTGAAAAAGTATTTGTTGGTTGAGGAGAGGTATACAAGCACTTGAAGAGAGAGGGAGTTTTGCAGACTTGTTTTGTTTGAAGATGTTACTATGTTTTCTGCTTGTTCCAGCCCCAGCACCATAAACAGCTCTGACTGGGCAAGCCTAGATGGAATAGGAGGCTCTACCTATCTAGGGCTGAGGACAGACTACTGTTCTGCCGTGCTACTGGAGCGTGGCAAAACAAAGTGGGGGGAACTGCCCCACAGCACAGCGTTCAGATGCCGCCGCAAGGAAACTGCCCACAGCATCCACACTGTGGGCAGATTCCAGGTGGCGGCAGAACACTGTGCTGCTCCGCCCACTTGCGTGCGTTCACACCCGTCAGAAGTGGGTGGAACGCACGTGCAGCCGCTGGGATAGCACTTGGAAGTGGTGCCTGGCTGCTGCGGGAGGAGCGCACCGCCAGACGAGGTAAGTCTGGGGTGCCTCCGTGGGGCAGATGCGGCAGTCTGGATGTCCGCTCTGCCTCCGCTTTTAAAGCAGAGGCAGAGCAGGCCAGACTGCCAGTCTGTCCTCAGCCTAGGTTTCCCTGAGACAACTTTATCTTCTGGTAAGGCCTCAAGGTCTTTTCTGATGCCTCTGGAGTTATTTTAAGCAAAGTCTAACTGGTGAACCAAGATTTTGGCATCTATTATTACTCTTATTAATGAGACAGTTTGGTGGCACTAGAAGCTCATGATTTGAGGTATGGGTGGCATGCTCATCTGTGGTATGATATAGTAAAAGTTAATGTTGATTTAAAAAAACCATTATATTAGATGTGCCATTCTGGGAATATAAAATAAATTTAAGCCGAGGCTATGTCAAAAATAAAAAACACCTTAGTGGCTTTCAACACAGAAGGCATTTTTTAGACATGAGATGGTAATCAAGCACAAGTGGTTAATGTACCATCATATATTCAAATTTATACAGGGAGAGTTTAAAAAGAGATCAAGAGAAGATCTGATAGCAGATTTGGTTTTTTTTTAATGATGAAATATTAGAAAGATTAAAAATAAATAAGAGATCATATGGGTTTGAACAATGGATCATTTGAGTTTGAACAATGTACAACTAAATTTGAAACAGAATTGTGTAAGGATGATAAGCATGTTATTGCAAAAATGCATAAACTTTTGTTGAATTTTGAGACAGGAGAAGAACAAATTAAAGACTCTGTGGTAAAATAGGCTAAATTTTTTGGATATAACATACAACTAGAACAATATCAAAATATACGATTGAAGGATCTTAAATTTACATTAAATATTAATCTGAAAGAGAATTTCTATAAATTATGTATTGATGGTATATGTCTCCAGAAAAATTAGCTACAATGTATAAAAAATATTTTGAACAACTGTTGGAAATGTGATCAGAAAGAAGGGACATTTTATCATTTGTGGTGGACAAGTACTAAAACTAAAAAAATTTGGATACAAATACATACAGATATTCAGAAGATTTTAAAGACTAAGGCTACAGTCACACGGCCCCTTAAATCCGGGAGGGCTCCTGGATTTAAAGGGGCCGCATTTTTCTACCGCGGGTTTGGATGTCTACACATCCCAACCCCTGCAGCTGCGTCAGCAGCCACGGCGGCTGCAGGAACGGTGGCCGCCGCCGCTGAAGAGGCGGCGGCAGCGGGAACATCGGTGGTGGCCACTGAAGAGGGGACCATGGCAGAAGCGGCGGCAGCCACAGCGGAAACAGCGGTGGAGGCAGAAACGGCGGCAGCAGTGGGAACGGCCGCGATGCCGCTGAAGAGGCAGCCACAGCAGCGGCAGAAGTGGCGGTGGTGGCCAAAGACCTGCCAGTCACCTGATGAGTTTGGGTTCCCCCCCCCTTTTACACTTGGGTGCTTGAGTGGCCAAGCACCCAAGTATAAAAGGGGGGGGGGAAATGGCTGGCAGGACTATCTGGACAGCCCTGCTCTTGCAATGCTTGTGAGAGAGGGCTGCCCAGATACCTCAAATGCGGGTTCCTCCCACAACACCCGGGAAAACACTTGATTTTCCTGGGGTCGGAAAATGCGGGAGGAACCCGCATTTGAGCCTGCTTCAGCGCGGGACTTGGGGCGGGCGGTGTGGTCGGCCCCTTTAAATGCGGGAGGAAATAGCCCTTCCTCCTGCATTTAAGGGTCGTGTGGCCGCAGCCTAATATACAGCTGAAACCAAAGGCTTTCCTGTTGGAACTAATGGACGAGCAGTTTTAAAAAATGGATCTTTGTTTTTGTATATGACAATGGTGGCAAGGTTTTTATATGGCAAAGAATAACAGAAAACAACTGTGAGTTGAATTTCCCACAAGATATTCACAAAGGAGAAATCAACAAAGTGAAATGCATCTATTGTTAGGAATAAATCTATCCATATAATCCATCATAGGAAAATGCAGAAGCCAACAAAGTTCATCATAGGAAAATACAGAATCCAAAGAATAAATATACAAGACAAATATCCAAAAAAGTCCAGACTTTTCCTTGGTAATTTTCCAGTGTTTCAGACTTCTGGTCCTTCCTCAGGAACAAAGAACAACTACTGAGAGTCTTATTCCATTTCCTTATAAAATAATGCTTTCCTATTACTTCAACATTGAGCAAAGTCTCCTAATCTCTAGCCAGCACCCCTAAAGGCTGCTTCTGTGTAACAGGACCAAAACATGCCTCTTGCATGCATTATGTGTACATTATGGCTTGGTGAAGTTAGTACTTCATTGTGAAAATTTCATTAGCATACCAAACCATAAACAATATAAAAAAATAACATTTTTAGACATAAAAAAATACAAATGTTCTTCAAGAATTCTATTTATAGTTTAGAAGTTGGGTCCCCTGTAATTACTAAAAAGACTGTAATTCTTTCTGTTGCTTCCTAATTCCCCATAGAGAGTCCAATAGCCAGTAAGAGAACTAATTAGAAAGTCAGTGACACATGGCATATTCTGCTGTTTATTTCAGAAATAGGCACAGGCAGAAGTCTATTGGGGGTGATTTATGCCACTGTATATTAGAACTCTTGACTTCAGACCCATCAATGCTGGGCTGGGCTGATCTCTAGTCAGGACACTGTAATCATGAAAACTGATGACTATCTTATTGTAAAATAGGTGGCACACATTGTACACTAAAGAGGACTAGCACTACAGCACCCCTATAGCTATGTTACTGCTACACATGCAAACTGGGGAACCTGTTATCAGAAAAGAAGTCTGCACTCAGGATGTTGGTACTCATCATGTTGGTGTTATTGGTTTTGACTCATGCTGTGGGAAAAGTTCGTGTTCTTCAGTGTGCTGTTGTGGATAGATACCCTATTCTTCATAAATACCTTCATCCAGGAGATCTGATCATCAGTGCCATTGTATCTCAGACCTTCTTTATCACCAGTCCAAAAGACTTCAAGTGCCAACCTCTGGGGATACTATCTGAATTTTTCGTGTAAGGAATGTACAACTGGGGGGGGGGGGTTAATAGCATATGCCCAGGTTATATTTTTTAACTGTATGATCATATAGGCATTTATCATATGTTGTACTTTCCATTCCTAGGGACTGTGACAGATCCCAAATCTGTATCGCCATCCCATATAGAGAGAACTCAAACAGGGAGGGAAGTCTAATGGTTGAGGTTGCTTGTGATCATAGGCAAACCGAGGATTTGGAGGTGTGATAGGTTGGTGCCCAAGTATATGTTGATTATGGTGCAATTACCCGAGGCCGCCTTAGTCTCACATTTTTTGACAGATGGGACACAGTCCATAAGATTTCAATTTTTTAGTTTTGGAGAAGTTTGAATCTATTATTACAAAAGGAGGCACACTGGATTTTCAAACTCAAATCATATGCACCTTATGGTCTTAACCACACTTCGGAATTATCTTGCTTTCCGTAACTTACATGTCTCTTATTTTAATGTATTTGTGGCTTTAACGCATTACTAGGGACAGCTGGAGGCAACAATTGACTATTTGTACCACAGCATGAGATTGGGTCAGGTTAGAGAGGCTTACCGACATTGAATGTCTAGAGCTGTTTGCCAGATAAAGTTTTTGTAGAAGTGTCCTCTATAAAAAAGTTACATTGAGACTTCTTGGCAAGAGTTACATTGATGCATGTTAATAATTATTAATCATTAATAATTATGTATATGTTGTGAGATATGTGGTTGATTTTGTGTGGTTTTGAGAGTCCTTATTGAAGCAATTGTTTGGGGCAGAAACCTTGTTTTGAGAGCTGTTTAACAATCTGACAAAAATTGCAAAACAAGAATAGAGTATTCTGGAAATCATGTCGGGAGCAACATGGGAGCAATATCATCTTCCTGACTTGTTAAACAAAAATATCTTTGTGATTTATATATTTGGACTTTATTTGTAGACAGTAGTAACATCAGCTTTGTGATTTATATATTTGACTGTGATACAAAAGTGTTTTTACGACTTATATATTTGGACTGTATTTGTGAACTGTTTTGGCTGATATACCTCATATATTTGGACTATATGCCATTTTGTAATTAGTTGTCATGAATAACAGAATACACAGAAAACTTGTTTAACTTTATTGTGGAGTGTAATAGTGCCTCACATCACAGGAACATTCTTTCTGGTAGTGTCACATTACTCTGTGATTCCCTATGTTATTTTTTTTATCATGGTGCTATTTCATCTAGAAACCTGACAAGATCAATTAAAATGTATTTATTTGATTCATGTAATTATTTAAACACATAAAAAAGAACCAGTTGAACCCACACATGGTTGTCCAGTGTCATCATTTGGGGGGGGGGGGTGGGAGGTGCCAGAACAAGAGAAGATTCATTTTACCGGAATACATTCAGTAGTTCATCTATGAGTAAATGTCTGTCTGCCTCTCCCTGTCCACATTCAAATGTGATGCCTGGGGTGGGAAGCAGGATTTAATTGAAAGAGATGAAGCCTATCATTTCTGGGCTCTGGATGATAGCAATGATGCCATTCATTCTTACCACAAAGATCAATCATATTCCAGTATTATACACAGAAAAGAGCCTTGAATAATAATTACCACACAAAATAGTGTGTAGAGATTTTACAATGTGATAGCAGTCAAAGAAGCTATGTGGTTAGTGTTGTTAATTTAGCAGACTAAAGAATACGTGTGTGATGCAAAATATAAATCTTAATTGTAGGTTGATGCCTCAGAACTACCAGCACATCCTGGCTTTGGCTTTTGCTATCAAGGAGATCAATGAAAATCCAAGGATTTTGCCAAATGCCAGTCTAGGATTCCACATCTATGACAGCTCTCTGAATCCAAGATTGACCTATCGTGCAGCTCTGCAACTTATTTCTTCAAGGAACAGATTTGTCCCCAACTACAAGTGTGATATCCAGGACAATGTACAAGCTGTTCTTGAGGACATTCATTCAGATAATTCACAACTTATCCATGATCTTTTGAACATCTACAAGATTCCGCAGGTAGGCTACCTGTGTGGGATAGTTAAGTTTGCCAATTATTTACTTGCAACATTCCAATCCAGATCCTAGTTTCTTCTTACATGAGCATGATCTTACTTTATCTACTTTGTTTGAAAAGACACTATGGTGTAAGCATTTCTTTAAAGATTCTTTCTTGGCTATATACTTCTCCATGTTTGTATTCAGTTTGTAAAAAACACCTTAAGTTCATTATCCCACTTAATTTGTGTGCTGTATGCTATTCATGCTAACATATACAAGTGACAAAACATTTTTGGATGGTTCTCTCCTAATCCAGTAGCCTTCTCAGATTTGAATCATGCAGTTTTGCTAAAGAATGAAAAATAGAAACATGAACATGAATGGAAAGGGATCACAAGGGTCATCTACACCAACCCCCTGGTTCCGCTGTGCATTAATGCCACCCCTTTCTGGGTATAAGAACAGTTTGAGAAAGAAAGAAAAATCCCACAGTCTTTTCTTGGCATGTTACTACAGATATTACAGAAGAAGCATCAAATCCAAGCATGGGCTCCCAAATCAATAAACCAAGCCATGAATTAGAATTATATTGTGAAATAGGTTGAACTCTTCTTGCCTTCATTCAAACCCCAGAGGAGGGGAAATAGGAGCTATATAATGCTAACAATGTCTATGCATGCACATGTCTCACTGGCTTGCTTTTCCTAGCTTGATCTGGTTGATAAAGCAATTAAGCAGCAAGATGCTGTTAATGGTTCTGGGAGCTGGTGGAACTGCTTTCCCTGCCCCCTCCCTGATAAAGGCTGTTAGCTGCTCAGCACTATTGCTACTGGGATCATCTTTGTTGCTGCTCAACTACACAATCAGACATGCTTTCAACAAGGCAGCTCACTGGGTAGGGGGGCCTGCAGCACCTCCCATAACCCCCTCCCCAAGTGGGAATGTGGTCCTGGGTACAAGGGTAGCATACGGAATCCAGCTCCCTGCTCCCTCCGAGCCAACAGCACTGGAGGGAGGGGCTGCCTTTGCTGCCCTGGAAGGATAGGAGACAGTGTGACTTGGAGCAACCCTTGCATTGCCCCATAGAGCAGGGGGTGGAGCCAGATGGCTATGAGGTGGTCCACCCTCCCACCCTGTAGACAGTGCAGGCTTTGGCTAGTCACCTCTTTATTGGGGGGACCAGGTAGGGATTTTTCACTCTTTACATGATTGACTTGGGGGGGAGTGTTTTTGCCTACTCTGCACTGTGGTCAGTGGAAATAGAGACTTGGTGCTGGCTTGTTAAATATGTTGATCACTTGGCGGTTTTTTGTGAGGGTAACAATGCAGTTCCAGTGAGCACCTCTAGGCATATTCTTTTGAGAATAAGGATGCCTCACAAATAGCCTTTGGGGGTTTTTAGGGCCCAGGGTTGGGGTTGAGGATGGCTTTGTGGATGGCCCCTGGACGGGTTCCTCCAGCAAGTTTCAGGGTTTCCAGGAAGGTGCCACAGGGTGGCCTCCAGCTGGCCAGGTTGCTGGTCATGAGCCAAGAAGACCCCGGAGGAGGTTCAGGCGTATCGCCCAATATCCCGGGTGACACCTACCTTTCTTGTTACAGCATTTTCAGTTTGTTGGTTTGCTCCCTCTGCCACATAGGTTAATTAAATTAAATAAAGTGGTCCTTGTTAAATCCATATCTGTGCCTGGCTCCTTCTTCCAATAGGGGGGGAATAACAGTGAGTTTAGGCTGGTTCTATTGATATTTAGAGTAATAATTGTTCATTTACAGGTTTAAAGAAAAGCTACCTTTACTTTTGACAGCAATGACAAAAATAAATTAGATTTACAAATAATTAAATCTAATTTACTCCTTGAGCAGGCACTGTGTCAAGGGGACACACCCAGTCTTAAAAAAAATTGGAACCTTTGGCAGAGTGACTTTATAAAGAAGCTGTGTTCACTTTGGTGTTGTGAAACCTGGACTGAACCTCACAGCTCCCCTCCAAATGACTTCTTGAAGAGCCACTGGTTTTATCAGCTAGCATGGCGGCAGAATCCAGAAGGGCTGTGTTTATTACTATGGGAACATGTTTCAAAGCATTCACTAGGCAATCTCTGGCATTTGACTTAGCTGTGTATTGTTCTTGCAACAAATCTACATATTCAGCTCTTTCAGATGACTACAGTTGCAAAGTGGAACTTGCTGTGACATCAGATGGAAAGACCATAGTTTGCTATCACCCTTCAGTGGACATTCCATATGAACACACAAGACCCATTCCACAGCTAGATCCAGTGGATTTTAAGGAAGAAACACATGATCAAATGCTGAAATCTAAGTTGGAAATGAAAGATCTCAAGAACAAGGAAAGTCCTACAATTGAGGAACTTAGTAAAATGTTTTATACAACAAACCATCGCTGGCATCCAGTGGGGCAGTAGCATACTAGAAGCATGAAAACCAATACTTCCAAAGATAGGTGAACAGGAGAGTGTGTCTTTTACTTTATCTTTCCTGTTATTGAAAAAAATTCCTGAACAGATGGGATACATGTATATGGTCATTAAAACATTTTTTTTTAAAAAAACTACACAATCAGGCATGTTTTTAACAAGGAAGCTCACTGGAAAGGGAGACCTACAGCACCTCCCCTACACCTCTCCCAAAGTGGGAATGTGGTCCTGACTTCAAGGGTAACAGATGGAAATAGCAGTGAGTTTAGGCTGGTTCTACTGATAATGAGAAATGATTGTTCATTTTACATGCTTAAAGAAAAGCTACCTCCACTTTTGAGGGCAATGTAAAAAAAATAGATTTACAAATAAATATATTAAGGTAACAAGAACTGGTTCTTACAATATTGTGTATTAATCTCCGATTATGATTTTAGCAAGTTCAGCCAATGACCAGATTCTGTTTTTCCTATGTTCTCACATACTTCTTATGGTCCTTGTAAGAAATCATGAAATCACCACCACACACACACATATGCACTTTATCCATTTTGAAAATCTGTGTTTAGCTCTTGTATGGTCCTGCTCCAATGATGATGGCTAACACCCAAGTCCCATCCTTCTACAGTATGGTCCCAAATGAAACCCATCAGTACCTGGGAATTCTCCAATTACTCCTCCACTTCAACTGGACATGGGTTGGATTATTTTCAATGACTGGTGCGAATTTAGAATGGTTCATGGAGATGATGTATCCAGTCTTTTCCCAGTATGGCATCTGCTTTGCCTTCACATATTCACATTCCAATATAGGAGGCTATGATCATAAGACAGGCTTTATGAAAAGGTTTTCAGAACTGTATGAAAAAATGATGGCGAGCACTGCAAATGTAATTCTCTTCAAAGGACAAGCCCGTTGCATAATGGGCTTCCGACTCATACAAATTAAATACATGATGCCAAAACCAAAAGGTAAAGTCTGGATTGTGGCAGCCCAGATGGAATTAAAAACCTATGACAAGCAAAGAGGCTGGGATGTGCAAATATTCCACGGTATGATCTCGGTTGCATTTCACTCCAATGAACCTCAGGGATTTCAACAATTTTTTAAGGGCAGAAAGCCATCCAGTGCGGAAGGAGATGGTTTTCTCAGGGAGTTCTGGGCATACACATTTCATTGTGCATTTCCAAATTCTCTTCTGGGCACTGTGACTCAGGTTAACTGCAGTGGAAATGAGACACTGGAGGACCTTCCTGCATATGAAATGAGCATGACTGGCCACAGCTACAGCATCTACAATGCGATCTATGCTGTCGCTTATGCTTTGCATGCCATGCATTCTTCAAAAGTTACAGCAAAAATGCAAGGAGAAAGAAGGAAGCTTAAAAATCAGCAACCCTGGCAGGTAGTTCTTCCCTTTTGTAATCTGGAGATCAACTCACACATTAATTGTCACAGGCTGAGAATAATTGCAACACAAGTGTCCCCTCCCCAATGCCTGAAGCAACTTTATTACATGCATAATGTTGGGATTGTGGTTGCTCTTCATCTTGTGACCTTGGCAGTGATGTAGCAGCCGTCTGTGTGAGAGTTAAAACTTTTTGGACCTGGGATCCAAACCATACATTCCAGCAGGCTCCATTTATAAATTGCCATAAGGGCCCAACACCCACAGTTCTTTTTGCACTTGAAAAGGAAGTCAGAGGAAAGTAACCATATTGTCTGCTGCTGTGAAAGTGTATGTCAGGATCGGATCCTTGTGGCAACTTTTAAACAGCTACATTTCTTTTTAAAATGACATTGGCTGCCATGGGTTGGACCTATGTCCACCATATTTTGTAGTTTAGCCCTAAGAGAAGCTCCAGTGTGTGTAAAATAATACACAGCAAACATATCTATATACTATTAGCCACCGGTGGCCCCCCTCTGCAGATAGCTAAATCTGTAGACTGGGGCCACACAGAAGCTTAATAGATGTTTCTGCAAACTTGGGGTACCTACCAGGCTTGCAGAAAAATCTGAAATGATAAATTTCCCCAAAATTAAAATAAAAAAATTTGAAACATTTAAACAAGCTGGGCCCCCGGCTCATGTGTGGGTCCTGTTTGCGGGCCCACAGGGTGGGGAGATCCAAGAGAAGTGATGATGGCATGGCTGGCCTGGATTTGGAATTCCTGGCCATATGGTCACTGATGGGAGGGGACTGCAAAAGCACAATATCTGGGCCCTTTCCCTCCTAGGGCTTGGTCTATGGCTGGGCCTGTACAGGGGTTGTGGGAGAGGGCGATGGGGATGAGTGGGAGGGAATTTAAAGTGCTGCACTGCCCGCCTGGCTGGCTGCCACTGTCACTCATGCTGGGAGCTGTTCAGGGCTTGGAGAGGCTCTCAGACACCACTGCAGTGAAGCCCTGAGATGAGTGGTTGGGCCTGGAAATGCTGGCTCAGTAATGGGGTGTGTGGCATTATTCCCCTGTGAGTTTTGCAGGGGTGGTCATATAATATATATAATACACTGCAATGTAATTCAGTGTCCTGTTCCCTTTATAAAAATCACCTTCAATAAGTTTTTTTTTTACATAATTTGCAAAATGACTGAAGCATGGGAGCCTTCCTGACCTCTGCAGGTAGACCACGTGGGGGACACAACTGTGAGTGTATATGTATAGGCCATTGTTGATCTTCCTATTTGCAGGGTAGGCCCACAGAATGCCATAGTCAGGTGAGCAAAGTTGTTGTGGTCGAGCATAGCAGGACAGGTAATCCTCCAGATGTGAGGGTCCAAGGTCATGCAATTCTACAGAGCATTGTTTTTATTTGAATGACACTTGTAAAATAACCATTCAAAAGACAAAACAGAATCATGAAACCTACATAATAGTGTTAATAGTAAGATGAAACAACAAGCTTCTATGTTTATACTATATACATAAATTCTGTGCATATCTGTGCAATATATTATAGCTTGGATCCTATGAATGGGTTCCCTTCCCAATCAATGACGTTTACTGCTGGACACATTTCCTCTTGCTCTGGCCCTTGCTCGCCCACCCCTCAAATGAAACAGCACACAGTATTTGGGTTAAACTGGGAACTTTATTGGCTCATGTGCTGATCTGCACCATTTTGTTCATATGTTAAAGCACAAGTTGTTCTATTTGCACATGATCAATGGTCTTCAGTGAGCTCTTGTGCAAACAGAAATGCTAGCATAAGGATAAACATGCTCCTTGGCAGAGGCAATCTAAGGCACAGGGAACACATTCACAGGATCTAAGACCATACTTTCAGAGTTATGCAGAAAAATAGTATGATGGGTGAAGATTCAAAGTGGGAGATACACCATTAGACATTCTTCCTGCATACCACTACAGCATGACAGGGTGAACTGATGCTAGATTAAAAACAATCAGCATCAATATGCTAGTAATGGGAAACATAGGTGTCTTCCAAAGATGGCTGTCATCTGAACTTGAGTAATCCAATCTATTTTCTCACTCCCTTCTTCTGCTATAAAGGAGGAACCAGAATTTTGGATTAGCTTGTCTTTCTTGCCTTCATTGGAATGCTTTCCTTACAAACCTAATCTTCCTGCTTGAAAGATTATCACTTTTAGTGGTCTAAAACTTATGACCCTATTTTTTTTGGTCTGGTTGTTATATGTTGTAACAAGCATGGGTGGATAATACTGGTAGGGGGGAATCTCAGTCTCTTGCCTGATCTCTCCCTCTTGTTTACCTCCCTCCTTCCTGACATATGGTTTTGTTGTAGTTGTTGTAGTTGTTGTTTGGTCACAGACTTCTGTTTCATTTCTCTATATAGCTCCATCACTTTCTGAGACACGTCTCATTTAACAACAGTGCTGGAGACCAGATTTCCTTTGACCAGAATGGGGAATTGATAGCAGGACTTGATGTGATCAACTGGGTAACATTTCCAAATCATTCTTTTGTTAGAATGAAAGTTGGAAAGATCCATCCCCAGGCTCTTGCAGGCCTGACACTTCAGATAGATGAAAAATCCATGGTATGGCACACCAGATTTAACCAGGTAGGACTGGAAAACAGCCTTTTTAAAAAAAAAAAACATGCTAATACAGAATGGGAGTATGTGTGTTCAGGGAAGATTTTTCATAGTTGTTTTGCAATTATCAACAGCTTGTTGCATGCTGCATTTTTTTGCCCAAGATAAGTACTCTGTTCTTTCTGTTTAGGTACAACCTCTTTCTTTATGCAGTGAGAGCTGCAATCCTGGTTACAGAATGGAAAAAAAGGAAGGGGAGCCATTTTGCTGTTATGATTGCAGCTCATGTCTAGAAGGGACAATCTCTGATCATCAAGGTATGAGTTGTACAGTACAGAGTTACCAGACAGGTTGGCTGTAGCTTAGAGGAATGTGCTCATAAGATAAAACAGGATATAAAACATAGAAAGGATTTAGGATTAGATGACAAGTTAGAAAGAACATGAAAGATGGTAACAAACATTGTAGGCCCATATCAAGTATGACAATGATTCGTATAGTCCATATTTTAACATTCTAACATTATTACTCACCCAGTGATACATCATTGCCTTCTACTGCAGATGGCAGGAAAATGTACAGTGCACTAACAGTCATAGAAAATCCAAATCAAACCATCCATGCAAAAAAAAAATCAATTCAATTTAGATCCACTTAAGTCACTGACAAAGGACTTTTTAAAGATCTTTTACTATACTTCTTACTAGAAGAAAGTTTGAGTCTGGAGGAACTTTAAACCAAAAACAGATTAATTTTGGGTATAAGCTTTCATGTGCATGTTGTTATCATCCGATATCACAAAAGTTGATCCCCAGAATTAAACTTTCTTGGTCTTAAAGTTGCCACTGGACTCAAACGTTGTTCTATTGCTTCAGACCAATGTGGCTACCCACCTGAATATTCTTCTTACTCTTTAAAATCAGCTTGGAATTTGAATGATGTTCATCCACCACTAAATGCTAGTGATGAGAGCGGAGATAATGTTAGCATGTTTGTTTAGTTTATTAATTAAGTTTCTACCAAAGCAAGTCCACAAACAAATGAGCAAGGAAGCCAATTTCCTTGACTTAAAACACTTTCCTTCCTTTTTGCAGACATGCCTGACTGTTCCCAATGCTCAGCTGGTCATTTTCCAAACAAGAACAAGAACTATTGTATTCCCAAGACTGTGACATTCTTGTCTTATCAAGAGCCTTTGGGAATTAGTTTTCTTCTTATCTCTCTGTCCTTTTCCTTGGCCACAGTCCTAGTGCTTGGAATATTTATAAAGCACCACAGCACCCCCATTGTGAAAGCCAACAACCGTAACCTCACATATATTCTTCTCATCTCCCTTCTGCTCTCTTTCCTGTGTCCCTTACTGTTCATTGGCAAACCCGAGAAAGTAATGTGTCTTCTTCGTCAAACTGTTTTTGGCATCATTTTCTCAACTGCTGTTTCTTCTGTGTTAGCAAAAACTATCACAGTGATTGTGGCTTTCATGGCCACCAAGCCTGGAAGCAGGATGAGGAAATGGGTGGGGAAAAGGCTGTCCATTTCCATTGTTCTTTCCTGCTCCTTTATTCAAGCAGACATTTGTACCATTTGGCTAGTTAATTCCCCCCCTTTCCCAAATGTTGACAAGTATTCCATGCCGGAAGAGATTGTGTTAGAATGTAATGATGGATCCCCTGTCATGTTTTACTGTGTCTTGGGCTACATGGGCCTTTTGGCCATTGCCAGCTTCTGCGTGGCTTTTTTTGCTCGAAAGTTACCCGACAGTTTCAATGAAGCCAAATTCATTACTTTCAGCATGTTGGTATTCTGCAGTGTTTGGTTATCTTTTGTTCCGGCCTACTTGAGTATCAAGGGGAAATTCATGGTAGCAGTGGAGATTTTCTCCATCTTAGCCTCCAGTGCTGGGATCCTGGCCTGTATCTTTTTGCCCAAGTGCTACACTATTTTACTGAGGTCTGAGCTGAACAACAGAGAGCAGCTACTAAGAAAAAAATCAGTAAAGAATCTGAATCCCCACAAATAATTGTGCTGCACAGTAATTCCATAAAAATTAAAGTACTCTTCAAAAATGTGAATGTTACCAGTTCTATCTTACTACCACTGTCATGAAGTAACTTTCCTTCCCAAAACAGAAGCTTCTTTCCTTCCATGATTATTCAGTAGAGAGTTTATAATAAATTTCTGCTCCCAGTGTTTTAAATCCACATATTTAAAAAAATTATACACACTGCTTCCCCGCATTAATCATGATTTTATACAAACTGGACTACAGGAATGATTTAGTGAAACTGACTGAAGATGAAACACATTGTTCTTGGGATGGATGTTTCCTATAATGCAGTCCCTCATAGTTGTAGCATGCATATTAAAGATACTGAAGATGGTAAGTCCACGGTCACAGACTTCATGATGATATCCACTTTGGTTTAAAAAAAGTGATCAAGTTTGTTCTTTCTATGGCTGGAAAGAGTCTCTATTATTAGACAGGGTTGTTACAATTCTGTATAAGACTCTAGTGGGAAAAATCACCAATTTTTCATAGAATTTTCTTTTAAAAACAGAGCCATCTATATAGTAAAGTCTTTTGGGATACTATTTTGGGCAGGTTATGTTCTATTCTAGATCCTCGCTCACTTTCCCAAACCAAACTTTTGTTAGAGTGAAAGTTGGAAGGATGGATCCCCGGATTCCTCCAGATCAAGCACTGACTATTAATAAGGATGCCATTGTGTGGCACAGCTGGTTTGATCAGGTAGAATTTGAACACAGATATTTTGAAAACTTTGCCAGTATGGAATGCACACAATGTTACTGAAAGATTAACAAAGACCTTGGAGCAGAAACCTCCTTGTAAACATGTATTATTACTAGCATTAGTTTTTAGGCTGCAATTCCATTTAGAATAGTTTTAAAAAACATAAAAACACAAGAAAAGCCCTGCTAGCACAAAGTAGTGGTACATTTAGTACAGTATCCTGTTTCAGACAAGGCCTATGAAAGTTTTGGGGATGTATATCTGTGAAAACAGACTCCATTCATGCATCCAGAAATAACCATCGTTCACACAATGCTTTGACAAAGGTGGAGGTTTCTGTTAGCCTTCCAGATTCCAGTTGTTGCAGCAAGTCCAACATGCCCTTTGACCTACTGTGTGCATTACCTATGAGAACCGCCATCTGTCTCCTTGTGATGCACACTTTTCTCATTACAGGTCATAGTATGTCGGTGGAACCTTCCTCCTGTGAGATAAGACTAAGCTTTATTTTTATTTATTTTTATTTAAGTGTTTATGTCCCACTTTTCTCTCTGGAGGGATTCAGAGGGGCTTGCAACACACACACAAAAATACACCATAGAAACAAGTAAGCAAACAGACAGACCATGCCTAAGGTGTAGTGGCTGGACTCATTGGCTGGTACATCTAAAGACATGTAAAAAAATTATTCTACAGTGATGCTTAGGAAACTAGCAACATGCCATAATTTCTTCAGCCCTTTGGAAATTCAAGAATCTTGTGCTAAATATAAATATTCCCATTTCAATTGATTTGTTAGGTACAGCCTCTTTCTGTGTATAATGATGACTGCCATCCTGGTTATAGGAAAGAAATGAAGGACTCCAAACCATTTTGCTGTTATGACTGCATTTAGCGTCCAGAAGGGAAAATAGCTGATCGTGGAGGTGAGAGTTGTAGTCTGCAGTATTATACACAAATCTGGCACCAGTTCCAGAGGAACAAGTGCAAATTGTTCATGTGTGGCTTTTATGTGGCTACATCAGAAACAGAACTTGTAAGGCATATTAATTTGAAACAGAATTTCTTAAACTCAAAAAACTTCCATCATAGAGAACGATACGGCAAGAACAAAAAACATATAGGTGTAACAGTGAAGAGAAATTTGCAACAGATGATCTCTCTGAATTCGATTAAGCAACTGGTACTTGCTCACAAAAACCTTTGTGGTAAACCAAGTCCTATTTCTCCAATTCATTGAAGTGCTAGATTCTCTCAAACCACTTTTCTTGCAAAAAATAATTCACTTCCAACACATTAGACAACACAAAACCCAGCTTGAATGATATAGTTCTGCAATACCAATATGACTGCAATAATAATATCAGTCATACTAAATGTAATTCCTCCTTTATTAACTGATTTTGCGCAAAGTGATAAGAGCCCACAAAATTTTACTTAGTAACACAGGAACCTCATGCTGGCTGACATCTATTTGCTAACTCCATCCGGGTTGTCTAAACCATCCAACTCGCGGGGGGGGGGGGGGGGGCTGTTACCCCACCATACAAAGATCAGTGACAAATGAGTATTGCAGGATCAGTTTAAAGGTCCATTTTCCATTATGTACAGACAGATACCTTCCTGAAGGCCTATGGTTTCCAAGCTGTGCCAGGCAACTGACAGGATCTTTGGGGGTTTGTACTTGGAGGGCCATGGCATTGTGTGTGCAACTACGTCATTTCTGGGGAAAACCGGGAAGTGATGTAGGGTACCTCTAGGAGTTATCAGCAACTGAATGGTAAAATCTAGAGCTACCCTAAATCACTTCCAGGTTTATCCTAGGAGTGACATAGCACTGCACATGACGATGCCTTTAAAACAAAACTCTCCCACCATTGCTTGGAGCAACAGCAGAAATGAGGGATACTGGCAGGAGACCTCCCACTATGCCAGGAAGCCTGGAATGCCTTGGAAGTCCACAAAGAAGACATGAAACCAATACCCTCCTCTGCTACTTTACCTTAGCAACTGGTATTCAGTGCCATACTGCCTGTAAATCTGGAACTTGAATTTAAGTGTCATGTTTAATGAACACTAACAGTGTAATCCTAAATAAAGTTACAACTTTCTAAACCCATTGACATCAATTGATTTAGAAGGATGTAACTCTGTTTAGGATTGCACTGTGGGACTTCTGCTCTCAATTAATTTATTTAACAAACTTAAAGATGAAAAGACATGAGGTCAAAATTCTGCCAGTCTCTTCAGTTCTCAACACTGGATTATACTGTCCTTGACTATTACTAAATGTAGTGGAAAAACTAGAAGGATGTGTGTTTTGTTTGGAAACTTGCAGCTATTATTAAGGAATTTGTGAAGCTGACAATAAATTATTAAAATACATTTTAGATTTTATACATTTGGAGCCTAGTATTAGAACTCAGTGGCTCATTCCTCATTGAGGATAGGGCACTAAAGACACATTGCATGATTCCTGAATCTTCAAGATCTGCAGGACCCAACTATGGAGATACTTATACTTTAAAGCACACTCAATATGAAACTGCATAATGTGAGAACTGTTAGTGCTGCTCTGAGTGTGTCATCATGGGGAACACTCATTATCATCATATACACAGAATGACACTTTTCATATCAACATAGAATGGATTGTCTTTGTCTGATGAACATTTATAGCATGCTTGTGAATTTTATTAACCAACTAGGAATAAGGCCCATTGTGGAAATAAATACAACGGGCTCAAGAAAGAGGCTCTGGGAGAGTGCCCCAGCCTTGGGCACTCAGTATCATTTTGCCATGGCGACCTCAGCAGGGTATAATGATACAGAATCCTCCATTTTCTCCAGGGGAAGATCTCTGCCATCTGAAGAGCAGTTGTAATTCGGTGTGATCTCCATCCCTCCCCTGGAGATTGGCAGCAATTGTTCCCCATGAGGGAACAGGTGGTTTGGAGAGTGGACTCTATGGCATTGTACCTGTCTGAGGTTCCACCCCTGCTGAAACCTCACCCTCTCCTGGGTCCAACCTCAAATCTCCAGGAATTTCCCAACCTGGAATTGGCAACCCTATCTCCCTCCCAGCCAACCATCAACATATTGTTATCTGCCCCCTTGGCTTCAGCTTCCCATCTCCTCCCCCCTCCCTCCTAGACAGCAGTTGTAATTCTGAGTGATCTCCAGCCCCCACCTGGAGATTGGCAACAATGGTTCTCCATGAGGGACTGGTTGGCTTGGAAGGTGAAGTCTATGGCATTGTACCTGTCTGACGTCCCACCCCCTCCTCCCACCTCACTGTCTCCAGGCTCCATCCCTCAAATCTCCAGGAATTTTCCTCTTGGAGTTGGCAACCCTATCTTCTTCTGAGCCAATCATCAACCTCACTCTTCAACTTTCCATCTCTCCCCACAGCCTCCACTGTGCTCTGAAGCCCTGACTGCTATGTCACATTGGCTGTCATAGGGGGTCCATCTCAGCCCAGTATAAGGACACAGAGTCCACCATTTTCTCCAGGGGAACTGATCTCTGCCATCTGGGGAGCACTTGTAATTCTGAGTGATCTCCAGCCCTCACCTGGATATTGGCAACCATAGTTTCCCTGCAGGAAAAATAGCCTTTCTCTGCAATGGGGACCAAAGCAGCTGACATCATTCTCCTCTCCCCCTTTTGACTTGCACAACAACCCTGAGAGGTAGATTTGGCTTAAAGTCTGTGACTGGCCCAAAATCACCCACTCAGCAAGAACCTGGGTCTAGCAGATCCTGCTCTGAAGGGCTGCCTGCTACACCTACGGTACCCAACCTCTAGGTGGAGCCTGAAGATCATCAAGTATCACAATTGAACTCCAGACAACAGATTCCCCCCCCCCCCCCCGAGAAAATGATTGCTTTGGAGGGTGGCCTCTATGGCATTCTGTTCAGCTGCCCCAATGAGTTTTCTCCCAGAGGCCAACATAGGTGTGGAAAGGGGCTTTCAGAGAAGCAAGCTTGTTGCCTAGCAACAGGCACTGAGAGGAAAGTTGCCAGCCCCTAAATACCTACTGATTTGGGGGGTGGATCCTGTGGAGGGCAGCATTTTTTTGGGGGGGGGGAATGGAAGGACTCAGCAGGGTATAATGCCATAGTGTCTACCCTCCAAAGCAGCCATTTTCTCCAGGGGAACAGATCTCTGCCATCTGGAGACCACTTGTAATTCTGTGTGATCTCCAGCCCTCACCTGAGATTGGCAATTCTTCTCCTCTGCCCACTGCCAGGTGGGTCTAACTGTCCCCTCAGTGGCCTGCTTCTGTCAGTGAAAAGACAATGGCCTTTCGGCATAACCCCCTCCCCCACCCACTGCCAGCTTGCTCTGATTAGGGAAATATCTGGAGATATTGGGGGGTGGATCCTGTGGAGGGCAGCTTTTTTTGGGGGGGATGAAAGGACTCAGCAGGGTGTAATGCCATAGTGTCCACCCTCCAAAGCAGCTATTTTCTCCAGAGGATCTGATCCCTGTCATCTGGAGATCAATTGTAACAGTGGGAGATCTCCAGGTCCCACCTGGAGATTGGCAACCATAGAGGAAAAGTCAGCCACACAGCAGGGGGTTGAATAGAATGGTCTGATGGTCTCTGGCCCACCTTGTTAGCCAGCCAGCCATAGTGGAGCCAAGCAGGAGAGAGAGCCTGAGGAATTTCACACAGCCAATATTTTCCATTTCAGGAACACTTCAGTAATGGTTTCTGTCAGGCATTTCACACAGAACTGTATTAGTACCGGTTCCCTAATGGAACATATTGGCCCTTTCACACAGAAACGTGCCTCTCCCATTGGGGAAGCATTCCTGAGCTGGTTTACCTTGAAACCTCCTCCCAAGCGTTCTTCAGTTCTTGTACCGGTCCTGAAACGCTAAGGGGTGCTGTGTGAAATGTCCCCCCCCCCCGTTTCACAGTTTATTCTGACAGGAAAAGTGGCCAGCCTGGCAGTGGGTGGGGGAGGAGGTTATGCTGAAAGTCCATTGTCTTTTCACTGACAGAAGCAGGCCACTGAGGGGACAGTTAGACCCACCTGGCAGTGTGCGGAGGAGAAGAATGGACCCAGCACCCAGTCCTTCTCCTTTGCTGGCTTCCTCCAGACTGAGGCTGAGATGCTGGCTGGTGGCTCTGTGGGCAGGACTGACGCAAAGCAGAGAGACAATACAGCCAGTGGCTAGGGACCCCCTTTTGAGTGGCAGTCCTTCCGGCCAACTGATTTTGGCACCCCATGGAATCTTGCCATTTGAAAACGGCTTTATATAATAAGGAAAGATTTTCCCTTAAGTCACTTCTGAAAGAGATTTACAGCATATTTTCTTTTTCAGGCATGGACAAATGTTTTCAATGTCCATATGATCATTATCCCAACAAGGACAAGAATTAATGCATTCCCAAAGTTGTCATCTACTTGTCCTATGAAGAACCCTTAGGGATCAGCTTAGCCATTGTTGCTATTTTGTTTTCTCTGAGCACAGCTCTGGTGCTAAGAACATTTATGAAGTACCACAATACTCCCATTGTCAAAGCCAACAATCAGAACATCACTTACACTCTTCTCATCTCCCTTCTGCTCTGCTTCCTTTGTACATTATTGTTCATTGGACACCTAGAAAAGATTACCTGTCTCCTTTGCCAAATTGCCTTTGTCATCACTTTCTCAGTGGCTGTTTCTTTTGTGTTGGCAAAAACAATCACTGTGATTCTAGCTTTCATGGCCACCAAGCCAGAATCCAAGATGAAGAAGTGGCTGGGGAAAAGATTGGCTAACTCCATTGTTATTTTCTGCTCCTTTGTTCAAGTAGTCATTTGTATTATTTGGTTAGCATCTTGTCCCCCATTCCCAAATCTTGATATGCATTCAATGCTGGAAAAAATTATATTAGAATGTAATGAGGGCCCAGTTACCATGTTTTAATATGTACAATGCAATTAATACAATAAAACAGTATAATACGGCAACACAGATAATAAACAATGCTATAAAATCACTTAAAATTTTAACATACATTAAAAATACAACATAAAATCAGAGCAGTAGTTTACTTAGTTTAGCATCCTGTCTCACACTGTGGCCAAGCGGTTCATCTGGAGGGCCAACTACAGAGCATAAAACCCAAGGCCTTCACCTGGTGTTGCTTCCTGGCACTGGGATTCAGAGGTTTACTACCTACCTCTGAATGCGGAAATTCTCTTTAGTCACCATGGCTAGTAGTCACTGATAGACCTATCTTTCATGAATCCATCTAATCCCTTTTCAGTGCTGTCTATGGCTGTGGACCTCACGACATCCTATGGCAGAAAATTCCACATTTTAATCACTCATTGTGTAAAATGTTCCACATTTTAATCACTCATTCCTTTTGTCCATCCTGAATATCAGCTTCATTGGCTGCCTGAATGTTCACAACTGTGTTGAAAATAAAATTGTAGGCTTCAAGAGCTTCCAAAGGTGGGATGCAACTATCATCTTCTTGTCAATCACTATGATTCCAATTGTTTCTTTCTCAGCAGCTACTCACTATGCATCGCAAATATTATTTGTAAATACGAAAAGTGTTCTGGAATAGTTATGTGTGTACTGACACAAGGATCACCTACAGCTCACAATTTAAGCCAGTCCAATGCCTTCTTTTGTAAGAATATTTCATGTTATGCAGCTAGACACAAGGATCACCTACAACCCATGCTGAATAGTGACACTTCCCCCAAGCAGGCAGTGGGCGGGGTGGCCTTTTCTTGCTTACAGACAGCCTAACCTAAAACACCTTCTCACTTAATAATCTGGTACCAAGGCCTGCAACAAACCAAGATGCCAACTTTGCGCTCATATAGATCCTACCAACACCATCAGTCAACCCAGCAACATCAGCCATACCATTTCAGATTCATAGTCCTGCTCATCCTCTAATGTGATTTAGCATGTCAGCAAAGCCCTTCCACCCTCTACATTGGACAAATGGGCCAGTCCTTTCAACAAAGAATTAATGGACATAAGTCAGACATTAGAAACCACAACATTCAGAAATGCTGGGAACATTTTAACTTCCCAGGATATTCAGTTTCTGACCTAAGGGTAGCAGTTCTCTTACAAAGGAATTTCAAAGGGAGTTCAAAAGAGAGGGTGCTGAATTGCAACTGATAATGAAGCTCAAGACAATGCATCCACCTAGACTAAATCAAAACCTAGGTTTCCTGTTTCATTACCAAAGCTGATTTATCCACACCTCTGTATATCACACTTAATCCAATCACATTTGCCTGCCAATGCCATTTGGCATCTGAAAGCACTCCACTTTCCAATATATAAGACAGATGGATTCACATTCTAGCTGTATCAGAAGAAGGGAGCAGTGATTCATGAAAACTCATATCCTGTCACAAATTTTGTTAGTCTTTAAGGTCCCACTGGGCCCTTGCTCTTTTGTAAGAATATTTCACATTATGCAGCTAGATTAAGATGGCTAGCTGTGTTAGTCTGCCTGTAGCAGCAGAAAAGAGTAAAACTCCAATAGCACTTTGAAGACTAACAGAATTTATGGACAGGTATGCACTTTTGTAAGCCACTTACATTCCAGCTGTATCTGAAGAAGTGAGCAGTGACACACGAAAGCTCATACCCTACCATAAATTTTGTTAGTCTTTAAGGTGCTACTGAATTCTTACTCTTTTCTAATATTATGCACTTTTGTAAGCCACTTACATTCCAGCTGTATCTGAAGAAGTGAGCAGTGACACACGAAAGCTCATACCCTACCATAAATTTTGTTAGTCTTTAAGGTGCTACTGAATTCTTACTCTTTTCTAATATTATGCAGCTGTTGATACAGACTGATCCCACCATCAAAAAAAGTTTCAGCTGGAAGAAACTTTTAAGGGAAGACATACTGGTGACAGCCCTTATTGAGAGGGATATCGAACTTCCTCAAGGTGTTTTTATCAGCTGTTCCATCTTGTTCAGATCAGCATAATGATGTAACATCTGAGCCCAAATACAAAACCAAAAGCCCAGCACTGAAGGATAAGATATAAATGATTTCCTTAGCCACCATGCTTTTTTCTTTGGTGCTCAGGTAGTTTGGAACAAAGGACAAACAAACAGTGCAGAACACTAAAGGGCTGAAACTTGGCTTCATTGAAACTGTCAGGTAACCTCCTGGCAAGGAAAGCCACAGAGAAGCTGGCAATGGCCAAGAAACCTCTGTATCCCAGAACACAGTAAAATATTGGGGGACACCTCATTACATCGCAGTATGATTTCTTGAATCATTAGATGCCTGTCAGTATTTGGAAAAGGTGGAGAAATGGCCACACAGCACAAATGCATCCTTTGCATCTCTTCTTGTACCTCTACCCCCCCAAAAAAACCTCCTCATGATGACACCATCATGAAGGCCTGAATCCATCTGTTTTAGACCCACACTTCCAGCATACATTGTTGTATGTATAAAATTCAGGAACCAGTTGTATATGATCTTATAAGCAACTTTATTTTAGACTGACACTAATGGCTGAGGCTGAGAATGAAGAAAAAGATAGCTGCCAGTCTTTATGAGACACTGCTATCTATACCTATGATTCTTTGCTGTTTATTATTATTATCAAAGTTAGATCTGGACAGGCCTTTAGTAAGAATTGCATGCATTTCCGATATTAAACCTGTCATGCTGCTTCTTGTACATATTAGCTTTTCAAAGGATGTTAGCTCAATCCATAACTAAACTGTTTGCCACTTCTTCTTTTTTTCCTCTGTGGTTTGACTGTAGGATACTGATCAGCAACTAATGTTTCACTCAGGTGCATGCCAAGCATGGATATCCTACCACTATCAGGAACTTAGTTATATTTTGAAACTTATAAATAAAATCCCTAAAAAAAAAAGGGAACTTAGTAGGAGGTTGAGTGCTCAAAATGAAATTTCCAGAGCTACCAAAGGAGGATCTGATGATCATCTTCATTTACATCACAACAAATACAGCTGTTTCTCTCAGTTTCTACTCACCATGAACCATAATTATTATTTGTAAACTTTTAATGTTCTCTCCCCAAAAAACCCAAACCCACCCCCAAATCTTTGAGCATAGCCCCTTAAGTGGCTAGTTATGCAGCCCCATCCCACCAAAAATAAATGTGTAATTTATAAAAAAAATTTAAAGGGTGCAAGTGACAGCATTTTTTGTCATGTACACACAACATCTTCATCGTGTTCTTTTTAGGCATTCTCTATTGTTCAGATCAGGCTTTAGAATAATAATATAACATTTTGGGGCAAAGATGCAGCCTAGAATCCCAGCACTGGAAGATAAGATACAGAAGATCTCCATAGCTACCATGTACTTTCCTTTGATGCTCAGGTAGGTTGGAACAAAGGATAACCAAACAGTGCAAAATACCAACATGCTGAAAGTGATAAACTTTGCTTCATTGAAACTGTCAGGTAACTTCCTGGCAAGGAAAGCCACCATGAAGCTTACACTGGCCAGGAAGCCCATATAGCCCAGGACACAGTAAAACAGGGTAGATGACCCCTCATTACATTCCAGTATAATTTCTTGAGTCATTGAATGCATGTCAACATCTGGGAATGGTGGAGAGATAGCCAGCCATGCAACACAAATGCATGGCTGTATAAGAGAACCACAAACAACAATGGAGGTTGCCAGTCTTTCCCCAGTCCACTTCCTTATTCTTGATCCAGGTCTGGTGGCCATGAAAGCCATAACTACAGTGATGGTTTTGGCCAGCACTGAAGATACTGCCATTGAGAAGATGATTCCAAAAATAATTTGTCGGAAAAGACAGGTTACTTTTTCAGGTCGGCCAACAAATAACAAGGCACAAAGAAAACAGAGCAGTAGGGATATAAGAAGTGTATAGGAGAGCTTCCTGTTGTTGGCTTTGAGTATGGGAGTGTTATGGTACATTATAAATATCTGTAGCACCAGAACTGTAGTGACAGACAAGAAAAGAGCCAGGAAAATTAAACAAATCCCCAAAGGCTCTTTATAGGATAGGAAGCTTACCACCTTGGGAATGCAAAGAGTCCGATCTGTGTTTGGATAATGATCATCTGTGCATTTAGAACAATAAACCGCATCTGAGGAAAAAATGGTGTTGTATCAGTCACACAAAATTGAATATTTCTATCAAATGTCATTACAGTCAGGAAAAAGATAGGCTGTAGTCTGGTCTCAAATACATGGAAAATAAAGAACATGAACTTGGTTTGTCATTATTTTCTATGAGTCCATAGATGGCAAGAAGAGAATCTTTATATTGTGTGTAATTGCTGTTTCTTAATGTATTCTTCTTGTAATTCAAAGTCTAAATCCTGACTTTGGGGGGGGGGGGGGGAATGGAAAGATAATGTTGAAGAAATGACCCAGTAGGAATGTAAGAAATGAGGATCTTGTATGCATGTTCTTCTGGTGATACTTCTTTGTATATACTGTAATACTCACCATCTTTGTTTGACATCTTTCCTTCTGGACAGGGAATGCAATTGTAGCAGCAAAATGGCTTCCCCTCCTTCTTTTGCTTTCTATATCCAGCATGGCAGTGGTCATTACATACAGAAACAGGTTGTGCCTAATTCATCAATAAAGGATAATAATATTAATTCATGGAATTAATAACCTTTGCAATTCAGGAATTAATATAGTATACTATGAACTATTCTTCATTTCATATGGATGATGGACTCTATTCGTCATCATCATCACTTTATTACAACAGTCAGTGACCAGCAGTATAGATAGATTAAGAAATGCAAAAGGCAGCGACCAGCAATACAATTGGATTGATGAACTCTATTATAATTTTACCTATTTGATAAGGATCTGAAGCAAAGATGTCCACTGCCTTCAGGTTTAGCTAAATGGCATATACACTGGATGACCTGGAGGAATATATCTTTGTGTGTCTTAGATAATGAAGTGTGCAGATAGCATAGACTTCAGAAGTTTCACAGTTCAATCTTAAACAGAATTGTAGCCTTCTAAATTCATTGAAACCAATGGGTCTTGAAAGGATAGTGCCATTTTGTAATTCAAATCCTGTGGTTGAAGCCATAGTTTCAGCAGACCTCTTTTCCCCACTTACATGACTTAGAACTCTTTTTGTGGGCAATAGAACTTGGTTATCAGCTGTGTAACTTAAAGGTTATAATTCCAGACTGGTAGCTATGCTATTCCGCCAAAGCAAAAATACATAGAAGTCTAGTGATATCTTTGAGAGGATTTATTTCAACCTATGGTTCCGTACACTAGAGTTGAACTTCATCATGTATAATGTCATGAATTATTCCTAGATCTGTTTAGGTAGGTTTTGTTATATTCTATTTATTGAGGTCTCTTCTATCTCTACAGGGTATCAAAGGTATGAAAAAGGTACAAAATTGTAAACTGCATGCCCCAAAGCCCATGAAATACAGGGCATACAGGGTGAAATGTAAATGCACTCAACAGAGACCCCTCCTTGCTTTTTGACTGGTAGAAAGGTGGGTTGGATCCAAACAAATGAAAGAAGAATATCAACTCCTTACTTAATGCCCTCAAGGGGAAATTGTGTCAAACCTCTGAACAACTTCTAGTTCAGCAGTTTCATACTGGAATCTACCTTTGAAGTTCTGATGAATGGTTACTCTTAGAATGAAAACACTGTGGTGGAAGACTGAAATATGGCTTCTGAGCATTGCCATTCTAATTGTTTCACTTGAGGCAATGAAGACATTAAACACAGACAGAAAGTGAGACTATTTGTGGTCCAAAGCATCTCTGTGTCTCATGCCACAGGAGGTAACATCCCTGAAAATGTGCACCTACATTGAAAACCAGCAGCTATCTTAAAATGCCTGTGCTCTGATCCTACCTGGTTAAAACAGGTGTGCCACACAATGGCTTCCTCGTTAATAGTGAATCCTTGCAGTAGAGAAGCCCAGAGATCTATCTGCCCAATTTTCACTTTAACAAAAGACTGGTTTGGAAATATGAGCCAGTTTACAACATCAAATCCTGCAGTTAGTGCACCATTCTGGTCAAAAGAAATCTTGTCCCCAGAACTGTTGTTAAATGCGATACGTCTGAGAAAACGGTGGAGCTACAATGAAATGGACACAGATTTTTTTTTAACAACACACACAAAAAAATTGGGGGGGGGGGGCGGGCGGGGAACTGAATCATCCCTACTGAGACATCAAACTCTCCCAGAGTTGAATCATACATTACTGGTTGCATCATATGGACAGGCAGCACTAGTGTGGGAGTAACTGCATTCCAGAACTACCCACACAATAAGGTTGTTTCAAACAACAATAACTGTCAATCTCATAAACTCTATCCATGAATTGCCCCCCAGATTAGAAAGTAAAGCCACTACCTCCCATGGCTGCTGATTCTGAAACTTCTCTTTCTGTCTTTCCATCACTGCTCTCATTTGTCCTTTGGAAGAATACATGGCATGTAAAGCATGGGCCACAGCAATGACAGCATTGTAGATTCTGAAACTATGGCCAGTCATCTTCATTTCAAAGACATGTTCTGGAAGCTTCTCCAGTCTCTCCTCTCCAGTGCAGTTGTTCTCATTTGTGTTGCTCAGAACAGAATTTGGGAAAGAACAGTCAAATGCATATGCCCAAAAGTCATTGATGAAACCATCTCCATCAGAACTGGAAGGATTTCTGCTCTTCAGAAATTGTTGGAATCCATGAAGTTCATTGGAATGAACTGCAATTGATAATGCACCATGGAATAATTGAATATCCCAAGTTCTTCTATTGGCAAATGATTTTAACTCTATAGGGGCTGTAAAAATCCACACTTTACCTTTTGAGTTTTGTACTACATCTTTGATTTCTAACAGATTTACTAGCCATCTCAAAATTACCATGGAACGGGAATCACCACTGAAGATCAATACATTGGGTGTGCTGGTCATGATTTCATCAAACATTTGAATGCACCATTTCTCAAGGATGTGGTTTAGAGAATCATAGCATACATTGACATATGAATACATGAAAGCAAAACAGATGCCATGCTCAGAAAATACGAGAAGCATTGTATTTGTGAACCACTCTAAATTCACACCAACTGCAGCAAAAAATCCAACCCATGTCCACTTGAAATGGAGAAGTAATTGGAGAATTCCCAAGTATTGATGGGTGTCACTTGGGATCATGTTGTAAAAGGAAGGGACCTGGGGTTTATCCATCGTCACCGCAGTGGAGCCGTACAACAGCTAAAGATAGATTTTTAAATTGAAGCAGGAGAACGTATGTGTGAGCATTTACTGCATGCAGTGAAGTTTTTCATAAATTATAATGTTAACTGAAATCTTTCTAGAGGGTCTTCAGGCATTATTCCTTCAAACGGTGGGAGATACAACCTTTGCTTTAGTGGGGAATGGAAACCTTTATTACTGTGGATCCTTTTTTTAGTCCTGTATCATTACGTAGAACAACTGACTGGAATAAATAGCGAATGATATTGGGGAGAAATCCCCTCAACCCTCCATGATTTTCTTTTCTTTTTCTTTCTTTTTTCTTTTTGCAGTTTTGCAGGTTAATTAAAATTAAATTACTCTTCATCTATTTAACTGCTCACCAAAAAAATTACACTATGACAGATAATTTGTGCTGAAACTAATTTCTTCTATGACATCAGGCCACATATACAAAGATTGTGAAATGATGTCAAAATATTGAAAGAAAAGGAGAACTTTGTTGTTACTGTATCCTATGGCCTAGGGACCATTAAAAAAAGTATTTCAGGCTAGCTGTTGCTCCCTTCACTCATCCTACTTACATAATCATTGGACTAGTGAATTTGAATGAAATATTTTTTTTGAATATTTTTAAATATTTCAGAGGTCTTATTAGAAACAGGAAACCAGTAAAGGACATGGGTGAACCATTAGAAGACCAAAGGATTGCTAAGGAAATATAAAGAAATTGTACAGAAGCTGAATGAATTCTTTGACAGTATATTCTTTGCATTAGCCCACTATGGAATACATGGGTGGTTAGTAATCCTGGAATCACTATTTTCAAGGAAGCTGTTAAACTGAATCAAACAGTGGTGGCCAGACCTGAATCTTTATTGCTAACTGATAAATCAATATCCATCAAAATACCAGATCTGGATGGCATATACTGGAGAGTTCTTGAGGAATACGTAGGTGAAACTGTTGATGTAACAATAACATGCAACTTGTTTCTAAAACTGGCCTCCATTCCAGAGAGCTGGGAAGAAGTAAAATGAAATCAATTTTGAGAAAAAGTGGGAAGGGGGATTACAGGGCTGTCTGGAAAGTACAGGCAAGTTAACCCTCTCTATGTAAATAGGTGGGAAAGGATATCAAAGACAAATGGAAGTCCAAGATGAATCATGGGAGTGGGGGCAATGTGAATTTGGAAATTCTCTTCAGTCTCCCACTCAAAACTCTTATAAGATTCCAGGGACTTGAGAAGGAGGTCGGCTCTCCCAAAGATCTGTGTTGGGAACAGTGCAATTTAAGATCTTAGTAACTGATCTGGAGATAGTGGAGTGCACTGTTTTCAAACTACAAATAATTCTGGATGCTGAAAAATAAAGTGGACTGACTATTAAGAGTTCCAGCAGGATCTGTCCCATCTGGGGAATGAGCAATTTATAGTAAATGAGGTTTAATGTAATTAAGTAAATTCTCTCTGATTGTGTGTCAGCACACCAGAACATGGTGTCAGAATCTGTCAATTCAGTCAATGTATTATTGCATGCATACTATGTACCAGTATAATCCTTATGTATTGAACCTGTATTTAACCTGTTTGGGCCGGGAGGGTGACAACCCCGAAGGGTGAGAACAAGGAGGCCTCTCATCCCTGCCTCCGCATTCCAGCTGCTCCGGCAGTAACTTCAAGGGGAGGAAGGCTCTCATCTCTTATCTATGCTAAAGAACCTTGGAGCCATGAATTGTTATGTGAACGGAGGGGTCTGGTTTGGGAAGGGAAATTTACTGCTTAACACCTCACTTTTTTCCTGTGTGAACCAAACGGTCAAGACACCTTTTAGCCCGCCAATTTTCCCTACTGGGGATTGGCTACCTATGGGTAATTCAAACTCCTTGGAATGGTATAATAGACCCGCTTGTATTATTTGTCTCATCTTTGACAATAACCCGAGACGCTGTACCAATGTAGAAATAGGCAATAAAGAACTGTGGTTAACCAACCGAGATCTGATCCTTGACTACTTTGAGCAGGACTCTCACAGATTGTCAGAGATGCGTGACTGGGACTCAATCGTTCCTGACCATGTCAGAAGACGACCTTGTCCCCCTCAAACCTACTACTCCAGAGGAGACTCCCGTTATCCCGGCGGATCCGGGGAACGGGGGTGGTGGCGGCGGAGGAGGTCCCGAGGTGCCGGTGACCACGAGCCAGGGGGCTTACTACATTCCGCGCCGCCCGACTATCCATCAGAGCGCGACCCCCCAGTACACCTGGAGCCACTTCGGAGGCCGACCCGTGACTTCATGGGTGCACGACAGGAAAGGGGTGAGAGTTCTGCTCACCGGAGACCAGCCCGATCGAGGGAGACCGAACTACCTAGGAGACGACCGCGAGCCGATCTACCGTGGAGGGCCGCGTCGCCCGCCTCCCGAAGAGGAGGGATTGGATCTGTATGGGCCCGATCCGTATCGCGAGGAGCAGACGGTCCCGCTGGATCAGATGATGGGAGACCTACGGCTTCAACTCACCGCCGAGCTCCGCGAGTTGGCCCTCGATCTCCAGCACCAATTTCGCGACGCTATGGTGGCGATGCAAGGCGCCCTCCTCGGTCAAGGAGTCGGAGCCCCACAGCAGCAGCAAGCACCCGGAGGGGTTCCGGCTCAGCCGCAGGCGCCCGCTCTACCGGCGCAACCAGCCCCGCCGGCCGTCCCAGCTCCAGTTCCGGGGCCTGTTCCCGCGCCGGCCCCAGCCCCGGCCACGCCGGCCGCTCGCCCACCCCCTTCCGACCCGTTGACGACTACTTTCGATGGGGACCCCGAGAAGCTGCGTTTCTTCACGCTGGAGATCGGGAGATTCCTGGACAGTTGGGGCCACCTATACCCTACTGAGAAGGATCGCATCGGCTACATCGGGTCCAAGCTGAAAGACACCGCCAGCGATTGGTATGTGAGTCTGCACGACAACCCTGGCCCTGAGTTGCGCTCACTGAACAATTTTATGTGGGCCCTCCGGCATCAGTTCGAGGACCCGCTGGGTGAGGAAAAAGCCCGAAACCAACTGAGGAAGCTGTTTCAAGGAAGGTCGTCAGTGAGGGAATACACTGACAAGTTCCGGCGTATCGCTGCCAAGATCCATGGATGGCCGGAGGAACTCTTCATGGAGAAGTACTGGGAGGGCCTGAACCCGGAAATTTACGAGACAGTGCTGCTAGGGGGTCGTCCGGGCACACTGAACACCTGGATGAGAGCCGCTACCGACATGGAAGAGCGCTTCGCCCTAATTAAGATGGGAGCGTCCGCAACGGCAGCCAGCAGAGCGGGCCCTCGAGCGAAGCCCCGATCCAATGTGCAAGACGTTCGTGATGCGAGGTTTCGACAGGGGTTGTGTATGAAGTGTGGGGAGAGTGGCCACTTCGCCTCAGCATGTCCCCGAGGACAGGGGAAAGGCCCGAAGACCTCAACCCCCGGACCGGCGAGCACCCCAACCCGGGGGAAAACTCCAATGAAGCCCCGGGCTTTACAGCTGGAAGGGGTGGCGAGCGATCAGGGAGAGCTGGAGCTGATGGAAGCGCAGATGTCGGGAAACTCCAACGGCCTGCAGTGAGCGGCGCAGAGCTGCAGGTCCCCCGCCAAGAAGCGCCATCTCCGGTGAGCATCCCTGGGCCCCTGTTATATATGGTAGTGACGGTGGTGACCCCGGGATCAGGTACCCACATGAGGGTCCGCGCTCTAATTGACTCTGGGTGCGCGCGAGACCTAATCAGCCCCCTGGTAGTGGAGGGGTTGGGACCCAAAGTCACCCCGTTAGCAGAACCCCTGAAGTTTACCCAGATGGATGGGTCCGAAATGAAGGAGGAGTGTATAGCAGAGACTGAGAGCTTGATTTTGGGAACGGGAGAGCACTGGGAGAAGCGAGCTTTTGTCATCACCCCGAATGCCCAGTTCCCCATGGTGTTGGGCAGCCCTTGGCTCGGCGCACACGACCCGTACATAAAATGGAGCGAGGGGAAGATTTCGTGGGTAGACGAACGCTGCCAGAGCCACCGATGGGACCCAGGATGGGGCCCCGGACCTCCCAGCCCGCCTTCTCCCGCGCCCGCGCTCGCCCTTGCCCCGGCCATGGTGCCTAAAGAATATAGAGACTTGCTAGAAGTGTTCAGTGAAACTGAGGCGGACGAGTTGCCCCCCCATCGACTGTCGGACTGTGCCATAGAGCTCCTCCCAGGCGAGAAACTCCCGAAGGGTAAATTATATTCCATGAGCCCGGCGGAACGGGAAGAACTGCGGAAGTTCTTGGACAAAAATCTAGCAAGGGGGTTTATCCGCCCCGCCAAGTCCCCTTTTGCGGCGCCCGTGCTGTTCCGAAAGAAAAAGGATGGAGGCTTACGATTGTGCACGGACTATAGGGGGCTAAACGCAGTCTCCACCTCTAATGCCTACCCCCTCCCGTTGATAAAGGACCTCTTGGCGGAGGCGGCCAAGGGGAAGATTTTCACCAAGTTGGATCTGCGAGATGCCTATTTCAGGGTGCGCATAAGGGAGGGGGATGAATCTAAGACTGCCTTTAACACCCCCTTGGGGCAGTTTGAATACCTAGTGATGCCGTTCGGCTTAAGTGGCGCGCCCGGGGTCTTTATGAGTTTAATCAATGAAGTGTTGCACAAGCACCTGTTTAAGGGCGTGTTATGTTACATAGATGATATCTTGATCTATTCTACTGATAAGAACGAGCATGTGACTCTGGTCAGAGATGTTCTTTCAACGTTACTAAAAAATCAGCTTTTTGTGAAACTGTCTAAGTGCGAGTTTCACCGTGAGTCTGTGGACTTCCTGGGCTACCGTATTTCTCAGAAGGGGTTGGAAACTTTAAAAACTCTTTTTACCTCTGAGCCCATTCTGGCCCACCCGGATGAGACGAAAGACTTTATAATCCATGTCGATGCCTCGGATGTAGCCATGGGGGGGGCCATCCTACAAAGGGACTCGGAGGGGAAACTGCACCCCTTAGCTTACATCTCAAAAAAGTTTAACGAAACAGAAAGAAATTGGTCAGTGTGGGACAAAGAAGCCGCGGCCATTAGATTGGCGCTCACTACGTGGCGCCATTGGTTGGAAGGAGCACAAACTCCGTTCGAAATATGGACGGATCACAAGAACCTAGAAGCTTTGCGCACGCAGCGGTCCCTCAATGCAAAGCAGCTGCGCTGGGCTGATTTCTTTTCAAAGTTTAACTTTGTGTTAAAACATTTCCCTGGGAAGGCTAACTCCTTGGCAGACGCATTGTCCAGATTGCCCCAACATGAAAGCGTGAAAGAAGAGGTGTTCGATTCCATGTTCTCCCCCCAACAGCTGGGAGGGGCGGTTGTCACCCGGAGCAAAACGAAAAAAACCGAGCTGACCACCGGGAACTGCCAGTGGGGGGGGGAGTATGCTCCTGAAGAAATAGAGGAATTGGAGGCGGTGGGAGAGTGTTCCAAAAGGGAGGACCAATGTTGGCTACATGGGGACAAATTAGTGGTCCCTAAGACCAAACGCAAGGAAATTTTACTAAATTGCCACTCCTCCAAGCTCGCCGGCCACTTTGGGTTCCTAAAGACACTTAACCTGATCCAACGTCAGTTCTGGTGGCCGCGCATGCGCCGAGATGTCTCGGACTTCGTCTCAGCATGTCAAACCTGCTTAATGTGTAAAAAACGGGGGGGTAAAGTCCCTGGATTGTTGCACCCCCTACCCACTGCCTCCAGACCCTGGGAAGACATAGCCATGGATTTTATTACCAATTTGCCTCCATCTAAGGGGAAAACAGTGATCTGGGTAGTAGTGGACACTTTCTCCAAGCAAGCCCATTTCACTCCCTTCAAGCAATTACCCACTACCAAAGGGATGGCTAAAGCTTTCTTCAACCACGTGATTAAATTACACGCTTTTCCGAAAAGGGTGGTATCCGATCGCGGAAGTCAGTTCGTTGCCACCTTCTGGCGGGAGCTTTTGAAACTAATGGACATAGAACCTGCCTTAAGCTCGGGTTACCATCCAGAAACCGATGGCCAATCCGAGCGAACTAATCAAATTCTGGAGCAGTTCTTAAGATGCTACACAAATTACCACCAAGATAATTGGGTGGAATTACTACCCTTTGCAGAATATAGCTACAATAATGCAGTGCACTCCTCCACTGGGGTTTCACCTTTCATGGCGGTGGGGGGCTTTGAAGGTAAACCACTTCCTACCCTCAAGGAAGACCCCCAGACCCCCCCCTCGGACTTTAAAAGTTGGTGGTCTAGCCTCCAGGACTCCTGGCCATTAATTGGGAAAGCCTTAGACCATGCCAAAGAGGACTACAAGAAATATGCCGACCGAGGGCGAGCACCGGGATGGGACCTTCAACCTGGGGACTCTGTGTATCTCTCTACAAAAAATATCCATGGGCTGCAGCCCAGCAGAAAATTGGGATGGAAATATGTTGGACCTTATAAAGTGCTACGTAAAATCTCTGATGTCTCCTTTGAACTGGAACTTCCTAAATCACTAAGTTCTGTGCACCCTGTGTTTCATTTCAGCCTGCTGAAGAAAGATCCTGGGCCGAATGCATGGCATCCAGTTCCTCCAGCTCCTCCTCCACTGATGAAGGAGGGGAGTCCACACTACGAGATAACTGAAATCCTTGACTCCAAGATGAAAAGGGGCCACTTGTATTACTTAGTTAGATGGTTAGATTTCGGCCCAGAGCACAATGAATGGATTCGTTCTGAACATGTTCATGCCCCCAAGTTAACCAAACTGTTTCATAAAATGTTCCCTGAGAAAGCTAGGTGAAGGGAATTATGGGGAGGGCAGGGTGTCAGAATCTGTCAATTCAGTCAATGTATTATTGCATGGATACAAAAAATACCTGTGAATAATTTACAAAATTTACAAAATTCCATATGCCTTAGCTTGCTTACCTGTGGAATCTTGTAGATGCCCAAAATTTCTGGTATTGCTTGGGAGGCTTCTGAATAAAGGTCCTCAATAAATGCAATCAGCTTTTCCTGGTTGGAACACTTGTAGTTGGGGCAAAATCTGTTTCTTGGGGAAATAAGTTGCATTGCGGCATGAAAGGTCCACTTTGACTCCACGCAACTGTCATAAATATGGAATCCCAGGGTGACATTAGGCAAGATTTGGGGATTTTCATTGATCTCTTTCACAGCAAATGCAAAGGCCAAAATGTGCTGGTAGTTCTGAGTCATGAAACTGCAAAGAGATTTTTTGAGTGTGTCAAAACCTACTGTGTACTTTATAAAGTTATTAAGATGATGTGCTGCATCTTTTTCATGGTCTGTATTAATTATAATATAGTTATATTTCATGTAGTGATCCTTACTCCAGGATGGTTTACTTAAGAGAAAGATACCTACACCATATAAGGGGACAGAACTTTATCAGACATCCAAACATGATACCTAATTTTTGTAAACTTAATATTGTGTTCAAATGTGGCATATGCAGACACACAGTGGGAAAAAAAACCCTGATACAGTCATCCACTTAAATACCAGTGTTATATAAATGGTGTTGCAAGAATGACTAGGTGTGCCTTCAGATGGTTAACAAAAATCACAATGGAAACGATCAGTGAAGATTCAGAAGGCCCTGATGTTATTGTGGGTGTATTGCAGAGGCAACAATTTTAGGACTTATGCTTCAGACTTAGAGCACCTTGCCTCTTATGTAGAAGATACCCCTGTGTGTCTATATAGTGTTGTGAGAAGGACAAATGCAGATTATTACGATGTGTTAGGTTTTCTTGGTCAGCAAGATTCTGGGGGTATGAGCTTTCAAGAGTCTGAGTACATAAGATCTCTAAAGTGCACACAAAACATTTAAACATGTGCATTAACTTTCAAAAATGTGTATCCTATTTTCTGCTATATGAAATTGCTAGATGTAATTAGATTTTGCCAGCTTTAGTAGGTTCCAGTTTGGCTTTTATACAATGCAGTGGGCATATTACGAAATACCACCACCTATTCACTATCTGGCTTCTTCTCTGATGGTAGAGCCATTTCTTCATGTCATGAGGACTGCCCATTATCTCACTAATCTCAGCAACTAGACTACAACTTCTGTTGTGCTGTTCCATCTCTCTATGATGGATTTCTGCTGTTATTCTGCACCATAATTACAGTACTAGTCAGACTACTAGAGACAGCCTATTGATGGATTAAAAATATAGGAGCAAAAAAATGATAGAGAAGAGAAGCAGAAAAGAGAAAGGTGATACAAATACATCAACAAGTAAATATCAAGAAAAGACTACATCATGCCAAGCCCTCTAATGAAGAAAAGAGTCAACTAATGATTCAAAGCCTCAATAGACTCTAGTTGGGAAATAATAGTGAGTAAGGTCTTTTAAAAAAATTTTTTGTTTGTTTTAATTTCTGCTTAAGGTGATAGCTGTATGAGCAGTACTGGATAGAGATAGACTGTAATTGTTTGTTCCTTTGGTTTTTGGTATGGGATAAAAGCAGTTCTTTCTTGAAGCTATCATTTCTTCTTTTAATGTTTCCTATACAATAGTCTTATCATTTACTATGATGCAGCGGCAAATCCTAACATGATTTAATGTGATCTTAATGTATCTTCTACCCTATCTCATCTCATGACACTCTACTATGCTCATGTAAAGTATAGCAGCTTAATTATGGTCAGGTGGGTAAGGAAAAAAAGAATGTTGGGGAAAAGTTTGGAAGCTTCTTGAAACTTGCTGTGTGCATTACTGCCCATAAACAAAAGCAGAACTCTATAAGGGAACAAAATCCTTACATGTAGTTTTCAGACAGTATTCCAGAAGGTTTTTTCTTGAAATCTTTTTGATAGTTAGTAAAGTAGGTCTGTGAAACAAGGCCTCCTAAACTGAGATCTCCTGGCTGATAATACTTGTAAAGAATTGGGTTTGGGTGTGAGATCCCACACTGAGCCATGTGAGTCCCGCCAACCATGTGAGGCAAAAGGAGGAAAACCAACACCACTATGAGTACCATGCTGCATAGAAGCTTTCCCTCTGAATGCATTTGCATCCACAGTGCTTGCATAATATATATCAACTGAACAGCATTTTCAAGTGGTCGAAGTGTTAACACCTACATTATCTGCTTATACTCACTACATACTCTGAGATTACAGTGGGAAGATTGGGATGACTGGCCCATCTGTAGATAGGCTTGACATCTGGAGTGTAAAATGCAAAGCATCAGAAGTCAGCCTGAGTCCTGCTTTTTCCTAGTTCATATGAAGGATTATTTATAATGTCCTTTGCACTCTGTGATACTAATTATCTTCTGGGCTGTAGATATCCACAGTGGATTTAGCAAGCAGTAGAATTAATCATAGTCCTGTTGATAATTACAAAGTATGCAACTAAAAGTGCTGAAGAACACTTGTCAAAAAAGAATTCTGCTCTCTGTTTTAGTTGCCTAGCAATATGTAAACAGCTAGATCAACAATTAAAACACTAGTTTTCTTCCTAGTGGGGAGTCAAGTGGCTTACGAAAGCGTTCTTCCTCCTCTATTTCATCAAGGTAACCCTATGAGGCAGGGCTGTAGTCAGTGGTGAGGTGCACAGGGCTCCACCCCCTTTTGATTCTGCAGCATGCCCCTCCCCCAGCAGGAAACTACAATTTCTTCTTTTAATGTTTCTTATATCTTATAATTTACCATAATGCAGCTGCAGTACCTGCAACTTACCCCTTTGTTCATATTAAATCATAAGATTTTACTGTATCTTCTACCCTATCTCAACTCATACCACTGTAGTATACTCATGTAAAATTTAACAGCTCAATTGCGGTGAGGTGGGTGAGAAAAAAGGAAGGCTGGTGCAGAGTTTGGAAACTGCTTGAAACTTCCTGTATAAATTACTACAGTTTGGGCTTACTCGTGCAGTTAAGTAAAAGCCGAATTATACAAGGAGAAGAAAACCCTTCCTTACATGTAGTTTTCAGACAGTAATCTAGCAGGTGTTTTTTTTTTTGAAGTCATTTTGATTGTTAGTAAAGTAGGTCTGTGAAACAAGGCCTCCTAAGATGAGATCTCCTGGCTGATAATACTTGTGAAGAATTGGATTTGGGTGTGAGATCTCACACTGAACACCATGAGCCATGCCAATCATGTGGGGCAGAAGGAGGAAAACCAACACCAAGACTGGTGCTTTTAGTGGTTGGTCATCTCAATCAACTGAAGCAGCAAGGTGAAATGCATGATAGCTGTGGAGAGTTGTTTTTCTCCCTATCCACATACTATATTCTTTTTGTGTTGAGAGTTACACTGCAGAATGGAAGACAGTGAGAGACAGCATGGTGTAGTGGTTAGGAGTGGCAGACTGTAGTCTAAAGAACTGGGTTTGATTCCTCACTTCTCCACATGAAGCCTATGGGTGACCTTGGACCAGTCACAGTTGTTGTGTGGAGAGGAAGGGAATGGCCATTGTAAGCTGCTTCGAGTCTCCTTAAGGCAGACTCTTTTGATACTCCTAAAGGTACTCTTCTTCTGCCTCAATTAAAGAGGATATCTGAAACCAAATATTATTAACAACCTGTACACAAACCTCTTTTTGCCTCTGTTCTGTTTGAAAGTATCTTTGTCTGTAATAAATGGAACTAAAGACTGGGCCTGAATATATGTGAAAGCACTGAACAGGTTTAAGTTGTATTGTTATCATTTCTGCCCCAACTATGTTGAGATTAAAGTAGCATTTTCCCAAGGCCCAATCCCCCTTGCTGACCCACTAAAGCAGATAAAAGATTTGTGATGAAATTATAACAAATGTGTTTTCTTCAGATGTGTCACAGAAAACTACCTGGAGTAACAGACAGTTTGCTTTGTAATTATTGGAATACCTATGATTAATTCTACTGCTCATTGAAATCCATAAGGGAATTTATAGACTATTTCCAAGACTAGTAATGGAGACTATAAAATTTGCTGTGAATTTACCGTATTTAATTCAGATACTTCCATAGGGGCAAGAGACAGAAGTGCTATTTAGATATTTTTAAATTTAATGACTGTAGTGCTACATAAACAGAGGGTCAGGGAAGGACCATCCAGTATGATATTATTAGAGGCAATGTTACTAATGCTGCTTCCACTCACCCTTTGCAAGACACATATTGCTAAGTGCACAATCAGTGATCCAGTCCCTATATTTCACAAGTACTACCAAGAAGGAGATGCTATCATTGGTTCAATTGGTTTTCATATTTATCTCCCTTCAGAAATGATGTCCTTCAAGGACCAGCCCAATTTCACATCATATAGCATTCCCTTGTAAGGTTCTTCTTCTTCTCCCCCCCTCCCCCAATATATGTGGGCTGACCAGTTCTATGGATTGTCTAGCAATCCAGCCATGTGATGGAACTTTATTACCAATCTCCATTATATTTCTATATTATATTTCTCAAAGGAACAGATGGAAACCTTGTTATTTCCAATTTAGAAGGTACTTCAGGTTTTTTTTAAAGTTATTGAACATGAATCACATTTTCTGCAAGTTTCTATGTAGTAGGATTTTAAAACTCCTTTACAGTATTAAATATCTGCTGAGCCCATACTGTAATGAGAGAGTATTGTGAGTGTTGTGTTTTGAAGGAGGGACACCTTCTGGAACACAGTACCATGCCAAAATTTTTACTTGGGGTTGAATATTTCTACATTCTATATTTTTATAACTCTCATTGTAGTGTACTGACTAAGAACTATCAGCATATCTTGGCCTTGGTGTTTGCTGTCACAGAGATCAATGAAAATCACCAGATCTTACCCAACATCACTCTGGGCTTCAACATCTACGACAGCTATTACAATGCAAGACAGACATACCATGCAACAATGGAACTTCTGGCAACAAAGAACAAATCTATCCCCAACTACAGGTGTGACAGCCACAACAATCTGATAGCAGTCGTTGGTGGGCTTGAACCTGAAATTTCCCTCCACATAGCAACCATGCTAAGCATCTATAATATTCCACAGGTAGAGTGCATTTGTGAAGCATAATTGGAGTTTAAGAGGTAATTTTGTTATTTGGAGAGTGGGATACAGTATAAGAGATATTTGAAAGTAATGTCCAGGATATGAAAAACAAACCATAGCAATTGTTAGTAACTCAGGGATATGTTTCTTCTCTATAAATTTATTTTCACGAGCATCCATAGATGCAAAAGTATTTGGCATAGATGCCAAAGTTTCCATTGTGTTTCAGTCCATGTTTGCATGTCAATTTGCAGAACTAATCATTCAGTTTAATTTCTAAATGGAATTTAACTACAATACCAAAGAGTTTACTGCAGTTTCAAGAAGTGACTTGTCTGTCTAAGTGCACCATCACAAACTTTAATGTCACCTTTTGTTCTTGTGAAGGTGAGGCTCATAGTGTGGGCTCAGACATACAGGAATTCACTTCATTCCTTTATACTTGAGGATTCACAACTAAATACCTGATTCCATTTTCAGAGACCGTTAAGAAGTATCTCTTTTGAGGTGACATTAGGGACTATTTTCTAGACATGGATTTGAATCCCAAGTAGCACAAGAGCAGTCATGCTTGAAGAAGGCATCTTCCTTATATCTCCCCTTTGGTTTCCCCCAAAACTGTGCTGCTGCAGTTCAGTGGATTGTGTAAGTCAGTGGTCAGCATAGGGCGCACCATGGGACTTTGAAGCACAAGGGAAGAATCAAAAACAACAAAAATCCTTTTCCTCCTCTCCAAATGGAAAGGCTATTCTATCAGAGGAATTGTTGTGCTGATAAAATGACACCTTAGGATCCAACCTTTGGTATTATGTCACTGGCAGTGTTCCCTCTAAGCTGAGTTAGTGTGAGCTAGCTCAGTTTTTTTAGCCTCTGGCTCACACATTTTTGTCTTAACTCAGGAATAATGGCTCCAGGGTGAGCTAATTTATGCAGTAACCAAATCACTTTCTCACAACTTAAATGCCTAGCTCACAAAGTAGAATTTTTGCTCACAAGGCTCCACAGTTTAAAGAGATCATTCATGGATTATATTGTTTGATTTTATAATGATGAAGAATAAAATATATGTGTGTGAACTATTTCACAAGGCTGGCACTTCCTGTTTTAGGGTACTTCTGCCCTCCTTAATGTGTGTGCATGCATGTATTTTCATATGAATTCTATGATTATGATGATACTAAATGGAAATATAGCATTATATAATGATTTTCTCAAACTATGTGTGCACAGAAGTAAATCAGTCCCTCCTGAATGATCCAAGAAATAGCAAACACTTTTTTGTTATTATTCATGCAACCAGCTTAAGAGATGTGCCATATCCTAGTATAAGAAAATAAAACAAAAGTTGAGGGGATCTTTATATTTATTCCAGCATAAATTTATGTGAGTCAGAGCTCAGCTGATCAGATGCATCTGATAAATTGAATTCTGATCCACAAAATCTTAAATGCCGAATAAATCTTGATGGTCTTTAAGGTGCCACTGGACTTTAGTTTCATTAAGTTATTATAGGTACATGTTAAAATTTTAGCACCTCTCTGTTTCCAACACATAATGTATAACACTTTGAATTGTATAGTGTACAAAAGCATAAGGTCTTTTTTTAAAAAAAGCACAGACTTGAATTAGGGTGCTACAATTGATTGCGACTACTAGATGTATGTGTACACAGCATGAACATGTTGGGAAAAGATACAGTCAATAGAACGCCTTTTGGGCAGAAATTGGTGCGTGCCATATTTTAAATGCATATCTGGGTCTAGTTCACTGCATGAAGCAACCTTCGTTTTCTTCCTTGTGAACTGCCATGGGGAATATCATTTTATAAAGGAAGTTTGTATTCTTCTATCTTTCTCTTAGCGTGGGCTTAAGACCATAGCAAAGTTGAGTTCAAGCAAATGCTGACATGATTCTGTGAGCAAGCTGTGGTTATTTTAGCAAAGCCAACATACATGGATACACCTATATTTATATAAGCTAAATAACACAAAGAAAGCCACTATAGTTTCATACCTATGGAAGTGGCAAACTTGTTCCTGGACTTTAGCACATCAGATTGGAGTCAGGGGTTCACATCACTGCATGCTCTTATAAACAACAACAACAACAACAAATCCTAACACATGGCAAACTAACTGTTGGGGTTTATCTACAACGCTTTCTGCAATTTTGATATGTAGGATTTTTGCTCTGGTATGTAAAAGCATTTAGTTCTAAGAATCAGGACTATCATCACACTAGGACTGGGCTTAATCCCCAAATCAGTACGAAGATGACTTGGGCCAGTCACTGCTTCTCAGACAAACCTAAAACAAAGGTTATTGGGATAATGAAAAAGAGGAAGAGAAAGCTAGGTATACATTTTTATGTTCTTTGAAGGAAGGGTGGCAAAAAATATGATAGAAATATAGATAGATGCAAGTAGTTGGTGTTGATCTCATGTAGTATAGGCAATATACAAGTTGCCACCTCTGTGACACTTAGCTCTAATATGTGTGTTTGTGTGCATGTGTGTGAGCTGATAAATAATGTTAATGAACTTTACCAGAGAACAGTGCTTGGAAATGTGCAATACACAAAACTGATGTCAAATTACCATAGTGCAACTTTAAACAGTCTTTCATTCACAGTATCTTAGTTGTGGAAAGATTACCAAAATTTTCTACGAAGAAAAAGAAAATGAGTTATGTCCAGTCCAACCAGCTTTTCCATTGGTGAAAAAAGGAGAGGTGTCTGTTTTGACTAACCCAAAGGTCTTAGGTTCATAGAACTCACATAGACAAAAGCCATTTGACATGCAATAAGGAGGAGAATTGGTTGACATGGAGTGAAAAAAGATGGCTGGATCCATCCCAGATTCTTGACATTAAGATACAGTCCCTCTCATCTAGTCACAGAACTGGTCTTCATATTACAAGCAAATGAAAACATTGTCATGGTTTCTCCACAAACCTTAATATTCTGTTTCATTGCCTTCTTCTCCCAAATGTTAACTACTTTTAGCTCTCTTATGGTCCCACTCCAGTGATGCATCATACAAGGCCAGGCCTTTCCTTCTACCAGATGGTCCCCAATGAAGCTCATCAATACATGGGGATTATTCAGTTGCTTCTGCATTTTAAGTGGACATGGGTTGGAATCATTGCTGTGGATGATGATAATGGAGAAAGGTTTGTAAGGACCCTGATTCCAGAGTTTTCCCTGAGTAGCATCTGCATTGCTTTCATAGAGAAGATTCCCCAAGTAACATATCTTAATCTACATATTGCTGATGTGTTAATAAAAGGGTACAAAATATATAAAATTATTATGACCAGTCGAACCAATGTATTGGTTTGTTTTGGAGATACAGAGTCTATTGCAAAACTTAGATGTTGGGTATATGTCTCACATGTGGCTTATATAACTGAGGCAAAAGGTAACGTGTGGATTATGACTGCCCAGATGGATTTCACATCCTATTTTTTTCAAAGGAGTTGGGAACAACAAGTCTTCCATGGTGCTCTGTCCCTCACAATTCATACAAATGAACTGCTAGGATTCCAACAGTTCCTTCAGAGCAGAAGTCCTATCTGGACAAAAGATGATGGCTTCATCCAGGACTTCTGGGAACAAGCATTCTTGTGTCAGTTTTCCGACTCACTGTTAGGGAAGAAGTTTGATGAAAACTGCACAGGGGAGGAGAAGCTGGATAATCTTCCTGGAGATGTTTTTGAAATGAGTATGACTGGCCACAGCTACAGTATCTACAATGCTGTCTTTGCCGTGGCACATGCTTTGCATGACAGGTATGCATCTCTTTACAAATACAGAAGAATGATGAATGGAAAGAGACATAAGCCTCCGAAACAACAGCCATGGCAGGTAATATTTCAAGATAATGAATGTAGGAGATAAGCATTTCTGTAGGTACAAATATAGGGCCCCATCTATACACCAAACTCTCTCTCCATAAACTTTTCACACAGTCACTTCCTTCCTCTCAAAACTGACTAGAAACTAACTTGTTTACTTCTGGGTGTGGCCTGTGAGACAAGTGTACCTACCCATTATTCTGATTTTTGGAATCACCCCAAGAGAAGTCTTTGTAATTTTTTCTTGGTATTTTCTGTGGGAGAACATTCCATCTACAGCCTCCGTCTCTGAAGTACAGTAAGAATCTGAAAGGATCGACAGCAGCTGGTTTTTTTAAAAGGTAGATGGGAATAGGTTTCATATATTGTGATAGAATCTCCAAGCCACCAAAAAAAAAAAAGCTCCCCTCTTCCATGAATTTAATAATCGTGAAATAACAGTATGCTCATTTTCTACTTCACATTTTTTTTCCATCTTGAGGCTTGCATTGGCATTGTGGATTCTGTGTAAAGTAGGTTTGTTGTTGCTGCTGCTAGTGTTTATACTCATTCCTAGGATTTGTACTGGTGAAGCAGATTCTGATTTACAAGAATACACTGCAGAGAGAGGAAAATATAGTTTTTGGCTCCTATTCCCTCTTGGCTTTTTTATCTCCTCTTCTATCTTTCCCTCTTCAAAGAGGGAAATGGACAGAGGTGAGAAAAGGGAGATGAAAGGGCTGTGTGTTCCAAGAATATTACCACCACCACCCTAAAAATTGTCCAGCAAGGCTCAGTAAAAAAAACAGCTTCATTCCACATCAAGAGATGGGTGCTATTATGGAGTATGCCATTACAGTTAGTGTGCCATAGTGGTTGGAATACTAGATGAGGACAGGGCAGACCAGGATTCAAATCCCCACTAAATTATGAAGTTTACTGAGTCTATCTCTCAGTCAGTTCTATAGGGTCATTTATGAGGATAAAATAGAGGAGGTGAGAACCACGTATGCCACCTTAGGGTCCTTGGAAGCCAGCAGTGAATAAACATGTAAAAGACATGACAGTTTACTAGATAAGTAGGCTTTGTCCATCGCTAGACTCCTAGGATGATTCTGCATTGGCTTTTCCCTCCGCTGTTTTAGCAAACCCACACTGGAACAGAAATTCCCCTCTGCATTGCATGCTGCTTTCACTTCCTTTGATCATTGGATGTTATGGCACCCTCTACACCACAAGCTGCTCTTACTTTCTTTGATCATCAGGTTTTATGGTACCTTCTGCATAGATTTATGGCCATTCAAGGGTGACTTTGCAGATAGTACAGCATTGCCCTGAAGTATCTGAATGTGGTTTTGAGCTGCATCTTTTCCTCAGTGTTGAGAAAATGTGGAGTGAATGATAGATGCAGAATGACCCCTTGGCAATCACTACTGATTCCTTATTATCTATCCCAGCAGTTCTTTTCTGCCTCCTTCTCAGCTGGATTTCCGTAAAAATGGAAAGAAAGAATAGAACCAGGAAAGAGAATATAATAGAACACCCGAGTCTCTTGGTATAGATATACATGACTTCTCTAATGAGATTGATTCTCTGATCTGAACCTGCACCATTCCAAACAATTTGCTATCTGTTTTTTCAGTGATATTTCACTTAGAAGCCAGAATTATCTTGCAGAACTCTTAGACATTAACAGCTACTCTCTTTGAATGTTATGACATGTCTGTTTTTTTCTTTGTTAATCTAGCTCCATTCTTTTCTGGGAAGAGTCATGTTTAACAACAATGCCGGGGAGACAATTTTCTTTGATCCCAATGGAGAATTAGTAACTGTATATGACATGATCAACTGGGTCACTTTCCCAAACCAATCCTTTCGTAGGGTGAAAGTTGGGAGGATAGATCCCAAGGCAGCGCCGCACCAAGCCTTCTCCATTAATGAAGATGCCATCACGTGGAACAGCAGATTTCACCAGGTGGGCTTCCAATGTGGTTAGTTAGGAAAATCTTCCCATTTGAATGAGTACTGAGGGGCAAAGTAGATATGCCATATTAATGTTTTAAGGCTGTCCTGTTGCCATTTAAAAATGGGATTTAATACATTTTTCCTCTGGTGAAAAAAAAACAAAAACAGGAAGGGTCCTCTTTGACAATTGACAATCCTTTTGACCAGACTATGCTGGGAATCACAGGATCTGCATCAAGAAAAGCCAGGCAAGGGGGTATAGTAAGGACAGGAATTGGGCAAGACTGAGCAAAAAAAGCTGTCTGGATCCATCCCACATAGCTTAATTCTGGGGGGCAGGGGGGATCAGTATGGTGAAATTTGGAACGTGGAAGTGAAATTTGGGGAAAACCTTCTCAAACTTTCCTTTCCTCAGCTGCTTTTCCAAAGTAGAACCTGATATAATTTAAGCAAAAGCATTTACTCCAGAGGTTTTTTTTTCACTTGTTTAAAATGGACTGCTATATGTCTTGGCCAAAGGTCTATGATGGTATTGTGTTGAACAGAACACAAGAACACATCGCTACTTTGCACCCTCAGCCCCTTGGAAAACTGACATTTTGGTTTAAGGAAGACACATTAGGTTGAATCGCTGTGCTGTTCATTTTTGTCTGGGCAAAGAAAATAGAAGGGGCACTTCTGAAAGTTACCATTGATGTCAAAATGAATTGCATCCAACTGGCTTTTTATGCCTTACATTTTGCCCAAGTCCCCTCTTCGTTACAGACTGCTATTCACTGGAGATGGGGGCTCCTCCACAGCCAGCATGTACTTCCCTGCTGCCACTCAGCTGTCTGGTGGAGGAAAATGGTGGGAAGCAGCAGGGGATGATGACAGCACCCTAATACTCTAAAGTCATCCCCTGTGACAAAAAGCGGGTGGGGGAACTCAACCCAAAAAATAGCTGCAAACCGAGAGGGTCAAGCTAACAAAAGAATTATTATGAAAAATATAGACATTTATTAGGGTGTACACATAAATAAAACATAATAAAATTAAAAGAGACAGTCCAAGTATCGGACAATTAAAACTTGGTTCATTAGGAACTGTTGCAGTACATATCAAACTGATGTATAAAACTTTTGACCTAAGGAACATACATGTTTCAGCCCCTATGGGCCTTCCTCAGTGGTCAATATTCCTTATCATGTATAATAAGAATACAGTGCATCACTTGCCCCAGACTGAGAGTTCCTATCTATACCTTGTGGCTATTAGCCACTGATGGACCTCTGCTCCATATGTTTATCTAATTCCCCCTTGAAGGCATCCATGCTTGTAGCCGCCACCACCTCCTGTGGCAGTGAATTCCATGCAGGAGACAGCAAGGATGTAATTTGAGAAAGTGGGAAGTCCCTAGTCTAGCTATGCTAACTACAAATCCTTCAGCTGTCCCCCAGTAGGATGTTCTTCAGATCCTCTTCATAATGCTGCACTACAGACCTTGCATATTCCAAGAATATTGACTCTTGTGCTTAGGAAAGTACTAGCACACTTCTAAATATGAACTGCTGTCTAGAATCTGAAAGTCACATTGTTTTTCTTTCCATTGTGGATCAGGTATTGCCCACTTCTCAGTGTTCTGACAACTGCCATCCAGGATTTAGCAAGCAAAGGAGAGAGGGAGAGGCATTTTGCTGCTATGACTGCATTCCATGCCCTGAAGGAAAGGTTTCCAGTCAGAAGGGTAAGAGATGTTTTGTCACGAGAAATACAATGCCAGATTCCTGCACAGGATACCTATTATGAGAACAGCTCACACCATTTCTAAATGTAACTTGTTACAGTGTAAATGGTCAAAAGATCAGGCCTGACTGACTGCACCACAACTCACCAGGATAATGTGGAGAAGGTGAAAGAATACCACATACTGAGCCAGTTTGAAGGAGGCCTCTAAAATTTCTGCTTGGCCCAAGGGAAATCAACTAATCTCTGGATATGAGGCAGCAGAGCCTGATGCAGACAGAGCAATGTTGCTTGAATCTTTTCCTCATTATTGGTTGGTCTATAGAAGGCAGCCAACAATTGCCATAAGAACATAAGAGAGAAACCAATGTTGGATCAGGCCAATGCCCCATCCAGTCCAACACTCTGTCACACAGTGGCCAAAAATACCAGGGGCCATCAGGAGGTCCAGAAGTGGGGCCAGGACACTAGAAGCCTTCCCACTGTTGCCCCCATGACCAGTGACATTCCTAGGGGGAAGGGGGAAGTTTGGAGAGGGAAGGACTTCAGCGGGGCATAATGCCATACAGTCCACTCTCCAAAACTGTTTTTTTATCTTGGGGATCTGATATCTGTTGTCTGGAGATAAGTAAAGAGATATCCAGGGTCTGTCAGAATGCAATGCCTTTTCAATCAGAGGATTTTTCATTAATCTGATGAACTGACTAAATATTTACATTTTTTTCCAGTGTGCAAACTATAGTATGAGTAGTGTTGCCGACTCCGGTTTAAGAAATCCCTGGAAATTTGGGGGGTGGAGCCTAGGGAAGGCAAGGTTTGGGGAGGTGAGAGACCTCTGCAGAGTATAATGCCATAGATTCCAGGTGAACCTATCTCTGTGGTCTGGAGGTTGGCAGCTGTAAATATGAGGGTTGTATACTCAAGTGTAATCTTTGGCTTCAGAGCCAAAAAGAAGACAGTGGGAGAATGAATCTATTTTTATTTCTTCTACAATATAAAGCACAGACAGGACAGGGGAAAAAATAAATAATTCCAGTATTGTTGGGAATGTAGGGTATATCTACACTACAAATTAAAACTGGTTTAATGCTCAATCCTTTTCTCCAAGAAAACCTGGGAAGGGAATTCATCTCTTTAAACTAGGTGTGCATTTAGAGATTCATTACTCCTTGGATAAAACAGCCAACAACACTTTCTCAGAAGTGGGCACTGCTCTATGTACTACCAAGCAGATGGTGGACTGCATGAGAGATGTGGCAATTTTTCTCTTTATACTGTCATGGGGAAACTGACTTTTCCCTCACATTTCCTCTTTTTTTTTTTTTTAAGAAACTGTGTATGAATAGCTTAAGGCTGTTAAATCTAAGGAAAGGAAGGAAATGGAACTAGATAAATTATAGGTCTAGATTTATTAGACTATGGGACAGGATGTCCAAATGAGCCTCCATGTTCTATGGCAGTATGCTTCTCAGTGCTAGGTGCATACAGCTAGATGCATACAGCACGGGGGGGGGGGTGCATTCATGCCCTTCTTGTGGACTTCCTGGAAACACTTGCATGCTATATTAGATGGACATTTGGTTTGTTCAACCAGAGATCTTACAGCAAATTAGGAGCCAATCAACAGAATCCTCAGAATGAAGGATTTGTGAGGGTGAATTATATTATCTGAGTTCTTTGGAGGACTTAAATTAATGCAAGTAAATCACATATACATCACATTTAGCATATATTTCACATTCATTTCTATTTCCTGTAGAACAATTTCACCCTCCAAATTAGCCAAGGAAGGGTGCTTGGATCAGCTGCTTTAGCACATTGAGGGCCAGTCTGGTGTAGTGGTTAAGTGCGCGGACTCTAATCTGGGAGAACCGGGTTTGATTCCCCACTCCTCCACTTGCACCTGGCTGGATGACCTTGGGCAAGCCATAGCTCTGTACCAGCTGTTCCCTCAAGGACAGCTTGGGAAAGAGTTCTCTCAGCCCCACCTACCTCACAGGGTGTCTGTTGTGGGGAGGGGAGGGGAAAGGAGTTTGTAAGCCGCTCTGAGACTCTTAAGTGAGTGAAGGGCGGGATATAAATCCAATCTCTTCTTCTTCTCTTCTTCACATCCTTTTCAAACATTTTCAGGTCTCATCAAGGCATGTTTTGAAGGTTCCCCCCCCCCCTATTTTCCTTTTGATTAATTTACATAATTACATGTTTATGTATTCATGAAGGATGTCCTACTCAGTTTGCAACAGGGTTAGATTCATTCACATGTGAGCCAATCAATTTACTATTAGAACATTTTAAAAAGAAAACTATACCACCACAATACATTGCTATGCTGGTTGATACTCTCTGGAAACTCCATTATGCTCCTCAGATATTTGCATTGCATCTGCACAGCAAGAATTCCCACTTTTTGCATTTATTGCAATTGTGAATGCGAAGGAATGCACATTGGTGTTAGAGCATTACATGACAGTTTTCTTTGCACTTCAGTCCATCAGCCACCATTTCCCTGAACTGCTGCCTCATTGCATCACTAGAGGGCTTTTTTAGGGGGGTGTTTTTAAAAAAAATCAGTATATGGTATTGTGCAGTAGCAACTAAGTTACTGATTTTTAAAACCTCCTCAGAAAGCCCCCCAATAGTGCAACACAGAAAACAATGACCTCATGATTACCCCCCCTTCCATGCCTTTTCTTTTAATCTCTTGAACAGCAGCACATGACTGCTTTATGATTTATACTCCAGTCCTATACTGATTGACTGCAGCCTAACCTCAGTGCAATGTGGCAGATATTGTCATATTGCTAGATATAGCAATTGTTATGGAACATGAGAATCAACTCAAACTGCATCTCTTCTCTTTGCTTTACAGATATGGATGACTGTGTCACTTGCAGTCTGGAATTCTATTCCAGTGCAAATCAAACGCAGTGCACTCCCAAGGTCATAACTTTCCTGTCCTATGAAGAACCTTTAGGCATCTCCTTATTCATCATCAGTCTTTCTTTTTCTTTGGTCACAGCATCTGTTCTAGCAACATTTGTGGAACATTGTGATACACCCATAGTCAAAGCCAACAACCAGAACATCACCTATGCTCTTCTGATATTTCTCTTGCTTTGTTTTCTTTCTGCATTGCTATTTATTGGTCAACCTGGGAAGGAAACTTGCCTCCTCCGACAAACTGTTTTTGGCATCCTCTTCTCAGGGGCCATTTCTTGTGTGTTGGCAAAAACCATCACAGTGGTTTTGGCTTTTTTAGCTACCAAGCCAGGAAGCAGAATAAAAAAATGGGTGGGGAAGAGGTTGGCCAACTGTCTTGTTCTTTCCTGCTCCCTTATCCAAGCAGGGATTTGTGCTGTGTGGCTGGTGACTTCTCCGCCATTTCCAGATGTTAACATGCATTCAAAGAATGAAGAAATGATACTAGAATGTAATGAAGCATCACCTACCATGTTTTACTGTGTCTTGGGATATATGGGCTTCCTGGCCATGGTCAGTTTCATGGTTGCTTTCTTTGCCAGGAAGTTACCTGACAGTTTCAATGAAGCCAAGTTTATCACTTTCAGCATGCTGGTCTTTTGCAGTGTTTGGTTATCCTTTGTTCCAACCTACCTTGGCACCAAAGGAAAATCCACAGTAGCTGTCGAGATCTTCTCCATCTTAGCATCTGCAGGTGGCTTGCTGGCTTGCATCTTCTTTCCCAAATGCTATATAATTTTGCTGAAGCCTGAGCTGAACAAGAAAGAACACTTCATTTGGCGAAAAACATAAAGAATTTAAATGTCTATGTTTTCTCATATAAATTGTACTTGAATGTTTATCGTGGAATTGTTCAAAAAGTTTATTTCAAAACTGGTGAGCAGCTTCAGGATGATATCAGGAAATGCAGTGCCAAAAATGAAGGGAATTGGATGATCCTGGCACAGACTACCTTCACAACATCCTTCTTCTATTTGCAATGGAAACAAAGATTTACTTATGAGAAGCCAAGAAAGTGCAGGCAGAACAGACAGCATATCACAGACAGAGAGGATAGAATGCATTCTTTCCTTTACAAAACAAAGATTGTGGTCACACACACCAGTTGAAGTGAAGGGGAAGCAAGGCTATTCCCATCAAAGGAATTAGACCCGTAGTTGCAAGATCACACAGCCCTTTGTTGCTGCAGGCTCAGCCAGTCACTGTGTGATCAGATGTAACAGCAGGTGAGTTGGGGGGGGTTGCCATTTCCCCCCATGTGCATAAATGAGGAATTGCACCTCTGCACTGAGGACCCCTTATGGGTATGCGATGATGCACATACTGCGAAGACAGGGGGGGAATAGCACCCAGCCAGGATGGCCTGCTCAGACCATCCCAATGGTTCAGAAGTGTGCTTGCATGATCAGACAGGGGGAAGTCTGTCCATGGCCCATCACAACCTGTTTACTACTGGATTTCCCCTGGTGTCTTAACTCCACTTTTGCAGCAGAGCAGCACAGGTTGCTGATGGCTGTGGGACACTTCCCAGATGTTGCTGTCTGATCGCACCCTTTTGATCCATCGGGCATTCACACCTATGCTGGATTTTCTGGCACGTGTGATCACATCTAAAGGGTGTTTAAGAACCTTTCTGATCTATCCGAGCATATGTGGTGTAGCCCTATGAGCAAGGATATAGGAGACCCATGATGTAATCCCATCTCAGCTATGGAAGTAGGTTGGGTGAATTTGGGACAGTCACATCATCTCACTCTTACTTACCTCATGGTGTTGTGTGGATAAAGTTGAGGATGGGAAAACAATGGTTGGAAGAGGTGGTAAGCAAGGAATTGCAGACTTTGTGATATATCCAATACTGTTTATAAGTGATATCTATGTGTGCTTTACTACCAAATTTACATTTGGGGCAATGAAGGTGCACCTGTATTAAGTTTATGTTCCAGTGTAAATACAGACTAGCCAGACTGTGTATGTGGCTCAAGAAGACAAGATATGATTATGGAAATGATCTTGGCCAAACACCCAGCAATGGCATACACAAATCTTCTGCCTTGCTGTCTCTGATTAGAGCAAAAGGGCAAGGCATACATTTTGTAAAGAGGTTTTGTCTTGTTTGATGCAGTGGTTGGACCATTAAATAATCATTTTAAAAAAACCATATCACCCAACAGCTGAAGGGGAAATAAGGTGTGATACTTTTATATGAAGATATAATAGCTGAGTTCAGACTGGCAGTTTGGCCTGATATAGCCACCTTTCTCTAGGAGATTGTGGGGCCATTCACATACCCACAGCTGCCTCCCATTCCCCTCCCACACTCACCCCATCTTGTGCCACTTTGATTCTGCATTTAAAAAGTACCTGGTGAAAACTGGGGCAAGCTGTGGAGGGCACATTGATCCCGCTCCCTGGAAGTGTGGACATGAGCAAAGCTGCAATAAAGTGGCAGTGGTAATGTAAACCCACTGATCCGGCAGGGATGGGCATAACCATCCATGTGGACTGTGTGCTTGAGCACACAACCACCCATGGGGATGCTTCCGGCTCATGGAGTTAAAGCTCCCAGCCCACAGCCTCCTGGGAGACAGTCCGGCAAAATGGCAGGCATGCAAGGAGCATCCTGGAAAAGGGAGGAGACTTTGGACCTACTGGCAGTGTGGGGTGAGCTGGGAGTGCAGGAGGCTGTGCGGCAGAGCCTGCCCCAATTGCTGCTGCGCCCATGCGCCTATGTGCCCATGTGCCTACATGCAGGTCAGCGAAACAGACCAAAGCCACATGCAACCATGGCGCTGCTGCCAGGGGCTGCCCCACAGTGCGAATGCTCCATTCTGCCTCCTCCCCGGTATGGTCCTACATCAGTCCACGCAGTGCAACTGAAAAGCCCCCAACAACTTAGCCCAGGTATTTTTGCCCCGCTTCCCTTGCGCTTCATTCTGCCAGTCTGTCCTCAGCCAATGAATGTTGTTTTTATGGTAAAATTGCTTTCATTCAAAGGACTGATACCAGAAGTCATTCCTATTTATTTGATTAAAACCCCTCATTGCCACAATACTTTCAAAGCAACTTGCATTTAAGCAAAGTGAAAAACTGCATAACTTTAAAAAACATATAACAACCAAGTAGTGGAACACTAATTCCTATCATGTAGCATCACTAAAGATACTAGCCAACCATAAGCAACAAGCTAACATTTGTCAATTATTTACTACTGAACTGCACTTTATTAACTTCAATGTTAGTAGTGTGGGTTTATTTATTTTTTTTATTTAACAAAATGTATATCCCATCTTTTTGTCCTCATAACAGCCACCCAAGTGGCTAACAAATTTAAACACACATAATAAAATCACATTTTTAAAACTAACCCCCTCACAAAAACATACACTGTGAAAAAAATAAAAACATAAAAAAGACATACAAAGACATAAAACCAGCAACTAAAAATTGGTCAGACAGGAGGGCTCACTGAAGGAACGACACATTTTTATTTAAAAAGTTTTCACCTTCTGGTGAAAGATGGCAACAGAAAGGGACAGATCAATCTCCCTGGGGAAGGAGTTCCAGAGCTTTGGTACCATGACAACAAGGCCCTCACCCAGGTTGCAACCTGTGTAATCTCAGAGTATGGGGTATGCAATGTTATGCCTAGACCCCTCCTCCCTCAGAAGGGCAAGTCCAGTACCTAGAAAAAAAGATGATACAGGCAACCTACATTCTCAACATTTCACAGGGTCACTCACTCTAGTTTCTTCCCTGGTCAGCAAATAGGATCAAAATAGATTCTATGGTCACACAGAATTGTGCCATCAAATATTGATCAGAGGCTTATCTAGAAAAAACTGATCCTAAAAGGTGCATTGAGAAAAGGTCTGGTTTCTGGCAGCTCCCTTCCCTCTTTAAATCCATCAGTGTCAAAGATCGACTTCTCAGAAAAGGCAGTTAAACTAACCAAGTCCCAACCTTGCCTGACCTTTCCTTATTTGGTTATCCTAAGTAAGTACCTAGTGGGAACAGATATATTTTGACTTTCATTAATGATTTCTCTAAATACACAGTTCCCTACTTTATCAGGGAGAAGAGTGAAGTATTTGAAAACTCAAGGCAAATATTGCAATGGTTGGCAGCAGGTCCCAGAGGAAACACTGGCAATCCGAACTGACAATGGAGGAGCATACGTGGGACATGACATAAAAGGTATTTAAATGAACAAAGTATTGAACATCAACTCACTGTCCCATACAGACCAGAACAAAATGACATATCTGAGAGGAAAAACTACCTGTGTTCATCTTTTGCCTTGAAAATCCTAAGCAGTTGCCATAAGTCAGCTGTTACTTGACAACATTTTACACATACACACACACTTCACTCCAAAGTTTGTCCTGATTTCCATCTTTTTTTATGGTGCCTTTTTGTGGCTTATTGTCATCCAACCCCCTGCCCCTATGCCTAGCCTTCCCACTAAACAGCCAAGCTATACTTTTTGGCTAATCTGCAGAGAACTTGTACACTCAACTTGGAAAATATTATTTATCTCCTCTGTGATTATCAGCTATCATTAATTCTGCTGCTTGTCAAAGCCCCGAAGGAATTACAGTGGCTGTTAGAAAAATTAGTAATTAAGACAGTAAAGTCTGCTATAAATACACCATTTGCCATTCAGAGGTACGATTAGGGATGATGAATAGATACTGCTTGGTCAGTCTGGTCATGAAGTTGTCAACTCAGAGTAACCAGATCTTTTATGATGCTGACTCTAATAGAAATGAGGAAGAGGGAAGTCTTTATCCAGATGGAAAAACTGTAGTTGTGATGCTGTTTCTAATGCTGTGGCCTCACACAATGTGCAAGAGTCATATTGCTAAATGTACTACCAGGGATCCTCTTCCTATTCTTTACAAATCTGTTCAAAAAGGAGACTTTATGATTGGGGGCATTGCTTCTCCAATATATGTGCCATCAGAAATGGTATCTTTCGAAGCTCTGCCAAATAATATATTAAATAAAATGGCTGTGTAAGTAAGGGTTCATTTTTTTACCATAATTGTTATCTGTACTGAGTGTATTTATATTAGGGGAGACATACAGGCTGCACTGAATTCTATGCATGTATAGTGATTTTCATATCTGTGTTAGAAGCTTATCTTAACTCACTGTATACATTATATTTCCATTCTTCACTGGAGGATCGACAGGATTTTGTCAATTTCCTACTCTGGGAAGATAAATCAGTATATTGCACACTGATATCAAACCTCCAGAAACTCCTACAAAAGGGATGCAATAGTTTTCTTAAGGGGAGAATCTTCCACTGAAATAATGAATATTTCCTCCCGTCTACATTGAATGTCAGATTCCTCACTTAGGCAAAGGGAACCTTGGGTATTATTAGGGATGATAATGAATCTTATCAGATTGCATTTTTCAGTCTATGTTCTTGCCCCATCCTTGTTATTCAGGCACCTTATTGGATCTAACCCCAATCAATTGCATTTCCAACAAACATCTTTGGGCATTCCCAAAAAGGAACTGGGCATGTGTGGTCACACTTTTAAAAACATGTGCCACTTTCACGAAGTATAATAATTACACTATATTATAGAATCTCATAGCTTTTGACTCCCAAGTACAATATGAAAACCTTCATCACATTTTCATTAGAAAATCACCTAAAATCAACAGAGTAAACTCTTCAGCAGTGAAGACTCATCAAACCCTAAATGGAAAGGAGCTAAGGGACATTTCACATGATACAAAGTCCTTGACCATCATGAGCTCTTCTTATCAGACATACAAACTATATCTGTGGTGAACTTACAAGCAGCACCACTTCATAGAGTGCAACACCACAACAACTGTTTGCTAAGTGATGAATATCTCCGTGACTCTTGCCCTAGTGCACAGACTAAAAACTATCAACATGTCTTGGCTCTGGTATTTGCTGTGAAGGAGATCAATGAAAACTTGCATATCTTGCAAAACATCACCATGGGCTACCACATCTCTAACAGCTACTTCGATGCAATACGAATCTATCATGCCACAATGGAACTTCTTTCCACAAAGAACAGATTTGTCCCCAACTACAAATGTGACAGAGAGAACAGTCCAATAGCAGTCATAGGAGGACTTAAATCTGAAACTTCCTTCTACATGGCAACTGTTTTAAGCATCTACGGAATTCCACAGGTAGGCTGTATATGCAGAGCATAATGGGAGTTTAACAGGAGGGCTGTAATTATTATAGAAAGGCAGCCTTTACCTGTTCCCAGGGAATCTAAACCAATAGAAGCACACCTTATAGTTCAGTGACATACTTATTTTGTGTAATTTCAACTGTACGGGAATATAATGTTCTCAAAATGCACAGGATTTCTGCTGTGTCTTAGTCCACATTCAAATGTCTGTTCAGAGAATGTCATATGTAATTGAATGTCTTCCACACCAAGGATTGGTTCAGTCATGCATGTTTCTCATTTGATTATGAATCACTTCATTATCCTTTAAATTAGGGTTTTTTTGTGTTGCTACCACTGACCATGGAGAGAACTGTGGCCTATGGGAGAGGCTAGGGTTCTGTAATACACTATTTTTTTTATTTATGTTGTTTATTGTTTCAATGTTTATACTGCTCCTCCCTCACAAAGTGGGGCTCAGAGAGGTTCACAGCAGTATAAAAACAGTGGTAATAAATATAGTTACAAGGATATAAAATACAGAGTATAAAAGTAAACCACTTACAACTGACATCAGTGGATCAACATTAGGTCCCCAAAATACACTTATCTGGGAAAGTTCAGCCTTTACAAGCCCTGCAAACTTAGGGGGTCTCACAGGGCCTGGGTCACATCTGAGTGAGGATTCCACCAGGACAGGGCTACAATTGAAAAAGCCCTTGCCTTGGTGGACACCAAACATGCAACCTGAGGACCTGGCACCATCAGTAGGCTGCGAGGTGAGGACCACAGCTGCTGAAGGGGGTTGTAAAAGGGAGAGATGGTCCCTCAAGTATGATAGTCCCAGATCATAAGTTTTAAAGGTCAAAAACAATCAGTAGCCAATGCAACCATATATGTAATGACCAAGATGTTCCAGGATGTTCCAACCTGGTAGCTGCATTTTGGACAACCTGAAGTTTTCAAAATGCCTTCAGTGGCAGCCCTGCATAGATCAAATTGCAATAATCTATTCTGAAGGTGACTGTGGCATGAATCATGGTGGCCAGGTGTGGCTGAGACAGATAGAGGGCCAGCTGATGGGCCTGGCATAGATAGAAAAAAGCCTACCCTGCAACAGTGGACACCTGCTTGTCCAAATTAAGAGAGGCATTCAGCCAGACTCCCAGACTGCTCACAGAGTCCACCAATGAGAGCGGGACCCCATACAGAGACGGAAGCTGCAAAGGCCCAGTCTTACCCATCCCCATGACTTAAGTCTTGGATGGATAAAGTTTCAAGTGCCTCTGCCTCAGCCATTTGACCACAACATCTAGACATCTACTTTGCATGCAGCTTCCATCCCTAGTGTCTCCAGTTATAAAGGATCAGACAGAAGTAATTGTAAATTATGGAGGTAGCAGGGCTCAAGACCCCTCCAGGATTTTCCAGAAGGGGCAGTGCCTCTCCTAGTCTTACAGGGAGCATTATGGAGCTGCTTAGGCTTAAACAGTACAGTCTCATCTTTTCCACTTGTACAAAGGCTGACAACTGCACTTTATTTCTCTGGGACTTTGGGACCTTTTACTTGCCACACAAGAGCACTCCTTTATTGCCTCACCTTGTTTTTTTTTTTCCCCTGGGGTCTTTGGAAGTGTTGCCTAAAGCCCCTACTTTCAAGCTGTGGATCATTGAAACATACAATGTTCTAGAAGTTTAATTTTGGTATTCTGTGTCTTCCATCTTTAGAGACAAAGAAATGGAAAATATGGGAATAGCCACTTCTTTGCCTCTGTGCATCTGTACATAGGGGTGTGTGATAAATCTGGTTCAACAAATATAGATGAATCTGCTGTCCTGTACCTTACTTCAACCAAACAAATGCTCCCATAATTTCAGGTCAAGGTATCTGGGAAGCCAGTATTTCCAGTGTAAAAACAGCACTTGTATGTATATGAGCATCTGGGTTAAAATTGTTATGTCTTTGGAGGGATCTTCAAGGCTGTGATTAGATAATGGACTACGGAGAGGGTAAATGGCTATATCTTGAAAGTGAGGCCTCTGTTTTAGGGGCACCCTTAAGCCTTCCAATTGGCTGGAGGATCTCCAGCCCCCTTGAAACCATTTTGACTTCTTTGCCTCAAAGGGGGTGACCGAATAGCAACTATGGCCCTAATAGCTCTGTTTGATTTTTCCACCCCAGAAAATGCTTAATTATATCCCTTTAGATTTTGCTGCAGCCCAAAGAAGATGTGTGCAGGGTTCCAAGAACCAGATGTGCCAAGCGAGCTACCTGAATCAGAGGGGGAGAAAATCCTCAGACCTTCTGCATATTGAGAAAGGACAGGATATTAATACAGAGAATGAAGCAAATGTTATGGATGTCCTACAGTCTTGCACTTATTTTCTTGCAACTGATATCTAAAAGTTTATGCTTTGGAAATAGTTACATAATTTATTTCCTTATATAAAGGAGAACAATATAAGACATATAAATTTAAGAATATAAATTTATTAACAATATAAGACATTTAACAATATAACAGTATAAGACAATATAATTTTATTTCCTTTCAGGAGAACAATATAAGACATTGGCATGCTGAATCATGTAATCACTTATATGTTGTGTTCTCTGTAGCAAACTGCTTCCCTCCTTTACCATCACATTAAAATTCTGTTTGAGACCTGCTGGTAGCACAGGAAAGTATCGCTATTTGTGAATGGGAATGAGTGGGATAGACCTGGGAGAGAAGAACTCCTCATATCTAGCTCAATAAATCCCTCATTCTCCATGGTAAAAACAATGTTTCAAGGGTTTCTACCCATTTTATCGATAATGCAAATTAAATATTTTTAAAAGTTGAAAATACAGCATAGTAGGGAAAGGGAAATGTCAAAAATATTTTTAATACCAATTTTATGCAATGAAGTACATAAATATCATATGAGGAAAGATAGTATTCCTTCCCATTCCCATAAGATCACTTCTGTAAGTCTAGCTCTGTTACATGCTCTTCATTCTTCTCACAAATCAAATGATTTCCATACCTTCTTTGAAAATCTTTACAAATAACCAAAATGAAGCAGGGATTTAGAATATGACTAAGAATGCGGTGAATGCATCCTCTGTTTACTGTTGCACTGAACCATGTGTATTTATTAATATATTCATTTCCAAACTTCCCTTTTAGCTCAAATTTAAAGCCTTCCTATATTCCTAAGGAGTCTTCCTCTAATTTAAGTGGCTGTTCCATTGGAGGAAGAGCTATTTAAGTTGGAGGAAGGTTACTTAGAGGATGACTGGATCCATCCTAATATAACTGGAAAAATGTACTCTGCTATGCAGATTATGTGCACATATATAAATATACATATTTTTAAAGATTTTTGGTCTCATTCTCTATATCTCCTCTTTAATATTTAGCTAACCTACAGCTCTGCTTTGACAATGAATGATAAAGTCACAGCCCTTTCTGTCTATCATATGGTCCCAGATGAAGCCCAACAATACAAGGGGATTCTTGGCTTAATTCTGCATTTCAAGTGGACATGGATTGGGCTCATTGTAGTAGATGATGAACGTGGGGAAGTATTTCTGCAAACCGTGCTCCCTCTGTTTGCTGCAAATGGCATCTGTTTGGCCTTCAAGAAAGTATTCCGTCAAGCCACTATGATAGATTATTATATGGACAGCCTGGAGAATGGACAGAAAATACTTAATGTCATGATGGGGAGCAAAACCAATGTTGTTGTCTTTTTTGGAGATGCTGAGTCAGTCTCATACTTGAGATGGTTAGTAAAACTATCAAAAACGGGATTCCCAGTGATCAAAGGCAAAGTGGGTATTACGACCGTTCAGATGGACTTTTCAACCAATTTTTATCAAAGGAACTGGGACCTACAAGTCATTCATGGTTTTATATCCTTCACTTTTCATGCAAATGAACCACCAGGATTCCAGCAGTTTCTTCACAGCAGAAAGCCTCTTCAGGATAAAGGAGATGGCTTCATCAGGGTCTTTTGGGAACAGGCTTTCCTCTGTCATTTCTCAGATTCGATGTTGGTGAAGGAGTTTGGTGAAAATTGCACTGGGGAGGAAAAGCTGGAGAGCCTTCCTGGAGAAGTTTTTGAAATGGGCATGTCTGGCCACAGCTACAGTGTCTACAATTCTGTTTATGCTGTGGCATATGCTTTGCATGCCATGCATTCATTCTCTTACAAACACCAAACAATGATGGGAGGGAAAACATGGAGACATTTGGATCAACAGTCATGGCAGGTGTGGTGTTTTGCTACGTAATTATTGTGTGTGTGTTTGATTTCTCTATTTTAATATGGGGCTGTATATGTATGTTGCTGTGGTTAAAAGCACAGATATTACAAGTTTTGCAAAAGTTCTAAACTGTTCTTCTAAGCCTGGAAAAACTAGACTGGTTGAGCTCAAGATTGACATGGGTGATCACTTATGAATGTGGGTAGCACTTTATAATTAGGAGGTTTTAAGTAATATTTGGAGGGAGGTGAAAGATGTCACTGAATGATTTATTATCATAACCGATGTCCAACAATTAGGCCCAGAATTGGTTTCAATGCAAAAGATAGACAGATTAAGACATGCTAAAGTTTATCTGAGTAGCAAACTAGTAGGGAGCAAAACCACCCTTCGGTACAAAAAGAATGTCTGGGTATCATGTGTGTACTCACCAATTATTTCATTTTATTTTTTAAAACTATATTGGAAGTCAATTATTCATACTATTAACAGCCCATTACTCTTTGAAATGGCTGCAAATGATGAAGAACACATCTTATTGTAAAAATGGTCATTGTTTATTGAAGAGTATAATCTTAACATGTAACTCATAAAAGGCAAACACAATGCAGTTGCTGATTCAGAACAGATCCATGAGAATTGGAGTCAGACTAGAGGACCAGCAAGGAGCATCTGGACAGATATATCCCAGCTGTAGGATGAGGTGAGAAACTTGGTTCTGCATAGACAATGCTGGAGACATTACAGATGATTCCCCACAAGACAACAACATTGCTAAAGGGATGCTGCACACTGCCCTTTTAAAAAAGATACAGTGTTCTTCTATGACGAAGAAGGGATAGGGAATCCGTAGTGCTTTGCTACATAAGTATTTTGTGTGTGTTTCCTCCCCACACCTTTTAATGTGTTCTTTTCTATGTAAGTTGTTGTGGTTTAGAATGTAGAACTCTAAAGTAAGAAAAAGGTGGCTGGATGGGTGGTGGAAATGTGTTATGATTGAATGGTAGCTGTACCATAGGGAGTAGAGTTGACTAGTTTGTTCAGAGGCTTTGTGTGTGAAACAAGAGACTTAAGTGGGTGGCGAGTGGGGTGGTATGAGGAAAATCTGTGTTCTTTGTGGAAGTTGTTATCCAAAGTGGCAAGTGAAAAAATTAGGCTTTTGTGGACATTATTAACCTAAGTGGCAAGTGAAAAAATAAGCCTTTCTGGCTAGGTCTATTCAACGTACTTTAGAGAAAGAAGAACTGTACCTATTTGAAACCATTATGAACTTTACTGAAACTGAAACACTGTTAAACTTCTAAATAAACCTGATTTAAGTTAAAGAGAAAATAACTGTTTTCTTTAGATCAGAGGATCCCTTTTTACCTCAGAGTCATCCCCACGTGCTGACCATTCCGTCATTCTACCATACATAACTAAACCATCCTGTTCCTTGGGTCCAACTAAGAATTCTTAGTTGGACCCAAAGAACAGGATGGTTTAGTTATTCTTAGTTGGACCCAAAGAACAGGATGGTTTAGTTATGTATGGTAGAATAGTCTAAGGAAGGCATCATATCCAAACACTACAGAGAAGTGCAGTTTCCAGGTGTTTTAAATAGAAGGGATCTCAGAAAAAAGCAGGTTATATGTTTTAAGAAATTGCCTGTATAAGAGAAGCAACTATCTGGAGGCCAAAAGAGGACACAATCTTTCTATTACCCACTATGAATTGACAGGTGTAACATTACTGGCAAATTTGAAGTCGATATGAAAGTGGCACTAGTACTAAATTTCATGGTTAACAACATAAGAACATAAGAGAAGCCAATGTTGGATCAGGCCAGTGGCCCATCCAGTCCAACACTCTGTCACACAGTGGCCAAAAACACCAGGTGCCCTCAGGAGGTCCAGCAGTGGGGCCAGGACACTAGAAGCCCTCCCACTGTTGTCCCCCCTCCGTCAAGCACCAAGAATACAGAGCATCACTTGCCCCAGACTGAGAGGTCCTATCTATACTTTGTGGCTAATAGCCACTGACGGATCTCTGCTCCATATGTTTATCTAATTCCCTCTTCAAGTCGTCCATGCTTGTAGCTGCTCAGCAATTTCACTGAGTGCCCACGAGTTCTTGTATTGTGAGAAAGGGAGAAAATTACCTCTTTCTCTACCTGCTCTATCCCATGGAGAAGCTTATAAACCTCAATCATGTCACCCCTCAGCCGTCGTTTCTCCAAGCTAAAGAGCCACAAGCACCTCAGCCTTTCTTCATAGAGAAAGTGTTCCAACCCTTTTATCATTCTAGTTGCCCTTTTCTGCACTTTTTCCAATGCTATAATATCTTTTTTGAGGTGTGGCGACCAGAACTGTACACAGTACTCCAAATGAGGTTGCACCATCAATTTATACAAGGGCATTATGATACTGGCTGATTTGTTTTCAATTCCCTTCCTAATAACCCCCAGCATAGCATTGGCATTTTTCCATTGCAGCTGCACACTGTCTCGACATTTTCACTGAGTTATCTACTATGACTCCAAGATCTCTCTCTTGGTCAGTCTCTGCCAGTTCAGACCCCATCAACGTGTATTTATAGTTAGGATTTTTGGCTCCAATGTGCATCACTTTGCATTTGGCCACATTAAACCCCATTTGCCATGCTGATGCCCATTCGCCCATCCTCGACAGATACCTTTGGAGTGCCTCACAATCCTCCCTGGTTCTCACTACCCTGAACAATTTTGTGTCATCTGCAAATGTAGCCACTTCACTGCTTACTCCCAACTCCAAATCATTAATAAACAAGTTAAAAAGCATCGGACCAAGTACTAATCCCTGCGGTACCCCACTGCTTACCTCCCTCCACTGAGAAAATTGCTCACTTATACTCTGTTTCCTTTTAATTTAAAAATTAATCACAGTTGATATCTGCTCAACAGCACTTAACTGTTTATTCTCTTATTTTGTATTTGATTTGGGCTTGAGTGCACTGCAGCCCATTGCCGCCCCAGCATGAAATAACGAGACAGACAACAGTTTGGAATCAAACAAGGGCCACTTTATTAACTATTTAAACAGGACATGCAGCAACGGGCAACTAAACAAGCTCAGGAACAGGCAAGGCAGGCGTCATTCCCAGACCCGGCCTCCTTGCCCTTGTAATGGGCAGGTAACCTAGCCCCAGTATTGACCCAGTCAGATTCTGGCTCGTAACCGGCGGCCCAGCATACTGGCGTCCCCTCCCAGGGGCGCCTACCCCTGAGGCTGCACAGACCTTCAGGGAGGAGCCTAGTCTGAGAGGTTCCCAGAGGCGATCACCATTCCCCTCCCCAGACCGCAAGGCCCTAGGGTGGTTCGTGGTGACCTCCTGTTCCCAACAGGGATATCCCGTAAGGTACCCACCAGTTCCATTTTCTTGCTTGCATAAACCTACCAAGTGACCAGCCTAATTATACCCGACCACCCTCTATGCCCTTAACCACCAGCCGCAGTGTAAGGTAGGCGAAAAAACACCGTCTCCAGGAGCCAAATAGAAGACAGTGTAAAAAATTCCTACCTGGCCCCCCAACGGCAACCAGCATCAGCCTACACTGCCAACGGGGCGGGCGGGTGGGCGAGCTCTCACGGCGACTGCGCGGACGGGGAGCGGGGCAACGGCTCTTATTGAGCAAGCCCCGCCCCCCCCAGCAAGCCAGCGCGCGCCGGCGCGCTCTGTTGCTGCCTCGCGTCCTGCGAGGCGGCAAAACTGCTTCCCCCCGCCACGGCAAAGCCGGGCGGCGGGGAGCCCATTGCCGCCCCAGCATGAAATAACGAGACAGACAACAGTTTGGAATCAAACAAGGGCCACTTTATTAACTATTTAAACAGGACATGCAGCAACGGGCAACTAAACAAGCTCAGGAACAGGCAAGGCAGGCGTCATTCCCAGACCCGGCCTCCTTGCCCTTGTAATGGGCAGGTAACCTAGCCCCAGTATTGACCCAGTCAGATTCTGGCTCGTAACCGGCGGCCCAGCATACTGGCGTCCCCTCCCAGGGGCGCCTACCCCTGAGGCTGCACAGACCTTCAGGGAGGAGCCTAGTCTGAGAGGTTCCCAGAGGCGATCACCATTCCCCTCCCCAGACCGCAAGGCCCTAGGGTGGTTCGTGGTGACCTCCTGTTCCCAACAGGGATATGCCGTAAGGTACCCACCAGTTCCATTTTCTTGCTTGCATAAACCTACCACATGCAAATCCAAGCCTCTGCTTTGGCCTTTGCTTACCCCACACGGCAACCGAGAGCCATCCGAATCCCGTGCTGCAAGTCCTCAAGAAATACCTCATTACCCTTGTTTGACAGGTGCACCCCGTCAGGGCGATACAGGTCCGGGAACTTGACCTGTATGTTAGGGTGCGGCAAAAAGAGACCCAACCCGGATTCCATGGCCGTGCGAAGTTGGCTGTTAGCGTTCCGCCTCGCCTTGTCCATACACCTGGGGTCAGCGGCATGCCTCCAAACCAGACGGGGGAGCATGGCAGACCATACTATCTGCACACCAGGCCACCGTGCCTTGATCAGTGCCAAATCAGCCCTGGCCTGCATCACGAGGGCCACCCCCTTGACCAAACCCAAATCGTTGCCCCCCAGGTGTATGACTAGCACCTGAGGGGGGGGGGCCCTGCTTCTCCTCAAACAACAACGGGAGGAGCGCCGGCCATCTCATGCCCCTCCTCCCCAACCACTCCACCGTCGCCACTTCGCTGAGGCCAAGCTGGGAGCCGAAAGAGGTTCTCCTCGCCTGATGAGCTGCCCAAAAGACCCTGCTGTGGCCGCAGACCATGACTCTTCGTCTCGTCTCCCGGCCTGCCGCACCTGTAACCAGAACTTTATTAACAAACTCTGAAAGAAATTGCCACGCCCCTACAAGGTACAACGCCTCACGTACCTCTTATAACATCCCGATTTCCAACGCCCGATCCTCTGTATTGTCCTATCCGGGTACCCCATTGCGGCCGCAGTTGATGCAGCCCCAATTCGAAAAGAATGGGAGCAAAAACGAACCCCGCCCAGACCCAACCGGATCAATGCCTTCCGGGTCACGGTCCAGAACTGGAACTTCGTAAGAGGGGTGCTGTCGCTATGCCGAAACAAATAGCCCGGGCCATCCCCCCGGAGTGCCAAGTACCGCCGCATGGCGGCGACTGGGCACAGTGCTGCCTCCGAACCAGACCCTAGCTCCAGCACCCTCCCCTTCCCCTTCTGATCTGTTTTGGATCTACGCAACCTGATCAGTAGCTGAAACTCATTGATCGATACATCCCTAAGCTCCAAGGCTGCCCCCGAAGCGTCAGTCCGAGAGCCTGCCACTAGTTCGCTAATCCTGAGTGCCCCAAAAAAGGCGGTCAGCGAAGCGGCATGGAACAGGCCCACCTCATAGCTGTCACTACAACAAGAGGGCCACTGGCCCTCCAGCCCTCTCAGGACTGTGGGTGTCAAAGGTTCCCTGCTGTCTACTGCCCTAGGTGATTCCCGAGACCACCCCTCCAGCATCTTCCGTAGCCGGAAGTCGCCCGTGGTGTCCTTGTGACCCGCCGCCTTACTGGCAAAAGCCAGTGCCGACAGCTTGCCTCTGATTGTGTGAGCTGAGAGGCCGCCGCTCCGTAGTGACACACAAAATTGCATCAGGTGTGACACAGGAATAGGCCAGACCTGCTGCAAACCCACTCCCGCCCTGAAGGACAGAAACTGCTTACCGGCCTTCAGGTAAGCTCTCCTGGTGGAAGGGGCAATTGCAAGGCTCATTGCCCTGTCAGCCTCAGCCCTCCAATCCCCCAAACCTCTGGGGGCATCCTTGCCGGGAGCGGGTCGGCCTCTGGAGCCAGCTGACGAAACCTCTCCATCTGTTTGCGAGAGAGAGCGTCAGCGATCCCATTAGCGACCCCCGGGACGTGTCTGGCCCTAAACAGGATGTTAAATTTGAGGCACTGCAACGTAAAGGCCCTAACCAATGCCATGACCCGCATGGATTTGGATGTAAGGGAATTGATGACATGAACCGTGGACTGGTTGTCGCACCAAAAGTGGACGGTCCTATTAGCCAAATCGTCAGGCCAGATCCATACTGCTGCGACAATTGGAAAAAACTCCAGGAAGGTGAGGTCCTTGACCCAGCCTGCCCGACACCACTTTTTAGGCCAGTCCCCGGCACACCAATGTCCCCTAAAATAAACTCCGTAACCGGATGAGCCGGCCGCATCAGATGAAATCTGAAGCTCAGCCTCTAACAAGAGCTCCTCCCGCCACATAGAGACCCCGTTGAACGATTCCAGAAACTGTTCCCAAACCAAGAGATCCTCCCTCATTCCCTTGGAGACTTTGGTCCTATGGTGCGGGAGACGGAGGCCTCTCATTAAGTCACATAACCTCCTCACAAATGCCCTACCCGGTGCCACCACCTTGCATGCAAAGTTGAGGTGACCTACCAACTGCTGCAGCTCCAAAAGAGTGACCCTACTATGGGACCGAACCGAGATGACCCGCGTCCTTAACGCGTCCAATTTTTCTCGGGGTAACCTGCAGCACATACTAACCGTATCGATCTCGATACCTAGGAATGTTAATGTGGATGTCGGGCCCTCAGTTTTTTCCTGAGCCAGGGGGACCCCCAGCTCGTCAGCCATGTAAACAAAACTGTCGAGCAGGAAGCGACACTGGCCAGAGCCCCCCTTGCCCACGAAAAGAAAATCGTCCAAATAATGGGCAGTACTACAGAGACCAGTCCTGGTCCTCACGGCCCACTCCAAAAACGAGCTGAACTTCTCAAAAGCGGAACAGGACACCGAGCAGCCCATGGGTAGGGCCCTATCCATGTAAAACTTCCCGTCAAAGGCAAATCCGAGTAGCTCGAAATCCTCAGGGTGCACCGGGAGGAGCCGAAAGGCTGATTTAATATCACATTTAGCCAATTCGGCCCCCACACCGCAGAGGCGGACCACCCGCATGGCCTGATCAAAGGAAGTATATTTTACAGAGCATAATTCCCCCGGTATGGCGTCATTCACCGACCCTCCCCGAGGGTAGGACAGGTGATGAATGAGGCGAAACTCCCCAGGTGCCTTTTTTGGAACCACCCCTAAAGGGGAGACTCTTAAATTGGCCACTGGTGGACTGCCAAACGGGCCCAAAACCCTGCCTTCCCTGCATTCCTTGTCAATCTTGGCCTTAACTATGTCCTCCCTGCCCAAAACCGACTTCAAATTCCTAGCCAAATAGGGCACCCTCTCCCCCTGAAACGGTATGCGAAAACCCACCGTGAACCCCTCCAAGATGTAGGCCCTATCACCACTCCTTGTGTAACTTCGCAACCAGCGTCTCAAAACTCCTAGTTTAATCGGGCTAGGACCCTTTGTCAGGATGTGGGTGGTGTGGCTTCCCCCCCCCTGGGTATTTGCCTCCTTTGCCTCCCCCACGGCCCCTGGGCCGCGGACAACTGGATAAGGGATGAGGTCCCGCGCACAAAGGGCACTCATGCCTAAAGGCGCATGATTTACGCCCGCAGGTTCCCTGGGAGGAAAACTCCCAGCAAAGCTGGCGTCGCTGAACCGCCTGCCCCGCCATCGGGCGGGAACCTGCTTGCACCATCGCCCTCTTGACTGAGTGGCCGCTATGCGATCGCTCGCCCCCCCCAGACCTAGCAGGAGACATGATCTGCAACCATAAATTGGCGCAGATCCTGTCCCACCGCATGGCTGGGTTCATGGCTGCCTTCATCCTAAACTCCTCGTCATATTGCGACCATGCCGGGCTTTGGAAATCCGTGAATGCCTTGTATATGATGTCCAGATACTGGAGCATCGACAAAGCCCTCCATGGCTGGTGTTGCACTATGACGGCTGCGTAGATTATGAAACCCGGCAGCCAATTGGCCCATGTCCTATCTACCACCCGGCGCTTCAAGCGCTCCTTCTCCCGGTCATCTAAATTATCCCTGTCCTTTTTCTCTACCTCCCGATAGAGCAAACCAAACACATCCACATACTCCCCTTTTAAAATCCTCTCTTTAGTGGCCATTGAAAGGTGGTCACCTAACGGCATGTCTGTATCGCCACTCGGAATGGCCCCCGCAGCCACCCCATCATAAGATGGCCCGCCCCCGTAAGGATAGCCCCCGCCAGGCTGTGATGAACCGCCCGCCGGCCAAGCTCCTTGGCCAGCCGAAGCAGGGCCGGCATAAGGCAATGTTGGCCAATTAAACTTCGGTAAATGGGAAGTGGCGGCACCTTGCTCGTCGGCCTGACCCGTAGGCTGGCTAACGGGTAGCATAGGTGCCGTATTCTGGCCACCTGGCCCCCAAGGCCACGATGCTCCAAGCCTACTCAGTGCCCGCTCCTTACCTCCTGCCACTTGATACGGCGAATAAAGAGCCACCTGTTGCTCCCCCGCACCTGGAACCTGCTGGCCAAACCCAGTTCCTGCCGGACCTGAAGCCGCCGCATCCTGCCTGTCCTCAAGGAAGGCCAACCGCGCCAGCACCTGCGCTTGAAAAGACACATTGGCATTATTGACGCCTGGTAACCCACCTACTGTCATACCCCGCTCTTTCTCCAGTGCCTCTAGCCGCTGAAGTATGGCCGCGTTTATCACGTCCTCCTCCTCATCGCTGGAAGGCACCACCGGATCAGGCTGCGCAGGAGGCCTCTTTGGAGGTCTCTTTGGTGCTGGGTTCTTGCCCTTGCCCTTGCCCTTACCTTTTCCCGGTGCCATTCCTCCGAACTCTAATAGTAAACACGGGTACAATTGTTAATACCGAATATCTTACAATGGTTACTGGAGCCTAAAAGTAAACCCAAAATTTTTTTTTTTTTTTTTTTATTTATTCAAGATGGCCCCCGAGCATGCGGCTTGCTGTCCCCCCCAAGATGGCCGCCGTACCTGTGAACCCCCCAGCCCCAATTGGCCGTCTATAGGCCTTCAACCCCCAGTAACCCCAACAGAATTTGGCCTTCTATAGGCCTTCACAAACTAGGCCCCTCCCGGCCGCTTCGATGGGGGGGGGGTTGAACTGGTGCTGCCGCTGGGGGGGGGGGCAAGCGCCGACCAAAGAAGCCGCGGGCTAAAATTGCCCCCCTACCGCTGCTCCTGCGAGGGGCGGCTGTGCGGCTGTACCCGGCCAACAACAGAAGGGGGGGAGGGGGAGGCCGCTAAGGGCACCGGTGGGGGGGGGATACTTTAATCCCTGCCGCCTCTGCGCCGGGGGGGGGGTTCCTCCAACACCCCACCCGGCCGGAACTCCAGACGGGGAGCAGAAGGGGGGGGGAGGCCGCTAAGGGCACCGGTGGGGGGGGATACTTTAATCCCTGCCGCCTCTGCGCCGGGGGGGGGCTCCTCCAAAAACCCCCACCCGGACGGAACTCCAAACGGGGAGCGCGCCGCCGCCGCCGCCGCTTCACTTCTAATCCCTCGTTATGCGCCGCCCGCTCCCGGGGACCCTAAAGCGACCGCCGCCGCCGACGTCGCAACGCCGCGGCCGCCGCCGCAAACCAGCAGCCGCCCCGCCGCCGCCGCCTTCACTCCGACGCCGTCGTCCCCGTCCGCTGCCTGATCCGGGGGACCCGAAGCGACCGCCGCCGCCGCCGTCGAGAAGCCGCCGACTTGGAATCCTCCGCCGCCGCCGCCGTCGACCCACGCCGAACCAGGCCTCGTCGAGAGCACGCGCGTGTGCTCCTGCTCCTTCCGAGCTCTCACGGCGACTGCGCGGACGGGGAGCGGGGCAACGGCTCTTATTGAGCAAGCCCCGCCCCCCCCAGCAAGCCAGCGCGCGCCGGCGCGCTCTGTTGCTGCCTCGCGTCCTGCGAGGCGGCAAAACTGCTTCCCCCCGCCACGGCAAAGCCGGGCGGCGGGGAGCCCAATATCCTCCCTGAGATATTACTCCTGAGGGACAGGGAAGTATCTGTTGTGGGAGAGAAGGACTGATGATAATCACACACACACACACACACAAAGGAGGGGATTACCACTGGACCTAACCCTGGGACTAATGTACTAACATTTGGTGGATATACCATCTCAATTTTCTGTACCGGGCTTGGATATAAGTATGAAATTTCTAGATTGCTCATTATCCAGACTTGATTAATGGAATGCCTCACTAGAAGACCACACTAGAACCTCACTAGGAGACCATACTGAAAGCCAAGTATCTCTCCCTTCTCTGATTTGAAAGTTCTTGTTTGCACATATGTAAATGTGAAATGTCTGTGCTTTTATTTTCTGTCTAGCTCCATCACTATCTGAGAAGAGTCACATTCAACAATAGTGCTGGAGATGAAGTTTCCTTCAATACCAATGGAGTAATCAAAACAGGATATGATATTATGAACTGGGTCACTTTGTCAAACCAGTCCTTTCTTAGAGTGAAAGTTGGGAGGATGGATCCTCATAACCAAGTGTTTACCATTAATGATGATGCCATCACATGGCCTACTTGGTTTAACCAGGTATGACTTGACTGTAGTTAATCTGAGAAATCTTCCTGTAGTAGCAAATTCTGCTCCTTGCTATGATTTATGATGCTATGTACAAAGGGGTTGGGGAATAAACTCCAATGAACACACAAATCTGCCCAACCAGAAAAGGCTGTAAACCATGAAAGACCAAATTTGTTTTGATGAGTTGTTTGTCAGTAGTCCCTACCTGTTGCCAGTTGAGTCACAGAGCTTCTCTGGGATCTTCTGGTGCACACACTATGCACACACACCAATGACATCACCCAGAAGTGATGTCATCATGCTAGACACATTACCCGGGGGTGCTCTAGCATTCGGCCAGAAACTCTATGGTACCACAGAGTTTTTAGGCCAAGTGCTAGAGTGTCCCCCTGGCAACATGACTGGCACTATGACATCACCTCCGTGTGGTGTTATCATATTGGACATGCTGGCGTGATCCTGGCACTTTGGGGTGAGGTTCCCCCCACCAGCCGGATTGGGGCTGGTGGATCTGGGGCCCCTATAGTGGGCAAAACCCTACCCCTCTGGAGGAACGGCAAGCCTAGTGCACATCCAGTCACGCTTTAAAGATGGGAGTACTGTAACACCATACAAATAATACATTTCTGTTTTGTGGACAACCTGAGGTAATAAAACGCTCAAAGACTCAGCTAAGACACTGTGCAAAGCCAAAATTTATTTTAACTATGGTTAGTTTAGGATTTATCTTACAGATGGGCTACCTGGTTTACCTTGAAACATCCCCCCCCCCCATTTTTTTGTTCTATAACCTGGGTGGGCATAACCAAGGACATGCCACAGTTATAGCAGGGATTTGCAAAACCATTGTCATAAGTAAGACTGTTTTCCTATGTGGATCCCAAAACATACCCATGCCATTGAAACATCCACAAGTGGCACATGAGAGGCTGGGGATGAGGTCCACACACAGCCATTCTTCCACTACTTGCTGCTGCTCCCATACACATTTCTCCTATTTTCCCAATTGCACTGCAGAAAGGAGCAGGATGGTGGTAATCATGCATGAGGGCTCTTGGGCCTTGGAGTACCCCCTTCTCTTTCATTGTAATGTTGTACGACTATAGTGTGGCATGGCAAAAAGAGCAGGTAGAAGCCCTTTTAAGGGCTAAAAGAGGGAGAGTGATGCACAGTAGTAAGCTTTCCCACACAATATTGAAAAAAGCACTTAACTCTGCCCCTTCCTGTCACATAGTGGTGACAGAGGTCACAGAGACACTCTGCTTACAGCAACTCTCAGGATTTCCCTTTGAGGCAGAGTAAAACAGGGATCTGCCCCACACTCAAACATGAAAGCCACTGGAGCACAATTTGTGCTCAGAATGTCTTTTTTTTTTTTTTGTAAAGAAATTTTTATTTTTCAAAAAAAAACCATCAAAAATAATACATTTACCTTATACAAATCCCTTTTTCCATATTATATAACATTTTGTTCTATTTGTACATTCTATTTTTATCTTGTTTTGGTGGTTTCCCACCACCTCTGAAGCATAACACATTTTCCATTTTATTCAAAATAGTAATACTATATCTATGTTTCATTTCTGGTAACAGTTATATATCTTTAAAATACTTATACAACAATTCTTATTTTCTATATTCTTATATATTTCTAAATAAAAACAGCTTCATTGTCTAATTTTAACTAAAACCTTCATATAATATATTTCTATTCCTTTATGCTATTATAACCATGTATAAATGTAGTTTTTCATATCCCAGTATTTTTCAACATATTCTTTCAAATCTTTCCCGTCTTCTAGAAAGGTCTCTGAGTAGAGATTATTCAATTTTCTAGTCCATTTATCCATTTCAGCCATATATAACAGTTTTTTCAACCATTCCCACACCTCTGGTATTTTTTCATTTTTCCAATTTTGTGCATACACCATTCTTGCTGTTGTAATCATATACCATATTATTGTCCTTTTCTTTACATTTATCTCTTCTAGTTTAAGTCCTAGCAATAACATTTCAGGCAACTTCTTAAATGTACATTTCAAGATTTTTTCCATTTCTGCATGTATTTTGGACCAATAAATCTTTGCTTTATCACAAGTCCACCACATATGATAAAAAGAACCTTCTTTCTTTTTACACTTCCAACATTTGTTAGACATATCCTGACCAATATTTGCAATTTTTTTTGGTGTCATATACCATCTATACATCATTTTAAAACAATTTTCTTTTAAGTTATAACACGTAGATATACTCATAGCATTTTTCCATAAAAATTCCCAAGATTCCATTTCAATGTCTTTGTTAAAGTTTATCGCCCATTTTACCATTTGTTCTTTTACCATTTCATCTGCATTAAACCATTTTAGCAAGACTTTATACATTTTAGAAATCATTTTTTTTCCACCTTCCTCCCAAACTTGTTCTATTTCATTATTTTTTCCCCTGAAACCGTGTTTTTTATCACTTCTATACAAATCATATATTTGTCTATATCTTAACCAACCATAATCAAAGTCAATCTGATGCTGCTCCTTCAGTTTGAAATCTTTACCATGTCTTATTAATAAGTCTCTATACTTCAGCCAATCTTGTCCTTTATATCTTGATGTTGGATGTAAGACTTCTGCGGGTACAATCCACATGGGTATCTCTTCTGAAAAAAAGTTTTTATATCTTGTCCACGTATCCATTAGTGTTCTTCTCAAATAGTGATGTTTAAACATATTGTCCATTTTTGTTTTGCCATAATACAAATATGCATGCCACCCAAATCTACAATCATGACCTTCCAGGGACAATAACATTCTATCTTGTAACATAGTCCATGTCCCTACCCAGGTCAAACATATTGCATCATGGTATAACCTTAGATTTGGTACTTGAAACCCTCCTCTTTCAGTGCTCAGAATGTCTTGTGGGCCATTCCTCTTCCATTTTGGGTCTTCTGATGTTTCATGCAGAGAAAATTCACAAATGAAAGGAGATTGATTGTGGTTTATAAATCCTGCTTGGTGGCCATGACTGGGCAGAGAAGAGGGTTACAAATGTTACAAATAAATAAATAAACTTTGAGGTCCTGGCTTCTGATTCAGATTAATTAGGCATAGTTCACAGCATTGCCTAACCAAAAGGGACATCTGACAACTCTCAACTTAGGGCAACTATGCTTTGCTAGCAGCCTGGTCATAATAAGTGTCATGGCCTTAAGGTTCTCTCCCACTGAAAAAAAAAGTGAAATTCCTACACTTGATGTGTCATGCTCAAGGAGGGAAACCCTTAACATTTTTTTGATGATGATGTGAAATAAGTGCATAATATTGTTTGTTATCTTACAATTTGTTTGTTGTTTGAGCCTGCTTCGGCGGGGAGGGCACAGTATAAATCAAAATAAATTAATAAATAAAATTGTTATCTTACAATTATTGGTATATAAAAAGGTAAAGGTTTCCCTTGCTCAAAAACCAGTCGAATATGACTCTAGGGATGCGGTGCTCATCTCCGTTTCCAAACCGAAGAGCCAGTGCTGTCCAAAGACATTTTCGTGGACATGTGGCTGGCAAGACTAAATGCCGAGGCACACAGAATGCTGTTACCTTCCCACCGAAGTGGTACCTATTTATCTAGTTGCAATTTCTTGCTTTCAAACTGCTAGGTTGGCAGGAGCTGGGACCAGAGACAGACACTCACTCCGTCATGCAGCACTTGGGTCTCGAACTGCTGAACTATCAACCTTCCAGTCTGCAGTTCAGCATCTTAACAAATGGTTATTAGAGCTGTATTCGTACCCTACAGCCATGTACTTTGTTTATAGGTCTGCTTGTGGCTGAGCTACTATTTTTATTGCTAGGACAAGGAATAAACCTGAACAAGCATGGTTAAGCCAGAGCAGTCTCTTTCTTTCAGAGTCTCTGTCTGACTCTAAAAAACAGCACCATTTCCTAAGCAAAACATGAGTTGTTTTTGCTGCCTAATTGTGTCAGAAAAGAGCATCCTGACCATTTTACACTGTACAGATAGTGTCAGCTAGGCTGCCATAAGAAAAGGGAGAAGGGGAGGAGGCTGGCTGCCATATGGCGACCATAAAGAGGAAGGATAATCAGCCAGAAGCCATAAAGAAGTTGGGGGTGAGGAGTTGACACTAGTGTGTTAACTTACGATTCTCTTCCAGCATTTATCTTCAGCCTTGACGAGATTCGACCCTGGAGATGCTCTCAGGTTTCTCTTGTACGTTTCCACTGGGAACTAGTGGCAGTTATTTTCCACAAGGATGTAACCTGGCATTCATTGGCTTGTAGCCATATGACACCCAAGTTTGAACACTGTATAAAATCCCATTCCTGCTTTTCCTCTGTAGCCTTAACACAAATAGTGTGTAGAGTAATGCAGTAGCCTGACCAATAAACTGATCCTGTTTAAGGAACGTTGTTGAGTACTGATTACTGGGAACTCTGACAATAGGTGTTTCTCAGAAATGCAGGCATAGCCCTCCAGGCTGAATCAAAGCTTAAGGCAGAAGTGAGTCTCTCAGAAGTGAATCAGGAAATTTCTTGAGGCCTAGAAAGTCTAAGGCAGCCTGTTACCAGACTACATTCTGATTATCACACTTCCTTCTATTCTTTGACCCAGAAAGACAGAAGTAGATTCCCTTTTTCTAACCTCCAGCAGTTGCCCAATCTCTGCAAATGATTTCCCCACATTTATTGCTTTCCAGGATTGATCCAGTAATGTCTCCTCCATGGCTGTATGTAGGGTTGATGAAAAGTTCACTATGGGCAGCTTCAGTAAATTACTCCACTCTAGACAGCCACCCACTACCTCAACAGGTACAGAAGGCCTACCAGGCATAGGCAGCAGGAAAATGCAGGGGGGCATTAGCAGTATTGGCATCAGCATGGGAACTAGTGCTAGTTTTGACATGGAGCCATGGTGACATAACTGATGGCAGCAAAGGAATGTTGAGGGGTGCCTGATAGTGGGGGGTGGCAGCTGGCATGGGACTCTAATGTTGTTTAACAGCCCATTCCTCATATATAACCTGACACATTGCCATACCATGATACATGTGAGGAATTGAATGAAGAATATCACTGGCAGCCAAACAGCTTGTCTAGGAGGTAACTCCCTGCTTATGCCTAATAGGGAGAGACAGAGCTGAAGCAGAAGGTCTTTGAACCTCCCAACTTACAAATGAGAAGATAAGAGCTTGAGGCTATAGTCATTGGAAGTGATTTGACAGTTCAGAACTACTGGTTTTCGTGAATGCAGTCTGAAGCCAGCTAGGTAAGCCTCCCCCCCACCCCTGAGCTGAAGGGCCCCCCCAAGCTGAACACCCCCCCCCCATGCTGAACTGTCAATTTGAAAATGTTCTGGTGCAATTTAAACATTAGCAAATCTGATGTGCTAAATGTGAAGTGTAAAACACTTGTGTAAAAATGACTCGTGTAAAACAAGCAGCAAAGGCATAAATAGGTGTATTTTAGGTATGTAAATTTGTGTGAAACTGCAAAGTCTATTTTGAAGGAATTCACTCAGGAATAATGTTGATTCTCTGATCATAACTGAACTATAAGGGTGAAAATGTTTAGCTTTATGCATCCTAGGAATGGCTTCCATATGGCTTCATATCAAAATGTCACTGAACTGAAAAGATTCCATATTCAGTATTCTCATCTTACATTTATGTATTAGACAAAGCCTCTTTCCATATGTACTGAGAGCTGCCAGCCTGGCCAAAGCAAGACAATGAAGGAGGGTGAGCCATTTTGCTGCTATGAGTGCAACCCATGTCCGAAAGGGAAGATTTCCACTCAGAAAGGTAGAGTACAGAAGATTGGATCCAACCAACTTTTCCATTGGTGCATACAGGAGAAGGGGGTTTCCAAAAAGGCTCTATGGGTATTATGGGGCCTGCATGTACAAAAGGAACATGGGCTCTAATAAGAAGGGAGATTGAGAGAGATTGAGCCAATAAGATGACTGGATGCAAACCAGACCTCTTATTATTGTTGTGGTTTTATATTGTTTGTGAAACAAAGACAGCAATCAAAGTTTTTGAATTACTTCTGAATAGAGGAATCTCCTGATTTTTAAATGGAATTGACTGTTAAGCGATCTAGAATATTTGATCATAATTTTTAATCTCTTTGAGTGGGGGGAATGGATGCCAGTTTGGTGATCTTCTTTTGGAGGGGAACAGGAGGTATGCCACCCTTTTAATTGTCATGGCCACTTGGGGTACAGTTGATGCATTTGGTTTTTAGGGTCATCATACTGTAGTTAATTGATCCCTATATTCCAATCAGAGGGAAGCAGAAGATACAAGAAATATTGTCTGCATTGGGCCAAGTAGCAGAAAGACAGAAAATAGTCACATTTAGATTTAACACTCTGTCATGGCAGGAAATTATGATGCACACCCTTCTGGCAAATAGCAGAAGCAACAAGTGTTGCCAAGGCACCTGATGAATGAAATGATCAGGCATCAGAGTGAGATTGGGTCAGCTCTTTTTCCTCGATAGCACCATTGACCTGGATATTCAGAGGGAAGGAAAAAACTTAACTAAAAAAAAAAAACACATCCAGCCAGAATTTAATGCTAGAGGGCCTCTGTGGTCATAACCACAAAAAGAAGAAGCAGAAGTGTGGGGGGGATTACAGCCTGAGCTCAATGGCATCAAGATGCAGTAAAATGTAGCTTTCAGTGAATCAGGTGCCACACCAAGATGCAGTTGTTTGAGTGAGCTATGGCTCTGACATTAAAATGCATTCTCCTTCTGCTATGAATCTATATGGATGACCATGGTCCAATTCCTCTCCTCCTCTCAGACTATCAGACCCACCAACTAATAATGATAAAATGAAGACAAGTACTGCCCTGAGCTTCTTGGAGAAAGGGCAGCATGTACATAGCTAATGAATACAGACTGAAAATGTTGCTTTGCTATACTCTTTGAAAGGTGGGTAGGGGAAGTTTCCTTCTCTATGTCAGATGTTGAGAGTATCAGAAGCTTCAGAGGACCTAACTCATTACCCACACCCATTCCCCTGAGATGACATGGTCAAATAATATAGGCATTCATTGTAGGGTGAATTATGAAATTTTCCCAGATTCTGTGATCCACTTGGTCCAAAGTTTTCAAATGATCAAATATGAGAATATTTATGGGAACTTTTCCTCTCTTTCCCTCTGTTACAGATATGAATGACTGCATCACTTGCAGAGACAATCTCTACCCAAATATGGGACAATATCAATGCATTCCAAAACACATCATTTACATGTCTTATGTAGAGCCATTGGGGTTCACTTTAGCTATTTTTGCTGTTTTCTTTTCTTTAATCACAATTTGGGTGCTAAGAATATTCATGAAGAATCACAACACTCCAATTGTTAAAGCTAACAATCGGAGCATTACCTACACTCTCCTCATCTCTCTCCTGTTCTGCTTCCTTTCTTCTTTGTTATTCATTGGCCGACCTGAGAAGATGACATGTCTTCTACGGCAAATGACTTTTGGCATCATCTTCTCAGTGTCTGTTTCCTGTGTATTGGCCAAAACCATCACTGTAGTTCTAGCATTCATGGCCACCAAGCCCGGAAGCAGGATGAGGAACTGGGTGGGAAACAAATTGGCCAAAACAGTTGTTCTATGCTGCTCCCTTATACAAACCGGCATTTGTACTGTATGGCTGGCCACCTCCCCTCCCTTTCCAGATATTGATATGCATTCAATGCCTGAAGAAATTATACTGGAATGTAATGAGGGATCTGCAATTATGTTTTACTGTGTCTTATGCTACTTGGGCTTGCTGGCCTTTTCCAGTTTCACTGTGGCTTTCCTAGCCAGGCAGTTGCCTGACAGTTTCAGTGAAGCCAAGCTGATCACTTTCAGCATGTTGGTGTTCTGCAGTGTTTGGGTATCTTTTGTGCCAACCTATCTGAGTACCAAGGGGAAGTACATGGTTGCTGTGGAGATTTTCTCTATCTTAGCCTCTAGCACAGGACTGCTGAGCTGCATCTTCCTCCCTAAATGTTATATTATTACTTTGAGGCCTGAGTTGAACAATAGGAAACAGTTAATGAACTAAAAAGTTAAATAATTGAAATATGTGCAAATAATTAAATTTATGCAGTCTTCTTGACCACAAAATACAATGAACAGGTATATTTATTTAAAATTTTTATAAATTTGTATCTCAAGTAGTTCTGTGGCAAGGAGGCAGTTGTCCAAAGTATAGGTCAGGAGTATCCAGTAGTAGAGGAATCTGAGCCCCAACCTCTGCCACATCTGCAAGGGTGACCAGGAGAGTCTCCCATCTGTTTTGATGCTGGAGGGCCTAACAGGGTGCTCAATGGTTGTGCTGGTGTGTCCCAAAACCCACCCAGTGCATCAGGGGTTGCTGGCAGAGTTTTTTTAAAAACCAGGAATGTCCTTAGGTTTATAGTGAACCTGGAGGTCAGTAGAGGGAGAGGACAAGACAGGAACCTGAGGGTGGGTCAATATATCACCATGGCTTTAATATCTGTGCTGAGAATGGCTGGAGTTGGAGGGTGTGGAGTTAAAGGTTACGTGCTGGGAGGAATGACATAACTGTCTCCCTGGACAGCCATGAAGCAGATCAAGTGTATCACTGAGGAAATGTGGAAAGGTACATTGAGACACTCTTGCAGGCACTAGAGTACTTTGGTTCAGGAAGCCCCAGCTTATTGTATCCAGTCTGCTGCTGGCACCATCTTGGAGGCACTTTGAGATCAGGGGATTCCAACCCTTCTCCAACCACGACCACTCCCACACATTCTGTTAAGGCACAACATTAATGCTCCTTGTGGTTTGTGATGCTGAGAGGTGAGTCAGTCTGAGATACTGATTAGCATCCTTGGAGGCCTCTTTGAGTTTGCCAATTCCCCTGTCACTACTTTTCTAATCTTCCATATCCCTGACTGCATATTTATGAGCAAACATTACTATAATTTTTACTCAAGCCCTAGGAATGCTTTCAAGGAAGCTAAATGTTTCTTTCTGAAAGAAGCTGAAAATTCTTGCTTGGCCACAGACAAAACCAGCTAATCCCACATTGTTTCATAGAGTGATTGGATGACCCAATCCCTGTTCCAAAGGTCATCACAAAAATCTTACCCCTGCCCAATAAGCTCTGCACTGGCCTCCCTGTGTTACCCAAATAGGCAGTCTCCTAACTGTTTGGGGGAATTAATTTAAGGAGACTGAGCAAGAGGAGGTAACTGGGATTCTCCACCTCTGTATATGAGGATCTTTCTCTTAGGGAGCGCTCAAAATAAACCAGTCAGATGTTCAACAGGAAAGGGTTTTATTGAATAAAAATAAACGGGAAAAAAATACATATACAAAAACATGGAAAACAGATACATTAGTTAAGAGGAAATGAGGGGAAGGCTATAGTTACCAGTCTTGAAGAGTGATGTCTGCGGAGAAAGCAGCAAAATGACCAGCATTTCATGAAGAAAAGAAGAGAGGACCAAAATGTCGAGAATATACACACACTGCTATGTAGCAGGATGCCATACTTTGGGGGGCAAAACGCTCCCTGGGGCAGTCTGACGTGTTGGCCCAAAAACAATAACTTGATGGGTTTTTCTGAGGTTGACAATGATTTGGGAGAAGCATGATGGGTTTTTCTGAGGTGAACTATAGGTGTGAATTGTGTTTGATGACACTGTAAATGCCAAATGGGAAACCTATCATGTTTGGTGAACAGTGTTAAGTGTTGGTTAATTAGAGTAAATGGGTGAGTGGAAGTATGGCTGAGTGTTAACAAGGTTAATTCAAGGTGACGCAAGATGTCCTTAGGAAACCCTTTTTCCTAAATTGTGCATCTCCCTAGGGTGGAGAGGAGGTTGTTAGCTGGCCAGGCACTCTTTCTCACATACTTCAAAACTACATGTTCAGACTTGTCTCTGGCTAACATCTATTTTGTGCCATTTTGTGCCAGGCAGTGTATTGCATTTATGATATTTGGGTGTTTATAGTTTTCTAGCTATAAACTGCCCATCAGTGATAAGAGGGGTCTGACCGCTAACAATCCCCCGGCGAAGGAAATAAGTCTTAGTCGTATGCCTTCATTTTACTTAAATGTAGGGGCAAAGTAAGCTTTTAAACAAATAATAATGGACATGGAGAGGCAGGCAGATCTTGGTAAATACCCCACGTTTAGAGTGCCTGAGCAAATTAGATACCGCCTGGTCCCTATGGACTACTTATTACATTTAGACACTGATAAGTTTAGGAAAGCCTTGAGGGTGCTTGAGGGTAGATATAGAAGGGTCCTGTTTGACCAGAGACTTTGCCAGTTGTGATTGTGTGGATGTAGAAACCACTGAACAGACGATGTTTAGATGCAACTAGTGCAATAAGGTCTGAGATAAACATATCACAACTTTTTAAAAAGAAAAATCTGGCCAGACAGACTGGGAGTTTTGTAACTGGTTGTTATCCGACAAAACTGGACTATTACTGAATCTGTGGCTAAATTTTGGGCAGCATGCTATCGCATTAGAAATGTACAACTAAATTTATGAAATTGTATTTGCCTTTTATGTTTCTTACTGGATTTGTCAAACACTTTCATGGTTTTATATATATTTTACTCCATTTTACCCAGATTTTTATAACTCTGTATCTTAACGTACTATGGTTGTGTTGGCTTGATGCCATAATAAATGTACTGTACTGTACTTCAATGAAGGGGCAAATAAGATGGAGGTCCCAATAAAGGAGAGAAAGGAAGGAGGGAGCTAGGAGGGTAAGGAAAGAGAAATAGGGAAAAAGGTCATCAACTAAAAAAAAAAGGTGTGTTGGGCAAAAATTAAATGAGCCAGATTTTTTTAAAAAACATTTTTTCCTTTTCCCAAACCTAAGCTGCTTTTCCCCACAAATCAAGTTAAAGAAGGGAGGAGGGTTCCCTATCTATAAAATCAGAATTAAATGTAACATAAATCAAACAATCAAATAATAAAGAAATTTATTAACTTAAGCCAATCTGTCAGTTCCCTCTGAGGTCAAAAGGCCAATAGCGGTGAAGCTCAGGTGAAAATGGCCAAAGCTATGGAGGTGACACTAAGTCTGTGTGCTTCAGGGCTCATGCTGCTGTGAAGTGCCCAAAAATGTGGCTAGGAAATGAGGAAAATGACTACAAACATGACCTTGTCTATCAATGAATGCCAATAAATCAAAAGTAGATTTGCAACTTACAGATACACACCTGAACAACACCTGAACAGCATGCTCAAGATTGTTACAGCACAGAAGTTGTCTCCCGATTTTGATGCAATAATTCAGGGCAAGAGGTGTCAGTTACCAGAGACTGTTAAATAAAATATTGCAAGAATGCAAATGTTTTAAGCAAATTTTATTTTAAGATTTAAAAAATCATTGTGTTTGTATCCTTTATAAAGTTTATATCTCTGCTACCTGGCATTACATTTTATGATACACATGGCCTTACCTGACAAGGTCTCATTTATGTCAGATCTAGCCCTTATAACAAATTATTTCAACAGCCCTGGCTGTCAAGTCCTGGATGCAATCACTCTCACAAACACTTTTGTAGCAGCAAGATTTGTTTGAGAGAGAGAATTTCCAAGCATAGACATCTTCTCTGTCGGAACTTGGTTCCAGACACCAGTTCCGTCAATATACTGGAAGTAGGAAATCTCACATATGCCAGGTGACCAATTATTGCTCCCATTTGGCCTGCCACACATTTGCACCTGCCCTTGCAACTGCCCCAGCACCTGCAAGCTAACTGGGATCCAGCGTCCCCGGCAAGGCCATGGGGCGTGGGAGCCATTTTGCTGCCCAGAAGGAGGGCGGGACAGGCAACTGGTTGTGATGCCTTGCGTCGCAATGGCGGGGGCGGGGCCGGCCTTATAGGCTCGGCCCCATTCCCACCTCGACCAGTTCGCACCTCGTGCTCAGCCCACCCGCCCGTCCTGTTGTTTCGGTGTAGGCTTTTGCTAGTCGCCTATTGGGGCAAGGTAGGAATTTTTCGCCCTCTTCCTGATTGGCCTGTGGATAGGGGGTATTTTTGCCTACCTTGCATTGAACACAGGGGAAAATGAACGGGCAGTTTTGGGGGCTATTAATTAGGTTGATCACTTTGACAGAGTTATAGGGTAAGGAGAGCAGAACCGGTAAGCACTTTCAGCCAATCCCCATTTGGGATAGGGGGTCATCACAAACGGCCCCCGGGTTTTAGGGGCGGCAATGGGAATGTGATCTCCTCTGTGAACCTCTCGAGTAAGCACCTCCCTGCGGGTTTTAGGGCTTTGGGGCTAGGTGCCCCTGGGAGGGGGGGACCTGTGCGCTGGGCTGCTGGTCATGGGCCAGAGCAATGGCCACAGACCGAGGCCGGTGACTTGCCCGTATTTAAGGTCCAGGAGGTTTGCTGACTTGACACCTACCTGACCTGTTCTGCTCCCAGCTAGTTCCCTTGCTGTTGTTGTTGATAGTTAACTAGTTAATAAAGTGGCCCTTGCTTGATACCAAATACAGTTGTCTGTCTCATTATTCTGGATTGGGGGGGTAACAATTACATTATCTGGAAGCTCCCCAGACTACAAGATCATCAGAGAGTTGAGATCATATACTTCTGTAATTGCAGGGGGTTCTCAATGCACTTTCACCCTCTCTACCTCCAGTCCATCCTCTTTGATACAGAGGTTTATGACACCCTCCACTTTAAATACAAATACAAGTTTATTAAAATAACACAGGGGGATAGGGAGTCAATGCAAGGAGTCAATCAGTTGTTCAGGCTTTCTTTTGTGTTTTTTTTCTTTTTAACTTTGGACTCCTCTTAGACCTTTTAGTTTTCTTCCAGACTACACCCTTCCCACTCACTCCATCTTTCCTTATTATATAAAGCCGTTTTCAAGTGGCAAGATTCCATGGGGTGCCAAAATCAGTTGACTGGAAGGACTGCTACTCAAAAGGGGGTCCCTGGCCACTGGCTGCATTCTCTCGCTGCTTTGCCGCAGTCCTGCCCACAGAGCCACCAGCCAGCATCTCGGCCTCAGTCTGGAGGGAGCCAGCGAAGGGGAAGGACTGGGTGCTGGGTCTGCTCTTCTCTTCCACCCACTGCCAGGTGGGTCTAACTGTCCCCTCAGTGGCCTGCTTCTGTCAGTGAAAAGACAATGGACTTTCAGCATAACCTCCTCCCCCACCCACTGCCAGGCTGGCCACTTTAGCATAACCCTCCTCATCCGCCTGACTTTTTGACTTTCCTGTCAGAATAACCTTAATATTCCTTTCAGAATAAAGGCTCTCTCTCCTGCTTAGCTCTGCCATGGCTGGCTGGCTAATGAGGTGGGCCAGCAACCATCAAACAATTCCCTTCAACCCCCTGCTGTGTGGCTGACTTTCCCCCTAGGGTTGCTAATCTCCAAGTGGGACCTGGAAATCTCTCGCTGTTACAATTGATTTTCAGATGACAGAGGTCAGTTCCCCTAGAGAAAATGGCTGCTTTGGAGGGTAGACACTATGGCATTATACCCTGTTGAGTCCTTCCACCACCACCCCACAAATGCTGCCCTCCACAGGATCTACCCCCCCCCCCCCAATCTCCAGGTATTTCCCTAATCAGAGCAAGCTAGGTTGCCAAGCTGGCAGTGGGCAGGGGAGGGGGTTATGCTGAAAGTCCATTGTCTTTTTACTGACAGAAGCAGGCCACTGAGGGGACAGTTAGACCCACCTGGCAGTGGTCAGAGAAGAATTGCCAATCTCCAGGTGAGGGCTGGAGATCACTCAGAATTATAAGTGCTCTCCAGATGGCAGAGATCAGTTCCCCTAGAGAAAATGGCTGCTTTGGAGGGTAGACATTATGGCATTATACCCTGCTGAGTCCTTCCATTCCCCCCCCAAAAAGGCTGCCCTCCACAGGATCTACCCCCCAAATCAGCAGGTATTTAGGGGCTGGTAACTTTCCCCTCAGTGCCTGTTGCTAGGCAACCAAGCTTGCTTCTCTGAAAGCCCCTTTCCACACCTATGTTGGCCTCTGGAAGAAAACTCATTGGGGCAGCTGAACTGAATGCCATAGAGGCCACCCTCCGAAGCAGTCATTTTCTCCAGGGGGGAGATCTGTTGTCTGGAGTTCAATTGTAATACCTGGCGATCTTCAGGTTCCACCTGGAGGTTGGGTACCCTAGGCGTAGCAGGCAGTGCTTTAGAGTAGGATCTGCTAGACCCAGGTTCTTGCTGAGTGGGTGATTTCAGGCCAGTCACAGACTTTAAGCCTAACCTACCTCATAGGGTTGTTGTGCAAGTCAAAAGGGGGAGAGGAGAATGATGTCAGCTGCTTTGGTCCCCATTGCAGAGAAATACTACTTTTCCTGCAGGGGAAGTATGGTTGCCAATATCCAGGCAAGGGCTGGAGATCACTCAGAATTACAAGTGCTCCCCAGATGGCAGAGATTAGTTCCCCTGGAGAAAATGGTGGACTCTGTGTCCTTATACCGGGCTGAGATGGACCTCCTATGACAGCCAATGTGACATAGCAATCAGGGCTTCAGAGCATGGTGGAGGCTGTGGGGGGGGGGAGATGGAAAGTTGAAGAGTGAGGCTGATGATTGGCTGGAAGGATATAGGGTTGCCAACTCCAGGTGGAAAATTCCTAGAGATTTGAGGGATGGAGCCTGGAGACAGTGAGGTTGGAGGAGGGGGTGGGACATCAGACAGGTACAATGCCATAGACTTCACCTTCCAAGCCAACCAGTCCCACATGGAGAACCATTGTTGCCAATCTCCAGGTGGGGGCTGGCGATTACTCAGAATCACAACTGCTCTCTAGGAGGGAGGGGGGAGGAGATGGGAAGCTGAAGCCAAGGGGGCAGATAATGATATGTTGACAGTTGGCTGGGAGGGAGATAGGGTTGCCAGCTCCAGTTCGGGAAATTCCTGGAGATTTGAGAGTGGACCCAGGAGAGGGTGAGGTTTCAGACCTCAGACAGGTACAATGCCATAGAGTCCACCCTCCAAACCACCTGTTCCCTCATGGGGAACAATTGCTGCCAATCTCCAGGGGAGGGATGGAGATCATACCGAATTACAACTGCTCTTCAGATGGCAGAGATCTTCCCCCTGGAGAAAATGGTGGACTCTGTGTCATTATACCCTGCTGAGGTCGCCACAGCAAAATGACACTGAGTGCCCAAGGCTGGGGCACTGTCCCAGAGCCTCTTTCTACAGCCTGTTGTATTTATTTCCACAATGGGCCTTATTCCTAGCCTTTTATATCTCTGTTCAATTGAAGGCTCTCCTACAGTCTAGAATCTCCCTAAACTGCTTCACTTGTAGTTGGTCCCTAGCTAGAATTGTATAACCTTCCCCAACAGGATTTCTTATAGAGGAGCACTATTTGTGTCTGTGTTATACGCCAGGAATTTCTCTCATTAAATTCCTCAGCAGCTCACAGGGTTCACGCTCTCTCTTCCATCTGAAAGCACCCTTTTCTTCTTTTTTTCTGGTTAGAAGTCAGCCATTAACAACCTTTCCAATGGTTTTTCATTCCCTAAAGTTCAAAACTGAAGATTCCAAAACCATTATGTCACACACTCTCTCTGCCTCTCTGGTCATGTGACTGCTCAGCTGCAGGCTACCTTCCAAGCAGCTGGCTCTGCTTGTAAACTTTGCTCTAAAATTAAGCTTTCTGTTACAACTTCCCAAGGTGTTTTCCACACACTCGGGAAGCACCTGCATTAGAACTGTTATGAGCTGACACTAACAAAGCAAAGCTGAAAGCCGAACATACCCACTCCTCCACTCCTTCCCCAGTTTTCAGCAGAGCAATGGAAAAAGAGCAAGGTTACCCCTACACTAGCATATAGCAGAGAAACTGTACAAGAATACATGTGAATCTATAACACAATCAGTGGAAGAATAAAATTTGGAACAATAACCCCTAATGCAACAGAACATGAGTGTAAGCAAAAGGAAATATTTGGCAAGCAAGGCCCGAGCTTGACACTGGCTAAAAGGTTTCATGAATAGTGTTGTCTTATTAGGGTAAGGGGTAAGGGGAAGTGAGGCTGGGTGTGGATGAGGTTAATCCAAGGTGAGACAATCTGTCTTGGTAGACCCATTGTCCTAACTTATGCATCTCTTTAAGGTGGGGAGGAGGTTGTTAGCTGGCCAGCTGCTTTTTACTACACACTTCTAAACTACGTGTACAGACTTGTCTATTGCTGACATCTGTTTGGGAAGAAGGACCTTGGCTCAGAGCTTGGACTGTGCTGAGGGATATAATTTGTCAGCACTGTTCCTCTGCACTAGTTAGCAGATGGGTTCAGTCAATAATGTTGTTCAACACCAGGAGAGCTCCCTTCCCAAGCGCTTGGACTACCCTGGCCAGAGTCTGATTTCGTTAGCTCCTCCTATCCATAGATGTCTCAATGTTCTTGGCAATCTATGGCCGTGGACATACTGGCAATCTGCTGCGCCTCTGCGGCGCGGCAGAACACGGCGGGGGGAATTGCCCCCACCACGCGGCATTCGCACACCACCACAAGGAAGCCACCCGCAGCACTGCGTCCAGGCCGCCTCCTCCGGGCAGATGCGGCAGTCTGAATGGCCGTTCTGCCTCCGCTTTTAAAGCGGAGGCAGAGCAGGCCAGACTGCCAGTCTGTCCTCGGCCTATGACTAAACCAGACTAAACCAGGTTTATTCAAGCTAAAAACTCGTTATACACAAGAGGTATGAAGTAGATGGGGAAAAGTAACTTCTCCCAGCCAATCAGAGAAAAATCCAGAACATTCCTGCTTTAACCCAAAATGACCTGGTTATTCATCCTGATGCGGGACAGTGAACACTGTATGCAGAACTGCATTTCGCATCAAAAAGAAAGGAATCAGCAACTGATTTAATAAGCTAATTCAAACCTGATGTTCAGGACTATAAGCAACATTTGACAAACAAATCAAGGAAACAAACTACACCCTAACCCAAAAAAGATCTGTGTGTATTCCTACAGATCATGCTAAGATCTTAGATGGGAGATCAGCAGGGGAAGGCAGGGATGCTACATAGAGGCACGCAGTGGCAAGCCACCTGTGTTCATCTTTTGCCTTCTAAATCCTAAGGAGTTGCCATAAGTCAGCTGTTATTTGACAGCATTTTACACATGCACACACATACACACACTTCACTCCAAAGTTTGTCCTGATTTCCATCTTTTTTTATGGTGCCTTTTTGTGGCTTATTGTCATCCAAACCCCTCTGTGCCTAGCCTTCCCACTAAACAGCCAAGCTATACCTTTTGGTTATTCTGCAGAGATCTTGTACACTCAACTTGGAAAATGTTATTTATCTACTCTGTGATCATCAGATATCATTAATTCTGCTGCTTGTCAAAGTCCCAAAGGAATTACAGTGGCTGTTAGAAAAAAATAGTAATTAAGACAGTAAAGTCTGCTATAAATACACCATTTGCCATTCAGAAGTATGATTAGGGATAATGGATAGATGCTGCCTGGTCAGTCTAATCATGAGGTTGTCGAGTCAAAGTAACCAGACTTTGTTTTATGATGCTGACTCTAATAGAAATGAGGAAAGAGGGAAGTCTTTATCCAGATGGAAAAAATGTAGTTGTGATGCTGTTTCTCATGCTGTGGCCTCACACAGTGTGCAAGAGTTACATTGCTAAATGCACTACCAGGGATCCTCTTCCTATTCTTTACAAATCTATTCAAAAAGGAGACTTTATGATTGGGGGCATTGCTTCTCCAATATATGTGCCATCAGAAATGGTATCCTTCGAAGCTCTGCCAAATAATATATTAAATAAAATGGCTGTGTAAGTGAGGGTTCATATTTTTTTTACCATAACTGTTACCTGTACTGAGTGTATTTATAGTAGGGGAGACATACAGACTGCACTGAATTCTATGCATGTATAGTGATTTTCATATCTGTGTTAGAAGCTTAACTTAATTCACTGTATACATTACATTTCCATTCTTCACTGGAGGATCAACAGGATTTTGTCAATTTCTTACTCTGGGAAGATAGATCAGTAGTATACTGCACACTGGTACCAAACCTCCATGAACAACTACAAGTGGGATGCAAATGTTTTCTTAAGGGAAGAATGTTCCATGGAAATAATGAATATTTCCTCCAGCATTTGTTGAATGTCAGATTCCTCACTTAGGAAAGGGGATTTGGGGTATTATTTGGGGTGATAATGAATCTTATTCGATTACATTTTGCAGTTTATGCTCTTGCCCCATCCCTGTTACTCAGGCTGCTCATTGGATCTAATCCCATTCAATTGCATGTCCAGTATAATAATTATATTAGATTCTAGAATCCCATAGCTTTTGACTCTCAAGGTGAATACGAAAGCCTTCATCATATTAGAAAATCACCTAAAACTTTTCAGCAGTAAGAGTGATTAAATCCTAAATGGGAAGGAGCTGAGGGGTATTTCACATGATATAAAGTCCTTGACCATCATGAGGACTTTTTATCAGACATATAAACTATATCTGTGGTGAGCATACAAGCAATGCCACTTCATAGAGTGCAACACTATAACAACTGTTTTGCTAAGTGATGAATATTTATGTGACTCTTGTCCTAGTGCACAGACTAAAAACTATCAGCATTTTTTGGCTCTGGTATTTGCTGTGAAGGAGATCAATGAAAAATTGCATATCTTGCAAAACATCACCATGGGCTACCACATCTCTAACAGCTACTTTAATGCAATAAAGGTCTATCATGCCACAGTGGAACTTCTGTCCACAAAGAGCAGATTTGTCCCCAACTACAAATGTGACAGAGAGAACAGTCCAATAGCAATCATAGGAGGACTTAAATCTGAAACTTCCTTCTACATGGCAACTGTTCTAAGCATCTATGGAATTCCACAGGTGGGCTGTATATGTGGGGCACAATGAGTCTTTAACAGGAGGGCTGTAATTATTATAGAAAGACAGACTTCACCTGTTCCCAGGGAATCTAAACCAAGAGATACCTTATAGCTTAGTGACATACTTCTTTTGTGTAATTTCAACCATATGGGAATCTAATGTTCTCAAAATGCATAGCATTTGTGTTGTGTCTTAGTCCATGTTGAAACGTTTGTTTAGAGAATTTAATATGTAATTGAATGTCTTCCATACTAAGGACTGGTGCTGTTCTGCATGTTCCTCACTTGATTATGAATCACTTCATTTTCTTTTAAATTAGGGTTCTTTCTGTTGCTGTCACAGACTATAGAAAGAACTGTGGGCTGTGGAAGAGGCTAGGGTTCTGTAATACACAGTCTTTATTTTATTTATGTTATTTATTGTTTCAATTTATATACTGCCCCTCCGCTACAAAGTTTTCCCCTCCCCAACCCCACTTCTCAAATCCTTCTGAATTCCACACTGCAGAGTTGTGTGGATGTCAAGCCATTAGTATACAAAATAGGACAAATATCCTGACACCATATACACAATAGGAGCCTTCCAGCCTCAAAAGGAGAAACATGTTCTAACCTTTTCTGCACATCCCTGAGGAATTTACAGAGGGAATAATTTGGGAAGAGCAGTGGAAAGAAAAAGAAGGAAGGCGAGTCCTCCTTGTTTAGCACATCTCTAACAAGGAGTTCCCAAGAAATTTCCCCCTACCTCCATGTTGACTTAATTGAGGGGTGGATTCTCATTTTATTTATTTTTAACTGTTTGTTGTATGCCACCACATTAACATTGTATTTGAGGCCTGCTGGTAGTTCAGGAAAGTAACCCTATTTGTGAAAGGGAATGAGTGGGGTGAATCTGGGAGAGATAACCTGAAATATTTTGACTAACTCGGTAAATCCCTCATTCTCCATTGTAAAAACTATGGTCCAAGGGGTTGTTCTACCATTTTATCAATAATATAAATGAAATATTTCTAAAAGTCGAAAATACAGCATAGTGGGGAAAGGGAATCGTAGGACCAGGAAAACATTAAAAAAAACTTTTTAATGCCAATTAATGTTGTACATTGAAGTACATAAATGTCATATGAGGAAAGATATTCCTTCCCATTCTGACATCACTTCTATAAGTCTAGCTCTGTTACATGCTCTTCACTCTTCTCACAAATAACATTATTTTCATACTTTCTTTGAAAAACTTTACAAATAACCACACGGTTTTAGAATATGACTAAGAATAGGGTGAATCCATCCTACCATTCTACTGAACCATGTGTATTCATTAATATAGTCAAACCCAAACATCACTTTTGACTCAATTTTACAGGCTTCCAATATTCCTAAACTGTCTTACTCTAATTTAAGTAGCCATTCGATTGGAGTAGGAGCTATTTAAGTTGGAGGAAGGTTGTTTAGAGGATGGCTTGATCCATCCTAATATAACAGGAAAAATGTACTCTGATATGCAGATTATGTGCACATATATACCTCTTTTTAAGGATTTTTGGTCTCATTCTCTATATCTCCTCCCTAATATTTAGCTAACCTACAGCTCTGCTTTGACAATGAATGATAAAGTTGCAGCCTTTTCTATCTATCATATGGTCCCAGATGAAGCCCAACAATACAAGGGGATTCTTGACTTAATTCTGCATTTCAGGTGGACATGGATTGGGCTAATTGTAGTAGATGATGAACGTGGGGAAGTATTTCTGCAAACCATGCTCCCTCTGTTTTCTGCAAATGGCATCTGTTTGGCCTTCAAGGAAGTATTCCCTCAAACCACTGTGATAGATTATTATATGGACATACTGGGATATGCACAGAAAATATTTGATGTCATCATGGGAAGTAAAGCCAATATAATTGTCTATTTTGGAGATGCTGAGACGGTCTCATACTTGAGATGGTTAGTAAAACTATTGAAAACTGAATTCCCAATGATCAAAGGCAAAGTGGGTATTACAACTGTTCAGATGGACTTTTCAACGAATTTTTATCAAAGGAACTGGGACCTACAAGTCATTCATGGTTTTATATCCTTCACTTTTCATGCAAATGAACCACCAGGATTCCAGCAGTTTCTTCACAGCAGAAAGCCTCTTCAGGATAAAGGAGATGGCTTCATCAGGGTCTTTTGGGAACAGGCTTTCCTCTGTCATTTCTCAGATTCAATGTTGGTGAAGGAGTTTGATGAAAATTGCACTGGGGAGGAAAAGCTAGAGAGCCTTCCTGGAGAAGTTTTTGAAATGGGCATGTCTGGCCACAGCTACAGTGTCTACAATTCTGTTTATGCTGTGGCCCATGCTTTGCATGCCATTAATTCATTCTCTTACAAACATCAAACAATGATGGGAGGGAAAACATGGAGACATTTGACTCAACAATCATGGAAGGTGTGATGTTTTGCTTTGTTTTGTGTTTGATCTCTCTATTTTAATATGGGGTTGACTGTGTATGTTGTTGTGGTTGAAAGCATAGGTATTACAAGTATTTTCTTCTAAATATGGGGAAATTGACAAGATTGACATAGGTGATCACTTATGAATTTGGGTAGCACTTTATAGAGTTAATGGGGATGTGTTCAGTAATTTTAGGAGGGAGATGAAAGATGTCTGGAAATGCTTCTGGAAATTCTGTGGGTTGAATTAGTGGGTTCAAAAGGAAGCTTAACACTGGGAGTTTGTTATTGCCCACCAAATCAAAAGATAGAGAAGGATTATAAAATGATGAATGAATTCAAGATAGCAGCTAGATGAAATAACTGTGTTGTAATAGGTGACTTTAACTACCCACATATTGATTGGGTCAATATGTGTCCAAGTCGGGAAAAAGAGACTGAGTTTCTAGACACTCTCAATGACTGTGCTATGGAGCAGATGGTTACAGAACTGACCAGGGGAGAGATGATCCTGGATTTCATCCTAAGTAATGCCCAAGACCTGGTGAGAGATGTTAATGTGATTGCACTGCTTGGGAACAGTGACCATAATGTTATTGAGTTTAACATTTGTATACATTGGGAGTTGCCCAAAAAGACTGACACAACCACTTTTAACTTTAAAAGGGGTAACTTCTCTGATATGAGGGGATATGTGAGGAGAAAACTGAAAGGAAAAGTAGAAAGGGTCAAAACCATTGGGAAAGTTTGGAGACTATTTAAAATTGCAATCCTAGAGGCTCAGAGAAAATATATACCGTGGGTTAGGAAAGGCACAAATAGGTATAGAAAAAAGCCTGCATGGTTAACAAACAAAGTAATGGAAGCTGTAAAAGGTAAGAAGGATTCCTTTAAGCAGTGGAAAGCTAGTCTCAGTGAGGCTGATAAAAGGGAACACAGGTGGTGGCAAATAAAATGCAAGTCTGTGATCAGGCAGGCAAAAAGGGAATATGAAGAGCATATCGCAAAAAACATAAAGACCAACAATAAAACTTTCTTCAAATACATTAGAAGCAGGAAACCAGCCAGGGAAGCAGTGCGGCCCTTGGATGACCAAGGGGTAAAAGGTGTAGTGAAGGATGATAGGGAAATGGCTGAGAAGCTAAATGCATTTTTTGCCTCTGTCTTCACTGTGGAAGATGAGAAGTGCCTGCCCACTCCAGAACCAGTGATTTTGGGAGGGGTGTAAAGACCTGAGTCAGATTGAGGTGACAAAAGAGAAGGTCCTACAACTGTTAGACAACTTAAAAACTAATAAATCACCGGGCCCAGATGGCATACATCCGAGAGCTCTGAAAGAACTCAAAAAAGAACTCAAATGTCAGGATCTCCTGACAAAAATATGTAATCTTTCATTAAAATCTGCCTCCATTCCTGAGGACTGGAAGGTAGCGAATGTCACTCCTACCTTTAAAAAGGGTTCCAGAGGAGATTCGGGAAATTACAGGCCAGTCAGTCTGACGTCGATACCAGGTAAGTTGGTGGAAACTGTTATTAAGGAAAAAATTAGTAGACACATTGATGAACAAAATTTATTGAGGAAGGCTCAGCATGGGTTCTGTAAGGGAAGATCTTGTCTCACTAACCTGTTAGTGTTCTTTGAGGGAGTAAACAAACATGTGGACAAGGAAGACCCAATAGATGTTGTTTACCTTGACTTCCAGAAAGCTTTTGATAAAGTTCCTCGTCAAAGGCTCCTAAGTAAGTTCAATAGTCATGGGATAAAAGGACAAGTCCTTTTGTGGATCAAAAACTGGCTAATTAAAAGGAAACAGAGAGTGAGTATAAATGGGCAATTTTCTCAGTGGACGGAGGTAAGCAGTGGGATACCGCAGGGATCAGTACTCGGCCCATTGCTTTTTAACTTGTTTATTAATGATTTGGAGTTGGAAGTAAGCAGTGAAGTGGCTAAATTTGCAGATGACACGAAGTTGTTCAGGGTGGTGAGAACCAGGAAGGATTGTGAGGCACTCCAAAGGGATCTGTCGAGGATGGGCGAGTGGGCATCAACGTGGGGTTTAATGGGGCCAAGTGCAAAGTAATGCACATTGGAGCCAAAAATACTAACTATAAATACACATTGATGGGGTCTGAACTGGCAGAGACTGACCAAGAGAGAGATCTTGGAGTCGTAGTAGATAACTCAATGAAACAGTGTGTGACTGCAATGAAAAAGGCCAAACAAATCAGCCAGTATCATAATGCCCCTGTATAAATCAATGGTGCAACCTCATTTGGAGTACTGTGTACAGTTCTGGTCGCCACACTTCAAAAAAGATATTATAGCACTGGAAAAGGGGCAACTAGAATGATAAAAGAGTTGGAACACTTTCCCTATGAAGAAAGATTGAAGCGCTTGGGGCTCTTTAGCTTGGAGAAACGATGGCTGAGGGGTGACATGATTGAGGTTTATAAGCTTCTGCATGGGATAGAGCAGGGAGAGAAAGAAGTCCTTTTCTCACAATACAAGAACTTGTGGGCACTCCATGAAATTGCTGTGGAATTCTCTGCCACAGGAGGTAGTGGCGGCTACAAGCATGGATGGCTTCAAGAGGGAATTAGATAAACATATGGAGCAGAAGTCCATCAGTGGCTATTAGCCACCAAGTATAGATAGGCACTCTCAGTCTGGGGCAAGTGATGCTCTGTATTCTTGGTGTTTGGGGGGGGGACAGTGGTAGGGCTTCCTGCCCACACTGCTGGACCTTCTGAGGGCACCTGGTGTTTTCGGCCACTGTGTGACAGAGTGTTGGACTGGATGGGCCACTGGCCTGATCCAACATTGGCTTCTCTTATGTTCTTATGCCCCTAAACAATTTATCATTATAACTTATGCCCAACAGTTAGGTCCAGATTTGGCTTTGATGGAAGAAACAGACAGATTAAGACAGGCTATAGTTTATCTGAGTAGCAAACTAATAGGAAGCAAAACTGCCTTTCTGTGCAAAGAAAAATGTCTCGGTATCATGTGTGTGCTCATGAATTTAAAAAAAAAAAAAACCCGACTATGGAAGGGAATTATTTGTGCTACTAATAGACCACCACTCCTTGAAATAGCTTTAAATGATGAAGAATAGTAATATCTTATTGTAGAAATGTTCATGGTTTATTTAAGAGTATGGTCTTAACATGTAACATATATAAAGCAAACACAACACAGTTGCAGATGCTGAATTCAGAACAGATCCATGAGAACTGGAATCGGACCGGAGGACCAGCAAGGAACATCTGGACAGATATGTACCAGCTATAGGGGCAGATGAGAAACTTATTTCTGCAAAGACTATGCCAGAGACAATCAGAGATGATTCTCCACAAGATAATGGCATTGCTAAAAGGACGCTGCACACTACCTTTTGAAAAAATTATAGAATGTGTTCTGCTATGAAGAAGTAGTGTAGGAAATCTGTAGTGTTTTGCTACGTAAATATTTTTTGTGAGTTTTATTTCTGCATTTTGCTGTGCGCTTTTCTATGTATGTTGCTTTTGTTTAGAACACAGGCCTATTGAGTAAGAAAAAGTGGGCTGGATGGGTGATGGAAATATCTTATGATTTAATGGTAGCTGTATCATAGGGGTTTGTTCAGAGGCTTTGTATGTGAAACAAGAGGCTTGAGTGGGTGAAGAGTGAGGTGCTATGAGAGAAAGCTGAGTTCTTTGTGGAAGTTGTTAGCTTAACTGGCAAGTGAGAAAATAAGCCTTTGTGACTAGGTCTATTCAAGGAACTTTAGAGAAAGAAAAACTGTACCTATCTGAAACCATTATGCTTATGAACTTTACTGAAACTGTCACACCTGTTAAACTTCTAAACAAACTCAATTTATGTTTCAGAGAAAACGACTGTCCTCTGTAGATTAAGGGATCCCCTTTTACTTCAGAGCTATCCCCGTGTGCTGGCCACTCCGTCATTCTACCATATATAACTAAGCTATCTTGTTCTTAGTTATCCTTGGGAAGAGCCTTTGGTGGCAGCAGAAATAAGTAGGACACTCTAAGGAAGGCATCGTCTCCAAACACTACAGAGAGGTGCCATTTCCAGTGTTTTATATAGAAGCAAAAGGTTACAGCAAGTTAATGTTAGTAATTGCCTGTATAAGAGAAGCAAGTATCAGGAAGCAAGAGGACACCATCTGTACAGGAAGTCACCTTACTGGAAAAAAAATTCATCAGTTAATCTCTAAATTCTTCAAGGCTATTTCTATTATCCACTATGAATTAACAAGTGTAACATTCCTGGCAAATTCCAGGTAGATATGAAGGTGAGAGTACTGATAAATTTCATGGTTAAAAAGTTGATATCTGCTCAACATTGCTTAAGTGTTTTGTTTTTTTTACATTTGATTTGGTCTTGAGTACAGTTGATAGGAAAATGATATGGGCATTATAAATACAATGGAGTACAATAAAATTCTTTAATCTATGGATTGTGCTTAATTTGAGATGCTTATTTTATACCTAATTTCTCATGACAGAAGCTACTTTGATCATTATATTGTTTCTTCTAAGGAACAAAATTCTGTCTACAACCTTATTCATTGTGGGACTTTTTGTCAATGCTAAGTGTTTGTTTGAGGTGATTTAGAAACAGCTGGTTGAATATGGTGGTGTTTATCTGCTTACAGAAGGTACTTCTTTAAGGCAAATGAGAGTTTCTTTTATCCCCTGACCACTGCAGCCCAAAATTTTCCCTGAGATACTGCTCCTGAGGGACAGGGAAGTACCTGTTACAGGAGAGAATAATTGATAAAAATAACACACACACACAAACCAATGGGGGTGGGTTGCCACTGGACTCAGCCAAGGGACTAATGTACTAACATTTAACATAAGAACATAAGAGAAGCCAATGTTGGATCAGGCCAGTGGCCCATCCAGTCCAACACTCTTGTCACACAGTGGCCAAAAACACCAGGTGCCCTCAGAAGGTCCAGCGGTGGGGGCAAGCATATAGCTTTATATTTGCTGCATATAGCATCGTAATTTTCTGAACCAGGCTGCAATGTAAATAGGACATTTCTAGATTGTTCTGTTTGCTTCTATTTTTTGTATAGCTCCATCACTATCTAAGAAGAGTCACATTCAACAATAGTGTTGGAGATGAGGTTTCCTTTGACACCAATGGAGTAATCAAAACAGGATATGATATTGTGAACTGGGTCACTTGCCCAAACCAATCCTTTCTTAGAGTGAAAGTTGGGAGGATGGATCCTCATAACCAAGTGTTTACCATTAATGAAGATGCCATCACATGGCCTACTTGGTTTAACCAGGTATGACTTGACTGTAATTAATCTGAGAAATCTTCCTGCAGTAGCAAATTCTGCTCCTTGTTATGATTTATGATGGTATGTACAAAGAGGGTGGATAATAAACACTAATGAACACATAAATATACCCAACCAGAAAAGGCTGCCAACCATGAAAGACGAAAAGTGTTTTGATGAGTTGTTTGTCAGTAATCCCAGGCTTCTGATCCAGGTTAATTAGCCACAGTTTATGGCATGGCCTGTAACAGATGTCCCTTTTGGGGACATCTGACAACTCTCAATTTATAGCAATTATGCTCAGATAGATAAGTTTTATTCCTGGTCATTGACCAACGTATAAAACGATGACATTTTGTAACATGGGTAGAATATATTAAAATAGGAACAGGATTTTAAGACTGGTTATAAAAACCATAATGGTTAAAATTAATAAAACTTAATCTTAATTCTCTTCTTTTTGAGCTACTATAGATTTTCTAATTCTTAGGGTAAGCCATCCGAACCTAGCCACCCGATAAGTAACTTCTGCCCGGATATCCGATAGCAAATTTCTTAAAAGGCAGATTCTTTGGGCAATTACACTCTGCTAGCAGCCTGGTTAAAATAGTTAGCCAATCTTATCTCTATTCACAAAGAAAGAGAATCCTTTGAGGCTGCAGTCACATGGCCCTCCCGGGATTAAAGGGGCCGCAATTTTTTTCCTCAGGTTGGGATGTTTACACATCCCAACCTGATACACAGATAGTTTACACATCCCAACCCCTGCTGCGGCGGGTGGCGGCGGGAGGAGGATGAGGCAGTGGCAGGCGACAGCAGCGGATGGCGGAGGCAGCAGAGGGAGGAGGTGGCGGCAGATGGAGGCGGCGGCTGGAGGCGGCAGCAGAAGCGGCGGCGGCAGAAGAAGTGGTGGCCGGCCAGCCTCGAAGCATGCGGAGGTGGCTTTTTCTGCGGCAGCGGGGTTTTTGCAGCGGCGGCAGCAGTGGTGGCCAGGGGAGGCACTCTTCCCCAAGCCCCCCTGGCCGCCTGGTAAGTTTGGGGTTCCCCCCCTTTTACACTTGAGCGCTTGAGTGGCCAAGCGACCAAGTGTAAAAGGGGAAAAATGGCGGGGGGGGCCATCTGGACAGCCCTGCTCTCACAATGATTGTGAGAGAGGGCTGGCCAGATGGCTCAAATGCGGGTTCCTCCCACAACACCTTGGAAAACTGTTGATTTTCCGAAGGTTGGAAAACGCGGGAGCTACCTGCATTTGAGCCCGCTTCGGCGCGGGACTTTCTGCGGCCGTTGTGGACGGCCCCTTTAAATGTGGGAGGAAATAGCCCTTCCTCCCGCATTTAAGGGCCATGTGACTGCAGCCTGAGTGTATTAATTCCCTAACAGAAAAATAAAAAGGGACTGGAACAATACAGCTGTCTTTTTATTTTTTTTAAAAAAATCAACAAAATAAAAATGGCAGGGCAAGGAACAAATATGAACAAGCATGATTAAGCCAGAGAAGTCTCTTTCTTTCATGTTCTTTGTCTCACTCTGAAAAACAGTGGGTGGGGGGCTATGCAAAAGCAGTTGTGGTTTTTGCTTCCCCATTGCGTAAAAAAAAATTTGAACAGCCAAGATGGTTCTCAGAAAAGGGCATCCTGACCCTTTACATTACACAGATAGCTGTTTCTCAAAAATGCAGGCATAGTTCACTAAGATGAACCAAAGCTGAAGGTAGAAGTGAGTCTGTTAGAGGTGAATCAGGAAATTTCTTGAGGCCTAGAAAGTCTAAGGTAGCCTGTCATAGGCCTACATTCTTATAATCAAATTAAACTTCCTTCTGAGTTCTTTGACCAAGAAAGATAGAAGATTTCCTTTTTTTCTAACCTACAGCAGTTGACCAACCAATTTTCCTCTATTACAGTACTTTCTAGGACTGATCCAATAATGTCTCCTCTGTGGCTGTATGTAGGGATGATGAAAAGTTCACTATGGGCAGCTTCAGTAGATAAGCACTCCACTCTGAATAGCCACCACTACCTCACTATGTGCAGAAGGCCCACCAGGCATAGGCAGCAGGAAAATGCATAGGGGCATTTGCAGTATGGGCACCAGCATGGGAACCAGTGCCAGTTTTGACATGGAGTGTTGTTAACATGTGGTGGCAGCAAAGGAAAGTGAGGAGTGCCTGATGTGCATTGATATCACCAGTGGGGGGTGGAGGCTGGCATGGGACCCTGAGACTGCCTTGGTAGGGAGGGCGGGGTATAAATTGAATAGAATGTATGAATGAATGTTGTTTGGCAACCCGTTCCTCATATGTAACCTGACACATTGCTGTACCATGGTACAAGTGAAAAATGGAGTGATGAATATCATTGGCAGCCAAACAGCTTGTCTAGGAGTTAATTCCCTGCTTACGACTAGTAGGGAATGAGAGAGCTGAGGCAGCAGGTCTTTTGGCTTCTCCACTTACACATGAGACGACAAGAGCGTGAGCTTATAGGCATGGAATAGGGGTGCACAATTTTTTCCTGGTATTTTTCAGTTCAGGATTTTTCAGAAACCTTAATCCTGTAGACTAAAACTGAAAAATGCCAGTAAATAAAAAAAAATCCCAGCCTGATCCCAAGCTGAAGAATAAAGCCTCACAGAGCTGTGCCAGCAGGGAATTACTGGCACCCCATGGGCATGGCTGATCCCGGCTGGGCTGCCCTCTCTTGCAGCCTGGTTTAAACCGGATGGCAGGAAAAGGAAGTGCAGAGCAGCACCTGCAGGGAGCTATCAGCTCCCCACAAACACAGTCATCCTGGCTGGTCTGCCCTCTCCTGCTGCTCATTTTAAACTGGTGGCAGGAGAAGGCAGAACAGAACTGTGGCAGCACGGAGCTTTCAACTCCCTGCCAACATAGCTGATCTTAGTTGGCAGGAGAAGGCAGTGCAGAGCAGCACCTGCAGGGAGCTATTAGCTCCTCACAGGCATAGTGATCCCAACAGGTCTGCCCTCTCCTGCTGCCCAGTTTAAATCCAGTGGCAGGAGAAGGCAGTACAAAACTGCATTGGAAGGGAGCTCTCAACTACCTGCCAATCCAGCTGATCCTGGGCAGCCTTCTCTTTCAGCTCAGTTTAAAACGGGCTGTAAGAGAAGCCAGCACAGCTAAAGCCACAGCCTGGCTGATCCTCAGACTGACTGCTGCAGTCCCTTTAAAGTTTAAAGTTTAAAGGGCTGATCCTCAGACTGACTTCTGCAGTCCCTTTAAAGTTTAAAGTTTGAAGGGACTGCATAAGCTTGCCTGACAAACAGCTCCACTCTTTTCAGATCTACTCAAAATTCCTGAACATATCCAGGATTTTCTCTGGATTTTTTATCAGTTTTCCTGAGAAAACCTGGATACATTTGGGAGGCTGAAATATACCCCCCAAATACCAATAAGGTATTTTCCAGGTATATTTGCACCTCTGGTAGATCTGAATGCACACCCCTAATATGGAAGGGATTTTACATTTTGGGAATACTGGTTTTCATTAATGGGCTCCAAAGCCAGTTAGCCCCCCCTCCCCATGCTGAACTGTCAACTTGAAACTGTGCTGGTGCAAATTATACATTAGCAGACCTGATATGCTAAATATGAAATGCTAAAAAGGACAGGCATCGAAGACATAAATAGGTCTGTTTTAGTTAAGTAAATCTGTGTGCAACAGTGGAGTATTTTTTGAAGGGGTTCAGATAGGAATAATGTTGATTCTCTGATCATAATTGACCCATGATGAAGAAAATGTTTACGGGGTTTTTTTTAACGCTATATTATTTTCAAAAGTAAAAAGAATAAGAAAAAAGAAAAAAGAAATCAACATACAGCATACAACACATACAGAGTCTGTACTTCAAGTAACAAATTAGGTTTGTCTAAATGTTTAGGTTTATCCATCCTAGCAATTGCTTCCATATGGCTTCATATCAAAATGTCCCTGAACTGTACAGATTCCATGTTCATTATTCTCAAGGTTATTCTTATCTTACATTTATGTACTAGACAAAGCCTCTTTCCATATGTACTGAGAGCTGCCAGCCTGGTCAAAGCAAAACAATGAAGGAGGGTGAGCCATTTTGCTGCTATGGGTGCAACCCATGTCCAACAGGGAAGATTTCCACTCAGAAAGGTAGAGTCTTTATGACTCGACTGTAACTGGAGTAAGATTGAATGATGTATATTCTCTTGTGGGTGTTAAATGTTTGAAGGCGGGCCATTTCTGCTCTGTGCCTGATATAAGAATACCTTTCTATACTTTGTTTCTATGCTATTTGTTCAGATGAAGATCTTTTGATTCAAAATGGGACACCATTCCTGAGATTCTCGTCTACCAACACAACAATATACCAAACACAACAGACCAATCAAATTGTTGTAGTTCTTTATTGTGTATAAGTAATAGTATTTGTAATAGGTTTCCTTTCATTATAAATATCGTTGGCAGCACATATACGGCTTCATCTTTGTTGTTCTGATAAATGATCTGGACACATTTGAGCATGAATTTTCATTTCTTTTGGGACAAAAAAATGGATGCCAATTTGGTGACCTTCCTTTGTAGTGGAAAAGGAGGAAGGTGGCCCTATTAATTGTCATGGTCACTTGAGGTTCAGTTGATTAATTTGGTTTTCAGGGCTATCATGCTGCAGTTAATCAATCCCTCTATGCCAGTCAGAGGGAATCAAAAGACATAAGAAACTTTGGCTATATCTGGTCAAGTAGCAGAAAGACAGAAAACAATCAAATTCAGATTTAACGATATGTCGTAGCAGGAAATTTTGCCAGAAGCAACTACTTTTACTAAGGTACCCTGATGAATGAAATGATCAGGCATCAGAATGAGATTGGGTCAGCTCCTTTTCCTTGATAAGACCATTGACCCAGATATCTAGTGGGAGGGAACAAAGCTGAGATGAAAATAATCCATCTGCCCAGAATTTAATGGAAGTACAGTATTTTTGGTGGCAGCCACATTAGCATCAGGCTGCAGTAAAAAGTACCTTTCAGTGGCTGAGGACAGACTCAAGTTCTGCCACGCCTCTGCGGTGTGGCAGAACAAGGCAGGGGGAATTGCCCCCGCTGCGCAGCATTCACACGCCACTGCAAGAAAGCCGCCTGCAGTCTCCAGACTGCGGGCGGCTTCCGGCAGTGGCAGAATGCCGCGTGGCTCCCCTGGCCCGGCGAGCATTCACACCTGCCGGAATCGGGTGGAACGTGCGTGCAGCAGCTGGGACACCACTTTGAAGTGGTGCCCGGCTGCTGCGGGAGGAGCGCGGTGCCGGACACGTTGCGTCTGGGCCGCCTCCTCCGGGCAGATGTGGCAGTCTGAACTGCCGCTTTGTCTCCGCTTTTAAAGTGGAGGCAGAGTGGGCCAGACTGCCAGTCTGTCCTCAGCCAGTGATTCAGGTGACACACCAAGATGCAGTTGTTTGAGTGAGCTATAGGTCTGACGTAAAAATGCATTCTCCTTCTATTATGAAACTGTATGGATGATTATGGTCCAATTCCTCTCCCCCTTTCAGAATATCAGACCAACACACTAATGAGGAAAAATGAAGGCAAGTACTGTCCTCAGCTTCTTGGAGAAAGGGCAGTATACATACATGCATGCATGCTTTGCTATACTCTTTGAAATGTGGATGGGGGAAGTTTTCTTCTCTATGTCAGATGGTGAGATATCAGAAGCTTCATAGGACTTTACTCATCCCATTCTACACCCCCAAGCTTATAGTATCATTGTAGGGTGAATTATAAAATCTTTCGAGATTTAGTGAACCACATGTTACAAACTCTCTCTCTCTCTCTCTCTTACAGATATGAATGACTGTGTCACTTGCAGAGAAGATCTCTACCCAAACATGGGACAGTACCAATGCATCCCCAAATGCATAACTTACTTGTTTTATGAAGAACCTTTGGGGTTCACTTTATCCATTTTTGCCCTTTTCTTTTCTTTAATCACAATTTGGGTACTAAGAATATTCATGAAGAATCACAACACTCCCATTGTTAAAGCTAACAATCGGAGCATTACCTACACTCTCCTCATCTCTCTCCTGTTCTGCTTCCTTTCTTCTTTGTTATTCATTGGCCGACCTGAGAGGATGACATGTCTTCTACGGCAAATGACTTTTGGCATCATCTTCTCAGTGTCTGTTTCCTGTGTATTGGCCAAAACCATCACTGTAGTTCTAGCATTCATGGCCACCAAGCCAGGAAGCAGGATAAGGGAATGGGTGGGAAACAAATTGGCCAAAACAGTTGTTCTATGCTGCTCCCTTGTACAAACCGGCATTTGTACTGTATGGCTGGCCATCTCCCCTCCCTTTCCAGATACTGATATGCATTCAATGCCTGAAGAAATTATACTGGAATGTAATGAGGGATCTGCAATTATGTTTTACTGTGTCTTATGCTACTTGGGCTTGCTGGCCTTTGTTAGTTTCACTGTGGCTTTCCTAGCCAGGCAGTTGCCTGACAGTTTCAATGAAGCCAAGCTGATCACTTTCAGCATGTTGGTGTTCTGCAGTGTTTGGTTATCTTTTGTGCCAACCTATCTGAGTACCAAGGGGAAGTACATGGTTGCTGTGGAGATTTTCTCTATCTTAGCCTCCAGCGCAGGACTGCTGGGCTGCATCTTCCTCCCTAAATGTTATATTATTACTTTGGTGCCTGAGTTGAACAACAGGGAACAGTTAATGAACAAAAAGTTAAATAATTGAAATGTATGCAGATGATTAAATGTTGCAGTCTTCACCATACAATGAACAGGTGTCTTTGTATTGGATTTTTTTTATAAATTTGTCTGTCTTAAATAGGTCTGTGGCAAAGAAGTACCTGGGGATAGTAACAACCAAGGATATTTAGGGGTTGATCAACCTGATCCCTGATCTTTAGCTCATCTGTGGTATGACTAGGAGAGTTTCTCCTTTCTTGGTAACCTGGCAGGTCAAACAGTGTGCTCAATGGTTGGACAGATATGTTCCATAACCCACTCAGTGGGTTAGGGTTGCTGGTGGAGTAGGAGGAGAAACAAGGAAGTGCCCTTAGTTTTAGAGTGAGCCTGAAGGTCAGTAGAGACAGAAGAGAAGAAAGAAACCTGGGTGGTGATCAATTTACTGTGGTATATTTAATAGCTGTGATCATTGTGGCTGGAGTTGGAAAGTGTGGAGTCGGAAGTTGCATGCAGAGACAAATGGCATAACTATCTCCCTGGGCAGCTGTGAAGCAGAGGGAGTGTATCACTGTGGAAATAAATGCTACACTGAGACACGTGCACTGGAATTCTTTGGTCTGGTAAGTCTGAGTTCATGTGTCCTGACATCTTTTCAGTGTGCCAGCACCCATCTTTCAACTGCTGTAAAACCTCAAGTTTTCAACCCTTCCCCAGTGATGACTGCTTCCACATGTTCTAATGCAAATCAGGGCACAACATTAATGTTCCTTGTGATTTGTGATGCTAAGAGTTCAGCTACTGTGAGATATTGATTAGAATACTGTACGTATGCATGTATTATTAGTTATTTTATATACTTATCAGAATTCTGTATTCTATACTTAGTCGTTATGTAATTGAAAATGTTCAATAACATTTTATTTATTATCTAAAAAAAAGAATACTGTATTTTCATCCTTGGGAGCCTTGTAGAGTTGACAATTGACCTGCTACTACTGGAGCCATCTGCAATATTCCTTCCTGTATACTTATTACAAAACAGAATGATAATTTTGATCATGGCCCTAGGAATGATTTGAAGCATACAAAATGTCTCTTTCTTTAGGTAGTCTGAAAGGAGCTCAAAAAATCTTGGTTGGTCCCAAAAAGCAACAATTGAATGCCACAATACTCTATAGAGTGAACAAGTGGTCTGATGAGCAAAATGTCTACCACATCCTCTGGTCCTTATTAGTTGCCTGATATGGAGTCCCACTCAATCCTAATCCCTGTCTCAAATGTCATTGGACAACTCTCCTGCTGCACAATAAATTGTGTACTGGCATCCCTGCACTATCTTTACACTTTCATTTCCCAGTGGGAGCAAGGGAGAGGAGAGAGAATGAAGGGTCCATCTAAATCAGTGGTTCTCAACCTTTCTAATGCCGTGATCCTTTAATACAGTTCCTCATGTTGTGGTGACCCCCAACCATAAAATTCTGCCAACACACACAACAATGAAGCTACTTTTTCAGATGTTTTCTCTTGCATGGCAGTTAGCACCAAACAACTTTAATACAGACTTTAGACACACATATTTTTGCAAGCTATTCCCAACAAGACACAACAAACACTCAGGCTTCAGACTTACTTTTCTTCAACAGAAGATGCCATGAGAAAATGAAGGTAGGTGGGGGGGGGGGAGGCTGTTGCAGGTAGGGGAGAGAGAGAGAGAGAGAGAAAGGGGGAAGAGAGAGAAAGGGAGAAGAGAGAGAGACAGAGAGAGAGAAAGGGGAGAGAGGGGGGAAGGAAGGTAGGTGGGTGGATGGGGGGGCTTTTGCCACTTTTCCTGGACTCTGCGCCTCGGCGCAGAGCCCAGGGAAAGGGGGGAGGCTTTTGCCGCCTTTCCTGGGCTCTCCTGTTACCCCCAGTGGCTATCATTCCACTCTCGTGGTCTCTCATTCTAGTCACAGAACACTCCTGCTACCCCCAGTGGCTGTCATTCCACTTTGGGGCCTTTCATTCCATTCCCAGAATACTCCTGCTGCCCCCAGGGGCTGTCATTCCACTCCATGGTCTCTGATTCCAGTCCCAGAACTCTTCTGCTACCCCCAGGCCCTGTCATTCCACTCTGGGGCCTGTCATTCCAGTCCCAGAAGGCTTCTGCTACCCCCTGGGGCTATCATTCCAAGCTGGAGCCTGTCATTCCAGTCCCAGAGTAGTCTATATGGGCCCAGAGACCCTAATGGAAAATCCATTCCACATTTTCTTAGTACTCTACTTGTACTGTAATGTATTTCAGTGGAGCCCCTGCAAATCAATTGGCATTCCTGGCTCCCATTATTTCCAATGGGCCTTTAAGTATTTCCCATTGTTTCCAGTGGGCAATCCTGTCCTTCCATTTAGTACATCTCTTTCTGGCATGAGCAGTCAGAAACAGAAAAAAAATAATTTCTTTCTTTTTAAAAATAAAAGCTAAGAAGTAACAAAGAACAGAAAAGCCGGAGAAACTCAAAAAGGACTGGGGGTGAGGGAGAGGAGAACTGGGTTGGAATCAAACTTGGCTCTTAGAGCAGGAGGAGGAAACGGAAGCCACATTTTTGCTTCAACTTTTTGGGCATTGAAAATAGTAAGAAGCCTGATTAAAGATATATATTGTTTTTAATCCACAGTTTTTTCTACTCCTCTCTCTTTCTCTCTCTGTCCATACACACACACACACACACCTCCTTTCTTTTTACTTTGGTGTTTACTTTGGCCACTGGAGGAGGGATCTCACCCTGTTCCCCAAGAATTTCTACATTTACAACACAAAAGCTTACCAGAAGACGCAGAAGTTGTGCAACCTGGAGAAGCAAAACTTTTAGATAGAGGACTCTGAACCCCCCCCCCCCGCACTCTGTAGGAAAGCTACTGCGTGCTCTGCTCGGACTTCTGGGTGAGCGAAGCAGGGCTTTTGGTGAGGGAGGGGTGGGAAGGGGAGGGGCTCGGATGCCAGCCGGCAACCCCAGTGAAATGCTTGTTCGACCCCAAAAGGGGTCCCAACCCCAAGGTTGAGAACCGCTGATCTAAATTGATCTATGTATGCCTGTCTTGCAAGCAATGAAAATGAAACAATCATCCCGTCTTCCCTCCCTCGGTATCATAATGTTTTAGTATATACCCTCATTTACATTGCTGGTGCTTATTCTGTAGAAGCCAAGGTGCCCCTTGCATCTCCTGACTATAGTGGCCTGCAGGACTATAGTGGCAAATCAGTATCAGCAACAGTGTGATATCACTTCCAGGAAAACCTGGAAGTAAAGTCAGTCCTCTCTAGGAATTTTAGAAACTCTATGAATGGGCCTGGCAACTCTAGGAGGAAATAGCCTTCCGAACTGTTCCTTCCTGTAATCAACATTGCTAATTATGGAACATCATTGATCACAGAGAGTGAGAGTTTGAATGGCTGCTTTCTCTGCAGTCCCCTCTGTAGCTCAGCAGGTGATTGCAAGGAGGCAGGGAGCAGGGCAGGGAACAGGGCTAGCATGTTTTCTCTCTCCCTCCTTGTACATTTATTGAACACATGGGGCTGTCATGTATGTGAGGAACCTGCCCCCTCCTCCAGCCAAGACCATCTTAGATAATGGGGTCCTTCTCTTATTTTGGACTTCATTGTTTTATAAGAACCCCATTTTACAGCCTAAGTGCTGTAAAAATCTGAAACTTGGGAGTCTCATAAAGGACCTGAGTGCAGCCATGGCCTTGGAAAATCCCAGGGGAGAAGATGAAGGGTGTGCTGGCATTAGAAACTTCAATATCTCCTAGCTCAGGGTAATATCATTCTCAAGAACCAAAAACTTTTCAACATTGGAATATGTTGGCATACTTCAAAGGTGTCTGCCTATCCCCAGGAAGTTGCTATCTCATTAACCAATGCTCATTTCCTCATTTTCCCTTTTTATACTCAATCAAGTGGGGCACTGAAACTCAATTTATACTCCATCCTGTTTCAGGAGCTAATTTGACTCACCCAAACTTTTGTGTCCATGCAGATCTGGCATCTTTCAACCTAATTAGTCACTTTGCCTCATCCTGGCCTTTTGTGCCCATGCATATTTGCCTCACAATAGCCTAATCAAGGTATTTTCCCCACTTTCCACCACCAATGTTTGACAGTGGTTAACTTTAAACCAGTCATTGAAATTTAAACTTTTTACCTTGACCCAATCCAAAGCCAGGATGGCCCAAATTTCACTTATCCTTGAGGCCATCTGTCCATAAAAGAAGGACCTCTTGTCAGAGCAAATGAGTCTTCAGATCCCTGGTCCAGATTTCTACTAGTCAGAACTCTGGTTTCCTGCTCCTTCATTGGCTTCATTAGTTTAGAAGTGATTTCCCAAGAACTCACGGCAACCTAGCAGTGAACAAAAATTGGACATGGAAAATAAGGTAGGAAAAGATTTAAAGGAACTGTTCACTATACATTAATCCACTAACTGACTTGTAAAAAGGAGGGGATAATTTTGTTTGCCAAAGAGGAGTGTGGTGGTAAGGAGAGGTAACATCTCCCCCCTACACATTCTTTTGTACTAACCGCTTGGCTGTTTTTTGAGAGTCAGTTTGGTGTAGTTTGGTGTAGAGTCCGGTTAAGTGCGCGGACTCTAATCTGGGAGAACCAGTTTTGATTCCCCACTCCTCCACTTGCACCTGCTGGATGACCTTGAGCAAGCCATAGTTCTGGCACAGCTGTTCTCTCAAGGACAGCTTGGGAAAGACCTCTCTCAGCCCCACCTACCTCACAGGGTGTCTGTTGTGGGGAGGGGAAGGGAAAGAAGTTTGTAAGCCACTCTGAGACATCAAGTGAAATCATCAAGTATAAATCCAATCTCCTCTTCTTTTTCTTCTCCAAAAGAACTGTAATAATGTGGCTCAACTGACTTTAAAAGGAAAAGAAATCTATTTCTTTGTTTGCCTGAAATTTGAGAGGTTGGATCATTTGAGTAATGGATAAATACCTTAAGAATGTCATCTCTATTATTTTGCTTTGTGGGTAGAAAAGTTACTGGCAGAAATGAGTCTCCAGATGAAAACAATGGAAATTCTTGCTGAATGAATCAAGCAAACTTTGGCAGTATGATGTCAAAGAATGGAAACAAAATTAGTAGTGGACAAAATGATCAGAACCTTTCAAAGGAATAAAATTTTTAAAAAGTTAGTGTTATCCGAAGTAGGTAGGTAGTCTCCACTGAATTTGAGGGAATTATCTTGGAGACAAAGCAAGAAGTAATAGGGATGTCCATCTATGTATACAGGGACTGACCCTATGATAACTCTCAAAAAATAACCAGGCTGTTATTTATGGGAAAGCTTTTTTTTAATTGGGAAAAAAAGAAAATGAAATAAAACAAGGGTACACACAGCAAACACACACAAGAGCTAACTAAGAAAACCAGGGAGGGAAAGGGGAAAGAGTTGTAGGGACAGGTGATAATTACCAGTCATTACAAAAAAACCCCCAAAAACTTTTTATTGAAATTTTCATATGTAAGAATAAAAGTTATGAAAGATAATACTGAAAAGAGAACCAAAAAAGAAAGGGGGAAAAGGGGGAAAGGAAAAACTACCAGTCTTGAAGAGGCCCACAGAGGCAGCAAGTCAAAGAGGAAAACGGCCAGCATTTCCAGAAGTGAGAGAGGACACCTACACAAGTGGGTGTGCAAGGGGGATCCAAGAATACACACACACTGCTGGGTCAGCAGGGTGACATATTTATAGACAAAGAGGTGGGAGAGGTTTGATGGCCCTACAAGCACTGAGCAGAAACGGTGATGGGGAAAGTGAATAGATTTAAGCATTGATTAATCACCGCTTAATCAAGGGTAATGTGTGAAGGGGAAGTCAGGTTTGGGTGCTGAAGGGATTACTCTGAGGGAAGCAATAAGTCCTGGGTGACCCATTGTTTTAAGTCATGCATCTCTCCAGGGCAAGGAGGGGGAACTAGCCAGCCCCCCACTCTGACTCACACCTTGAAAACTGGCATCCATCTTGGTGCACTTTGGCGCAAGCAGTGTCCTGCACTTAGGGTATTGGGGTGATGCATACAGGAGTTTTTCTGACTCTTTATGCTCAGCAAAAGGAGGGTTCTGATTGCTAACAATTAGATCTGAGTGGTTAAAAATCATGTAAAAAAAAAATAAGGAACAGCCAGAGATGAACCTTGAAAATTTTAGCAGTTGGCTGCAATTTAGCAGCACTTTACACACTTTAGTACAAAGCTAGTCTCCCCCCCCTTTCCAGTGTCATATTGTAGCTTAGTTTCATCTAAGACCACCTGTGCCGAGTCTTATGTGTAAACAGCCAAGCTGTAGTTTTCAGCTGTTCTTCAAAGAACTTGGAAATTCAGCTTGGAAATGTTATTATCTCCTCTATAATTATGAGCTGTCATTAATTCTACTGCTTGTCAAAGCACGAAAGGAATTCCAGTGGATGTTAGAAAAAAATAGCAATTAAGATAGTGAAGTCTACTATAAATACATCATTTGCTGTTCAGAGGAAGGATTCGGGATGAGGGATAGATATTGCCCAGTCAGTCTGGTCAGGGGTGTGCCAAATTAAATGAAACAAACCACACTGTTTAAATAATTCTCATAGTAATGAGGAAAGAGGGAAAAATTAAAGTAGTGATGCTGGTTCTTGTGCTGTTGCCTTGCACAATATGTGGGATTCAAATTCCTAAATGCACTGCCAGGGATCCTCTTCCTATTCTATATAAATCTTTTCAAGAAGGAGACTTTATCATTGGGGGAATTGCTTCTCCAGTATATGTGCCATCAGAAAGGATATCCTTCGAGGCTCCACCAAATAACATATTAAATAAAATGGCCGTGTAAGTAAGCATTCATTCTCCCCCCTAACTTTTATCTATTCTGATGGTATTCATAGTAGACTGGGCATAGAGGCTGCACTCTATTCTAGGAATGTGTATTGATTTTTACATCTATGTTAGACACTTGACTTGCTTCAGTTATGTCAGTACTACACACTGCTGCCAAACATTTGCAAGTAGGAATATGTGCAATGAAACAGTTTTCTTTTCCTAAGTGAAGAATCCTCTGTAAAATTAAACTTCCTTTCACTAAAACAGGGAATATTTCTTCCAGTATTCTTCCACTGTGAGATGCCTCACCTTTAGGTATTACTAGGGATGAAATGAATTTTATTTGATTGGATTTTTCTGTCTATGTTCTCCCACCTACCCTCATCTCTGCCACATAGGTTGCTCATTGGATCAAACCCTAATCAATTGCATTTCCAATGAGCAACTTCAGGCATACCCAAAGAGCAACTGGGGCAGGGGTCGCACTTTTAAACCCATTTCCATGAAGTGTAATAATTATGTTACAGAATCCTATAGCCTTTGACTTCCAAGTTGAATATGAAAATTTTCATCATATTAGAAAATCACTTAAAATCATCACAGTTAGTTCTCCAGGAGTAAAGTCTGATGAACTCCTAAATGAGATGGAGCTGAAGGGCAGTTCACATGACACAAAGTCCTTGATTGAGATGAGGACTTCTTATCAGACACAGAAACCCATATTTTGGGGGGCCTTAGACTGTATCTGTGGTGAGCATACAAGCAACACCACTTCATAGAGCACAATGCCATAGCAACCATTTTGCTGAGTGAAGAATATCTCTGTGACTCTTACCCTAGCACACAGACTAAAAACTATCAGCATGTCTTGGCTCTGGTATTTGCTTTGAAGGAGATCAATGAAAACTTGCATCTCTTACAAAATATCACCATGGGTTACCACATCTCTAACAGCTACTTCAATGCAATACGAGTCTATCATGCCACAATGGAACTTCTGTCCACAAAGTACAGATTTGTCCCCAACTACAAGTGTGACAGTAAGAGCAGTCCGATAGCAGTCATAGGAGGACTTGAATCTGAAACTTCCTTCTACATGGCAACTGTTCTGAACATCTACAGAATTCCACAGGTAGGCTACATATGTGGAGCATAATGGGATTTTAACACAAGGGTTACAGTGATGATAGAAAAATAGACTTCACCTGTTCCCAGGAAATCTAAACCAATAGAAACTCATCTTACGCTTTAGAAGAAGCTCAGTGACATACTTCTTTTGTGTAACTTCAATGATATGGGAATCTAATGATCTTTAAATGCATAGTATTTCTGCTGTTGCTGTTTATGACCTTGGTTGCAAAAACAGTAACGACAATAAACAATCAATAGTGTTTCTTCTGTATCTTGGTCCCTGTTTACATGTCTTTTTAGAAAATGTAATATGTAATTGCATGTCTCTTATTCCAGTACCAAGAGATGAATTGTAGACATAGAAGAAGAGGATGCGGTTAGATAACTTTTATTTTTCTGACGATTCGGTAGCCTTTGAATTGCATGCTTTCACTTGTTGTATCAATTGCATGCCACAATCTTTTAGGTTTTCCCCCCTGAGATGAGAGTTATTTGGTCTTTGTAACCACCAGATAAAGCTTCATGTGTTATGGCTCACATTCATCAAAGTATAAGAGACACAAGGATAGTCCTCCTCATTTAGAATATCTCAAACAAGAGAGTTCAAGAAATTTTCCCCTACATCTTGGCTGAATTGAGGGGTGGATTCATACTACCATTCTATTTGAGGCCTGGTGGTGGTTGAGGAAGGTAGTCAAGTCAAGTCAAGTCAGCCTTTATTGGCATAAATTAGAAAAACAATTTCTGCATGTTAAAACCCATTATAAACACATATATAAAAATTCTAAAAGAATCTTTGGCGCAACTTTAAGACCAGACAAAGAAACTTGGCCACCTTCTCCGTGGTGTCCGGACTGGAATCTCTTAGAAGTCTATGCACCTAAGAAGGTTCATAGGAAGGTAACCCTGCTTGTGAAAGTGGGATAAACTGGGAGAGATGAACTCCTTGTTGTGTTCTAGTGGCCCAAGACCAGACTAGGTCAATTCCTCATTCTTTGTGGTAAAAACAATGGCTTGAAGGGTTCTTTTACCACGATACCATTAATGCAAATTAAATATCTTCAAAAGTTGAAAATATAGAGGGGAGACAGAATCACAGTATCAGGAAAACATCAAAATATCTTTTTTAATCCTAATTAATTTTGTACTTTGAAGTATGGAAATATCATATGAGGAAAGATATTATTGCTTCCCATTCTGATCAGATTATTTCTATGAGCCCAGCTTTTCACTCTTCTCACAAATAAAGTTTTTTGGATATCTTCTTTGAAAATCTTCGAAAATAAAATAAAAGAAACAGGGATTTAGAATCTGAAAAATAATGGGCTGAATCCAATCTCTGTTCTACCACTCCACTGAACCAATTGTATTTATTAAAATATTCACACCCAAACTTTCCTTTTGGCTCAAGTTTGAAGCCTTTCTACAGACTAAAAAGTCTTCTGCCAATTTAAATGTATGTTACATTGGAGGAAGAGCTATTTAAGTTAGATGAAGGCTACTTAGGGGATGATTGGACCAACCTTGATATAAGTGGAAAACTGTACACAGATATGCAGATTATGGGCTCATATACAGATATATCTCTATAAAAAACTTTTCAATCTCATTGTCTCCTTCTCCTCCCCAATATTTAGCTCACCTACAGCTCTGCTTCAGTGATGAATGACAAATTATCAGACCTTTCTGTCTATCATATGGTCCCAAATGAAGCTTATCAATACAAGGGAATTCTTGACTTAATTCTGCATTTCAGGTGGACTTGGATTGGGATTATTACAGTAGATGATGAACGTGAAGAAATATTTCTACAAGCCATGCTTCCTCTGTTTTCTGAGAATGGAATCTGTGTAGCCTTCAAGAAAGTATTCATTCAAGCCACTATAATAGATTATTATATGGACAGCCTGGAGAGTGGAAAGGAAATACTTAAGGTTTTAATGGGAAGTAAAGCCAATGCAGTTGTCTTTTTTGGAGATGCTGAGTCTGTCTCACATATGAGATGGTTAGCAACACTGCTAGAAACTGAATTCCAAATGGTAAAAGGCAAAGTGTATGTTATGACAGTTCAGATGGAATTTTCATCGTTTTATTATCAAAGATCATGGGACCTACAAATCCTTCATGGTGTTATATCCTTCACATTTCATGCAAATGAACCACCAGGATTCCAGCAATTTCTTCACAGCAGAAAGCCTCTTCAGGATAAGGAAGATAATTTCATCAAGGTCTTCTGGGAACAAACATTTCTCTGTCACTTCACAGACTCACTGTTGGAGAAGGAATTTGCTGAAAATTGCACTGGGGAGGAGAAGCTGCAGAGCCTTCCTAGAGATGTTTTTGAAATGAGCATTTCTGGCCACAGCTACAGTGTTTACAATGCTGTTTATGCTGTGGCACATGCTTTGCATGCCATGCAGTCATCCCTTTACAAACACAAAACAATGATGGATGGAAATGTTTGGAGACATTTGAATCCACAGTCATGGCAGGTGAATGTCTTAAGTACTCCCATGTATCAGAGAAGCAAGTATATGATGGCCAAAAGATGACACAATCTGTATAGGAAACCACCTCTCTAGAAGAAATGCATACATTAATCTCTAAAACACAACTAGAACTGTTGTTCTTATTCATTATTATTTGTCATTGCTATTGTTCTTGAAAAATAATAAAATTGTAAAAAACAGAAAAGAAAAGAAATACTACATTTCTTTATCCATCAAGGCTACCTCTGTGATCCACTAAGAATTTAGAAACATAACATTTCTGGCAAATTCAAAGTAGACATATAAATGGTACCCCTGATAACTTTCACTGTTGAATATTAATCACAGCTGATGTCAGTTCAGGAGTAGTTAGCAGTTTCTTCTCCTGCATTTTATGATTCAGACTTATGTTCAATTGATAGAGAAACTATATAGGCATTATAAAAAGAATGGGTTACAATAGGATTCTTTAATCTATGGATTGTGTTTAATTAGGGTTGTGCATTGTATACCTCATTCATCATGACAGAAGCCTCTTATTGTATCCTTTATGGAAGAGAATTCTTTCCACAGCCTTATTTATAGAGGGTTTTTGTCAATACTGAGTGCTTTGAGAGGCCTTAGAAACTTGTTGGATCCTGTAGTAATTATCTGCGAATAGAAATTATTTCTATCAGCTAAATAGGAGTTTTCTGCTTCTCCTCTCCCCCTACAGCCCAATATCCTCCTTTAAATGCTGCTTCCAAGGAACAGGGGCCATTGGGAACAGCAAAAGGGGTAATCAGGGACCTGCTGTGGGAAAGCAGAATTTGTGAACATCTCCCCCCACCCCCACCCCTCTCTCTCTCTCTCTCTCACACACACACACAAATGGACCCAACCCTGTGACTAATGTATTGGTATTTGGTGCATATAGCATCTTGATTTTCTGCCATCAGCTGGCATATGGATGGGACATTTGTAGATAGCTCATTGTCCAGGCTTGATGGAATATGGCTTCACTAGGCCCTATGGAAAGCCCAGTATTTTTTCTGATCTGAGATTTCCTGTTTGAAGAAGTGTGAATGTAAGATCTCTGTGCTTTTATTTTCTGTATAGCTCCATCACTATCTGAGAAGAGTCATATTTAACAATAGTGCGGGAGATGAAGTTTCCATTGATATCAATGGAGAAATAAAAACAGGTTACGATATTATGAACTGGGTTGCTTTCCCAAACCAATCTTTTTTTAGAGTGAAAGTTGGGAGGATGGATCCTCATAATCAAGTGTTTGCTATTAACGATGATGCTATCACGTGGCCTAGTTGGTTTAACAAGGTAAGATCTGACTAATTAGTCTGAGAAATCTTCCTCTGGTGGCAAATTCTGTGCTTTGCTGTTATTTATTATGGTATGGTATGTACAAATGAAGAAGAAGATAAACTTTCAATGATCACACAAGAATGTCCAACCAGAAAAGCCTGAGGAGCAAAATTATAAATAAAAATAAAGTCTCTGAAACTAATACCATCTAAACAAATTAAATTTCCTTTAAAAATAAACAAAGTGTCTATAATCTGTGGAACATTATTATTGTAAACCATGAAAGATCAAATGTGTTTTGACGTGCTTTTTGTCAGTAGTCCCTTTACAAAATGTTATAGATACAGCCATTCTTTTATAACAATATTAACACAATATACAGTATTAAAGTAACAAAAGTGCAAATAAATTAACAAAACAAGAATCAAAAACATAAATAGGCATATTTTAGGTATGTAAATTTATGTGAAACAGTGAAGTCTTTTTTTAAGGTGTTCATTGTTGATTCTCTGATCATAACTGACCCATGATGGCAAAAATGTTTAGCTTTATGCATCCTAGGAATGGCTTTCATATGGCTTCATATCAAAATGTCACTGAACTGTAAAGATTCCATAGTCATTATCCTCAAGGTTATTATTCTCATTTACATTTATGTATTAGACAAAGCCTCTTTCCATATGTACTGAGAGCTGCCAGCCTGGTCAGAGCAAGACAAAACAAGAGGGTGAGCCATTTTGCTGCTATCAGTGCAAACCATGTCCAAAAGGGAAGATTTCAACTCAGAAAGGTAGAGTACAGAAAATTGGATCCAACCAACTTTTCCATTGGTGCATACAGGAGAAGGGAGTTTCAAAAAAAGCTCTATGGGTATCATGGGGCCTGAATGTACAAAAGGGACATGAGATTTTTGCTCTAGCAAGAAGGGGGGTTGAAAAAGTTTGAGCAAATAAGCTGATTGGATCCAAACCAGAGTTGTTGTAATTGTTATGGTTTTATATTTTTGTGAAACAAAGAAAGCAATTAAAATTGTTGAACTATATCTACTTAGGGATATCTGCTGATTTTTATAAAGGGGAAAGTGATAAGTGATCTAGACACATTTGAGCATGAATTGTCATCTCTTTTTTTGGGGGGGGGAGGTATGTCAGTTTGGTGACCTTCCTTTGGAGTGCAACAGGAGGAAGATGATCCTGCTCATTTTCATGGTGACCTTGGTATTTTGGTAACCAGTTAATTAGTTTGGTTTTCAGGTCCATCATGCTACAGTTAATCAAACCCTATATTCCATCCAAAGGGAAGCAGAAAATCCACCTGGCCATGTAACAGAAAGACACAAACAGTTGAATTCAGATTTAACACTAAGCCATTGATGGAAATCTTGACATATAGAAGCTGCACATCCCTGTGGCAAAGAGCAAAGGCAACCAGAGTTGCCAAGGCAGCATGATGATTAAAATGATCAGGCAACTTCTTTGCAGAGTGAAAGCATATCAGCTCCTTTTCCTTGACAGCACGTATGCTCACCATTGACCTGGATACCTTGTGGGAGGGAACAGAGGTTGATTGAAAAGAGGCCATCTGCCCAGAATTTAATTCCAGTAGAGTCTTTGTGGTGGCCAGTACTAAAAGAAGCAGAAAGGGTAATATAATAACAGCCTGAGCCCAATGGCATCAGGCTGCAGTAAAAAAGTAGCTTTCAATGAGTCAGGTACCACACCAAGATACAGTTGTCTGAGTGAACTATGAAGCTCTATGGATGATCATGGTCCAATTCCTCTCCTTCTCTCAGACCAACCAACTAATAATGATAAAATGAAGACAAGTACTGCCCTCAGCTTCTTAGAGAAAGGGCAGTGTGTACATACCTAATGAATACAGACTGGAAATGTGGCTTTGCTATATACTCTTTGAAAGGTGGATAGGGGAAATTTTCTTCCCTATGTCAGATGGTGAGAGTATCAGAAGCTTGAATGGACATCTCATACCACCACTACCCCAAGCTGACAGTATCAAAAGAATGCAGACATTAATTGTAGGGTGAATTAGGAAACCTTTCCAGATTCAGTGATCCACCTGGTACAAACTTTTCAATATTTATGAGAACAGGAAATGGCTTAAACTCTCTCTCTCTCTATCTTTGTTACAGATACGAATGACTGCGTCACTTGCAGAGATGATCTCTACCCAAACACGGGACAGTACCAATGCATTCCAAAACGCATAACTTACATGTCTTATGAAGAGCCATTGGGGTTCACTTTAGGTATTTTTGCCCTTTTCTTTTCTTTAATCACAATTTGGGTGCTAAGAATATTCATGAAGAATCACAACACTCCCATTGTTAAAGCCAACAATCGGAGCATTACCTACACTCTCCTCATCTCTCTCCTATTCTGCTTCCTTTCTTCTTTGTTATTCATTGGCCAACCTGAGAAGACGACATGTCTTCTACGGCAAATGACTTTTGGCATCATCTTCTCAGTGTCTGTTTCCTGTGTGCTGGCTAAAACCATCACTGTGCTTCTAGCATTCATGGCCACCAAGCCAGGACACAGGATGAGGAACTGGGTGGGGAACAAAATGGCCAATGCAGTTGTTCTGTGCTGCTCCCTCACACAAACAGGCATTTGTACTGTATGGCTGGCCACCTCCCCTCCCTTTCCAGATATCAATATGCATTCAGTGCCTGAAGAAGTTATACTGGAATGTAATGAGGGATCTGCAATTATGTTTTACTGTGTCTTATGCTACTTGGGCTTGCTGGCCTTTGTCAGTTTCACTGTGGCTTTCCTAGCCAGGCAGTTGCCTGACAGTTTCAATGAAGCCAAGCTGATCACTTTCAGCATGTTGGTGTTCTGCAGTGTTTGGGTATCTTTTGTGCCAACCTATCTGAGTACCAAGGGGAAGTACATGGTTGCTGTGGAGATTTTCTCTATCTTAGCCTCCAGCGCAGGACTGCTGAGCTGCATCTTCTTCCCTAAATGTTATATCATTACTTTGAGGCCTGAGTTGAACAACAGGGAACAGTTAATGAACAAAAAGTTAAATGATTGAAATGTATGCAGATGATGAAATTTTGCAGTCTTCACCACAGAATACAATCAACAGGTGCATTTGTTTTAGAATTTTTTATAAATTTGTCTCTCAAATAGGTCTGTGGGAAGGAGGCACTTGGGCAATGTATATTCCAGGGACATCCAGCGGTAGAGGAACCAGAGCTCCAACCTCTGCCACATCTGTGGGGTGACCAGGAGAGTTTCCAGTCTCCAGAAGACAGGAATTTGTGGGTGGAACATTATATTGGCATGGCTTTAATAGCTGTGGTGAAGATGGCTGGAGTTGGAAAGTGTGAAGTTGGAGGTTATAGGCAGGGAGAAATGGCATAACTATCTCCCTGGACAGCCATGAATCAGATCAAGTGTATCACTGTGGAAATTAAGGGTGCACTAAGACACCCTTGTAGGCATTAGAGGGTTTTTTGGTCCAGGAAGCCCCAGCTTATCATATTCTGACATCTTCCCTGTCTGCTGCTGGCACCCATCTTGCGACAGATAATGCTACAACACTAAACTAGGTAAATTTATATAAGTCAAGAATACAATAATCAGGAAAAATTCCACAACAATGTTCTTTGGAACAATGAAATACACAAGGAAGTCACAAGCAGGAACAAAGAATCCAGTTATGAACTTTGTTTCAGAGTCCTTCTTCAGAGGTGACTATTAAAGAACATAATAACATACATGACAATGTGTACAAATATCTATGACAATTAACCAATAATTGAGATCAGGGGATTCCAACCCTTCCCCAACCACGACCGCTCTCACATGTTCTAATGCAAATTGGGGCACACCATTAATGTTCTTTGTGATTTGTGATGCTGAGGGGTGAGCCAGTTTGAGATGCTGATTAGCATGTTGGACCTTCATCCTTGGCAGCCTCTTGGAGCATGCCAATTCCCTTATCACTGTTTTCCAATCTACCATATCCCTGCCTTCACGCTTATGACCAAATATTACTATAATTTTTATCCTAGTCCTAGGAAAGATTTCAAGCAGGCTAAAGGTCACTTTCTTTAACAAGTCTGAAAGGAGCTCAAAATTCTTGTTTTGTCCCAGGCAACAATAATCTAATCCCATCTTTTTAAATAGATTGAATGGGTGACCCAATCCCTGTCCCAAAGGTCATTGCAAAACCCTACCCCTGCCCAATGAGCTCTGCACTGTCCTCCCTGTGTCACTCAGATAGGCAGTCTACTCATTGGTTGAGGGAATTAGCTTAAGGAGACAAAGCAAGAGGGGTTAACTGGTATTCTCCACTTATGTATATGGGGATCTCTCCCTTGGAGAGCTCTAAATAAACCAGTCAGATGTTCACCTGGAAGGGGTTTTATTGAAATAGGGACAAAAGGGCAAACCACACATAAAAAAACACAAACAACATAGAAACTAGCTAAGAGGAAAGGAGGGAAGAGATGGCTTATGACTCAGAAATTGAATATGAAAACCTTCATCATATTAGAAAATCACCCAAAATCAACAGAGTAAACTTTTCAGCAGTGAAGACTCATCAAACCCTAAATAGGAAGGAGCTAAGGGACATTTCACATGACACAAAGTCCTTGACCATCATGAGGACTTCTTATCAGACATGCAAACTATATCTGTGGTGAGCTTACAAGCAGCACCACTTCATAGAGCACAACACCACAGCGACTGTTTTGCTAAGTGATGGATATCTCTGTGACTCTTGCCCTAGTGCACAGACTAAAAACTATTAACATGTCTTGGCTCTGGTATTTGCTGTGAAGGAGATCAATGAAAACTTGTATATCTTACAAAACATCACCATGGGCTACCACATCTCTAACAGCTACTTCGATGCAATATGAATATATCTTGCTACAATGGAACTTTTGTCTACAAAGAACAGATTTCTCCCCAACTACAAATGTGACAGAGAGAACAATCCACTAGCAGTCATAGGCAGGGGTCTTTTCGTAAAAAAAGAGGTGCAGGAGCTCATTAGCATAACTTATTTGCATATGCCACACCCCCTGATGTCACCGGAAGTGTCAGAAGGCCACACATCCCTGACGTCATCGGCAGTGTGTCAGAAGGCAAGAAGGGAGGGAGGGAGGGAGGGGGAAGGAAGGAAAGGAACAGGAAGGAAGGTAGGTAGGTAGGTGGGGGAGAGAGAGAGAAGAAAGGAAGGAAGGAAGGAGGGAGGGAGGAAGGAAGGAAGAAAGAAAGGAACAGTAAGGTAGGTAGGTAGGTGGGGGAGAGAGAGAGAAGGAAGGAAGGGACAGGAAGGTAGGTAGGTAGGTGGGGGAGAGAGAGAAGGAAGGAAGGAACAGGAAGGTAGGTAGGTGGGGGAGAGAGAGAGAAGAAAGGAAGGGAGAGAGGAAGGAAGGGACAGGAAGGTAGGTAGGTGGGGGGAGAGAGAGAGAAGGAAGGAAGGAAAGAAGGGGGAAAGGAAAGAACAGGAAGGTAGGTAGGTGGGGGAGAGAGAGATAGAAGAAAGGAAGGGAGACAGGAAGGAAGGGGGAAAGGAAGGAACAGGAAGGTAGGTAGGTAGGTGGGGAGAGAGAGAGAGAGAGAGAAGGAAGGAAGGAGGGGGGCGCTTCTCCCCCCCCCACTGGGGCCAGAGTTTCCCTTCCTCCCCCCTTACGCCTCTGGGGCCCAGCTTCTCCCTCCCTTGCGCCCCCCTGGGGCCCGGGAGCAGTGAGTGGGGGAGGGAGGGAAGGAGGAGGCTTCTCCAGGGGGGGTGGCGCTTGCCGCGGCCCCGGGAGCAGTGAGGGGGGAGGAGGGGGCTGGTGCCGGGGCCGGCGGCGCTTGCCGTGGCCCCAGGAGTTTGAGGGCGGGGGGAGGGCGGCGGGGAGGGTGGCGGCGAGGCTGGTCCCGGGGCCGGCGGCGCTCACCGCGGCCCAGGCTTTTGAGGGCAGGGGGAGGGCGGAGGGAGGCTGGTCCTGGGGCCGGCGGCGCTCACCGCGGCCCGGGCTTTTGAGGGTGGGGGGAGGGCGGCGGGGAGGGCGGAGGGAGGCTGGTCCCGGGGCCGGCGGCACTCACCGCGGCCCGGGCTTTTGAGGGCGGGGGGAGGGCGGCGGGGAAGGCGGAGGGAGGCTGGTCCCGGGGCCGGCGGCGCTCACCGCGGCCCGGGCTTTTGAGGGTGGGGGGAGGGCGGCGGGGAGGGCAGAGGGAGGCTGGTCCCGGGGCCGGCGGCGCTCGCCACGGCCCGGGCTTTTGAGGGCGGGTGGAGGGCGGCGGGGAGGGTGGAGGGAGGCTGGTCCCCGGGCCAGCAGCGCCCGCCGCGGCCCAGGCTTTTGAGGGTGGGGGGAGGGTGGTGGGGAGGGCGGCGGGAGGCTGGTCCCGGGGCTGGCGGCACTCGCCGCGGCCCGGGCTTTTGAGGGTGGGGGGAGGGCGGAGGGAGGCTGGTCCCGGGGCCGGCGGCGCTCGCCGCGGCCTGGGCTTTTGAGGGCGGGGGGAGGGCGGAGGGAGGCTGGTCCCGGGGCCGGTGGCACTCGCCGCGGCCCGGGCTTTTGAGGGCAGGGGGAGGGCAGCGGGGAGGGCGGAGGGAGGCTGGTCCCGGGGCCAGCGGCGCCCGCCACGTCCCGGGCTTTTGAGGGCGGGGGGAGGGCGGAGGGAGGCTGGTCCCGGGGCCGGCGGCGCTCGCCGCGGCCCGGGCTTTTGAGGGCGGGGAGGGTGAGGGGAGGCTGCTGCTGGGGCCCGCGGCGCTCGCCGCGGCCCCAGGAGTTTGAGGGCGGGGGGAAGGGAAAGAGGAGGCTTGTCCCGGGGCTTGTCCCGGTCGGCGGCGGCGGCCTGCCGCCGGGGAGGAGTGAGCGGGGGGCGGGGCTTTGTTAAGTCCCCACCCCCCACCCTCCTCTCTCCCGGAGCGACGCTCCAGCGCGCCCCGGCCCCAACGGAGCCCTGGTCATAGGAGGATTTAAATCTTAAATGTCCTTCTACATGTCAACTGTATTAAGTATCTATGGAATTCCACAGGTAGGCTGTATATGCAGAGCATAATGGGAGTTTAACGGGAGGACTGTAATTATTATAGAAAGACAGCCTTTACCTGTTCCCAGAGAATCTAAACCAAGAGATACCTTATAATTCAGTGACATACTTCTTTTGTGTAATTTCAACCATATGGGAATCTAATGTTCTCAAAATGCATAACATTTGTGCTGTGTTTTAGTCCAGGTTGAAATGTTTGTTTAGATAATTTAATATGTAATTGAATGTCTTTCATACCAAGGACTGGTCCAGTTTTGCCTGTTCCTCACTTGATTATGAATCACTTCATTAGGGTTCTTTCTGTTGCTACCATGGACTATAGAGGGAACTGTGGGCTGTGGGAGAGGCTAGGGACCTGTACTACACTATCTTCATTTTATTTATGTTATTCATTGTTTCAATTTCTGTACACAGTTGGCTGTGAGGTAAGGACCGCAGCCAACAAGGTAGGTTGTAAAAGGAGAGATGGTCCTTCAAGTATAATGGTCCAGGTCAAGCAGGAGTTTTAAAGGTCAAAAACAGCACCTTGAATTTGACCAAGAAAACAATTAGTAGCCAATGCAGCTGTATTTGTGGAGGCCAAGCTGTTCCTATCAGAAACCAGGCAGCTGCATTTTGGACAACCTGAGGTTTCCAAAGTGCCTTTAAGAGCAGCCCTGCATAGAGAAAATTCCAGTAGTCTATTCTGGAGGTGACTGGCATGCATCTTTGTGGCCGGGTGTTGCTGAGACAGATAGAGGGCCAGCTGACGGGCCCGAAGTAGAGAGAAAAAGCTTGCCCTGCTCCTCTGGACACCTGCTCATCCAAGGTAAGAGAGGCATCCAGCCAGACCCCCAGACTTTTCAAAGAGAGCTGGACCCCATGCAGAGTTGGCAGCTGCAACCCCCCCCCCCCCCCAAAGGCCCAATCTTACCTAGAAACATGTCTTAAGTCTTGGATGGATTAGGTTTCAGATAATTAAATTTATGATATCTTGACCATAGAATACAATCAACAGGTATATTTGTTTTGGAAATTTTATAAATTTGTCTCTCAGATAGGTTTGTGGCAAGGAGCCATTGGGGCAAAGTGTAGGCCAGGGACATCCAGTGGTAGAGAAAACTTCACTTCAACCTCTGGCAAATCTGTGGGGCGACCAGAAGAGCTTTTGGTTTGTTTGGGGGCTGGAGGGTCAAACAGGGTTCTCAATGGTTGGGCAGGTGTATCTCAAAACCCACTTGCTGGGTCAGAGGTGGCTGGCAAAGTTTTTTTAGCAGGAATGCCCTTCAGCTTATAGTGATCATGGAGGTCAGGAGAGTGAGAGGAGAAGACAGGAACCTGGGAGTTCATCACTATGTTAAGTTGCAATCAGAGTATTTACAGCACTAGGATGCTGTACTTTACATAATATTTAGATAATCTGATTCCCCACCCCCATTTCAGAAAAAAGAAATAATTTGTTAAATGGATAGTTTGGGTAATACCTGTTTCAAGCAGTTGTACTTTATAAATATTAACTAGAAGTGAATTGCACACAAAAGAGCACATATTAAGAGCACATTTTTTTTAAAATTAAACTTAATGTTAAATATTACATATAGCAATGGTATACAGGTGCAACTGCCTCTCAAGTTCACACAGCTAGATTAGTTCTAAATCTAATATATAAATAAATAGAATTTGTTTTCAAATTTAGTTAACTCTAACAAACAAGCCATCAAAATAGCAGATTTTTTTTAAAAAAAGTAAACTAGATTTTGTTCTCCTGATCACGTGGTCATTTTCATTCATAAACTGAAACATAAATACAACTTTTCCTGCTTTTTCTATTCCCAAACAATTTCAGAGTGTGGGATTACTCAAAGTACTTGCAGATTTCCCTCACCTGGGTTCTCCCAGCAACTTTGAGGTTGGCCTCAGATAAGAAGGAAAGGATTTCTTCACCCTGTATCTTTCTCCTCTCCTGGACATTCTCTTGACCTTTTTAAATAGTTTCCATATCTCTGACACTTGTTGCAGCTGCAGCTCATGGACAAGTGTACATTGCTTGGACAGAAGCTCTCAAGATCTTATCCACAGTTGTGACTACAAAACTGGAAATTAAATTTTAGTAATTTCTGTAGTATATAACATTAAGAATGTGATAGCACAGCTACTAGTAAGTTCCAGGTACGATGTCTCTGTGTCTCAGACCATGAAACTTTGTGGCAAGAGGAACTAGATAGCTAGATAGGCACACTGACCTTTCTTCCAGTGTTTATTCTTCTGCCACTGTCCCCTTTGAAATGTAGACTGTGTTCTCAGGGACAATTTCCCTTCTTTCTGTTCTCTCTCAGATGAAGACAAACTCTCTCCATGCACACACCAGTGGTCCTCTTTTGGCACCATGAGGCAGATGGCCCTATGACCATCTGCTTCCATCCTTTAGCTAGTAAATTAGTACTCTACCCCAGCTCTACTCTTTCCTATCCAAAGTGTACTTCTCAAATAAAGAGATAAGTATATCTCTTCTAAACTTACAACATGGCTCTGTGTACCTTTGTAAGCTGGGTGACCTGGTAAAGTAAGGCTGCTGTGTTTGTAGCTTTATTTAAGCACTCTGCTAACTAGTGGTACCTGGATTAACCACACCAGTTAATGCCAAGAGATTACAGGCCCAGCAGAAACAAATTTCCAAAACTCAAGGGAAAATAAAATCAAAGATTGTCAATGACAATTTTATGAAACAGACCTCAATCTTATTTGTACTTCTCTCCCCCCCCCCACCTTTAAAATAGAGGGCCTTCTGGCATTTTACAGAAAGCAGAGTTGTGTGATACTCACAGTATCAGTGAATAACAGGTTTTTGTTATAAGTCAAAAAATTCAGACAATAGAGAAGTTGCTCGTTGTTTAGCTTTAGAAGGTCATGTAAATACAACAAACATGGCTTTTTGTTTGAGCAACAACAAACCATTTGATTGCATTTTTGTGTTTGCATTTTCTGCTGCAAGTAAACTGGAAACACGAGGAAAAATATAATGCCATTTGAAATTGTATTAAATGGAGGTAAATCGGACTTCCGGTGCTCGCGGGGAGGACGCTAATATTTGCCTCTCTCCCCCTTAGGGAACTATTTTATGTTATTTTTTCTAGCCAGCTTATTTTATATATATTAAGTGGCTATTTGCTGGAGCCTTGCATTTTGCCGAGTCGGCCCCACTTAATTTTTAGCTTGGTTTGGCTTGGTTTCCTATGTTTTATCCTGCTTATTCTAGTGCACCGGGAAGGCTGCTCTTTTATTTTTCTCTCTCGCCTTTCCTCCTCTGCTGTTATCTGTTTTTCCATGTGATAAGAAGCTGAGTCTGAACTCTTACTGCTGCCAACAGACTATCAGCTGGTAATTTGAAGTGGACGGTGAATTTATGATCAGGAACTGCTGAGCTTCTTTTGCTTTTAATTAATGGCGCCCGGTAAATGACCTAGAGACGCGGACAGTACGAACATTCCTGCTTCTAAGCAGTCAAAGTTAGAAGACTTTTTTTCTACCTCAGATAATGTAAGTGGAACAACTGCATATAATGTAGAAACTACCAATCGGTTCACTCTTTTGGAGGGTCTAGGTGAGGAAGGAGGAGACACTGAGCAGCATGATAGTAGCATAACCTCTCTGCGGGATAGTCCTCCAATAGCTCAGAGTTGTCTCTCTGGAGAGGGAAGCGAGGAGGCATGGGACTCTTTGCTGGGTAACCAATCAATTCTGATTGCAAGAACTGTTGCTGCCCCAGCATGAAATAACGAGACAGACAACAGTTTGGAATCAAACAAGGGCCACTTTATTAACTATTTAAACAGGACATGCAGCAACGGGCAACTAAACAAGCTCAGGAACAGGCAAGGCAGGCGTCATTCCCAGACCCAGCCTCCTTGCCCTTGTAATGGGCAGGTAACCTAGCCCCAGTATTGACCCAGTCCAATTCTGGCTCGTAACCGGCGGCCCAGCATACTGGCGTCCCCTCCCAGGGGCGCCTACCCCTGAGGCTGCACAGACCTTCAGGGAGGAGCCTAGTCTGAGAGGTTCCCAGAGGCGATCACCATTCCCCTCCCCAGACCGCAAGGCCCTAGGGTGGTTTGTGGTGACCTCCTGTTCCCAACAGGGATATGCCGTAAGGTACCCACCAGTTCCATTTTCTTGCTTGCATAAACCTACCAAGTGACCAGCCTAATTATACCCGACCACCCTCTATGCCCTTAACCACCAGCAGCAGTGTAAGGTAGGCGAAAAAACACCGTCTCCAGGAGCCAAATAGAAGACGGTGTAAAAAATTCCTACCTGGCCCCCCCAACGGCAACCAGCATCAGCCTACACTGCAAACGGGGCGGGCGGGTGGGCGAGCTCTCGCGGCGACTGCGCAGATGGGGAGCGGGGCAACGGCTCATATTGAGCAAGCCCCGCCCCCCCAGCAAGCCAGTTAGCGCCGACGCGCTCTGTTGCTGCCTCGCGTCATGCGAGGCGGCAAAATTGCTTCCCCCCGCCACGGCAAAGCCGGGCGGCGGGGAGCCCATTGCCGCCCCAGCATGAAATAACGAGACAGACAACAGTTTGGAATCAAACAAGGGCCACTTTATTAACTATTTAAACAGGACATGCAGCAACGGGCAACTAAACAAGCTCAGGAACAGGCAAGGCAGGCGTCATTCCCAGACCCAGCCTCCTTGCCCTTGTAATGGGCAGGTAACCTAGCCCCAGTATTGACCCAGTCCGATTCTGGCTCGTAACCGGCGTCCCAGCATACTGGCGTCCCCTCCCAGGGGCGCCTACCCCTGAGGCTGCACAGACCTTCAGGGAGGAGCCTAGTCTGAGAGGTTCCCAGAGGCGATCACCATTCCCCTCCCCAGACCGCAAGGCCCTAGGGTGGTTCGTGGTGACCTCCTGTTCCCAACAGGGATATGCCGTAAGGTACCCACCAGTTCCATTTTCTTGCTTGCATAAACCTACCACATGCAAATCCAAGCCTCTGCTTTGGCCTTTGCTTACCCCACACGGCAACCGAGAGCCATCCGAATCCCGTGCTGCAAGTCCTCAAGAAATACCTCATTGCCCTTGTTTGACAGGTGCACCCCGTCAGGGCGATACAGGTCCGGGAACTTGACCTGTATGTTGGGGTGCGGCAAAAAGAGACCCAACCCGGACTCCATGGCCGTGCGAAGTTGGCTGTTAGCGTTCCGCCTCGCCTTGTCCATACACCTGGGATCACCGGCGTGCCTCCAAACCAGACGGGGGAGCATGGCAGACCAGACTATCTGCACACCAGGCCACCGTGACCTGATCAGTGCCAAATCAGCCCTGGCCTGCATCACGAGGGCCACCCCCTTGACCAAACCCAAATCGTTGCCCCCCAGGTGTATGACTAGCACCTGAGGGGGGGGGCCCCGCTTCTCCTCGAACAACAACGGGAGGAGCGCCGGCCATCTCATGCCCCTCCTCCCCAACCACTCCACCGTCGCCACTTCGCTGAGGCCAAGCTGGGAGCCGAAAGAGGTTCTCCTCGCCCGATGAGCTGCCCAAAAGACCATGCTGTGGCCGCAGACCATGACTCTTCGTCTTGTCTCCCGGCCTGCAGCACCTGTAACCAGAACTTTATTAACAAACGTCTGAAAGACATTGCAACGCACCTACAAGGTACAACGCCTAACGTAACTCTTATAACATCCAGATTTCCAACGCCCGATCCTCTGTATTGTCCTATCCGGGTACCCCATTGCGGCCGCAGTCGATGCAGCCCCAATTCGAAAAGAATGGGAGCAAAAACGAACACCGCCCAGACCCAACCGGATCAATGCCTTCCGGGTCACGGTCCAGAACTGGAACTTCGTAAGAGGGGTGCTGTCGCTATGCCGAAACAAATAGCCCGGGCCATCCCCCCGGAGTGCCAAGTACCGCCGCATGGCGGCGACTGGGCACAGTGCTGCCTCCGAACCAGACCCTAGTTCCAGCACACTCCCCTTACCCTTCTGATCGGTTTTGGATCTACGCAACCTGATCCGTAGCTGAAACTCATTGATCGATACATCCCTAAGCTCCAAGGCTGCCCCAGACGCGTCAGTCCGAGAGCCTGCCACCAGTTCGCTAATCCTGAGTGCCCCAAAAAAGGCGGTCAGCGAAGCGGCATGGAACAGGCCCACCTCATAGCTGTCACTACAACAAGAGGGCCACTGGCCCTCCAGCCCTCTCAGGACTGTGGGTGTCAAAGGTTCCCTGTTGTCTACTGCCCTAGGTGATTCCCGAGACCACCCCTCCAGCATCTTCCGTAGACGGAAGTCGCCCGTGGTGTCCTTGTGACCCGCCGCCTTACTGGCAAAAGCCAGTGCAGACAGCTTGCCTCTGATTGTGTGAGCTGAAAGGCCGCCGCTCCGTAGTGACACACAAAATTGCATCAGGTGTGACACCGGAATAGGCCAGACCTGCTGCAAACCCACTCCCGCCCTGAAGGACAGAAACTGCTTACCGGCCTTCAGGTAAGCTCTCCTGGTGGAAGGGGCAATTGCTAGGCTCATTGCCCTGTCAGCCTCAGCCCTCCAATCCCCCAAACCTCTGGGGGCATCCTTGCCGGGAGCGGGTCGGCCTCTGGAGCCAGCTGACGAAACCTCTCCATCTGTTTGCGAGAGAGAGCGTCAGCGATCCCATTAGCGACCCCCGGGACGTGTCTGGCCTTAAACAGGATGTTAAATTTGAGGCACTGTAAAGTAAAGGCCCTAACCAACGCCATGACCCGCGTGGATTTGGATGTAAGGGAATTGATGACATGAACCGTGGACTGGTTGTCGCACCAGAAGTGGACGGTCCTATTAGCCAAATCGTCAGGCCAGATCCATACTGCAGCGACAATTGGAAAAAACTCCAGGAAGGTGAGGTCCTTGACCCAACCTGCCCGAAACCAATCTTTAGGCCAGTCCCCGGCACACCAATGTCCCCTAAAATAAACTCCGTAACCGGATGAGCCGGCCGCATCAGATGAAATCTGAAGCTCAGCCTCTAACAAGAGCTCCTCCCGCCACATAGAGACCCCGTTGAACGATTCCAGAAACTGTTCCCAAACCAAGAGATCCTCCCTCATTCCCTTGGAGACTTTGGTCCTATGGTGTGGGAGACGGAGGCCTCTCATTAAGTCACATAACCTCCTCACAAATGCCCTACCCGGCGCCACCACTTTGCATGCAAAGTTGAGGTGACCTGCCAACTGCTGCAGCTCCAAAAGAGTGACCCTATTATGGGACCAAACCGAGATGACCCGCGTCCTCAACGCGTCCAATTTCTCTTGGGGTAACCTGCAGCACATACTAACCGTATCAATCTCGATACCTAGAAATGTTAATGTGGATGTCGGGCCCTCAGTCTTTTCCTGAGCCAGGGGGACCCCCAGCTCCTCAGCCATGTAAACAAAACTGTCGAGCAGGAAACGACACTGGCCAGAGCCCCCCCTGCCCACGAAAAGAAAATCGTCCAAATAATGGGCAGTACTACAGAGACCAGTCCTGGTTCTCAAGGCCCACTCCAAAAACGAGCTGAACTTCTCAAAAGCGGAACAGGACACCGAGCAGCCCATGGGTAGGGCCCTATCCATGTAAAATTTCCCGTCAAAGGCAAATCCGAGTAGCTCGAAATCCTCAGGGTGCACCGGGAGGAGCCGAAAGGCTGATTTAATATCACATTTAGCCAATTCGGCCCCCACACCGCAGAGGCGGACCACCCGCATGGCCTGATCAAAGGAAGTATATTTTACAGAGCATAATTCCCCAGGTATGGCGTCATTCACCGACCCTCCCCGAGGGTAGGACAGGTGATGAATGAGGCGAAACTCCCCAGGTGCCTTTTTTGGAACCACACCTAAAGGAGAGACTCTTAAACTGGCCACTGGTGGACTACCAAACGGGCCCAAAACCCTGCCTTCCCTGCATTCCTTGGCAATCTTGGCCTTAACTATGTCCTCCCTGCCCAAAACCGACTTCAAATTCCTAGCCAAATAGGGCACCCTCTCCCCCTGAAACGGTATGCGAAAACCAACAGTGAACCCCTCCAAGAGGTAGGCCCTATCACCACTCCTTGTGTAACTACGCAACCAGCGTCTCAAAACTCCCAGTTTAATCGGGCTAGGACCCTTTGTCAGGATGTGGGTTGTGTGGTTTCCCCCCCCCTGGGTACTTGCCTCCTTTGCCTCCCCCACGGCCCCTGGGCCGCGGACAACTGGATAAGGGATGAGGTCCCGCGCACAAAGGGCACTCATGCCTAAAGGTGCATGATTTACGACCGCAGGTTCCCTGGGAGGAAAACTCCCAGCAAAGCTGGCGTCGTTGAACCGCCTGCCCCGCCATCGGGCGGGAACCTGCTTGCACCAGCGCCCTCTTAACTGAGTGGCCACTATGCGACTGCTCACCCCCCCCCAGACCTAGCAGGAGACATGATCTGCAACCATAAATTGGCGCAGATCCTGTCCCACTGCATGGCTGGGTTAATGGCCGCCTTCATCCTAAACTCTTCGTCATATTGCGACCATGCCGGGCTTGGGAAGTCCGTGAATGCCTTGTATATGATGTCCAGATACTGGAGCATCGACAAAGCCCTCCATGGCTGGTGTTGCACTATGACGGCTGCGTAGATTATGAAACCCGGCAGCCAATTGGCCCACGTCCTATCTACCACCCGGCGCTTCAAGCGCTCCTTCTCCCGGTCATCTAAATTATCCCTGTCCTTTTTCTCCACCTCCCGATAGAGCAACCCAAACACATCCACGTACTCCCCTTTTAAAATCCTCTCTTTAGTGGCCATTGAAAGGTGGTCACCTAAAGGCATGTCCGTATCGCCACTTGGAATGGCCCCCACAGCCACCGCATCATAAGATGGCCCGCCCCCATAAGGATAGCCAACGCCAGGCTGTGATGAACCGCACGCCGGCCAAGCTCCTTGGCCAGCCGAAGCAGGGCCGGCATAAGGAAATGTTGGCCAATTAAACTGCGGTAACTGGGAAGTGGCGGCACCTTGCTCGGTGGCATGACCAATAGGCTGGCTAACGGGGAGCATAGGCGCCGCTGTAGCATTCTGGCCACCTGGACCCCAAGGCCACATTGCTCCAAGCCTACTCAGTGCCCGCTCCTTACCTCCTGCAACTTGAGACGGCGAATAAAGAGCCACCTGTTGCTCCCCCGCACCTGGAACCTGCTGGCCAAACACAGCTCCTGCCTGACCTGAAGCCGCCGCATCCTGCCTGTCCTCAAGGAAGGCCAACCGCGCCAGCACCTGCGCTTTAAAAGACACATCGGCATTATTGACGACTGGTAACCCACCTACTGTCATACCACGCTCTTTCTCCAGTGCCTCTAACCGCTGAAGTATAGCCACGTTTATCACGTCCTCCTCCTCATCACTGGAAGGCACCACCGGATCAGGCTGCGCAGGAGGTCTCTTTGGAGGTCTCTTTGGTGCTGGGTTCTTGCCCTTGCCCTTGCCCTTACCTTTCCCAGGTGCCATGACTCCGAACTCTAATAATATACACAGGTACAATTGTTAATGACACACCAAAGCGTAAACCAACTTGCCCCACAGCAGTATTGTAATAGAGAATATCACAACCACCTAAAATGGTTACCAGGGACAAGAAAAAAATTTTTTTTTTTATGCAAAATGGCCCCCGAGCATGCGGCTCGCTGCCCTCCCCAAGATGGCCGCCGTACCTGTAAACCCCAGCCCCAATTGGCTGTCTATAGGCCTTCAGCCCCCAGTAATCCCCGCAAAAATTGGCCGTCTATAGGCCTTCAGCCCCACAAACTAGGCCTCTCCCGACCGCCTCAATGGGGGGGGGGTTAAAATGGTGCTGCCGCTGGGGGGGGGGGCAAGCGCCGACAAAGGAAGCCGCAGGGCTAAATTTGCCCCCTACCGCCGCTACCACGAGCCCGTGGTCTCCTGCAAGGGGCGGCTGTATCTGGCCCCACAAAAGGGGGGGGAGGCCAATAAGGGGACCGGGGGGGGTATTTCAATCCCTGCCGCCTCTGCGATGGGGGGGGTTACTCCAACACCCCCACCCCGGCCAAAAACGCTGACGGGGAGCGCGCCGCCGCCGCCGCCGCCGCCCCTCCACAACCCCTTTTTTCTATGCGCCGCCTGCTCCCAGGGACCCGAAAGCGACCGCCGCCGCCGCCGACGTCGACACGCCGCCGCCGCCGCCCTGGAAATTGCCGCCGCCGCCTTAAACCAGCAGCCGCCGCCGCCGTCACTCCAAAGCCGCCGTCGTCCCAATGCAGCCGCCGCCGCCTCCGCCGTCCAGAACAGCCCCGGCCTCGACGCCCGTAACCGACCAGGCCTCGCCGAGAGCACGCGACTCGTGCTCCTGCTCCTCCGAGCTCTCGCGGCGACTGCGCAGATGGGGAGCGGGGCAACGGCTCATATTGAGCAAGCCCCGCCCCCCAGCAAGCCAGTTAGCGCCGACGCGCTCTGTTGCTGCCTCGCGTCATGCGAGGCGGCAAAATTGCTTCCCCCCGCCACGGCAAAGCTGGGCGGCGGGGAGCCCATAAGAAGTATTTTTGAATGTATGGAGGCAATTGCCAGTCACGTTGTCCAGCTAAGGACCAGAGTGGAAGAAGTGGTGGAATTGTTGCAATCCAGCAAAAATCCCAGTAGGTATAACGGGCCCCAGTATCATAATTTTGTACAGCGGGAGCAGTCTGAGGCAGCAAACAATCTTCCAGCAGACACTTACCCGATGGAGGAAACTGGGAAAAATAAAAGAGATCACCTCATCCTTAAACCCAATTCCATTGTCCTGATAATAGACGGCTATCCAGTCGCCTCCAAGAAGGCCCCCGGATGGGTTGGGCGGAGGAGGAGCATCACCCATCTGTCGAGGCTATTGGGAATGGATAAGACCAGAATTGATCTTGAAAAAATCTTACACCTCAATCTACCTGACCAGACGCAGAAAGTCCTCCTCTCCTTTGCTTCCCCAAGAATTCCCTCATTAATCCACAAGGATAAAAATAGACTTAATTCATGGGGAATTCACCCGGTGAGAGTGTTCGAGAACCTGGTGGTTAAACCCCTGATACAGATCAAGGGAAAAAAACATAATACGGGTTCCCTCATGGAGGGCCCCACTGAGCCACTCAAGCAACAAGCTGAGCAGTTGATGCATGTGGAAACCAATACTCCTATGGAAAGCCAACCTTGTCAACAGGAGATCAATGGAAGAGGGCCTTACATAACACCTACAGAGGAGCAACTAATGGAGGGTCAGCTACTGAATGCCTCGGAAGAAGAGCTCCTGATCTCATTTGGGGACCTGATTCCAGCTGAACAACAGGCAGTGTGTGAAAGACTGGCCTCAACACTAAAGAATTTAAAGGATCTCTCAGGAATAGAAACCACCCTGCAAAATAGATCGTTGGATCCAGGAAGAGGAGAAATTGCGAAGGGACTTAACTATCTCCCTCCCGGGGTAGTTGCTGTGTCTTCGCAACAATCACCCCCCCATAGTGGCCCGGCAGGGGGATTGCAGAGTCGCGTTTCACAAACCATCACCAATTGCTGTATTTTTCGAGACCAGGAGGGGAAGCTGGATCAAATTAGTATGGATCAATGACGCTTAAAAATTCTGACTTGGAATATAGGCGGGTGGTGGAATAAACAATGGGACCCTGAGTTTAAAAATTTTTTAGGTTGCGTAGAGATAGTGATGCTCCAAGAGACCTGGGCATCGGCTTTAGCCCCCCCCCCAACATGGAGGGTTTTAAGGTTTACAACACCCCCGCCATTAAGATCCATAATAAAGGGAGAAGCTGTGGCGGTTTGGTTACAGCGGTCAAGAACTCCCTTCATTTGGAGGTGGAGCCAATTCCCCATGACTGTGATAACTTTGTGTTGCCTCTCTTGTTCAGAGGCCTTCCCTGGGGGAGTCTTTTGTGTTTAAATGTATATTTACCCCCTAACGGTATAAATGGAATTAGTAATGAACTGTGTTGGGGAAAACTAGTTGCACTTATGGAACGGTTAGTGGTCCAATACCCAAACGTTCAACTAATTCTGGGGGGCGATTTTAATGCTAGGATCGGGTCCTTAACTATTGATCAGGAGGATGGGGGGTGTCCCTTTGGGAGTATCCTGGCTGATGGACGCATCCTCCAGGATTCGGTTATTAATAAGCCTGGCAGGAGATTTTTGGAGACTCTCTCAATGTTCAATTTATTGGTGTTGAATGGCACAAGATGGGACTTGTCTAATGGGTCTTTCACTTATTTTTCCAGTTTGCGAAGAAGCACTATTGACTTTGTGGCCGTTTCGGGGGATTTGTTAGAACAAATCCTCTCTTTTGAGGCGATTGAATCTATACATAGCGACCATAAGCCACTGCTGGTGGTTGTGGGTGCCCTGAAAGAAGTAACTCGGGTTTGGGATGATTCTAACGGGAATGCTTCATCACATAGGAGGCCCAAATGGACTACAAATGTCCAGGAATTACTCCCTAGTGCGAGAGTAGCACCGGATCGCACCGACCAAACCATGGAAGAAGTAGATGTGATTAACTCCTATGAGAATATTGTGGAACAGTTAAAATCCCTATTTTTGAAAGAGAGCACTGTTAATACCTCTTCTGATCTGAGGGCCAAGTGGTTTGACAGAGAGTGTGCGCAATTCAAGAGATATCTGTTGAAATGCATCAGGCTAGCAAGAAAAGATAGGGACCCAGAATCCCTTAGGTTAGTAGGCACAGTTAGGAGACAGTATAAAGATCTGTTAAAGGAAAAGAAGGCAGCCTGTACCACCCGCCTATGGGTGGAGCTCCAAGAAGCGGTTAAGAGTAGAAACGAAGGTAGTTTCTGGCGCCTAATCTCCACAGGTTTCAGTGGTAAATCAAGGGGGAAAGGTTTTAATATCCAAGCAGAGACTTGGTTTGCTCATTTCTCCAAGGTTTTTAGCTGTGGCTGTGAAAGCAACCAAGTAAACCCCTCCCTTTCCATATTACCACTCTGGCCGGAGGTAACTGAGCGTGAAGTGAGATCACTGATCGAATCCACACCCAGTGGTAAATCTCCCGGTGAGGATCTAATTCCAATTGAGTGCTTTAAATCATTTATTGATTGGTGGGCCCCAATGTTAGCCAAACTTTTTACCTGGATTGATAGAACTGGCAAACTACCTAAGGGCTGGACCACAAGTATTATTGTTCCAATTTATAAGAAGGGTGAAGAGTGTGATCCCAGTAATTACAGGCCAATTAGTTTACTGTCAGTTGCTTCTAAATTATACAGTAGTCATCTAAAAAATAAACTTGAAGATCAAGTTATAGAGAATAACTTAATTCACCCTCTTCAAATTGGATTCAAAAAAGAGCACTCAACTATTGAGCACTGCCAAACCTTATACACTCTGGCCTCCTTGGCCGTTAGGGGTCCCACAAAGGCCCTTTACACAGCCTTTATCGATCTAGCAGCAGCCTTTGATTCTCTAGATAGAGGCAGATTGTGGCAGAAACTTTGGAATATAAATATTGATCCCCGGTTAGTTAAATTAATTGGCCTGTTGTATAATGACACCACTGTGAAGGTTAAGGTCAGAAGGGAGGGCCGGCTCACTGAAGATATATTAGTGCAGAAGGGAGTGAAACAGGGTTGTGTGCTAGCTCCCACCCTGTTTAACCTTTACTTGAATGATCTAATTGCCAGTCTGGAAGGCAGTGAATTCATGCCTCCCGCCATAGGGCAATACAAAGTTCCAATCCTTTTGTATGCGGACGACATGGTACTTCTTTCCGTAACCAAGATTGGTCTGAGGAGGCTACTAAATAAATTGGGTGAGTATTGCAAGGCAGAAGCTCTGCAAATAAACTGCAAATCTAAAGTCTTGGTTTTCAGGAAAAGACCTAAGAAATCAGTTTGGAGCATTCTTGGTACACCAATTGAACAATGCAGTATATATAAATATCTGGGCATAACCTTCTCAGAAACCCTCTCTTGGCGCCTCCATATTACACAATTGAAGACTGTTGCTATGAACAATTTGGGGGCTTTGTTGAAATTTTACTTCTCCAGGGGCGGAGGTATGATAGATCCGGTTGTCAAACTATACATTAGTAAGATAACCTCAGCAATGTTGTATGGGGTAGAGATTTGGGGTTGGGATGAGCCGCTGCGGTCTCTGCTAGAGATCGTGCAAAATTATTTTATGAGGCGGATTCTGGTTTTACCCAAAGGCTCACCCGTGGCACTGATGAGGGCTGAACTGGGTATGGTATCTTTGGAAGCCAGGGTAAATGTAAGAATTCTTTCTTATTGGAGGAAATGCTTAAAACATCCCCAGGATATCCTAGGTGTCCGAAGTTTTATATTGCTTTTGAAATCCTCCAAAAGATTGGGTGACCACCTGACCTCTATTTTACTAAAATACTCAATTCCAGACGATATATGGGACAGTGAAAGTCAAAAGTCCAAATTGAAGGAATGGGTATTTAATAAAGATGGGCTTTTGAACCACCAAGCGGTGGTAAGTTGTCGTACAGCCCCCTTGTATAGGATATTTAAAAGAGATCACTGCAGGACTGATTACCTCGAGAAATTAACCACTCTTGATCTAAGAAGGGCTTTTACCGCCCTAAGGTTTCATGCCATACCTTCAATGGTCTGTATTGGTCGCTTCTTGGGCTCCCCTCCTGTCTCTAGAATATGTCAGTGTGGCGTAGGCGAAGTGGATGACGTCGAGCATTATATTATGAGATGCTCTTGGCATGAATCACTTAGGCAAAGGTTTATTTACCCCATTATACCTTTGCATAATGGAATTTCAGATCTGGACATGACTGTTTTTTTGCTCTCTGATAATGACACATATATTACCAGCAGAATGGCTTTGTTTGCATTGGTGGCAAAAAAGATAAGACTAAGTCTTGGATTTGCAGCAAGTTACTGAAGGGCCTATCCCATTTTGGTTTATAATGTCTGTTGTATTTTGTTTTATCTGTTTTATTTTGTTTTGTTTTGTTATGGCCAATGGCCAAGACAATAAACTTGACTGACAGAGGCATTAAATGGCTCTCAGTATAACTTCTACTTTATTTTTTTTTATGGAGGGCACAATAGCATTTTGAAAAGGCTGGATCTGTGAGATAGTCTCATAAAAAATGTAACGGCATAGATACATATACACTTTAATGACATGCACATACTGAAGCTGTTCTTCTAATTAGCTGTTCCCTCTTATTTAACTCATGTTGAAACATGATGATGTAACATTTAGGGAAAAAGATGCAACCTAGCAACCCAGCAGTGGAAGCTAAGATAGAGAAGATCTCTGTAGCTACCATGTATTTTCCCTTGGTGCTCAGATAGGCTGGAACAAAGGATAACCAAACACTGCAAAACACCAACATGCTGAATGTGATAAACTTAGCTTCATTAAAACTGTCAGGTAACTTTCTGGCAAGGAAAGCCACCATGAAACTGACAAAGGCCAAGAAGCCTGTGTAGCCCAAGACACAGTAAAACATGGTAGGTGATCCCTCATTACATTCCAAGATGATTTCTTCAGTCATGGAATTCACATCAACATCTGGGAATGGGGGAGAGACTCCCAACCATATAGTACAAATCCCTGCTTGGATCAGTGAGCAGGAAAGAATAATGTAGTTACCTAAGGCCTTCCCCACCCATTTCCTACTCCTGGATCCTGGCTTGGTAATCATAAAAGCCAGAACCACAGTGACAGTCTTTGCCAGCACGCAAGATAGAGCTATTGAGAAGATGATGCCAAAAGCAATTTGTCGTGTGAGGCATGTCACCATCCCAGGCTGCCCAATAAATAACAAGGCAGAAAGGAAGCAGAGCAGGATGGAGGTGAGAAGTCCATAAGTGAGACTGTGGTTGTTGGCTTTGACGATGGGAGTATTGTGGTACCTCATAAAGCTTCCCAGTATCAAAATGGTGAGCCAAGAAAATGAAAGCACCAAAATGGCTAAACTGATCCCCAAGGGATCTTCATAAGACAAAAAGTTTACATCCTTTGGAATACAAGAATCCTTGTTTTTGTTTGGGCATTGATCTTCTGGGCATTTAAAGCAGTTATCCGTGTCTGGAAATGAAAACATTTATTTTGAATTTCCTCAAACTTTCAAACATCATTTCTCACATGAATTGTCTCATATTTGAGTAAAAAAGCCACAGTGATGTAGTGATCTGAAAGTCAGGATAACACAATGGGGATTAAGATTTGAATCTGGCATGAAGTTAAAAACAATAATATTTAGCAATTTTATAGTATTTATGGTGAAATGATCCTGCTCTGACCTGCAGGCCCTGTTCCACCCTGTCCTGCAAGGTTTTCCCAACACCATAATATTGTTTTAGATCATTGGCTAAAAATTTGGAAAGTAATAAAGTTTATGAGAGCCACCTCATATAAGGAAAATATCTATAAAATGTTTCACAGATGGCATTGGTCTCCGGACAAAATAGCCAAATACTATTCAAACACATCAAATAGCTGTTGGAAATGTAAAAAACAATGTGGGAACTTTTTATCATATGTGGTGGTGATGTGGCAAAGCAAAAAACTTCTGGCTCAAAGTACATAAAATGATCCATGAAATACTAAACTTCCCTTAACACCAGATTTTATTTTATTTTTTTACTAAATATACCCCCAGAAGATTTTTCCCAATGTGATCTATACATACTAACTTATAATTTATCAACTGCTAGAATCTTATTTGCTAAAGGGTAGAAATCAAAGAATACTCCCTCAAAAAGAAGAAATAGCTGATAAACTGTTAGAAGTAGTGGAAATGGATAAACTGAATATGATTTTACAAGAGAAAGATGAAGATCTTTTCCAAAATAGATGGTTGAGAGTTTATAACTGGATGAATATTAAAATGGAACTATAGACTCAAATTATGTATATGTATATAAGAACATGTATCAATGTATCAATAAAACATAAATAAATACTAAAAAAAGGTTTCCCCAACACTAGGAGGGGCTTTTCTCTCTCTCTGTTCAACCACCATTACCACCTGACCATTATAGGAAATGCCCACTAGGAGGATCAGGACTCCCAGCTTCCCTTCCAAGTTCTGAGGCCTTGCCTTTGTGTCTCTCACTATTCAGTGCCTGGTTACCATAGGGAAAGCTTAGTGCCTTGTGCATCACTGAAGGAGTAGCCACTTGCCAACTGATGGCTCTCTCCTTCCTCCTGGTGCTCCTTTGAAAATAACATGTCCAAGTTGGTAAAGGTCTATGTGGCCCAGAGAACCATTACCAGGATCAAATGTTACAAAGTATTCATTTAAAAGAAAAATGTTCACAAGCATATTCTTAGCACAGCACCGGATTGAGCAATGAATTTAAAAGAAAAGGGGAAAATACAGTTCCTCTGTCCCTCCCTTTATACATGTCCTATCAAACGTTAAATATAAAGCAGGCTCCTTAGCTTAGAAAGTTAGAGATTTTTACAGGAGTATCATTATCTTTAAACCTCCTTCAGGTGTGCAGGCCAGCACATGGCAATGACTGCCTCTTCCACACCTCAGTCAAGAGTTCTATCTGCCTCAATGGAATCCAAACCAAAAGAGCCCTTCCTCCTTGCTTTCAGGAGTTTTATCATTTCTCTTTCTTCTCCCACTGACCAGGTCAGGCTGGGTCAAAGAAGTTTTTTCTAAGGTCAATGAAAGCCTATCAACATAGCCATCATTCAAGTTTACATCCAACTACAGATGCTGATGAGGAAAAAATTGAAAGCTTTTATGCAAATGTCCAGGAAGAATTCAATCACACACCTAAACAAGATGTGTTGATAATCATAGGTGACTAGAATGCAAAAATAGAAAATAAAAATAATTTTTAAAAATTCAGAAAATTTGTGCTAGGAGCATGAAATGAAGCAGGAAAGCGCCTCATAGAATTCTGTGAAGAGAATAATTTGTTCATTGCAAACACATTTCAGGCAACCAATCAGATGATTTTATACATGGACATCAACTGTTGACCCATAAAGAAATCAAATAGTTTACATAATCATAAGCAGAAGATGGAGAAGTTCTATTATCTCTGCTAAAACAAGACCAGGAGCTGATTGTGGAACCATGAATTGTTAATACTAAAAATTAGAATGAAGCTGAAGAACCCCCCACCCCCCAAACCTTTGCATTATCAAAATACAATACAAACAACATTCTTGAAGAGTTTAAAGATCATATAAAGAACTGACTTGCATTCCTAAGTTCAAGTGAACATGAATTAAAAGAACTATGGGTTGAAACCAGAGACACTATAAGGAAAAAACATGCAAAAAATATTTATGTAGCCAAAATAAATGAAAAACTTCAACAGGTTTTGTATGTATTCATATAATAACTGGATAGTGAAAAAAGTTCATGGGAAGAAAGTTAATTCATTTGAAACATGGTGTTGGAAAAGAGTTTTACAGATACCATTGCCCCCCCCCACCCCCCAATAAGTGCATTCTAGGTCAAATCAAGCCTTAAGTCTTCCTAGAAGCTAAAGTGACTAAACTGAGTTTATTGTACTTTGGTCACATTATGAGAAGATAATCACTGGGAAATACAAGAACACTAGGGAAAGTTGAAGGCAGCAGGAAAAGGGGAAAACCCAACATAAGATGGACTGACTCCATAAAGGAAGCCATCGCCCTCACTTTGCAAGACCCAGACAAAGTAGCTAATGCTAAAACATTTTGGAGATCATTAATTCATAGGTTGCCATAAGTCAGAAGCAACTTGGCACCACTTAATACACACATTCATCTTTTTAAATCTTACAGCTGTCTAAGGACTGGATTTCTCTTTTTGTAATGGTGCCTTCTTCTAAACTTCCTGTAATGTATGAGACCTAACTGAATAATACCTGCATGCTGCTCCCTCCTGAACATTAAATGCTAAACCCTGACATCAGTTAATATTTAGAAGAAGAGAAGAGATTGGATTTATACCCCACCCCTCACCACCTGAAGGAGTCTCAGAGTGACTTACTGTTAGCCAGCAAGGCACTTTTCTGTGCTCTTATGGATTTTTATATCCATAAGTTTGAACTCTGTGTCGCCAGCAGTGGTAGGGACTTGCACTTTCTTCTCCACATAGGAGCCAGCTCCAGCCCAAGCCAGGAGGCTGACACCCCAAACAGTTCACCCAAGACAAAGATAAGGGATTCCTCTTGCCATGAGGTTTCCTTATGTCAGACATCCGCTGGCTAACCCCCACTCCCCCACTATACATCTGGATAGTTATGCTAACTAGACTGCCTAGCAACTAATGTGCCAGCCATCAGATACTTGGCTAAAACCATCAACGGACAATAGGTATGGCCAGGTGAGTCATTGGACCCCAGACTCAGTGTCTGTTTCCTGGTGAAGTCATACTTTTGCAACACTGACCAAACCCCTGGACCTCCTCCCTTTGTTCACCTTTAACCTATAGCAAGGTCCAACAGGGATGGACCGCCTAGTAGGAGTGTTAGTGGGTTGTGGTCTGCAAAGCCCGCCCCAAGACCCCCAATAAAAGTCCAAACCGAGAGTCACTCAGCCTCTTGAGCCGTCGCCCTCTATCTTACCTATTGACCCTTCAGTCCAGCTTTCTGTCCCCAAATCCTTGCCTCCATCTTTAAACCCCTTTTTCTCTCTCTGGACTCGCGATCCAGGAGAACCACGTGGTCTTGCCGGTTCAAGCCTCGTGGCCCCATAGCTTTTATACCTTTCTTCCCCAAATCCAATTCATCTTGACATCGGACAACGCATCTAAGGTAACGTGCTTTCCCCACCAACGAAACCTGCTTATGCAAAAGTGCTACTTTCTCTCTTTATTTTATTAGACCTGTAAGATTGTGTGTGTGATTACGATTTTTGTATGCTTGATTACATGATCCAGTAAACAACATTGAACTTGGAACCCGTCTCACGTGCCTCTTTCCTTGAGATCTCCCGGGAGGGGTGGGACCCTGGTATAGTTGGCAAGAACCCGTGTATTCTGCTGATTGCTAAACGTAAATTAAAGCAATTCGGCTAACATTACAATCCCTTTTCCCTTCCCCTCCCCACAACAGACACCCAGGGAGGAAGGTGGGGCTGAGAAAGCTCTTTTGAGAACTGCTCCTGAAAGAACAGCTCTGAGAGAACATGTGACTGACTCAAGCTCACACCAGCAGCTGCATGTGGAGGAGTGGGGAATCAAACCTGGTTCTCCCAGATTAGAGTCTGCACTCCTAACCACTACACCAAACTGGTTCTTTGGGAATTTCCTAAATAATAAACAATTAACATTGAACAAGTTCATATTAATTAACAACCAGGGACTTAAAATAAACTTTGTTGTACTTACTGGCAGGGATGACATTTCTCTCAATATCCAGCAATGCCACCTTGTGAAGGGACAAGAAATGCAAACAGGACAGCAAAAAGGAAAAAGGCAAGCTTGAGGTTTTTATTTGTTGGGGATGAAGCAGAAATAACAGTCTAGTTTGTGTGTCTAAAATAAAAGGATCCATCTGTCGATCAGTCTGTCCATCCACCAAACTGTGGCAAGATTAACTCTTCAAAAAATAAAAAAAATAAAGCCACCTCAAAATTGGTCATCATTTTCAGGATAACTGTGGGAGTGATTGTGCCAGACATAGAGGGTAGTGGAACACTGTAGCCAATGCTATGTCCAGAGATCCCTCTCCTCCTTGCCCTTTGTATTGGAAGCTATAGTTGCCTCTGGCTGGTGTAACAACTCTGAAACTAAAGCTAGGACCCTTCAAAATTGGCCACTGTCTCCATCATCATCATCATCATCTCATCATCATCATCATCTTCTGCCCTCCCCCGAAGGGTTCAAATTGGTGATGATGATGGGGGTTGCTATGTCAAAAACAAAGGGAACCAGAACAACTCGACCCAAGATATTTCACCCCCAACCCTTGCTATTTATAATGGAAGCCACCCACTTCAGGATAATGATTCAAGCTGCAGTGCCAAAATGACAGGAATCAGAACACTCTTGCCCAGGTTATTGCTAGGAAACCACTGTCCCCATGCTATTCCAAACAGAAGTTAAAGTACTCTGTGGCAGGCATAGCTCATATAAAAACAGAGGAGCCTCAAAAATGGCCACCAGCTTTAGAATGATGGTGGGCCTTGCAGTGCCCAAAAGCAAGAGTATCAGGCCATCCCAACATATATTAGCTCCCACTGTTGTTTGCATTGGAAGTAAAAGCTGACTCACAAGAATCCAGGAAGGGTATGTGTGGGGGGGTGAATATTCCCTCTGACAAAATCAAGGGAGTTTAACAATATCTGTCCTTACAGCATTTATATGGTACAGTGATTAGAATGCTGAACTAGGTCATGCTACTTTTTATTATCTTACACTGCCATTGTGAGCCTTTCCATTTGATGCCATTTTATGTCATAACCATTTATACCGAATAGATACAAAACAAACGTTCATTTTGATTTCATCCCTATTGTTTTTGGGGTTTTTTTGGTTAGTATAGTCAGGGGAACCAGTGCAGTTTTATTTTTAATGAGGAAAAAACATGTAATAAACTGGAACTTTTGAACAACAGTGGCAGTATTTCTGGTATATACAGATCTATCAGGTTTGTACACAACCGGTGCCATCTTAAGCAGACTTACAGCTGCCTAAACCCAGTGGCAAGATCTCTTACCTTTCTGGCTTGCAATCTTTCCTCTTGTACAGGGAATACAACTGTAACAACAAAATGGCTTCCCTTCCTGACTTCTCTTACTATTACCCGGTTGGCAGCTCTCAGTACATAGAGAAACAGGCAATTTCTGGTTATTACATAGGGAAATAAGAGATTATTACTATTTAGGAGAACATATGAGGATATTTTCATTTCTTTAAGAACCTAGATTTCAGATGGATAGCCATGTTAATTTGTATGTGTGTTTGTGTGTGTGTGTGTGAGAGAGAGAGAGAGAGAGGGAGAGGGAGAGAGAGAGAGAGAGAGAGAGAGAGAGAGAGAGAGATTCTTTAGGTATCTTAATAACACATTTAAAAAAAAAATTCTTGCTTAATATTTCCTAGACTAGAACTCACTTCTGCAGACACATCTTAGGACTGTTGGTAATGCATAGATATTGCCTAGCAGCTAGACCTATGACTATATTGTGAGAAAATTCACATACTTTGTATTTAGGCTATATTCACTACTTGAAGAAAAATGTCAATATAGTTAAGTGTAAAAAAAAATCACCCCATCACCTCAGTTGCATATTGGTGGCAGAAATCAGTGTGTTCGACAACTCCCAAGGCCTGTACCAAATACCAAATGCTAGGTATGCACACTCAGATAAGGTCACACTTTTTTGGTTCCTGTTGCCCCCCCCCCTTTTGTTGAATAACGAACCTCAGTTCTATAGAATTTTATCAGGTCATCTTTCTGTGAAAAGAGGGAATAGTTGAATATCTCCAGATCACCTCATGCATTTATACTAGGGGTGTGCAATTGTATATTGCCCCTGCCCCCTCAAATTATCTGACTTGCCCATTATCTGATTAAACAGACAATACTTGCCCACCCACCCCTTGAATGAGACATCAGACAAGTCATGGGTTAAACCTGGAATTTATTTACACACAGGCTGATCTGCATCTATTAGATCACTTAAGCACGGGTTACATTATTCCTGCAAGCACACTTCCTTAGGGCAAAACCACTCTGGCTCCAAGCCGGGTCTGGAAGCCTTCCATACCCGACTCATCACAGCCCGTACTTCCAATGCACGTAGGAGATGTGAGAGCAGATCCCAGCCAAGGCTTGTCATCTGCTCCCCCACCCCTGTGGAGGCCCCCACCTGGGTCTCCTGAAGTGCTAAGCTACTAGGTACCCAGTTTGAGGCCCCTCCTATTGCTGGTACCTCAGGGTGCTTGCCAGCACAAATAAACGCCTTCAACCCATGCTTTCCTGCCTTTCCAGGAAGGGCCTAACCAGGTTACCAGGTAGGGCTGCCAGCCTCCAGGTGGGGCCTGGGGATTTCCCGCTTTTACAACTGATCTCCAGCTGACAGAGATCAGCTCCCCTGGAGAAAATGGCTGCTTTGAAGGATGGACTCTATGGCGCGGTACCATGCTGAGGCCCCTCCCCTCCCATAACCCCACCTTCTCCTGGCTCCACCCCCAAAGTCCCCAGGTATTTTCCAACCCAGAGTTAGCAACCCTATTACCAGGCCTATTCATGCCACACCTCACTGGACTATGTGAAGCAGGTGAAAAAAGCCCCTCTTCCTGGCCAATCTGAGTGAGGCCCAAAAAATTCCTGTTCAGCCCCATAAACCAGTGACTGGCTAATCCCACACGGTCTGCAACAGAGGGCAGGCAGGCAGGAGGAGAGCTCGTCCTTGGCAGGAATGGTGTAGGGATGGCTGCTGCCCCCAGCTCCATCCCTGCAGTCATTCCTGATAGGGCAGTGTCCCCACGCTGGACCTTGATAGGCTCCCCTACCCCCATGATCACATTCGAGGATGTGTGGGCAGTGGGCAAAAGCCTGTGCTTGCTCCAGGCCAAGCACAGATCTTAAGTTAGCCAAAGCCTTCCAGAATTAGATCAAGAGACTTATTCTCAGTTGTCTGCGTCAAGTTTGTTCATCTTCCCTTCAAACGGGAACTACAGGAAATTAGTTTCTTAGCCAACCTGACCCAAAGAGGGATCAGCCAGTCACACAGTCCTATGCAGAAATTTCCCTCCAACTCCTTGTGGTGTGCTGGCAGTTGAAGTCTTGGACTGGCTGGAGAGGCTCTTGCCTGGACCTTGCTTGGAGTATTAAGACCCTGCCCTGGGCCTGGGATTCCAGTCTGAACTCTTTCCTGAACTACAGTCCAGTCTATTTTTGACCATTACTACTAATAGCTAGCTAGCTTTTCTCCCCCCCCCCCCCGCCCCGGGGCTAAGGGTAACTTGTGGCCGCCTCTTGAGGAGGATCTAAATGGGACCCTTTTGTACAATTTTCTTGAAACTTCAGGGGTTCTTAGTAGAGTGGAAGACCTTGGTTTGCTAAAACTTCCATGCCATTTTGTGGAATAAAGGCTCCTCCCCATTTTCTTCTATAGTAAAAGAAATGACCAAACATCCAATCCAACATGATTTTCTGATCTGGTAAAGGCACTCCTGACATGTAATGAAAACAATGATCTTGTCCTTTCTGAAATTATGATACCAAACTAAGACATGTTTTTACACCCATAATTTATACATCCAAAGATACACACAGGAACGTCTGAACTATTAGGATGGCATTACTTAAAGAAAATCCAGTGTGCAAGTCAAGAATAATTCATTCAGAATGGAAGCACTACCAGGTTATCTTCCCTCAGATCCTACCTACCTCTTTAAAACTGCTATGCCACGTGATGGATTGGTCATGAATGGTGAGCATGTTGTCTTGGGAAGCATGGGGATCCAGTCTTCCTACTTTCACGCTGTGGAATGATTGGTTGGGGAAAGTGAGCAAGTTTACGATTTCAAATCCCTCTATCAGTTCCCTGTTCTGATCAAAGGAAATCTTGTCTCCAGCGCTGTTGTTAAAAGAGATATCTCTTAGAAAGTAGTGCAGCTGAATTGAATAAAGAACAGAACATATAAACATTTAAAAGATGCAAACTGATAATAGATGAGCCATCTAGCCAAGTGATATTTACATGCATTGGCAACTGCTTCCAAATGACTCAGGCAGAGGCTTTTCCCAGTCCTTCTGTTTGTGTTTGTTCAACTGATGATAGCAGCTGGTGAACACGGGACACTCAGCAAGGAACCCAGCAAATAATCGAAAACATATGCCATGGCCCTTATCGTTAGACAATGTATATGCAATCATATACCTATGCATGCTCCCTTAAGTGATGGGGGTGGGGGAGAGGGTGAAGAATATCTTGGCCAGCTGCAACACCCTGCTGAACAATGGTTTCCTCTCTTTCTTTTAAAAAGCCTGGGTGTGGCCAAAGGCAGATGCCCTTGACAAGGGCGTAGACTTTCCAATTTCCCGGGGCTGGGGCTGGGGCTGGGCCAGAGACATCACAGTCCATTGTCTCTGGTGGAGGCTCAGCACCTCCTGTAAAAGTTCAAGGGGGGGGGGGGCTCCAGCTCCCCAGCCCCCCTGAAGTTGACGCCTATGCTTGGGCATAAGCTGAAATATAAAAACCAAAGGCATCTTGGTATGCTGGCTCATGATTCATAGCCAGGGTCTTTGGAAATGCCAGCTGTAGAATTTCTAGAGCAGCCCAGCAGATAGTTGGTAGGGGAATGGGGTTGCTGATTTATTTATACTTTTCCCCCTCTTACAGTTGTAAGCTGCTTTCTGTTCCTTTGGGGAGAAAAATGGGGTGTTTCTTTCATTAATAGAGAAATTAACCTTTCTCAATGAGGCTCAAGACAGAATGAGTACCTTTTCATTTAAATAAATAAAATAAATGATGGCCATTCAATATTCATGTATATTTTCTGAACTGATTGCTGTTTTACCCCATTGAACAGATCAGTCCTGAGCACATGTAGCCAGAATCCTATGGAAGTTGGGTTGTGGTGATGCAAAAAAATTAATAAATCTGTATTCCTGGGTTACTGGATTCCAAATACTGGTATGGTATTTGGGCCCAGGTTTGTTTGTTTGTTTTAGGGGGGCAAGGTTCTGATATTTTTTGGCTTCCTTATTACTTATGGCAAATCTTTCTGAGGGGCTGGGTATCTATCTGTTTAAAAGTACTGGCACCAAAATTGCAGGGGAACTGCTGTCCTTAAAAAAAACCCCACATTTAAATTTGTTTTGTTTTGTTTTCTATTTTTGACCAAGTAAAGGAAGAAAGAGAAGGTACCCAGGCCACTACTCCCAGGGAAACGGCATAGAAACAAATTTATCTTGGAGCTTGTCATTGCATTACCATGCATCACCATTACCTGCCATGACTGTGGATTCTGAAGATTCAGTGTCCTTCTATCAACACTTGCTCTGTGTTTGTGCTGATATGATTGAATGGCATGTAAAGCATGTGCCACAGCATAGACAGCATTGTAGATGTTGTAGCTCTGGCCATTCATGTTCATTTCAAAGAATAAACTCGAAAGGCTCTCCAGCTTCTCTGCTCCTGTACAGCTTTTCTCACTTTCCTTGCTAACAAATGGATTTGGCAAATCACAGCTGAATGCCTGTTCCCAGAAGCTTCTGACGAAACCATCTTCTTTTGTCCAGAAATGGTTTCTGCTCTGAAGATAATACTGGAATCCTAGGACTTCATTTGAATGAACTGTGAAGGACAGAGCACCATGGATACCTTGTATATCCCAACTCCTTTGATAAATCAGTGACATCAACACCATTCGAGCTGTCATAATCCACACTTTACCTTTAGGCTCCATTGTCACCATTCCTAATTTTGGTAAATATAATAACCATCTCAAATGTATCATATGTTCCTCATAAACAATTACTACATTAGCATCGCTTTCCATGAAAACATTATGTGTTGACACCAACAAATCGACAAAGTCAAGAGGGTTACTAAGATGAAATGTCTTGAGTCTTCCTAAGAAGGCAAAGCAGATGCCTTTGAGGGGAAAAACTGCAAGTATTGCCTGCACAAACCTTTCTCCGACATCACCACCTGCTGCAAGGACTCCAACCCATAGCCACCTGAAATGCAGTAGTAGCTGAAGAATCCCAGTATATTCATAGGCTTCATTAGGGACCATTTTGTAGAAGGAAATGGTCTCTGCTTTATCATTCATCCTTGGCGTGGAGCCGTAAGTGAACTGTAGAGAGATAAAGTGGATGGGTAGGTGGAGAAGAAGAGAGAGAGATTCCCACACAAACACAGTCACATACATGGTAGCTATGTGCAACATTGTCAAACAAACCTCTTGCATTTTTTAATGTATTTGAAGTGTGGCCTTTTAGGGATGCACTGAAATCCCCCACCCCAAATGCTCTGTGACTAGAAATCAGGCTATGTTACTCATGTTTGACTTTTCATTCGGAGTCCAATCGCACAACAAGCATATTTATGTGTATGATTTTTAAAAACCTGCCCAGTTTTTCACTAGATCAGTTGTTCTTGGTTTTCTTTGAGTAACAAGATCTCCTTCATTTTTAAGCAGTGAAATGCCCATCTGGACAGGGAGGGCCTGTGCATTGCTAGTCAGCAAAAGAAAGGATAGGGAGGCAGTAGCTTCTTGTATCACAGTCTCAGCAACTTTATGTCAGCTAATGTTGCCATTCCCGGCCCGGAGGTGGTTTCTTACTCTCTTCTACGTCATGCCCTCATACCCTCACCGCTGGAATGTATCTCACTTCTCACAGACTGTGGCTTATCTAGCTGATTCCCTAACCTTGGAGGGAGCTTTCTCAACAGTTTCGCTGCTTTGCATTTGGAGGTGTTAATTGTAACTCTTTCCTGCTTTTAGCCTGGGAATGAACCGTCCAGCATATCTGAGTGCTTTTTTTCTGTAATAGGATTGGAGGCCTCCCTCCACCTGGCATGGTTTGAATACACTATAACTGTAACCCCTCAACCCCTATTCCCCATTACTGACTCAAGAAAGTGTAGACGACTATTTGATCCACTGGAAATAAAGAACCTTCTGTTTAAGAACTTTGTTGACAGTTTGAAATCTTTTAGACTCTCAAAGAGAGTCTCTTAGACTCTCACACTTTATCGCACAAGAACATTCAAGACCAAACCCTCATTCTCCTGGGCCCAGTGAAATCTTGTAACATGGAGCTTCCTCCTCTCTCACACAATTCATTCTATGTGTACAATCTCATGAGTGATGACATGAAAATTTGTATTATATTTTTAAAAGAAATGAATGCACTGTAATATGATTAGGGGCAGATGCCCCCTGGTCCCCTGTAAAATGTAATCATGCCCCCATGCTTTGGTCCTGATATTGTTTGCCTGTTCATCCAACAGTAGATCTTGAAACCAAGTCAAAGGTTTCATGATCTCCAATTAGTCTAGCTGGAAACAGAATCTATGAATTCCAAGTGTAATTATTATTAATACTATTTTTTCCCCTTCAAGTAGTCAACCGAGCCCATTGTCTGGCATTCTGTCAGCAGCCCTACAAGGTGGGGCTTGTGTGTGCCATTGTCTCTCGTGCCAGTGCTACCACCACCTAGAATCCCAACTGAAGAGTCATTTGGTAGGAAGCATCAGCTGGTGGCCTCCTTCCATAATGCTGCCTTGGAGACTGGGTCAAAGCCAAGCTCAAGTAACCCCAGGTTGCACTGCAGCGATCAACAAAACAACCCACCAGTTTCTCTCATGCTGCTGCTGCTCTTCCACAACCTCAGTGACCCACCAGATACATTCGTAGTGAGTTAAATGGGAAACTTGCCATTAATTATGGTTTTTAGGCATGGATAGAATCAGGTATAGTGAAAATGTTACAAAAATCTAATCAAGATTCCAAACTGTGTTGTTTGTATGCCTGGTTCCTGCTGGGCATATTTGTGGAGGACACATTTGCCTTCATCCATTAGGAATGAAATGTCGGTCTTTCTGAGAGACAGCATTGGTTCAGGTGTTGGGCTAGGATCTGAGAGATGCAGGTTCAGATCCCCGCTTTCAGGGTGACCTTGGTCCAGACCTTGGTTTCAGTCTCATGTATCTCACAGAACTGTTGTAAGGATAAGATGGAGGAGAGGCAAACACTGTAAACTGTTTTGGGTCCCAATGGGGGAGAAAGGAGGGTATAAATGAAGTAAATAAGTGAGGAAATGGCAGGAAGCTAAGGCTGGGAGCCTCATGCATGCAAGACAATGATGTGAGGTACCAGGCTGCGTTTATAAATCAACAACACCTTTGCACAGGAGGCATTTTGCTGGCATCCCACCGTCACTGCTCATGATTACTGCAGCCTGATATATGGAAGAAGAAGTATTGTATACAGACCAGCTCTTAAGAATAAAGCCCTAGTTAAAAGGATGCTCAAATAAAAATGAAGAACTATTTAGGAAAAGATGGTCGTGTGTATATGAGTGGATAGAGAAAAAAGTGTAAATTTAGACTCAAACTTTATGCTACATGTTAAGATAACAAGAATGTATGTAAAGTATCGTGTGATCTACTGTAAAGTAATACGTGTAAATTTTAATGTATCTTGGATATATGTGAAAATAAAATTGGGGTGGGGGAGAATAAAGCCCTAGTTAAACCTGCTTAAGGGATTCTGCTGTCCGCATTCTGGGCATAAGGATATTAACAATGCATTCAGCTAAACATCTCATATAGTCTCCTAAGCAGTAACATTCTGTAGTTTTGCATTTGTGCAATGGCTGCTTGAAACATACTAGCTGACGGGTTAGGGGCCCCTGTTGCATGCTTACACTATAATGGTTTGTTCAATTATGTGTGCTTCGGGATCATCCGGAGCAGGTCATTCAACACATAAAGTCAGTAGAGTAGGGCAACCAGCTTCCTTTTACACATATACATTTTTTAAAATTAATAAATTTACAGCATTCATCATGTTGGCACATGCGAAGAACCAGGTAGACTGGAACAAGCATTGGGGGAATGTCTCTAGTAAATATAAACAACACCTTGTCTTTGCTTGTCTTTTTAAATCAAATGGGAATTCAAGATGGGCCAAGTTATAAGACTAGACACAAGTTACAGAGCTTCTTCCACTGCCCACAAAAACAGCATTTAGACAAAGCAAGCAAATCTGTGGAAGTGGAATTCTTTCTTGTATACTGTGTAGGTCAACTGTATTAGGAAAGTGTAGGGACAGCCTCTTCTCTCCTCTTTCTGCATTCAAACTAGAGAAGTCAGTTTCATGAGGCTTCTTTAACTTGAGGGAATCCTAGTGAGTTTGAAAAAAGGCATGAGATTTTTTTAAAAAAAATAAACCTAGTGGTGAGATTATTTCTCCTCTGTTGTGCTCTGTTGAGAAAAAATTATTTTAAAATGTTTCACATCCGTCTCAGACTGCCGATACCTCAATGTCATATTTGGAAAGACAAAGAAAATATGAGTTACTGATCATCTATTCTACTACCTGTGGAACTTTGTAGATGTCCAAAATTTCTGCTATGTTGAGGGAGGTTTCAGTGTAGAGAGCTCCAATGACTGACATCAGGTTATTCTGGATACCACACTTGTAGTTGGGGATGAATCTGTTGTATGTCGAAAGAAGATCCAGTGTGGCACGATAGGTCCGCCATGCATCAAAATAACTGTCATAGATGTTGAAGCCCAAAGTGACATTGGGTAAGATCTGGTGATTTTTATTGATCTCCTTCACAGCGAATACCAAAGCCAAAATATGCTGGTAGTTTTTAGTCAGTACACTAGAATGAGAGTTGTATACAGCATCACAGGCACAATCATTGCCCCATCACTTGTGCGCCACCAAAGACATTTGTTTTAGAAGAAGGTGCTTCATATACAGAGGAATACTGTCATGGTACATTCTAATTTATGTCTATGTTTAGTATGCAGCTTAGAATGTGTATTATGTCTGCTTGCCGAATATCAGCCTATGTATGTTAACTGTGTGTGTAAGGATTCTTTTGAGAAATCTTAATAGGTTTTGAAGTGTCCAGTCGACATGAAAATCAAAGTCAACGGTAGTTTCAAAGCAAACTACACTGTTCCTGCTACTATTCTTTCCCGACATAAAGTTCTCCACAAAATGACTTGACTCTAGCATTCAGCCTCCCAATAATCACCAACAACAATCCAAAATAAGATACATTATTTCAAGCCAAATCCATCAATTATATAGGAAACACTCTGAATTGTACATTTTCTTGTCTTAAATCACAAGAATATGCAAGTCAGACTGAATTCCTAGGAAAAAGAAAGGTGATACGTGTGTAATGAAGACTGCATACCATCTCTCAAGGTATGTGAACTGCCTGTACCACTGGGCATATTATTAAAAATTCAATTTAAATTTTAAAGACAACTGAGATTTCTTTTAAAAAAAACCTGTGGTTATTTTTGACATTTGGGATGAAGCATTGTTGAACTGTTATGTGTATTTACTGAAGGCTTTGGGTGAGTCTTTCTAAACCTTGAAAAAATGTTTGCAGACATGTTATTTCTCTGCTTTGTCATCATTACTGGTTGTATTGTTTTGTACTCTTCTTTTCCCCCCATTTTTCATTCAGTTACATTTAAGTGGCCCTGACAAAGGTCAAGGAAACTCATTGACACTCCAGAAGAGCGTGATGGCCGCCTGGAGTGTTTATGGAATCTTGTAATAAGGACTTTTTACACTGAAGTGTTAAAAGTATTGAATGGTGATCATATATTGTATGCTGCTATTCCAAACAATTATATTTTTGGTGGGACTATTGCAGAATTTGGCTCAAAAGTTCTTAATACATCTTTTGAAGAAAACTTGCATAGTGATTATTTTGCTCCATTATTGCATTTCACCATGGTCCCTTTATTGATGGTTTTCTTATTTTTAGGCAGATTTTTTGAAGGGGACGTCATGTCTCCTGACACCAACTGATAAAAGTTAGCAAGAAAAAAATGCCTTACATGTTCTCACCAATCTCTGACTGACGAGGGTGTTGTTTGAAGTTATCCTCAGCAAAAGGCAGCAAAAATTGGGAAGTAATGCCACCTATGATGAGGTCACCAGGCTGAAAATACCTATGAAGGATAGGGAGAGGATCACCAGTGGTACATTTCTGTGTATCTGTCTTGCCTGCTACATGGTGCAGCAGCAAAAGCAGCAGTGCCACATTCCTACACACACTTCTTCCCTCAAGACACAGGTTGCCCAGTTTCCACATGATACATAAAGTCTTCAGAATGACACCAGACTGATATGGATGGCCATTCATTCTATGAAGATGCTATTCTGGTGCCTGCCTTATAAATCCTAGTGAATAAATCACCAGACTGATAGAAAATTGCCTGTCTTTCCTTCTTAGCTTCAGATCCTTAAGTTACTCTGCGCACTCTTTACATTGTAATTTTCAAATGTTTATTGAGTCTATGATGAAACTTTGAAGGGGGGGGGCAGAATTAATCACCATTGCATAATTATATACAAAAAGAGTGCTACATGGTACAGCAGCAAAAGCAGGAATGCCACATTCCTAAACACACATTTTCCCTCAGGACACAGGTTTCCACATTCTATGTAGTCTTCAGAATTACACCAGACTGATATGGATGGCCATTCATTATATGAAGATGCTATTCTGGAGCCTGCCTTATAAATCCCAGTGAATAAATCACCAGACTGATAGAAAATTGCCTGTCTTTCCTTCTTAGCTTCAGATCTTCACACTAGTTACATTGTCATTTTCAAATGTTTACTGGGTCTATGATGAGACTTTAAAGAAGTGGCAGAATTAACCACCATCATTTTGATAATTATATGTGTTGGAAGACAAAGTGTGTTCAGAATATGTTTGTTATCTCTAGGGTTCCAGTCTTTTCTGCCTTGTTAGCATAACAGAAAAAGAAAACAAGTTGGTTCCCAAGATGTGAAGTTTCAGAAAAGATTTACTTGTAACATATCAGAAGGTATTTAGGTTACCATGCATCTTAAGAAGAAGAAGAAGAAGAAGAGATTGGATTTATACCCCGCCCTCCACTCCCCAAGGGAGTCTCAGAGCGGTTTACAAACTCCTTTTCCCTTCCCCTCCCCACAACAGACACCCTGTGAGGTAGGTGGGGCTGAGAGAGCTCTTTCCCAAGCTGTCCTTGAGGGAACAGCTGGTACAGAGCTATGGCTTGCCCAAGGTCATCCAGCCAGGTGCAAGTGGAGGAGTGGGGAATCAAACCCGGTTCTCCCAGATTAGAGTCCACACACTTAACCACTACACCAAACTGGCTCTCTTAAAAAAAGTTGCTGCTGCTCTTGTACGGAAAAATGTGTCACTAGATTTTTATTTTTAAAGGCTTTTTATAGTAATACAGAAGAATGAAAATTATATACAAAAAGAGTGTGTCTTTAACAATCAAACCTGTTGATTAATATTTGTACACATCACATAATCATCAATATATTACTCCACAGGGTTATCTGAAGGAAAAGATTACATTAGAAAATGAGCATAAGGTTGTTACCTTGGTTTGAATACCACCAATTGCATAACTTGATTAATGCTTATAGCTTTCAAGACTTGTGCTTAGCCTTGACAGATTATGAAAAGTTATTATACCATGCATCTACACCTATAAAGGGAATGGTATCTAAGATTTATGTTATGCTGTCTGACTTCAAATTTAAGACCCCATTATGATAACAAACAGCCTGGCAGGCGGATATTGGTCAGGATATAGAAGAAGACCAGTGGTCACAAATTTGGAGCGCCTCCTTACCTCAGCTTTGAATATACAAATTCAGACATATAAAGTCATTGCTAGGTGGTATATGACCCCTGTCCAACTGGCTCATTCTACTGGTAAAACTTCTTTTTTATGTTGGAAGGGTTATGGAAATAAAGGGACCTACATTCACAACTGGTGAACATGCCCAGTAATCAAGATATTCTGGAGTCAGGTTTTGCATGATATTGAATTAATATTGGGCATCTAATTCCACAAGAAACTAAAATTGTTTTGTTAAACTTATGGCAAGGTTATAAGTTACCTAACTTCATTTAAGATTTTATTGCAGTTATGCTAACAGCTGCAAGGAATGTCTTAGCCTCTAAATGGAAAGATAAGGACCCCCCCCCCCCAACTATAGTTTTTTGGTTAGCCAAGGTTTGGGAATGCTTTATTTTAGACAAGTTGTCACTTGACTTAGCTAAACATTGTTCTATAGGATCTAGATCTTTTTTTTGCTAAGAAGTGGTTGCCTTTTGTTAAGACTTTAGTGGTAAAAATTACAATTAATCTGCTGACCTGTTTAAAATGGAATCTTTCTCATTGTTAACCTAAGGTTTATGAGTTTATCTGTTGCAAATGTTTTCTGTGAACTGACTTACTGCTTGTATATGTTTAAGTCTTGATTTTTACTTGAAACTTTGACATGTATTTGTTCTTTGTATATTCTGAAGGAAACTTAATAAAAAATTTTTAAAAATCAATATATTTTGTTCTTAACATGGCAAATCTGGCGGGATAATTAAATCCAGGCACTGAAGCAATGAACAAGCATGTCAGTTCTTTCAAGAAAACCTGAAAAAAGCAGCAGGGTTACAGAAAGATCTGAAATAGAAAAATAAGTGCATCCTCCCCAAAACAATAAAATCAGAGCCTGTGCCCTTAAGAAACAATTATCCTGTCAGTGGCCATAGTGCCAAATGGCACAATTTCTGCTGGGCTTTCTTTATTTTCATCTTATATGATACAGGACAAGGAACTCATATTTTGGTATATTTGTTTCTTACAAACTACCTATACTAACTACCATATTTAACCAATTGTTCATGCTCCCACAACTTAAACACCCCAAACTTGCCCCCTGCATGCTTCCCCACAAATTTATTTACTAAAATAAATGCTCCCACAACTTAAACACCCCAAACTTGCCCCCTATATGCTTCCCCACAAATTTATTTATTAAAAGACCCCTAGTGTATTGTCATTGCAAACATTACCCCCACTTGTAACATATCTGCCAATACAGTTCTAAAAAATTTTTTAAATTGGGGGGATTGGTGGTGTTGATAACCTTGTCTGTCAAAGAGTCATGTGCACAAGCCCTACCAAGGTCCTGCCTGCATGATAAAATGGCCACTGTCTAGCACACTTGAGTCATGTACCTCAAGATAGCCACTCAACCTCCAAGGGCCAACTTACTGCCCTGAGCAACAGGAGGCGGGGCTGTCTTCAATATTTAGGCTGGAAAAAGAAAATACTGTACTAGAGCCAAGAAGTAGGACACTGAAAGTGCAGTTCCATGTGTGAGAGAGCAAAGATTCCCCATTAGGCCATGAAAACTCAGCCCTGGTTTGCAACTCGCTGTCTAAGAAGGTGCTGTGGTTGAGGAGGGGCGCAACTTTGCCTGTCTCCTTAAGAGCTACCCACAAACAACTCTGCCTTATTTTATAAGTGGGGCCAAAAATCCAATCAGCTGCCCACCAAAAAAAAAAATTGGACTGTAGTCAAATGGCACTGCCTCTCTGCTGAAAATAACCCATCAGAGCAAACAACCCACTTGCAAATGGCAGTGAGTGAAGTGAAACTAATTTTTTAAAAACTGGCTTACCAGGTTGTGGAAGAAGGTACCTGCTCTGACCTGCAGACCCTGTTCCACCCTGCTTTCCTAGGGGTTCTCAACTCTCTTGAGTTTTATTCACTCTCAGGGTAGCAGCTACAACCACCTGCCAGTTTGGTGTAGTGGTTAAGTGTGCGGACTCTAATCTGGGAGAACTGGGTTTGATTCCCCACTCCTCCACTTGCACCTGCTGGATGACCTTGGGCAAGGCATAGTTCTGGCACAGCTGTTCTTGAAAAAGAGCAGTTTCTGTCAGAGCTCTCTCAGCCCCGCCTACCTCACAGGGTGTCTGTTGAGGGGACCGGGAGGGAAAGGAATTTATAAGCCGCTCTGAGATTCCCTTGGGTAGTGAAGGACGGGGTATAAATCCAATCTGTTCTTCTTCTTCTTCTTCTTCTTAAGGAATTGCTTGCTGCGAAGGACAGGACTCCCATTTTCCCTTCCAAGATCTGAGGCCTTGCCTCTGTGTCTCCTGCCACCCAGTGCCTGGTCACTGCAGGAACAGATTAATGCCTTCGGTGCCCCTGGAGGAATAGCCACTTGCCAACTCCCCTGGAGCCCTTTTTAAGATAGTGTATATAAAGGGATTCCATATTCAGCAAGATTCTGTGCATGTAATCTAAATCAAGTTGACTCAGTTCTCCATATTCTCCTATACTGTCCCCACTATGATGATACACGTTTTACTCTTTTAGATTCAATTTTATCCAACATGACAGGTTGTCCGGATGCTCTGAAGGTGCGACATCTCCTGAATGATCTGTCACCTGAAACAACTGAAAAGGCTGCCTTATTTCTAAGTTTGGTAATTCAGGTTTGATTGTGCAATGCATAGATGCATATGATTAATTCATTTTTCCTTGTTACCTCTTCATCTGTTTATGTTTCTTTCTGTAACCTGACATGCCAATAAAGAGAAGAAGAAGAAGAGGAGAAGAGATTGGATTTATATCCCGCCCTTCACTCACTTAAAGTCTCAGAGCAGCTTACAAACTCCTTTCCCTTCCCCTCCCCACAACAAACACCCTGTGAGGTAGGTGGGGCTGAGAGAGCTCTTTCCCAAGCTGTCCTTGAGAGAAAAGCTGGTACAGAGCTATGGCTTGCCCAAGGTCATCCAGCAGGTGCAAGTGGAGGAGTGGAGAATCAAACCCGGTTCTCCCAGATTAGAGTCCACACACTTAACCACTACACCAAACTGGCTCTCATAAAGGTCTGTCTCTGTGTGTATGTGTGTATGTGATAGTGTGTCCAAAATGGTGGAGGTCCCAGCACCCCAGCATCAAAAATTTTAAGTATTTATTAAAAAGAAAATGTTTACCAGCATACTTTATAGTGCAGCACCAAACTGAACAAGGAATACAAAAGAAATTGGCAAAAATGTACATCCTCTGCCCCTTCCGCTATGCGTGCCCTAACTGATGTTAAAATATCAGACACCTCCAACTCTCTGGTTCTTCCTAGGAGGGAAGAGAGAAGGTGGAGGCTTGACAGTCCCTTTGTCTAAATCCACTAGCATTTGTATGAAAATGGGCTGAGGTACAATCAAACTGACTCCCTCTGCTGCATAGAGAGAGGAAAAAAACCCTTTAAATATGTCTCATGAATGCCAAGTGGAGGTAGGCTGCTTGCCAACCTCCCAGGAGAGAATGCATTTTGTCACAAGGTAATTCATTAAGCAGCAATAGGGGGAAAGAGTAGGGAGAGTGCAGAGAAAAAAGGGGGTAGCCAATCAATAAACCAAATGAATTCACTCGTACCCCACTACATACTGACACTCACTCCAAGACTCTCTCTCTCACACTCTACAACTGCTGCACTTAGACTACAATCACACATAAAACCAAATCACCAATACTCATACTTCTTAGCTCAGTCTTGCTATTTAAACCACCACTCTCCTCCATCCTCCTCGGCAGCACATAACAAAAGACTGCTAGGAAGGCTACTATGTATAGTCCCTATACTATGCCTCCTCACTGGACAACTGCTTTCTAACCATTCAATTGCTGTTCCATTCTTCATTTGAATAGAGACTGGGGGAAAATGACCTACTCCGAAATTTTTTTACACTCAGAAATTAAAATACTGAAAAGGGGATAATAAATTCCCCATGCTTCAGCCCTGCTGGATTCCTTCATTCCTTTTCAAGATGGTCTTCAAGAGTATTTTGCGAAATGCTGAGGAGCAGAATCCAAAAAGGAGAGAGAAAAAACATTCCTCCACTCTTCTGACTTCCATTAACCCATTAATATTGAAGGATAACAGGAATTATTCTCTTAGTCCAAAGTGTACAGTTCTTTCCAAAGTAGAGAATGACTGATCCCCTGGAAAGTGACCCTCGGTAAGTGCACTTTAACCACCTCCCAATAATAAAATAAAGTCCTTCAAAAGTGGCCTTTTGTATGTATCAGATCATTAAATGTACCCTCCTGCAGGCTACTGAGTAGGGCCTCAATTTGTCATAGGCTATTTAAAAAAAAAACACTTGTGTACTATGGATTTGACTCTAACAGAAAATCAGAACATTTTAGGCGGTAGTGTAAGTCAGAGCTTTTAACTAGGCTTTTTCTTCAGGCAAAAGTAGTTCTAAGTGACATGTAAATGTTTTTATTAAAAAGCCACTGCAAAAACTCAAGGAAAATTGTTTCAAAGTCAATTTGATTAAGTGCGCCCCAACCCCCCCCCCCAAAAAAACGCTATGACATAATAACATTTCTGAGAGGATAACGTTGTAACATTTTATCAGAAAAAATGAAGTGCATGCTTATACAAATGCTTGATTTACATTACAGTTTTTAATTCTTCCTCCTTACTAGTTGTTCCCTCTTGTTCAATTCAGGTCTAAAGACAATGATGTAACATTTAGGGGAAAAGATGCAACCTAGCAACCCAGCACTGGAAGCCAATATAGAGAAGATCTCTACAGCTACCATATATTTCCCCTTGGTGCTCAGGTAGGTTGGAACAAAGGATAGCCAAACACTGCAAAACACCAACATGCTGAATGTGATAAACTTGGCTTCATTAAAACTGTCAGGTAACTTTCTGGCAAGGAAAGCCACCATGAAACTGACAAAGGCCAAGAAGCCCATGTAGCCCAAGACACAGTAAAACATGGTAGGTGATCCCTCATTACATTCCAAGATGATTTCTTCAGTCATGGAATTCACATCAACATCTGGGAATGGGGGAGAGACTACCAACCATATAGTACAAACCCCTGCTTGGATCAGTGAGCAGGAAAGAATAATGTTGTTACCTAAGGCCTTCCCCACCCATTTCCTACTCCTGGATCCTGGCTTGGTCGTCATAAAAGCCAGAACCACAGTGATAGTCTTTGCCAGCACATGAGATATAGCCACTGAGAAGATGATGCCAAAAGCAATTTGTCGTGTGAGGCATGTCACCCTCCCAGGCTGCCCAATAAATAGCAAGGCACAAAGGAAGCAGAGCAGGATGGAGATGAGAAGACCATAAGTAAGACTGTGGTTGTTGGCTTTGACGATGGGAGTATTGTGGTATTTTATAAAGCTTCCTAAAATCAAAATAGTGAGCCAAGAAAATGAAAGCACTGAAATAGCTAAACTGATTCCCAAGGGATCTTCATAAGACAAGAAACTTATCTTCTTTGGAATACATGAATCATGGTCCTTATTTGGATATTGATCTTCTGGGCATTTAAAGCAGTCATCCAAATCTGGAAATGAAAATGTTTATTTTGAATGTCCTCAAACTTCCAAAGATCATCTTCACACACAAACTGTATCATACAGAAAAGAAGACTCAGTGTAATGTGGGGACTCAAGTGATGAACTACTGGTTCAACCTTTGCAGTCACCCTTGGAAGTTAGAGAGCCACCCACTGTCCCCCATTCTTCTACTTCTGATTTGTCTGAGGTGGTTTCTAATTCCATTTTTTAAAGTTAGAATATCTACACTAGTTTAGACTTGACCCATAGAGTAAAGTTTTGTTCTGTATGGATGATCACCTAGATATTTTATATATACTAGGCAATACTTATATATTATACACTGATGTATTACCAAGTGACAGATTTCATTTCCTGCTTCCTCACATGTTATTTATAGGCAAAACTAAACTTGCTATAAAGTCCCCCAGAGATGCCTCTTCCAGCTCATCCCCCCCAACTTTCTCTTTGCCTTTTAGTGTATAAAATGAATAAAAGGGTTTATTCATTGGAAATGCTCCACTTCAAAGACAGACTTATTAATGTTACTCTCTGGACACTCCTACACACAAGGCACCTTTTCCTCCCAGCGTTCCAAAATGTGACAAGGCTGTATCAGTTCAACCTATCCCTTGTTATGTACTTTAAGGGGCAATTTGGCTATGAGACTTCTTTGTGTGTGTGATTGGGTTGTAATGTTTTAATTATTTTTGGTAATTTAGCATTTTTTTAATAGATCGTCACTGAGGCAACCTTGGGCTACTAGGAATGGTAAGGTATCTGTGTTTTAAATAAAGGTATACATACAATACATAAAATGCTGCCTGGTACTTAGAGATGCTGTGGTGGTGGTGCTGGGCTGCCAGGAGAGCTGTGGCACCATCATATTTAGCTACATACATCAATTGTACAGAGAACCTAATGGTGTTTCTAAGGCTGGAGAATTCTGCCCCCTCCCCCCATTGCATTGAAGTTGCTTTGTTGCTTTGAAGTTTGGTAAACATTTTGTTTGAGTGGAAACAGTCTGTCTGGAAATGTACCCATTCACGAACCACCACAAACTGCTTCAATATTTGTGGAAAGTTTAAGCCAGTTGACCTGCTATGAATTTCAGTTCACGAACTGGCAAAAATTCATCACAAACTTTTGTTTGTGAGCCAGTTTGTGCCCATCCTTACTGCCAGGGAAGGGAAAGAAGAAATAGTGGAGGCAATGAAGATAGATGACCCAGACAAATGCTTGAAGGTACCTCACCTGTTATTTACACAGGGTGGTAGGTCTAGCCTCTCTACCATCCATAGAAAACAATGGCTCCATCATTTCCCAAACTTGGTAGACCTAGCCTTCCAGGCCAGGTCTGTCCAATCAACAGTTAGTTGGCATCTCCACTCTCTTCGAATTTTAAAGGGCCATTATGTTCTTTGGCTATAGACGCAGGCTCCCATTTGGGCGACAGATCTTCTCATATAAACTAATGGTCCTTTCAGATTTAAAGGGAGGGAAACCCTGCCAAACAGCTGTTTGCCAAGACCAGCTTCTTCTCCGTCCTTCTTTTCCTCCCTCCCTGCTCACACTGCTTGGTGGCTCGGTATGGGAAGGGCAATTTATAAAATTGTCCCCAATTTTCTCAACCATCCCCAAACATCTGGAAAATATCTGAAAACAGTAAGGAGAGTCCAGACAATTCATGATGTTCGGGATATACAAAAGCACCTTTTAAATTTTTTGTATTATCTTTCATCATCATTGTGAGCCTTTTCATTTCAACTGTTTCATGTCCTGTTTATGTTGCATATTCTTTTAAAGTCATTTGTACACAACTGATGCAAAACTTAGTATATGTTAGTAGGGGGGAAAGTAACCTTGGTTTTATTCTGAATGGTGAGACGACATCTCAGGAACAGGAACTTTTGACTGAAACTGCTGGCAGTGGCATTTCTATATGAAATGTAGGAGTCAAACCATAAGGAAATCTTGTCCTTTGTCAATGCCACCTTAAGAAGAGTTACATCTTTCTAAATCCATTTGGGTCATAAAAAAGATTTAACTCTCTTCAGGAATGTCCTGTAGGTTTCTTACCTGTCTGGCTTGCAATCTTCTCTCTTGGACATGGAATGCAATCATAGCAACAAAACGGCTTCCCCTCCTGCTTTGTCTTCCTATTGCCAGGGTGGCAGCTCTCAGTACACACAGAAAAGGGCACATTCTGGTAAAACATTTAAATAATATTATCATTATGCAAACAAGTTGGAGGAATCTGTATCTCTGTAAGTATTAAAAGTCTGGTCTGGGAGCCATGTTCATCTGTTGCAGCAGAAGCAAACATGATTGTTGTGGTACTTCTTTTTTAAAAAACCTATCATATAATTTCATGCACTAGACAATATGTCCTGAATGCATTTATAGACTGTTGGTAATTTACAGATTGTTGAATGAAATAATGGTATCAAATGCCCAAAAGACATCTGTTTAGCCTCAACCAGAGCCAGAATCTTTCCAGCTCTGACTCTGGCCTGGTGGAGCACTTTCCCAAGTGAGATCAGAGGGCCCTGCAGGATTTGCTTCAGTGATTTCAGGCCTTTGGTTCAGGCAGCAGGTGTCTAATTACATGGGCCTCCCCTGCTCCACCCTGTTTAAACTATTCCATTTGGTGTAACTGATGATGATTTCTGTCCACTGCCCAGTATTTGGTCCACCATGCTTTTCCTTGCTGTGGTTTCAGGGACCTGGGCCATACACTTACTAACCTCTCCCTGCCAGTGCCAGGAGGTGGTGATGGGAGCTCTTTATTTTCCCCTTTAAAAATCCAGTCTTTGCCAAACTTGGGTAGCCTTGAGCCTGCTGAAGACTCCCTGCAAGTTTGGTGTTACAACGGGGCAGTTTTACTGCCTCCCAAACCCATGAACTTCATGGATCACAAACCGGTTCAGCAAATGGAAAAGTTCATGAAAGTTCATGGTTCATAGAACCCAGTGCATCACAAACCACCATGAAGTGTCATTTCCCAGTTTGTGCTCTTCCTTAGAAGCCACTATTGCTAATTTAATTGCTAATTTCATGTTGTTCTCCACACACACACACAAAATCTGTTATCTTGCGATACAACTATCAAACACATACACACAAACAAATTAATCATTATGAAGTCAGTACTTAAAGAGGTTGAATTCTGTCTAATAAAATTCACTGTGCAGATCTGGAACCATTCATTCAGTACTGAAACACTGCCAAATCATCTGCTTCCAGATCCTACCTGGTTAAAACTGCTATGCCATGTGATGGATTCCTTGTGAATGGTGAGAATTTTGTGTTTGGGAGCATGGGGATTGAGCATTCCTACTTTCACTGTAAGGAAGGTCTGGTTGGGGAAAGTGACCCAGTTGGTAATATCAAATCCAGCTATCAGTTCCCCATTGTGGTCAAAAGAAATCTCATCACCCGCACTGTTGTTGAATGAGACTCTCTTCAGAAAATGGTGGAGCTACATTCAAAAGGAAAACATAGATTCCAGATGTTGAGAATGCCTTTGAGAAACATTTCTGATTTTCATATATGTACTTGTGTGCAAGTAAAATTTTATTAAATAAATATATACAAAAATTGTAAAATCTTAAAATATTGTAATACACTTATAATGTATGTTAAATATATATTTGTAACCTTGATAATTAATATTTTATATAGTTACCTGTTGGTCCTATTTTGAAGAAGACTTTGTAAACAAATATGTTTCCCAGACACTTTGTTATGATTGGACCTTTTACTTGATGTTATGATTGGACCTTTTGTATTATGCATTTTGAAATTGTATCTTGAGTAAATTTGTTACATAGTATATTCCCTATATTGTTTAGCATTTTACAATGCCCCTGTTTCTTCTGTTTTACCTGCCATTCAGGGCATTTCCTGACGAGACAAGCAACCTCCCCACAAGAAAGCTGCCATGCAGCCTGATCAAGACTTTGCTGTGCAACTGTGTGGGATTGTCACAAACCCAAGCCAAAATAAATGACTGGGGTATGCAGGATAACATACAGGAATCTTAGGCTGTGGCCACACGGGACTTAAATGCGGGAGGAAGGGCAATTTCTTCCCGCATTTAAAGGGGCCGACCAGACGGCCAGCCCCTAGTCCCATGCCGAAGCGGGCTCCAATGCGGGTTCCTCCTGCATTTTCAGACCCTGGGAAAATCAAGTATTTTCCCAGGTGTTGCGGGAGGAACCCGCATTGGAGGTATCTGGACAGCCCTCTCTCGCATGCATTGTGAGAGCAGGGCTGTCCAGATAGCCCCGCTGGCCATTTCCCCCCTTTTACACTTGGGCACATGGCTATCCATGCGCCCAAGTGTAAAAGGGTGAAAAAAACCCAACCCTGACTTACCCAGGCAGATGGCAGGTCGGAGGCCGCCACCGCCGCTTCCAGTGCTGCTGGGGCCGCCTCCGCCGCCTCTGCTGCTGTCTCTTCAGCGGCCGCCGCTGCGGCCGCCACCACCATTTCCGCCACCACAGCCGCCGCTTCCACCGCCGCCACGGCTGCCCCCGTTTCTGCCGCGGCCGCCTCTTCAGCCGCCACAGCCGCCGATCCCGCTGGTGCAGGGGTTGGGATGTATAGACATCCCAACCCGCTGTTGAAAAATGCGGCCCCTTTAAATCCGGGAGCCTCCCGGATTTAAAGGGGCCGTGTGACCGCGGCCTTAGATTCCACCCCACTGAAGAACATCTCTTACAAGACAGACCTTGTGAGGCAAAGCACCCTAATTTCACCAAGGGATAACATGGATAATAGTGGGTCTGCTTTAGCTTGCAGGTGTTCATAGTTAGCCTGTCTGTATCTCTTCCAAGGCCTGATATCAGAATGCAGTAATTCTCTCAGTGAAAAAAGTCTATGCCCAGTTCAGAAACTAGATGGGAGGGGGGAGTCAGGAGCAAGTTGCATCACATCTTGGAGGGCTCCAGCAAACGAGCACTTTGATTGGATTCTGAAGACCACCTGATGTCAGAGAGCAGGAAACTATAATTGGGCCTTAGATAAGGGTGACACTATGCTAACTTTTAATCAAATGGGACAGAGGCATAAGTTTTTAGCCTGGGCTCTGAAATTTTGAATGGTGCACCAGTTATTACCAGGTATTAAAGTGACAGAAAGAAAAGTTAGTTTTTATTGTGTTTTCTTGCTATTTGATTCTAGAGACTGTGTTCCCTAGTAGTATTCTTAATTTTGTTTGTTCAACAAACCTGTCTGTATTTTTTTTTAAAGTTTTGGTTTTATGTGCATTTAACCTCTGGGACCCATGAATCTGAGCACTGCTGGTCTGTGAGGCAGTGGCTCAGAGAGACTCAGGTTTGGGTTTCTTGACAGACCTGCACAGACCTAATCAAACCATTCATCTGCAGAATAACCTCATCTCAACTATTTTCTTCTTTACTTCTCATGTATACAGTGATGTATAGGTAAAGTATTTAATTAAAAAGTAACAAACGATCTTTGATTAAATGGATAATGTAAAAAAAAAAGAGAGATCTGCACCGACTTTATCAAGCCATTCATCTACAGAATAACTTCATTTCCACCCCTTCTAGTATTTCCCACAGTGTACCATCAGCACCCTGGGTTTTATTTCCTCACCACAGTCAATAAAGGAACTATTGCTCTATATAGAGCTGGCATGTTACATGTAACCCACAGTACAACAGAAGAAGACTCAGTTCTGCCTGGACAGCAACGTTTGAGACCCCACATGAAAAATATGAAAGAAGTATTTATTGAAAGAGGAACACACGGCATTTGTGAATGAGGAGGAGATTAAGAGAAGGACTTGTGAGAAAAATGGTGAAAATTCCATATACATTTTGGGACTTGATATTGCACCTGAGCTGGCATACTGTAAGGGTCAGAGTGTTGGATTAGGATCAAAGACATTTGGGTTCTGATTCCCACTCTGCCATTTAAACTCACTGTGCAGCCTTGGGCCTATCACAATCTCGCTTCCTAATCTGATTTACAATGTTGTTGTCATTGTTGTTGTATAGAGTTTAGGAGGAGAAAACAGAGGCCGATTCCGCACAAGGGCTTTGCTTCCCTTTCCTCCCGGGTTTAATTGGTCTGAATCAGTGTGCACGTTTCCGCAGTACATGAATCTGACCCGGGTTGATGCCGGCTCTTCATTTCCGTCCTTGCCCCGAATCTTGAGCCCCTGCTGCCTGTCTCCCCCCTTTTTTAATGTAGGCGGAGTTGCGTTATGACGTCGTGACGCAACAAAGCTGTGATTGGCCATCTGAGCTTTCAAGCCTGCAAAAATCATCCGTGTAAGAAAAAAAAGCTTGTGCCAGAGTTGGAGGGAAAATGGAGGGTGGGAAAGGGATGGGAAATGGAGAGGGGACATGCAACACTAACACATGTAACCCCTGCAAAAACTGTGTCTACACCACCACGCCACCACGTTCCCGGCTCACTCCAATCTCAGGTGAATCCCTGCCGGTGTCTTTTTTTGTGGGTGGCTGGGGCGGGTGGCGTCTCTTTCCTCCCACCCCAAAAAACTCTCAACTCCTGCCTAGCTGAAAAGGGCTACAATGGCGATTGTGATGATGCTCAGATGACTTAATCTGCTCCCCCCCAACACTCCCATGCGCCATCCTCTCTCCCCACTCCCGATGAGCTGTTCCTGAACCCCCTCGCCACCCCTTTTGACGTATGGGGGTGGCAGGGATATTTTTAATCTGGAAGAGGAGGAGGGTGGGGGGGAGAGTGTTGTGATCCGGCTTGGCAGCGCTCAGTCTGGGAACTGGAGGGCAGAGCGGTGGATGGAGGTAGGTGGGCAAAGGACCCCCGTGCACAAAGGGCTTGGAAGGATTGCAGCTGTAGCAGCAGCTGCTGCCCAGGCAGCGCTGGGACCTGCCCCCTCCCCGGTGGCCCGCTGCAGCCAAAGGGAGAAGCCCTCCCCACCTGACCACGCCATCCCGCTCGCATCTGGCTCCCTCCCTCAGCTGCTGCAGGGGGGGAGGAGGAGGAGGGCCCTGGAGCCCATTGTCCGACGCACGGTGCTGGTGCAGGGCAGGCAGCTTCCTAGCAGCCCGGATTCCTCGGGCTGCGCCTCCTTTGCCACCCCCTGCCCCCCTAGGTAGGCATCACTCATTCGGCTGGGGGTGCCCACAAAAAATTGGCCCTGCAAAAAAAGTTAACCACACAATGATGGATCAATGTCATGTCATGTTGTAATACAAGGGGGGGCAAGAAACAGCTTGTGCTGCGCCTCAAAGCCATCAATACATATTTTTATAGTGGCATGACTCAGGCATGACTTTTGTGCAAAAGATGCAACACAGAAATGTGGAGACATCAACAATAAAAGTACATTTTAAAAAAAGACATTTAAATGCCAGTCAACGGTGGATCAATGTCGTGTTGTGTTGTTGTAATGCAACAAAGTGGGGAACAAAAAAACCCCCGCTCGCGCCAGGGTGGGGAAGGGGAGGGAAAGAAGCAGAGAAGCATTAAAGGGGTGGAGCAAGAAACCCCGATTTCGGAGTTCCCCACCTGAATGCCCCGACTTCATTCCCGTGGCAAAAAACCCCCACCTGAAAATCCCGGAAATGGAAGATCTGGGGGAAACGATGATTACATTCGGGCCAACTGCCGACCCGGAGCAACAAGTGTGGAACTGTTGCTCTGCCCCGGATTTTATCGGGGAGTGAACCTGGGGCAACAACTAGTGCGGAATTGGCCAGAGTGATCAGCCAATTTGGATCTTAAATAGGAAGAAAATTAGTATATAAATAAATGCATAATTACCTGCCAAGTCTGTGAATCCTGAAGACTCAGTCTGCCAGTATCATCCATTGATCTGGGTTTGTGTTGGTATGACTGCATGGCATGTAAAGCATGTGCCACAGCATAGACAGCAGTGTAGATGTTGTAGCTACGGCCAAGCATGCTGTTTTCAAAAAAAGGTCTCTGAAGACTCTCCAGCTTTTCTGATCCAGTACAGATTTTCTCAGTTTCCATATTAACAAATGTCGTTGGATATACACATTCAAATGCTTTCCCCCAGAATTGCCTAACAAAGCCATCTTCTTTTATCCAGAAGTGATTTCTGGTTTGGAGAAAATTTTGAAACCCTAATAATTCTTTGGAATGAATGGTGAAGGAGAGAGCACCATGGATGGTTTGTATATCCCAAGTTCTTTGATAAGGGAGTGATGTGAACTCCATTTGAATTGCCAAAATCCACACTTTACATTTAGGCTCAATTGTCACACTTTCCATTTCTGGAAGATATAACAACCATCTAAAGCGTGTCATCTCTGCATCATAGACAACCACTGCAGTGGCATTGCTTTTCATGCAAACTTTATATATTGCCACCAATGAATCAATGAAGTCATTAAGCTCGTAAATTACCTTCAGTCTTTCTAAAAAGTCAAAACAGATGCCACTGAGAGGCAGAAGTGCAAGTACTGTCTGCAGAAACCTTTGTCCACTGTCAGCATCTGAAACAAGGAGCCCAACCCATGTCCATCTGAAATACAGAAGTAGCTGGAGTATTCCTGTATACTTGTAGGCTTCATCTGGCACCATCTGGTAGAAGGAACTGCTTTCAGCTTTAGCGGGCATACTTGGAGTTTCCCCAAATGTAAACTATGGAGAGATAAAGACTTGGAGTGAGAGGAGCAGAGAGAGGACTAAAGACACATGTTGAAAATGCAGTGTGTCCACTGATTCTCTTCTTGAATTGTTAAAATTGTTCCTGAGCAGCAACTGTGTTTAAATTCATTTTTCAGTTAACATCATTCATAAATATTCACAAACCAGATAGATTGAGTTGCTTTAACAATAATAAAATTTAAAAGGTACAGATATGGGGAACTGGTTTCAGTTCCTTTGAAAATAGCTTTGCCCATGTTACGAATGTTCATTTTTCTCTTTTGAATCCCTCTGTCTATGTAGGTAAGAATAATGTAATGGTAATACATACACACTCATATGTGCACACACAATGGCCTGGTATAACGATGTCAGTCTCAGGTGTGGTTTACCTGAACTTTTTAAAAGATAGAGTGGAATTACAAAAGCCCAATTTCACATGTGTTTTTAATTTTAAAACCCTACCACCAATTTTCCCACCTCCATGTGATTTTCAGAAGCAGAGCAAGGGACTACCTCTATCATACCAGATCCCACTCACACATTTCTGTCAGTCTGACACACAGTCAAGAGACTGTTTTAACTCTTCTCATTTGAAGGATCACTTCTCTGTTGTTGTGGTTTAATGGGGGAAATTGTTTTAAAATGCTTACACTGCCAGCATCTTAGTTTGCCTACAACAGAAATTAATTTCTTGGGCAATCAGAAAGGAAGTCCAACTGTGAAATACGTAGTGTATAGATCCTCTTATGTCTATTGACTTTGGTGGACATAGAAGGGGACAACGCTGCATAGGATTGCAATCCACTACCTGTGGAGTCTTATAATTGCCCATAATGTTTGCTACATGGAAGGATTTAAGGAATGCTCATTACTACCTGTGGAATCTTGTAAATACCCAATATGTTTGCTACATAGAGAGAGATGTCAGAGTACAGAGATCCAATGACTGATATCATCTTGTTTTGGGTGCCATACTTGTAGTTGGGGGGAAATCTGTTTTGTGTGGAAAGAAGTTCCATTACGGCATGATAGGTCTGTCTTGCATTGAAGTTGCTGTCATAGATGTGGAAGCCCAAAGTGATATTGGGTAAGAGCTGGTGATTTGCATTAATTTCCTCCACAGCAAATACCAGGGCTAGGACATGCTGGTAGTTAATAGTCACAACCCTACAATGAGAATTGTATTCAGCATTAGAGAGATATTTTGCATTTTATAAAATCATTGTTACAATTATGAGCAGTGTTCCCTCTAAGCTGAGTTAGCGTGAGCTAGCTCACAGTTTTTTAGCCTCCAGCTCACACATTTCTGCCTTAGCTCAGGAAGGATGGCTCCAGATCAAACTAATTTATACAGCAGCCAAAACTGCTCGCTCACAACTCTAATACCAGCAGCTCACAAAGTAGAACTTTTGCTCACAAGACTCCACAGCTGAGAACATTGATTATGAGAGCATTTTTTTCAGAAGCAGTCAACCCCCCCCCCCCCGAATAGTATTTTGGTGATAATTTCATTTCTGTATATACTTAGAAAAGGAATTAACCTAAAATGTGTACTCTGTGCTCACATAGAAGACCATTCATGGAGATTATGTTAGAAGATAGACAATGAGAAGACTGGAGAATCCAAACTGTTTGAAAATGTCTGTGTGTCTATATTTACATTTGGTTCAAAACATAGGTCTTCAGAAATGTGTGTAGTTCACTTATGTCAGAAAAAACTCACTCTAGAAGGGATATTTCTCTACCCACCCATTCTATTTACTGTGCTATGCACAGGTATTCTCATATATGAATTGGTGGGAATTTGTCCACTTGCGAAAGCTAGTACATCTGAGTGCCCATACCGGGGTTAAAGTCTATGAAAGTACCTAATTGGATTATTGACATCTGCTGATTTATGTAGCTAATTTTTTTTTTAAAAAAAATATCTGCTGATTTATGTATAGAGCTGAATTTGAATTTTTATTGTATTATGTTTTAATCTTTTAAATTGTTATATTTATATGCTGTGAGCTGTCCCAAGCCCACTTGCAGGGTAGGGCAGGCTATATATCAAATCAAATAAAAATTGACAGACCAATAGATATATCAAGTTGAATTCATACAACTGTTTTGCACAGTCAGGCCCAATTCTTCTCCTCACTATAACCCTGATACCACAGATTCTTTCTTCATGGGGGTTCAAACATACACAGTATGGACTTTGGGGGTAGTCACAACAGGCAGGATACTAATAATAAACAGAGATAAATAAAATTATACCTTACACGGTATCATCAGTTAGAAACTCATGGGGGTGCTCCTGGAAGTTATTAGGATTCAGAGCCATTAAAGCCTGGGAAGTAATGCCACCTATAATGAGGTCACCTGGCTGCAAATACCTATGAAGAATAGGGGAAGGATCACCAACAGTGCATTTCTTCGTATGAGTCTGGCTAGCTACATGAGACAGCAGGAGCAACACTACCATCCTAAGCACGAATGTTCCCTTGCAGCACAGATTTCTACATCTCCACATTCTATTTAGCATCTCCAGCATTACACCAGAAGGTATTCTGGAGCCTCCTTTATAAATCCTAAAGAATACTGCCTCAAACATACAGAAAAATCTATGTCTCTCCTCTGTAGACTCAGTTCCAAATGACATACTGGATATTATTTATACTATTCACTACACTCTTGGTTCTTCTATAAGTGGCTTGTGGGCCTCCACAGAGACTTTCACTGGGAGCAGGATTAATTACCATCATTTTGAGAATTACAGGATTGAGGCGGAAAAAATCTCTTCAGGTTATGAGTGCTTTGTGAAGTAAATATATTTGTCATCTCCAGGTTCAAGTCTTCTCCAATTTATTCATATACCATCAAGAGAGAAGAAGTTGGCTCCCAATGTGTGAAACTGCAGTCAAAATTCACCTTTGATATATCAAAAGATAATTTGGATAGCATGCAACTGAACAAAGAAATGGTAGGATGTTCAGCAAGCTGGAAACCACCAGAGAAGATCTGAGGGAACAGGCAGTTGCCTGTCATACCCATTTGTGGGTGGCATTTTCAAAAAGGCTTTGTTCAAATGAGCAAAGTTGTTACAGTGGGAAACTTTGTATATCCTTAATGTAGCTATATAACAATTAAAATGTAGGATTATAGTATTTCTTTACTACTACTGGTATTCCACTGAAAATATTAATCTAAAATGCATTTGAATGTACCTTCTGTTTAAAGTAAACTGATGGGCTAGTTCTTTCTGGTGGTGGACATGACACTGGGGGCCAGAGGGAAGAAGGGGACCTCTGATTTGAAAATGCCCATATGTTCATATACAAGAGATGAATCCAGAGAGGAAATGAATTGTACCCTATGCAATCCCCAATCCCCCTCATGCCAATCTCCAGTGCTGATCATTTCCTGTGGGGGAAATAACCCCAGCAAGGTGATTGTCAAACAATGGGATGGGCCAAAAACAGTGTAACAGCCAGATCCAAGTCTAAGCTTCCTTTGCTCTAGCTGATTTCTGCTTGTTGAGCTCATAATTATTGATCACCTGGGATTATTATAAATTGGAAACCTTTGCTCCCATACCCTGAAATGAAGCCACAAGAAAAATGCTTAGGTTAAACTGTTTTATTAATTATAACACCAACTGTGCATTAAATCCACTATCCTCTCCATTGTGTAGTCAACCTTAGGGGTTGTCAGGATTTGGGAAACCTATCATGGCCATAGGCCAGAAGTGCTTTTCCTCATGTGTACCAGACTTGTGCAGAGAGATGTTGGTCATCAACCCCATCCTTCCACTAAAGCACTGAGGACTGAGGGATTAACCAGCAGCAGCCCTCTGAACCATGCAGCCCTCAGTGGCTGGTTTGAGGGTCTCCCTCCACTCTTGTATGGGTGGTACTTGCGAGTCTTGCTCAGAGTACTCGCCAGTCTAACCAAGCAGCAAGCACCTCACTTGCACAAATCCTGCCAGACCCAGTTAGGACCTCACCAACACCTCAGAATCTGGCCTAACTGAATAACCCTAACCTACAACCACAAATCTGAAGCAGGTGAATATATTGATCAATCAGATACCCCCTCCCCCCAATCCTGCCTGGCCTTGTAGTGACTGGGTAATCCTTCATTGTTGCCACAGGGAAGGAAGGGTAGGAAGCTTCACAGTCAAAGAGTGAGCAAAACATGGTAACAATTTCAAATAAACTTCTGTTCTCAACCCTCGCAGGCTACAGTGCACAATGGAGCCTTCCCTCTTTGCCTACCCTCAATATCTGGTGCCTCCAGTTCTCTGAGGGGAATGGGTGCAAAACTGTCCCTGCCACTGTTGGGGTGGAACCATCTCTCTCTCTCTCTGTCCCTCTCCCTTGTTACTGTTCATTCAACCTAGAGGTCTCAAACAGCCGAAACATGACTTTCAGAATTAATTTGATCTGTTTATTTTATTCCATTTATTGCCCGCTTTCCCCAAAACTAGGGATGTGCATTCAGCATTTCTGAGCTAAATTAGTATCCTAATCATGCCTTTTCAGCATAATTCAGGCATTAGTTAAACCAAATCACATTCTCTGATCTAATTCAGTTTACCAATAAGAAAATCCCAAATTAATTCAGAAATCCTGAATTTTTCAGTTCTGCTACACCCTAGGGACCATTATAGTCAATGGCAAATCTGCTAGGGTATATTCACTGAGCTGGGGAGAGGGGTTTTGAAGTAGAGGCACCCAACAAATTTGACGTTAGTCCTGTTGGGTTTTGGCACTGCCAGAGTGGCACTGCTGGGCACATTGCATTGTTCTGCTGCTGACCTTGCAAAAATGTCCCTCCCCCATACCTCATTTTCTACTGCAAAGAGTCTCTGGGAGTATCTGCTGGACATGTTTGCCTACCTTGCTTTCCCCCCACCACTGGAAACAATGGAGGATGAGGCCACTCTCTTTGGGTGCCCATAGAATTGGACACCCTGGTCCAATCTTTTTGAAACTTTGGGGGGGGGGTCTCTTGGGGAGAGGTTCCAGCAGCTACACTGCAAACATGGTGCAAACCCCCTCCCCCCAGCCCACTGAATATATCCTAGGAGATTCGACATTAACTATAGTGGCCCCATATGGTATAATAGAGCTAAAAAAAAAATCAGGATTCCTAAATTTTACCTGAATTCCAATACAATACTGATATTGGAATTTGGGGTTTCAAGGCAATACTGAATATTTAAGGGTCCAAAAACTTTTAATTGGAAAAATACTGATTTTTTTTTTTGTCTTGCACATCCCTACCCAAAACCAGGAATGAATGGATTCCCCAACCACCATCCCAACTGGGATTTCTTCACCCTTGATTCCTGGACCTTCAGTCAGATGGTCATTAAGAGCTTTTTGTGAACCTTTGAGGAGCAGAATCCAAAGAGTTAAAAAAGAGAGAACTCTTCTCCACCTTCTGTTCCCATCAGTGGATAACAAGGATTTTCCCAAAGGGTAAACTCTCAGCCTTAAAATTTGGACATTGCAGGAAAGTGACCCATATTGTGTGCTGCCTAGCTTCCCCAAAAATTATAGAAGCCCCTTCAAAAGTTGCCCCTTTGTGCCCCAAACCACTAAATGGTCCCTTAGCTTGGTGTGCACTTTCTCTGTTTGTTTGACATATCCTGTCCACCGCTGAAGCAGGCTCAGGGCAGCTTACATAAAATTTTAAAAACACATAAAAGCAACACAAATATAAAACATCATAATTAATCATAGAAATTACAAACAGTCATAAGGTGCTGAGGTGCTAAAACAAAGTTGATGGTAGTAGTAAAAATTGTAGTAGCGGTCGCAGCAGGACATGTTGGATTAGTCAAGGGAATGGTCAGTGTTGTATGTGTTGTAACTTCTGTACTACGGAATGATGTCTCAGAGAAAATCAGGAGGTTTTGTAAGGTGGAGCATTTTAAACTGTCCTTTTGTTTGGATAAGAAGTTGTTCTATTTGGCCTTTGTGATGAATAGAAATGTCTTCTATTAGAAACAAACTCCTCAGACTCAAGGAAAACTGGAACCAGAAAGTATCAGGGTCAGTTTCATTATGTAATGCTCCATCTAATTCGAGTTGTTAGAAGCTCTCAAACCTATGCATGCACATGAATTACATTTCTTAAAGTATTATCTCCTTATTAGCTGTTCTCGGTTGTTCAGCTGTGGCCTCAACACAATAATGTAACATTTAGGGAAAAAGATGCAGCCTAGCAGCCCAGCACTAGAAGCTATAATAGAGAAGATCTCCACAGCTACCACAAATTTTCCTTTAGTGCTCATGTAGGTTGGGAAAAAACATAACCAAACACTGCAGAATACCAACATGCTGAAAGTGATAAGTTTAGCTTCATTGAAACTGTTTGGCAACTTCCTAGCAAGGAAAGCCACAGTAAAGCTAACAGTGGCCAAGAAGCCCATGTAGCCCAAGGCAATGTAAAAGAAGGTATGTGACCCTTCTTTACATTGCAGTACAATTTCTTCACTCACTGAATTCATATCAACACCTGGGAATGGTGGAGAGGTTCCAAGCCACACAGTACAGATACCTACTTGAACAAGAGAACAACAAAGAACAATTAAATTGGCCAATCTTTTCCCCACCCATTTTCTTATCCGGCTTCCTGGCTTTGTGGCCATGAAAGCCAGAATCACCATGATTGTTTTTGCCAGTACACAAGACACAGCCACTGAGAAGAGAATTCCAAAACTAATTTGCCGGAACAGGCATATCACCTTCCCAGGTGGGCCAATGAACAGGAAAGTGCACAGGAAACAGAGAAGGATGGATAGGAGAAGAGAATAGGTCAGGTTTTGATTGTTGGCTTTGATGATGGGTGTGTTATGGTTCTTCATACATGTTGCCAGCACCAATGCTGTTAACAAAGAGAAGGAAATTGCCAAAATGACTAAAGTGATCCCCAGTGGTTCTCCATAGGATAAGAAGCTCTTAATCTTGGGGATGCATACATCTTGCTGCTTATTTGGATATTGATCTTCTGGACATTTAGAACATTCATCCATGTCTGGAAACAAAAAAGATGTGGTCTCATTTTTTTCTAAATTTTGTGACTGTTCTTTTTACACAGAATGTTGTCCAATCATATGAGAAGAAAATGATGGTGAACAAAATATTTTTAGACAGTTGTTCATACATTGTCTTAATAATCCAGTTAGGCAGGTTGGTGCTTTGGTTGAGAAAAGAGAGGATGAACATCTGACTCCTGAATATGGCTCTGTATGCCACTGACCTTCACTGTGATTGTATGGTTTTATCTAGTATGTTCCTTATGATAATACCATAACTAGGTACCTCTTACCTTTCTGGTTAGAAATCTTTCCCTTTTGGCATTTGATGCATTTATAACAGCAAAATGGGGAGTCATCCTGCTTTTTTCTTCTATAACCAGGGAGGCAGCTATTAGTACACACTGATAGGGGCAAAGCCTGGCCCAAAATAGAAAAACAAGTAAAATAGCAGAGGTTTTTTTAAAAAATGGAAAATCTGCATTGCATTACTGGATTTATTGAATAAATGTATTATTGCCTTTTTTGTTTGTTTTATGATAAAGGAGGGAGACCATGATGTTCAGTCCTTTAAATCTTCTACCTCATTTATATTCTTATGGGGAGCAACATCATGGGCTGATTTCAGCCAGCTTTTCTACTGCTGCAAATGGGAGAGAAAGGTCATGGACCTGCTTGGATCAGTAATGTGTGATGAAAACTACAATTAGGAAATGGGTGACATTTAGGGTTGCCAACCTCTAGGTTGGGCCTGGAAATTTCCTGGAATTACAACTGATCTCCAGACCACAGAGAAGTCTGGAGAACTTTGCAGTGTGGACTTTATGGCATTATACCTCAGTGAGGTCTCTCCCCTCCACAAACCCCACCCTCCACAGGCTCTGTCCCCAATTGTCTAGAAGAGTTGGCAGCCCTAGTGAAGCTGAGTGAAAAAACTGGCTGGATCCAGTCCAGTTTCTGCAATCACTGTTGATGCTTCTATTTCATTTCAGATCATTCTTACAACTTTTCCTGAGTTAAAGAAACTCAACTTAGACTATTTTAATAATTATAATATTTTTGTCACTCTTGTTTGAACTCTTTTCAGCCTCTTCATGTCATTGTCAAGGCATGGTAGCAAGGTATGTATCTAATAGAGTACCTCTGTCAATCTTTACCAGGCTTTACAAATCTTTAACATTAGTGATGATTTGCAAAATTCTGCAGAGCTCTCCGTACCTTTGTTATTTTTGCCAGTGACACCACTTTCACTTATCTCTGTTTGAGTACAGAATATTTATGTCCCCTTGTTCAGATATTAATAAATCTTCCCTGGTTTCCAAAAGAGATGCAAACTTTTCCATTTATACAGAAAGTGAGAATCAAAAAGTTATTATTTTCAAGGGGATATTCAATGAAATTCTCTTCCTACTTCGGGAATGAGACTCAGTATTCTACAAAACTGGAACCCTTCCACAATTACAGTCAGAACCTACCTGGTTAAAATCAGTGTGCCATGTGATTCTATCAACATGAATGGTTAACAGGTTGTCAGAAGGAATGTGGGGTTCCAGTTTTCCCACTTTCACTCTCTGAAAGGATTGGTTGGGGCAAATTATCCAGTTTATAATGTCAAATCCAGCTATCAGTTCCCCATTTTGGCTAAAAGAAATTTCATCTCCAGCAGTATTGTTAAATGAGACTCTTTCCAGAAAGTAATGGAGCTAGATTGAAAAATGTACCACCAGAAATGACAAAATGAAACAAATGAAAACCATACTGAACAACTATATTTTGAGTAAGAATATTGGCATTTCTTTTCTTTTCTTTTTTACATTTCATTTTATAACTGCAAACATAATAACAATTAAAAAAAACTTTTTTGCAACTTTATTATACAGGATAAAATGAAAAAAATACTATAATAAGTGCACACATATATAGATACATAGATATTTGTCAAGTATGAGCAGATCTGTGGATATCTAAAAGCACAGATCAGGCCCACGCTGGGAGAAAGGAGATTTTCCTCCAAACTTGGGGGGAAATTCAGGTTTGCAGAAAAAAGCATGAAAGCCAGTGTGGTGTAATGCTTAGAGTTTCAGAGTAGGGTCTGGGGGTCCCAGGTTTGAATCCTCATCTTGCTGTGGAAGTTCATTGGGTGATTTTGGGCCAGTCACATACTTTCAAACTAACCTACCTCACTGGGTTGTTGTCAGGGGTCCTTTCATAGAAAAAGAGCTGCAGGAGTTCATTAGCACAACTCATTAGCATATGCCATGTCCCTTGACATCAATGGAAGTGTCTCAGAAAGGGAATGTCAGTTTCAGCCCCATTATACCCTATGGGCCATTGAAATCAATGGCAAAAACTCATAGGGTATATGAGGGGCTGGAGGAAAGGGGATTTGAGGGAGAGGCTCCAAACTTGCAGAGTAGCTGCTGGGGCCTCTCCTTGAAATACCCACCAACTTTCAAGAAGATTGGACCATGGGGTCCAATTCTATGGACCCCCAAACAGGTTCTCCCATCCCCTCCATTGTTCTCTATGGTGGGAAAAATGTTACTTTTTTTCTACCATAGAGAACAATGGAGGGAATGGGGCAACCTGTTTGGGGGCCTGTATAATTGGACTCCCTGGTCCAATCTTCTTGAAACTTGGTGGGTATTTGGGGGAGAGGTCCCAGCAGCTACCCTGCAAGTTTGGAGCCTCTCTCTCTCAAACCCCCTCCCCTCCAGTCGCTTTTAAACTTGCTGCCAAATTTCGGCGGCAATTCAGCAGCAGGCTGAATCAGATCAGAGAATCTGATTCGGCCCATGGCTGCCCTAGTGGCCATTCCTGAGCTGGCGGAGCTTTGCTCCGCCTCACTCCAGCCCCAACGGGCCCCTGGTTGTTGTGAGGATAAAAATGAGGAGAGGAGAATAATGTAAGGTGCTTTGGGACCCACTGTGAAGAAAGATAGAGTATAAATTAAATAAATAGGCAGATATATGTAGCTGAAGATGGGAGACAGATAAAATGTAGGTTGGTGAATGGCTGTAAAGGAGAGAATGAGGCAGGGAAAGAGGAGAGGATACAGTGGTTGCCAGAAGGAGGGGAAGAGAAAATAGTGTGGGCTAACAATACAGGAGAAAGTGTGGTACACCCAAAAAGTCCTTGAGGATTTCCTACCATGCAAGTGGGTCTGGCCCAATGGCTGGGACCACACAACTGAGCCATAGTTTCCTAGGTAGAGGATTCTGGGGAGGGAAAGCTAAAGACAGAGGAAAAAATAAATGTTCAATGGCTGTTGTGTGGGAAGGAGAGAAGGAAGCAGGAAAAGGGGAGAGGCTAAGGGGGCTTTCAGGAAAGGGAAAAATAAATACTGGGGGAGGGGGTAATGAGATACTTTCTGCAAATCCTTGTGGGTTCTCAGTTGTTCATATATCTAATTCTCAGTATGGCTAAATCTATGGATCCTTAAAACCAAAGGCTGGAGCCTTGAATTCACAAGAAAAATCTGACATCTGGAAAACAAATGCATTGGGGATTAAGCCCCCCCCCCCCCCCAAAAAAAAGAAATAGAAACAGCACCGGTAGCTTTAAGAAACACATGCTGTCCGTGAGAATAGGAGGGGCTGCCAGGAAGAAGAAAAGAAGAAATAGTAGGGGAAAAGCAATACAGGGAAAATGTAGTGCATATCCTCCTCAAATCCTTGCTGGTTCCATACCGTGCAGATGGGCCTAAGTTTTCGCAAGGGAGAGACTCCCAGTTTATATTGCTGAGAGCAAACACAAGTAATCTTGGAACTGCTAGGGGGAAGATCTAACACCAAGTTAGGGGCAAAACAAGTATCTATTCACATTATTTGGGACCCATTATTGAATGTAAAGTTATGATGCTGTCATATGTTTGACTGAAAGGCAATTACCTGCCAGGGTTGTTTGTCCTGAAGTTTCCATTTCCTTCCATTCATTATGGGTTTAGGGTTGAGTATGCCTAACTGCATGGCATCTAAAGCATGGGCCACAGCATAAACAGCATTATAAATGTTGTAGCTGTGGCCAACCATTTTCATTTCAAAAAAAGACCTGGGAAGACTTTCTAACTTCTCATCTTCAGAGCAGTTTTTCTCAGTGTTCTTGTTAACAGTCAACTCTGGAAATATGCAGTCAAATGCTTGTCGCCATAAATCCCCAATAAAACCATCCTTTTCAGTCAAGACATGGTTTCTCATATGAAGAAAATTCTCGAATCCAGGTAGCTCATTTGACTGAATAGTGAAGGCCAGAGCTCCGTGGATGACTTGGATATCCCAATTCATTTGGAAAGGCAGTCCTGTCAGCTCCATCTGGACTGTCATAATCCATACTTTACCTTTCAGCTCCAGTGACACCACATCCAGTTCTAGTAGATGGAGCAACCATCTGAACATTATAATATTTTCATCATAGACTATGACTGCAGTGGCATTGCTAGTCATGCACACTCTGTACGTTCTCACCAATCTATTGAGCACTTCAGAAAGCTCATTAACATACACTGTCCTGATCCTTTCTGAGAAAGCCAAACAAAGGCCATTCAAAGGAAATGCTTCAAGCATAGTTTGCACAAACTTTTCCCCATTCTCATCATCTTTAGCAATGGCCCCAACCCAAGTCCACCTAAAATGCAAAAGGAGCTTAAGAATCCCCATGTACTCATAGCCTTCATCTGGGACCATCTGGTAGAAGGAATGGGTTTTCTTTTCATTGTTCATCACTGAAACAGAGCCATAAGTGAACTATTGAAAAATAAAGAAAGTGAAAGATGGATTGGGAGGGGAGGCAGAGACAAAGAATTAAATATGAACATGTACAGTTAGGCTGCGGTCACACATGCCAGTTGCAGTGGGGGGGAAGAGAGGCTATTTCCTTTGGAGGAATCTTACATGCAGTTGCGAGACCACACAGCCCTTTGAAGCTGTGGGCTTAGCCCATCACTGTGTGATCAAACACAACTATGGGTGAGTCAGGATTTTTTTGCCATTTGTTTCCCTTGCACATAAACAAAGAAGCACATCCCTGCACTGAGGGCCCCCTATGGAGTATGCAATGATGCACATACGGGGGGGGGCATGGCACAGATTCAGGATGGCATGATCAGACCATCCTGACAGCATGAGAGCATGCTTGAGCAATCAGACAGGGGAAAGTCCACCCAAGGCCCACCTTATTTGGATAACACCGGACTTTCCCTGGTGTCTTCTAGCTCCGCTTCCCTGGCAAAGCAGCACAGGTTGCTGATGACTGTGGGATGCTTCCCAGATGTCGCTGTCTGATCACTCCCTTTAGATCCATCAGGCATTTGCACCTGTGTTGGATCTAAAGGAGCTTGTGATTGCAGCCTTAGTGACTGTTGCAAAATATCTCCTTAATAAGCTAAATTTGTATCTTTAGGCAATATATATTTAGTAGAAGGATTTAAAATGTTTCATTTGCTGGAAGTTTGATAGATTGAGAGGAGAACAGTTATAGGAAATATGCTTAAGGGTATTTGATATGTACACTTTGAATACTGCACACTGCAACAAAACACACACACATAAAGATTATGTTTAATTTAGGTCAGTCCTCAGCATTGCTAAACAATGTTTCATAGATAAGTGGCACCTTAAAAACCAACCAATTTTTTCAGAGTATATCCTTTTGTGAGTCAGAGCCTAGTTTGTGAAATACAAGTGAAAATGAAGATCCATCAGCTTTTATATCCACGTCAGAAGGCAGGAGTCATGTTACAAAGAAGGGCTATGTGGAGCCTGGATGCAGAGGTACAAAGCAACCTAACCAGCTTGATTAGAGCTAGGAGATATGCACAGAGATATTTAACAAACTAATCAGAATAATTTGATCATAAGTCCTTGCTGGTCTAGCACCGTAATAAATGGATTGATGGATTGATTGATTGATCATAAGTCTGTGATGTAATCTAAAATGTTCCCTTCTCTATTTATATAGCATAAATTCCAACCTGAATAAAGAAAGGGTGAATAGCAGTAAATTCCCATGCAACCTACCTGTGAAACTTTGTAGATGCCCAGCATATGTGATATGAGGAAGGAAGGTTCTGAATAAAGAGCCCCAATGACTGATATGAGGTTATTCTGAAAGTTGCACTTGTAGTTAGGTGAAAATTTTGTCTGTGTTGAGAGAAGTTCCATTGTGGCATGGTAGGTTGTCATTGCACTGTAGTAGTTTTCACAGATGTGGAATCCCAAGGTGACATTAGGTAAGATCAGAGGGTTTTCATTGATCTCCTTCACAGCAAACACCAAGGCCAGAACATGCTGGTAGTTCTTAGCCAGTATGCTATAATAATTTTTGTATGCTGCATCAGATTGAAATTTTATAATAAAATAATTGCCATTGGACTGCTTTTTACCATAAACTATTTCAGAAGATTATAAGTGAGAGACTTGCAAGGACTTGCAGTGGGCAACTCATTTTCTTCAGTATCCCTCCCCTTACTAATTCCACCTTCCCTTCTCGAGCAGCCCCCATTGCATCTCCCCTTCTCCTGCTCCTCCTGTCCTTCCAACCCACCCACCCACCCACCCCCAACCTAGTTGTGTGGTGACCACTGATGATGGGCTGAGTTGTATGTTGGCCGCCAGTGCACTGTCAGAATCTGCAGATTCTAACAAGGGTTCTGGGAATTAATGCTATGTATTGTAACATGACTTTGCTATGCTATGCAAGCCTGTCCCTTTATGAACTAGTTACTCATATCTAGTGCTTATTAGTTTGACCCATGTAAACGTATGCTATGTGACCCTGAGTTTATGGCTCTGACCAGGCCTGGTCTATGTAACTGTTTGCCCGGGAGAGTGGCGACTTCAGAGCCTGGGAACAATGGGCCTCTCACCCTCCTGCCTCCGCATTCCTTTCATCCCTGATGGGAGGACAGGGACCAGTTCTTATCAACGTGCGAAAGCCTTGAGGAAGGCATTTGTTATGTGAAGATGGTTACATCTGAGGGGTCTGGTTTGGGAAGGGAAATTTACTGCTTCACACCTCACCTTCTTTCCTGTGGGAAGCAAACGGCCAGGGAACCTTTTGCCTGCGGTTTTTCCCCCCTGTTGATTGGATTTTGTTACTGCCTGCCAAACATGTTTGATGTGCAAAAGGAGGGGAGGGAAAGTCCCAGGACTGTTGCATCCTTTGCCCACCCCCTCTCACCCATGGGAAGCAATAGCTATGGACTTCATCACCAACCTGCCACCCTCGAAAGGGAAAACGGTTATTTGGGTGGTGGTAGACATGTTTTCGAAGCAAGCCCACTTCACCCCGTTCAAGCAGTTACCCACCGCCAAAGGGCTAGCTAAAGCATTTTTCAACCACGTGATCAGATTACACGCTTTCCCCAGGTGTGTGGTATCCGATCGGGGCAGCCAGTTCATTGCCAACTTCTGGTGGGAGCTTTTGGGTCTGATGGACATTGAGCCCGCCATGAGCTCGGGTTACCACCCCGAGACCGATGGCCAATCCGAACGAATTAATCAAATCCTGGAGCAGTTCCTGAGATGTTACACTAACTACCATCAGGACAATTGGGTGGAGTTGCTGCCGTTTGCAGAATATAGCTATAATAATGCTATTCATTCATCCACGGGTGTATCCCCTTTCATGGCTGTGGGAGGCTTCAAAGGAAAACCCCTACCCACCATAGAGGAAACGGCAGACACCTCCCCCTCAGACTTTAAACGTTGGTGGGCAGATCTGCAAGACTCATGGCCACTGATTGCTAAGACGCTGGATAAAGCTAAAGAGGATTACAAGAAGTATGCAGATCGTGGCAGGGCAGAGGGCTGGGACCTGCAGCCAGGGGACTCGGTCTACCTGTCCACGAAAAATATACATGGATTGCAACCCAGCAGAAAACTGGGGTGGAAGTATGTCGGCCCCTATAAAGTGTTGCGAAAGATTTCTGATGTGTCTTTTGAACTGGAACTGCCTAAGTCACTGAGTTCTGTGCATCCTGTTTTTCATTTCAGCTTGTTGAAGAAGAATCCTGGGCCGAATGCATGGCATCCAACTCCTCCGACTCCTCCTCCACTGATGAAGGGGGGGGGGCACGTCCCATTTTGAGATTTCTGAAATCCTTGATTTTAAAATGCGTAGGGGCCGCTTGCTGTATCTAGTAAAGTGGGTAGACTTTGGTCCGGAACTGAATGAATGGGTTCATTCTGAAAATGTTCATGCTCCTAAATTAGTTAAAGCTTTTCATAATAAATTTCCAGATAAGCCGGGGTAGATTGATTTTTTGGGTGGCAGTGTGTCAGAATCTGCAGATTCTAACAAGGGTTCTGGGAATTAATGCTATGTATTGTAACATGACTTTGCTATGCTATGCAAGCCTGTCCCTTTATGAACTAGTTACTCATATCTAGTGCTTATTAGTTTGACCCATGTAAACGTATGCTATGTGACCCTGAGTTTATGGCTCTGACCAGGCCTGGTCTATGTAACTGTTTGCCCGGGAGAGTGGTGACTTCAAAGCCTGGGAACAATGGGCCTCTCACCCTCCTGCCTCCGCATTCCTTTCATCCCTGATGGGAGGACAGGGACCAGTTCTTATCAACGTGTGAAAGCCTTGAGGAAGGCATTTGTTATGTGAAGATGGTTACATCTGAGGGGTCTGGTTTGGGAAGGGAAATTTACTGCTTCACACCTCACCTTCTTTCCTGTGGGAAGCAAATGGCCAGGGAACCTTTTGCCCGCGGTTTTTCCCCTTTGGTGATTGGTTACCTATGGGCAATTCAAATTGTTCGGGAGGGTATATTAGACCTGCTTCCATTGTATACGTTATCTCTGACAATAATCCGAGAACCTGTACCAATTTAGAACCTGGAAATAAAGAACTGTGTTTCATCAACAAAGATCTGATCCTTGCCTACTTGGAGCAGAAGCCTCACATGCACAACCAAGTCTTGTGGAGGCCACTGGTGGTGCTATGTTACTGTTGCCATGCCCTGGGAGGCCACTGGGTGCCACTGGGAGGCTGGGTCCAATTGTATGTGGCTGCCTCTGGTGGGCCATTCTCAGTTGCATTGTGGCCACTGAGCCAGGCTCAGCTGGTAGGGTGGGCCCAGCTTGCAAGATGACCATTCATACTGAGCTGAGTTGTGTGGGTGGTGAATCTCCAGCAGTCTCTGCTGGACCTGTCCCCAACAAGTCCTCCTCTGTCAGAAAACATGAGAGGACAGAAGAATGGAACATTTTTCAGGGTTCTTTGGGCCTGTAAGTCCACCCCTACATTACAGAAACCAGCACGTGGAAGGCTCAGCAATATTGTTGTGGCTGTCTAGCAAACTCCAACATGGCCACTGAGAGCTCAGTGGGAATTCTTTTCTTCAAACTATAAGTTATGTTTCTAATATTTTGGGAAGTTTTAGTCCTCTAGAATTTTTTTTAAGATTTCAGATTCTTCTGCACACCTGGGGTTTCTTTCAGGTTTGTAGAGATTCCCACATCTGTCTCTAGCACCATTTTGTGGATCTATTGATAATATCTTCTGACACTTTTTGGAATAGGATACTCATAGCATCATTACATTAAATAAAAATTTATTGTGAGGATGTAATAAAATATATAATAACAGCTAGTAAACACAGTGATGCAGGGAAACAAAAGTAGAGTGTGTAGGAACATAATAGTGGGGCTAGGTGCTGCAGCATTTGCTTTGGATGCAGAAAGTCCCAGGTTCAGCCCCCAGAATCTCTATTTAAAAAGATCAGAGTGCCATACATCTACCTGAAAACCTGGAGAGCCCCTGGGAGGTAAGAATGCCTTTCACAGTCTAATAGAACTTATATAAATATATAATTTTTCATTTCCTACAAACAAAATCAACTAAGACTTAGGCAGTTCAGTCCCAGCCTAAACACAAATTTTAAAATATTATTTGTTTTTTTAAGTATTTTTGGTTTTACCCCCTTTTTTTGCTGTCAAGTTGCAGGCAACTTATGGCAACTCTGTAAGGTTTTCAAGGTGAGAGAGGAACAGAGACAGTTTGCTATTGCTTTCCTCTGTGTAGTAACACTGGACTTCCTTGACAGTCTTCCATCCAAGTACTAACCAGGCGAACCCCACTTAGCTTCCAAGATCTGACAAGATCGTCACATCTCAAGATCAAGCTAGCCTAAACATATAGGAGATCTAGACATTATTGAAAGAGGTAGAGAACTTCTTACCTGATGTCACCAAATAATATCTGATGAGGATGTTCATGGAACTTATTCTCATTAGTAGGCATTATGACATGAGTAGTAATGCCACCAATTATGAAGTCACCTGGTTGAATGTACCTGTGAAAAATGGGGAGGGGTTCAATGATATTACACTTCATTACACATGTCTTGGTTGCAAATTGAGGCAGAAACAACAGCAGCAAAACCAGCAATATTGCTGTTTTCAATACAAATCTCTCCGTTTGTGAATGGCCTTGTTTCTTCATTATTTTTAGAGATGCCAAGAGTACACAATCCTAACTTGAAGAGCCATTCACTTCTGTCATATTCTGCTGTAGAGCATAGATTATGAAATATAAAGTGTCAGTGAACAGATGAACAGAATCCTGCTGACCCCTGTTCTTTAGCTCTTGATCTGGATTGTACAGGGAACATTTATTCTATTTGTCTCACTCATGTGTCTTAGGGGATTTAGTAAAAATAGAATTAATCACAGTAATTTTGTAAATCACAGGGGAGAGAACAATTGCCCATTCATATTGTTATCAATTTGTACCTTTCCCAGTCAAAGAAAAAACGTTTTTTTTTCATGCGTAAAATAAGTGGGCTCTAACTCATTGCTAGAAGAACTTCAGTCATGTGGGTTTGGATTGACCCACAGCAACAACTGGCCAGTAAACAACGAAAACAAGATTTTATGATGGGGCAAGCTGCCCTGGTTAACATTTTCTTATGGAGCAGATATATCATGTATATATAAATAGAGGCATAACATTGTATTTATAAATATGAAGCTATTACAATGCAGCAGACAGAAAATCAATCCCTGCTGTTGTTTGAATGAAAGCAAAAAAGCAGCGATCAATGGTCCATCTAGACTGACCCTCTGTTTCAGACAGTGACCGACCAGTTGTCCCCAGGTGTTAGACATTTAAGCAGGGTGTATGTTATGTCCGCTGATGGCCACATGGCAGCAGCGACTTAATGCTTGAGCTTGGCTCCTGAAAACAACAGGAGCCAAGGATCCTAGACCCACACTAGCCCTCCAATAAGAACTCTGGCGGAAATTCAAACCACCAATAGGACTTTGGGTGTGGTCTAAGGACTATATATAGTTGGCCCTTGCAGCCAGTATTGCATGCTTAGTTGTGTACCTAATAAAGAATGCTGTTTGCTACGTCGTCATCTGACTAATCTATGCAAGGAACCCAGTACATAATAGCATAGAAGTTAGAATCATAGAATTATAGAGTTGGAAGGGACCTCCAGGGTCATATAGTCCAATCCCCTGCACAATGCAGAAAATTCAGAAATATCTCTCCCCCCCCCACACACACACACACCCCAGTGACTGCTGTTCCATGCCCAGAAGATGACAAAAAAGCTTCCAGGATCCCTGGCCAAACTGGCCTAGAGAAAAGTTGCTTCCTGACCCCAAAGTGGTGATTTCCTTGGGTGTGTAAGAAAGTGTCACACACCCAGGGCTGATCACCACTTTGGGGTCAGGAAGTGATTTTTCTCCAAGCCAGTTTCACTGGGGATCCTGGAGGTTTTTTGTTAAAGCCTCTCCTGTTGTTGTTTCCATGCCCTGGTATTGACAGGACACTGTCTCTCAACATGGAGACTCAGTTTAGTTATTTCACTGAAGGGTCATGGATGGGTCTTTTCAAAAAGTATGTATCTCAATCTTTTTAGGTGAATTTAACCATCAGTACATCCTGAGACAATTAATTCCTTGTATTAATTAATCACCAAATAAGTACTTTTTTATCTTCCATGTATCTTGTCTCCCATCTACTTCACTGAGTGCCTGTGAGTACTTATATTCTGGTCTTCTGCATCCATTTTCTCCACCTCATGTATAATTTTACAAGCATTATCACATGCCGCCATAGTTGTCTTTTCTTTAAATAAAAAAAGATCCAAATTCTTTAGCCTTTCTTTAAAAGGAAACTGTCCCAACCCCCTGATCATTTTGGTTATGTTTCTCTGATCTCCCCTTTCCCCAGCTGTGAGGTATTTTTGAGGTATGACAACTTGGAGAGTACACAGTAGTCCAAATATGGCCACACCATAAAGTGAAACAAGGGCATTACAATATTGGCTGTTTTATTTGCCTAACCTCTTTCCTAGTCATTCTAAATAAGGGGCTCACCTTTTCCACTATGGCAGCTGTGACGGAATTGAAGGGTTGTGGAATGCAGCAGGTAAACAGAGGCTGAATTCAGACTGGCAGTTTGGCTCAATATAGGCCCACTTTGCATGCAGATTAAGAGAGCCCGTTCACACAGCCACAGCTGCCTGGAGTTGCTGTGGTGCACTCACCCCATCTTGAAGTGCTTTCATCCCGCTTTAAAAAAGTACCTGGTGAAACTGGTGTCAAGCTGTCTGAATGCGGGTTCATCCTGCTTCCTGACAGTGTGGATACAAATAAGCCGCACATCAAGCAGTGCTGGTAATGTGAACCCGCTGATCTGGCTGCTGCACCCATGCATCTATGCACCTATACGCAGGTCGGCAAAATGGACCAAAGCTGCATGCCACTGCAGCGGTGCCACCAGGGGCTGCCCCACAGTGAGAACGCTCCATCCCATCTCCTCCCAAGTATGGTCCTGCATCAGTCTATGTAGTGTGAACGGAAAGCCCCACAACAACTCAGTCCGGGTCTTTTTGCCCCGCTTCATTTTGAGCTTCATTTTGCCAGTCTGCCCTCAGCCAGAGAAGCTGCAGAGTCATGTGATTGAGAAAGGAGGGAGCCAGATAGCTCAAAATTCTCAGGCTTAGTGACAGATAAGTGTAAGAGTGGGCAGTTGAGAATGGACAGTTGAGAGAGTGAGTTGGAAGAAGTGGTTGGAAGAGCGTTTACTGAAGCTCAGAGTTAACTGAGAGAGCTCTGAGGAGAAAGTGAAACCTCTCAGCTCAGTGAAATCAGCCAGGGAACAGTTCATGTGAAAGAACTGTGGCTGAATAACACTCTTAACTGGTATTCTCAAACAGTGAGAGGAGAATACCAGAGAATGGGCAAGTTTAAGACCTCAAGGGTCACAAACACCAACATACTACTCCAAGGGAACTTAAAAGGGTGGCTAAAGAAGGGCAAAAGGGTCTAGAGGAGTCTGGGAGAGCTAGGATGTCAAACCAGTAGACTCAGGAGACCAGATAAAGCCCAAAAGGTTAACCACTAAAAAGTGACTGGAGAGTGGAGTCAGTAGAAGGGTTTTGTGAACCAAGTAACATCTGAATTAACTGAAAGTGACAAGCATACAGCCTCTGTAAAAGTGAAAGTTAAAGCGAAATAACTTGTTTAGTGAACAACAAAATAAACTATCCTCTGTATATAAATCTCAGTATATAAATGTGAACTTGTGGATCTCCTGACAAAAATATGCAGTCTTTCACTAAAATATGCCTCCATTCCCAAGGACTGGAAGGTAGCTAATGTAACCCTCATCTTTTAAAAAAAAAAGGTTCCAGAGAACATCCAGGAAATTACAGGCTGGTCAGTCTAATGTCAATACTGTGAAAGTTGGTGGAATCCATTATTAAAGATAAAATTAGTAGATAGGATTAGTAACCTTATGGTTTCTTTGAGGGGGTGAGCAAACATGTGGACAATGTGATTTCTAAATAATATAAACCTGATGGGGAACAGCGTCTCCTATATCCTCTGATCAGTCAAAAGGCAGTGTGGGCCAGTTTGATTCTTTAGCATTTCAGGACTTTATGTTTGTAGTGGTGTCTCCTTTTTGGATTTATATAAATTGTTGGTAATGTTTTCTACTTGTTAAGATTTATGGCAGTTATTTACATTCCATGCTTGGTTGTGATTTCATTACACAGTTGTTTTTTTTGTTGGTGATACAGTTGGAGTGCCAGTCCAACAGGGAATGCACTCTCATACAAAAAAAATTACTTTTGAATAACATGTTTCCAAGGTGTCACTCTTTTTTCATAGGTGCATGTTTGTTTGGCATCTTTGTGCTGTGCATTATGTAGAGGTCATGTTGAGTGGTTCAGCACATTAAAACTCAGAGAACAGTTGTAGCCAAATTATTTTCTTTTTTCACTAAGTTTCCTGGACATAGTTTCAAGAAGGTCCAAATATCTTGGGGAAGGTTAATTGCATGCAATGCCCTTCTCATTGATACACCCTGAAATTACCCTTCACTCCACAGTTCCCTGTGGATCACCAGAAGCTGATCATTTCAAAATAACTTACATGAGCCATAATCATGAACTCCCTTGCATTTGCCCCTCCCTTTAAAATTCAAAGCTGGACTTAAGAAGACAAGGCTCTATCATACCCATTTCTAATTCTTTCCCCTCTACACGGCTTTGAAAGGAGGAGGGCCAGATCTTCGGATCATTGTGTCAGTTCACTGAACAGCAATTCCAGACAGATCCCTGTGGCTGAAACAAGTATAATGGCATGGCCTTTCATGCCACTTTTGAGAACTGCATCCAGAGGAGAAACAGGATCATAATGGTGGTGTTGCAGGTTTTGTTCTTGTTGCTGCAGATACCTTGGGCTGAGCTTCAGGGACATGTGGTTAAGTGTTCCATCAGGGACCCTATTCATACTCCTCAGAAGTATTACAGGAGAGGGGACTTCATGATTGGTGCCAGTATGTCTCAAGCGATACTAATTTTGGATGATGAATATTCTTTCCATGAATATCCTATTCCAGATTCCGCATCTCCCATGTAAGGAATCCTTTTGTTGTTGCTCACCCCTTTGGTATTAGTTTTTCCAAGGCTTTCATTGATTTCAAAATTGAAATGGTATTTTAAAATGCATCTCAAAAGTCCTTTTCCATTCTTATGTGTGGGATCCAACTGGCTTTTCTGTCAGTTCAAACGAGATGATGATGGTCCTTTTTGGCCAAACAAAAAAGCCTGTGGTCTGAGCAAAAGACATGGGATGTGGACTGTGGTGAGGAGGGAAATGGTGTGACATTGAGTGAAAAGGTGCCTGGATTCTACTCTATGTCTTAATTTCTCAGCCTCTCTATGTCATTTGCTTTTCTCACAGCAATTCACATTAGCTTATGTCCCCGACCACTCACCTTCATCTCACTTTGGTCTCTTTCTCACCTCACACAGATTTTTTTTAAAAAAAAATTACTGTTGTTTCTATTATGATCATGACTTTTGATACTTCTCAATCACCACATCATCTTGTGTTAAGTTCTGTATATAATAGCCTCTTTCCCTTCTTACTTCCTCACTGTCTTTGTTGGGATGCAGAGGGTGAACCTTCTGATGTGTGTAAAAGAGAAGGGTTTAATTGCCCCACTTGCCCCTCCCTCCGTCTTGTACGGCATAGGTACTAGTACTCAGCCTATGACCTTCCATTTTCTACTCACAGTTTGAGTCACAAATAGGGTTCTCTTTCTGTATGTGTTCCACACTCTCTCCCCCTTGGCCCATTTTCTATAGCCCAGTCAGAAGTTTCTGATCCATGTGGATAGAGCAATCAGGAATCCTGGATAAAAGCTTTGATCACAATTTGAGTTCACTAAAAGTAATTTATTAAAAGTAATTGATCTACTACAACTCAATCGGTAAGTTCCTCCCACTAAATTAGATCTGAGAGACCTACAGATTCCTACATTTTGGACTTTTTAAAAATTAGCAGATATTTTTTACACAATTTTCCACCTGGAAGAGTCTCAGTTCCAGGTACAGCTATTTGGCTGATTGACTTTTTTAGGAGACAAGTGCTGGATGGCTATTCTGTTTTTAACCCAGTAGAGGAAATCACCTTTATACAGAAAAATTAGCAAGGTTAATGCAGATGGCTGCAAGACCAGATTACTGTACACCAATGGTAGAATACTCTATATAAAACACAATCACCATTTGCTAAAGCACAAGAGCATCAGAAAATAATACCAAAGCACTACAGGCTGTTACAGAACTAAGAAAAAAACTGAGTGATACAGTCACTGGTGTTATCTTGGCATTCTCTTCCTTGGAATGGAAGCCCACTGGAACATTGAATACAGAAGATGGTCAAGGCAGATTTCACTCCATTCCTACCTGTGATCCTTAGTCCTGGCTTGCAGACTTCTGACAGGGTGTTCAGACCTTTTAACACTTCCTGTCCCAGCTGAGCGGGTTTCACTGTTTGGCAATTTCTCAAATTAAGGTGCACATTCCATGGTCCAACTCAAGCTACCCAAACAGCTATCTATCTACTTCTTTCCTGGCAACTGGGCAAATATTCATATTCATCTGATCTAATTGTTTCAGCATGTGATCTGAGCTATTTTTGGTCTTATTCTCTGAGAAGGAATGTGTTCTCTTAGGTTAAAGCCTCCCTGAGTCTTAATCAAATAATTTTGCATTTTTCTATCACAACAATGCAACCAAAGATGCCTTCCCTTATGATAATATCTCTGTCACATATCTTCAAATTTTGGTGATCTTTTAAGTAAGTAAAGCTTTAGAATGTACTCTCTATATAGCATTGTATAGCATATGTATATATAGCACAGAATGTTTCATCCTGCAAGCTCCCTTGTTGCATATTGATATACCATTGCATTTAATCATAACACTGAATAGTGATGAAACCGATCAGTTCACATTTCCTAAGGCTCTCTTCATTGTCTCATGTACTTCCTGTAGGTTCTGAAAAACCTTCATCCAAATAATTATATTATGTGTTATGAATGATGTAATAATACAATCACTAAAACATGTCAGAAAAGCATTTTGGAGGATTACTATTACAGGAATCACTGCAAGCTCATGCATGCTGGTATTGTTCCCCACCATATCCTTCTCTTTGTAGTTTTCACATTGTATTCATGGTGTTCTGATCTCATGTAGATCTCAAAGTCTACAGAACTGGTACTTTGAAGTAATAGATGTTTCAGAATGATAAAAGAGGGAAAGAACGTAATAAAATGTTGCCTAACCTTGTGAAACATCATTTGATTTTTTTTTCTTTAATTGCAGCATAGTGACAAAGAATTACCAACATGTCCTGGCCTTGGCATTTGCTGTTAAGGAGATCAATGAAAATCCAAAGATCTTGTCTAATGTTTCCTTGGGATTCCATATCTTGGAGAGCTACTTCAGTGCAAGAAGGACCTGTTACACTGCAATAGAGCTTCTCTCCACATTTCATCATTTTATCCCCAACTATGAATGTGAAAGTCGTAGCAATCTGATTGCAGTCATTGGAGGATTAGGTGATGAAGCATCTTGCCATTTGGCAGCCCTGCTGGACATCTACAAACTGCCACAGGTAAGAAGTGAATGTAGAACATGGAGATTCCAGAACCGTAAAGGATATACTATCAGAAATAATTCAATTACAGACTTCAGGATCCGTGTAATTATATTATACATATCTGCTAAATTTCAGTTCACTTCTAAACTATCTGTTCTTTCTGTCTTTAAGTTTAGCTATGGTGATTTTGCTCCTTTGATGAATGATCAAACCAATTCTCTTGTTTTATATCGGATGGTTCCAGATGAAGTCCATCAGTATAATGGGATTGTCCAGTTACTGCTACATTTCAGATGGACATGGATAGGCTTAGTAACCATGAAAGATGGCAACGGAGAACTTTTTCTCAAGAATCTGTTACCAGTACTTTTGCAGAGAGGTATATGTTCTGCCTTCATAGAAAGAGTTTCCACTTTTGGTTCTTTTACAGAATACTTCGGTGCACAAAAGAGCTGGCAGGAAACATATATAACTATCAGGGGAAGCAAAGCCAGTGCTGCTGTTGTTCATGGTGAAACCCAGGCCATTATGTGTTTGAGAGGGCTGCTGTACCAAGGAGAATCTTCTAACAAGGCATCATATAATAAAGTGTGGATTATGGTAGCTCAGATGGATTTCTCAGCAGTATACATACATAAAGGCTGGTCTATACAAAGCTTCCATGGTGCTCTGGCCTTCACAATTCACTCCCAGGAGATACCTGGATTTCAAAAATTTCTTCAGAACATAAGGCCTCATGAAGTCAAGGGAGATGGCTTCATTCGAACATTCTGGGAGCAAGCCTTTGGTTGTTCATTTCCAAATGATGAGGATGTTGAAGGAACCTGTACTGGAGAAGAGAGGCTTGAGAGTCTTCCTGGACCTTTCTTTGAAATGAGCATGACTGGTCACAGTTACAGCATCTACAATGCTGTCCTTGCTATTGCAAACAGTTTACATGCCATGCAATCATCTAAAGTGAATTTACACAGAGGGAGTCTGGAACATCAGAATATACAGCCATGGCAGGTACCTAAGCTTAATTATGAGGAGTATACAACAATATGGAAGCATAAGATCTTGATGCAGCTAGAATATATTTCTTGACCATTTATTCTTAGTAATACTTTGAGATCAACCCTTGTTGTTGTCGAATTTGAATATGTAGCTTAGCATGGGTACTTTGCCAAGAAACAAAACTTCTCTTATGCCAAGAATAGCCACCTCTCCTTTTGGTGGAAACTAAACAAGCAGTAGTGTGTGATTCACGATTTTTGTTCTCTCATCCAATATGTCCATCCACAAACTGTTTTCTTAAGCAATCTTAATTCATTGAAGAAGTTGGTCTCCAATCCAGTTTATAGCTGCCATGGAGTTGTTTCTTTATCTTTTTTCTCTCTGTCCACATAGCTCCATTCTTTCCTGAGAAACATGGCATTTAACAACAGTGCTGGTGAAAGAGAGTTTTTAAACAAGAACGGGGAATTTTCAGTAGATTTCGATATTACAAACATAGTTACATTCCCAAATACCTCCTTTGTGAGAGTGAAAGTTGGGAAGATGACTCCTTGGGCTCTTCCAGGCAAAGAATTTGACATTGATGAAGATGACATTACATGGCCTGCTCATTTTAATCAGGTAGGACATCACTAGAGCCATTCCTTTTGATGAAGAAATTCATTTATTTAAAAAATTAAAGGTTTTATAGAATGCTTCCAAAGTCTGTATTCTTTGAAATACATTAAAAAATGCTGTTCTTATCATAAACCATTTATAATCTGCAACCTTACAGGTGAAAGTATGTGTTTGATTTGGATTTCAAATATACTTTGTCAGCATAGTTGACGCAACAGAGATACTTTCATCCAAATCTACTGAGAGCCCACTAGATTTGGGGTCTGAAATTCAGGAATCTATAATATACTTTGGTCATCAGTTTCTAATGCCTTGTTTTAGCCTAGAAGATTTTTACAATTAGGAAGAAGAAGCATGGCACCACCTGCTAGGTGCTACTGAGAAGTAACTAAGTAAACTATACTTTCAGTAAAATAATGTTTATGCATTCCTCTCACACTTGCTCAGTGCCCTCTAATTTGACTCCTATGCTAGAGTACATTACAGATTCTGGTCACTTGATTTCCATACTAAGTGCCTCAGAACTGTTTCGTTCTGGGATTTGTCCTGGTGCTGAAGACGATATTGCTCAATGACCGAAAGTGTCTACACTGATTTTGTACCGATTTTGTACATTGCTTCAGTTATCATGCTTCATGCAATATGTTTTGTTTCAGTTAAAGGAATCATTCTTAAAATATGTTTTATATTGATAGGTGACACCACTCTCTCTGTGTAATGACCATTGTTATCCAGGTTATCAAAAGAAGAAGAAGGAAGGGGAGCCATTTTGCTGCTATGATTGTGTTCCGTGCCCAGAAGGGAAAATTTCTAACCAGAGAGGTAGAATATGTAATGCATTAGAACAACAGTCCATGGGATGGGACACTATGCTGTGTCACTGAGTCCGTCCTACCTGGCCATGATTCCTTACAAAGTTTATTCTCTTTCTTTCTGCTTCCTTTTGGATAGATCAGCTATGTAGATAGCAAGAATGCCATGTTTCTGCCTGCATGCATGCTAAGAACAGCAGAATGGTAACACAAGCTTTCTTAGTGGTGAAGAGGATAACATCATGCCTCTAACCCTGGGTTTATTCATCACTATGATATGTCTCCTCATACATGGCTTGGGTTTCCTGTCCATAACTCTTTTGGTCTGCTGTCCATGATCTTTGACCTGGCATCTCTGGTTGCAGGTTCAAGGAGGGTATAAGAGGAAGTGCTGGAAGGAATGAACACACACAAACCATTTTGGAGAGGTAGAGCGACAGGTTATTTATTTATTACTATGGACAAAGGAACAGTGGTGCAGCATGGGGATGGGTCCTAATATTGGGCAACCCATCTGCTGAGGGGTTGACCATGGAGTGGCAGGATACCAAGACATAGGAGGGTGCTGGCCTCTGAATTGTCCCCCTGCTACCTGGGTTGGAAACCAGTGGCACCCCCCCAGGCCTGCAGCTAGTAGCTCCACACCCCAGGGCTCCTTATGCTCCCCCAAATGGGGGAAGCATGCATACAGATGTGGGCTTCCCCCCAATGGACCTGTCCCAATACTCAAACAACCCCTCTGTGACAGTACAAATGAGAGTAAAGTATATTATACATCATCTAACACAAAATGGGAGGGAGGGAGAGTGGGCAAGCTGCTGCTGAGGACAAAGAGACTGTCTGGTACAGGGTCTCCTCCACCATGGTTTGCAGGGCAGGAGGCAGGGAAGGCCAGGAGGAGGCAGCCATGTTCATGCATGCTCTGTGGTAGGGCAGGGTGTGGGCTGGGTCAGTGGTAGCTCACTGAGTCAGGCTGCAAGGCACAGGGCAAGGGCAGGGCAGGAGCCTCCAGGCCCTGTTCCACCCTGCCTTCCAAGATTTTTCCTACCACTTGGAGGGAATTTCTTTTCTATCTCATGTAGCTCACCACCACCACCTGTCATTCATAGGAATCACCAGTCAGGACTCCCAGCTTCCCTTCCAAGTTCTGAGGTCTTGCCTCTGTGTCTCCTGCTGCCCAGAGCCTGGTCACCACAGGGACAGTTTATAAGAAATATACAAGATAACATATTTCACAATAGAGAATATACATGCAAATCATCCAGCATAATACCACACATGGAATTAGTCTCTTAAAAGTGTCCATGTCTTTCCTGGAGAGGGAATCTGTAAACATGTCATTGCATCCAGCAATATGTTCAATCTTTATCTTGAACTCCTTAATCTTCCATGACCATCTCTGCAGTTCAGTGCTTGAGTTCTTCATTGTTTGCAGCCATTGTAGGGATGGGTGATCTTTTAAGAGGGTAAATTCTTGCCCCCACAAATAAGGCCTGAGTTTGTTTAGTGCCCACACAATTGCCAAACACTCCTTCTGCACTGCAGACAGGTTTCTCTCCCAAGGGATGAATTTTCTGCTCAGATACAATATGGGATGTTTGGAGAGCCAGTTTGATATAATGATTAAGAGTGGTGGACTATAATCTGGAGAACCATGTTTGATTCCCCACTTCTCCACATACTTCCATCTGGGTGACCGTGGGTCAGTCATAGTTCTCTCAGAGCTGTTCTCTCAAGAACACAGCTTAGAGCTCTCTCAGCCCCACCTACCTACAGGGTGTGTGTTGTGAGGAGATGATGGGAAGAAGACTGTAACCTGCTCTGAAACCTCAAATGAAGGGCATGGTATAAATCCAACTCCTCCTCCTCCTCCTCCTCCCACTCTTGCATCAGAACAGCCCCAATTCCATAGTCCAAAGCATCAGTTGCAACAAAAAACCACTTTTTAAGTCAGAAGTTTGAGGACAGCGGGGAAATCAAAGCCATGTTTAACTGCTCAAAAGCAGCCTGACAGGCGGGGGTCCAAGCTACCTCGTCTGTTAGGGATTTCTTGGTGAGCAAGGAAAGGGGATCTGCTATACCCCAAAGTCTGGGACAAACTGTCTGTAGTAGTTAGCAAAGCCCAAGAAAGCCCTGACCTACCTTTGGTTTTCGGGGGCTCCCAATTTTGGGAGCTCTTCTCTTAAAACTTCTTGGTGAAGATTTTGCTTCTGTCAAGCCTTCAAAGAAAAAAATCCATTTCTTCACACCCCTTTCCCCCCACTGTTCTCCGTTGTATTGATTCTTTCTGGGATCCATTTAATATGGACAAGTCATCATTGTCAAGGTGTGATATGGAATGTATTTATCCTGTGTCAAAAGACATTCTACAGATCTATATAAAAAGGCAAACATACTAGAATTTTTTTAAAAAAGATAGCTGTTAACTGAAATAGAAAATAACTCCTTCAGTGGTAGAAAAGGACACCTGAATCAGTTCTAAAAGTGCATTTCTTCTTTCCACAGACATGGATTCCTGTTCTCCATGCCACCAAGATCAGTATCCAAACACGAAGCAAAATCAGTGTACTCCCAAGGCAGTCACCTTTTTGTCTTATACAGAACCTTTGGGGATCAGTTCAATGGTTTTTGCTTTTTCCTTAGCTTTGGTCACAGTTTGGGTTCTAGGGATCTTTGTCAAGCACCACAGCTCTCCCATCATCATAGCAAATAACCGGAACCTTAGCTACATGCTCCTTATCTCTCTCCTGCTCTGCTTCCTTTGTGCTTTGATCTTCATTGGCCAACCTGAGAAAATGACGTGTCTTCTCAGACAAATGGCTTTTGGCAATGTCTTCTCAGTGGCTGTGGCTTGTGTGTTGGCAAAAACCATCCTTGTGGTTCTCGCATTCATGGCAACCAAACCAGGAAGCAGGATAAGGAAATGGGTCAGGAAAAGACTGACCAATTTTATTGTTCTCATGTGTTCCCTTATTCAAGCAGGCATGTGCAGTGTGTGGCTGGCAACCTCTCCTCCATTCCCAGATGTTGATATGGTGTCACAGAGGAAAGAAATTGTCCTGGAATGTAATGAGGGGTCCGTGGCTATGTTTTACTGTGTCTTGGGTTACATGGGTTTCCTGGCCCTTGTCAGCTTTACTGTGGCTTTCCTAGCCAGGAATTTACCTGGCAGTTTTAATGAAGCTAAATTCATCACTTTCAGCATGTTGGTGTTCTGTGGTGTTTGGTTATCCTTTGTGCCAACCTATCTGAGCACTAAGGGGAAGTATATGGTCGTTGTAGAAATTTTTTCTATCCTGGCTTCTAGTGCAGGACTGCTGGGTTGCATCTTCTTTCCTAAATGTTACATTATTATTCTGAGGCCCGAAGTTAACAAAAGAGATCTGATAATAAGACGATAGAAAAACCTTAAATCTGAAAATGTTTTCCATGGTTCTTAAATTCTCATTTCTATGTGAATTTTCTAGATAATGGAAGGATTAAATGATAACAGCATTAAATTAAGGGAATCCATTTCTTCCCCACAGTGGCTGAAATTACATAAGGGTGGGCAGGTCTCCAAGGGCTGCAGCAAAAGAGGTGCTCTCTGTATTCCTTATCTGGCCAGGGTGGTAGCTTTATTTGAATAGAACCACTCTGATAACAGTAAACTAATAATACATATGAGGATTCATGTTGAAGGCCATGCAGAAGCTAACTTCAGATAAGATAGAGATGGTGCTGGTGGGCAAGGCTCATATTCTAGATGGAAACGTGCTTCCTACTTTTGTTGGGATAAGTTTCTCTCAGACTTGGAAAAGAGTTTGGGAGTTTTGCTGGTTCCTCCTACTTGAACATGTGAATATAGTAGTCAAACATACTTTTTTCCCATTTATGGAATTATGTAGACTTTTGGTCTCATTTTACCTAGCCACTTTAATCAATGTTTAATAACATCATGACTAGATTACTACAAGATGCTTTACATAGTGCTGCTCTTGAAGACAACACTGAAACTGCAATTGGTGTAAGCTGCTGTAAGCTCTCTGATTATTAACCAGGGTCAAATACTTTGTATATGTGATACCTATGCTGTAGTTTTTACATTGGCCACCTGCTTGCTTCCATTTTGAATTGAGATGCTGTTTTAGAGCTTTAAAAACCTTTGTAATTTGAGAACTCCATATACTTGAATGACTGTATCATCTCCTTATGACAGCAAGGTCGTTGTTCATTCACATCTGGAGATCTGTCAAAACTGCTGCTGGTTGTCTTTGAATTTCACTTTGGCTGCCCCTTTGTTATGGAGCAGTTTCCAGGAACCAGTTAGAAAGCTTCTTTTGGTCTTCAGAAACTGGTGCTAAACTGAATTGTTCAGGAGAACATTTGAAGACATTGGAACAAGCTTAGAGTCCAGTGGCACCTTTAAGACCAACAAAGTTTTATTTAAGGTATGAGCTTTCGTTTGCATGCACACTTCTTCAAGGTATTTGAAAAAATGTGCATGCACACAAAAGTTCATAACCTTGAATAAAAATTTGTTCTGCTGCTTCAGACCAACATGGCTGACCATTTGGATCTGTATGAAGACATTGTAAATGTCATTGTAACCAGAACTGGTGCTTTGCATAATGTTATTCATTGTTTAGAAGTTTGCCTTTTTCATTTTGTTTTGTCTGTTATGGAGTATGTATTGATTTAACATGATCTAATTTGAATTGTTTTATGTTTTCTATGAAAACCACCTTATACAGGTTAGAAGATTGAATTAAGCTTACTACATATATGGCTTGGTGTCTTCATTCCTGCTATGATGTAGCAATTGTTTTATTTCAACAGGAAAGAAGAGAGTTTAAAAGTAAATATGACATGGTTTCCAGTCCTGAAAAACACAAAATGATCTGCATCTTGCAAAAGCACTATAGAAGATTAGAATTTCAACAGCCAATCCATAGGCAAAAGGACCTCCTCAGGAAAGCTCCTCCCTTAGCATGTCACAGCCTGGGAAACTCCTACAAGATAATGACTTAGCCCTACCCCACCTTCCTGAGTAGATATAAATTACCTGGCTACAATTTTTCTTCTCACATTGACACAGAGAGTACACCATCTTTCTGTGTTATACCTCTGAAGATGCCAGTCATAGCCGCTGGTGAAACATCAGGTACTACAATGCCAAGACCATGGCCATGCAGCCCAGAAAATCTACAACTAATTGTTTTATTTGTTTGTTTTTAATTACTTGCAGCTGAACTACTGTTACTGAAATTTCTTTCTTTTTGTTAGTGTGGATTTTCTAAGAGAGTTTCAGCAGAAATATTCTGGCTGAAAGCATTAACATTTTTGTTTTTACTTGCACTCAAAAATGTTTTGGACAGCAAATGGCTAACATGGGAAGGCTATTGAAATCCTTCCCCTGACTCAGTCTGACTCATCAACAACAAGGGTGGCTGATTAATGCTACCTTCCTAATGAAGTCATCAATTAGTGGAACCCATCTAAAAACACAGTCCTGCTCTGTATGAATCACAGCTTCATTAAGTATCCCTCAATCAATCCCTATAGTGTTTGTGTATGTGAGAGATTTTGAAGGAGGCCATACAGTTCACTGCCAGAGGATGTAATGATGGCCACAGGAAATGATGGTTTTAAAAGGGATTAGACTGGAGACTACTAATTGTGCTAATGGCAGCCTTCACATTCAGAGGTTGTAAACCTCTGAATATCAGTGGCAGCTGTTAGCCAAATTGCCTTATTTTATTATTAAGTTTGGGGAATTATGAATATTAAATGGCAATAGGCATAAAATATAGGATCATAACCTGTGTATTCAGGAGTCAAAATTCCCAGAGACCATGAATAGATGAGACCAGGCTGAATGCAATAATTGGTCTTTTAAGATTTTCAAGCATACAATTATTTATTTATTTATAATTGCAAACACTCACACACACAATATAGAGCTAAGAAATAAGATATGAAAAGACAGCAACTTTGCATCAGCAGTAAGTATCATTGGGGGGGAGGGTGATATGTTACCTGTCTGATGTGATGAGCAGATCTTTCAGTGAAAAAGAAACTAAAGAAGGAAGCCAACCTATGATCCATGTGGAGTGGTTCCAAAAGGATCCTGAATGGAACCAAGGAGGTTGATAGGGGGCAAAGAGAAGGGAGATGACTCAGAGAGAGCTCACCTTAAATAGCCAATTTGGGATTTGAGGTAATGGCCATGTGGTCACTGGTTCCCAGGAAGTGTTTAAAAAACCTATACTCTGGATGAAGGATGCAAAGGACTTGACAGCTGGGCAACTGAGAGTTAATGGTTGGCAGGGAGTGACATCTCTTGAGGAAGGGGGTGAGACAAAAAAGAAGGTAGAGGGATCCAATCACAGCACTGGTCTGGTGTTTCACTGACTTTAAGGAGCAACACCTGGCTCTTGGGGATGAGTCAGCAAAAGGTGTAGACAAAAGGAACACACTGAGCAAGGCTTGGTGTAGAAACAACCTTACTTGCTATCCCACTGTGTGCTGACTGTTTTAGCAAACAGAGCTCTACCCTGACACTGCTGCATACCTTGTGTCTGGTAATCTGTGCTTGCTCCTGAAGCCTGGGACCCAGACCCCTGTACCTGTAACCAAGCCTTAGAGCTGAACCCCTTAACTCTCCTACCCTGAATCTTGGACTGGACTGGGATGAAATACCTTTCCTCGCTATGCGTTCTGAGATGTGCAGTTTAAAAGTGACTGTGTTTTTCTTCTGTGGGCTGAAATGGGATGGGAAGAGCAACTCATATTCCCAAGGCAAAAAGTGGATTACAGGCAGATCTGTAGCTATGTTGGGGCCTCCCTGGGCCTGCCCCCCCCCAACTTCTTCCAAAGGCCCCACAACATTTAGGAAGAAGCAAGGTGAAGGCTGCATGCACCTATACTTTAAACCATGAATTCACTGCTTTGAATGCAGGTGCACAGCCCCCACTTTCCCCCAAAGCACTTAAAGGGTTCCATTAAATGCTTTTGGGAAGGGGTGGAAGGCTGTGTGTACCTGCACTCCAAGCCATATATTCATGGCTTGGAGTGCAGGCACATGCCACCTCCCTCCTCCTTCCAGAAAGCATTTAAAGGAAATACATGAATTTATTATTTTATTTTTTATTTCAGTTTCATGCCGCCTCCCTCCTCCTTCCAGAAAGCATTTAAAGGAACTACATGAATTTATTATTTTATTTTTTATTTCAGTGCCCCTGACTTGTTAAAAGCCACCCCCCCAATTTAAAAAAATCCTGGCTACAGGCCTGATTGTAGAATATCTATGCAAATTGCTCTCTGTAGTGGGAAGTGCCCTCTCCTCTTCCCAGCTGGCCACCACAGAGAAGAGCTGATTTGCTAGACAGACAGGAAAAAAGGGGAAAGTTCCCAAGCATGCTTTGGGGTTTCCTCCCAGCAATTCTCCAAAACTCAGGGGGACAAGATCCTGGGTGGAGAGAGTTTTTTAAAAAAGCTCCAAAGTGGGAGAGAAGGAGCTCTTTTTTGCATAGAAGTTTGCTAGTTTGTCCCATGTACAGAGCAGAGTCATAATATAGATTTAGATGATTGGTCAAAAATGTGGAATACATTAAAACTTATAAGAGCAACGGCTTATAAATAAAACATTTACAAAATGCTTTATAGATGGCATTGGTCCCCTGAAAAATTAGCCAAATGCTAATGTTGGAAATGTAAAAAAAATGTTGGGTCTTACTTCCATTTGTGGTCGGCATGTCAGAAAAGTCAAAAAGTTTGGTTAAAAATTCAGAAAGTGATATGTGAAATATTAGATATTAATCTGTTGTTGAAACCTGAGATTTACCTATTGAATATGATACCAGATGGATATAACAAATCAGATTTACATATGATAATATATATCTATTCTTACAATGGCCAGAATTTTGTTCACTAAGCACTGGAAAATGGAAGTTATTCTGACAGAGAAGGTAATACAAAGAATATTTGAGATGGCAGAAATTGATAGACTTAAAATGTTTATACAAGGGAAAGATGAAGAGACCCATGTGAGACTATGGTCTAGAGCGTATAACTGGATTTATAGAATAATGAAAGGTTGAGGCTCTCAACATTGTATTTTTCAAAGTGTAAAATGTGTCAATTGGTAAAACTTTAAATAAATCAATAAAAAAAGAGTGGCACTGTTGGCACATGAGAGCATATATCACCTCTCCTTGCCTATAGAGACCTCTCGTTGCCTACAGATAGCCCCACAACCTCAAATGACTTCTCACTAACAACCATGCAACATCAAATGGAGTCACTAACACAGGAACCAGACATTGCACAGACCTAGATGCCAACTCTGCCCACCTATCTACCCAGAAAACATGATTACAAGACCCAGTGGCTTCAACTACACAATCTCTGGCTCTTACAGCTGCTCATCCTCCAAATTTATTTATGCTCTCGTGTGCCAACAATGCCCCCTGCTCTGTACATAGGACAAACCAGTCAACCTCTACACAAAAGAATAAATGGACACAAATCTGACCTAAAAAATGGCAATATCCAGAAACAAGTGGGAGAACACTTCAATCTACCAGGACATTCCACCAAGGACTGAAAGGTCACCATAGTTCAACAGAATCATTTCAAAACCCGGATCCAATGGGAAGCTGCTGAATTGTAATTTTTATGTAAATTTGACTCAGTCAGACTTGGATTGAATAGACACCTTGGATGGTTATCTCATTGCCAGAAGTAACAGCCTTTGAGGTATTCCACTTAGATTCATCAACAGAAGGGAGTGGGTCATACCAAGCCTGGATTGTGCATTCTACCTTTTCATGACTTTTGCAACTGCTTTGCATTTGCATGACAATTTCTGCATCCTCTCCCCCCTCCTCTTACCAGGACAGTTTCTTCATATCCTCCAGTCTCAGGCCAGTTTCTTCATACCCTCCATTCATCTGATGAAGTGAGTTGTGTTTCTTGAAAGCTTATGCTACAATAAAGTTTGTTAGGCTTAAAAATGATACTGGGCTTTTTACTATATGCATGCGGCTATTTCTTCAGGGGAGCTTCAAAATTGTAATTGGTCTTTGTGGCAGAAAAAAACTGAGGTCAGGCCTCAGAATCAGGAAGAGGAACTGGGATTCCTGTTAATCACAGTGGGAGATCCCTAAAACAAACAGGTGGCGGCAGTGAGTACACTAGTGAAAGGAAGAGGTACCCCCCTCCAGAAGTTGGCAATGCCAAGGAGGGGTGGGCAAAACAGGGTCTTCAGGGCAAAGCAGACCTGTTCCACCACATGGACATTTGGATATCTGACTCTGGACCAATTTGTACATCTTGCTCCTGTGTATTTCTGTGCTTGTTGTCATTGTATTTGTGTATTCTGGAAACCCTGGGTAGAGGAAAAGCAACAGGCTTAGCCCTGAACATGGCATGTAGAATATTACTCAATCCAGGTATAACTTTTTTCTAAGGAGGTGCCTTGGAAACTTTTGAAACAGGTTGTAGGATGTGTCTGCCAAGAAAGAGAAATTGCAACTGTGTCTGTTGAGAGAGAAAAAGCTTACAAATGCACACTCATATATTCTGGATGGTTTACATTAAATAGTCAAGAGTGGGGGACCCACAAAAACTTGCTATATTTAATTTTCCTCTCTCCCACTATTTCCCCATCCTTTTCCCTGAAAGCACCTAGATGCTCCCTTTTACTTCCTCTCAGGGACCAAGTATGGGCTCCCCGCCGCCCGGCTTTGCCGTGGCGGAGGGAAGCAATTTTGCCGCCTCGCAGGACGCGAGGCAGCAACAGAGCGTGCCGGCGCTCACTGGCTTGCTGGGGGGGCGGGGCTTGCTCAATAAGAGCCGTTGCCCCGCTCCCCGTCTGCGCAGTCGCCGCGAGAGCTCGCCCACCCGCCCGCCCCGTTTGCAGTGTAGGCTGATGCTGGTTGCCGTTGGGGGGCCAGGTAGGAATTTTTTACACCGTCTTCTATTTGGCTCCTGGAGACGGTGTTTTTTCGCCTACCTTACACTGCTGCTGGTGGTTAAGGGCATAGAGGGTGGTCGGGTATAATTAGGCTGGTCACTTGGTAGGTTTATGCAAGCAAGAAAATGGAACTGGTGGGTACCTTACGGCATATCCCTGTTGGGAACAGGAGGTCACCACGAACCACCCTAGGGCCTTGCGGTCTGGGGAGGGGAATGGTGATCGCCTCTGGGAACCTCTCAGACTAGGCTCCTCCCTGAAGGTCTGTGCAGCCTCAGGGGTAGGCGCCCCTGGGAGGGGACGCCAGTATGCTGGGCCGCCGGTTACGAGCCAGAATCAGACTGGGTCAATACTGGGGCTAGGTTACCTGCCCATTACAAGGGCAAGGAGGCTGGGTCTGGGAATGACGCCTGCCTTGCCTGTTCCGGAGCTTGTTTAGTTGCCCGTTGCTGCATGTCCTGTTTAAATAGTTAATAAAGTGGCCCTTGTTTGATTCCAAACTGTTGTCTGTCTCGTTATTTCATGCTGGGGCGGCAAAGCTGGTGGTTATTGCTGGGCCTCCTTCAAAGGTCAAAACAGCCCCAGAAATGGCTCTGTCCCTCTCCCCACATTTTACTAACAGAAACCAAACCTGGAATGCTGGCAAAGCTGCTGTGGCAGTATAAAAATACTCACCGAGGGTATCTGATTCTTCAAGCTAAGTGTGCTCCTTTATAATTTTTTTTTGGGGGGGAGTGGGTTTACCCCCCCCCTTTAAAAAAGATTTCAGATTTTTCCATAAGCCTAGGTCAGTTTTTAGGTTTGTAGGAAGATCTGTCTAGTCCATTCCTGAATCCTATATTTGGTTTTAACTATACTGATATTTGGGCAAGCTGAGAATTACATATATTGACTGATTTGTCTGTGTCAGCTGCTTCTTCACGTTAAGCTCAGTCCTCAGTTCATAACAGTATAGCATTTTTTGGGGGAAACCTAGTAAGCTAGCATTGGAGGATATGAAATTGGAAATTTAAACTGTTTCAAAACAATTTAACCAGGATTTTCTTTCCACAAAGAACCACAGTGACTGGTCCACTGAAGGTGGCTTCCCGACCCAGAGCAGAAACTCAGATTTTTTTTTCATTTTCTTCTCTTTATTAGTTGCTCCCTATTGCTAAGCTGGGGCCTCAGTGCAATGATATAGCATTTTGGGGGGAAAATGCAACCTAATAAGCCAGCAATGGAGGCCAAAATGGAAAAAATCTCTACAGCCCTCTCTCCCACTATTTCCCCCTTTTTTATTGTCTTCTTTTTATTAGCTGCTCCCTCTTATTAAGCTGGGGCCTCAGTGCAATGATATAGCATTTTGGGGAAAAAATGAAACCCAGTAAGCCAGCACCAGAGGCCAGAATGGAGAAAATCTCTACAGCCACCATGTATTTCCCCTTTGCACTCAGGTAGGTTGGAACAAATGATAGCCATACACTGCAAAAGAGCAACATGCTGAAAGTGATAAACTTGGCTTCATTGAAACTGTCAGGGAGCTTCCGGGCAAAGAAAGCCACAGCAAAGTTGACAAGGGCCAGAAAGCCTATATAGCCCAGCACACAGTAAAACATGACAACCGAACCCTCATTGCATTCCAGCACCATTTCTTCTTTCACTGAATTCAGATCAGCATCTGGGAATGGGGAAGACGTTGCCAGCCACGCAGCACAAATGCCTGTTTGGATGAGGGAGCAGCAAAGGACAATGGAGGTGGCCATTCTTTTCCCCACCCACTTCGTAATCCTGCTTCCTGGGGTGGTGGCCATGAAAGCCAGAACAACAGTCAGTGTCTTTGCCAGTATGCAAGATATAGCAATTGAGAAGATAATGCCAAAAGCAGGTTGCCGGAGGAGGCAGGTCATCTTCTCAGGCTGCCCAATAAATAGCAAAGCAGAAAGAAAGCAGAGCAGGAGAGAGATGAGGAGGGTGTAAGTGAGATTCCGGTTGTTGGCTTTGACTACAGGTGTGTCACAGTGCTTCAGAAATATCCCTAGAACCACAACTGTGAGCATAGAAAATAAAATTGCCGAAACAGCTAAAGAGATCCCCAAGGGTTCTTCATAAGACAGGAAGGTTTTCTGTTTGAAGATGCATGCATCGCGGTCCTTGTTAGGGTATTGATCATCTGGGCATTTGTAACAGTCATCTGTGTCTTAAAAAAAAGATTTAGTTTTAACTTTCTCAAAACATCCCACAGTTAGTCTGCTTGCAAAAACAGTCCCTTGTAAAATGGAATAAGAGGATCATTGCGATGATGTATAGTAGGGTGGATTTCCTTTCAAGATACAGGGGCTATCAGTGCAAGTCATTGCTGTCCCCAACCATAGGTCTGGCAGAACATTTATCTTTTACACACCCTGCAGAACTGAACTAGGTCCTGCAGGGCATGGATGTCACCAGGCAGAGAGTTCCACCAGGCCAGAGCAAAGGCAGATAAAGCCCTGGCTCAGGTCGAGGACAGCCAGACCTTTCTTGGGCCAGGCACCACTAGCAAGTTTTGATCATCTGAGTACAAGGCTCTTTGAGGGACATACTGGGAGAAGGAGTCCTGCCAGTACCCTGATCTCTGTTAGAATTCTTGGTGAAAATCTGAAGAAGTTAACTTTGGCCTACCTGTTCAAGATCTGATGTTATGCCCTTTGAATACTGAGTGGGTGCCATTATAAAATGGGTACCATGTGGTCTGGGTGGGGCTATTTCAAAATGATTGCTGTAGGGTGCTAGGGGGCCAATCACAAAATGTTTAGACATCACAAGGTATCGAAGGTAGTTATTTCTGACCAGGTGTTCCTGTATTCACAAAGGTGAAGCCTCCTGCTTTCTTCTGAAGCATCTCCTCCTCCAGTCAGGTGGATGAAACCCAGGGGTGACCATTTGTTTGGGGGAAGAGGTGCTTTATGGGAAAACCAAATGAATGCCAGAAACCAATCATTGGCTGCCACAGTGCACCGAGGTGCCATGTTGTGGAACAATAATGTGCTCTATCCATACATTTGGCATATAGGTTTGTCAGAATTACCCAACCTGCTACATCTCTCACCTTTCTGACTTGAAAACTTCCCTTCTGGACACAAAGCACAATCATAGCAGCAAAATGCCTTCCCTTCTTCCTTTCTCTTGCTGTAACCAGGCGGACAGCTGTCAGTGCACACAGATCTGGGCAACGTCTGCTCCCAAGTTGGAAAGAAAAGTACCATATAACCGTTATTATATTATGCCTGTAGAATAATGACATCCTCAGCATTTTTTACATTTTAATAGCAATGGGATAGAACTGATTTTAGATTTTTGAGCCCAGATGTTTTGATCTGGAAACCACTGTTTTGATTATCCTTCTTGTTTGTTTGAATAAATCTGTGATTCTTTATTTTTATGCTCTTTTCCGTATCCTTGCACAGATTTCCCCCTAATCAAATATCTATTTGAAAATATACAATGGTATTTGTGCCTTTTAAACCACATATACAAATTACGCACACATAAGTGTGTTAAAATCATACCACACATTTATGTAATACAAATAGCCATAGAAAGCCAAATGATGAACAGATAACTGAAGACTTTTTAAAATGTTACATTTCACATTCCCCAACAGGGACCCAGAGTAGCTTACAGAATCCTTTTTTCCTCAATTTTATCCTTACAACAACCCTGTAGGGGAGGTTACGTTGAGAGTGTGTAACTGGTCCCAAAGTCACCTAGCAAGCGTCAATAACAGAGTGGGGATTCAAACTTGAATCTCTAACCAGAAACGCTAACTGAAAACTCTAGCCACTACTACACACATGCAATGCACATTTTGATACATATTTTCATGTATTTTACATGCTCTGTTACTTTGTTTGATCTATATTGGTTTTACTTCCCTACTGGTAATACTTGTACTTCCCTTGTGGTAACCAGACAAGCCAGTCTCACCTATAATCACTCAGTTCTTATGCACCTTAACTCTGACTGGTCCTTCATGAAAGCTAACCCCCCCCCCCATATATGTAATTATTGAAGAAATTCTGTTCTCTGTATCAGAAGTAGTGTGCATGCTCACAAAAGCTTAAACCTTGAATTAAACTTGGTTGGTCTTAAAGGTGCCACTTGGCACAAACTTTCTTCTGCTGCTCCAGACCAACATGGTTACCCACCTGAAGCAGGTAAATGATTATCCAATATGTTCTCTTTCCTTAAAATGTTGGATAGAGCACAGAAAATGAGGGAAACACACACACACACACACAGAGTTCTGTTTTGCAATATGGACAAGATTAGCAAGGGTAGTTCACAGTCCCTACCTGGTTAAAACTCTGGTGCCACGTGATACCTTCATCATGAATTGTGAACAGTTCAACTGGAGGAGCCCAGGGATCCAGCTTTCCTATTTTCACTCTATGAAAGGATTGATTTGGGGAAATGACCCAGTTTACAATATCAAATCCAGCTCTTAATTCTCTATTCTCATCAAAGGAAATCCCATCACCAATGCTGTTATTGAATGAGATCTCTCTCAGAACATGGTGCAGCTTGATAGAAAAGGATAGCAAAAGATATTACCAAAATATTCAGTTTACATCCGCCAAGCATTCAGAACATGAACTCGTATTGACCAGTATTTTCTGATTGCACAGCCTCATTACAGAACTATCCGAGGGCTTGGATTTTTGCTCAGTCTTACCCAGTTCTCCTTACTACAGCTGTCAATAAACTATCTCTAATACATGTTCATGCTCAGACTGCCCACATGGTCTGTACTACTGCAGTGCTATAGTGCCCTTTCTGACCAACTCTGCTTTCCAGATCAACAAAGCATTACGAAGCAACAGGTCACAGTGTATGACCATCTAACTAGCTTCCTGAGGAGGCACCTGAAGTCCTGGGATTGCTACAGTCTTTGACCTGGTTAGTAAATTTATTGTTTGTTTTTAGTTTGGGTTATTATTGTTTTTGATGTTTTAGTTCTATGTAGTCTGAATATTTACTGACGTGTTATGACGTGCCCTGAGCTTGCTTGCATGGGAGGGTGGGCTATAAATCAATCAAACAAACAATAATAAAAAAAAAGAAATACTGGGCTCTCCTTTCAACCTCAGGTGTGATACTTTCCCATATTTGCTAGCTCAGGCCAGTACCTGCCAAGGGTGAAAATCCTGAATATTTACTCTCCTTCCATTCACCATTGCTTTGTGCTTGGACTGATAAGATTGTATGGCTTGTAAAGCATGTGCCACAGCATAGACAGCATTATAGATGTTGTAGCTGTAGCCTGTCATACTCATTTCAAAAATATCCCCTGGAAGGTTTTCCAGCTTCTCTGTCCCAGTGCAGATTTTCTCAGGTTCATTGTCACTAATCTGGTCAGGGAAACTGCAACCAAATGCCTGTTCCCAGAAGTATTTCACAAAACCATCTCCCTTTGGCAATACAGGGTTTTTGGTCTGCAGAAAATGTTGGAATCCCAATACTTCATTTGAGTGAACTGAGAAAGACAGAGCACCGTGGAGGACTTGTTTATCCCAACTCCTTTGGTAAAGCAAGGACGTGAGCTCCATTTCTATTGTCATAATCCACACTTTACCTTGAGGCTCTACGTTTACCATTTGTAGTTCTGGCAGATATAATAACCATCTCAAAATGAAAATATTTTCATCATAGAAGATCAGTGCACTTGCATGGCTCTTCATAGCAATATTATATAATTTCAATAGCCTATCCATTGCATCCCAAATGTCACTCATATTCAACTCCTCGACTCTTTGTAGGAATGCAAAACAGATGGCGCTCAAAGGAAACTTTGCAACAATTGTCTTCACAAACTTTTCCCCATTGATACTATCTCTAGCAATGACACCAACCCATGTCCATCTGAAATGCAGAAGCAGTTGGATAAACCCCATATGCTGGTGGCCTTCATTTGGGATCATACTGTAGAATGGGTGAGGTTCATTTCTGCCATTCAGTTCTAGACCAGTTCCATACGTAAACTGCAGAAAGATACCATGGATGCATGAGATGAAAATTGATGTTTCTGATGGAATAGTGAGAATGTGGTTGTACACTACCTGTATTGTAACAATGGTTTATCAAATCTCAATTAAATTCCTAGACATATTTCAATTTGTGTACAACAGGCCCATGGACAATACTTCTGGAAGTGCTGGAGGAGGAGGCTATTTTTGGAGTTCCTGGATTTTAAGTTTTTTTAATCATTCCTAGGCCCCGTCCACACGAGCAAGATAAGCCGGACGGGAAGTGACACACATTTGTGCAGGCGCAATTTGTGCCGCTTTTGCAGGATCACACAGGTCCATGAACCTATGAGGGTGAACCGCCACTGTGTGATCACACACAGCCGCAGGCGAGTTGGGGGTTTTTTTCCAGCCGTTTTCAGTGCGCTTATCTGCTTCTACAAGGGATTGATGACTTGCCTCTCCACCCTCGGGGTCATCTGATGATGTGCATACCGGGATGGGAGGGGAAAAAAACAAAAAGCCCGCTCCCCAACGCCACTTGTTTGCGCTGGCGCAATCACACCAGGAAAGGTCAGTTCTGGGCTATCGCAAACCATTTGAGACTGCCTTTTCACTGGTAGCTAAATAAGCTGATTCCCCACCGGCTCAAAGTGGTTTGCGACACTTTGACACTGGCTGCAGCACGCTTCCCAGATGTGCTTGTGTGATCATGCCACTTAGAGCTGGTGGGGAATTGTCCTTCTTGTGTTGCAAATGGGTGCGTATGATCGCGCCCCTACAGTCTCTTAAATGAGTTTTAATTGTATTATCTAAAACAGCTACTCACAGGAACTGCTTTTCAAGCACTTTGAAGAGGAGCAAATTCTAGGAATTACTGCTACTGCTATCTTATAGTTTGTTTTTGCTTGCTGTTTAGCTTGGCCCTCCTCACTGTATATATTAAGCCAGAAGTTGGCCTTGTTTGATTTTCCTGGCTGTTTTACTGAGTGGATTTGATTGTCAGTGTCCAAAGTGGGAAAGTATGGGAACTGGGAAATGCTCACAAGACAAGGAGGATAAGGAAGAATATAACTGTATCCCAGCAACTAAACAAATGAAAATTATGGATTTTCTCTGTTTAGCAGGTGAGGACATATTTAACATGCCTGTTCCAAACTCTTTTGCTCCCTTGGCCAAGAGTGATAATGATAGTGGAGAAAGTTAAAATAGGGGCACTGTAGATAAACAAAGCACTACTCTTCAGAATACTCAGGTTATTCAGGCTACAGCTGATACTAATACGAAGCATGAACCTACATGCAAGACAAGCACTAATGAGCTAAAAGATTTACTGCAGTCTCTTGAGGAGAAGGCAGCAGAAGATAATAACAAAGCTAAGATCCTTGCTGAGCAAACTAATGTATGGAACTATTCAAACTGTGAATTATATATCTAAAACATTAAGAGATACTTCTGATTATTTGGATAAAATCTCTGTTTTTGTGAGTCATACAGTAAAGGAATGGGCAGTTGAAAGCACAACACTCAAAGGAGACAAAATAAATAAGTCATCCTCTTACAATCCCTCCCAAGAAAGAAAGGGGTTGAAAAATAAAACTGGTTATGCCCTTTCTTTACAGTATTTGACTATTTGCGCCTAAAGAAGAAGAAGAAGAAGAGAAGAGATTGGATTTATACCCTACCCTTCACTACCCAAAGCAGCTTACAAACTCCTTTCCCTTCCCTCTCCCCACAACAGACACCCTGTGAGGTAGGTGGGGCTGAGAAAGCTCTTTCGGGGACTGCTCTTTTTCAAGAACAGTTGTGCCAGAACTATGGCTTGCCCAAGGTCATCCAGTAGGTGCAGTGGAGGAGTGGGGAATCAAACCCAATTCTCCCAGATTAGAGTCCACACACACAACCATTACACCAAACTATAAAGGTGACCTAATGAATTGGTCTACTAAGAAGGAGCTAAAGAGGCATCTAGGTACATTATTGAGGAGGACCTCTTCACTGATTGATTTAGTCTTGATCAAAGGTCTTAACAGGGCTGCCCAAATGCAAAAAAACCCCCCTGCTTTCTTTTAAAATCAAAAGGATACCAACTTTACTGATGCCACAGAGAAGACGAAGAAGAAGAGACTGGATTTATATCCTGCCCTTCACTCACTTGGAGTCTCAGAGCAGCTTACTCTTTGAAACATAATGGAATACTTCCAACTAGAGGTTTTTTTGTAACCCAAAGATTGATCCCCTTTCCCCTTCATGCTTATAGAAATCCCGATCAGCTGAGCCTGAAAGAAAGCTAATAGTTGCATCATCATATGTATTAACAGAGTCTGCAGAATTTGAGGTACCCAATAGGGTGCTATTGACACCTTCGCTCCCTAGGAAAGCTGCTCCAAGAATATGCA